>CM057449.1:494487500-495745625 GCA_016271365.2 Neoceratodus forsteri | reverse complement strand
ACACAATGGCGCTGTCTCTGTGGGAAATTAATGTTTGGGACAGATTAAGAAAATCATAGTGACACTGTTCATGAGCAGAGGTCCCAAAATGCCTATGTTGAAAATGTGGTGAAAGATTTTCACAAAATGACTGTGTTAACGAGTGTGCATTGCGCAGTTTCCATGCACGCTCGTAACTTTGAGAATTTTTAATATTTTCACTCCATATTTTCAACATTGCCATCTCTTCACACCTCCCTATGAATGGTACAGCTGTCATTTTTCACATCCTGCCTGAACTATGTCTTCGCACATATGGAGCAGAATGGTGCTGTCGCTGTGTGAAATTCACGTCTGGGACAGATTAACAAAATCACAGTGCCACTGTTCATGTTCAGAGGTCCCAAATGCTTTCATGAGGTGGGGTCACAAAAAGGCCATGTTAAAAATTTGGAGTGCAAATACAACAAACGCCCGGGGCGTTAGGGTTTCTAACCATAACGTCCCAACCTGTACAGATTGACAGGAGTCAGGGGTGTGCCTTTGGAGTGCCGGCTGTAATGCTCACACCATTCCACCCCCACCCAGCAGCTAGTGACAGGCATTGAGGTGTGCCTTGTGCTCTTTGGCCCCAAACTTCACCCCATTCTCCTATACTGCACCCACTTCAGCGTATTTCCTTATGGAATGGGGTGACTGTAAAGCTAAACACCCCAAGGCACACCTCAACACTTGTCAGTGTCTACAGGGTAGGGTGAGGTGAAATGGCTTGAGCGTTATGGGCGATAACCCAAAGGCACACCCCAATGCCTGTCCATCTCTGCAGGGGTGGGGTAGGCGTTACTTCAATACTTCATGGCCATTCCTATTTTGCATCTGTCTAACTCCTGCACTTCCAATGCTAATACCAGCAATCAAACATTTGGCACTGACAAATGCTTGTTTTGTTTAACCATAGCCATGTCTGAAAATTACAAGTAGTTTGGGGCATTATCATGTGAATTTCAAATACAATAAATGCAAATTTGAAGTAACTGGATAACCAGTGTAAGTCTCTGAGGATGGGAAGAATGTGGTCAAACTTTATGGAATAAGCAAGGAGAAAGGCAGCAGCATTTTGGCAATATTTCAAGTTTTATTAGCACAACTCTAAAGAGCTCAAAAAAGAAGTGAATTGATGTAGTCAAGATGAAATGAGATGAAGACATGAACAGTGTTTCAGCAGAATAAGTATCATGGAAAGAACAGATTCTGGCAAATATTGCATAACTGCATTAAACATATTTTGCATATGTTATTCATATGAAAGGGTCAGCTGTGAAATTAGAAAGTTTCCAAGTAGACAGAGTTGGTAATGGTGATATTGGAATCAAGAATAGATGTGGAGGTGTTATAGCTCAGTTTCCATGAGTTTCTTTTCTGAAGAACTCTTTTGAAAACTTTAAGGCACTTGTAATTTGGTATGCAGCCAGGAATTGACTCAAGCCAGACAAGAAGAATGTGTACATAAAAACACAGAGATATAGAGAATGTGATAGCAGAAAAAGGGCCAGCGGCCTATCCAGTCTGCCCATCCTGCGAAGGCCCTAGTGTCCGTCCCTGCCTCTTACATCTGCCCCTTCCCTCTTACTATGACAATGTGCCTGTCCAATCCACCCTTGAACCCCCCACTGTTATGCCCCACACTACCTCCTCTGGTAGTATATTCCACTTATCCATCACTGAGTTAAAAAGTTCTTGCAGACATCTTTTTTGAATCTTCAACCCATCAGGCTCAATGAATTCCCTCTTACTGACTGGTAAAAATGTGCGAATACTTTATTTCTAAAATATTTATTTATTTATTGAAATGTTTCACCAGGAAGGCACACTGAGTGACAAGTCACTCATCTCCAATGTGACCTGGGGGAGGGTACAGTAGGGATGAGACATTAAACATTCAAATTACAAGAATAACCTTACTATACTGTAGTAAGGTAGGTGATACAAACAGTATTACAAAATGCAGGTGAATGTAAACAGTATTATATAAGGCAGGTGAATGCAAACAGTATTACAACAGTGTAGCACATAATAGGTAGAAAGAAAGGAACAATAATAAGTGCCGGGTTAATAAGTAGCAAATGCTAACATGAGAGAAATAGAAGATAGGAGAGGTGGGGGTGGGGTGGGGGGATTAATAGGTGAGTGAGAATGGACCCTCTCATGGGAGGAGAATTGGCAACCATGGAGGGGATGGGGCCTAATCAATAGTCCAACAAGATACAATGGATCCTACTAGTAGAAGTGAAAAGCCAGTACTGTGCTAAATAGAAAAGGGGAAAGTGCATTAGGCATCATAGGACCCCTTCAGGATGTTGAGAACCCTACAAGGGGAAGGTGGTAGCCAGGGGGGAAAGGATGGTGGTAGAGGGAAGCAGAGGAGACAGACTTGGCACAGTTGGACCCCCTCAGGATGCAGATAACCTTGCAGGAGGACTGCGAGGACTAGGGAGAAAGGGGGATGGGGAGGAGAGGGGAAGGAGAGGTGACATGCCTAGACGAGAGGGGAAGGTGAGGTGACATGCCTAGGTGTAGAAGGTGCAGTAAGGCCCCTTTGGAATGCTGAGAAACCTCAGGAAGGCCAAGTCAGTGGCCTAGTTGAGGTCCAGGTGCAGTAAAACATAGAATTTGTCAACAAATACAACCCACATGGTCCACTTACTGTTGTCTGTCCCTTTCCCCTGCCTATACTGTCACTGCATACCCTACCAATCTCTGGCTACCTCTCCCCCTTCTTCCCTACTAAAACCTTGTGCTTATCCCATGCATGCTTGAAGTCCACCACTGTCTTTACCCCCACTGCCTAGCCTAGTGGCTAGTGGCTACCCCTTGTACATTTAAGATGACCTGCAAAACAGAAAACAGTCCCTCAATGTCTTTTTTTCCTAATACCTGCAAAAAAGAAAATGGTCCCTCATCATCCCCACCATCCCTCTCCCCCATTCCAACCCTCCCACCGACCACCCACCATCCCACACATACCCTTACCCTGTACTTATCACCAGAGGTCATAGGCTGTTATCTTCTGTGAATCGGGACACATTTGCACTCTTAAAAGCCGAACCGTGAATTGAGGAATAAACGTACAGTAAATGCTGTATAATGTACCGTATTTCAATGGCATTTTGAACTTATGTTCATAACTTTGCCATTTTTTGAAATTTCTTCACCACATTTTCAACATGGTCTTTTGGGGACCCCAACTCATGAACACTATCACTGTGATTTTGTTATTCAGGCCTGGAGGGTGATTTCATGGCCACTGTACAAAATCACTTTTCGTGACCGAATAATGAAATTTCACCACCAGTGTTCATAAGGTGGGCTCCCAAAAAGGGCACGTTGAAAAGTTGGTGAAACAATTCCTAAGAAGGGCAGAGTTATATGTGTTCACTTAAATTTCTCTATGCACACACATAACTGTGGTACTTTTCAATATTTTGAGTCCACATTTTCAACATAGTCACTTTTTCACAGAACCTCATGAACATTATACTGTCATTTTTCACTTTCTGTCCAAAATGTGTTTTCACACCTGTGGCACAGAATGGCATTTTGACATGGATCTAAAAATGTTCACCTATGGGGTTGATGAGGTGGGCTCATAAGAAGAGTATGTTGAAAATGTGGGGTCAAAATATGAAAAAAATGTCAAAGTTATGACTATTCGTTTCAATGTCCTGCTCGTAACTTTTGAAATTTGAAATATTTTGACCCCAGATTTCCTACATAGCCTTCTTATTACCTCACCTCATTTATGTCATAGCTGTCATTTTTCAAATCCTGGCCAAAATGTGTTTTTGCATCAGTGGTGCGGAATGGAATTGTAGTTGCGCAGAATTACATTTTGGAGGGTATTCGAAAATTTTCTGTAACATGTACATGAGGTGGGGTAAAAAGAAAGCAATGCTCAACCAGTCAAAGAAATCTATTAGATTCGTCAGGAAGGTCATGCCAGACGAATCTAATAGATTTCTTTGACTGGGTGACCAAAGTAGTAGATCAGGGAGGGGCTGTGGACATGGTCTACCTAGACTTTAGCAAGGCATTTGACACAGTGCCATACAAAAGATTAATATACAAGTTAGCCAGCCTGGGAGTGGGTCCCAAGATGATAGCCTGGGTAAAGAATTGGCTGGAGAATAGAACACAGAAGGTAATAGTAAATGGAGTTCACTCTGAAGAAAGGGGGGTGACTAGTGGGGTATTGCAGGGTTCAGTATTAGGACCGGTCCTCTTCAATGTCTTTATAAGTGACATTGCAGAGGACTGGAAGGAAAGTATGTCTCTTGCAGATGACACAAAGATCTGCAATAGAGTTGATGCACAAGGTAGGGTGGAAAGGATGAGAAGGGACTTGCAGGTTAGAGGAATGGTCAAATGTATGGCAGCTTAGATTCAATGCTAAGAAGTGCAGGTAATGCACCTGGGAAACAAAAACCCAGGGGAAGAGTACACAATGGGGATGAGATACTAACAACAACAAAAATGGAAAGGGACCTGTGGTAGTCATATCAGATGACTTAAAAGTGGGCAAGTAATGTGAGAGGGCAGCAAGGAGGGCTGGGGGGATACTGGGATGCATAGGGAGAGGCATCACCAGTAGAAAACAGGAAGTTGTTATCCCTCTGTACAGTCAGCTGGTGAGACCCCATCTGGAGTACTGTGTGCAGTTCTGGAGACCCAATCTCCGCAAGGACATAGACAGGATGCAAGCTGTCCAGAGGAGGGCAACTAAAATGGTGCAGGGTCTGCACCGGAAGACATATGAAGAGAGACTAAAGGAGCTTAATATGTATAGCCTTGAGGAAAGGAGGGAGAGGGTGGACATGATAGAAACTTTCAAGCACCTCAAGGGAATCAACAAAGTCCAAGAGGGTAGCATCTTTCAAAAAAAGAGGTGTGCAAGAACAAGGGAGCACAATTTGAAGATGGAGGGGGGCGGCTCAGAGGTAATGTAAGGAAGTATTTTTTTCACAGATAGGGTTGTGGATGCATGGAACAGCCTTCTGGAGGAGGTTGTGGAGTCAAAAATAGTGGTTGAATTCAAGCATGCATGAGACAGTCAAAAGGCAATTCTAGGGGTTGGGGGTAGAAAGAAGTAGGCTGCTGGTTAACTAGGATCTGCAGCTTATCCATTAGGTAGGGAAATGGGCAGACTGGGTGGGCCAAGCGGTCCTTATCTGCCATCAAATTCTATGTTTCTATGTTTCTATGCTGACAATGTGGTCACTGTTGTACTATAAATGGAAGCACAGGGCCCACAGCTACATATATATGCTCATCTATGAAGGGATGGGAGCTCCACAGCTAAATATATACTGTATATATATGCATCTACGAAGGGATAGAAGTGCAGGGTCCTTTGTGCTCCCAAAGTAAAATAAGGATACTATTATACTATCTCAAAAAGTAAGGAAATAAGTTGCAAAAAACTTTGTTAATGCTCCAGTACAGGTCAAAGAGGCAAAAGTTGGGAAATGAGGCATTAGTGTTTGCCTAACACCCCACCTTCCAAAACCAGGCAGGAGAGCAGGTGTGGGGTGTACCTTGGGCTTCCCAAGCCTAACGCTCACCCCATTCTCATAAAGTCTAAGCATATGACCTTATTTACAGATGGAATGGGGTGAGCTTTAGACTTTAGAAGCCAAAGGCACACCCGCACCTGCTCTCCTGCCTGGTTTGGGAGTGCAGGGTGTCAGGCAAACCCTAACACCTCATTTCCCCACTTTTGTCACTTTGACCCTAACTGGAGCAGTAACAAAGTTTTTTGAAACATGGTGGATGATTGCCACAACTCACTCACCTCCATGGCCAGCTGCTAGTTTCCTGCTTGGAAAGTGCTTGTTTGCACTAAGCCAACTCATTCCCTAATGCCCCCTCCCCACCCTGGCAGCACCCTGATAAAATCCTCCTCCTCTTCAGCTTTCCTGCATGGTGAACAAAAGTGCTCATGTGCTTACTCAGTCTCTTATTGTAAAACCAGCTGGTAATTGTCGGGTACCACCAATATGTCCCCTTTTTGTTAATCAGTGTGAATAAAAAAAAATAATTTTGAGTGATCAGATTGAGAGAAATGTTATCTCACTGGTGTTTCAGTCTTTTTCTCCTTTATATTGTTCCTGTGAGTCCACCTTTTCTGTCTTTCAAACAACCGCTAAACTCAACCAACCTGATTGTCAGGAGCAAACTTATACCTGGCCAAAACAATAGAACACTAGGAGGCACTAAACCCTGCAATAGTCCTAAGTGAAAAACACATAAGCACCTTCACGTTAGGCTTTATCAACACCCTCAAAAACAAGCAATTCAAGATACAGGGAAGTTATACATATGGATCCCAGAATCTTGTCTTTTACATCCAGTGCAAGAAATGTCCACATACAGGCTATGTAGGGGATCCAGATAACCCATTTGAACCCACATACTGTAGGCACAGCATTAAGGAGAAAAATACTTCAACACTAGGGGTCAATATTTCTCTCAATCTGTTCACTCCATCTCTGACCTCTCTGTTCTGGGTCTCAAAATTTGAATGGACAACAGCCTTTCTCTTGGTTCAGGTACTTGTGCATTTCCTGTGCATGTACTGTAGTTATCTACATTGGGCCAGATATTCAAACTGCGCCCAAAAAGTGCGCAATAGCAGGAGCAAGCTCAAGTCCATTGCGCCCATGCACAAGAGGCATGATATTCAAAAACTGAGCTGGCCAACCTACGCCTACTGCCGATGACTAAATATCACACCACCTGCACCACAACGCAACTAGGGAGGGGAAGCTGAGCAGATCTGAAGCGCCATAGCGCAACAAGGGATGTTCAGCTGAGCAGTCCAGAGGTGCCATAGCGCAACAAGGGATGTTCAGCTGAGCAGTCCAGAGGTGCCATAGCGCAACCAGGGATGCCCCCCATCAGCAGGGTGGCAATGCAACTGCACAACCAGGGAGGTAGGGGCCCACCACCCATGCCACAGATGGGCAGAGGAACACACAGCAGAACAGACATCGTCCCCCCACACCCCATGCACTGCACAACTGGGGAAGGGCTGGAATAACCACTGGCCCATGGAGACAAGCAACCAACCCACAGCTGGGCCATGGTGCCCCATCACACCCCCTGGCAAGCTGTGACTGGCATACAAGGAGGGCTGACGACCCCGTACCACACCATCCCCCCAATGCAGAGCACACCCTGCACCGTGACCCCCAGACACCCTTCCCAGGAGCAGCATCCACTACTGCAGGAAACCCCATGCATGCCACCACCCCCACTGTGACAATGCAACCCTGTGCACCACAGAACCATGCAAGGCAGCCCCACCATGAGCACCCATCAGTGGGTGGCAGCACACAGCGAAGCAACGATGGCATACACAGTGCCACCATGCACAGCCCCCCTGAGGTACAGCTGAGAGACTGACCATGTGTCAGCACATGAGGTACCCCACACGGGACAGGCCATGCCCCGGATACCACCACCAGTGGTACAGCACCCTGCACACTCTCCCAAGGACACACCCCGACCCAGCACTGGCCACAACAGCCAGCGCAGACACCCACAGTGGTGTGTGGAAGCATTCACCACACCGGATGCCACACAGTGCATGGACAGACACCCACCCATACCCAAGGGCACAACAACACACAGGGACGCAGTAGCGGGGCAACCAAGCCCCCAGTGTGGGCCCATGTAAACTGTGTACACACAACCTGCAGTCCTCCATGGCACAGGAGTGGCAGCCACCCTGTGCAGGCACTCTGGACCTGTACACCACCATCATTTGCCCGGAGCACAAGTCACAGACAGTGGTGCACATCCCCTGCAACACACACAAGCCACAACATGGAGGTGGGACAACAACTGTGGAGACCACAGTGTCACCCGAGGCAGACATGCACCACACCAGTGACAGGAGGCAACCTGGCATTGTGATGGGTACAGTGGCTGCCCGGCATGGACAGCCACCACTGACATGCCAGCAGACCGTGCAGGTCACAGACATGCATGGGTGTCAGCTGCACAGGCCATGGATGGGCTGACAGGGGCACCATGGACACAGAGCATGCACCATAGACCACTGCACACAGTCATTCAGTGCACAGGGCACAACACACACACCACAGACACTGACTGATAGCTACCCCCACACAATAGTCACCTCCCCAAGGACACACACACATACCCATGACTGCACCACCCCTGACGCCATGCACACCACTGCAGCTGAGCACCTATAGCCCACTGCAAATCAGAGACCACCACAGTATTCCTATCAAAAGATCTGTATTCAAAAACAATATCAAAATGAACTATTTACAATTCTATATACAAAGTTGGGGGAAGGGCCACAAACAAGGTGGGGGTGGGTAAGGGGCAGGGGTGAACAAATGGGACAGGAAAGGAGGGGGTGTGAGGGTGAGTCCAGGGGGGTAGGGGATATCAGGGGCAGAGGGATGGTTAATGGGAGCCCCACTCCCCACTCTGGCTGCTCCGCCTCCAGTGCCTCCTCTGGACCCCAAGCTGGTCAATCCATTGCAGGATCTCCAAAGAAACCCTTGCCACATTCAGGATCTCCCTTAATACCTCCCGAATCTTCAGCAGCTGGCGGACACCTAGGATAAGGGAGCACAGTCAATAGGTGTGAATGCACAGCCCCATACAGCCCACCCACTGTGCATGGCGTACAGCCGTGGGACATGCCTCTGTGATGGTGTGTGACCACCCACAGTGATCACATCCACAAGACCTGCCCACCCAGGTGCATACAGCCATGCAGAACGCTGCACACACCCACTGGCCAAGTCATGCACAGCACCACCGTGGCCGTTTAGTGACATGGCTATGTGGTGCAAAGGCAGTGGCACAGCCTTGTACCCGGTGCATGCATGGACCACCATCGATGCACTCCCAGAGATGCAGTGCCCCTGGACAGTGCTGACTGTAACAAGTTGAGTGCATGGCAGTGGTGTCAATGGATGGTGGCCATGCACCACTGCCCACACTGTTACACAGCATGCAATAGTAATCATGGAGGTATGGCACTCACCATCATCGGGCTGGTCTCTCGGGCGCTGTGGACCATCGCCCCTCCTAGCGTCCCTGTCCTCCTGGTGGCACCACATCTCCCGGGCTAGATACCGCTCCTCCAGCCCTGTGGTGCAAACATGGAGAGAGGAACATCAATACAATCCCATAGCAAAGTCCCCCTGCCCCCAGGTGTGTGTCCTCCCACCCAGCCAGACCCACCCACCCCACACCCTGATAACACCACCACAGCCAACAGCGGACGGTCCCTCCCCCATGTTCTGGACACATACAACTGTGATACCCATATGGAAGATAAAAGTGTGTGGACGTAACACCTACCTGGCCGTGGCACTGTGCCCCTCCTGGCACGTGACCGCAGGCGGGCAAGCAGGTCTGGTTCCCTCCTCCGCAGGTTGACATACCTGTGGTGGCACTGCTCCACTGTCCACCCCCTTCCTGTGGCCTCCTTCAGTGCACTGGCCACCTCCTCCCACACCTTGCTCCTGGACCTGTCCAGGGGTGCCTCCCCAAACAGTTGTCCATAGAGTGGCTCTACTATGGCCACTAGGTTGGCCAGTTCTACTTGGCTCCACTGTGTAGCCCTCCACACCATTCTACTAGCTCAGTCAGGTCAAAATGGCGCTCTGCAGCGTGGCTCCACCACATGCAGATGCTGCGTTGTACAACATTGCCATTCCCTATTGCACTGTCACCAAACAGCGCGATAGTGGTGCATCCATGCCTGATGCATGGCGCCTAGGGGGCAAAGGTCGGGCACAGGGTCAAGGGTTTCTGGCGCATTGACAGGCACAATGCCATTGGAACCCAATGCGTGTAGCACAATTGGATGCCTGTGTGCTACCTCCAGTAGCGGCCCACCGTGCTGTTGCCCCAGTGTGCCTATGATGGCCCAGTGCCACAGCGCCATATAGGTGAACATCACTGTAGTGCCACTGGCACAATGGTGGCCATGCCCTGCATTGCTTCCCATGCACAGCACGTCAGCAGTACTGCAGACGCCTGTGTCAGCAACCCAGGCACGCGCAGTGAGGTGTGTACTGCGTATGTCACAGAACTGCGCCCTTGGCTCAGCACGTTCAACACAATTGCGCAAAGCGCAACAGCATGATACTCAGTCGTCATATGCAAAACAGCTAGTCAGCCATTCAATGGTGCAGCACTGCAATTTGCTTCCACTTAAAGTTGCGCCTCGCCTCATTTGCATGGGTTGTGCTATAAAAGTGCGACATTGGGCTGCACTGGCCATAGTCGGTTACTGCAGTCTATTGGTGAGTTGCATGCTGTTTGGGAGTGTGGACTGTGGATTTTGGCACATGCATGGGACTGCACAGTAACAGGAAACAACTGTCATTCTTACAGGCTAAATAATGACTGAGCGAGTTGTGGGAGAGGAGGAACACAGTGGTGGGAGGAGGAGGAGGCCTAATTTCACCAAGGCCGAGACCGATGCCCTGTTTGAGGCTTACCTGGATCAGGAGCTGCTTCTCAGCAGACGGCAGGGAACACCTCAGGCCCATGCTGCTGCATGGGAGGAGGTGGCACGTGCAGTGAACCTGCATGGCAGCCACCAGCGCTCCATGCAGGAGTGCAAGAAGAAGATGGGCACAGACAGGAGGAGGATAAAGGAGAAGGTGGCTGCCATCAGGGCAGCATGAGCTGTGACAGTTGGGGGACAGTCGGAGGTTGTACACCTGAACCCACAGGAGGAGAGGGTTGCTGGAAGCATGCAGCATTGTGCCATTGAGGGTGTTCCAGGTGGTGGCTTCCAGACGGGTGGTAGCCTGTCACTGCATGGTAGGTCATGGTCTGTCTATGGGGGGGCAGGGTAGATCACATGTAGTAACGCAACTTTGTTTTCCCTTACAGATCCTGAGCATCTGTATGTGTCAGCGGTGGTTGGCCTGTCCACTGAGGACAGTCAGATGGAGATGGAGGAGGGCCCATCCACCTCCACAGGTATACATGGCTCAGTGCGACAGTGGGCCCGCCTAGCTGTCCACACTGATGTTGTTGGAACAGGTGCGGAGGAGGTCCTGCCCATGTCCCAGCATGCCAGTGTCCATGGATGCCAGCATGCTGTGACTCGGGCCGGTGCCGGGTCCGTCACTGATGATGATGTCGCTAACGGCATGGGCAGTGACACGTGTGTGCCATGGGATGGCCACACAGCAGGTAACATCGCGGCCATGGCTGTGGGTGGTGCTGCCATGGAGGCCTGTGTGTCATCACAGTCCCAGCCTGTGCCTGTCAGCACCAGTGGGGCAGCACTGGTGTGTGTACAAGACAGTGGGCCTGTTGCGGCCACTGAGGCAGCACCAGTGAGCCCTGGGGAGCGGCAGCCGGAGAGGCAGCATCAGCAGTCGGCCAATGGGCTTAGGGGTACAGGGTCAAGGGGCGGCATCTGTGCACTGCCTGTGGACATGCCCAGACCTGGTCCTGGTGTGCAGCACCCACCCTCAAGGGGTGCTGAGCATCAGGGCCATGCACACCCTGAGGGACAGGATGTCGAGGAGGCAGATGACCTCTTGGACGAGCACACCCGCCTACTGCAAGCATCAGTCCACCAGCAGATGCGGCTCGACATCAGTGGATGCACTGCGTGCGGCTCTGGAGTGGGCAGAGGAGCGTCGCAGCAGAGACACTGCTCTGATCCTGGCAGGGATGGACCAGTTGTGGGAGGATGTGACTGCTGCCATTGACAGGCAGACACAGGCATTCACTGCTGTCATGGCCACAATGGGCACACAGTCATGTGCCCATGCATCACAGACACCACGCAGTGCACTGTCCACCCCCCATTCCCAGCGTCGTGCGACACCCTCCATGTCGACACCAGGTTCAGCTGTGGGCATCCCGAGAACGCTTGGCGCAGGCATGTTTGGTGTGCTGCAGACCCCTGCACGAGCACGGTCACGTTCACGCAGTGGAACCCTTGGGGGACCATCGGTGCCACCCCATGAGGCCAGTGGTTAGCCTGTCAGTGCTGGCGGGTCTCAGCAGGGCTGCCCATGCATCTGTGGTGGCCAGGGCACTGTGTCGCGTGACTGATCTGTCTCCCAATGTGGCTACTGTCTGGTGCTGCCCTGTGTGCATTGTGTCTTTCAGCGGGCATTGCAAGGGTGGGTACCCGGCCCTGCACGCGGACACACAGTCCATCTGCACACCCTGCCAGCTGCTGTCTGCAGTTGCATGTGTATGATGATGCCTGCATTGTGCTGTACACCAATGTGCAATGGTGCCCAGCATCTGACACACGCACATGGACAGGCAGTGGGTGTGGTGGTCTGTGGACATGTGTGTGGCTAGGGGTGGCATTCTGGGTTGGTGTGCCTCCTACCCTTTGTGCATGTCTGGTGCGTTGTATGTGTGTGCGTGTGTGTGTGTCCATCCACATGGCATGTTAGACCTCACCTATCCCTGGTTGTGTGTGTGGTTCCATGCCTGGCCACTTCCCTTGATGGCATTCACCCCGGTGTGTGTCCATGTGTGTTTGTGGGTTGTGCCTTAGCCACTGTTGGTTGCACATGGCCCCATGACTTACCTGGGTTGGCTGAAATGCTCCTCCATGATGGTGTCCCGATACAGCTGTGCCAGCCGCAGCAGTTGGGGGTCCTGTCGCCCAAGGGGGGGCTGCCCATCACCATTGTCACCGGTGACCTCATCGTCCCCATTGCTGTCCCCCTTTTCGACCTGTATGGCTAACCCACATTCGTTGGCCATGTTGTGCAGGATGCAACAGGCCAGGAATAGCTCACAGGCCTTTGAGGGGCTGTACTGTAGGGCACCACCAGAGGTGTCCAGGCAATGAAAATGTGCCTTCAGCATCCCGAACACCCGCTTGATGACATTATGAGTGGTGGCATGTGACTCATTGTAGCATTGCTGCAATGGGGTCGCGGGCCGCTGGTAGGGTGCGAGTAGCCAGGGATGGAGTGGGTACCCACTGTCACCTGTGTGTAGAGGGTGGAGGTTAGTTTGGTGATCAGCATCACCCTGCCCCGGGCCATGTAGGCCACTACCCATGTCACCTCTGACCATGCCCCCCCAGGCCCTATGATTGTCCATGTGGTTTGCATACTCACCCACTAGGTGGCCAATGGGATATCCCACTCTTGAATCTGTGGCACAGTGCCGACTGGTGCCAGATGAAGGCATCATGTGCTCCCCCAGGGTGCGTGGCACAGACATTGATTATGCACCCCCTTGCATCGCACACCACCTGGCAGTTGATGCTGGCATAGCCCTTGCGATTTATGTATGCGGCCCCCTCGGGGCCAGGTGGTGTGCGGATGGCCACATGGGTGCAGTCTATTGCCCCTAGTATGCCAGGCATACGTGCTACCATGTGGAACTCCTGTATGTTTGCTGTGCGCTCCGCCTGTGTGCTGGGGAAATGGATGTACTCCACAGCATGTGGCAGCAGTGTGCTGAGGAATTGGGTGAGGTGGCGTGATGTGGCCAACTGGGTTATGCCTGTGGTGTCCCCAGTTGGTCTCTGGAAGGTACCCGTGGTGAGCAAGTACATGCAAGCTGTCACTTTGGTATCCACTGACAGGGCATGGCTCCGTCGTGTGGGTGCCTACATCACATCACTGCACAGCTCACAGAGCCGCCTCAGAATTGCCCGATTCAGGCGGTACCGGCCCACAAACTCGGTATCACGTACAGCTCAACTGCCTGTTGGGGGCATACCGCCGACGGGCCCTTCCACGGCCATGCCCCCCTGCTGCCCGCCTTCTCACCCCCCTCATTATGGCCTCCATCTGGAAGGTGGCACTGGCCATGTCCCTGGCTTGTGTTCATCCCCCCCAGCAGCTGTTTCTGTATTCCCCCCACTGTCCTGGCTGCTACTTCCCCTGCACTGGGAACACCTGCCTGTGCTGGCCTCACTGCTGTGTGGTGTACTTCCCCCTTCTGCACTGTCTCCCCACACCTTCCCGGGTGCCTGTTGCTTCCAGGTGCCTTTTCCTGCCTTGCCCTGTGTGTCCCTGCTGCCCAGTTTTCCCTGCTATCTTTGGCTCTCATGTGGCTTCCCTGTAGTGTTCTTGCACCTCTCCCTTGCTCCCTTTTATTTTGGCTCATTTCCGCTATGGCGCAACTTCCACTTGCTCCCCTATTGCACATGGCACATGTTGTTAAATATCGCACTGCGCCATTTATGCATGGTTCCTCCGCCTTCAGTTGCACATGCATTCATTATCATTGCGCTGTTGCTCAGCGTGATTTGGGGGGCGCAACTGCCTCCTTCTGAATATCGCAGAATGGCGCATTTTTGGACTTGCGCAGGCGTAACCCTATTGCGCATGGCTCAGCTCTTTTGAATATCTGGGCCCTTATCTCTTACATTTGCTATATATATATTTTAGTGTGCTTTACATAGCACCATGTTTTTATTTGTATGTTTGATGATACTGTTTGTCTGATGTATTCTTGTTAGTATATGTGTTCATGCAGCATACATATGTGCTTTTTGTATACACACACACACACACACACACACACACACACACACACACACACACACAGAGTCTTGTTTTAGGGAGGATCTTAGAACATAAACATTTAACCATTCAAAGACCTCCTGCTGTCACATTCCATCCTTGGAGAGGAGCTTGCATCTCTTATCTGATTTTAAACCATCTAGTACAGTACACTGTTTCAAAGACTGGCTTTGTTTTGTCTCTGCATATATCCAGAACCACCTAGTACAGTATTTCAAGAGTGGCTTTTTTGTTTCTGTGTATATCCAAGTATTTACTTCCTTATCAACAGAACTGACACACCTATGTGATAGGCAGTGGAGCTGTGGGGTCAGAAGGACCAGCCCACCCTTCACTTTCAAAAGTAAGGGTCAGAATGTACATTTTGACCCCCCACTTCTGATACAGGACTTACTAGCCTGTTAGTGTTGTCTGGCACACACCACACACATTCACTGGAAGTCAACGAGGGCAAGGTCAGATGAGTTCACTGAATTGTACTGACTAATTGCTATATACCCTTCCCCCACTGGCATATAAAATAAATTTAAGATTTAAGAGATTTATAAAATTTAAGCTCTTGTGCTATCAGATTTCTTCATCAAATAGTGACAGATTTTGCAAAGAGCTCACTTTAAATACATAGGGTAGAACTGGTAATATTCAGAAATAAAAAAAAGTCTGAAATCCTAGTTGTATGTACAGTAAATCAGCTTTTCCCTAGGAATGGAATGTGCCAATTAAGGGCTATAAATTGTCAAGTGCTTAATTTCCTCCCTGAAAATGGACACAAAAGAGTATTGTGTGTGTGTGTGTGTGTGTGTGTGTGTGTGTGTGTGTGTGTGTGTGTGCACTCAGACAGTATGTAACCAACAGAGTCTGTGTGTGTTTTACCTGGAAAAGGCTCAATTGAGTGATGCTGATTTACAAGGTGGTCCTGGTTTTACTACAAACATTGTCCTATAAGTAATGGAGCACTGCCTGCTCCATGCTAGTTAATTTTAGTCACCAGAAATTATGTTAAAGAGTGTTCAAAAACAACGTATTGACAATACTGATGAAAGCCTATGGGGTGATCCTTTTATTTCATTAATTCTTTTTATTCTTTGGTAACTGGGGAAGGCCCACTAGGCCCAAGACCTGTTTTCAGGTGCTACCTGGGAGCAATTGTTCAGGGTCACACAATATGCGTGTGGAGGCTGTAGAACTCAAACCTAAGTCTGCTGGATCTACCAAACTCGTTCACAGCTCCTTACTCTAATTTCTAGGCTATACTTCCAGCTCAGTGCTGGAACTGTAGCCTAGAGCAGCAGAAATGCTAAAGCAGTCTCAAAATGAAAAAGAAAGGCTGCAGTGGTTATTTATTTTGGTCTTTTGTAACCAGGGAAGGCCCACTAGACACAAGTTCCTGTTTTCAGGGGTGACCTGGGAGCACTGGGGAGGTTAAGTGACTTGCTCAGTCACACAGTAAGCAAGTGGAGGTTGTGGGAATCAAACCCCAGTTTGCTGGATGTACCAAGCTCATTCATAGCTCATTACTCTAACCTCTAGGCTACACACAGTTTCCAGTTTTGACCCACATAAATTGTTATGCTTGTTAATGCATAGCATAGCTATAGAACTGTAACCCTACAGGGTCAGTATGTCGTACACTTCATCATGCATGACAAATCCGCCAACAGGAACAACACAGTAGGAAAAAGTGAGAGTGTGCAAAACCACAATAGGGTATATTCACCGTAGTGCACCCTCTCACTCTTCCCACGCAGAGGGTATGACCTCTGCTGGGACAGGGGGCCAGCGAGCAGCTGCCATGGTTCAACGGGATAAGCCACAGGCAGCTAGGGAGGCAGGCAGTGCATTTGGGACTGGGTTTTGATTCTCGGTCCCATACGCGTGGATTTTTTTTATTTTTTTCTCTTTGTGCAATATTAACTGCTAACCCCCCTCCCCCCCAAGTTAATTATTTCATTTGGGGGGAGTTCGGGGGGGCAGGGGTGGAGCCCCTTGCAAAACAAAGACATATGCAGCTGGCAATATATTGCACTGTATTGGCAGCATGGTATATTGCTGTGGCATAATGTCTTGTGACATTATGACCCCGTGCCAATTGTAACCATGCTGGTTGCAGCATACTGTATCTGCTGAACTGTGGTGGGTACAGAAGTAATGGCAACTGGGGTAAGGCTTCCTGACTCCTGGAATAACTGGGAAAAACAAACAGAAACAGGAGCAACCGTCTCTGCAGCTTTTACAACCCTGTACATACTAATGTAGAAGTGAGGATTAGGGTTATAAAGAAAGAAAAAAAAAGGGAAAACGTAACCTAATGAAATGTAATGGTTATGTTTACAGAGAAGTATGAGCACCACACTCTAAGCTATTTCTTAGACCCATCATTCTGCAGTTATGCCAGGAGGTTGGATAGGTCAGATATTTTTTGTGTGCGAGGGGAATGGTGGGGATAAAGCCCACTAATTTTGTTTATAAACCATCTTTAATAGGAAGACGAGGGACAGAGTGTACTCTGTAGAAACAAATAACACCACTAGACACTTGAAAGACTGTTTTATTGCTTAGAATCCTTTGTATATTGCTGGTATGACCATTGATTTAACTAGAGCTTCACTTTAGATTTGATCTGGTCATTGAGAATGCAGAGTCCAGTAATGAATGCAGGGAGACATAATCAGTAGATGTTCTGAGATTCTGCATGGTGATGTGTATACAGTATCTCAAATACTGGTTGATGTACTCCAGGCAGGCAACTCATATCAAGGAGTTGGCTTCCCGAAGAACTAGCTTTAAAAGAAATAGGTACTGTAAGTTGCCCGACTTGTAACTTCCGTGTAAGTGCCAAGTGGCTGTTGAATGCTGCAGCAGCCCTGCCCCTAAAATAAGCTTAACAAGGACACAAAGTAAGGAACAGGCTGTAGGTGGTCTATGTAGATATTAATAGGCTATATGGGGAAGGAGACTCTCTAAATGTAATTGCTTTACTATTGCTGGAAATTCCATATGTATGGTTCAATAATTAACCCACTACACGTAGAACTGCCAGCAAAAATAAGGCAGCTAGGTTTTGACAGCCCCCCACCCCCACCAATCCTGTTAATACTGTTTATACATAGAGCACCTGCAACCCCCTTCCCTAGTTTGCATCATTATTAAACTTATTTTAGGGGCGGATCTGCAGCACTCTATGGCCACTCAGTTCATACATGGAAGTTATGAGCCTGATTACTATATTTAGGGAGAGATGGCACAGATGAAAAAAACACCCCTCTGAACTGGTTAAAAACACAGAAGACGGTGGTATGCCATGAACAATTGATGGTAGTATCACCTTTCCACAGTATTGATAACATGATTTTCAATACCGTGAAATTCTCATATCATTATATCATTCATTCTAATACCCCAATTTTTGAACCGCTCCTCCGCCTATGCCCAAAGTTTACTTACCAGTTCTTTTCAAAGTATTTCAGTTTTTTTTTATTTAGAAACTGTCATGACATGAAGAAGGGCTCTATGTAACCTGAAAGCTTGTGTTCTGCAAGTTTTTTGTTAGTCCAATAAAAGGTATCAAATCACCCAATTTGTTCGTTATTTAATAAATGATATCCTCAGGTCCTTAAGACTTGTACTCCCTATCACAAAGCACACAACAGTCAGTTAATCCCTCTACGTGCAGTGTTTAGCTGCAGTGAACCACCCAGAATGCAGCATGGCACTTTGCAATATTACTGCAGAGTGCTGCAGTATACTGCAGGGAACAATGCAATTCAATGGCAATTAAGCCCTTTTGTCATGTAGTATTTTGTGACATGTCATTTATTACAAGGTACTGCATTGCATTCTGGCTAGCTCTGCTATATGTATCGCACTCATTTGACCTGAACTGCAGGCAGGCAAATCACCTCACCTGCATTAGTGTAAATGTCCTGCATTATCGCCAACCAATCTATTACTTTTACAGTGGAGTCCCCATGAATCAAACCCTCTCTCACTAGTTTCTCCTATATCCCTCTGGTGAAGCAAAATGGCTATCAAGTGCTGAGGATGCTGTGGAGGAGCTGATACAGTTTATGCTATTGTGCCTAACTGTATCTACCTAATGTTATGCATGGAGTGATCCTGTGTGATTTTGGTGATACTGAGGAGACCTGTAGGAGTGCTGAGGAGGACAGAGTCATGGATAAGCACTCAAGGTACAGTGGTCGACAGGAGCTGATGCTGTGTTGGATTGGCAGGGAGTGAGCTGAATGAGTTGAATGAGAGGTAAGGAGGAAGTGGCTAGTGGAGAGTTGTTGGTCAGGCTTATGGAGATGAAAACTGTTTCAGGACTGAGAACTCTGAGAGCCTTATATGGCATAGTTTTCAAGATAACAATAACAGTACCAGAAAATACTAATATGGAAAACTGCTTTTGGTTACTGCTAGTCCCCTATAACATAAACAGGAGGTTGAACTCTGTTGCGTTCTTGCTTTCCATGCTTAATAGTATTGGGTTCCATATATATTGTTTTATTTCTTAACATAATTGCTCATAGATCTGTAATTTGAGCATGTTTAATGATAATCTAAATATAATACTTAGCTTGACTGTGCTAATTAAATGACCATTTAGTGGTCAGAGCCACATATTTGAATTTTGTGGGATTTCCTCTAGTCATGTGAGCTAAATGTATTTGACCAGCTCTTTGCTCCCTTGCCAATTTGGATTCCTTTGGCTGGGGAATTGATGAACAGAACAAAAGGCACATTTAAAGTCTAGCATTTGGTGTCTTAGTGAACTTCTTCTTCTATAAGCAGAGTGAGCTATAAGTAGGGCTGGCAGAATTCAATTTTCAATTTTTTATCATTTTGATGGAAAATATAAATTTTAATTTTTAAACCTTTTTCCTGAGTTTTTCAATTTACATTTTCACAATTGCATGAAATTATGGGATTTTAAGCATTTATTTTGAATTATATCAATTTAATTTTAACAGTTGCAGTTAATGACAGTAAACGCTGAGGATTTACAAACTGATAAAAATACAAATTATTATCACATGTCAAAATAGCAATAGAACTTACTTTGTCTATCTGTACATTTAGATTATTATCGATGGAAATATTTTTACATCGGTTTGTGAGTGTGAAGTGAATCGACAATTATCGACATTTACTGATTTAAATCTAATACTGCCAAGCCTAGCTATAAGCTCATAGGGTAATATAGCAGTATTTCTCCATTTTGCCATTCAGGTTAATATTATTTTAAGTTAAGGTGGTGAAGCAACTGCTACAGCTTGATTTATATTTGAAAAAACTATCAATGTAAGCGGTAAAAATTAGTTGCATATGTAGAATGCTAAGTGATGTTTTTAACCTCTTAACACTTTTTATGCATGCTGCATTTGTCTTTCTAGTCCTGTTTTGCACTAAAGCAGACCTGCATCATATCTTTGTTTAAAACATCAAAGTAATATAGTAGTTGTGCATCAGAGTGACAGACTTGTTTGTATTTAATAGTAGAGTGTGTCCTTCATGTTTATTTTTCCTTTCTGTTTGCAGAATTTAGGGAGAGCTCAGAGACCACAGATTGCCTTGTGCTGGTGACACTTAGCTTGGAAAGTATTTATGTGAACAGAGACCATGGTTTGAACTTGTGGCACAGCAACCTTTGGAGACAAACTCTGGTCAGAACTGATATGGCTGCGCAGAGCATTTAGGTGCTCCGGAGAGATGGAGCTTATGGATATCGGGGTGGTGGCGGAGTATAGGGCTCTTCGGAGTGGCAGCACCATATAGTGGCAGATCAGACTCTGGAGGAGGATGCTGGTGAAACGTTTAAATGAAATAAGTAAATAAAAATGCAGATGCAGTATGCCTTTCATAAGATGGTGGTGATCACAGAACTGTGCATGTGTGGCACTTACGCATGCGCAGTTCTGTAGAATGACATTCTGTGCCAACATTTTTATTTACTTATTTTATTTAAACATTTCAGCAGCTTCCTCCAGTGGTGCTCCAATTGGCCAGCATATGCCGCTGCCACTCCGAAAAGCGCTACACTCCGATGCCCAGTAGAAATGCAGATGTGCCGTGGTAAAGGCCGACTGTGCCATGGAGGGGAGCTCCATCCATGAAAGCCACACAGCAATGGAGTCAGCACTGTGAGGAGTTCATTGCTTCACTGTAGAAGAACACAGGGATGTGTTCCAGTCACAGTCCCTTTCCTCTCCTACAGTGATCGCAAAACGTCTGTGGAGCTCCGCCCATGCAGCCATAAAAAACTGTTCTTGAAAAAGAAAATGGCACCTCAGATGAGAAGCAAACAGAGGATCTCTGGAGTCATTCTAGGTTCAATTTTGGACATATTTATAGATATAAGGACTACACAAGATATTAAAAGGACATTGAACCAACAGACACTACTATTTTAAAAGAGCATGCTTTCGAGGAAATATTTTTATAGTGAAAAATATTGAAAGATATATTTATAAATTGTTATAAGTTATTTTGGCTTAAGGGTTATCCTACATAATGGAGTCGACAATGAATCCTTGCATTTTGGACAGTTCCTTCAGTTGATGTCTTCACTGGGGTTAACACAGGCTGTTGCCTCTGGTATGCATCAACATGGCCACATTCTAGACCTGATCTTCTCATCAGAACTTGACATTAATGCAGTTAAGGTTGATCCAGTCAGTAGGTTGAATTACCATGCAGTGATATTCCTTTGTGGGGGCCCTCTGTTTGAATACCCCTTCTGTGGAGATGATCCGGTACCATCCAAAACACAAGTTGGAGTCATCAAACTCCATGAGGTACTAGATGTCTCAGGTATGATGTTTGCTTGTGCTCAAGGGGCTGAGAAAGTAATGGAGCACTTCAATACAGTTCTCGTGGCTGCCTTAGACTCCCTGGCATCTTACTGCATTCATCCCTTGATATCCCCTTGCAGTTCACCCTGGTATTGGGCTGAGCTGCATTAGTTGAAGACAAAGGGATGGAAGTTGGAGCATTCTTGGAGAACATCCTGATCTGAGGAGGATAGGTTGGCACTGAAAACCAACTACTGTGAGCATCAACGGGCAATCAATATAAAAAAGATAGAGTTCCTGTCAAGGTCGATTGCTGCAGGGAGGAACCAGCCAACTCAGCTCTTTCCCACTGTAAACAGCCTACTAAATCTGGTCTGTCGGTGGTCCATTTGTGCCCTTTCAACAGAGAAGTGCGAAGAGTTTGGCAAATTTTTCTCTTACAAGGAGTTCTCCATTAGGTCAGGTATCACTTCAAGTGGCCTGTTATGGGCTGGCACTGGTCTACTGTCTGGTAATGTAGATCTGCCTACTTGGAGTGAGTTTCAACTGGTTTTGATGGACGAGGTGCTCTGGGTGATCTCCAGTCTGCATCCCAGCTGCTGCACACTGGACACAGAACTAAGTTGGCTGCTTTTGGGGTGCAGTGACTCCCTGGGTCCGGTGATCACTGGGATCATCAGTAGCTCCTTCAGGGAGGGTGTTTTTCCATCTGCTTTGAAAAAGGTTGTGGTCAGAACCCTCCCCCCAAAAACACTTCCTTGGACCCTGACATTCTGGTGAATTTAATACCTGTTGCTAACCTTCTTTTTTGGGGGAAGGTTATTGAAAAAGTGGTGGTTGATCAATATGTGTATCGCTTGGAAAGTTATAACATCTACAAACCTCTCTAGTCTGGTTTTTGGTCTCACCACAGTACTCAGATAGCTCTTGTCTGACTGACTTACGATCTCCTCCTAGCGAGGTATCATTGACTATGTTACATTTTGGTCCTTTTAGATCTCTCATTGGCTTTTGACACACTAGACCATGGGGTGCTATAGGACCACCTGAGGACCTATGTGGATATTACTGGCACAGTTTTGGGCTGGTTTGAATCTTGCATAACTGGGAGAACACAGCAGTTTGCCTTAGGTAATTTCATCTCTGGGCCCTCTGCACTCTTCTGTGGGGTTCCACAAGGCTTGAACATTGCCCACTATTGTTTTTCATGTACATGTTGCCTCTGGGGGAGATCTTTAGAAGGTATGGGATTGAGTTTCAGTACTATGCAGATGATAGCCAACTGTACCTGTCTTGTCCTCTAAGCAAGGAGTATGCATCCTTGGTGCTGGGAAAACAACTGGATGGCTTCAAATTGATCGTATTTCGATCCAGGGGAAACAGAGATCATGGTGACTGAGTTAAGTCAGCAGGGCTCGATAGTGACAGGCAATGCAGTAGCTCTCCCTGCATTGGGTGGCCATCTTCTTGTCACTGTTGATGTGGTGAAGAATCTTGGGGTCATTTTGGACTGTAGGCTGACACTAGGCCACGAGGTCTGGCTGACTTTTATCTCTTCAAAATATTGCCAGGATTAAAACCACATCTAGCTCCTGCTACCTGGTAATGATTGTCCATGATTTCTTTACCTCTAGATTGGGCTACTGTAACACCCTATACTTAGGGTTGTCTGGAAGTTTATTATGATGCCTGCAACTGGTCCAAAATGCTGCAGCTCAGCTGGTGTCAGGGTCTTCTAGAAGGGACCATATCATGCTGATGCTGCGTAGACTACACTGGTTGCCTTTGCAGTGGTGCATAACCTTCAAGACATGCTTGTTAACATACAAGGCCCTGCATGGTTTGGGACCTGATTATTTAAAAGATCTTCTGGTTTCATGCCTCCCAACCAGACCCCTTCACTCCACTGATGCTGGCCTACTTGTTGTCCCCTCATACTCCTCTAAAACAATCTGGGAACAGAGCTTTCAGGGTTGTGGCCCTTGTGTTATAGAATTCCCTCCTGGGAAGTATTTGATCAGTGGGCTCAATGGAGATTTTTAAAAACCTACTGAAAAGATATTTTTTCGAGCATGCCTACCCTAGTTAACTACTTTTAGTTAGCTTTAATCAACATTGCACCTATTGTTATGTTTTAAATTATTTTATCATTATTGTTGTTTCTTTTAATATGTATAGTGCCCTGAGTCCTTGGGAAAGGGCACTTTATAAATAAAAATTGCCTTGCCTTTACAAGGCTTATGTTTTATAATTCATTTCATAATGGTCAGCTCAAGGAAAAAGAAAAGTAAATCAGGTTCCAGCTGTTACATCTTATAAAGTTGTTATGTGAAAGGGAAAAGACAGAATGGAAGAACAGAAAACAATATTGCTAGAATTACTGAACATATTATGAAATGGAATCAAATGTTTTTGTTGGCTGCACAAGATAGGGCCCTTAACTTGTCACATAGGACTTCAACTCCTAAAGCAGAGAAGAATAAAGAAAGAGATAAATAATAGCCACCAAAATTCTCAAAGGGGCTGCAAGGAATATGGAGCCTCTGAAAAAATAAATCTCATCTAAGATAGAGAACTCCCTGTAGAAATCACCAAATTTACTAATACAGTATATTCACATTTGGGAAATACAAATCTGCCCCAGAACATAGGATCCTGGCAGAATATTAATGAAGCAGGTTTATGAGAAGTCAACATCTTAAAAGAAAACGTTCTTCCTTTATTGGGAAAATAATGGACTCAAATGGGTGACTGTAACAGAAGTTGTGGGGCTCACAGTACAAAAAGTGAAAATGAAAGAAGTTAGGTTAGATATTCAACAAACCTTCAAAGGGTTGAAAGTGTTGAACAGAACCAAAAGAGAGAGTGAGACAGAGATCCTGTAGTACTACAGTATATGTAAGACAGTATCTGAAAATATAGCAAATGTTAGCAGCAATAGAACTAAGGGAAAACTCTGCCTGATATGTGAAAACCCATTACCACAGAAAGTGTATCCTTCTCCCCCAGTACTTTCCTTATTACCTAAGTATGCAATAAGACACAATGGAGTGTGCATTAGATAGTTGTAATGCATAGCCAGGGTGTAGTAAGGCACGAGGACTCACCAAGGGGGACAGCGTTGCACATGTCACGGTGGCGGGCCACCTGGGAACCAGTGATCACTGTACGATTTGGTTCATTATAAGTACTGAACCTGAATCGAACCACACAAAGGTGAGGATCCTGGACTTCAGGATGGCTGACTTTGCAAAGATGGGGGAATGCCTCAGGGATGCCTTGGTAGGGGGAGAGGCCATGGGAAGAGTGGAGGAACAGTGGGCAAAACCAAAAGGGGGCCGTAGGGAAGGCAACAAACCTCTGCATCAGGCAAGTAAGCAAAATAAAGAGGAAAAAGAGACTGCTATGGTTCTTACAAGAGGTGGCTGGGAAGGTAAGGATAAAAAAGTTAGCATTCAGGAGACATAAGGAGACAGAGAGAAGAGGCTATGGAAACATAGAAACACAGAAAGGTGATGGAAGAAGGAGACCAAAGGTCCATCAAGTCTGTCCTTGAGATCTCGAGATCCTAGGTGATCCTGGGTCCTACAGTAGCTGGTAGATTTCTTTGTGGAACTGATTTTAGCATACTCTTTATCCCGTCCCCTTTTGAATGCAGTTACAGTCTTAGCTTCTCCAATCTCCACAGGTAGTCTGTTCCAATGTTCCACAATCCTTTCCAAGAAATAGTGCTTTCTAAGATCCATCCTGAATGCCCCACCCTTTAGTTTCCATCCATGCCCCCCCCATGCTTGAGTTGGGAGCTTTGGTGAGTAGTTCAGCATATGGCACTGAATTTAAACCCCTCATGTACTTAAAGGTTTCCATCATATCCCCTATTTCTCTCATAGTTTCAAGTGAGTACATGTTTAACACATCCAGCCGCCTTTTGTACTGCAACCCCTGTAGCCCCTGTATCATTTTGGTTGCTCTTCTCTGAATGGTTCCTAGCCTGTCACTATCCTTTTTAAGGTATGATCTCCAAAACTGTATGCAGCATTGCAAATGGGGTCTTACCATAGATCTGTACAGTGGAAGTAACATCTCCCTGTGCCTACTGTCAAATCCTGCCAGCCAGCCTATGTAGCCTCTTTGTCTCAGTATAGCTCAAATATGGCTATAGACCAATTGTACATGGAATTGATGATGCCTCACTGATGTCTTGCACTTACCTGCCTGTACACTGTACTGCTCTGTGTTACTTGTTGTACTACTCTGTGATACTTGTTGTACTGCTATGTAATATGTGGCCCTGGGTCGACCCTGAAAAAGGGACTGTAATTGTCTCAGTGGTCTCACCCAGTCAACAAAATTCAAATCAATAAAATCCTCTCCCTATGCATCCCAGCATTTTGTTGGCCCTACTATATGCTGTGTTGCACTGGCTAGTTTGTTTAAGGGTGTCACTAATAATAACTCCAAAATCCCTTTCTTCTTTTGAGTCACTGAGTTTAACCCCATTAAGCCAATAAGTTGTTCTAGGATTATTCTTGCCAAGATGCATCACTTTACATTTCTTGGTGTTAAATTTCAGCTGCCAGATACTAGACCATTGTTCTAACAATTTCAAATCTTTTTACACGATTCTCACTGCTTCTTTGCTGTCCACCCTTCCCCCTAATTTAGTGTCATTCGTGAACAGTGCAATCATGCCCTGGATACCTACTCCTATGTCACTGATGAACACATTAAACAGGACTGGGCCTAAGACCTAGCCCTGCAGGACCCCATTTGTCACTTCTCCCTCCTCTGATGTCTCCCCATTGACCACCACCCTCTGCTTCCTTCAGTCTAACCAGTTTCCCACCCACCCAATGGTGCAGCTTGCTATGCCCAGATCCTCTAGCTTCTTTAGCAAGCGTTTGTGTGGTAGTGAATCAAAGGCTTTGCTGAAGTCAGAATAAAGGAGGTCCACTGGTTGGTCACTATCCACTTCGCTAGTTACTGGGTCAAAGATAGTAATCAGGTTTGTCTGGCATGACCTGCCTGTCACAAAACTATGTTGTTTGTCGTCCTGTAGGCCATACTTATCCAAGTAGTCTACCAGGTCTTGTTTAATCAGGGCCTTCATTTGCCTTCCTAGCACTGATGTGAGGCTGACCAGCCTGTAGTTACTGGCCTCCTCCCTGCTTCCACCCTTATGTAGAGGCACCATGTCTACTATTTTCCAGTCATTGGGTACGACTCCCATCTGGAGAGAATGGTTAAACAGGTGCACTAAGGGGTCTGCTAACTCACTTGCTAACTCCTTAATTATCCTTGGATGTATTCTATCCAGACCAGGAGATTTGTTGATTTTTAAATGCTCAGCCTACTGGGTCCCTTTGTCGTATGCTCTACCATGCACGTTAAAACTGTGCAACAGGAAAAATGTGGTTGGGAAGACCGAGAGGGTGCAAAACCATGAAAGGCTGTATGCATGGTAGTGCACCCTCTCACTGTTTCCAGGCAGAGGATAGGACCTCTGCTGGGAGGAGGGGATGGCGAGCAGCTGCCGTGGCTCTACAGGTTAGCCACAGGCAACAAGGGAGGCAGTGCATTTGTGGACCGGGTTTCGTTTCCTGGTCCCAGAAGCAAAACAGTTTTTTTAATTTTTCACACTTTGTGCAATATTAAGTGTTAACTCCCCCCCAGAGAGTAGTTATTTAAGTTGGAGGGGTTCGGGGCAGAGCCTCCCACAAGACATACAGTAATTAAGGTTGCAATATAACACACTGTATTGGCAGCATGGTATATTGCTTCGCTGTAATGCCTTGTGACATTATGACCCCGTGCCAATGCTCAATCATCTCTCTAACCCTGCCTGAGGTAATAATTGGTGTTTCAATTTTTGGCACTCCCCTGTCATGTGCTGTAATGCTGCAGTCAGGTGTAGGACCACTGTGTTCTTTGATGAACACTGAACAGAAGTATTTGTTCAGAATGGTAGCCTTCTGCCTGTCTTCTTCCACTTGGCTGAAGAACTGGTGCGGAGATCAGGGTTTTGGCTTCACTGGGGACTGGGGGCCCACCTGGGGTGATGTAGATCTGTACCGGGGTGATGGCCTGCATCTTTTCAGCAAGGGCACAGGAGTCCTCAGTGAATTGTTTGAATGCTTCATTGGCAAGCATTTAAACTAGCAAAGGGGTGTGGGGAAAACAAGAAGGGTAAATCATACCACCCACCCCCACAGGTTAATGCAGCCTGCAAGGAGGATGCAAATATATATGTAGCCAGAAATTAGGAAAATAAATGTAGGGTGAAGAATGGGACCCCAGTACAGGACTCAAAGGGAAAGGCAGGGGCAGGATGGCAGCAAAGAAAGGGAAAAGTAGGTGGGGAAAGAGGCAGGAGGGCAAACACAGGATTGGGGGGGCAGGCAGCAAACCATGGAAGGCCATGGTTACAAATGCCTGCAGCCTGGGAAATAAAATCCCAGACCTGGTGGCCTTCATAGTAGAGGAAGACCTTGACATAGCAGCAATTACAGAGACCTGGTTTACCACAGATCATGAGTGGGAAGCAAATGTTCCAGGATATGCCCTATTCAGAAAATATAGGGGAAGTCAAAAGGGAAGGGGGGGTGGCCCTATATGTAAGAGAGGGTATAAAAGCAACACAGCTGCAGGATAGACAGGGGGAGATAAAGGCACTGTGGGTCACCCTCAAGCCAACCAATGGAAGAGTAATTTGAACAGGGGTGAGCTATAGACCTCCAGCACAGGGGGAAGAGATGGAGAGGGATCTAGTGGATGAAATTCAGGAGATGGCAACAAAGGGTGAGATGTTGCTGTTGGGTGATTTCAATATCTCTGACATTGATTGGAACGTCCCAGCAGCTGCTTCAACCAGGAGCCAGGACATCCTAAATTCTTTACATGGAACAGGTCTCAGACAGTTAGTGAGCCATCACACAAGAGAAGGGGCAATTCTGGACCTGGCACTGACCAATGGGGACAGAATCTCGGACTTCTAGATGGAGGGTCAGGTGGGATCCGGCGACCACCACATAATGTGGTTTAACATGGGGACAGGGACACAGTCTAGTCACACTAGGGCGAGAGTCTTGGATTTTAGGAAGATGGATTATGCTAGAATGGGGAGGTGTAACAAAGAGGCCCTGGCAAAGAGAGAGAGGTGGAGGAGTTGAGGAGCAGTGGGAACACCTGAAGGGAGGTGACAAACCAATGCATCAAGGTGGTAAGCAAAGGCAAGAAAAGAAGGAAACCACTATGGTTCTCAAGCCAGGTGGCAGGCACGGTAAGGGCCAAAAGGGTGAGTTTTCAGAAATATAAGGAGACTCAGAGGGAGGAAGACAGGAAGATGCACCTAAAGAATCTAAAGGAAGTAGGAAAAGCTACAAGGAGAGCAAAGGCACAGACTGAAGAAAGATTAGCGCAAACTGTGAAGAAAGGGGACAAGACATTCTTAAGGTGCATCAGCGAAATAAGAAAAACCAGGGGAGGGACTGTAAAGCTCAGAGGGGATGCAGGGGAGTGTAAAGAGAAAAGGTGGAATTACTGAACAAATACTTCAATTTCAACCAGTACCTATCACAACTGGATTGGTCTCCTTTGGCAGGAGATATTGATAGTAACAAGGCCTTGAATTATTTCATAATAAACTTCAACTGTGCTTGTGATATTTTTGCTCCGTACAAAACAAAGAAAGTCAGGGGTACCTCCAACCCATGGCTCACTAACTGCCTTATCAGTTTAATGAAGAATAGAGACAATCTCCGGCACTTTGCAAAATCATCTGGAACTCCTGCGTCACTCATTACCTACAGGGCAGCTAGAAATATCTGCACCATTCGACAGGCAAAAGCTTCCTACTATAATGACCTTAGAAGCTGATGGCAGATAAGGACCGCAAGGCCCATCCAGTCTGCCCATTTCTTTTTCTACCTTATAAATGTGCCATCAGCCTTTGCTCTCTCAGTGGCCTATCTATTCATACTCATCTGTATTGCTCCCTTATGCCTATCCCATGCCTGTTTGAAGCCCTGCACTGTATTCATAGCCACCACTTCCTGAGGTAAGCCGTTCCATGCATCGACCACCCTTTCTGTGAAAAAGAATTTCCTCACATTCCCCCTTAATTGGCCTCCCTCTATTCTCATGCTGTGTCCTCTTGTTCTGCTATTTTTCTTATATTTAAACACGTTAGACTCTCACCTTGTTAATGCCCTTAAGGTGTTTGAATGTCTTGATCATATCACCTCTCTCCCTCCTTTGCTCAAGGGTATACATATTGAGCTTCGTTAATCTGTCCTCATATGTCTTCTGATGCAGTACCTGCACCATTTTGGTTGCCCTTCTCTGGACTGCCTCAATTTGGTTAATGTCCTTGCTAAGGTGTGGCCTCCAGTACTGCACGAGTACTCCAGATAGGGCCTAACCAGTGTCTTGTAAAGAGGGACTATTACTTCCCTCTTGCGACTTGTGATACCCCTACTAATACACCCTAACATCCTCCTAGCCTTACCTACTGCTTTAGAGGTCTGCTTGGATGATTTCAGGTCATCAGTGATGATGATGCCCAAGTCTCTTTCTTCCTTTGTGACTGCCAGCAACTCCCTTCCCAGCCTATAGGTGGCTTCAGGGTTTCTCTTCCCTATGTGCATGATCTTGCACTTCTTTGCATTAAACCCTCTTAAGCAAAAGCTGGGGCTCCAGTAGGGAATTCTGGAACTCCATCAAATCCCTAACAGGAAAGACCCCTAATGCCCCACCCGATCTACTAGTAACAAGGGAGGGTCCCCCACAGGAACCCATTGACATCGCAAATGAGCTCAACCATGCTTTCACAGACCTATCTGGAGTACTCCCTGCTGACTACTTTAAAGATCGGCTCAGGCAATAACACCCCACTACCCCCCTTAACCCCCCCAAAGGATGCAATACCACCATTCTACTTTAAGCAGGTCACCAAGTCCGAAACCACCAAGCACATTAAGAGGGTTCTTGGCAAGACCAGGATGGGGACTGATCTAGTGGATATGAAACTCGTGGGTCTTCTCCTAAATGAATTGGCAGGTCCCTTCTCGATGGTGTTTAATGCATCTCTAAGAACGGGGGTGTTTTCAAAACTATGGAAGTTAGCCAATGTCACACCTGTCTTTAAAGCCAGGGACCAAACTCTAATGTCCAACTACAGACCAATATCCATTTTACCACCCCTCTCTAAAGCACTTGAAAGAATGGTCTCAGAGCAGCTTACAAAGTATCTTGATATACATTACCTACTTTGCCCACTGCAGCATGAGTTCTGAAAAAGCATTCCACACTTACCGCCCTTGTTGATTACTCTTCCCAGCCTTATGATGCCTTAGATAATGGGGAGGCAGTTGTCTCAGACTTCATTGACCTTACAAAGATCTTTGGCTCTGTTAAACACAAACTACTCCTAAACTGCCTCCATTCAACAGGTCTATCCCTGGACACGGTACTGTGGTTCAGAAGTTACCTCACAAACAGGTCACAATGAGTCAAAACTGGAGACACCCTATCATCTGCTAGGGAAGTGTTCCTCAGGGTCCCACAGGGCTCTATTCTCGGGCCCACTGCTTTTCAGCCTCTTCATCAACTCTGTACCATCTGCATGTATAGCACGCACTATTCTCTATGCTGACAATGCAGTGAAGTATTTTTTTTCATGGAGAGGGTCATGGATGCATGGAACAGCCTTTCTGAGGAGGTCATGGAGTCAAAAACAGTGGTGGAATTCAAGAATGCATGGGACAGTCATAAGGCAATTCTAGGGGGTGGAGGTTGGAAGAAGCAGGCTGTTGGTTAGTTAGGATCTGCAGCTTATCCATTAGGTAGGGAAATGGGCAGACTGGGTGGGCCAAGCGGTCCTTATCTGCCATCAAATTATATGTTTCTATGTTTCTATATTGGTCGCTGGGAATGATCACAACTACATCACAACCAAACTCCAAGACAGCTTCCTCAAGCTTGAATCCTGGTTCACACAAAACAAACTACTACTAAACCATAAAAAAAAAATGAAAAGTCTACTCTTCTGTACCTCCCAAAGCAAAAAGAAATACCAGCCTTTGCTCATCCAGAACCATAATGGTGAAACACTGGAACAAGTAACAAAGTTCAAATACTTGGGCATCACCTTTGACGATACACTAACCTTCTCCGGCCATATAGACTCAGTCGTCAAGTCAGCGAATACAAAACTTGGGGTCTTCTACTGCCATAGGCACTCTATGACACCAGATGCTCTGAAACTTGCCATCAGTAGTTCAGTGATGTCCTCCATAGATTGTGGACTGCCTATCTATGGGGCAGGCACTAAAACTACCCTAAACAGGGTCAACACACTACTAAATAAGGCCTGTCGACTAGCCATAGGGGCTGCCCAGGACACCCACACCTGCACGATCTACACCGAAACTGGGTGGCTCCCACTCCATCTTAAAGCACAATACCAAACCTGCCTACGTCTGAAAAAAGTGCTTCTTGGGCTCCCCCCCCCGCACTGGGCTGCCTCTTTACGCCAGAAGTTCCCACCAAATCAACAAGAAGCACGGCTATAGACAGGTTGGTGATTCCCTTCAAAAGGATGAAACTCACCCAGAACTCCATCCTGTACCAAGGTCCAAAATGGTACAATGAGTTACCTGCTGACCTTACAGAATCTCCCAAGATTAGTACCTTCAAATCTGGACTCAGATCCCTTCTTGACACAAAAAAGAATTGTGCTTGCCTGCACTAATATGGCAGAATTTCAGCCACCCAACCCTCTCCCTTTCACCCCCCACTTTTATCTCATCAATCCCTCCGTCCCCGAACGAGGCCCACTCGGCTGACAAACCACTTCCACCACGACTACGCCATCCCTGGCTGACCCCCTACCCCTCGTTAGGCTAGACTGACCAACTAAATAGTGAACTACAAGGCTGAACCCTAGTTACCCTATCCTCTTCAATGTTTAGTTGAATATATAAGATTTCTTTGGTATTTGAATGTCTGTGTAACTGTTTTCTGTTCTCTGTAAACACTGTTATATTCGTAATGTTTGTTCAACAATGACCTGGAACCTTTGAAAACGAGTCCTGGACTAAAAGGTATTAATCCTGAACTGAAATAAATAAATAATTATTCACTGAAATAAGGGAGGGTCACGGACCACAACTGAATAGCAGACACAAAGTGTTGGGGGGGGTAAACACTAATCCATTCACAGTGGAGAGTCCTGGATGAGCTCACAAAACTGAAGGTAGGCAAAACAATGGGACCAGATGACATACATCCAAGGATATTAAGGGAGCTGCAGGGGGGAGCTAGCAGTACCTCTGGCAGCCATGTTCACTGAGTCACTCAACACAGTGGTTACAGAAAACTGGAAAAGGGCACATGTAGTCCGTCTACACAAATGTGGCAGCAGGGAGGATGTAGGGAATTATAGGCCAGTCAGCCTCACCTCAGTAGTGGGTAAAATCATGGAGGCACTGCTTAAAGAAAGAAAGAATAGTGGCACACTTGAAATCCAATGGTGCCCAGGATATGAGGCAACATGGATTTACAGCAGGAAGGTCATGTCAGATTAATCTGATAGATTTTTTTGACTGGGTTACAAAGGAAATGAATCGGGGGGATGGTGGATGTCACCTGCCTCGATTTCAGGAAGGCTTTCAACAGCGTCCCATATAAAAAGCTGGTTAATAAGATGGCTAGCCTGGACATGGGGCACCAGGTGGCAAACTGCGCTAGGAACTAGCTAATGGACAGGAAGAAGAGGGTGATGGTAAATGGGGTCCAATCCGGGGAGAGGAGGGTGACCATTGGGGTGCCACAGGGATCAGTCCTTGGGCCAGTCCTGCTTAATTTCTGCATTAGTGACATTGCAGTAGGAGTAGAGGGAAAGGTCTGCCTGTTTGCAGATGACACCAAGATCTGCAACAGGGTGGATACTCTAGACAGGGTGAAGAGAATGAGTAGGGACTTAGGAAGCTTGAAAAATAGTCAGAGGAGTGGCAACTGAGGTTCAATTAAAAGAAGTGCAAAATAATGCACCTGGGGCAAGGGAACCCTGGGGAGAGTTATAGGATGAGGGGGAGTTGCTGATGGTCACCAAGGAAGAAAGGGACCTGGAAGTTGTCATTTCAGATGACCTAAAGATGTTTAAGCAGAATACAAAGGCTGTAGGGAGGGCCAGTGGCATGCTGAGGTGCATAGGCAGAGGTTTTACTAGCAGAAGGCGGGAGGTGGTGATGCCAGTGTATAAAATGTTGGTGAGACCTCACCTAGAGTACTGTGTACAGTTCTGGAGGCTGCACCTTTCTAAGGACATTGACAGGGTGGAGATGGTCCAGAGAAGGGGAACTAAGATGGTACAGGGCTTGCACCAGAAAACATATGAGGAGAGATTAAAGGACCTCAATATATACTCACTGGAGGAGAGGAGGGAGTGGGGGACATGATAGAAACTTTCAAATACCTTAAGGGCATAAACAAGGTGCAGGGAGAAGACATCTTCCAATATAGGAGGAGTACAAGAGTGAGGGGCATGATATGAAATTGGAAAGAGGCATGTTAAGGGGCAATGTGAGGACATTTTTCTTCACAGAGAGGATGGTGGACACATGTAATAGTCTGCCACAGGAGTTGGTCGGAGCGAGCACAGTGGAGGGATTTAAACATGCTTGGGACAGGCATATGAGAACCTTAGAGGTGGGAAGGAGGGATGAAAAGCCATCGACCAGGTAGGGTCAGAAGTAGTGTAGGGCTTAGGGGCAGACTGGAAGGGCCTGGTGGACCTTATCTGCTGACAATTTTCTATGTTTCTATGTTTCTGTCCTATCCCCATCCCTGACTCTGGCTACCCCTCCACCCTTTTTTCTCTTTTCCTGCAAATATCTAAAAAACTGTTTATTCCCCTCTCTAACACCTTCATTTATCTGAAGTTTTGCAGCTGCATTCGCTTGTCTCACTGCCAACCTAGCCTTCTTGTTCTTTAGTACATATTCCTCCCGTAGATTGTTACCCGGCTTTCTTTTAAAATTGTGGAATGATTCCCTCGTAACCTTTATGGCTGTCCTAACTTGACTCATGAACCAAATGGGGCATTTGTGTCTGTTTCTTTTGGTCATTGTCTTTGCACTTACCTTTGTGGCCTCTGATGGTTTGTTTAATCTTTCCTCATATGTCTTCTACTTCAAGATGTTGGTGAATCTTAGTTTTTCTCTTACTAGTGCCCTCGTTTTATTGAAATGTGGCCCTCTGAAATTTAGTACTTCTGTCCTTGACTGACACCTGACATCCTTCAGGGCTATTTTAAACCACACCGAGTTGTGGTCGGTGTTCGTCAGCAGCTCCCCCAATCTGACTGCCTTGAAGTTTTCTGAATTAGTGAGGCCACCTCCAATAGGTTATCTTGCCTAGAAGTATCAGTGACTATATATGTGAGAAGGCAATCCTGTAAGGCTTCTACCACCGATTGACTCCTCAATGATCTAGCCACTGGGATGCCCAGTCTACGTCTGGCATGTTTAGGTCCCCCCACTACTACTAGTTCTCCTTTTTCTTTGATTTCCTCCAAAAGCTCCCTATCCTTGTCCTCTGCTTGGTTCGGGGGACTATATACCACCTAGACTTGGATTTTCTTTCCTGAAGATGAGATAAGCTGAACCCACAGGGATTCCGCTCCTTCTCTAAGGCTCATATCACAGGATGTGGCCTCTATCCCCTCCTTAACGCAGAGTGCAACCCTGTCCCTTGACACCCCTCCTGTTCTTCCTAAAGAGGGAGCTGTACAATGAGAAGCAGAGGGAGGCAGGGAAAGCAGTCAGGAGTGCAACGATGTAAATGAAGGAGAAAATAGCCTAGGCTGTAAAGAAAGGGGACAAGACATTTTTCAGGTATGTAAGCAAAAGGTGAAAGACCAGGGGAAGGATTGTAAGGCTAAATAGGGAAAGGGGGAATGTGTGGAGGTGGGCCAGGAAAAAGCAGACATCCTGAAGGCGAGAGACCACAGATAAGTGACAGGATCATTGATGGAAGGGAGGTGGATGCTGGTCCATTCATAGAGAAGAGAGTCGTGAAGGAACTCACAAATCTGAAAGTGGACAAGGCAATGGGACCACACGGGATACATCCAAGGATACTGAAGGAGCTTAGAAGGGTGCTGGCTGCACCTCTGACAGTCCTGTTAAGTGACTCACTAGAGATGGGAGTGGTCCCAGAGGACTGGAGGAGAGCAGATGTAACCCCACTTCACAAGAGTGGTAACAGGATGGAAGCTGGCAATTACAGGCCAGTCAACTTATCCTCAGTGGTGGTGAAATAATGGAATCACTGCTGAAGGAAAGGATTGTAGAATATCTTGTAACCAGCATCTTACAGGATCCAAGGCAACATGGATTCACTGGAGGGAGGTCATATCAAAGAAATCTGACAGATTTGTTTGACTGGGTGACCAAGGACGTAGATCAGGGGTGTGTGGCCTACTGGCATTTCAGTAAGGCCTTCAACACCATTCCACATCGGAGACACTTGAACAATCTGGGCAGTCTAGGAGTGGGTCCAAAAGTGGTAAACTGGGTAAGGAATTGGTTGGGGGATAGGCAACATTTGGTGGTGGTAAATGGAGTTCACTCCAGGGAAGGAAGGGTGACCTGCGGTGTGCCACAAGGATGAGTACTGGGACTGGTCCTCTTTAATGTCTTTATTTGCAACATTGCAGAGGGATTAGAAGAGAACATATGCCTTTTTGCAGATGACACTAAAATCTGCAATAGGGGTAGGCACTCTGGGTGTGTGTCGAAAAAATGAACAGGGATCTAAGAAAGCTTGAATAGTGGTCAAGAGTGTGGCAACTAAGTTTCAATGCGAGCAGTACAAAGTCATGCACTCGGGGCACAAATACCAAGAGGCGGAGTACACGATGGGGGAAGTGGTACATAGTGACATCCTGTCACTATCATCACTGAAACCCCTGTCCGGTCTCCTTTCCTGCCCAGTATCCCTGTGTAAAAGCGCCATGACTGAGTCACCCTTTTTGAAAGCACTCAATCGCGGTCGCCTAATACACGGGATACCCCAAACAGGAAAGAGACCTGGGGTAACTGTATCTGATGACCTAAAGGTGGCCAAACAGTGTGACAAGGCAGTAGGGAGAGCCAGTGGGATGCTGCGGTACAGAGGAATGGGTATCACCAGCAAAAAGAGGGAGGTGGTGATACTGCTGTATAGATTATTGGTGAGACCTCATCTAGAGCACTGAGTCCAGTTCTGGAGACCACATCTCTGGAAGGACATAGACAGAGTAGACATGGTCCAGAAGAGGACAACTGAAAATGGTGCAGAGTCTGCACCAGAGACCCTATGAGGAGAGACTAAAGGATCTCAATATGTACACCCTGGAAGAAAGGAGGGAAAGAGGGGATATGACAGAGACTTTCAAATACCTGACAGGTATAAATAAGGTACTGGAGGAAGCATTTTTCAGAAAAAAGATGCTCAGGAACAAGGAGCGGCCACTATGAAGCTGGGAGGGTGGACTCGAAACATGAGGAAATACTTTTCACAGAAAGAGTAGTGGATGTCTGGAACAGCTCCAGTGGAGGTGGTGGGGTCAAAAACTGTAACAGGATTCAATAATTCATGGGATAGGCATAAGGGAACCTGAGTGGTTAGGGAAGGTAGGGCTAAGCTGGAGATCAAGTTGGGTCAGTGGTATAACAGTAGGTAGGCAGACTAGGTGGGCCAAGCAGTCCTTATCTGCCATCAATTTCAGCGTTTCTATGACACAGACCGACTGTCTTCAGCCTTTGGCCTTGTGTTAGAACTGTCTAAAGCTCATCCCCGGAGTGTCTTATTGTGCTTGTAAAATGGGGCTGTGTATCTTATACAGATTTAAAATTAAAATGTATATGTTTTAATAGTACAAAAATGAAACCTTTGTCATGCTTCCACACATACACACTGACGCAGTTAAGGTTTAAATAGTTTACTGGTAGGCATTCTATGTGTTACTTTACTTTAAACTGCTAAACTAGCAGCTTAGGAGAGGTCTAAGCAAATGAGGGAGAAGGAGCAGCCGGGAGGAAAGCGGAGTGCTTCACTGAAGACGCCAGCTGTGACTGCTGGTAAGATTTAAACAAGCATAAAAATCTGCTTTTCTGCATAGTTGTTTCCCCTCTATGGTCAGAATTTGAATTCAGTTCAAGGGCAGCATTTGAGGACTGCTGACGGGAGCTAAAATGGGGGGATCAGGTGCATACACTTGAGGTCTGAGCGAACAAGTGAGTGGGCAGCTGGCATGAAAGCAGTGAGTACTTCACTGAGGATGCCATCTTTGACTGCTGGTAAGACTTAAACAAACATAAAAATCTGCTTTTCTGCAGAGTTGTTTCCCCTCTGTGGTTGAAATTTGAATTCAGTTTGAGGGTTGCATTTGGTGACTGCCAGTGGGAGCTGAAGCAAGGAGGTCATGTGTGCATGCTTGAGGTCTGAGCAAATGAGTTAGCGGGCAGCCAGCATGAAAGCCATGAGTGCTTCACTGGGGATGCCAGCTGTGACTGTTAGTAAGATTTAAACAAACAAAAAGCCCTGCTTTTCTGCAGTTGTTTCTCCTGTGTCTGTGGTTGAAAATTGAATGCAGTTGAAGGGCAGTGTGTGACAGCTGCAGTGGGGGGAAACAGGTGTGCATGTTTGACGTCTGAGCGAATGAGCAAGCAGGCAATCAGGATGAAAGCCGCGAATGCTTTACTGGGGATACCAGCTGTTACCGTGCTGGTAAAACATACGAACGTACAAAGAAGCCAGCAGAAGAAGGCCATTTGGTCTATCAAGTCTGCTTGTATTGCAGGGTCCACAGCTTGAGCTAATGTCCCTGCCCTCCCTCCCTGCCTCTCTCCCCACTCCTCCCATCCTCCCTACCCGTGATCCTTACCTTCCCCCTATGCCTATCCCAACCTCTCTTAAAGCTGTCCACTGTCTTCAACAAGATGACCTCTTCCGGCAGTGCATTCCAAGTGTCCACCACCGTCTCTGTGAAGAAGTGCTTCCCGACCTGCCTCCTAAACCTCTCACCCTCCAGCTTAAGACTGTGACCCCTCATGTTATGCTTGCCACGCAGCTTAAAGAGACTCTCCTTATCAACCTTATTTATCATTTTCAAGTATTTGAAGGTCCCAATCATGTCCCCCCCCCGTCTTCCAGGGAGTACATGTTCAGTGCCCTCAACTTCTCCTCATATGCCTTGCCCTGCTGACTGGCTATCATCTTTGTAGCCCGCCTCTGGACCTTCTCCAGCAGGTAAATGTCCTTTTTGAGGTGTGGGCACCAGTACTGAACTCCATACTCTAGATGCGGCCTTACCAGTGACTTGTACAAGGGCAGTATAACCTCCTCTCTCTTACTACTGATCTCCCTAGCTATGCATCCCAGCATCTTGTTTGCCTTTGCTGCTGCTTTCTTGCACCGCATGGAGTGCTTCAGGTCACTAGTGATCATCACTCCCAAGTTCTTCTCCTCCACTGATGCAGATACTCAGATTAGACCCAGATAGTACTCTGTCCTGGGATTCTTGGCTCCAATATGCACAACTTTGTATTTCTTGGCATTGAAGCCAAGCTGCCAGATCCTGGACCACCTCTCCAGCTTTTCCAGATCTTCCTGTAGATCCTGTATCCTTTCATCTGTGTCCACTTCTCCCACAGAGCTTGGTGTCATCCACAAATAGGCACATTTTGCCCTTAATGCCATCCCCGATGTCATTGATGAAGTCATTGAACAACACCGGCCCCAGCACCGAACCCTGTGGGATCCCACTGGTTACCTCTCTGGTGCCAGATAACTCTCCCCCCACAATCACCCTCTGGGTTCTGTCCCTCAGCCATACTGTACATGTAAACATGTAAACAAACAAAAAAGCAGCTTTTCAGCAGCATTGTTTCCCATGTCTGTGTCGATTGAGATTTATATTTAATTGGAGAGCAGCATTTGAGGACTGCTGTTGGGAGCAGCAGTGGGGGGATCAGTTGTGCATGGTTTCTGAACAAGATGTTGCTCTTCAGGTGATTTGCTGCCTAGAAAGAAAGAAGCTGATCATCACCGAGGATCTCTGGGTCTGTAGATTGAATTGGAGGAGGGGGAGAAAGCAAACAAGGAATGAGTGAAAGGACTACAAGTGAGGCAAATTTTTTTTTTGGGGGGTAGTGAATGGGTGGCTAGTGGGGGGAAATGACATCTGTTTACTTTTAAAATTCTAACAGCTGCCCAAGGATTTGTATCGGGTACTGAGTCCTGGTTTGCAGGACTTGTTCTCTCCTCTGCATTAGACAGATCTAATGCACAGGTAACAACCAATCTAGATGAAGGCTTTTCCTTGCCCATTTTATAAGCTAAGATATTATGAAAGCACAACATAACCAGTATGCAGGTAACGTAATGCTTATGGAGCAGCTTGTGATATTACTTAATAAGAATGAAACAGTTAGTGAGGATATAGCAATAAACTGTGCAGGAATGGACAATATCATTCACTTAGTCCAGACGGCTTATTCCTAGAGATGGGGCGAAGTGGCCTCAATTCACTCCACAGAGTGATTCACGGAGTGAAGGCGAATTCGCAGAGTGCTCCACAATGCGAAGCAGAGTACTTTGCATTATAATGGGTAACGCGAAGTCCATTGAAGACAATGACTTTGCATTACTCTGCCTTCCCAAACCACTACTCCACCAAATTTTATGGAGAAGTACATTGAAAACAATGTACTTCACCTTGTTTTTAAGCTCCAAAGGCGAATTTTGCAATGATTCATGGGATTTTTGTATTGAAGCACATAGTGCATCTCCGTTGCACCTTTACACATAATGGTGCCCCCATAGCATCATCCATACTTCCGGGTTACTGACTTTTCTTTATTAAAATAAAGAATGTTGTGGCATGAGAATAACACCGCAACATACTTAAAAAGCTTAACTGGAGGATAAGTCTTGCCAGGGGCAGGACCTCCTGTTGCTGACTGCTTCCCTTTAAACTAATACTGTGGCTTTCCATCTGTCTGTTATTAAACACAAACAAAAGACAAAACATTACAGTGGTGGGGGGAGGTGTGCTGAAAAAAGTTAATGGGGGTGTGACAGAAATGAGAAGGAAAGAGTTAATGGTTTAGATTCTGTAGGTGCCTTATTTTTTTAGCAGTTTGAAAAAAATACACTCAAGCTAAAATTCTCTGTCCAGCCACATCCAGCCTGTGGAATTCCTAGCTGCTAGATAAGAGCTGGGTCATAAATCTCGAGTGGATATCTCCACACACACACACAGACCTGCAGACACATACACAGGGCAGTTTGAATGGATTGAATCATTCAAATATAAACTTAAGGTGAAAAGGCAATATAATTGGTCACTGATAGGTGTTCACTCTGATTGGGACAATTAAATACATACATGTTAGTTGGTTGGTGCATTCAAAGGGAGAATAGGAATGACCTATTCTCCAGAGAGTATATAACCTTCTGAAAGACAGAGAAGGCTCTCTTTTGCTTTGGAAGCTGGGAGGGGAAACGTAAGTTTGGAGCCTACCTTGTAGCTATGTCCGTGGGAGCTGGCAGTTAGAATAGGGTCCAGTGTCTCTTAGAAGGGCAGGAAAGGGTAAGTTTAGTGCTAGCATATTTCAGTCATAGCCTTCTTCTTTTGCCATCTGTTATTTGAAAACATTTGTTTACTTTTCCTGTATGAGTGTTATTCTCTTGTGTTATAAATACATATCCTGTAAATGCTCATTGCACTTCTGTTAAGTAAAAAGCTATTTATTTGCTCAACAGTTGTGACTGTGATGTCATTTTTCTAAGATAATATTTGGTTTCCACTGGCTGAGGCAAACTCTGTGTAGCATCTGCCACCTGAGAGAGACACACTACCAGACTTTAACTTGCACAATTGCACGTTTAATTATTCAAGTTTGCACACTTGAAAGAGGTGCTGGAAGGAAAGTACGGCTGGTGGCAGCGAATACCCGAGGACAGACACCTCTCTAAAAACTGTTTCAGCACAGAGGGAGAGGTGTGCTGTCACAGGGGGATCCCTGATGTTCCAACAGCAGACAAAGCATCGACACAATCTGTAACTGGTGTCACTCTATCTGCTCCACCTGCTGCTGGACAGCACCCACCCCCTCATTGTTTTCTTCCACCATGGCCCACAAAAGTGCTATCTCTGCCTGAGTTGCAGGCATTGTGGGATCCACTGGTGGGGGGGTCACCAGGTAGTGGTAGTGGTGAGGGTGGTAGTGCTGGGGGTAGTAGTGGAGCAGCTGCTGCTGTGGCCCTCCTCCTGCTGTGGCGACACACAACAGCAGCACCCTCTGCCACTGCCACAGAAGGGCCAGCAGGTGGAGGCCTTGCCCGTTCGGTGGCAGCCTGCCACTCCACCTTTTGGTTGTTCAACAACATGTGTATGAACTGGCCCCCAGTCCCCAGATGTGTGCCACGGCGCACCTGCACACCACAAAGCAGACACACCACTAGGCTGCTGTTCCCCCTGACACAGTTGAAAAATTGCCACACTGGGGAGCTGCAGGGGGGGCCAGGTACAGGAGGGGCAGATGCAGTGCCGGCAGCATGGTCACGCACCTGGGGCTCCACCTGCTACTGTGGAGGTGGTGCTGCAGGAGCTTCTGCAGCTGCTACTGGTGGTAGTGGTGGCAGACTTGGTGGACATGGCAGTGGCACTGGTGGTGCTGCTGCTGCTTCAAGGGGGGGCAGGATCAAAGAGTCTGGAGTGGTCCAATGCCACCCGGCTACAACCCCCACACATGCGCACTCCTCTCCGGCCATGGGCCACATACTGTCCCTGGTCCATCACACAAAAAACACTTCTTCTCTCTCCGATGCAATGAGTGACTTCACGCACACTCACACAACACAGGCACACACACACACACACACAAAAAACAAAACTTATAAAACAAAGAAATCGGTCACCAAAAAGAACTGACAAAACAGTACAAAAAAGACTAAAGAATTAGCCTTTAAAAAAGCTTTTGGGTTCTTGGAATTTGCTCAAGAAAGAAACTTGTTAACACGAACTCTCCTCTCCTACACAAAATGCTTCCTCTCTCTCTCTACATCTGCAAAGGAGAAAGTGAAAGTATCTGCTTGTATGATTCACTTCCTTCCTGCCTGGCTAAAGCATGTGACTTACAGTACTGTTAGCCATGTGATGTGTGGGGGGCTGCCTATATTGTTGTCATTCCACCTTACTTCACGTTAAGGTGGAATAACAATGCAAAGTCATAATAACTAAGTGAAGTGAGCACTTTCCAATGGCCACTTCATGTAGCATTATGATAACACGAAGTGGACACTTCGTGTTCACTTCGCCGGTGGAATTTAATTTTGCTGCATCTCTACTTATTGCCCAGGAGATTCTTACTCAGCAAAGATGTCATGTGAGGAGGAGGCCCCTGGGGCTATTAGGCTAGATTTCAGCAGTTCAAACACTAGCAGGTTACTACCGCTCAGCTCCTAACTCCTGTGCCTGTTAAAAAACTATTCTGAGGAACACAAAATCACCGGACCAGGTAGCACCACTAATGTTTGTTGAAAGGGCAAAGTGCTTACATACAGTATGCAGAATAGCTGCTGTAGCAAATAGCAAAACTTCCTGACAAGGTTTCACCCATAGGCGTTCTCAAGAGATGATTTTAGCAATGTTCACATTCTGGATGTATCACAGGAAATCAAAACTAATTAAAACTAAGAAAACTGAAAAACAAGAAAAGTAAAGAAAAGAAGATGGTTAAATCACATGTGCAAGAAGGGAAATGTAGCAGTCCTGAATGTCTGGTGCCAGATGGTAAAGTAATTAAAATAAAGAAAAGGACATCAGAAGTCAAGGAGTAAGACAAGAATTAAAGTCACAATGCTATGATGAAAAAGGGAGCAATGTCATTCAACGGACAGTAGCTCAAGAAGGAAAACAACTTATGAGTCAGGAGGTTAAGATATCAAGTGAATTATTAGATCTAAAAACGAACTGGAGTAATTTCCTCTTAAAAATCCACATGCATGCTTCTTGTGAGGATTTCACTAAAATTATTGAAAAGGATACCTTAAGTGAAAATGACTCACACCATAAGCAAATAGCATCTCTTGCCCTAGTGGAAGAGATATTAATTTGGAACCACTGATGCACCCTACTAGTAGAAAAAAATGAGTCCACAGGCTCATTCTCCTAAAAGCTGCATAAATATATATCAGAAATCAGGAGTTAACAATTATGACTGCCCCCGGACTACATGTGGGCTTGGCTGTCTCCAATCTCAGATGGTACTACTTGGCAGAACAGATGGTGGCACTTTGCGTCTGGGTTAAAAGGTGATGGAACTCACAGTAGGAAGAAATTGAGGGATAGGAAAAATTACCCATCCCACTATGGGTGACACCCATGAAACAGTTCTCAACTGATCTGTACAGAGAGATAGCTAAAGTGTGAGTCATACATATCCTGCAAACAATTATGAAGCTCAGGAAGGTCACATGCACAAGGGTGTTTGGGACCACTGACCTTAATATGTCATCACCTGGGTTTAAACCACCCAATATAGATATAGGATTGAGAAGGTGGGCAGAGAAGGGGCTCACTTGTTTGTTGCATGTGCTACTGATAGCAAATTGAAAGCCTTGAGACACTTAGGAAGAACTATGGGTTGAACACACAAAGGTCTTTAGAGTTAGATAACTGAGTCACTTTTTAAACTGTGATAGAAACATGGCCAAGGTCTCCAGAGACAGATCTCTCCTGGATGATTTTTTTTACTGGGTTGTAATCTTAAAAGATCAATTTTGGTATATTTCAGAAATGTACCTAGCTATAGCAAAAATGATGGACCATCACTAGCACACATTAAGCAATAATGAGAGCAGGAAGGGGGAGCAGTTCTTCAGGCAAAACTTTGATCACTACAATTACAAACTAGATAGAAGATGACCGCAACCCCAGTACTCTCCCAGTTTGCCTAGAAGGTTTTAGTGAGATACTTCCTCACACCAATAATCACCTAGTATTGTGATGCCTCAGCCACTGATAAACATAGAAACATAGAATTTGACGGCAGATAAGGACCGCTTGGCCCACCTAGTCTGCCCATTTTCCTACCTAACAGATAAGATGCAGATCCTAGTTAACCAACAGCTTGCTTTCTCCTACCCCCCCCCCACTAGGACTGCCTTATGTCGGTCCCATGCATTCTTGAATTCCCTCACTGTTCTTGACTCCACAACCTCCTCAGGGAGGCTGTTCCATGCATCCACAACCCTCTCTGTGAAAAAATACTTCCTCATATTATTTCTGAGCCGTCCCCCCTCTATCTTCAAATTGTGCCCCCTTGTTCTTGCACATCTCTTTTTCTGAAAGATGCTACCCTCTTGGACTTTGTTGATTCCCTTGAAGTACTTGAAAGTTTCTATCATGTCCCCTCTCTCCCTCCTTTCCTCAAGGGTATACATATTAAGCTCCTTTAGTCTTTCTTCGTATGTCTTCTGGTGCAGACCCTGCACCATTTTGGTTGCCCTCCTCTGGACAGCCTCCACTCTGTCTATATCTTTGCAGAGATGGGATCTCCAGAACTGCACACAGTACTCCAGATGGGGTCTCACCAACTGTCTGTACAGAGGGATAACAACTTCCTGTTTTCTACTATTGATGCCTCTTCCTATGCATCCTAGTATCCCCCAGCCTTCCTTACTGCCTTCTCACATTGCTTGCCCACCTTTAGGTCATCTGATATAATTACCCCCAGGTTTCTTTCCATTTTTACTGTTGTCAGTATCTCCCCCCCCCATTGTGTACTCTTCCCCTGGGTTTTTGTTTCCCATGTGCATTACCTTGCACTTCTTTGCATTGAATCTGAGCTGCCATACATTTGACCATTCCTCCAACCTTGTCAAGTCTCTTCTCATCCTTTCCACTCCATCTTGTGTATCAACCCTGTTGCAGATCTTTGTGTCGTCTGCAAAGAGACATAGTTTTCCTTCCAGTTCCACTGCAATGTCACTTATAAAGACATTAAAAAGGACCGGTCCCAGTATGAACCCTGTGGTACCTTGCTAGTAACCCTCCTTTCTTCACTGTGTACTCCATTTACTACTACCCTTTGCATCCTGTTGTCTAGCCAATTTTTTATCCAGGCTACCACCTTGGGATCCACTCCAAGGCTGGCTAACTTGTGTATTAATCTTTTGTGTGGGACTGTATCAAATGCCTTGCTAAAATCTAGGTAGGCCATATCCACAGCCCCTCTCTGGTCTACTACTTTGGTCACCCAGTCAAAGAAATCTATTAGATTCATCTGACATGACCTTCCCATCGTGAATCTGTGCTGCCTTGGGTCCTGTGTCCCACTGGCCTCTGGGTACTCAACAATTCTTATCTTCAGAAGTGATTCCATCATTTTCCCTACCACTGAGATCAAACTAACTGGTCTGTAGTTTCCTCCCTCTGTCCTGCTCCCACTTTTGTGAAGAGGAATCACATCCTCCCTCCTCCAGTCCTCAGGTACCACCCCATCCTCCCATGATTTGTTAAAGAGAGTAATCAGTGGTGTCACTAGTTCTACCCTTAGTTCCTTTAGAATTCTAGGGTGAATCCCTTCAGGCCCCATTGCTTTGTCCACCTTCAATTTTATTAGTTCTTTCAGAACCCTTTCTTCTGTAAATGGACTGGTATTGACCCCCATCTTCAGAGTGTTTCTCTTGTTTGGTTTAGGTACCTTTCCCTCCTCTTCCTTTGTGAATACCAAGCAAAAATAAAAATAAGATAAGTGGTGGAGAGGCTCTGGGAGGAGAAGATTGACATACCCACATTATTGGGACTGCCTCGTCATATCCAGGTTCTTGCAGCAGAGCCATAAAAATTATTGAACATGTATCTGGCGGCCCCTACCCCTTCACAATTCAAGATATGATACATGGGACCCCCATGGCAGGAACATTTCCTCCCAAAAAATGAAAGTTGTTGTTCATTATTTTAACTACTGCCTATAAATGTACAAGGATAAACTGATTGTCTGAAGTTTCCCCACAGCTTGAGACTTGGATCAATAAAATACAAAATATCAGTGACATGGAACATATCATGGCCAGGCTAAATCTCCGAGTAGAGGTTTTCCTGGAAATATAGGTTCATAGATGTGATTACAAGTCAAACGGCTACTAGTGCCATAGTAGACTCACCACTACATTAGTGGTAGAAATCCCTAACCTTGTCCCCCATATACTTATCCAGCCTTATCCTAAATGCATGAATTGTGGGTGTGTCTACTACTTATTACTGCTGGTGTTGATACAGGATGCCCTTACGTATAGTGTAATTCTGGACAATCTTACTTATAGGCTTCAATGTTCAAAAATGTTATAAAAAGTAAGATATAATCCAAAGTCCATCAAAACTCATATATTTATTAAACTCTTTTTCTTCACACCCATAGACATGAGCAAGTTGAAAAAGAAGCAAAGACACTAAGTTCTATCCCAGAACGTGGTTTAATGAAAGCAATGAGCAATTGAGCTCCATGTAAGAATAGACAACAGCAGCCGCTTTCAATTCATGAGGACAATTGCCAAAGATACATTAGATGTGGTTTTCCTATCAAGATTACTATTAAGTGGATGAACATTTTGAGAAGTGAACTGGCCCATTTTAGAGTGTGACCAGATGGTGATAGGAACAGGGCAGCATGGTGCTCATTTTGAGAGTAATATATCAGGACTTCCAGATCAGTGGAGTTCAAATAAATGAAAATTAAGTGTCAACACTGTTCATATACGATTGGCCTGAGGAAGTGACGTTAAGCCACAAAACTGTTGCCTCATGTATATGGGTGTGAAGAAAAAGAGTTTAATAAATATATGAGTTTTGATGGACTTTGGATTATAGCTTACTTTTTTATAACATTTTTGTGTCTACTACTTCCCTTGGTAATGTATTCCACATGCTCACAGCTCTCTGGCTGAACCAAAGCCCTCTTCTAGTAGCCTTACACCTCTCTCCTTGTAGCTGCTGACTGTGCCCTCTAATAACCCTTGCCATATGCATTTTTTTACATAAACCTGCAGATTCCAGCAGGTCATCATCCTTAATTGCCTTATAAACAAATATCAAATCACCTCTCACCCTTCTATATGTCAAGGAGTATAGAGCCAGGTCTTACATCCTTTCTGGATGTGTACTATTTCTGAACTTATAAACCCTCTTTGTGAATCTCCTCTAGACCCATTCAAATGATTTTATACTACCAATACTCTGTGGTGTGGAAAATGGGGCACCATATTCTAAAACCAGTCTTATCAGTGACATATGGAGACCTTAGAGCTCAAACAGGACAGTGGATCCAAGTCAACAAGCTTGACTAACCAAAAGAGACTCAGGAGGGGCTGACCAGAGGCACAATGGTCGACCCCCTCCCCCCACAGTTTCTTTGGCCACCATAACAGGGGGAGCCAGGAAAACCGAGCATGCTGTGTACAGTATATACAAGAGACAGTGATAACTGTTCTGAACTCGTAAAAATTATAGGCTAGATGCCGTCTCCTTGCCGCTGTCCTTAGCACTGAATTGCCACTTACACCATGAACAGCTTTCACAGTTTTGATGGAGCATAGTTATGCTACAAAGTTATGGTATTTGTTGTAAGTACTTTTTTAAAACAGACATCTGAAATATTTGTTAATTAGCTTTTGTTTACCGGGTAAGCACACTAGACAAGGAATGCCTATTTTCAAGTGCAACCCGGGAGATTACATTAACAAGGTTTACAAACAGAGTGACAGTATTACAACAAGGTGAAATACAGGCAATGAACAGGGCAAAACAAATAAAACAAACAGTTACAGGATGAGCAGATAAACATATGCATCAAAGGTCATAACAAGTAAGCAATAATTACATTTCATGATAAGAATGAAACAGTAAGCAATAATTGCATTTTTAACTACTGCCTATACATGTATCAGGATAAACTTATTGTCTGAAGTTTCCCCACAGCTTGAGACTTGGATCAAGAAAATACAAAATATAAGACACCAAGGGCACACAGCTTTGGTTAAACAATTTATTATGTATCAACACTTGAATGGTGAAAATGAATTAAAGTATTGCACTCATTCTGCACCACTTGTGAACAACTCTTGAATAAGGCTGAGTTAAAAAAACAAACAAAAGAAAGCAAGTCAAGAGTTATGCAGACTGTGGGTCAGGTAGAAAACACTGATGGTTATCCAGAAAATACTGTATACTGGTTACTCCGTGTCTAAAGAAAGCATTCCTGTGTTTGTATGGAGTAAAGAGGATTAAGTTTTGGCAAGGCCAACAACTGTTTGAATAGACTGCTACCTCTTAAGGTCAGATCTGGTCTTACAGTGAATTAAGAAGAGCCAGAGAATAGTTGAGCCAACTTGGAGTACTCAGATGAATTCAGGGATCATCTAAAAATCTATTTTTATGTACCAAGGGTAGCCAACTATGCCTGGATCAATATCAATTGTTCTAAAAATAGAAAGATTAGGGCTGATGTCCCAAACAGGTAAGCTTAAGGTAGAGTGCTACCCCGACCCAGAAATGTTCAATGCCCCTGTAGCATTATGCCTTTTTGGTTTACCTATGATGTATAAAGAAAATTAATATAAACCTCAAACTCTTTGTGTAATCTATTTAAAAATTCTTTACAGACTGCACTTAGTAGAGATGGTGCGAAAAGGGTGGAAAGGAGGGAACAAATCTTTGAAAGGGGTCAAGTGGACATAATAGTCAAAAACAAGATTGTAGTCAAAAGGATTCTGGCAAAGACAAGAATATTAGATGATATGGGATTATGTCTGGTTGATTATACCACTTGCTTGGGATCTACTGTTATGAAAAACCCAAATGATGAGCTGCTTGGTACCCAAAGAACCGAAATAGTCCAAGATAGTCAGCAAATGCCAATTATTTGTATTTGAAATAGCTTCTTGGTTCTTATGGGGCATGACAATTGATTCCCTCAGGATAAGGATCAAATTCATCAAAAGCAAGACCAATTCACTGCTAGTGAGCATACGTGGTCCTCAGAGCAAAATAGTTTTTTAATATCATGGAATATTACGGAACTGGAGTTGAAACTGACTGACAGTGAATGGATCAAAATGGAACCTGTGAATAAAATGATTTGCCTTCAAGAGACATGGCATGCCATGGATAGGGGTATTGCTATCAACAGCTTTGAATCCTATAGTGTACAAGGGTGAAGATATCAAAATTTTAGAGGACCTCAGGTGGCCTTGTAACTTTCATTAAAGTTAGACACTTTAAGGAAGTAAAATTAGTATTGGGCACATTAAGGAAGTAAAATTGTTAAATCTAGAAACAAATTACATCACCTGTCATATATTGGCGGATATAGTCAAATTTATCCTGATGAATACATACATACATCCTATTAGCTCATTATTTTATTAAGGGAAAATATAGGATAAACTAAATGAAACTATAGGAAACAATAGAGTGTATGCAATTGAAATAGCCAGACTCAGAACTACTAACTGCTGGGGATATGAATCGTGGAGTATGATGGGCTATTAGACAACACTGCACTTGTTTGAGCAGACATGGCTAACCATAAATGCAACAGGAAAAACAATGATAAAAAAATAATAAGATGGAAACAAGCTATGATAGCTCAGTGTGCCTTTCCTGGCCACATTGGATCTTCTGTGCTGGCCCAGAATAATTTTGGTTACTTTAGGCTGAACTGTCTCCAGACTGTCTCTGTCTTTCCTCAGGTGAGTACTCCAGATGGGGTCTCATCAGTGATCTATAGAGAGGTTGTATTACCTCTTTTCTCCTGCAATTGGAACCCCTTACAATACACCCTAGCATTCTTGTTGACCTACTGTAAGCCTGGCTACAATGGCTAGCTTGTTTAGGGAGTTGCTTATGATGGACCCCAGGTCCCATTCCTCTGAAGTAGAGGCCAACTCAACCCTCTTCCATCCAGTATTCCTTCCTGGGGTTCTTGTCCTGTACCTGCATCAGCTTGTACTTTTTGGCATTGAACTGCCAGACCTTGGACCACCTCTCTAATCTTTGCAGGTCCATCTACAACTCCCTTACCCCTCCTCACTGTGTACTCTGCCACAGAGCTTAGTGTTATCTGTGAAGAAACACATCTTTCCTTGTATTCCTTCTCCTATGTCACTGATGAATATATTGAAAAAGACTGGTCCTATGACTGACCCATGTGGTTTTCCACTCGTGACCTCCCTTTTCTCCAATTTGATCCCATTTAATACCGCCCTCTGCTGTTTCCCCAAACAACTTCCCAACCATTTAAATATGCCATTTGCTGCTCCTAGATCATCTAATTTCTTCAGCAAACTTCTGTCTACCACAAATCAAATGCCTTGCTACAGTCAAAACAGAGTAAATCTGCTGCTTGTCCCTTATCCACCACCCTTGTTACTTAGTCACAGATTGTTACCCAGTCAGATAATACTATCAGATAGGTATGACAAGACCTCCCTGCCATGAACCAATGTTGCTTACTGTCCTGGAGCTCATTTCTCTCCAGATAGTCCACTAAGTCCTCTTTGACTAGTGTCTCCATCAGTTTACCTACAATGGAGGTAAGACTGATAAATCTGTAATTTCCAGACTCCTTCCTGTCTCCTCCCTTAAGGTGCAGCACCATATCCGCCATCATCTAATCTTTTGGAACCACCCCTGACTGTAGTGAGCTATTGAATAATTCTGTCAGGGGTTCAGTCAGTTCTAATGCGAGTTCCCTATACACCATTGGGTGCATCCCATCTGGCCCTTGAGTCTTGTCTGTTTTCAGGGCTGCAAGCTCTTTTCTAATCCTTTCTCCTATAATTATCACCTGTCCTATTTTTCAGATCCTCCTTGCAGCAACTTTATGCTGCTTTCTGGCAGAGGCGTACTATCGTCCACTGTGAATACTGAGCAGAAGTAGTCATTTAGAATGGCTGCCTTCTTCTTGTCCTCCTATACTGCCATCCCCCTCTCTGTCAGCTTAATAATTCCCCCTCTCATCTTCCTTTTTTTCCCCGATGTAGCTGAATAACTGTTTTCCCTTCCCTTCACCCCCTCTGCAATACGCAGTTCTGTGTCTTCTTTTGCATCCCTGACTGCCTTCTTGGCCTCCTTCATCTTTACCTTGTATTCACTCAATCTTTCATCCCCCTATTTCTCCTTGTAGATAAAGAAAGCCCTCATAACTTTTTGTGGACCCCTGCTTTGCTGCTTCTATCCCTGCTGTCCCTAGGCCACATTTCTAGGGGAGTCCTAGCTAGATTCATTTTTTTCTTTCTGACTTCTGTGGTTCCCTTAGCCTCAGTCTTCCCCCCTCTGAGTTTAAATGTCCACCTATGTGAACGCTTACTCCTGTGCCATTGGTGCATCACTAACTTGCCATCTTTACCGGAGTGGAGGGAAGCAATAGCACATTTCACCCAATTTACCAGGCTTTCTCATTGGGCAAAAGGGTCCCTGGCACCATGTTATAAAATGTGGTCCCCTTACTTATCCTTCATATTCTGCACCTTGGAGTCTGAATTCATACTGCGCAACTCAGAGGAGCCTTGGAACCCACCATGATAAGGCTTGCTTTCCTGTGGATCCTTCTTTCCGGTCATCTTATGTTTGGCTATGTTAATTGGATCTTCGATCTGTGTTGCCTTGTATAATTGTCCTGGATAGCAGATGTGCCCTCCTAGTATCCTACTGTTTCACGTGACCATTTATTTATTTTTTCTTATGTTATGATCTGTGAAAAATGACACATCTTTTCAATAAAAATGATTAGCAGCAAACAAAGTCCACCAACATAGACATCAAAGTTCTACCAAAGCCCACTGGCCCCCTCTCTTGTTAGGTGAAGGCCATCACCCTTGAAGTGCCTCCTTTCCCAGACATCCCTCAGTTTCCCACTAAATGGTATCCCTCCTCCTGACACCATCCATTCAACCACCCATTAAATTCCTCAGTCTCCTCCTTCCTTACCATAGCCATCCATGCCCCCTATCTCACACAGAGAGTAGCTTGGAAAAGGCCAGAGAAAATGAATGTGCCTTCAATATATTCCCCAGCCTTTGAAAGTTACATTTCTCTGTCTCAGTCAGCTGGTTTGACAGATCATTGGTACTTACTGTAAATGTGCCAGCACCCCAAGCTCCCCCTTCCCCTCCTCTACCATCCTCCCTACCCTATCCATATCTCAGATGGGTGATGGCCCTGAAAGGCATCTGACCACCCCCCTCCCCTCATCACATTCTCCACACCTCTAATCACAGAGTCCCCTACTACTAGGGCACTCCGTGCTGCCTTCTTCCTGTTCTCTCCTTCATGTGCCATTAAGTCATCCTGTTCACCCTTCCCAACTGGCTCAGATCCCCTCCTGTAGGAGTCACCTACCTGTGCCTCCTCTAGTAGTGTGAAATAATTTGCAGTTAGGATTTAGTGAATTTGGGTGACTTTCTTGTGACAGCCCCTGCAACCCCATCCCCCTCCTCACTACATTCCAGCCCCCGGGCCAGTGTGCCTCTGGGAGAGTTGGTTGTGGAGTGTAGCTGAGGGTACCAGCCCATCTGGTGACACAGCATAGATATCACTTCCAGTGTTGCTACCAGCTGTGTCTAGAGCTCCATGAATCTCCTACATATAGGGCAGTGCCCCACCCTCCAGAGCTTAGCATGGGAGATTAATGCACCACAATCCCCACAGATGACTATCTCCCCTCTGCCCCTGTACTCCATATTTCTTGTTGCTTGCCCTCCTTCACTATATAATTACTGGCAACCCCCTTTAACAAATGGTTTTCAAGCACCTTAAAATGCCGTAATAACTCAAAAACGAGTTACTACGGCATTTGCAAGACCACCCGTCTCCTTTGTGTGTCACTCATCTGTATTCTGTCTTTTCATTGGTTCGCGCTCTGTGAGTGGGCGGGCTGAATAGCTTTAAGAAAATGGCGGCTCGTTTTCTCGCTTGCCGACAGGCTGTTTTTATTTACTACCCTCCCCATCTCGATTTGATTTTTTAAATGTTTTATCTGGTTGATCCCACCTTCCAAATAGAAAAGGACTATCTGGTTGATCCCGCCGTGTCTCCGGATCGGGAGATGCCGTCGCTGAAAAAAAGGTCAGTCTGAAAGAGAAAGTGTGTGTGTGAGAGAGAGAGAAAGACAGCGTGTGTGTGAGAGAGAGAGAGAGAGACACACAGTGTGTGTGTGTGTGTGTGTGTGCGTGTGTGTGTGTAAGTGAAAGACAGCGTGTGTGTGTGTGAGAGAGAGAGAGACAGACAGTGTGTGTGTGTGTGTGTGAGAGAGAGTGTGTGTGTGTGTGTTTGTAAATAGCAGATACTCTGCATTTTTTATAAAGGGGGTTGCCAGTAATTATAAAAATTAAAAAATAAGCAACTGTGTGTATGTGGATTTTTTTTTAACACACCCTTGGTGTGTAAAAAAAATCCATAACACACAGTTGCCTATCTATTATTCTCTATATAATACCTGCTTCTTACAATGTACTACTCCCTGTCTTTCATTAATCTCTACCTGCTATAATCCCTTTCAGCTGCTCCCTTTAACACTCTACCCTAGATAGGGTGTTTTCCAATGTCTTGCTTCCTTTTTGCCTTTTTGGTTAATCTAAATGCTAAAAACCAGTCACATATAAATAAACATAAATATACATAGATATAGGTATAGAAAAAAATATACATACCTATTGCACTTGTACCATCCAAGATTTAAGAGTAAATCACAATATTGTAGAACACATTGGACTGCTGCTTTAGATGTTCTATCAGAATAAGAACACTGTAATAGTCTTAATATGTATTTTTGTTTACTGCACTGTTATGACTTAACCTCTGTATCCATAGATCTCACCATATGTTGCTATTCTTCTGTTGAAGCTGTAAACGCTGTGTGTTATGTACCATCTAAATGGCCGGGTTGTGGCTGAAAAAGGTCCCTTTGACCAGTGCACCTACCCAGTTAACAAATAAATAAATAAATAAATTACCAGGAAGGCCATTCTATAGCAAAAGCCAGATTCTGGCTAAACATACTTATCTTAAATGCTTTTTTAAAAAACAAGAAATCAGCAGCCCAGAAAGACCACCAAACAGTAACAAAACACATACACACCAAAATACAGTACCATATAATTAACAAGCCACCACAGCAACAAGCCAGTAAATCGCAATGACAAAACAACCTCCCAAAAGGTACCTACAAACTACCAAACTATATAAATAAAATGAAATTTAGACTTGAAGTGATTCACCACAAAACAAATGTGCCTATCCTGCTCCCATCCAACATCAAACACACAAAATACATACCTTTCTGCAGGCTTCTCATTGCACCAACAGTATGCAATAATAAAAAATAAAAATAAAAATGAGAAAAAATGTGAAAAAGTTCTCTGAGTTATGGGAGCTCCACACAGACACAGCCACTTTGTTGACACCAGCATTCTAGAAAGTCTAGAATCAGTGTTATTACAGACTTTTTAGTTCACCAGGAAAGATACTCATAGAAAAGGAGTGGTTAACTACAACACTGATGTAAAGACCAGTAGTTAGAAGGCATGTAGCAACACAGTTAGAATGAAAACAAATTTTTTTTTTCTCAAAAACTGAACAATATTAGAAAGCCTAATGTGTAGGGGGGCACAATAGATGGAGCCAAAGGTCAGGCTAGGGGAGAAATAACAAAGGTTGCAATAGGTCTTGACAGCAGCAGTGCTTTTTAATTACTGTAGCTTACCTGTGGCATATGATGTTTTAAGTTACATTTGCTGTGGACTGGTGCTTGAGGTGATCTAAAAGAGTCTGCACAACTCAAATACCGCCATAACCCAGTGTAAGCTACAGTAATATTTACTATTTACTGTTTATTGCTGATCTCAAGATGTACAGTAAATCACCCATAGTCTGTGCTTTTTCTCCGTACCAATTATTCATTCAGTCTCCATTGATTTTATTCATTTATTTTATTGAAGATTTGATAACCAGGTGAGAACCAAAGAGCAGTAATGCCCATTCTCAAAGGGGACATGTAAACAATAAAACAAATCACAGAAACAAAATAAATGTTTAAAATAGCAAAATAACTTATAATAATAAACATGTATCACATTAAAACAATTGCAAACAGGAGAAGAAATAAGCCATATGTAAGGTATTTTCAAAGTAAATCAAATTATGCATCAAAGACATTAAACAAATAAAAAGAAGTAAAATGGCATTGAATATATGGTACTACATTGTCCATCACAATATTTTCCATTCACAGATGGATATATTGTTTTCTTGCTTGAGTGTTCTTTTTTCTTTTTAAAATTTATGTTTTATTTTTTCATATCAATTGAACTTAGTTTAAATTCAGAAACTGCCCGCAGGCAGGCAGAGCTGTAGCTGTTAAGCACTGACAACATGAGGTCATCCTGAAGAACTGTGGACACCTGTTCATGGCTGGTTAGGTTACTCATTCAATTACTGTCTTGTTCATGGTGGCGGGGGGGGGGGGCAGTCCTTATTTTACTGATGCTGACTCTGTGTACTCAGTAGCACACCTGATCATACTGAGTACGTTGGTGATGATAATGTGAAAGTTACTTCAGTGTCATCAGGAAAAGGAGTTGTATTGCTAATACTGGAAGTGGTAAGACAGACAGCAGTGCTAATAAGTGCTAGTGGGAGTCCAGGGAGAATTGCCACCAAGAGATGTAGGAGTGGGACCAGAAGTAGATGTCACTTCTCATTCATGTGAGTAATCAAATGGATAGTTAAAGGTGATCCTTGGTAAGCTGAGTTTGTGAAAGGCTAAGAATTCAAGATTCTGTGAATCTAGACATGATGGATGTTGGGAAGCAATATTCCTAAGATTACAGAAACGCCTTCCAGAAGCAACAGATGTTGGAGAGTATCCAAAAAATAAGAAGTCAATTTAGGCAGAGCAGCATTTGAAAGGATCTCAGTATCTGCTAGTCGGTGGCTCTGCTAGATAATCCTGCAGCATATTCTCTGGCAGTAAGTCTCAGACTTCCTCCAAAATGTCTGAGTGGCACCACTATTCAGTATCTGCAATTCCCAGATGCCCTTGTTTATCTCAGGATCATCACTATTATCACTGTCTATGTCTTTAATGTCATCTCGCTCACACCTGGCAAATGTCACCTTAAGAAGACAGTACAAGAGGAGAAGCAGTATGGCCAGGAAGTTGTCTTTGCACTTTCTTGTTTGACATTGTATTTAATAAACCAAATTCATCAGAGGATATGGGACTGCGACATTAGAATTAACAGTTCTATAATAATAATATAAAAGTAATAGTACTATAATCATACTATGATACCAATTTGATCATTTGTATTACTTTTTATTATTCTTTTTATTTATTAGCTTTTGTGCCAAGAAATCATGATTCATGATGGAGGGATGATGATGATGATGAAGAGGATGTGTTGTTTTCAGAACCAGGTGACTTCTGTGGTTTTTATTTTTTATTTATTTTTTTTAACTTTATTTTTTAGTAGTTTAACTGTATGTAATACACTGTACATTACCCTCATAGGTAGGCTTCTAGAAACATTATTACAATGCTTAAACCACATTATCACAGAAATGATTTGATGAACCCCTATATTATTGGTACATCACAGGGGGGAGAAACAATATATTTTAAACATTTCTCATCAGTTTATAACAGGCCATTACTGCCATGAGACAGGAATACTATCATAGCGTTTAATATTAATGAACACCCTTAATTTTCAGGTAAAACATCCATCTGTAAATTTTATTTAAGTATTAAAGCAATTCAGCAGTGCTTCCCTTAAAAGATAAACTCCCCGGTTATTCCTTTAAGCAAAGGTCATTTAACAAATAAATTTAAGAAGCATTCATTCTTTGAACAATCGCTAACTTCTTCTAACTGATTTCAAACTATGCAACGTGAAAATACAGTGCACGTATTTGGCAGTTTGGCAGCACCATAAGCCCTCTTTGGCTACTAGGAAAAAAAGATTGTTGTAACATGAGCACACTACCTATCCACCATTTTCCACCTTCGTCTACATTCCCCCTACCCAGCCATTCCCCAAAAAACAGAGCATTACACCCAGAAAAGACACAAAACCAGCCCATCAGTCCAAGCTGGGGAGAAAATAGACGTGAACATTATTTTTCCAGGTATTTAAGCATAATCAAAGGTATTATGCACTATCTGAAAATACTCAATCACTATCCCCAGAGTCACTGTCCATATTGTTCCCTTTAGTTTGAATTTCACGTTCAATGTGGGCCATCATTTTGCTAGCTGCTTCTGGATCTGCAAATTGATAAGTTTTGTCACCGTATGTGATCCGTAAACTGGCCGGTATCAGGAGGAAATGGTTAACCCCCAATTGTCTCATGTGAGATCTAATGGCATCAAAGCTTTTCCTTCTTTGTCTAGTGGCAAAACTTAGATCTGGAAAAATGTGCACTTTAGTATTGTCCCACTCCAGAGTTCCCTGTTGTTTTGCTTTATTGATAATGAGATCTCTCTCCCTTACCGAGCCCAGAACCACTGGTAGAGTTCGAGGCAGCATCTGATTTGTGGCTGTGCGGCATCTCCCACCATGTGGGGTGTGCGGTTTTTATTTTAATGTATTATTATTACTGATTTTGCCATATTTACTTATATGCCAAGAAAACATTATTTTTAATGGAGGGAGGATGATGATGAAGAAGAGTCTTGTTTTTAAGAGGTAAACTTGAGATGTCTTCTGGTCAAAAGTCACTCTTTTTGAAAATAAAGGAGCTTCTTTCAGTAGCTAGGTCCTTCACTTGTGAAAGAGAGCTAAGAATGGGATGTGTGATGCATGAGGAGTTCTCAATCTCCAGTGTCGCTGATTGACTGTAAGACATGTGGCTTTGCCAAAAACTTGACGCTGCTCTGAGTGTCCTCACTGAAAAAAGTGCTGTGTCATGACATTGTAGTGTAAAAGTGCTGAAGAGAAATTGAGTTCCTTCAAACCTGCTTCACCTGTGTCCAAAGCACTGAATTACAGTATATTCACTGACTGAAAATTTTGGAATGGCTCATCCTTAGTATGGTGTTTGTATAGTTCACAAGGTTGGTTTTCCACTTTTCCTGGTAAACAAGGAGAAAAGACATGCACCACCTCTTTTCAAGATGATGACTGCAGCCTTGTAACCATCTGAAATTATCAGTAAACCACAGCAACCTAGAGCAATGAGGGAAGATATGAATTATAGGTGGGGCACAGTGGTTAAGGCAGAAAAAATCTTATTATAGATGTCAATAGGTGAAGAAGAAAAACTAAAGGAGGGATTAGAACTGGCAGTTAAGTTGGGTAGCTTGTCCTTTATCTGTTTACAACTTCCAATTTCACTTCTGAGATACAGTTTATAGGAGTTATTAAATTTATGGGCTGTGCCACCAAGCCTCTTGTTGTATATCAGGTATCACTTAACAAAAGGGAAGCAAGGACAACAGAGATCTCACAGATTAGAAAAAGGAAACAGAAACATTGTTTAGCCAGGAGTAGCACACTAAGCCAAAGCTTGTTTCCAGATGTGACCTCGGAGCACAAGGAAGTTAAGTGGTTTGCTCAGGATCACACACTGTGCACCTAGATGGCTGTGGGATTCAAACTCAGGTCTCCATATCTGCAGCTCAGAGCCTTAACCCACTGTGCTAAACTGAGGGGGCACAGTCAATATAAATTGTACCTGCTTCCAGATAAATACCAGGAGCTTAAATGACAAAGGAAAGATGCTTAGGCAACTGTGCAAATGGACAGCATTGATGCTGTTGTCATTGTAGAGTTCTGATGGACTGTGTATGATGGAGGAGATTGATGGTTATACCCTGTATATAAGGTACAGGAGTAGCAAGAGGGTGATGGGGTAGTACTGTATGTGTATGGTAATACTAGGGTCAGCTTTGCATCAGATATAATAGGATGATAACACTGAAATACTTTGGGTTTGATTTGAAAGAACCAATGGTAAGAACTTGTAGTTGGGTATCACCTGAATGTGACTAATTCAGGGATGAGATTATTAGACAGGAAATGGCAGCTGCATATAAAAAAGGTGATGTAATCCTTATAAAAGATTTAATATTGGTAATGTTACTTGGGAGCACCAGGTGGCTAAAATTGGGTCAGGTTCCCAATTTCTATATTTGAGGATTTCAATATGGCTCAATATGCAAAGACACCTCCATGGGAAGATACCATTTTGGATCTAGTAATAAGTAACTGGTGAGAGTTAACCAAAGAGTGCAGAGTATGGGAACCATTAGATAGCAGTAAGTGAACACAACATGATCCAGTTTTTGGTAAAGGTAAACACTATAGTGAAAACTGAATTCACTGTTTGTAGGATCTTCTACAGATCCAATTTCTATAGTATGAGATGGAGCCTAAATCAGTGGGACAGAGAATTTGAATTTGAGGGTAGAACCATAAATGTGAAATGAAAACAACTGAGAAACAAAAACCTATCTGTGGAGGATACTGTTGTTTTATTCCCAAGAAGATTTAATCAAAAGGTGAAGAGGATAATTGGGGCAAAAGCTATGGCCTAAAGAAAATCCCATTAATGACTGGAATGGATGAAGCATGTGGATAATATAAAGCAAGGTTAAAATTATGCAAAAAGAAAACAAGGGAACAGAAAAAAAATGTTCAAGAAAGGATGCCAAAAAGTTCATAAGAAAAAATAAAGATTTATTTGGGCATATGAGGTCACAGCATAAACATCTAGTACAGTGGGTCCACCGATTCAGGTTAATATAAATAGCAATTTATATGAGCTGGCTGGTGTGTTCAATAATTACTACACTTTTGTATTTGGGACTTGGGAATCTATGGTGGCAAGGGCCAATAATATATATATATATGGGGTCATAGCAAATGAGGTAGATATTATAAGACTGAAACTGCAAAAGCTTGATATTAGTTTCCAATAACATGAAAAAGGTGGCATTGAGGAATTACAGAATTAGATTAACTCATTCCAGACTGATACTGATCTATTGGCAAATTGGGCTATCAAATCAAAAATGAGCTTTACCATGGATTAATGTGCCATGTTATACTTTGGTAAGATAAATGAAGGTGCAAAGTATTTTCTGAATGGAAAGGCACTACAATCAATTGCCCAAGTGAGAGATCTAGGACTTATCATTCCAAATTACCCTGAAACATATAACCCGATGAAATGAGGTAACAAGGAAGTGTAAGCAAGCACAGTCTGACCAGTATTTGGAGAAGCTCTGTGATTAGAAATATTTTAGGAAGGTCATTACACTACAATATTGCTCTGTGCTGAGATAGCAGCTGAAGAATTGTGAACAGTTTTGGGCTTATTATCAAAAGAGGTACATTACAAGAGTGGTAAAGATCCAAATGAGGGCAGAGCAGCTTGTAAGAGGACTATTAGATATCACTTACGAAAACCGATTTCTTAATTGGACCAGTTCTCATTGGAAAGACGTAGTGGGGTATAATATTGGTGTACAAGGCAACTAAGCACTCAGATTTTGTCAATAGACTGAATTTACAATTTAGCCATTGCTGTGTCATAGACTTCTGCACATGTCCTGAATTCTTCTTCAAAACTGTGTGTGTATGTGTGTGTGTGTGTGTGTGGGGGGGGGCATTCAAAAAATACTGTCTTCAAATCTTAATGCACACATTTACTTTATTCACTCTCTTGTAAACCCACGGTTCATTTTATAAGCTAATATGCTTCTTCAAGGGATGCTTTTGCTGTAATTATATCTGCATGATTCATCCTCTGAGCTGAATGCTGACAAACTTTTTTAATGCATGGAGGATGCTATTTCCCTTTATTAAGAAAACTTAAAGATTAAAGCAGTAGAGTAAGCAGATGCTCTAGCAACTCTCTGTGACAGGGCAAAGGTTATATACTGTAGCTGTTCAACTTAATCAATAGCTGGTAATTATTAAGAAGTTGAATAATGCAGACAAAATCTGAGCACCCCTCCCCCAGGTTTTGAAGAAATATTCAGCACATCCACAGATAAGCTCCAATCAATCATTTTTAAGCAATAAGTTATGACCAGGGGTTATATTAATGTTCTAGTTAATTACCCCTGGGGTGTAATGTGGCACGAGGTGCAGCTGAGTGCCATTTTGCCCCTAGGGGGTGATTAACTTGAACATTAACATAACCCCTGGGAGTACCTTATTGCTATTATTATAATGGGATGTAATAAAACAACTGCATGTTTGTGTTTTATAAAACTTCAAAGTTTTACTGTCTTTATGATTAAAAAGTCCTTCGGCAGCAGTTTGTGAGCTCAAGCATGGTCATAAGATGGAGTTAGTGTAAGTGCTGTCATGGCCACATTGCCATACCAACTGTCTCGCGCATGGTATGAATGCCTGACATGGCACAAGGGAAACTGCTGTCACATCCTTGTTGCCATGGAGACAGTAAATTTGAATCAGGAAGCTGTGGTGGCAGTCTTTTTGTCCCAATTCAATGGCTGTCCAGTCCTGTTATTAGATGCAGAGAACAGCTACTGGTACAGCTGAGAAAGTTGGAGGTGTGGAGGTCATGGCAATCAGGCTACTCACCCACAGACCAGAAAACTCGATCATGAAATGAGAAACACTTTCCTCTCTCCTCTTCTCACTCAAAATGCAAGCAAACAAGATTGGAAAATAATGTGGCTCACAGTGTTTACCGTATGCCTGCTCTGACACTGCTGAACCACCAACTGCAACTACTATGTAACACTGTCACTTTTCCAGTACTTGACTGAATCTGCTGGGATCGCTGATTGCTTGGCAGTTCAAAGGTTCTAATCACTGATTCAAAATATTGGGCAATGGTGGAGAATACCAGTCCCACAACAGCACTGCTTCCTCTCTACTGAAAATGTCTGGTACTCAGCCTAATACGGTACATGTTCCAGCAATGCTGAACTGGCTATTGCAGTCACTATTCTTTCACTTTCGAGGTGATTGCATTCAAGTTTCTGTGTTAGAAACCATTGGTGATGTGCATATATATACTTATAAAATGGTTAAGAAATATCATGTATCCTGATTGGCTGAAAGGGTTTGGAATCCAGTGGTATAAGGAGTAAAAACTACTGGGTTGGGAACCTTTTCAGCCAGCAGTGCAGAGTCTACCTTGAAATAAATGCTTTTTCCACATTCTGATGTGGAATGTTCAACCTCCATGTTAGTAATGCATCAGAGTTAGGCAAACTGGCAAGTGACAGTACAATAAAAAAACACCAAACATGTGAGCCCATAACATAAATGAATAAAAAATGTCAACTCAAAGTAATCATACCTCAGTAGCAATGGTTGCTTGATCATTGACCTTTTTCTAAGTACACCTGCAGTGTTCATCTTTGTAGGCCACACATCCAGCTGTTCGCAGTAGGCGTAGAACTGGAGAATGTGATCTCAGATAGGGCAACCATCCTACAAGCTGACTGTACGTTCGCCTACCCTCCCTCTCAAAAAACTGGCAAATCATTGCTGCCGCATCCCTCCTACAGTCGCATTGTACTTTTCCCATCAGTTACATAGCTGGAAAAGTAAATCTCCGTTCAAACTAAGTAAATCACGGTAAATGCAGCCCAAAGTTATAAAATTAAAAGCAGGTCAGATTTTGCCAGGTTAGCGTGCATTGCATGCTGGTAAGCAGCAAAAATTAAAGCAACAGTGAGGGCACTAAACAGGGAGGTAATTTAAACCCTGCAACAGTATTTATCATCCCACATGACTGCTGCTCGCTAATATCGTTAATGTTGTTAATTTGTCACATGTTCAAAACTAGTTGCTTTTTTTGACCATTCAAGAAGTTTACCAAGGGACTATTTTTTCTCAGTGTTTCAATTAATTCTCTATCCTGTATTTAAACAAATGTTACAATGTTTTCAAAATCAAAACACCTTATCAGTGTCCGTTTTTTCCATAGTTATCACCCATTTTATAAGTGCAATAAGACACTCCAGGGTGGTGGTTGTTATGTGATAACCGCACACCTAGGTGTGGAAGGACACTCAGCCTTCAGCCTCGTGCCTCACCAGGCACCTAGGTGTGCAGTTATCACATAACTACCACCACCCTGTCATGTCTTATTGCTTACTTATATCCCTAGCTGTAATGAAAACAGCACAATTAGGAATAGCTGATGTGGCTTCCATTTTGTTTGTTGAAGTGAGGGTCACTTACGTTTTATTAAATGATGACTGCCAGATCTAATGATCAGCCTAATAGTGGCTCTGCATTCTACAGATGGAATTTATAAAAAACTATAGTACCAGCTATACCATTACTGAAGTGATTAGGCTCCACAAGTGTGTTAATGAGGAGATTAACGTAGGGCTCTCAAAATGCTGTCATCTAATCACATTGCAGCATTTCAGAGACCCTTATAATAACAAAGAACAATGGAATCATCACCTGCGACACACAAATTTGCTTAGTGAGACATGTCCTGAATTCCAATACATTCTAAATCTACTGTTAAGAACAGTGATATATGAACAATTGGACACATGATTTAATTGATTGGGGGGGCTGGTAACTCATCTGTGAAGTAAGAAGGAATTTCTTCACACAGAGGCTGGTGGAGGCATGGACTGTCCTTCCTGAATCTGTCGTAAACTTCTCAACCATTGGGTCTTTTAAATGCAACTTGGTAGATGCCTGATGGTGGGCAATGCTCAGGGTAATAACCTCTAAACTATGAGGTGTTGTAACAGCCTCGTAAGACTGTCCACTTAGTAGAATAGGAATAGATAGCTTTAGTGCATTTTAAAAAAATAACTTGCTAAGGAGTTAGGTTTGAGTTCCAGGGGAGGTAGGAGCTGCCAGCTACAGTAGGTATGGGGTGGCCCCTACAGTAATATAAAAAGCAGATTTAGAACCTTAAATAGTACTACATAAATAATAAACAATTTAAAATAGCTAGATGGAGGTATCCAAAGAAAAGAGCCTGACAGAGATATTAACGACAATTACGAGTTTGAATTTGTTATATTTGCCAGTCAAGTTGGGAGACATGGTCACCAAAGGTTTGGTGCTACTACTTCCATAATCACAAGGCCAATGCTAATGCAAAGTGTGGGATCATGGATCTGGTTCCAGAGGAAACCAGAGATGGAGTTCATATTGGTGTCTGAAGAATCATACAACCCATGGGGACATGGAGATGTGAATCTCAGCATACGAGACATCCCATGGAAAGGGAGAGTCATTATCTTTAACACAGCTGTGTCTGAAGTTATCACTGGAACTGATCTCCTCAAGGATCTGCAGATGGTAATCAACACAGCAAAAAAGAAAGTGATCAGTAACAAAATGACTAAAGACAAATCACAAGAAGAGACGGAAGAAAAACAAGAAGCTGAAAAAATATCAGAATCTGCAGAAGAGAATGTGTCTGATAAGCAATGAATCCAGAAGGTATTCTGCAAGATATCAAAGTGTTCACTAGTCCATGTCTAGAAGGACTGATGGAGCTAGAAACCAATTGAGACAAGCAATTTGAGAGAGTTCTAAGTGAATTTCTAGAGGTAGTTATGGAAAGAATTGGCTGTACAGAGTTAATTCAGCACACAGTAAATACTGGAAATGCACAACTTATATGGAGTAGACCATATGTCTATTGATCTGCAAAAATAGAGATTATTTGGGAACAGATACAAGAGATGTTGCGGAAATTATCCAGCCATCTTTGTCAGCCTGGTCGTCACCAGTAGTGTTGGTACAGAAGAAGGATGGAACCGCAAGATTCTGCATGGACTACAGGAAAGTAAATGCTGTGACTATAGGAGATGCCTATCCTATGAAGAATATGAGGAAGGTGTTCAATACGTTTACTGGAGCATGGATATTCTTGACAATTGATCTCTGGAGTGGATATTGGTAGATACCTGTAGAAGCTCATGACTGTTGTAAAACAGCCTTTATCACGCATGAATGACTATGAATTTATCGTATCGCTGTTTGGTCTGAAATATGCACCTACAACTTTTCAAAGGATGATGGATGAAGTGTTGAGAGGAATTCAGTACCAATTTTGTTTCACTTACATGGACTATGTGATCATCTATTCTAGATCAGCGGAAGAACATTGAGAGCATTTGAGTGAGGTATTGCAAAGGCTCAAGAGTCATGGACTTACCATTAAAAGAGAAAAATGTAATTTCTTCTTGTCAGAAATAAAGTTTTTGGATCACATGATCACAGATGGAGGAATATTGCCTGAACCAGCTTCTGTGCAAGTCATCAGAGATTTTCAAAGACCAAGGAAGGTAAAAGACATCCAAAAATTTCCAAAAATAGGACTATGTACTTGGTACAGACCTTTTATTCAGCAAATGGCAAATATTGTTGAACCTCTGAACCAGTTAAGAAGAAAAAGAACTAAATGGGAATGGATGTCCAACCAAGGAGGAAGCATTTCAAATGTACGAAGAGAAAATGGACAAAGCTGAGAAACTGTACTTTCCAGATGTTGACAAACCCTTCTATCTAGCTCTGAATGCAAGTGACAAAGGAACTGGTGCAATGCTATACCAAGAGGAACAAGGAGAGAAAAAAGAGATTTCATACTCTAGTAGAACCTTAACCGCAACCGAAAGTATCGCGCATCAGAGAAAGAATGCTTAGCGATTGTGTGGGGCTATCAAGAAGTACCGAGGATACCTAGACAGTAAACCATTCACACTGCATACAGATCATAGCGCTTTAACTCAGTTGTTCACAATGAAAGACACCAATGGAAAGTTAGGATGGTGGTCACTACTCTTACAAGAATATGCATTCAAAGTACAACACTGCAAAGGAAGTGCAAATGTAATGGCAGATTATCTATCATGAAGTACTGAGAGTGATGAGGAAATTGTTGAACCAGATGTCACTGACATGGAATGAATAATTCCTGACTTATACTGTAGTGTCACAACAACAAGTGCTGAGATTATAGAAGAAAAAGAAGAGCTATTGCAACCGTTCATCCGAGGAGAAGTAGGAAGAGTGCAGAGAAATTACCCAGAACTGAAAAAACAGATAGAGATAATTTAGAAAGGAGAAGACATTGAAAGTTTACCAGCCAAATGGAGAGTGCCGAGTCAAGAGTACCACTATGTGCTGGTAGACAACATACTGATGCTACACATCAAGAGTCCAGAGGAATGGAAAGTAATCCTACCAGAACAACTGAGAGAGAAAGCTATGTGACTAATGCGCGATTGAACCATATCAGGACATATGGGCAGGAAGAAAATGCTAGAAAGATCAGAGAATGATTTTATTGGCCGAAAATGCATAAGGATGTGATACAATATGTACAGTCATGTATTACATGCCCAGAGACAAAGGCAAACAACCAGAAAATTATGGGGCAAGTGATTGTAAATCATCCCAGTGGACTGTGGACTGCAATTGCACAGACTTAGTTGAACCATTGCCAAAGACAAATAAAGGAAACGAGTACATCATGGTAGTTGTGGACCAATTCACCAAATGGGTGGAAGCTTTTCCTTTATGCAGAACCAATAAATATGTGTTAGTGAGAACAATGGAAATGAAAATATTTTGCTGATGGGGAATTCCTAAGCACATTGTAACTGACAATGGACAACAGTTCAGGTCTGAACAATGGGAACAATTCTGTAAAGCTTGGGGAGTCAAGTCTAGCTACACGACACCATACCATCTGCAAAGTAATTGGACTGACAGAACTAACAGAAATATCAAAATTACTTGCAAGCATATGTACATAACAATCAACCAAGATGGGACCAGTATTTACCAAAAATATTAATGGCCTTACAAAGTGCAGTACAAGACTCAATGGGATAGAGACATAGAAACATAGAATGTGATGACAGATGGGGACCTCTTGGTCCATCTAGTCTGCCCTACTTCCTACACCCCTCCCATATAGTTTATTTCCTGATAACCCCCTTGTATTTGTCCCGTGCATTCTTGAATTCCATGTTTTGTCCCCTATGACCTCCTGGGGCAATTTGTTCCAGGACTCCACCACCTTCTTGGTATAACAGTACTTTCTCATATTACCCCTGAATTTTCCTCCTTGCAGTCTCATGTAGTGTCCCCTGATATGTGTGCAGTCTCTGACCTGAAAGAGATCCTGTATTTGGACCCTGTTTAATCCCCTGAGGTATTTGAATGCTGCTACTATCATACCCCCTCACCCTCCTTTGCTCGAGGGAGTACAGGTTGAATTCTCCCAGTATCTCCTCAAATGGCCTATGTTGCAGTCCATGTATCATCTTTGTAGCCTTTCTCTGCACCATTTCCAGTCTGCCTATGTCCTTTCTGAGGTGCAGCCTCCAGAATTGGACACTGTACACCAGGTGGGGTCTCACCATGGACCTATACAGAGGCAGTACCACCTCCCTTCTTTTGCTTGTTGTACCTCTCCTGATGCATCCCAGCATACTGCTCGCTTTCAGTGCCACCTTTTCACACTGTTTTGATACCTTCAGTCTTCTCCAATATAATGACACTCAGATCTCTTTCTTCCTTGGATGTAGCCCAGCTTTACTAATGTATGGACGAAAAGTAATACTACCCATTGACAGAGAGTTGTCAGGAGAATCAGAAATAGTAGAAGACAGACCAGAATACACAAAGACTTTAACAGACAGCATGCAAAAGTGCTGTGAAATTACGAAGCAATGCCAAGAGGCACTAAAAGCAGTACTGTGATCAAAACAAAAGAGATGTAACTATGGACTGTGGAGAGATGGTACTGTTACGAAGTCATCCACAATCAATAAGACTCGGAGATTTTCTGTAAAGCTTGCAAGAAAATGGGAAGGACCATATGTTGTTGCTAGAAAATGTTCAGAGGTCACATACCTTCTGAGAGACCCATCTGCTGCTCTAGACAGAGGGGTACACCACATTAGTAACCTTCGGAAGTTTAGAAGTAGAGATAGGACAAACTACACCAGAATGAATTCAAGGGGTGCACCAGATGTGCAAACTTCTTTGGAAGACCTAGAAGAAGAACAAATTCACGAAAGTCGAAGTACATGGAGTTATAGTTTCAGGCCTAGGAAGAGTGTGGACTATAGAATTCTACATTCTGAGGATGCTCAAGCCTAGTGGGTCAATCATGCCCACAAAAGTGGTTAAGAAAACAGTATAAGTATAGGGCCCTGTGCAGTATGCCTATGCGCTGCAGAAACCGGGTTTGTTGGCATAGATACGCATGAAGGCAGGGCAGTGGGGGTCCTGCAGACCCCCGGTGGCATTCATGAATGGCATACAAGGCAGTTACACACCAAATCCCCTGACAGCGTGTTCAGTAATGCACTGGGTGCGGGTGGGAGTGTGTGCATGGGGCATGCCCACACTACACACCGCGTACAAAGGTGCGTAGTGCAGTGCACAGGGTGGTGTAGGAGGGTACAGGTTATGGCAGGGGGATCCTGCCATAACTGTTGTACATGCCGCATGCACACTGAACCCCTTCCCAGTCCATGCAGCCAGTTGCAAGCCCCCACCCCAAACAATACCACTGCCCATGTCCCATATGGCAGCCCCCCACACACTGCTGTCCCATCACCATCTGTGTGCCATTATCCCCCCACCACACAACTGTACCCCATACCCATTATGGTGCAGTATCCCCCCGCCACACAACTGAGCCCTATCCCCATAATGGTGCAGTATCTGCCGCCACCCAAGTGTGCCCCATCCCCATCATGGTGCAGTAACCCCCGACACACAACTGTACCCCATCCCCATATGTATACTACCAACCCTTCTACCAGAACTCTGTCATGAAACACCCTGCCCAGGACAGCACTGCCCAACCACTCCCTGACCCCTGATCCTGGCCCTTCCGACTGCTTATTGGTGTTCAGTGGTTCCCACACCCCCGTGACACTGACAAAACCAACCCCCATCCCCCGTACCTGCCAGTCAGTGCCACGGCTCTGGCCAGCCAGTGGCACAGCCCTTCGCACATCTCCTCAGCTGCCAGCCATCCAAATGATGGTAGAAACATGCCGCCTATTTATAGCAGCCTACTCCCAGCATCAGGTGGATGGCCATCCGGCTAGATGGGGCACAGCTGTGTGGCGGGGGATTACTGCACCATGATGGGGACAGGGCACTGTTGTGTGGCAGGGTGGTTACTGCACAATGATGGGGATGGGGCAAATGTGTGGTAAGGCGAGCATACAGGCCTGGGGCAGGTGTCCTGCTGGTGGGAGTTTGGCTGTACAGCAACACAGGATCTCATGCAGGGGGTCCACAGTATAACTGGGTCTGGCTGCATCGGTCTGGGTGCCTGGCAATTCATGCACCTGGACCCGTGTCTTCACGCATAAGTGATCCACTCTGGGACTCAGGACGGGCATCCGATTGGATGCCCGCCTGGGTCCACTACTCCACTCCTAGCCACCTTGCACAGCCCTGCACGCCAGGGGGACAGACTCACGGACAGGTGGCCACCATTAGTGTATACCGGTATGTGTGCACTTGTCCATGGGTGCATACCTACGTGCCTCTGGCGAGTACTTTCCACCCCTTAGCACATAGACACTATAATATGTAAATAGTGTGTCTATAGAAATGTGCTAAAAGTCATTTTGTATGTGTAAAACTTAGAGCAACAAGGCTTTCTAAGTAGATTAGGCCTTGGTCAATGTTGTTGCCCTTCCAGGGAGAAGACTTTAACAGCCTTATAAGACTGTTCTGCAACACAAACACTGCACTGCAGGGAAACGGAAAGGGTGCAGCCCCAACAATAGTGAAATACAGAAAACACAACAAAGCTGCAATCCAGGTGCACAAAAATGGACTTAGATTATCAACTTAAACCATTCAAAAAAATATTTTATTTCAGATTCAGAGCCATGGTGAGCCTACAACCTTGGTTCGTCGTGTCTATAGCGTGATGCTTCCAAGTGAAGTGCCAAGATTGTGGGCTCACCATGGCTCTGATTCTGAAATAAAATACTTTTTTGAATGGTTTAAGTTGACTAAGTCCATTTAATTGTGCCTGGAGTGTAGCTTTATCATGTTTTCTGTACTTCATAAGACTGTTCTACCTGGTAGAATAGGGATAGATAGTTTTAGTGTATTTAAAAGTAAGTTGCGAAGGACTGAGGTTCGAGTCCCAGGGTAGGCAGGAACTGCCTGTAATATAAAAAGCAGATTCAGAACCTAAAATAGTACTAAATAAATAATAAACAATTTAAAATAGATTAACTGTCAGAAATCAGTATGAGCATATTATTAATTGTTATAGTAGAATGTAGCATGGGGGGGAGTATGAAAAGGACTCCTGGACCCTGGCTTGTCTTACCCACGTGCATTTTTGCTCATTTCTTATAATTGGCAAGAATCTGTATATAAAAATATAGTATTTATTAGTAAAAATGGTAGTTTTAGTCATTGATGGCCAGTGGGCTATTATTTCGATTGCCCTGGCTACTCAAACATGCCCTGGTGGTCCAGTGGTGTAATTTGGTCTGCCTGGGTTAACTCTCATATTTTTAGTGTTTGTATATTTTAAAAGAGATAGTTCCTGTAAAAAGAAAAGCTGCTCTATGCATATAAATAGTAAGAAATGCAGAGTGGCAGCTGCAGGCACTCAGCAAACAAAAGTAAGAAGAGAGGGGAGTGTGAGTGACTGAGAGTCAGTCCCACAGCAGAGCACTCCATGATCAGTAGGGAAATCCCCAGGTCTGCTTACGGGCGGCGAAAGGGAGCTGCACTAAGGCACTCCTTTCGTGGGCAGGATCAACCAGATTTTTTCCATTATCTTTTAGTTGTGCAGGTGACAAGCACCAGGGAAAACAGGGACTGGCTCACACTGAAATAAAATAATATTGAATAAAAGAACACCATCTACAGGGACTGTGGAAATCCCACACATGCTCAAGGAGGCAAGCATTTTGTAAAAGCTCACAGAGGAGCCATTTTGTGACAAATGGATGCAGTCTGATACTAGGTAACCCATGGCTTCACACAAGTGAAAATACAATAAAAACATTTGATTTTAATAAAATAAAACCATGAAAGGGGCTAGGGGTGTCCTGGGAAGCTAATAAAAGTACACAGATTATTTTACAAATAAACACAAGCAAAAAAAAAAGCAGTTTGAAACAAGGCTCTGTTGGGGAAAGTTGCATTCAGTCACAAAACATTTGCTGCACATATGTACTTTTCTAAATCGTGCTGCCAAGCCATTTTTTACCAGATTTATATAAAACTTGGCAGAGAGATAGATAAAAGTGTGCTGCACAATGGGAAAAAATGGTTTAAAGTGAAAAAAATGTAAAATGGAGGAGTCGCTAACATTAAAAGAGAGAGTAGAAATAAATCCATGCAATCAGTTACATAGGAGGTGGACCTAAGTGTGGAAAAAAATGAATATTCAATTTCTGTGAGACAAAACTATTGTGGTCGGTGTACTTAAAGGGGAAACTGTTGTTTTTGAGAGAAAATGAAGATAAAAGTGCCTGGAAATAATTATTTACTCTGTTTAATGATGAAAGAGTGTAAGACTTATCAACTTAGCTTTTCTGTGAGGCAGAAAAAAATCAGCAGAGAGCTAAAGATGACAGCTTTCCATCCACAATAGTGAAAACATGCTTAGACTTAAAGAAAGTGCTTATTTTTCATGACAAAGAAATGTATTCAAAAATGACAGTCAAAGTTATAAAAAAAGATAAGCCTTGGAATGTTGAGAGGGACAGTTGGATTTCAAAACTGAGTACTCCATTGTGGCTTATGCTGTTGCAGAAAGGATTTTGATTGGTGCTGAGCCCCTGGACAGGTCAGTGTCCACTCAGTGACCACAAATTATCATATGCAAATTAGTTTTCAGCATAAAAGTAGCTGCACAACCAGTGCACAGAGAGTTCAAGCAGAGAGAGAGTCCAAGCAGGGAGGGCAACCAAGAAGGAGGGACCAAAGCCAAGTGGGTGTCCTGTCTGAAGAGGCCTGCTGCAGTGATAGAGCCTGATAGTGACAACCTTTATTTAATCAAAGTGTAGAATTAGGGGGATCACCTGAATCCCACTGTAGGGTCAGATAGAGCAGTAAGAGAGAGCAGGGTGAGAAGAGAAAGTCTGTTGCTTCAAGTGCCTGATGATCCTGTTATGCCAAGTTTCCTCACAGAACAAAGCTGCAACCAGAAGAATTCATCGCTTGTCTTGATTCCAACCAGAAACTGCTGAGTCAGGAGGGCCCTCCAGCAATCTCCAACAATTCTTCAGCAATTCCAACAAAAGTATTTCTTTAGGAAATCCACAGGAGTGTGATACTGTACAAAACCTTATTAATACAGTTTGAGGACTATTTTAAAAGTCAATTGACATTGAATTCACAGAGAATTTATCTCAGTCCTTCTGAAATGTAAAGAGACTTTTAGCATCTGAAGGCCTGAACAGTTCAAGGACTGAGGGGAGATAATGTCACAGCTTTTACTGCACCAGTATGCAATATGTTTTATGCCACTGTCATTCCTGAATGTTTTTTAAGTGATTTGTGTGTAGAAATGTCTAGAGATTTCAAATTGTTTTTAAAGTGTAGAGTGATAAGGGTTGGTATCTGGCAGAAGGGATCAGTGGGCTGACTGAGGTAGGATAAGGCCTAGTAGTCACTGCTCGCCCTTACTGTTTCAGTGTGAACAAGCTCATGGATCAAGGCCAGAGTGAGGGTGCTTATCCTGGGACTAGCTTGTGGTATTTGGAGGGCTGGTGGGTGGTGAGTGCCTGCAGTCTCTAGGAGTAAAGTGTACGTGCTGGAGGGCTGGGGGGGTGGAGAGTGCCTGCAGTCTCCAGGGAAGAGTACACAAAGGTTAGTGGGGTGGTGTTGCCCTGCTGATAAAGAGAAAACAAGTAGGTTAATTGGTTGGTGTGCCCAGCTGGGAAAGAAGTAAAGTGTATAATCAAACTGCTAATTTCATGTGTATTTGTTTGCCATTTATTCCAAAGGTGTATTGTGTCATTCGTGGCTGTTTCAAATATTTGTTTCACCTTTTCAGTAAAAAGTTGCCTTTTTTTTCAAACAATCCATGTGTCAGTGTCCTTGCTCACATAGCCAGTGTCTCACATTCCTGCAGATCTCCAGGTTAGTCCGGTGCAGCATTACCTACCCTTGACAGCTCTTAGCTACACCAGTCGTGGAGGTAAGGTACTGTACTCAGGTAGTACTCAGTTGGGAAAGTGTTCTCAAAGGGGAAGGAACAGAGAATCCTTGATGACATGTACTACTGTGTGGAATGGTCCCACCTGTGGCCAGAGGTTAATGCAGCAGGGGTCCCCCGTCATCACAGTGTGGTCAATATGAGTTATAGTGGCATGCTTCTGTCTGTGTTTATTATGTTCTTATGCTTCTTGTTTTTGTCAGCAAACATGCTTAGTACAGCAAAGTGCTTCAGAGGTTGGAGCTATGAACTGTGAGTGAGAGAATCCCAGATTCAGATCTTTCCACAACCACTGGCTGACTGTGTGACCTTGAATCAGTCATATGACATTGTTTGGCTTCATTTTTTTCCAGCAACTGTGCAGAAGCAGGACCTGCAGTGAAACTGTGAGGCTACATCTCAAGCTATTAGAAATCAATTGTATGAGAAGATTCCAATAGCACTCTCTTTGACCTCACATCATCCCCTAATCACCCACTAATGATGCTGTCTTCTGTGATAGGTGGCAGCCAGCTGGACTACTCACATCAGTAATTCACTAATGCTACATCCTGAAATTATATAAAGATCTCCAGGTTCTGTTCTCAAACTGAATATTTAGTTCTTAAAACTATCTGTAACCATTTTACACAGTAATGTTTTGACTAATGTTTTCATGGTTGCATTGCACATGCATTCTGTTTGCTACCTTGTACACGTTTACCCCTTTGTATATGCTGTACAGCTCCCTTTTACTTTGTTTACTCTGCATGCTTTTATTTGATATCCTGTGCCATGTGTAATAACTTTAATCTCCATGTCGGCAATCATAAATAAATGGATTGGATTATTTGGATTTAGTTGGAATGAGGAAGGAAGGACCTTGTCATAGTTCTGTTCTCATAATCTTTCCGATTGACCAAATGCTATCCACTTTATGATGAGTGAAAAATGCTATTTTAAAAATGCATTTAGTACACAATGTCTTTGTGCTTTGACAAACTACATTTCATCCATACGTTGCTTTTTGTGCTTTGGTAACATGTATTTCATTCATAAGAGTACTTTTAATTCAACCACCAATCTTATTTTTTGTTAATTCTGTTTATACCACCTTTACCATTGACTGGGACCTCCTCAGGTTTACCCAAATGCTCACTCCTGTTCTACCAAGACCCCCTACCTGAATTACTGGGCTTCTGGTTCACCCATGACTCACCACTGGGTCATTCCCCCATCAACCTGCCAACCAAGGCAGGGTTACCTTCAGCTATACAGTGACGCCTCTTTACATCCGATCAGCCCAGTGGTGGAGGTTTGACAACAATGTGGAGCTCCTGAGTGTATGCTCACCATAAAAAGTGCTGTGTCATGACACTGTACTGTGAAAGTGCTGAAGGGAAATTGAGTTCCTTCTGACCTGCTTTATCAGTGTCCAAAACACTGGATTATAGCATATTCACTGAATGCAAATTTGGGATTGGCTCACCCTTCGTATGGTGTTTGTATAGTTCACAAGTTTGGTTTTCCACTTTTCCTGGCGAATGAGGAGAAAAGACTTTCTCCCCTTCCTCCTTAATCCCTCATCCTCCACCACCCTGCCCCGACCAATCGTTACATAACCCCCTGTGCCATATGTCATAAATTGCCACCTAAAGACTCCTTCCACTACCAACTCTCTTCCTCCTTCTCTTCCTCCCTCTTGCATCCTCCCTCCACTCTCCCCTTTCTTATCTCCCCCACCTGACATCCTTCAACTCCCCTCACTCAGACTTGAACTCATTCACAGGCTCCACTTTTCTTCCCACTCACCTACGCTCTCAGAGCAGCAGATCAAAACTTCATAAACCCACAAGCAGACTCTTCTTCTTCTGCTTACTCCTCCTACTTGCTGGAGACACCCAGCCTAACACTGGCCCAACCCCTCTCTCACCTACACCCGAGAAAGGCCTCTCTATCTATCATCTCAATGCTAGGTGCCTACTCCCTAAGATAGACATCCATAGCATCTGGGTGTCACAGCACTCCCCTGATATACTCTGCATCACTGAATCATGGCTATCAAACAGAATTTCTGACCCCTTACTCTCCTTACCCAGCTACCATCTCCTTAGACAAGACCACTCTAAGAGAGGTGGGGGTATAGCAATCTACTACTGCCAAAACCTGCTTGTCTCTGTTGTTACTAGTGAGACAGTCCCAAAGTCCCATGTGCTCCTCATCAAACTGCAGAACTCCAACGGAGCTCCGGTCTGAACCCCAGAATACAGCTCCTGTCCTCATTGGCCAGTTTCTGGAGACCACTGGCTCACCATTGGCTACACCCAGACTTGGCTCCTAGTGATTGGCTGAACTAGGAACCCATCATTTTCTAATCAAGCTTGGTCTTCTGGTAAAATTAATTGGGACCACGCGGCTTTTCAGCTGCTTTCTCCTACCCAAATTTTCTCCCACCTGCCCACTCCCACCCATGATCTCTATTAAATCCAGCTAAACAACACCCCCACCCTCTTCCCACTTTCTCTGATTGGCTTCTTCCCTAACTTTAGTCTGATCCTCTAAAGAGTTAACCCGGCCTCCATTTCTCGATCCTTTGTGATCCGCCTTTCATTCATCTGCATATAATAATTTTTTCTTTCTCACTTTGCCCCTTACATTTCACCCCTTTGATTTCTTCTACATTCCCTGTTTTCTACTGCATCTTCTGTAACTTACATTTCACCCTTTGAATTCTACTACCATCTCAGTTTTCTAATACATCCTTTGTAACTCCTAGCACAATACTCCTCTTAAAAGCAATTTGCTTCCTAGCAATGTGTCAAGTACTGATACCTGTTATAACAAAACCATCAGATACTACCATAATTATTTTAACAATAATAATCAATATCTCACCATACCAATAATGCCCCAAATTAATCACCACCCTTGAGCTAAGAACTATCTTCAATACAACACCCTACCTCACATTAGGTATGGATAAGGGGTAAATCATGCATCCCCTCCCCCGACTAGTCACTAATATCTTACTTACCAGTTCACATACCCAAAAAGCACAACCAGTCGCTGATGCTAGCGAACTTGAAGAGGCAAGCTATACATATGGCTTGGTTATTTTTACTTCTCTCCGGGAGTGTCCACCTGAAGCCTGGCCCTATGGCAACTGCAGTAGCCCAACCAATTGCTACAGCTCAACCTAGCAGGCACAGCGTGCTAAATTTTGCCTCCATTAATATTTACATCCTCATGGCAAAACTTGACGCACTACAAGTTTGGGTTACCCAGCACCAGCTGGATATTGTATCAGTAGTCGAAACATGGCTTAATCCTAGGATTACTGACACAGCCATTCTGCTGCCAGGATACACCTTATTCAGACTTGACAGGATAGGCAAGCATGGCAGTGGTTGGGTTCTCTACCTAAAGGAGCACATACAGGCCCAAATGTTGCCTCCCATTGCCACCAACTGTAGAACCCAACTCCTAGCGATAAAAATATTACTAGGCACTAATGGTAAAACCATCACTGTACCTTCAGTTTATATCACCCCCTGAAGGACCAACCCAGCAGTTTCAAAATTATCCAGGACTAGCTTGCTGAACACCACCAGAACTCAGAACTGATAATGATGGGGGATTTTAATATTAACTGGACATCCCCAGACGCTGCACCTTATTAAGATGCACTATTAGCCCTTAACCTGATTCAAACTGTAAGCTCTCTCACTCATGTAAACTACTGAACAAGAACAAGTTCTCTGATTGACTGGATTATCACCAACTGGCCGGAGAGAATAACTCACACCACAGTCCTCCTGGATTCCCTCAGCAATCATTATCCCATCATTTTTAGCTGGTGTAATAAGTCCCCCAATGTACTGACTAGAACAGCCATTCACAGATTATTGAAAAAAGGAAAACTGGTTGCCTTGAAAACGCACCTTGGACTTCATGATTGGAGCTTCTTAGACAATACAGATGACGCTGACACTGCCTTAGAAGGGTTCATACTCAGATTCAATGAGTCCTGTAACATCTATGCCCCCCTCACAAAATGAAAGACACGAGGCACCTACAACTCTTGGATCTCCCCCAAGCTCCTAGGAATGATGAAACGCCAAAATAACCTATGAGCTAAAGCAAAAAGTACTGGCTCCCAGGCAGACACCTAGAGTTACAAAACCGCTCAGAACAAGTGCACTTGGGCAAACAGGAGAGTGAAAAAACAACATTTTAGAACCAAGCTTACTAACTCCTGGAGAGACAGCCATAGGTTCTGGGAAAACATTAAAACTTTATCAGGTAAACCCAATAAAACTCCCCCGACCATATTAAATGTGGATGGTACCCCATCCAGGATGCCAGTGTCAATGCTAGTAGATTTAATAAGGTATTCACTGATCTCAGTGGTGTTTTAACCCCTGATTTCCTCCAACCCTTGAGCAATGTCAGTCCTTCGGAGGAACCTATGACCAATACCAGTTCACCACCACCATTCTACCTGAAAATCATCACTCTGGAAAAAGCAAAAAAGTACCTCATTAAAGCACTTGGAAAGATCACAACCAGTAGTGATTTGCTAGACCTTAAGCTCATTAAACTCACCCTCGATATTATCCCCATTACTCTGACCAAAATCCTAAATCTATCCCTTATCACTGGTAAATTATCTTGACTATGGTAAGCCGCAGTGGTCACACCTGTCCACAAAAATGAAGACCAAACTCTCCATTATAATTATTGACCTATTTCTATACTTTCCCCCTTCAAAAGTGCTAGAGTGCATAGGATTGGACCAATTGACAGATTATCTAGACAAATATCAGCTAAAATGCCATCAGCAACACAGCTTCCGTAAGCAACATAGCACTACAACCACCCTTGTTGAATTTACTGGATATATTCACAATGTCTTAGACTGAGGGCTCTTGGTGGGGGCAACCTATGTAGACCTCACCAAGGCCTTCAACACCATTAACCACAATCTGCTTCTGAACCAACTGTCCTGGATGGGTCTCTCTGCAGAATCAGTATCCTGGTTCAGATGTTACCTTACAGGGAGAGTGCAAAGAGTGAAAATTCAATCTGTCCTCTCTGATAGTTGGCCCGTTACTACAGGGGTGTCCCAGGGCTCAATTCTTGGCCCACTACTCTTTAGCCTGTGTCTTAACCACTTCCCCCAGGCAGTCAAAGACAATGTTTTATTATACGCAGATGATGCTCTACTCTATTCTAGTCAACACAACCTTGCAATACTCGAAAATCAGATGCAGTCAAATTTCTCTGCAGTAGAACAGTGGTTCCTCAAATCCAAACTACTACTTAACTACAAGAAAACCAAAATCATGATATTTACTTCTGCCCATAATAAACACAGATCATATCAGCTACAAATCTGCAATAATCGTTATTCCCCCCTTGAAATAGTACAAAGTTTCAAATATCTCTGTAATACTGGACAGCACCCTCCCTTACACCTGACATATTGATATTGTTGCTAACACGGGTAGTTCTAAACTGGATATACTCTACTGAAATAAGCACTGCCTCACCAATGAAGCTCTAAGAATTGCTGTCTCAAGCTCAATGCTATCAATCATTGATTATGGCCTAGTGGTCTATGGTGCTGCAACACACACAGTGCTCCAACAGATTAAGACCACTCTTAACAAGGCCTGTAGACTTGTGCTGGGAGCAGACTGGCTGACACACACTTGTACTCTGTACTCACAGTCTGAGTGGCTCAATCTGGGGTGTAGATTATAATATCAAGTCTGCCTCCTGGTCAAGAAATCCACCCTAGTAATTACCCCTCTGGGACTGTGCAATCTCATCACAACACCCAATGCAGTCAGAGGTATTAGGGGCATAAATAACAATACCCTTAAAATCCCCTTCTGCTGTACCTCTCAAGGCCAATGATCCTATGAATACCGTGTGCCGCTCTGGCTTAACTCTCTTTGGGAAGACTTTCATAAGGAAACCAAGCTAGGACCATTTAAGACAAACCTTCATGCACTTCTAGCATCTACCAGTGTCTGTGACTGTGGGAACTAGATCCCTGACACTGCCGCCCTTCTCTAACCCTGCTGCTAATGTCTAACCTACCCCCAGCCTCATCCCCTACACAATCTCTACCAAGGTCCACCGGTTACTACTACACTCTTTTGTCTTCTTACTGTCCACTTCTATTTTTATTCCTCCCCTCCATTAACTTACTGTACTGAGCCTCCTACCCTGCTCACATCCTCTCTACCCCACCTAACTATAATCTGTCCCTACCTCCTGCCTTTTTCTCTTCTTCCCTTCCCTCCCCTCCCCATCCCTCCACCACATCACCTCTCCTGTTGCTGCTCCTCCCCTCCACTCTCACCCACCATCCTTCGCTCTTCATCTCAATTACCCTGCCCCTTCATGCACTCTTCTCTTGTACTTAGACAAAAGATCTGCTGTTAAAACATGTCTTGCTTTACTCTCCTCACCGTTTAATTTGATTTGTTATAACCTATGTTGTTCCATCTGTTTATGCTGTGTATATATCACCAGTGTAGCATACTTTACTATCCTTTTATACTTGTCAAAAGAACTGTTGTTAAAACATGTCTTGTATTGCTCTCCTCACCATTTAATTTGCTTTATTACCTATATTTTGCTCCATCTGTGTTAATTGCACTGTGTATATACTATAATTTGTAACTGTTATCATCTGATCTGTTTGGGACGTGGAACCTTTGTAAATGAGTCCCTAGCTCAAAGGTATTTTCTGAAATCCAGATAAATAAATAAATAAATAAATAGATAAATAAATACTGACTTTGCCCTCCACTCTCCCCATTCACATTGGTGTGCTCTACCCTTCCCCCAAAGCATCTTCCTCCACTGTAGTTAACTCCGTCTCTGTTGTTTCAACTACCACCAGCTCTGACGAACTCATTTTACTTGGTGATTTTAATTGAATTGGGCTTCCCTTACCCTTAAACCCACCACTCAGCAAACTGAGACACTAAACTTACACCAGCTCATCAGTGAACCCATACATATTCGCATTGTTGTGGAGTGTGTTTAGTGCTTGCAGCGCTCTGATGAGTCGATTTTGGTCAGTGATACGTCACACCAGCCGGAGAGGTCAGGTAGTTTTATAGGAGTGGCTGCCAAGGAGAAGGGCTAAATCGCAGTGGCGTTTTTTTTGGTAGCAGTCGCCATTACCAATAGGTTTTTAAATCTAGTCAATATCGCATAGTTTATGCGCTTATGTTGAAATTGGCTTTGTAAAGGCAATTTTCATTACACGGCACTTGAAAGGTGAGTGATAACTTGCAATGGTAAATGCATAAATTTGTTGTGTTTAAATGAGTTCAAAATAAATGGCGACGTTCTCATTTTGCCTTTTACGCTTACAGAGTAGCACATAAAGAAAGTGACAACAAATTCCAAGCGATTTGGACCTTTTCTGAGGTATGCCAGTTAATTGGGGCAAGTTCAAGTAACAAATTTAATGTTAGAGTCTGGATGTAGTCTGTTGCCATATAGTCTTCATTTACATGATAGTCTCAAATAATAAATCACATTGTTATATATTCTTTACAGAATGAATTTTGAAGTTTCTGAATCTTTCCACAATTAGAAATCATTTTGTTCAGGTAGATACGCATTAAGAACAGTTTGTAAATATTTTCAGAAAAAGTGAAGTATAAAAATTGAACTAAATGTATTTATTTTTCATATTAGATATTGAAGCCCCGTGAACAAGCTTATAGGAGCGAAACGTTTGGTGAAGTTCATGAAAGTAATAAAAGAATTTGATGTGGAAAAAGGACTCCGTCTATTTCTATCTTTATAAACATTCGTGAACACCACAGGAGTCCTAAGAATAGTTTCACCATTGCCCAGGATTTTGTTGATTTTATTTTCATCAGTGAACCCACCAGACTAAACCCCCTCTCCCATAACCACACCCTACTGGATTGGATCCAGACTTCTCACCCGCACCAAATCTCAGCAGCTGGTACGCTCACTGACATTTTCAGCGATCACCTTATGACCTACTGCACTAATAAACTCCATTTACCTTGCTTCACACCTACCTACTGTTGGATTTGCTCTGTACACTCTTTAAACACCCCTTTGTTCCTGTATGAGCTCGTATCCTCTGACTGGATCCCCCCTCTACACTGCAGATGACATAAACATGACTCTGGCCCTTTTCTGCCACATATTAAACAATGTCTGGAATAATCATGTCCCTTTTGCCACCGTAGATTGAGAATCCTTTACCACCCATGGATATCCATTGATCTCATCAAGCTCTGCAACTCCTGTGACTGAGTGTGGGCTCGTTATAAAGCTTCACTCTCCCCTAACAACCTCTCCACCTACCGTACTCTGAGGAACGCTTGCACCAAAGCTATTAAGGCTGCTAAATCTGATTCTTTTAAGAAAACACTGCATGAAAACCTAAACTCCCCCCACAGATTCAGGCATACCCTCTCTTCCCTTCTCAAACCCTCACACAACTCCTCCTCTCCTCCCTCCCAATCAACAAAAATCTTGTCTCAGCCCTGCATACCATTGCCTCTGTCTTAAATAAATTATTTACAATATGTGCCATTCTGTCTACTCCTACCCATCCCCCACCCCTCAGCACACCACACATACCCCAAACTCCCTTGTATCCCCTCCCACTGCACTGGAACCCTCTTTGGCCCCTCACACATGTTGACTCTACCCAATCATAGCCTACGAGGTCCTTAGGGCTCTTCTATCCCAAAATCTGCTTAAATCCAGCCCTGCTGGCCTTAAACCACTCATACTAAAGATCTACACCCCAGCTATTGCTCTCCCCCTGTCCCATCTACTTAATCCCTCTTTCTCCCTTGGCCCAGTACCACAGGCATGGAAGACCGCAAGAGTGATCCCACTTCATAAAGGTGTTGCTCACTCCCAACCTGGTAACTACTGTCCCATCTTCCTTCTCCCTGCTTTAGCCATGCTTCAAGAATCCCTTGTCCTCTCCATACTCACTAACATCCTCACCACAACAAAGTTCATGTCTTCTTATCAATCAGGCTTCAGGGAGAACAATTTAACCATCTCATCCCTACTTAGGGCTATCAACGCCATTCTCACTAGTATGGACCAAGGCCACCTTACATCAGCTTTATTTATAGATCTAGCCAAAGTCTTTGACTCCATCTCCCATCCCATCCTTCTTTCCAAGCTAGAACATGCTGGCCTCTTCCTCCTCTCAGTCAAATGATTCAGTTCCTACCTCTCTGGCCACTTTCAACACATCCAAACTGGAGATGTCCTCCCCCCATCCTAGCTGGAGTACCATAAAAGTCTATCCTCAGCCCCATCCTCTTTTCTATATTTCTCAATGACTTCCCCCTTATATGCTCCTCCTCCCACATACACCTCTATGACGATGATACTATCCTTTATTTTTCCAGCCTGACTGCCTCAGATGTGGCCTCCCAGCTACAGTCCAACTTCACCCGTGTCCTGAACTGGTTTGAAGCCAATCAACTAAAGGTTAACACCTCCAAAACAGTCTCCATGAATTTTGGCACCACCCAGAAGCTAGCCAAACTCCCCTAACTCCCTGCCTTCTCCACCCTTGATGGCAAAATCCTGGATATTGTCCCTCCCTACAACTACCTCGGAGTCTGACTGGCCAGTCACCTGGATTTTGCAACTCATGTCCACCACATTCACTCCAATCTCTGCCCTAAACTTGGGTTCCTCTACAGAAATAAAGATGCCCTCTCCCTCCCTGTTCGCCGGACCCTCCTTACCAAGCTATCCTGCCACTTTTCAATTATGCCGATATTGTGTACAGGTCTGCCTCTGCATCCACCCTTTCCAGGATGGACGTCCTTTTCAATGCCTTTTGCAGTTTCATGCTGAATGCCCTCCCCACCAGGATTCATCATTGTACCCTTTACTCCTCACTATCACTCCTCTCTCTTACTTCCCACTGAAACCTCCATACCTCCACTGGTTCGGCTTGCTCCCCCTACCTAGTCACCCTCCTATTCCCCTCCACCCACAAATCCTACAATCTATGTTCCTCTGGCTCCCACTCATTTGCCCTACCCAGCCCTCACTCAAACTCTGGCAAGGCTGCCTTCTCATTCTCTTCCCCCATGAGTGGAACTCCCTGCCCACCTCACTGTGTACATTGCCTTCCTAAGTCTCCTTAAATGCACCCTTTACCTCTCTCCTCCTCTGCCATGCTCGTGCCCGCAACCTGACTAATCCTCAATTAGGCCCATCACAACTCAGCTCCAACACCTTGTTGCATATGTGTTGTTGTTATCCAAAGAGTTATGTACAATTTCTGTATCTGCCTGATGCTAAGTGTTCATGTAATACCAGAAACCTTACTGTAACTATGCAGTTATGAATTGAATTTTTTTGTATTTTTGTATCATTGTACTGTACTTTTACTTCCTCTTCTCCCATCCCTGGATTGCACCTGGAAATGAGCCTTGACTCAGACTGCTTTTCCAGGTTACCAATCTTTAAATAAATAAATAAATGAATAAACACTTGTACCAACTTTTTCTCAAGAGTATAACTGCAGCTTTGTAACCTTCTGAAATGATCAATAAACCACAGCAACCTAGAGGAATGAGGGACAATATGAATTCTAGGTGAGGCACGGTGGTTAAGGGCAGAAAAAAAAACCTTACATATGTAAGTGCCTGGAAAAGGAGAGCAGAAGAAGGGATTAGAATCAGAGATTATGTTCAAAAGCTTGTCCTTTATCTGTTTACAGCTTCCAGTTTCACTTCTGAGATACAGTTTATAGGAGTTAATAAATTTATAAACTATGCCACCAAGCCTCTTGCTTTATATCAGGTATCACTTAACAAAGGGAAGACAAGGACAACAGAGATCACACAAATCAGAAAACTGAGAGACACAGTGAGTACAAATTGTAATTGCTTTAAAATAAATGGCAAGCGCTTCAATAGCAAAAGGGAGATGCTTAGGCAACTATGCAAATGTACAGCATTGATGTTGTCATTGCTGAGTCTGGATGGACTGAGTATGGTGAGTGAGGTAAGAGGACTGATGGTTATACCCAGTATATAAGGTACAGCATTAGCAAAAGGGGTGGTGGGGTGGAACTGTACATGTATGGTAATATTTGGGACACCTTTGCATCGGGTATGAAATGACAACATTGAAATACTTTGGGCTTGATTTGAAAGAACTGGTGGTAAGAAGCTGTAGTTGGGTATCATCAGAGTATGACTAATCCTGGGATGAGATCATTAGACATGAAATGGAAGCTGCATTTAAAAAAGGTGATGTGATCCTTATAAAAGATCTAATCTTGGTAATGTTACTTGAGTGCGCCAGGTGGCTAAAACCCAGCAGGTCCCCAATTTCTACATTTGAGAAACAATTTCAATATGTTTCAATCTATAAAGACACCTACATGAGAACATGCAATTTTGGATCTAGTAATAAGCAATTTGGTAGAGGTAATAGAAGAATACAGAGTATGGGAACCATTAGATAGCAGTGAGTGATCACAACACGGTCCAGTTTTCTGTAAATGTGAACACCGTAGTAGAAACAATTTACTGTTTGTAAGAACTTCAACGGTGCCAGTTTCTATTGAATGAGATGGAGCATAAACCAGTGGGACATGCAACTGGAATTTGAGGGTAGGACCACAAATGTGAAATAGGAATAATTGACAAATAAAAAACCTATCTGTCGAGGATAGATTTATTCCTAAGAAGACTTAACCAAAAGGTGAAGAGGGTAATAGGAGTAAAAGCAAGGCCTAAAGAAAATCCCATTAATGACTGGAATGAAAGAGTCATGTAGATTATGTAAAACAGGGCTACAATTCTGCAAAATGAAAATAAGGGAACAGAAAAAAAGGTTCAAGAAAGGGCATCAGAAAGATCATAAGAAACAGTAAAGATTTATTTAGTTATACAAGGCCCAGCATAAAACAACAAGGACAGTATGTTCACCTGTTCAGGTTAATATAATAATTAGCAATTTAAATGAGATGACTGGTGTACTCAGTAATTACTACTTTTTAAGGCTGCACCGGGCGTAGCCCTGCAGACCTCTTGCTATGGCAATTCTAGTGGGCGGTAGGAGGAAGTAGGCTGTTGGTTAACTAAGATCTAAAGCTTATCTGTTAGGTAGGGAAATGGGCAGACTGGGTGGGCTAAGTGGTCCTTATCAGCTATCAAATTCTATGTTTCTATGTAAAAAGGACTCCCATATTCCTTGTGACCGAACAACATGATGGAGTGCCAACATAATCACCTCTGCACCTGTGAAGCACTCCATACTGCACTATTTTAGTCTTGGCAGTAAATTTCTATTTTTTTTATTATACATATCCCCCACCTGACTCCTCCCTATCAGCACCTCCACCACCTCACCCCACAGAAATATAATAGTGACACTGGGGTGCCCAATCCCCAGTGTTGTGATCACGAAATTCTGTTACTGACCTTCCCTGTCTACTACCATGCATCTGTGATTATTGTGCATTTCTTTTAAATTATTTATTTATTGTTTCCTACCCCCACCCAACCCTCCTTCTCACCACCCACCACCCCACTCCCCAAGAAATGTAACAGTGGCACTGGGTGCCCAATTCCCCAGTGCAGGAATCATCATTTCCTCTTACTGACCTAACCCCCCATTCACTGCCATGCATGCACAGTTATTTCTGCCTTTTTTTATTTATTGTTTCTTCCCCACCTGACCCTCCTTCTCAGCACCCACAACCCCAATCCCCCCAAAAAACATAACCGTGGCACTGGGGGGATGCCCAATCCCTCAATGTAGGAATACTTATTTGTTTGTTTTTCCTCCACCTAACCCTCCCTCTCCACACTCACCACCTTACTTCCCCCTCCCAGAAATGTAACCATGGCACTGGGGGGGGTGCCCAGTCCTTCAATGCAGGAATCCTTGAGTGTTTGATTTTGTTTTTGTACCTCCAAAGGAAAAAAAAAACATGTCTTTTGTGGCTGTTGTACTTTTTTTTAACCTGTAAAAAAAATCCATCAATGTCTTTTGGCCATTACACTCCCCCACCCAACCCTCCTACTCAACACCCACCCCTACCACCCCCAAGCCCTTACTTACCCATCTGGGGTCCAACACCATAATCCTCTCTAGATCGCAGACACATCTTTGCTCTTTAAAGCCAGACTATGAGCTGAAGAAATAGGTATATGTTTCAATGTATTTCAAAGTTATTTTGAACTTAGTGGCATAACTTGTCCATTTCTGTATGTTTTCAGCTCAGATTTTCAATATATCTTTTTGGGGCCTCACCTCATGAACAATTGCACTGTCACTAGACAGATCTGTCCCAAAAGGTGATTTTGCGGTCCCTGCACAAAATCACCTTTTGGACAGGAGTTGAACATTTTCTCTGTCCTTGTTCATGAGGTGGGATCAAAAGAAGGCTATGTTGAAAATTTGGTGTAAAAATATTTAAAAAAATTAAAAGTTATGATCCTATGTTGAATTTTGTGAATACTGGCTCATAACTTTGATAATTTTGAATATTTTGACCCCATATTTACAACATGGTCATTATCTTTACAGAATCTCATGAATGTGACAGCTGTCATTTTTAAAATCCTGGCAAAAATGTTTTTTCTCATTCCAAAAGGTGAATTTGCGGTCTCTATACAAAAACAACTTTGGGGCAGCAGTTGCAAATTTTCTCTGACCTTCTTCATAAGGTGGTGTCATAAGAAGGCTATGTTGAAAATTTGGTGTACAAATATTAAAAAACAACAAAATTATGAGCCTACATTAATTTTTGCGAACACAGGCTTGTAACTTTGATAATTTATCAATATTTTTACCTCAGATTTACAACATAGTCATATCTTTACTGCATCTCATGAATGTAACAGCTGTCATTTTTTAAAATCCTGGCCAAAATGTTTTTTTCCCATCCTGAAAGGGGATTTTTCAGTCCCTGTGAGAAATCACCTGTTGGGCAGGAATTAAAAATATTCTCTGTCCTTTTTCATGAGGTGGTGTCATAAGAAGACTACTGTATGTTGAACATTTGGTGTATAAATATTAAAATATAAAAACCCACGTCATGAGCCTACGTTGAATTTTACAAACACAGGCTCGTAAATTTGCTAATTTTCAGTATTTTGACCCCAAATTTACAACATACCTATTCCTTTACAGCACCTCATGAATGTGACAGTTGTCATTTTTCAACTCTGGCCCAAAATGGATTTTTGCAACCCAAAAGTTGATTTCACATTCCATGCCCAAAAATCACCATTTGGGCAGGAGTTGAACATTTGCTCTGCACTTCTTCATGAGGCAGAGTCATTACAATGCTATGTTGAAAATTTGGTATACAAATATTGCAAAACAACAAATGTATGAGCCTACATTACATTTTCATAATTCAGGCTCACAACTTTAGTAATTTTCAATATTTTTAGCCCAAATTCCTCTCATGCAGCCCTATCAGCTCTGGCCAGATTTTGTTTTATGGTAGGCATAACATAGGAGCCTGGACTTTTAAATACTTCATAATCACATATCTCAGTTCTGGAATGAAAGAACATGGAAATAAAAGGATATAGTGATGTTTTTGCCAGAAATAGAAAGAAAGTGCATGGCGACAAAAAATACCTCAACTTTAAAGAGGAACAGTCAGCATCAAGGGCCCCACACTCAGCTGTAGGGCTGGTCCCAGTGTGCATTTTGTTTCCCAAGACATTTTTGTTTTACTTACTGTTTACTGTAGTATAGTAGATTGTATCAGCCTAATTTTGGATAATTCCAGTCTGACATCTTCTATAACTATAAACCCCAGAATCCCCTGCAGCTGACCTCAAAACAGGACTGCAGCAGTGGGAGATTCAAGAGCCACAGCAACTCATGAATGTGACAGTTGTCATTTTTCAACCCCAGCCCAATATTAATATATATATATCGAGTCATAGGAATTAATGCAGACATTATAAGATTAAAACTGCAGAAGCTTGATATAATTTTCCAATAACATCACAAAAGGTAGCACAGTGGAATCACAACATTCCAGACTGATATTGATTAACTGGCAAACTGGACTATCAAATCAGAAATGAGCTTTTAACATGGATTAATGTTCCATGTTCTACTTTGGTAAGAGAAATAAAGAAGCAAACTATTTTCTGAATGTAAAGGCACTACAATCAACTGTCTAAGAGAGATCTGGGGCTTATCATTTCAAATGATCCCATATCATATAACCCAATGCAATCAGGTAACTAAGAAATGCAGGAACAGTTTGACCAGTATTTGGAGCTAAGCTCTGTGAACAGAAGTAATGTCAGAAAGTCATTAAACTACAATATAGATCTCTGGTGGGATAGCACCTAGAGTATTGTGGGCAGCGTTGGGCCCATTATCAAAAAAGGGACATCACAAGAGTAGAAAATATCCCAATGAGGGCAGAGCAATTTGTAAGAGGACTATAAGATATGACTCATGAAAACAAGCTTCTGAACTGGACCAGTTCTCATTGGAAAGGAGAAGTAGTGGGGTATGTTACTGGTGTACAAGGTAACTAAACATCCACATAGACTGAATTTACAGTTTAGCCATTCCTGTGTCATGGACTTCTGTATATGTCCTGAATTTTTCCTCAAAATCTTAATGTACACACTTGCATTATTCATTCACTTGTAAACCCCAATGGTTCATTTTATAAATGAATAAGCTTCTTCAAGAGATGCCTTTAGTTATAGCTGTGCAATTCAGTTTCTGAGCTGAATGCTGAAAAACTTTTTGAATATATGGAGGAGGCTGTTTACCCTTATAAAGCAAATTTAAAGATTAAAACAGTGGAGTCAGCAGTTGCACTAGTAGCTGTCAGTGACAGGGCAGAAGAGAAGCTGTATAGTTGTTCAAATTAATCAACAGTTTCTAATTATTAAGAAGTTGAATCATGCAGACAAAATTGTAAGTGACCCCCCCCCACCCCCGGTTTTGGAGAAATATTCAGAACATCCGGGGATCAGCTCCGACTGATCATTTCAAAGAACAGAAAGATACAAACAGTGGGACACCTGTGTTAATTATTGGGAGGTTGGCAACTCAGGTGTGAAATAATAATTTCTTTGCACAGAGGCTGATAGAGGCATGGACTGTCCTTCCTGACTCTGTAGTAAACTGCAGCCACTGGGGCTTTTAAATGCAACTTAATAGATACCTGAGGGAGGGCTGTATTCAGGATTACAATTTCTGAATTGTGAGGTGGTCAAGAGGAGCGATAGCAGCATGCTTCTATTTGCTTTTATTATGTTCTGATGCTTTTAAATTTCAGTCAGTCAGTGGTTTTGGTCATGCATGCTTAGTATAGCCAAATGCTTCAGTTGTTGGAGCCATGAACTGTGAATGAGAGGATCTCAGATTTAAATCTTGCCATGGCCACTGGCTCACTGTGGGGACTTGAGTCAGTCACGTGAAATCCTTTGGCGTTATTCTTTTCCAGCAACTGAGCAGAAGCAGGACCTGTAGTGACACTGTGAGGCTGCATCTCAAACTATTAGAAATCAATTGCATAGGAACATTCCAGTAACACCTTTTTTGATCTCACATAATCCTCTAATCACCTGTTAATGATGCTGTCTTCTCTCATTAGTGGCAGCTAGCTGGACTACCTATATCAGTAATTCACTGATGCTACATTCTGAACTTATATAAAGATCTCCAAGTTCTGTTCTCAAACTGAATATGTAGTTCTTAAAACTCTCTGTAACCATTTTACACAGTAATGTTTTAACTGATGGTTTTATGGTTGCACTGCACTTGCATTTTGTTTGCTACCAGGTACACATGTACCCCTTTGTATATGCTGTACAGCTCCCTTTTATTCTGTTTACTCTCTTTGCTTTTATTTGATATCCTGTGCCATGTGTAATAACTTCAATCTCCATGTGGGCAATCATAAATAAATGGATTGGATTATATGGATTTAGTTGGAATGAGAAAGGACCTTGTCATAGTTCTAGTCTCATAATCTTTCCGATTGACCTAATGCTATCCACTTTATGATGAGTGAAAAATGTTATTTTAAAAATGCATTTAGTACACAACGTCATTGTGCTTTGACAAACTACACTTCATCCATAGGATGCTTTTGTGCTTTGGCAAAATGTATTTCATTTATAAGAGTACTTTTAATTCAACCACCAATCTTTCTTTTTATTAATTCTGTGTATACCACCTCCCCCATTAACTGGGACCTCCTTAGCTTTACCCCATTGCTCATTCCTGTCCTACCAAGGGCCCACCCACAGCTCACCACCAGGTCATTTTCCCACCCAGCTTGCCCTCCGAGGCAGGGGTGCCTTCAGCTCCATTGTGACTCCTCACTACATCTGGTCAGCGCAGTGGTGAAGTTGAAGGTCAGGAGAATTCCAGGCCCAGTCAGATGAGGCCAGGTGATGGATGTGGGGGGCAAGGTGCAACATTACCCTCCCAGTCGACGGCATTTTCCTTCTTGTTTTTGTCCACAGAAGAAACAGGCATGCGGTGACATGTGAGACCTTGCTATGTGCACTCCAGTGCAAAATGCACTGACATCTGTTACTTTTTCACTCCAAGTATGGTGGTCCTGTCCACCCTCACCCACATATTGCTGGGTCAGGCATATAGAAACATAAAAACATAGAACTTGATGGTAGTTCAGGACAACCTGGCCCTCCTTGTCTGCCCATTTCCCTACTTACTGTATAAGCTCCAGATCCTATCTGATCTGTGACCTACCTCCTCCGTCCTTCCACTAGTTTTGCCTTATGCCTGTCCCATGCATTCTTGAATTTCTTAACTGTTTTTGCCTTCAAAACCTCCTCTGGGAGGCTGTTCCATGCATCCACCACTCTTTTTGGTAAAAAATACTTCCTCATATTGCCCCTGAGTCTTCACCCCTCCAGCCTCATATTGCAACCCTTTGTTCTTGCACATCTCCTTTTCTGAAAGATACTGCCCTCTTGAACTCTGTTGATCCCTTTGAGGTATTTGAATGTCCCTATCATATCCCCCTCTCCCTCCTGTCCTCCAGAGTATACATATTGAGTTTTCTCAATCTTTCCTCGTATGGTTTCTGGTGTAGCCCCTACACCATTTTTGTTGCCCTTCTCTGCACTGCCTTCACCCTATTGATGTCCTTTCAGAGATGAGGTCTCCAGAACTGCACGCAGTACTCTTGATGAGTCCTCACCAACTGCCTGTACAGCGGCATCACCACTTCCTGTTTTCTACTGGTGATACCTCTCCCTATGCACCCCAGCATTCCACTGGCTTTCCTCACTGCCTTCTCACATTGTTTGGCTACTTTTAGATCATCTGTTCTGATTACCCTCAGGTCCCTTTCCATTTTGGTTGTTGTTAGTACCTCCCCCTCATTGTGTATTCCTCCCTTGGGTTTTTGTTCCTGAAATGCATGATTTTGCAGTTGTTGGCATTGAATCTGAGCTGCCAAAGTCTTGATCACTCCTCCAACTTGCCTAAGTCTCTCCTCATTTGCTTCACCTCACATGGAGTGTCAACCCTATTGCAGATCTTGGCATCATCTGCAAAGAGGCATACTTTTCCTTTTAGTCCATCTGCAATGTCGCTTAAAAAAAGACATTAAAGGGGACCGACCCCAGCACTGAACCCTGTGGCACCCCGCTGGTTGCCCCCCTTTCTTCAGATTGAACTCTGTTTACCACCACCCTCTGAGTCTTATTGGTAAGTCAATTTCTGACCCAGTTTACCACCTTGGGGCCTACTCCCAGATTGCCCAACTTGTTTACTAACCTCTTGTGTGGGACTGTTAAATGCCTTGCTAAAATCTAGACAGGCCATGTCCACCGCCCCTTCCTGATCTACTACCCTTGTCACCCAGACAAAGAAATCTATCAACTTCGTTTGACACAACCTTCCTGTTGTGAATCCATGTTGCCTTGGGTCACATGCTCTGCTGGCGTCTAGATATTCTACAATCCTTTCCTTCAACAGCAATTCCATCATCTTTCCCACCACTGAGGTCAAGCTGACCAGTCTATAGTTACTTGCTTCTACCTTGCTTCCACTCTTGTGAAGGGGTATCACATTCGTCCTCCTCCTCCAGTCTTCCGGTACTACTCTGTCCTCCAATGATTTGTTGAATAGGGCTGTCAGTGGTGACAGTATCACCTCTCTGAGCTCTTTTAGTATGCTGGGATGTATCCCATCTGGCCCCATTGCCTTATCCACCTTCAGTGTCAAGAGTTCCTTTAGAACTCTCTCCACTGTGAATGGACTGGTGTCCACCCCTCTTTTCTGTGTGTGTCTGCTTGCTAATATTGGTCCAACCCCTTCCCCTTCTTTTATGAACACTGAGCAAAAGCATTCATTCATTATCTCAGTCTTCTCCAGGTCCCCCTCCACCCACTCCCTCCTTTATTAAGCCTCACTATCCCTCCCTTGGCCTTTCTTCTTTCCCTTATGTACCTGAAGAAGGTTTTGTCTTCCTCCTTTACTGTCTGGGCTATCCTTTCCTCAGTTTTTGCCTTTGCACTTCTGACTGCTTTACCCGCCTCCCTCTGCTTTGCCTGATACAGTTCCTTGTGTTCCTCCCTTTGTGTTTCCTTGTATTTCCTGAATGCCATTTTTTTCTCTCTGACCTTCCCTGCTACTTCTTTTGAAAAACATAATGTTTTCCTTTTTCTTCTGGCTTTGTTCACTAGCTTCACACAAAGGCTTGTTGCCTCTGTTATGGCTCTCTTGTGGTTCTGCCACTGTATCTTTCCTCCCTCTCCCACACCCTGTACCAATATTTTCTTGAGGCATTCACCGATTTTAGTAAAGTCAGCCCTCTTGAAGTCAAGGGCTCTGGCTTTAGTGTGGCTTGATTCATCTACTGTCTTTACCCTGAACCATACTGTATGTTGGTCAATGAACCCCAGGTGGCTGCCCAGTGTCCACTGATACATCCATTATTCTGTCTCCATTTGTGAGTACCAGGTCCAATATTGCCCCCTCATGGGTGGGTTCCTCTACAAGTTACGTGAGGCATGCCCCTTGCAGGGCATCCAGAATGACTTTACTCCTGAATGTGGCTGCAGCATAGGTGCTCCAGTTAACATCATGCATATTTAGGTCCCCTACCAACAACACTTCTCCTTTCTCTGCCATTTTAAGGATGTTATCTAGTATTACCCTATCTGTTTCCTCCCCTTGCCTGGGGGTCTGTAGATAACCCCTGTGCAGATAATGGTGCCATTTCCTGACTCCAGTGTGACCCACAGTGTCTCCTCTCCTCCCTGCTTTCTCCTTATATCAGTCACCTTGATCCTTTCCTTGATTTAGATCACTCCTGCTCCCTTTTTGCCCTTCCTGTATTTCCAGTAGACTGTGTACCCAGGTATATTAATGTCCCAGTCATGTCTTTCTGTATACCATGTTTCAGTGACAGCCACAATATTTAGGTCTCCCTATGCCATCAATGCCACTAGGTCAGGGATCTTGTTACCCAGGCTGCAGGCATTTATACCAATGACCCTCCATGTTTTGATGGCTTTGCCACTATTTGTTCTGATCCCATCCCTTCCCCTTGTGTCTTGCCTGACATTACCCCTGTTTCAGACCTTTGTGGTTCCTCATCCTTAGTATCCTCTTGTCTGTCTACCTTGACCTGTGGGGGGGAGTTGAGTTGCCACTATGCCACTATGCACATCACTAGCCTACGGGGAAGGAGAGCTGACTCCCTCAGACACTCAATCCACCTCCCCCAGCTGGTTCTGCAGTGCTTCAGGCTTGTACTCAAACCCAGATCACTGATGTTGCGAGAGGTTGCACTACTCTCATGCTAGTGGGCTAGCTGTGAACTACCTATCATGATCTTCACCTGGGGCTGCTCAGTAATAGTGCCTGCAACTTGAAGGTGCCCCAGGGTTAGCATGATGCTGGCATGCCATGTGAGGGACCTCAGCTTGGGAACACATTCCAGTGATTTCCACTTTTAAATGACAGAAAAGAAACTACGCATGCTCCAAAAGTGACAGACATGCTGCGTCTGAGGGAAGGACTCTTATCGCCTTGACAGTAAAGAACTATAGTATATTCAGCCAATTTGGGCACTTGATTCACCGAACATTATTTTGAGTGCTGAATATGTTTGAGCATATACAGACTCTGGACATACTGTATATATACTCCTGCAGTCTTGTGAGGGTTAAATATACTCTAATTTGTGTACAGTTGTTACCATTTTTCTTCCTTTCCCCAATTTATTTACCCAGGATAGCCCTGCTGTGAAGCAAAATTTTGTTTTCCATGGGGTCATGCTTTTACCCATTTCCACCTCTAGTAACTGGAGTAGTGAGAGGTTAAATGGCAGCTCAAAGTCACACCATGAGTATTTGTCTCTGGTGGGTTGAACCTGTGCTCAGCTTCACTCAGCCACTCACTGCAAGGCAACAATGACAGCAACATTCTACACACTGAATAACAGTCATATTTTAAGCTACCTAATAGAATATTCCATATATATATGTATATATCACACAAAAGATAAATCAACTTGGTAAATAAATCTTATTTTTGGGGATAAATATCTATTTGCACTTAGAATACACGTTATTTCACTTAAAAAAACATGTTATTTAATTTAGAATATGTTATTTCCACTTAGAATCTGGAAATGGAATAGAAAAAAAACACAGGGCCCAACAACACAGCTGCCACCAGGAGCCAATCAGGTGGCTCTAATGATCTTTGCATGTGTCAGTGTCAGTGGCTCAGTAGGTAGCACACTCGCCTCTGAGGCCGGGAGATCAGAGGGCTGTGGGTTCAGTTCCCACATCTGGCACTTGAGTTAATATCCCAGTACTGACACTGTAGTACAGCATGAGAGGGGTGCTGCACTTCTGAGGTGCCATCTTTTGGATGAGACGTTAAACCGAGGTCCCATCTGCCTGGATTGGTGGTAGTTCAGGGGATGTTAAAGATCCCATGGCACTTATCGAAAAGAGTAGGGGAATTTCCCCGGTGTCCTGGCCAAATTTCCCTTATTCACTAAAAATGCCAACAGCTTAATCTGGTTCAAGGTCAGTTGTCATCTGTATCCTCCTCCCCCGGGTCGTGCCTGAAAATAGGCAGGATTTGTCTAGTGCACTTACCCGGTCACCAAAAACTAAATAAATAAATAAATAAAATCTTTGTGGTGGGATCCCCCTGTTCAACAGCTATCAGTCCCAAGCGGTCCTCCATGCTGCAGTCCTCAGTGTGAAGGGCCATCACTGAAACCTGGTGTAATGATAACCACGACTGGGAGATGGCCATACCTGGCTACAACATATTCAGAAGAGACAGAGCAGGCAGGAAGGGAGGAGGAGTGGCACTGTATGTGAAAAATGACATAAGGGCCACAGAGATCCAGGAGGAACAAAATGGGGGAGAGATACTGTGGGTTAAGCTGGAAAGGAAAATGGGGACAGCCATCCACACAGGTGTGGTCTATAGACCACCAGCCCAGGAGGAAGAAACAGATAGGGAGTTGATGCTAGCCATCCAAAGGATGGCAGACAAAGGTGAAGTAGTACTGGTTGGAGACTTCAATATTCCAGACGTGGACTGGAGCATCCCAGCAGCAGCATCAACTAGGACAGATTTATCCTGACTCCTTCAGGGTGCCTTCCTCAAGCAACTGGTCATGGAACCAACTCGGCAGAAGGCAATACTAGACCTTGTGCTCACAAATAGGGACAGTGTGATGGGGGTAACAGTGGGGGAGCACCTGGGGAACAGTGACCATCAGTCATTGTGGTTTGAAATCACAGAAAGAGCAGAACCAAACCACACAAAAACATGTATCCTGGATTTTAGGGGGGCAGACTTTGGGAAAATGGGGAGATACTTGAAAGAGGCATTAAGGGGAATGGGACAGAAATCAGGGATTGAGGAACAGTGGGCAGTATTTAAAATGGGGATTACAAGAACAACAGAATTATGCATTAAGCAGGTTAGCAAGAGGAAAAGGAAGAGGAGACCATTATGGTTTTCCAAAGAGGTAGCAAAGAAAGTGAAAGCAAAAAGATTGCATTCAGGCAATACAAAAGACACAGGCAGAAGGGATAGGGAGAAGTACCAGGAGAAGCAAAGGGAGGCAGGAGGTCAGTAAGGAAGCCAAAGCTTAGACAGAAGAACACATTGCAAAATCAGTGGGTAGAGGGACAAAACCTTTACAGGTACATAAGTGAAAAAGAAAGACAAAGGAGGGATAGTGAGACTGAAGGGGAGGATGGGGGCAGGGAGGATGACAACAGTAAAGCTGACATATTGAACAGGTATTTCTGCTCAGTCTTTACTGAAGAAGAGGAGGGTAATGGGTCTGAAGGGAGTACAAGGGGTGAAAATGGTCAGAAATGGACACAAGTCCCTTTACATGAGAAAGGTCCTGAAGGAACTGGAAGTAATAAGAGTTGATAAAGCAATGAGGCCAGATGGGGTGCCCCAGGGTCCTAAAGAACTAAGAGAGTGGTGGCTGAACCTCTGGCTATCCTGTTTAGCCGATCACTGGAAACAGGGAGGTACCAAAGACTGGAGGACAGCAGATGTAGTCCCCTTATACAAAAGTGGGAACAAAGAGGAAGCAGGTAACTACAGACCAGTCAGCCTTACCTCGGTAGTGGGGAAGATCATGGGCACTACTGAAGGAGAGATTGGTGGAACATCTGGTGTCAATGGACTACAGGACCCAAGGCAGCATGGTTTCACCAGGGGGAGGTCATGTCAGACCAACCTCGTTGAATTTTTTGACTGGGTGACTAGGGAGGTGGATCGGGGAGGGCAGTGGACATGGCCTATCTGGACTTCAGCAAGGCCTTTGACACTATGCCACATAGAAGACTATTGCACAAACTGGGGAATATGGGTGTGGGCAGGACAGTAGTGTGGTGGGTAGGTAACTGGCTGGGTGGCAGGACACAGAGGGTGGTGGTAAATGGCTGTCACTCCACAGAGGGAAGAGTGACCAGTGGGGTACCACAGGGATCAGTGCTGGGACCGGTCCTATTCAACAACTTCATCAGTGGCATTACTTGGACCTAGAAGGCAGAATTTCACTGTTCGCTGATGACACAAAGCTCTGTAACACAGTAGACACACCAGAGGTGTAGACAGAATGAGAAGGACCTGCAGAAACTTGAAGAATGGTCAGGGGTTTGGCAGTTGAAATTCAATGCAAGGAAGTGCAAGATAATGCATATGGGGCACAAAAACCCTGGCACAATATATCAGTTGGGGGGTGAGGAAATAGCATGCACTAAGCAGGAAAGGGATCTTGGGGTTATCATCTCTGATGACCTCAAGGTAGAGAAACAGTCTGACAAGGTAGCAGATAAAGCAAATAAGATGCTGGGATGTATAGGCAGGGGCATCACCAGCAGGAAAAGGGAGGTCATAATTCTGCTATACAAGACACTAGTGAGGCCCCACCTGGAGTACAGTGTACAGTTCTGGAGACCATACCTATGTAAGGACATAGGGTAGAGAAGGTTCAGAGGAGGGCAACAAAGATGGTGCATGGATTGCATCACAAGTCCTATGAAGACAGGTGGAAGGAATTGAACATGTACTCCCTGGAGGAGAGAGGAGAGAGGGGATATGATAGAGACATACAAGTATCTTACAGGAGGAACAGGGTGCAGGAATACACTATTTTAAGCGAAAAGATGTTCCAGGACTAGAGGGCATGGGATGAAGTTGGAGGGAGGATGATTCAGAGGAAACATGAGGAAGAATTTCTTCACAGAATGGGTGGTGGACAAGTGGAACACCCTGCAGACAAGTGGTGGGGGCTGAAACAATCACGGGATTTAAGAATGCATGGGATAGACATAAAAGAATTCTGGAGGTCAGGGGTAAGGGGCAACAGACTTCTAGGAAAACATAAACTGAACTTACAAGCTCAAATGGGCAGACTGGGTGGGCCATAGGCCCTTATCTGCCGACATTGTCTATGTATCTATGTATCTATGTAAGGGCCATAGTGGAAAGGACAACTAAGGACTCTGCCTAAGAATGACCATAGAGGCAGCTGGTGGCTGTCCATTCTGCCTCTTTCAGTGAATTTCCATAACTTTTGTTTTGTAAGTTGTCTCCTGCTTGCCTTACTCCCCATATCATAAGCCTGCTGCCGAGTAGTGCTATCTCCAAGCTGTGGCCTTGGCTAGACAACCAGCTTTCTATTTTATTGCTATTGTTTTGTCTGATTATTTAGTGTCATTTTCATGCCATCGCCAGCGTACTGCTAGTTACTCTGCCTGCTGCATTTTAACGCATTTTAGTTAATTTTCACGTCATAACTAATATACTTCTAATTACTCTGCTTGCTGCATTTTAGTTCATGTTCATGCCCTAGCTAATGTACTGCAAATTACTCTGAAAACTGCATTTTAGTATCATTTTCATGTTTTAGTTGTATATCAGTTGCCAGTTCATTAATGTACTACAATTTTTTTCTGTCTGCTGGTAATTAGCATCATTTGCTGTCTGTTGTTAAGTTTCAACAATCCAACCCTTTAATTTACTGTTCATATCATACTGACTCTTGCTCGTTCTACTACACTTCCCTTCTGCCTCTCTGTTCTGCCCTCCCATAGTGCTACATACTATAAAACTTGACATATTTGCTGTCAAATCATTTTTGCTGTTTCCGTGTAAAAACAAATTTGCACCAATTAGTACTAATAGCCCTTCTTCCATTGTAATGAATGTGACACTAAAGACTTAGTGCTAAATTAAATTTGTGGCATTATGGTTTCGATTGTGTTTTCACTAAAATTACTTTGCATGAAAATAACTAGTTTTAAAGTATATTGTCCTCCCTATCTGGGTACAGCTCACATCCACCAACAGTAGTATTATTGCCACCCCTCCTGGGTATAATCCTTACTATTAGCTCACTCCCAATCTAGGTGTAGCTCCCATACTCCTTCTCCCCTGGTTCCCCTCCCTCTACTGAATGTTCTATGCCCCCCAAGCCCCTTGCAGGTCTCCCTTTTGTGTACAGCCTCTTGTTTTTATGGCTTCCATATGCCTGCTCTACTGTTCATGGCAACTGCATACAATCCATCCACTATGCTGTTAATTACCCTCACTCTCCTTCCCCTCCTAGCCCCACTCTGCTACCTCCCATCATCTTCCTTCCTCATCCCTCTCCCTCCCATCTCCCTTCACCTCTCCCATTCTCCCTTCTTCAAGTCTTTCCCCCTCCAACACTCATCCTGTCTTCCTAGGTATAGCCTCTTTCCATCTGGATCCACCTTGACACACTCAGGAGCTCCACCACTCCTCCCTCCCTATCCTCTCTCCCCACCCCCCCTCCCATCCCTCCTCTACTTCAGAAGCATCTCAAATGGTTCCTTAAGCTTTTTGTATCCTTGCTACTCATTCTAGTAGGTGACAGTGAACTCAACCTCAGTCCTGCCCAGCCAACTGCCTTTCCTCTCCCCAAAAGGTAGAGAGAAGCCTATGTTAACACCCTCAGTCTCCTTCCTAAAATTGACCTTCTACAACCCATGGTGGTAAACCTCAGCTCTGATGACTTGGTGATCTCAGAGTCTTGGTTGTCCTCCAGGATCCCCGATACTGCCATAGCCATCCCTAGCTTCTTAATCATCTGTCTGAATCATACTCAGAGGGGTGGAGTCATAGCCATCTATCTGTCCTCCAGCACCCAATTCAAACCTGTGCTGTCCATCTCCTCTCCTTCTGCCTATGAGATGCTCCTACTGAAACTCTCCCTCCTCTTCTGCATCACTGTATTCATTGCTGGAATTTATTGCTGTTCTGGCATACAATATTCCCTTCTTCTGTCACTTAGCTTCTGACCACCTTGTCCTCCCATGCCTCCTCTGGTGAGTTGCTCCTTCTAGGTGGCTTCAACTTCAATTGGCTCTCATCTTCCCATCATAAATTATGCCAAAGTGTAAAATCACTCCAGCTTACCCAGATGATCCTGGATCTCACCCAAAACCACTCCCTTCTGGACTAGATCATCTCCTCAAATCCCACCACATTGTGGATGCTGGTCCCCTCCCTGACAGCCTCAGTAACCATCATATGGTCTACTATGTGTGTAAGATACACCATCCCAAAGCCCCTCTAAATTCATCCAGTTTTGATCCTTCTGATCCCTGGATTTATCCTCATTACTTGTTGACCTGAGGGCAACTGACTGGTCCCTCATACTAACAGCCAGCAACATTAACATGGCTCTTAAGTTCTTTAATGCCAAATTCCTGTCAGCCTTGGATCACAACAATCTCCCAAGGAAAACTAGGGTCAGAGAGTTCACACTTCCCTTGGATCAGGGCTGAGTTACTGGACTGTCACCATGCACATGACCTTGGCTGGAGGACCCTCAAGTCCACTGGCTCCACATTTGGCCTTGTTAAATATAAGTCCCTTTGTAATGCCTGTACTGGAGCTACTATACTTACGAAGGCCCACTACTTTGCATCAATGCTACAGAACAAACTTAACCACACCTCAAAGTTCTGGAAGGTCATCCACACCCTCTTCTCCCCACCCTCCCAGTCTCCTGTCCCCATCTTCAATGTTGGTGACTCTGCCATCTCCAATCCTGTTGCAGTTGCCTCATCTTCCAAGTCCTTTTTCACCACCTGTACCCTCTCCCTCCTTCACCCACCTTCCCAACACCCCCTCCTCTTCTGTCCCAATCCACTCCTCACCCACCTCTCCATCCCTTCTTGTCTTCTCCCCTACCACTCCCTCGGTGGCCTTTAAGGCCCTCCTTGCTCTTAACCCACACAAAGAAAGGAGCCCTGATGGCCTTGAGCCCAAACTCCTGTCTGTCTCAACCCAGCCATTGCCCTTCCCATCACCCATCTCCTCTGTCACTCTTTGTCACTTCTCTCAGTGCCTGATCTGTGAAGGCAGGCCACCGTCAACCTCATTCCCAAAGTGGGAGACCCCTCCCTCCCTAGTGACTACTGTCCCATCTCCCTCCTTCCCTCATTAGCTAAACTTCTGAAACACCTGATCCTTGATCAGCTTTCCTCTTTCCTTGACAGTAACTCCTTCACTCCTTTCCAGTCTGGCTTCAAGAAATCCCACTCATCCACCACCTCCCTCTTTAACTCATTCAAACTCAGGCAGCCATTTTGGATATGGTTAAGCATACAACATTTCAACTCATACAGTATATATAATCTGGGAGGTACTGAGTTAAACTCACTGACTCCATCCTTTCTGGCATGGACCACTCACTGGTCACCTCAGCCATTTTTGTCAAGCTGGCCAAAGCCTTTTGACACTTTTGCCCACTTCATGCTCCTGGGCAAGCTAAAAGCAGCTGGGCTCACCTCCTCTCCTGTGGAGAGGTTTTACTCATACTTGGAGGGCAGGACCCAAGCTGTCCATTTTGGTGATGTCATCTCCCCTCCTCTCCCTATCTGTTCTGATGTCCCTAAGTTCCCATCCTATGTTCCATTTTCCTGAATGTCCTCTCCCTTGCCAGCTCCTATATGTCCATTCATATAAACACAGATGACACAGTTCTCTATGCCTCTGGTTCCTCTGCCTCTGACTTCACAACCCATCTCCAACTGGGTTTCAACAACATCCTACACTGGTTTGGGGGCAGCTAGCTGTTCCTCAATGCCAAAAAGAAATTGTCTCCATAACCTTTGGCATTAGGAAGAGACTTGCCAAGCTCTCCCCTCCCCACTCCTTCCAGACTGTTGATGGTGTTGTGATTGAGGATGTTCCCTCCTTTAAATACCTCGGGATATGGTTGGATTGTCATCTGAAGTTGCACCCTAAACTTGAGGCACTTCAGTGGAGCAAAGCAAGTATCCTGCTTCCTGCTCATAGAAAGATCGTCATGAGGATGATTTAACTTATCTTCAATTATAACATACTAACATACTAGATGCCAGCAGAGCAGGCCTATTGGTCTATCAAGTCTGCTCATGCTTCAGTACCCTGATTGGGTACCGTAACCCTCTATCTGTCTCCTTCCACTGTTACTCCATCCCCCAGTCCTGCCCCCCCCAGGCAAACCAGCCTCTGCTTCACCCCTTGCTGATACCTGTCCCACCCTCTCTTGAATCCCTCCACCATAGCTGCCTGAACCAGCTCCCTGAGCAGCACATTCCACGGTTCCACAACTCTCTCAGTGAAGCACCTTCTCCTCCTTTCCCCCCTAATCCTACCACCCTCAATCTTTCAACTGTGTCCTCTGGTGATTCCACCCTCCTTCAGTCAAAAGATCCTATCTCGGCTTAACTTATTTACTCCCCTGAGGTACTTGAAGACCTCAGTCATATCCCGCCGTATATAGCGCTGCTCCCAAGTCACCCCTGACAACCTGTATTCCCTCTTTCACACTTTCTGATGCTTTATCCTGGATTACCTTCCCAGAACCTACCACAGTTCCCTATATTCTTCCCTCTCCTTACCATTCCTTGATGCCAGGAGCTTAGCTCATTGTACACATAAGTCTCTCCAAATTCTGTTGAGCTTCCTTCTCCCCATCTTTCCTCCCTCCTCTCCTCCCCTCCTTCCATCTCCTACTCCTTTCACAGCTCTAACACATGGTCCCTCCCTCTTCCCCTGTAAAATTCTCTGCTGGTCTAGCTGCTTTCTTTTTCCACTTCCCCAAGCTTTGGAACACCCTATTCATTGCTATTCACAATGATCCCTCCTCCCTATCACTAAAATCCATCCTCCTCCATGATTTCACTAATCGGTTCTGCAGTTGCTGCTGATCCTAGGCTAATCCCATTGCTCCTCTCTCCATACTACTCTCTCCCCCTACTGCCTTGGTTTATTGATCCACTTCCCTCTCTGACTAGTTTGCCATTGTACTCACAATCTCCCTTTCCGCCCTCATTTTGCTATCGGTTGCATTTTGGTGAACTGTTACTATTGATTCAGTTCTCACATCTGGCACTTGAGTTAATATCCCAGTATTGACACTGTAGTGCAGCATGAAAGGGGTGCTGCACTTCTGAGGTGCCATCTTTCAGATGAGATGTTAAACCGAGGTCCCATCTGCCTGGATTGGTGGTAGTCCAGGTGGATGTTAAAGATCCCATGGCACTTATCGAAAAGAGTAAGGGAATTTTTTATTTAAATCACATCAAAACAGAAATCATAAGTAACTCATACATAGTGTTAAATCACACAAATCATATTCCAAAAAGAATAAATAAGCACAGTCCTTACAATATCAGCATAATACAAAAGAAACACCACAAACAATATCAGATCATTCCCAGAAGCAAGAGAATTTGCAAAGAACATTCCACCCCTATATACACCATATCAGAACAAACCTAAGACTTCCTAAATTATCCTATTTATATTTAATAAACATTGTAAATCCCTTCCACCAACTAGTCACTTTCCACATTGTAGGCTTTTCACAGTCCTTAAGATAGATGTGTTCCATAGCCCCTTGTATTAATAAACCCACTGCCTCATAAAACATTCTTTTTTGATACAAAACCCACTGGCATCTAGCTTGCCATAAATAATAAGTTAAACAGCAAAAAAAAAATTTGCCATATCTCACTATCATACCCCCCCAACTGAGAATTAATACCAAAGATCAATGTATCATAATCCAAATGTAATAACCATAACATATTCCATTTTTTGGCTAGGAATTTCCACAAAGATATGGCATAGGGGCAAAACATAAAAAAATGTTCCATTGTCTCCTCTTGGGCAATACACTCAGGATAAGGACAATATCTATCAATCAATGCCTTATGTTTTGCATTCCCTCTTACATTAATACGACCATACAAAGATAGCCAAACAAAGTCCCACATGTAGTCTGGTAACCAGGGATTATTTAATCTTTTAATAACCATCTTAATTTTGGACGAGGGACAGTTTTTAAAAGCTGGCTCTGTTTGATATAGTAATGCCATTATTATGTTATACAATTGAGGCCCAGTGCTATTCTTAACCACCTGAGCTGAGAGGCTCCATTTAAAAAGTTTTTCCACAACTGGCAAAAAATAATGAGTCAAAACCTATTTCTTAACAGACTTCGATGGAAAGTTCTGCCAAAGCAAAACATAAGGAGCCAGCACCTGTTGTAATAAAAACCCATTTAAGGTCCGAATTGGAGCTAATCCCAGACGGATGTTTTGTGATATAAACAGTGTGTTAAGAAAAATAATCGGATCTACCATCCCAAGGCCTCCTTTATTTTTCTCAAGATATGTATATTGCCGCGTTATAGGATTAAGCCTGTTACCCCATAATAATTGAAAAAATAAACTGTAAAGTCATGTTTCTAAATACATAGGTAAGGGAAATACCATCGCTGTATACAATAAACAAGGGATAATATATTTTTTAAATATCTGTACCCTTTTCAGTTTTGACCATTTCCGACTCTTCCACATATTAATCTTTCCCTCAATCCCAGTTAAGGCATTTTCCCAGTTCAATTCAGGTAAATTTTTCAGCCCCTATAACAAGCCCAATATTTTTATTGGATCCGATGAGATTTTGAGTCCTTGTATAATCCTGTCAGATGTCTCACCAATCCCTATAAATAATCCCTGACTTTTTTGTTTCTGAATTTTTGAATTAGACACCCTAGAGTAATATTTCATAAAGTCCAGAAACATAGATATGTGTTCAACATTAGAAAAAAATATACAAAGATCATCAGCATAAGCTTGTATGTAGAGATCTTTTGACAAGGAAGGGCCCAACACACATTCCCATTTTGGGAATTGTGAAACAGATTTGATCAATGTATCAATTATAAAGGAATATAATAAAGGACTCAATGGACATCCTTGACGGACCCCAATAGGCACATGAAAACCCTCACCACTCATTCCGTTCACAATTGGGTAAATCACAGCCCCTTCATAGAGTGATTGCAGCTAACTAATAATTACAGCAGGAATACCATAATGTCCTACGGTCAAAAATAAGAATGGGTGATACACCCTATCAAAAGCCTTTTTTTGGTCTACTGATACAATACAACCCTGTTTCTGATTTAGACCAGTAAATTCAATTAGATCACGAAGGATCATATGAGCATGTTGGATTTTCCTTCCTGGTAATCCACAATATTGATACGGGAAGAGAACTGTAACTGCATAATGTTTCAATCTATTATTCAAAATTCCCATGAAAAGTTTATAATCCATATTTAAAATTGTAATAGGCCTCCAATTTTCAATCAGTGTTGTATTCCCTGATTTATAAAGAAAAATCACTAGTCCGACTGAGAACAAAACAGGAAAAAACACCGTGGATAAGAAAAAATTAAAAACTAAATCTAAACACATAGAGAACTCCAAGGGAAAAGCTTTATAGAGCTCTGCAGTCAAGCCATCTTGTCCAGGTGAAATACCGGAATTTAAGGATTTAATGGCTTCCTCAATTTCTGATCTGGTAATAGTTCTAGATAACACAGATTTATCAAAATGAGAATCTGGTATTTTTATTGAAGTCAAAAACTGTGTCATTTCCTCAACACTAGGGGGTACTGTAGGTGCATGAGACAATAAAAAATCCTTAACAATAAGATGTAAACTCGCAGTGTCATCCATCAAGCTACCTTCCTGATTTATCAATGCAGTGAAGGAGGTGTTGGTTTTATAGTTTTTGAAGGCTGCAAAGGATCACCATGAGGCTGGTTTTATAAATCATATTGTAAAAGGACTTGTGAAGTGTTTGCTCTATTATATTGCACCAGTTGCATTTCCCATTTTAAAGCCTGAATCTGTAAAGAATAATCATATGTGGAGGTATTAGCCACAGAAAATAAATAATACAATTGTTGTCTAAGTTTTTGATAGCTAAGATGTCTAAAGTTTTCCTCAGACTTCCCTTGAGTCTTTAGTAAGTTACACAGATCATTTTTTGTATCCTGCCACCATTGTCCCTTATCTTCATACAAAAAAAGAAACTGACAGCCGTGCTTTAAGTAATGTGTTTATCTTATTAAGTACTCTAGGGGACTGTAATAAAGGAGCACTCAGATTCCACTGAGATTTTTGCCACTGAGGGACCTGACCAGAAAAAATTTTACATTTAAGTAATAAATAATCTGAAAAAGAAACTGGGATCGTATAAAATGAAAAAGGTAAATTATGTGATAAAAAAATATAATCTATAACTGATATGTATTTCTTTTTTTGAAAAGTAAATTTAGGGCCCCCCTGCTGGTGATTACTGCCTGAAACCAACCCAGATGAGTGTATTAGAGATTGAAATGCATGAGTATCACAGTATATTTTTGGTTTTTTTAAATCCGTCGAAGATTTCCCACTTGGGTTCAGCTCACAATTAAAGTCCCCACAAAGAAAAATTTCAAATGAGGTTATTAAAAAAGGTTTTATCATTTGAAATAGTGCCACCCTTTCAGCCTTAACTTGAGAACAGTACACATTAATAAATCTACAAGTCATAGATCTCCACACCCCATCTAAAATCATTAGCCTCCCTGGAATCAAATCCATCAATTTTATTAAGGAAAATGTGTAAGAGTTGAAAAGAAAACCCAAACCATCAGCTGATTGCTGTCCAAATGACCAATACGAAGGGCCCCAACACCATTCTTTTTGAAAACCCCTAATCTGAGCAATGGTATAAACCCAGGTTTCTTGTAACAAACAACGTCCAAAGGATTGGTATGTATATAATCAAAAACAACCTGCCTTTTTTTGAAGTTTAATAAACTATGAACATTTACCGAACCAAAGTTAAAGCAAGCCAGATGTAAATATTAGGTAATTAAGTATCTTTTTTCCGTCTTTTTTTCTTTTTACTCTTATAGCCTTCCTGTACCACATAAGGGGAAGGGGATCATCCCGAAGGGGTTGAGAATCAAAATCATGACACTCCATAGCTGAATCACAATACCTCAAAAGGATTATTAATCTCCATTTCCACCGAAGAAGGGGCCACTAAAGGAGGTTTTAAAATCCTAGAGGACCTTCTTACCGGAGGCAATTCCACAGGAACAGGCTCCTGAGGGCAACTCCCTTTTTGTTGAGCATAACAAACTGGAGATGTCATGGCTAAAACTACTGGAGCATCCTACAAAGGAACCTCAATTTCCTCAATCACAGGTTGTGAATCAAGGACAGCTACGTCACCACCTGAACCATGATTAACCAAAACAACCCTTGCGGCCAAGTTTTGGGCTTTTTGTATAAAGAGATCAGGACTATTAATAGATGTTTAATTTTTTGCAGCCCACACATTCCGAGAAAACATGGCCTGTGTCTTCACAGAGATCACATTTTGTCTGGTTCAGACATTGAAAAGCTACATGACCAGTCTCACCACAATTGTCTCAACGAGGCCTGTCACATGAACTAGACAAGTGCGTCCGAGAGCCACATTTATAGCATGCCCGAGGTTGCCCAGCATAAAAACAGACCCCCCTATCCTGACCCAACAAAAAGGAGTTTGGAATATGTAAAATTCCAGAATCCATCTGTCTAAGCTTTACCTTAAATCTCCAGCCCCCCGTCCAAAACTGTTGATCATCTAAAATGGCTTCCGGAGAACTTAACACGTCACATTTTTGAGATAACCAATACACTATATCATCAATATGCACTCCTTCATTTCTGAACATAATAGTGACGAGCTTGACTAAAGGTTTAGTTAGAGGAATAACCAGAAATGGAGTCCACAGGGGGGAAAACTTAACTTGATTGTATCGTTCCCAAAACAAATCCAGAACATGGGGAGAGCGAAAGCTCACATCAAAATTATCCACTCCAGAGATGTTAATAAAAGCGAAAACCTCCCGTGGAGAAAAATGCAATGATTCTTTTAATAGACATTTCCCAACATAATTCCTATCGGGTCTAACTTCTAGACCACCCTTGTACCTTAACCTGACTGCATTCTTTCATGGGGCTGCTTCTTTTTTTTGTTTAGAAAATAACTCAGACATTAGGGGTTTATGTGTTTCTACATTGTGTTCCATATTAGTATCATGCTCAGAACTTAAGTCAATCAAAACCTCAGAAGGGCGAGCATGAATCTGGTCCCGGGAAGGTTCTTGTTCTTTTTGTTGTTCTACCTCTGTCGTCTCAATAGCTGTAGGCAATTGAAAGCCCTTTGGATGCCATGAAGGCTCATTCTGTGAAAAATTTAATTTGAGGTCCCAGTCAGGTGTAGGACGCCAGGAACCTTTATCAAAAGACCAACCAGCTGCACTTAAAGCAGACTGAGGGGTCCAACTGTAATCAGATAAGGGCTGCAATACAGAAGTATCTTTAACAATAGTAGGGATAAAGTCAGGGCTTGGGTCCACCGCAACAGTTTGTAACCCTAGATGACTCCCCAAGTTTTGTTTAGCAGAAAAAACTGCTGCTCGTTTTTCTTTCCCATCCTCATCCACCTTTTCACAATGGGCTGCCACTCATTTTAAAAAAGAAAACTCCGATACACCAGTTTGAATCATAGGATCAGTTTAAAATACACATCTTACCTCGGACTGCTGAGGCTCCATGCAAGTACTAGGTGAAAGGGCTTGAAACACAAATCCTGATCCTTTAGACAGCGTCTGACCAGTTTTGCTGCTCACAGAGCATCCAGACACTACTGAAGGCACTTCCGGGTTCCCACAGGTTCCCCTAACAACTGGAGATGCCGTAGAAGCAATTGTAGCTGACTGGCCTCCTAATTCTGGCTCTTGGCATGAAATCAAAACTGATGCAGTAATGCCAGCCAAACACTCCGAATTAGGGCATTGCAGAGAAATAATTTCAGACGTTCCTTGCTTCTGGACCATACCTGGTACATTTGGAACTGCCAGCTCTTGTAAACTGCTCACATCAGACACCGCAGCCTTAGGTGAATTTTCCTTATCATCGATTGGTAAAAGCAGCTTCACTCGTTCTCGTTCCGGAGTAAGCTCGGTTAATTTTTCCTCCGGCATTACTTGCCACCTCTCTACAACATCAATAGTAGCCCCCGCTACCAAAAGGTTTCCACATTGCGACAAATCTTCTGCTGAAACAAATATTTCTCCTTCCTCAAACGCAGAATCCAAAATTCTATCGTCGTGCATGTTATGTAAATCCTGAGGTTGTCCAACGCCGTGAAACTGCTCCTCGAGCTCCATGCTGACCATCTGCCACCGAACTGAGCCAAGAATGACTCAACTCAGCCACTAGCCCCCTACTGCCAGCAATGCAGTAGGAGAATTTCCCTGGTGTCCTGGCCAAATTTTCCTCATTTACTAAAAATACCATCAACAGCTTAATCTGGTTCAAGGTCAGTTGGAATTCATCTGTATCCCCCTCCCCCGGGTCATGCCTGAAAATAGGCAGGACTTGTCTAGTGCACTTACACGGTCAACAAAAACTAAATAATAAAAAAATAAAATAATAATAATATGGTATTAATAGGCAATGTTTTGTGCTAACTACTTTGTGCGTCATCTCAACTGCCTACTACATAATTTTTACTTTTTATAATTATTACTATTATAGTTTTATAAATGTAACATTACTGATGTAACTTGTCACTGGATTCTCCATATACCCTTACCCCAGAACACATCTGGAAATGAACTGTTAGTGCAGTATGTTTTTCCTGGTGAAATACTTGCATACATACATAAACAGAACCTAGAGAATAAGGGATCGGATAGAGAGTTTACAATAGAGAGAAATACATGTTAAAGTAAAACAGTAACACAGACATTTAAAATAGTGTGATTGATATGTATATATATATATATATATATATATATATATATAGATATTAGATAGATAGACAGACAGACAGGAGATATATATATATATATATATATATATATATATATAAAATACATAATGGATTACAGTAGAATAATATATTTATTTCCACATATAAGTGGTAAGACCTTCACAACTAATCTGTGGTTTGCCATTCATGTCATTAGTAATGGGTCTTACTGTTCATTAGTAGAGATACAAGTGTTATTTCACTGCAACTGACTGTATTATGTATTCCAAATATATTTTGTGGGTATCCCATCATTCTCAGGTGATTTTTTCTGAGGAATCAACTGAATTGCCTTATGATTCTACTGTTCTCAGATGGATACTTCTAAGGCTTGGTTATTTTGTGTTCTCCTCCCTGTAATCCTTCTCTTCCTCCAGGTTTTATCTGTAAATGAGATTTTCTGTTGTATATGTATTTTTACGTGGAAAAATAATTTCATTAAAGAAAGAAATAATTCACGACCAGGAATTTAATAGTCATACAAAAAGAAATTTTTAATGATTTTCAATATACCAACATCTAGACACATTGTGCGATGTATTATGGGAGTCAATCAAGGTATTTTGGGGGGGCATATAATAAGCTATTTAAGTAAAAAGAACCTAAAACTAGAGGATAACAATTTAAAACTCACATGATAAAGTCAGCCGAGTTTTTAGTTCCATATCCTAAGCTAATTGTTACAGTATTGTTGGAGCAAGTGTGCACTAAAGAATAAGTTAACTTTCAGAGGAATTTAGACGCATAGGCCTACAGAGTACATCTGAATAAAACTGCCATTTCTCCACCATCACCAAAGTCTGCTTAATACAGAAATATCTCCACAAAATAATAAATTTTTGCAGATATTTTAAGGGCTTAAATCTGGTCTCTAAAACCAACAAACCATCCAATTGGAAAATAGTCTCCCAAAATTGTTAGACTAAGAAAAACTACTGTGACACATAAGGCATGGCCATGATAAGCAGTGTGCATTATGCAAACCTTCTGTGAGCTTTGTTGAGTTTCATGGATACAGGAAAATGGAAAAAACAAAATTCGCATGCAAAAAAACATCTGCACATGTCTACTAAGAAGAAGGTTTCAAAATTTCATTGATAACTCTGGGAAGGTGGTGGCTCATGGTCTCAAAAAATGAAGAAGTACAGCATTATCTATTTCATAACTAACCATTCAAATAGCACCACCAATGTCCATAAACAAATTAATGAAGTGTTCAAGTAATTTTATTCAGTGATATGAACTGAAAAAGCCTTTAAATTAGGAGCTATTTAAGGTATTAAAGGTTTGAGTTAACTACAAAATAGTGAGGGTTTTGACAAACTGGTTATTTAATCAAAGTAAAAAAGCATTATGCATTTCCTGCCCAGTAATAAAAAATAAGGTACCTGAGTTAGATGAGGTTTCTTCAGAATTGTATAAGTGAAACACTGACCTTCTTAGGCTAATACTGCTTGAGATATTTAACAAACCTATTCATTGTGGTGTACCCCTCCCAACAATGCAGGACACCCTGACAACATTAATATTAAAAAAAGGATGCAATAGATGCTCTCCAACAAAGTTGTAGACCAGTTCTACTCATAAAAGTAGACATCAAAATAGCAAGCAAAACTCTTTCATATAGACTTGCAAAAGTAATTAATAAACTGGAGGGACACCATAGAGAGTGTATATACAAAAAACTAGTGGGGTCATCATCTGACCCCTTCCACTCATTTGCATATTATCCCAATAGACATAGTATAGGCCATTTGCATGTGGCAGCATGAAAGATATATATATATCTATACTGTAGGATCTCTACGGGGAGTACACTGAACTGCACAGCAGCCGCCTGACAATGCAGTTGGACATGTTAGAGAAAGTGAAGGCCTTTTTATCAAATGTTTGATTTACATGAGAAGGGAAGCTCTGTGTGTATGAGTTCAATGTTATATTACTAAATGAGTTCTGACTGCACATTCAAAGTACTGTACAAGTTTTACTTTCTTTCAAGTGCCTGTCCACATTGCTTGGCTGTCACCTATCAGTTCAGTGTGTTTTGTTGACTGTTTGCCAAACAGTGGATTTGAGCACCAGCTGAAAAACTCCGTATTGTGTGAGCTGAAAGTTCTGTGTTTGTAATGCATAAACTCATTAGCACTAATCAAATAACATTACTAAAAGGCAAATATTCATCAATCTAAGAAAATTCATATGTGCTGTCTCATAGGCTCAAACATAACTAGACCCATGTACTGTATGACTTTGTGGATGCAGTAAAAGTATCTGACCATACAGAAGGGGCCTTTTTGCAGGAGGTTATGTGTGCAATTAGTGTATGTGGAAAATTTATTGTTGCAGTGATAACATTATAAATCACAACAAAAGCAAGAGTGTGTACTGCATCCTGTCTATTGTCCCCTTTTTCCTTTCACAGGAACACCAGCGAAGAATGCCCACTTTCATCACTACTTTTTATATTTATTAAACCCTTGGCTAAGGATCTGACAAAAAGAAGCAGTCATAGAGAGAAATAAATATCCTAAAATTGTATAGTATATGGTTACCCCTTGTTATGCATGGATGTCTATCCTAATTAAAAAGCTAAAATATATAGTTAGCCCCTATTGTATTTGGATTTTGATCCTCAGCAAGAAGCTATTGTAGGACAGTTCAAAGATCAAAAAGTTGTTGCAGTGTAACAGCTGTGTCACTGCTATACTACAATAACTTTTACATTCAGTGTCTGAGTGCTGTCTTCCTCATGTTGCATCCAATCTCTCAGTGCTCAGTACAAGACAGCACAGTACAGTACCAGTTTCAGTTCAATGACTTTCTTTGGATGAAGCTGGTCAGCGACAAGTAAATTTTTCAGATAAGGTGCTACCTGCCCAAAAAACAAACAGCCAACCAAACCAAAAATAAAAAAAAGATTTGATGTGATTCTACAAACAAGGTGAGCTCATAAGTATGGGGGGCAGGTCCAGCAGGCAGAGCAAAACAGTAACAACACGGAGAGTTACAAAACTTATATAAATCCCCAAAACACTTGTTTATTACAGTATCTTAAAATCGTGCACCTGGGGTTGGAAAACCAGGGGCTGTGTATAAGATGGAGGACGCCTTACAGTTCCAAGCAATGGAGGGCCTTGGGATGATCATATCTGATCATCTTAAGGTGGCAGGGCAGTGCAATAGGGCAGTAGACAAGGTGAGCCAGATCCTGGGGTGCATAGGAAGGGGGATCTCTAGCAGGAGAAGCAGGTGGTGTTGCCTCTGTATTGCTTACTTGTGAGGCATCACCTGGAGTACTGTGTCCAGTTCTGGAGGCCACACCTCTGCAAGGACATCAGGAAGGTGAATGCAGTCTAGAGGAGCACAAATAAAATGGTGCAGGGGTTACACAAGAAGCCATATGAGGAGAGGCTGCAGCAGTGCAACATGTACTCTTGAAAGAGAGGAAAGTGAGAGAGGACATGACTGAGAACTGTAAGTACCTCCTGGGGGCAAACAAGGCGCAGGAAGGAAGTCTGTTTTACAGGAGGAGGAGCACTAGAACACGGGGTCATGCTATGACGCTTGAGGTGGGAAGCTTATTTTCTTTGTTTATTTTATACATTTTTTTTTTTAATTTACCAGGTAGTTGCACTAGACAAAACATTTGCCTATTTTTAGGCACAACCTGGGAGATTACAACAGTGGAGAGTGACACAACAATGTACAAAAACTGCAAGAGGTTTGTGCAGTTGTCTGAAAGATACAGAAAACTACCCCCCCTCAAAAAAATATATATATATATGATATGCAGTAAGCATGAGGCAAGGTGCAGGCAAGTTGCAACAGTAAAAGACAAGTAATAAATACAGGGGTAGGTTTCACAAATTTAGAGCTGGTAATCAGCAATACACACTAGTGCAACAATTCAGAGAATTTACTACTGCAGCCTACAGACATGGACACATCAAGGTCATGAGTAGGAGGGAGCAGTATCCACTTTTGAAAGCATGGTTAGTTTGACACAGATGGATTGTAGTAGGAATGGAGTTCCAGAGTGTAGGGGGTGGAGTAGATGAACAGTTCCCCTAACTTAGTTCTGGTTTATGAGATGACCAAAGAACTGGGGACATTAGACTTTAGTGGATAAGATAAACTGGCAGGTATAAGGAGAGAGGCTAGGGACGATGGGGTGTGTTTAGGCAAGATATTATGAAAAACACTTCCTATAGTGAGATTATGCAGGGCAGGTGATGGAAGCCAACCAAGTTTGGATATGGGGGTACAGTGGCACATATATCTATTTGTGGCCAAGGTGAATCTACAGATATTATGATAGGCCATATCCCATTTCTGTAGGACAGCTTTTGAGGCCAAGTAGTAGACAGGCTTATGTAAGTTTGGGAAGCATAATGCCATGGGCAATGGCTATTGGGATTTAGAAGTGAAACTCTTACTGATCTTGTAGTAGAGCCCCAATGTGATATTCACTGCCTTACAAACAGCAGCTATATGTGTTGAGAAGTTCAGTGATGTGTGGTAGGGCTAGGCGGATTGTTCTGCCTGAAACCAGAACTGCCATATCCAAGTGCTTACCCACAAACTTGAATAAATATGGACTTCACTGCAGGAGTCCAGTTCCAGGTCTAAGGTAAGCCACAGAGCACATATTTTTGTGCTTCAGTTGACTGTCGCCATAGGGATGCCATTGGCATGCCACACTTCACGTACAGGTGGCCAGTGGCACCAATCAGGCAACAGCTTCCAACTGAAGTCATGTGATGCAGTCACTTATGGTATATAACTGTTTGAGTGAGCAACACAGCCAATAGGAAAGCAAGCGAGATGTGGGGGGGGGGGTGTTGAATGGCATGCTAGTGGGATAAATAAAATCCCATAAATCTTTTGTTTGTGAGTCAGGAGAGAAAGAGAGACTTACTGGGGGCAGAAAATAAATCCCTTTATTCTTGTCCATCAAAAGGAGTCACCACAAGAGAGAGGGAGGGAGAGAGAGAGAGAGAGAGAGAGAGACTTTTAGTGAGGGCCATAAATAGAATTACAGTCACAGAAATCACAAATAATTCAAGAGGAATCACTACAAGAGAGAGAGACAGAGTGACTTTTAGTTGGGGGGGCATAAATAGAATTACAGTCACAGACATCACAAATAAAACATCTTTTTATTATTCTTGTTGTTCCATCAAGAAGAGCTATGAGAGAGAGAGAGAGAGAGAGAGAGAGAGAGAGAGAGAGGACAGAGACAGAGACAGAAAGAGATATGGATACTTTCTAGCCTAGTAGCCTGGGGCCAAATAGATAACAGGGCAGGCACAAATGAATCTTTGATTTTATTCTTGTTGTTCCTTCAAGAAGAGTCATGATAGAGAGAGAGAGAGATGGAAGGAGAGAGATAGAGACTTGGAGTGAGTGCTATCACTACGTTGCTGAGGAGGAGCACCATGTGCAGGGCTGAGCAAGGCGCTTTTAGGTCATGAACCAGTATGCCACCATTGCCTTAAATGAAGAAGGCATTCTAGATGTATATATGTAACCACCCAGTCCCCTGGGTTTACTAGAATCCCCTCAGTAACAGTGCTAGGCAGGGAGAGGCAGCTGGTGATTAACTAGTTCAATGGTTTTTCACCTGCTCTCTCTTTTGTTTACTTGGCTTCAGCTGAGAGGGAAGTGGTGAGTTCATATGGAGCTCTCGCAGCAGCATAACCCTTGTGCCAGCTGTTGAGGTGGGAGAGAGAATGTTGAGATGGGGGTCAGTGTCAGTCACTAGTAGTATCAGTTGCAGTTTGGAGCTGGAGTAAGCGAGAGCTGCTGCCACTGGGCTCAGAGTTGAGAGCCCTAATTCTCATCCTAGTTCTGGTATTCTCTAGCTTGCCAAGTGAAGTGGTGGAGACCTTTTCTACATCAGGATTTCCTGATTTTCATCCCTGAAGGGGTGAAAAGGACTGCTAATTGATAGATCCAAGGGGCAATCCCTTTATGATCCAGTATGTTTTGAAGTTGCCTGAAATGTTTAACAGTGAGTGAATTCTGACTATTGCTAGAGAAAGCAAGTACCTGTTCTGTTGTGTTCCGTGCCCAAAGGGAAGGCACAATTTATTTTCCTGTAAGTACAGACATGCAAGACTGTCTTTGAAGTAAAGTTGGCTGAGGTGTGTGATGCAGTGTCAGTGGCTCAGTAGGTAGCACACTCGCCTCTGAGGCCGGGAGATCAGAGGGCTGTGGGTTCAGTTCCCACATCTGGCACTTGGGTTAATATCCCAGTACTGACACTGTAATGCAGCATGAGAGGGGTGCTGCATTTCTGAGGTGCCGTCTTTCGGATGAGACGTTAAACCGAGGTCCCATCTGCCTGGATTGGTGGTAGTTCAGGTGGATGTTAAAGATCCCATGACACTTATCGAAAAAGAGTAGGGGAATTTCCCCGGTGTCCTGGCCAAATTTCCCTCATTCACTAAAAAAAAATACCACCAACAGCTTAATCTGGTTCAAGGTCAGTTGACATTCATCTGTATCCCCTTCCCCCAGGTCGTGCCTAAAAATAGGCAGGATTTGTCTAGTGCACTTACCTGGTCAACAAAAGCTAAATAAATAAAAAAATAAATGTCCAGAGGTATGACTATATCACACTGTTTGGGACTTTTTACCTTTACACTACTGAGGTGGTGAATTTAAATTCTGAATGCCAAGTTTCATTCGAAAGCAATTCAAGGGGATTTTCAATGTTTAAGGTGTAACTCTGAAAGAATGGCTCGGTATGGATTTGGGAGCAAAGGGTGGGCAGAACCCCATCTGGAGTAACCAGTTCAGAACTAACAGGTTCAGTAAGGGTGCCTCGTTATTTTAGACAAATGACCAAATGTCTGAAGAGAAGTGTTTACCCCTTGGAGTGGATTACAGTTTCTTCTCTGGTCATGGAAGAAGGCTGCTAGTGTTAGTCAAATGTGTTTTCAGTTGTGGCCAATTTGCCACTGGAAGCATTGTTCTATGTCCTATGACATGTGAGAATACAAGTCCAAGTTGTTCTAGGTCCTACGACACGTGGGAATACAAAGTGCAAGTGTCCTAAGTCCTATTGTGGTGGGAATACAAAGAGTTTCTGTCAGATACAGTCTGAGTTTGTTGTTCTGCAAGTTCCTAGTGCCAAGATGTGTAAACCTTGGGGGTCCACCCTTGCTTTGAAGAACATCTTTTGAATAAAGTCTCACTCTAGAACCCCAACTATGATCTGGACAGATATGTTGTTGCTTCCTGTGTAGAATTACTGGGTGCCCCTCCACAAGATAGGTCTAGCATATGCCTAGCAAAAAAAAAAAATCTCTCCCCAGGACCTGGTTGTGTAAATACCAAATAGTTATGCTTCTGTACACCCCCACCCCTTGACCTCTAGAAGAATGAGCCTGGTATACATTCCCAAAGTTAGGGGTGGTACCATTTCTAAATGTTCTGAGTCTGTGCCCAGTATGGGTGCCAGGGGTGCTAACTGTGTAAAGTAGTGGGGGGGTTACAAAAATTGGGGGCTCATCTGGTGTTTAATTTGGGGAGAGAACCAGAAATGTTTGCTGAGGGCATGTCTAGCATCTTTCTGTCTGGTAGCTGTGTAACCCAAGTGAAAAGGAAGCTTTGGAAAAGTGATTTGTACCAAGGAAAATGCCACCCAAATGTGCTGCTTATGTGCCTCCAAGTACAGTAAAGAAACAGGGTGATGCCTGTGTGTTTTCAACTATCTAATTAACTGTAAAGCATTGAAATGTGTGTCCTGGTCTCTGTATCACAAAGTGCTTAAAGATCTTTTAAATTGCACTTTTCTAATGCCAAAAGTATTGTGGATGTTAAGGAACAGACTCAGATACGTTCCCTGAAAGTTTCATGTGATTACTGTGCAAATTGGGGGAGTTGCTAGAGAAAATGTTAAAAAACGGTGGCAAAAATGGTCAAAACGGTGCTCCCACTGCTGAAATTGCACCCAAGGAAAAAAGTTACAGTTTGCAGTTTAAATTTGCTCCTGCTCAATGAGCGCTATGAAGGAAGAGTAAGCGAGGAGAAAGAGAGGCTCATTTGCGTGGCGTTGAGTGATTGATGGGGCTGCATCCAGTCCTCCCCCTGGCCAGCGTCTGTTTGCTGCAGTGTTCGCAGAGGGGAGAGAGAGAGAGAGAGAGAGAGAGGGTGTGAGCTGGTTAGACCAGGATCAACCATTGAGGAGCTTGTGAGCATTCTAAGCTTTAGCAAACAGACTTTTAAAGTGTAATTTGGGACTCAACCCATATTCTGACCAACTGGAGAGTGATCCAGGTGATTGTGGTTATGATTGGCGGGACTGCCAGCCTGTTTCAGCCCAGAGGCCTTCCTTGAATAGGCAGCAATCTGAAATTTTCCATTGGAGGGAACCAGCTTCTGAATATAGTGAGGAAACAAGTAAACATTGCAAACAAACTGTGTGTAAATGCAAAGCCAGCTAAACTTGTATGCAAACAGTGTGATTTATGTGCAAAGAAGGACTGTGCATTGTAAAAGCAGGTGCAGCAAACAATACCTTCTGAGCAATAGACTGAGCAATGAGAAATGTGTTCAGCAACAGTAAATTTCTAAGCAGCAGGACTGTGAGTTGTATATATGGGATGCAGCAAACAGGCAAACCTGAGCAAAGAAAGACTGTGGGGGCTTGCAAGTGACTTTGAGCAATTGTAAATATGTAAATAGAATTTTTCTGAACTGTGCTGATTGTAAAGTCAAGTTACCAGTTCTAAATCAGTATGAATGTGCTGAGATGTACCATCGGAGATATCATTTACAGTTTAATGTAATTTCAGTAGCCAGAAAGGTTGGAAACTCATTTTTTTGAGCAAGTTGAATAGACTGTGATGCATGAGAAAAGTTACAGATGCCATGACAGGGCAGGGTCAGCAATGTAAACACAGCAGCAGGAAGCCATTTTGTGAGACCATATGTGACTAGTGAGCAATTCAGTAATATAAGATTTGTATGTTTGCTTTCAGACATGGCTTTCGGAACACTACGATATCCAGATCATGCCTGGGCTATGATCGCAGAGGAGGTGGCAGCACTGAGAGAGGTAGAGAGAGCTTACTACGGTGAAAGGTTACCTCCGTATGTAGCAATTCCTACTGTAGCTAGCCAGTGAGACTATGCACTTTGTGTCTAAAGGCTGGAAGGGATGTGTTTCTGATACCCCCATTGCTTGGACTGCCTTGCAAAATTAGGAATGAGCAGGGGTACAGCTCCAGAGAGGGCAACAACAATTTGGTTGGCTCCCATGTGGACCCTGGTAGGGGAACCTGCTAGCAGCAGTAGCAGCATGCAGCACCAGGCTGAACCTGTTGGGGAAAGTTCTAGTGAGTGTGTTACAGAAAGAGCAAGTAAAATTGATGTTGATCCTCTGCAAGGGCAGGAACAGATAGAGGTGTCCACACCTGTGTCCCAAATGGACACTGCAACAGAGGGATCAGTTGACCCATGGAATCAGGATCCAAGTCCTAGCCTAGTAGGGGAGGACAAAGTACAAGTGACCTCTGCACCCAGTGAGGAATGAAATGTCTCAGGAGTGAGGACATTTGCTCACTCTTGGGCACAGATCATGAGTGATGAGGAAGAAGATGATGAAGAAGGGTATCTTCATGTTGAAGGCTACTGTGAGTTGCCCCAAGCTCTTGCCTCAGAGGAGCCAGTGACAGTTGAAGATGGCTCTAGCAGCTTGTCCCAAGAAGTAGTGGAGGAAAAGTTCTTTCGTTCTTTGAGTTTGAAACAATGGCTCGACCAGGACTGGCCACCCCCAAGCCGGGCCATGGGCCGCAGACTAGTAAAGAGTAGTAAGAAGAAGAGACTGATTCATAGGAGGGCTGACACCATGTATGGGAAGTCCTATCCTATCTTTCCTCACCGAGTCTGGGAGGAAATCGAATAAAAAAAGTCAATCCTGGCTTATGGAGGAGGCAAGGAATACTATGCATCCATAGGCACCAGAATGTGTAAGGGACAAAATCAGCAATGACCACCTTAGATTCAGGAGACTGGGCAGGACTCTGTTCATTGACACTGTGCAAATTGTGGATGGGGCTGGGCAAAAGACATTTTACAACATCAACCTGTAATGCCCAGATGGGGTCATAGTCCTTGCCCCATACCCTGAGTGGTATTACTTTTCATGGTGCCACTCCCTCTGAATATACCCAGCATACCTTAAGGAAGTGAGCAGTGGCAGGCCAAATGTCTGTCTTCTGAAGCAACAGTATCTATGGAGAAAAATGCAGCTCTTCTGGCATTCCAGGATTTCTTCAGATGTATCCAGATTCGTCAGCCCAGCAGTTTTCCTGTTCCATCGTCTGGCCTTCCAGGACATCAACCCAGCAGTTTTCCTGTTTCATCGTTTGGTTTTCCAGAAGCATCAGCTCAACAGTATCCAAAGATTCCATCTGGTCTGTAGGAAGAAGGTACTAAGCTCACAAAGTAAGATTATTCTTTTTATCGTTCTTCAAGGAGCTGGTAAGACAAACCCTTTTTGTTTACATTAACTGACTTTGCACAACACTTCCTACTTTGAAGACTGTCCAAGGAACTTTAATGTTTTCATGAAAGACTCTCCTCATGGATTGCAGTGCTATACATGCCCTGTCCTGTCCAAGAACTGTTATTCAGTAGGCTTTGGCCTAGGAGAGACTCTTTAATGGACAATCCCATTTATAGTTTGTGAATGACCAAGGGTGAGCAGTTAACACTGGATAAGGGTTGTAAATGGAGAAGTATGGCTTTCTCATTTAACTGTCTCCCCATCAGTTACCTGCACATTGGCTGGGGACAACACATTAATTAAGCCAATTTTAGGCTGATGCACTGTAATAAGGTAAGCCATTTGATGCAGATGTATTTTAGAGTAGAGACCCAGCTGATTGATGGGTGATCTACCTCAACGTTGGTAGCTGGGTGACGTCACAGCAGGGCCCTGAAGTGAATACCAAGAAACCCCCACTCCTTTTGAAATCAAATAAGTAAGTTGCCAATCCAGGCTGAAAAAATATGTTTATTGTTACATTTACCTCTTGGGGGTCAGGGTGTGCTCTGACTTGTTGTTTTTGTTGATGTATGCCATATACAGTAGCACCCACACTTAGAATCACATTTATAATTTGTAACTGAGCAAGGGTGAGCAGTTAACATTGGATACAGTTTGTAAATGGAGAAGTATGGCTTTCTTATTGTACTAGTTCCCCACCAGTTACCTGCACATTGGCTGGTGACCATAACTTAATTAAGCCAATTTTAGGCTGATGTGTCATATAAAGGTAAGCCATTTGATTCAGATGCATTTTAGAGTAGGGACCAAGCTGATGGGTGGTCTACCTCAGTGTTGGTAGTTGGGTGACGTCACAGCAGGGCCCTGAAGTGAATACCAAGAGATCTCCACTCCTTTTGAAATCAAATAAGTAAGTTGCCAATCTAGGCTGAAAAAATACTTTTATTATTACATTTACCTTGGGGGGGGGTGTCAGAGTGTGCTCAGACTAATTTTTGTTGATGTATGCCATATACAGTAGCACCCCTCATTTAGAATTCCATTTATACTTTGTGAATGAGCAAGGGTGAGCAGTTAACACTGGCTAAAGTTCAGCCTAGAAGAGACTCTTTAATGGACAATGCCTATGGGCACCAGTGACATTGGTCCCTATATCTGGACATTGTAGGGAATTCTATCCCCAAAATGTGTTGTATCAATGTCTTCTTTCCATTTTTGGTTTTATACTTTTATGAAATAAAAAAAAATGTTTTAGGGGGTTCTTTAGTGTTGAGTGGAAGTTTAGGCACTGTGTGGAATGCAGAATGTGTGTTTGTGTTTTTCTTCCTCTCTTGATGGTGTTCCTGAAGAAGGATCATCCAAGTTCCCCTTTTCTTAGTGTTTTTAGAAATGTTTATGGTTAACAGGGTGTTAACATATTCATCTTCACAGGTGTGATTCTTTTGGGAAATGTAATGCAATATAGTGCATGTTTTCCTTTTGTAGTTCACAGGTACCCTGGGAAGTTTTGGGGGATAGGTTTTTCCCCGGTAGTTAGCCTAGGTCAGATAGTCTTCCCCTTGAGGGCTACGGGTGTAGACAGACTGGGGGTCATGATCTGCAGCAGGGGCTCTCAGCACTGGTCCATTAGGGCATGCTTCAGGCAGTTTTCTTGGAGCCAATGAGAATCCATAAATAGATCATAGGATAGGGGCTGAGGTTTCATCAGCCAGCCTCTATTCCTTTAGTGTTGCCTGCCTGTGCCTAGCACATGGTAGGGAAGGATTTGCGCATCCTCCCCATAGGTAACACAGAGGGTAAGATGGCCTAGTGTCAGATGGAGATATGAATGCAGACAGCCATTCATCTGGTACGTGGTGAGTGTAATCACCCAGTCCACTGGGGTTACTAGAATCCCCTCAGTAACAGTGCTAGGCAGGGAGAGGCAGCTGGTGATTAACTAGTTCAATGGTTTTTCACCTGCTCACTCTTTTGTCTACTTGGCTTCAGCTGATATGGAAGTGAGGAGCTCATTTGGAACACTCACAGCAGCATAACCCTTGTGCCAGCTGTTGAGATGGGACAGAGACTGCTGAGACAGGAGTCAGTGTGAATCAGTAGTAGTGTCAGTTGCAATTTGGAGTTGGTATGAATGAGAGCTGCTGCCACTGGGCTTCGAGTTGAGAGCACTAATTCTCACCCTAGTTCTGGTATTTTCCAGCTTGCCAAGTGAAGTGGTGGAGGCATTTTCTACATCAGGATTTCCTGATTTTCATCCCTGGGGGGTGAAAATGACTGCTAGTTGATGGATCCAAGGGGCAATCTCCTTTTTGATCCAGGATGTTTTGAAGCTGCCTGAAATGTTTAACAGTGAGTGAATTCTGATTATTGTTAGAGAAAGCAAGTACCTGTTCTGTTCTGTTCTGTTGTGTTCCATGTCCAAAGGGAAGGCACAATTTCTTTTCCTGTAAGTACAGACATGCAAGACTGTCTCTGAAGTAAAGTTGACTGAAGTGTGTGATGTCCAGAGGTATGACTATATCACACTGTTTGGGACTTTTTACATTTACACTACTGAGGTGGTGAATTTAAATTCTGAATGCCAAGTTTCATTCAAAAGCAATTCAGAGGGTTTGCCAATATTTAAGGCATAACTCTGAAAGCATGGCTGAGTATGGATTTGGGAGCAAAGGGTGGACAGAACCCCATCTGGAGTAACCAGTTCAGGACTAACAGGTTCAGTAAGGATGTCTGGTTTCTTTAGACAAATGGCCAAATGTCTGAAGAGAATCTTTTACCCCTGGAGTGGGTTACAGTTTCTTCTCTGATTATGGAAGAATGGTGCTAGTGTTAGCCAAATGTGTTTTCAGTTGTGGCCAATTTGCCACTGGAAGCATTGTTCTATGTCCTATAACATGTGGGAATACAAGTCCAAGTTGTTCTAAGTCCTACGACGTCTGGGAATACAAAGTGCAGGTCTCCTATGTCCTATTGTGGTGTGAATACAGAGTTTCTGTCAGATACAATCCAAGTTTGTTGTTCTGCAAGTTCCTAGTGCCAAAATATGTAAACCTTAGGGGCCCACCCTTACTTTGAAGAACATCTTTTGAATAAAGTCACACTCTAGAACCCCAACTATGGTCTGGACAGTTATATTATTGCTTCCTATGTGGAGTTACTGAGTACCCTTCTAGAAGATAGGTCCAGCATGCAGTAGTAGCCACAGACATGGCCAGATATTTCCAGATATTTCATGAAATTTGTAAAGAGTTTCTCTCTGCTGCCCATACTGTGCAAATAGAGAAAGGAGGAAATTTCTCTAGAAATATCACAGAAAATTCAGGTAATATCTGGCCATGTCTTTGGCAGTGACTGTATGCCTAGCAAAAAAAAGTCTCTCCCCAGGACCTGGTTTTGTAAATACCAAATAGTTATGCTTTTGTACACCTCCATCCCTTGATCTCTAGAAGAATAAGCTTGGCATACATTCCCAAAGCTACGGGTGGTACTATTTCTAAATATTCTGAGTCTGTGCCCAGTATGGGTGCCAGAGGTGTTAACTGTGTGAGGTAGAGTGGGGGGTTGCATATATTTAAGCCCTCTGTGTTTTCTGATCTGTGCACAGTCTTTCCAGTATATCTTATTGCACACAGAAATTTGTGGCCACCATTTTGTTGGTTTCCTTGTTGAAACTTCCCACTGGGAGTCCAAGATTGCAGAAGCCCTTAGAGTGGGTCAGCAGAGATAAGCCCTGTGGAACGTGAATACTGCCAGTATGGTGGTTTAGATCTGGAGGATCTGGAGGAGCGTTGGAGGAAAAGATAGAGAGTGAAAAAGCACCTTAGAGGTTGGAGGTGTGAGTAGACTGATGGAGGTGTTCTGTTGGAAAAGTGGACTGGGGGAGATGAAGAATGACAGAGTGAAGTGGAGTAAAGTGGAGTATCCTTCTTGTAAGGAAGGGGAAAAATAAAAGGAACAGAATATAATGAAATAGCTGAACATTTCCGTTAAAGGAAAATGGAACAACAAGCAACCTTAATTGAATCTGCAAGGACTACAAGGGAACCAATACAGCGAGCTAGGTTTACATCAAGGATTTTCCCAAAAAGACTCTCTCTCCAGGACAGGTAAAAGACAAAGGGCAGGATTCACAAAAGAGATGTGCTGGGCTCAAATGAGATGCGCCAGTGCAAAGAGGATGCACCCACCAAATGCCGAGCGAGCCAGAAAGGGATGTGCCAAAGGATGCACCATGCGCATCCCCACTGTGAATCACACAGAAAGGACAGGGCACAAGTGGAGATGCACCAGTGTATGTAGGATGGGAAAAGCCACCCAGGGGAGCAACATAGTGAATAGGGAGCAAGCCAGCAAGGCATGCTGGAGCAACAGGGGATAAAGCAGTGGGACAAAGGAGAGAGGAATACAGGAAAAATGGGACACCACACTAGAGAGGCCAAGGGCACAACAGAGGCTACAACAGGCACAGAACTGTGACAGGGACCCAAAGAACACCACCCAGATCCCCAGACCACAACCCACACAGGTCTAGGCAGGCACACAGAACAGGCACACTGTAGCAGGCATGGTGCCACACAACAGCGTGCAGGTGCAAACAGCAAGGTGGAGGGCACTGGACAGGGCCAACCCCACAGGTGGCCATGACTGTGGCTGTGGGGGGTGAACACACAGGGCAACACCATGCCAAACAGTGGCCAGCACACCATGCCACCACAGTGCCACACAGCTAGGCCACAACCCCAAATACAGGAAACCACACAGGTCCACAGCAATTGTGCAGCAGTGCAATGTATGCAGGCCACAAGCAGTGCAGACACAGAGACCAGGAGCAGGGACATGAGCAGCAGGACAGAAGCCCATGCACATGCCCCAGGCAACTGTGGTGCCGCATGGGGGGGCCTGGCAGGGGGGAAGGAGACCATACAATATTGTGGGCACACACAGCCATGTCAAGAAGGGTACAGGAAAGAGCCCCTGACAGTACACATACCCAGGAATGTGGAACAGAGAATGACCACAGACACCATAGCAGAGTGCAAAAATATTTATCGTGACAACAGAAACAGAACATACAATAATATAATCAACAGCAAAATCAGAAACTATGTGCATAGTGCAACCAAAAGGGAAGGGGAGTGAGGAACTGTTTACAAATACATGTGTGCAGAATGGGGGGAGGTGTGGGAACATCAATAGAGGAATGGAGGGGGTGGGTAACAGTGGGCTATATACAGCAGGGGTATGCCTGCACATGGACGGGGGCTACATGCATTGCCATGTACCTCCGCACCCCAACCCCAGATGACCACATGCTGGCAGGAGCTGGAGGAGGGCGCCGACAGCCTTACTTAGTCACCCAATGGTCCTCCATATGGGCCGGAGTGACACCTGGATGGCCCGAGCTATCCTCTGGTCCAGGTCTCCAACCCGGTCCATGGCTCCTCCACCTCTGGCCGCTGCATGATAATACCAGAGACCTACAACAAGGACAGAGAGAACACATACTAAGGACCATGGCAGACACATAGCCCCCACGAAGCAGTAGCCAACTCCACCAGAGAGACAAAGCACACAGAAGGGTGCCGCCTACCTGCTCCCAGATGGACACCACATCAAGTCCCCACAGCCCCTGGCATCTCTGCTCAGAGGCCTCTGTGGCCCGCTGCCTGGTCTCCAGCCCTGCAAGACACAACAGACAGATTCCGCAATGAGTAGACACATCAGTGCACAAAACCCATCCCAACACCAGTGTGTGCATGCAGTGTAGGTGTACCCAGCTGGTGCAACACTGGTGTCCATCCATATGTCGAGGCATATGTGCTTTATCCAGGAAGATGCACCGAACACAATGCACATGCACAGTGTACAGATGCACCTAACCCAGCAGATGCAACGTGCTGATTGAGGAGAGTTGAGGGCAATTATACAGCCGCTGTGCCCGAACCCCTGGAGTGGCCTTCCATGGGCATGCACCCACACGGTGGTCCCACCCCATATGTGACCCATGTACCTGACCCACACACAGCACTGCAGAGTGCCCACTCCGGGTTACATGCAGGACAGGTCACCACAGGGGAGGTGCAACCACAGACATGTGTGCATGGTGTGGTGTTCCCATGTGGGTGTGATCTTGTAATGTGACCCAGCCCCATCCCGCATGCACCTGTGATACACATGTACACACGCAACCTACCTGGCCGTGGCAGTGCACCCCTGTGTGCATGGCTATGTAGGCACTGAAAGAGTCCCCGTCTGTCTGTCCAAGGTCACCATACTGGTGCCTGCACTGTTCCCTGGTGTGGGAAATCCCCATGCGCTGAACCAGCCTCTGAGCAATGGTGGCCCACACCTGTGACCTGGGCAACTGTAGGTCCTCACAGCCAAACAGCTGCCCCTCCACAGACATCACCAGTGCCACTAGGTGAAGTAGCTCCAGTTGGGATCAGTTCATGGCCCTAGGCCCAGTCCTCCCTGCCCTAGGCATCACAAGTCAAGAAGCAGCCCAGTGGAGCAATCACAGGATGTGCGGCATTATACCAAAATGGCACCACATGCACCAGCAGGCCACATACAGTGCACCACTCACAGTTGCATGAAGTGCAATTGGTCTGTCAAGCGCCCATTGGTGCATGTGCAATGAGCACTGCTAAGGCGGGAATGCAGGGCATGGATCATAACTGGATTGTGCATGCACGATGTGTATGCAGCCACCATATTATGTGTGGCAAGCGCAATCACACAGAGCACCCATGAAGCACGGTAGCACACCGTTGCGCACCTGTACATAAAGTGCGATACACATACAACACCATCAACCAGCACAATGGGCACCACACAGGTGGGTGTGCAATGCATGGACAGGCAGCACTGCATGATGAGCACCATCTGCATGTCCCAGATGCGATCAACAGTACAGTTACGCATATGCAGGCTGCACCATGGGTACAATGCACAGCGCATATGCGCAGCTTGCACCGAGGCATATGTGCTCTATCCAGGAAGATGCACTGAACACAACACGCATGCGCGGGAAATGCGCCGTGTACAGATGCACCCTACTCAGCAGATGCGACGTGCTGATTGAGAAAAGCTGGAGGAAATTATACAATTCATAGACAATGTACCCAAATCAGTCTCATATCGTATGCAGGGGCATCTCAGCTGTTTAGCATCTCATTAACACTGCCCCAGACCTCATTTGCATGCCCTGAGCCATAAATGCTCCCAACTCATCCCACACTGAGAATGGGTGACTGAGAAGATTCGCAGCCTTGAGAGTGAGTACACAGCTAGTCCTACATGTAACACTGCAGGTACTGTGGAATGGGTATATGTTGATGTAGACATCAAGACACATCCCAGGGATAGGGGAAACACTAGACTGCTACAGAAATGTCTGATACACACAACTGTTTGTGTACAGGCCCAGTTGCACTATAGCTAAAGTGTACCACATGCTGGGGCTGGCTGAGCATATCCCATCACCAGCATGCCATGTGCAGGGACTCCTGGTGGACAACATGGCATCCCACACACTGCCCCACAGGCAGCACCATTGGGGGTGGAACATGATGGCCAATGTGCCTACATCAACAGCATGGCATGCATAGTGCATGTGATGTGCTGACAGTTGTATGTGTAGCTGGACATGCGGCACAGGCGGCACAGCAGTGGCCTTGCAGCTGTCCATGGTGTGTGCAATGTACACGCCAGACGCAGTCACAACTGCCAGGGCTCACCGTGCACACCCACGCACATGCACAGCCTGAAGGCCCTGGCTGACAGGTGCTTGTGTCTCCTACCACAACCACTGTCTGTCTTGATTGGCCACATGGGAATCTACCACAGCATGGCTAATGTCTGTCTGTATTCTCCCACAGAAACCGTGATGTCAGGAGGCAACAGTGCCACCAGCATATGGCAGCCTAACTTCACCAAGGATGAGGAGCAGGCCCTCATCGAGGCATGCTACCTACAGTGTGATGTCCTGACTGGCAGGGGTGGCAGCCATATGTCATGGGAGGAGGGCTGGGAGGCAGTGACCTGCCATGTCAATGCTATGGGGGCATTCAACAGAAACCCCCTGGAGTGCAGGAAGCACTGGAATGATGGGAAATGGAGGGCTAAGGAGAAGGTGGACCACATTGGGACCTCCCTGTCATGGACAGGGGGTGGCCCACAGCTGGATGTCTGCCTGAGCCTGAATGAAGAGCCACTTGTGGCAACTATTGCCAGTGCCACCATGCAGGGTGTCCCAGGGGGGGGGGTTCCAGACTGGTGGAAGTCCATCACAGCACTGTAAGTAGCCATGGATACAACACGTGGCTGGCCAAGTGAGTGCCCTGGTTGCCATGCCTGTCCCAGTGTGCCGCACAGTGCAACTGTGTACCCAGAGGCTGTGTCATGTGTGGTGGCTTTGCATGGGTGTCCCATGCCATGCTACACTTGGCCTCACTGCCCATGCCCATGGTGGTGCATGTGAGGTGCCACTGCCAGTCACACCACTGGGTGACACACACTGTTGTGCATGCCTGTGGTGCCAATGCCACACATGGTGCCATGTGACCATGGCCAGGTCACCACACAGTACTGGTCACGGCATACGCATAGCTGCTGTGGTATGGTGGGCACAGCACAGCCATGCTGTGGACCGGTATGCACACCCATGGCACTAGACTGTGCTACTCTATACATATCTGTCTGCATGTCTGTATGCCACTGTTTAGTCTAGTGCACTAACCATGTTCTCTCATCTTCTTTCCGCAGCTCCATCATGCCTCACGGGTACAGCTGTCAACATCTTCATCAGTGACATTGCACAAGACCTAGAAGGCAGAATTTCACTGTTCACTGATGACACAAAGCTCTGTAACACAGTAGACACACCAGAGGGTGTAGACAGAATGAGAAGGGACCTGTAGAAACTTGAAGAATGGTCAGAGGTTTGGCAGTTGAAATTCAATGCAAAGAAGTGCAAGAGAAGGCATATGGGGCACAAAAACCCTGGCACAATATATCAGTTGTGGGGTGAGGATATAGCATGCACCAAGCAGGAAAGGGATCTTGGGATTATCATCTCTGATGACCTCAAGGTAGGGAAACAGTGTGACAAGGCAGCAGGTAAAGCAAATAGGATGCTGGGATGTATAGGCAGGGGCATCACCAACAGGAAAAGGGAGGTCATAATTCTGCTATACAAGACACTAGTGAGGCCCCACCTGGAGTACAGTGTACAGTTCTGGAGACCATACCTACGTAAGGACATAGACAGGGTAGAGAAGGTTCAGAGGAGGGCAACAAAGATGGTGCATGGATTGCATCACAAGTCCTATGAAGACAGGTTGAAGGAACTGAACATGTACTGCCTGGAGGAGAGGAGGGAGAGGGGGGATATGATAGAGACATGCAAGTATCTCACAGGGAGGAACAGGGTGCAGGAATACACTATTATTAAGTGAAAAAGATGTTCCAGGACTAGAGGGCATGGGATGAAGTTGGAGGGAGGATGATTCAGAGGAAACATGAGGAAGAATTTCTTCACAGAACGGGTGGTGGACAAGTGGAGCACCCTGCCACAGGAAGTGGTGGGGGCTGAAACAATCACGGGATTTAAGAATGCATGGGATAGACATAAAGGAATTCTGGAGGTCAGGGGGAAGGGGCAACAGACTTCTAGGAAAACATAAACTGAACTTACAAGCTCAAATGGGCAGACTGGGTGGGCCATAGGCCCTTATCTGCCGACACTGTCTATGTATCTATGTATCTATGCATAGGACGCCCTAGTGGGTGATGATGCAGGCCTGTCACACAGGACTGTTTTCACTGCAGTGGATGGTGCTTTCCCTGGACTGTCCACTGCACCAGACCCACCAGACACCCCCCAGTGGTGGCAGGCCCATCAGACCCCTCGGCCATTGCTGGCACAGTGGCCGGTGATGACAACACATGGCTGGGGTGTCTGACTGGGTTCCCTGACCATGACCACGCAGACACAGTGGACATTGCTGATGCCCTCCTCATGCTTGTCAGCAGCACGTGGGGGGTGTACAGTGATGACACTGCAGATGATGACGTCACAGAGATTGAGGGGGATATGGCCGACAGTGGGACATGCAGCACACAGGGACCTATGTAGGTGGTCCCAGACACCGTGGATGGCCAGCTGTACATAGCACAGCTGCAGTGGCTGCACAGCTGCCTGCATCAGTGGGTGCTGTGCACCCGGCGCCTGGTCCAGGTGCAGCAGCCGGGCCGTCAGGGGCATCCGGTCCAGGTGCTGTGGGGCACATGCATGTACCATTGGAGCATGATGTCACCAGCCATGGATGTGCAGTGGCTGTGCATGGCCATGGCCACCCATGCTGCAGCCTGCCACGGTGCAACCACCACCCGTGGATGCCCTGGGGCAGGCTGTTTCACCCCCCATTTGTCAGCGATGCCACCGTGACCCTTCACCCACCGATGACATGGAGGGGTATGTCTGCCTCCTGTGTGACACCATGGAGAGTCAGGCAGCCCTCTGTGCAGAGTTCAGGTGCCACAGGACAGTGATGGTCCTGGAGCATGAGTCCATAGCTGCATGGTGTGCCCAGATATTGACCGAGGCATGCCTCCTGTGGGTTTGCATGACCACAGCAATGGAGCAGATTGCAGCTGATGCAGAGGTGCTGGATGCAGCCATTGCATGCCGTGGACATCGGGCATCCAGTCGGACACCTAGGAGCACCTCCCGCACACCCAACCAGTGGCGTCAGGTGGACCCTCTGCTGCTGATGCTTGTCACCACACATCACAAAGCCCAGCATCCCCAGCCCAGATGTGGCCTGAGGGGCCAGCATGCCAATGAGCACCCGTTCATGGTATCATTGCAGTACTCCTGCAGGGTTGTTGCCTACACCCCCTGTGGCAGGTGGTGCTGCAGCTGCATCCACCAGTCATGGCAGAGGCTGACCACATGTCTGTTGCAGCCAAGGTGCCACCCTGTAACATCCTGGTCCCTGTTCCATTGGCTGCAGCCCATACCACCACTGTGTCCCGCACGCCTGGCTGATGTTGCCTGGGGCAGTGTGTGTGGCAGGCACCTGTCTCAATGAACCACCACTGTGGGCTCACTGTGCAGTGCCACCGGCGTGTTTGTGCATTCCACTATTGTGCCATGTGGCATGGGTGTGATGAGTGTGGTACAATGTCTGCTGTGCCTGTATGCCAGTTGCAGTGCACGCTGATCCATGCATCCCTGGCCCTGTCATGGTGGTACGTGTTTATTGCAGGCTATGTGTGTGTGTGTGTGTGTTTGTGTGTGTGCATGCGCACGCACCTGTTTGGGCCTGTTCGCATACTGTCCTGTGTCTGCCATGCACCGCACGGCTCTGTGACTACCTGTTCTCAGCATAGTGCACCTCCCAGATACATACCTCCAGTACTCATCTGCGGTTCCTGAAATTCTCCTCCACCAGCCTGCTGCGGTACCGCCTGGCCTGTGCTGCCAGTCATGGGTCACGGTGACCCATTGCAGGTTCTGTGTTGTAGCCATGTTGTGGTGCTTCATTCCACCCACCCTCCTCCTCCTCCCTGGAACTGTTACCCTCACTGTCCTCGACAGATATTCCATGGTCTATGGCCATACTGTAGGGCACCACCCAACCTACACAGACACTGGAAATTTATCTTCAACATGCCAAAGACACACTCTATGATGGTGCGTGTAGTGATGTGTGCCTCATTGTACCGCTCCTCCCTCTTTTCTGGGTAATCGGATGTGGGTGAGGAGCTAGGGCCTTAGTGGGTATGCTGCATCTCCTGTGAGGGGAATGGATGGCAGTTAGTACGTTGGTCCCATGTGTGGCATGCCCCCAGTCCCTGCTCCAGTTCACACTGGTGTGTGTACAAGGCATTCACCACTGCCTGTTCCTATCCCTTCCCTGCATTTCTACCACTCTACCCCAAGTGGCTGTTGCTGACTGCTGTCTGCTTGTGTTGTGCATGTCCCTGCCACACATGCACCCCATGACACTGCCCCACACATGCCATGCATTGCACGTGTGCTTTTCTGTACCTGCAGGTGTCTGCCTATGTACTCTTGCACACCTCCACTGTCCCATGGAAGCTGCACATACTGCGCATTGTGCATGTTGCTCTCTGCACACACACCCCCCTCCTGTCCTAACAGTGGTGCCCTGTCATGCTGCTGGTTGCCATGTCCCATGCACCTAATAGATGGCCACATGATATATCCCCTGCCTGGAACTTCTGACAGAGGGCCGACTGCTGCCAGATGAAGGCATCGTGTGTGCTCCCAGGGTGTGTGGTGCAGACGTTGCCAATGCACCCTGTGGCATTGCACACCACCTAGCAGTTCACTGAGTGGTATCCCTTGTGGTTGATGTAGGTGATGGTGTCCTCACCAGAAGGTGCACAGATTGCTGAATGGGTGCAGTCAATGGCCCCTATGATACCTTGCATGTGTGCAACCCTGTAGAACCCCTGCATGGCTTCTGTCTGCTCAGCCTGCATGCTGGGGAAATGGGTGTATTCTGAAGCATGTGGTAGCAATGCAGTGAGGAACTGTGCAAGGAGATGGGAAGTGGAGGCCTGTGATACACCAATGGTGTCCCCAATAGACCTCTGGAAGGTTCCCATGGTGAGCAGGCACATTACTGTTGTCACCTTGGTCTCCACCAAGATGACATGACCACATGCAGTGGGTGCCTGCATTTCTTCATGGCACAGCTCAGATAGCTACCTCAGTATGGCCCCATAAAGGTGGTATCAGCCTACTGTCTCCACATCCATCAGCTGATCGAAAGACAGCCTGGCACAATACCACCATGGGGCAGGCCGCCTACGGTGCCTTCCGCCTCCCCATCTCCTCATCCTCATTAGTACACCGACCATTACAAATGATGATGCATCCATGCTGCAGGTGGTGGTGTGCTCTCTCTCTCTCTCTCTCTCTCTCTCTCTCTCTCTCTCTCTCTCTCTCTCACTCTCTCCCCCCTCTCTCTGCCAGTGTGCCAGTGCTGCTGTTCTGCTGCTGACCTACTGATGGCTTGCACTTAAGTCTGCTTCTTTTATACTTATCTCTTCATTGTGCATTTACTACTTGTGTTGGGTTTGCTGTCTTGTTGCACCGTCGTTTTGCACTGTGAATCACTTTGCACTGTGTATGCATGTGTCCGCCCCCTCTATTTGCACTGCATAACATTATGATGTGCCTACAGCACATCCAGTTTGGTGCGTTGCATCTGTACTACTTAAAAAAAAAATCTGGTTATTTTAAGCCAAAAGGAACCTCATAAAATTCATTTAGTCCTCTTTGGGCAGTATTCACAAAAGAAATGCACTGGGCATAAGTGAGATACGCTAGCACTGGTTTCTGGTTAAGATATCTTAGTTACCTTATATACAGTATATTAAGGATTTTTATGACCTGTCTTTAATTAATTTAAAGTAGTAGCCTATAACTTTAGGTGTAGTCAGGTATTATCTGAAGGCAGCTTTTGGAGGATGTTTTTAGGTACTTTTAGGTGCTTAAGGGCATGGATATTTACTGATATTTATATTTACCCTGGAAAAGCTTAACTAAGGGCAATAAGCAATATATTTATATCTGGTTTGGTGATTATATGGATTCTGTAATATATTTAAGGAGATCTAAAAAGTTTGAGTTTTTAGGCTTCTATTCTAAGGCTGTTAGGAATCATAGCTTTTCAAGTAAAAATGGTGTCCACACGAAGTGGGAAAATAGCTCACTCTCAGAAGAGATATTGCAGACTGGGAAAGGAAAACAAATGAGATAAAAAAATAATAAAACAGTTATCTATTACGCATAAACATTTGGAAAATATAGGAAATCTGGAAAATATGGAAAATCAGGAAATGGGGTTCCTTAAGCAATCTAAAATAACAAACTGTTTAAAGGGCACCACTCCAGAAAGGAAATAAATTTATAATTCCCTGCCAACTTCCACCCCAGCATTGGTTATGGATTTAAACATGGGGGAAAAGGAAGATGATGTACAGCAAGTGGGGCTCAATGGTGATAAACCTTAAACAAATCCTTTGATTTATTCCAATTTAGAAAAATCATCTGATTTGGAAGCAGTATTTGGAAATAAAACTACAATACAAATAGGGGAGGGCTTATCTTTGTTTGCACAAGAATGGGAATCTTATAATCATTTGACACCAATGTTAGATAACTCAAGCTTTGCACAGAATCTTGAATTATCAGATTCAAGAGTGTTCTCTCTGGAATTATCACAAACAAGCTGTAGTAGCTATTTATTAAATTCTCCAATACTTCCCATGGGAAAAGGATGTAGAGATCAAAGGCATCTCACAGATTTTGAGGTAGAAAACCATCATAATAACCCAGATAACTGGGCATCTGTTATACAGGACCTTAGTCAGGCCATAATAGGCCTTAATAAAATAGTTACACCCGAAGTGGGACCAAGTATAAAAGATAGATCAATCTCTAAGGGTTCTTTTTTCACTGATATGCCTACAGATACACAAGTAAATAATATTGACATCACAGTGAATCTGCCAAATATAGAATATAACAAGGATTTTTTTACCAATTAAGGAAATTGAGTCTCTTCTTCTACTCTCTCCAACCAAATGCTGGAACTGATAGCGAACTCATATTTTGCTAATGTAGTTATTTTGGAAAATTTGGGAGCATTAAAGGAAGAAGTCTCAAATTTAAGGGCCAATAAGTTTTTTAATGAGGCCATTCTAAAACAAATAAGAAGTAAAAACAAATAGTCTCAGATTCATCCTACTGTATTTGTGATGGAGAGGAGCCTAAGGATCATGCTAATAAAACAACACTGGTATCTCTACCTCTTCCATTTAATAGAGGGCAGGAAGAAATATTATAACCCAAGAAGGGTAACAAAGGAGTCTGGTGAAAGAAGAGAAGGCTCCAAAAGTTCAAAAAAAAAAAAGTAGAAAGCTAATTGAGATCATAAAGGAAAATCAAAAAAACAAGTAGGAAAGGACAAAGGGTTCTAAGAAATACAAACCAAAGGGGATATGGAGAGTCAGATTAAGAAAGGGAATGTCTTAAAAAAAACTAAGAGAACCAGTTTTCAGGAAGAAACAAGTGGGACAAATATAATTACTGTACAAGGAGAGATTCAGCTAATTGTACAGCAGGAGTTGAATAAACAGAATGGTTCTGAGGAACTGACTGTACAAAAAGGGTATGGAGTTTTTGTAACTCAGGAGGAGCATTTTGTTGGGGGGAAGTCAAAGGATTATTAACACAACAAGAAGATGGGGCAATTAACACAAGGGGGAGGACTGAGGATGTTATAGCTCCAGATACCTTTGTCTCATTTGATGGTATAAAGAAATGCAGGAAACCCCACCTAGAACTAATGAGTTTCTGCTAGAACTATATGGTTTGGGACCTATAGAAAATGGAACACTGGTGAACTTATTAAGATGGGTTAAATTTATACTGCATATACCCATTGAGGAAGATGATATATTTGTGGCATGTCCTCCAAATTTAGCATATAAGAATTGTGCCTTGTTGTATCCAGATAGCAAACCTCTGGCAAAACAAGATAGGAAAACAAGTAACTTTTTTCTTGACTCTAGGAATTAGTATCTCAGGACCATTAAAAGTACCAAGACCCTTAGGGAATAATAGGGGAAACCTGGAAGGTTTTGTTCAAAACAAAACCAGAGAAGAGGATATAAATAGAATTAATGGAGTCTAAGAGACAATAGCCAAATATGAAATTGGAAATTATCCTGGAAAAATTGAACCCTATCAGTTTTTGGATGGAAGATACTGGTAGATAAGACAATAAGAAAAATAAAACAGGAACTGGCAGCATTTTTATCTTGGTCTCTTGGGGTGAATGTTGCTCCCAGATCCATGGCTTGTATCAAAATTAATAGGGGTATCTCAGATACCCCACAAATAGCTATCACATTTAAAAGTTCCAAATTGGCAGATCTGGTCTTGAAATCTTCACAAGTATTGGATGTATTAGGAACATTAATCACAAATTTTGATAAACTGATTTCAGAGGAGGAATCTGAGCATAGAGTGGAAAACCATTTAGTAAAAGGGAAGAGATGTCAAGTGAGAGAAATAATAGATATTTGATTTTGCATACTATGCCCTCCCAATGACATAGGGAAAAAATCTTTGTGCCTAGTAGTTTACAAAAGCTAAAAGGTAAAAATGGAGATTATTTCACGGAATATTGAAGGACTTATCTTTAAATTAGCAGATAATGAAACAAAATAATTTTTGGTGAAACATAATATACTTACTTTCAAGAGACCTGGTCCTCTAATATTCCACTAATATCAGGATTTTCATTATATGTAATCCCAGCAGTAAGGGAGAAGAAGTATGGGCGCAGTAAAGCAGGATTTGCTATATTTGTCAAAACAACATTGAACCTGAGTGGCTTGACTATTCCTTCATTATCAAAATATATACAGATTTTAAGACTGTCTAGTGAGAAATTAAGGCTTATACTTGTAAAGATATATTTTCCACCAAATAAACAATTTATAGATATATGGCACAGTACAAGTTGGTAATGGAGAGGTTAAAAGTACATATGAAATTGAGGCAATATTAATAGTGGGGGGTTGTAATTCTTGGGTCAACATTAACAAGACTCAGGAATGTCTGTACTATGAATTAATGCAAAGTTTTCAGATAATTAACCAAAGCATGAACTGGATTAGAAGATCTAAAGATCAAAAATGCAACTCACAAGGAAAAAAAAATATTTTGACAATGTCAGATGATAATTTTTGCTTACTTAATGGATGCTTACCAGGGGATGAACATGGTGAATTTACTTATATGGGCCCTTTGGGCTCATCTGTTATATACAGTATTTGGCTTGAGCTAATTTACTTGCATTTAGAATGATTTATGATTTAAAAACAACAGATCATTCAGACTCTCACTTATACCAATATTAATAAATTCTTCAGAAAGTCAGAAAGATTTAAATAGGAACTCAAAAGGTCTGGATGTGAATAATGAAAAACAAATCAGGCAGAAGAGTCAAAATGTGACAGTTTTTACAGAAATGCTTAATGGGGTTTAGTATATGACATGGATACTATATTGAATCCTGATGTAAGAGACGAGATAGTAGAAAGTTAGACTTCACTCAATTCATATATTAGACCCTTTATGAGAACAACAATCCCATATAAAAAGAAACAGACTACATGGTTTAATGAAACACACAAAACTGAAAAAAAAAAGAATCTTCAGAAGCAAGTAAGATATTGTAAGAATTTAAGAACAAAAGAGAAAATTATAGCATTAAATAAAACAAGGAAGAGATATAAGAAGCTACTTGAAATGGAAAGAGGTAAATAAAAAAGAATGTGGGAGGAACTTATACCAATATTAATAAATTCTTCAGAAAGTCAGGACGATTTAAATAGGTTTAGAGCTGGGCAATCAACTTACAGAAACGATATATAATAAGGACATAAAGAAATTTTGGACATTATTGAGTAAAGGGTATGGGAGTTGTACAATGGCCATTGAGGCATATATACTACCTAAAAATTGGGAGGAACATTTTCAAAGTCTCTATTATATAGAAGTGGAAAACCAAGATTTGGAAAATAATGAAGAGTTGAAATGTCATTTAAACCAAATATATTTATCTTATGCAATGCACGTAGGAGATAATGTGATTAGAGAAGCAATAACAATGGCTCATGCAACCAAGGCTCCAGGGCCAGATCAAATATTGGTAGATATGTATAAATCCTTTCAAGATCAATGGATTCCTATTTTTAGACCTTTGTTCAATTATATTATACAGGGAGGTCAAATTCCAACTAGTTGGTAGGGAAGTATTATATTTCTATTATTTAAGAAGGGTGATGCCTCAGACCCCAAAATGTACCACTTAATCAGTCTGATCAATGCCTCTCAAAAAATATTCTCTAGGTTAATTTTACAAAGAATACAGGACTGGCTTAATGAAAGTCAGATTTTGAGTGAATGCCATGATGGATTTAGAGCTGGGCAATCAACTTTACAACATTGCTTTGTACTGTCACATATTATAAGGAAATACATTAAAGTGAAGAAGACAAGGCCTCTTTGTTGTTTTGTAGATATGAGTTCAGTTTTCAATAGCATAAGTAGATTTTTGCTATGGAAGAAATGGGACGATTTGGGAATGGATTTAATCCTATCGGATACTTTAATAAGGTTACATTCTGATACTTGGACCATGGTACAACATAATAAATTTGGAGGTATGACTTCATTAATTAAGAAAAATCATGGGGTTAGACAGGGGTGCTTGTTGGCCTTGACCCTCTTTAATATTTATATAAGCAATATTCTAGGGAGCTTGGAAAATCCAGATTTTCATTCCCCTGCAGTAGGGAAAAGGAGGCTATCATGTCTCGCTTATGCTGATAACACTGTCCTAATATCAACTTCCCTGCTGGGTTTACAAAGAAAGGTAGATTATTTTTCCACACTGTGTACAGAGAACAGACTTCTGATCAACAAAGATAAAACCAAGATGGTTATCTTTGTTAAGAAGAGTAAGAAATTATACATTGATAATAATGAACTGGAAACAACAACATTTTACGATTATTTAGGGGTAAGGTTCATGGAAAATTATATGTGGAAAACTCAGATCTTATTTCCACAAGCTAAATTAAAAACTGCGTAAATGCATTTAAAAGTTTTAATATAATGACAAGTAAGGGCATAGTGGAAGGAGCTGTAAAGATTATCAATGCAAAAGTACAATCTAGCATTCTATAAAAGCATCATAAATATAGGGACATATGGAATTAAACCCCTTAACATAATTATGAATAAATTATATCATTATTTACTCATGATTCCACAATCAGTTCCTTCAGAACTAATAAGATTGGAGCTGGGTCAATTTTCACTCCAAACATTGATAATAAAGAGGCAGTTAAAGTTTTTATTTTGATTTTTCAAGTTGCCAGAGTCTCACATTCAAAGACATTGTCTTGAAGAGGAAATTCAATATTCCACTATGGGGTTCCAATCACTGTCTACTCAATTGACTAAGGGGAAATGATTCCCATTGGGCCTTTGTTACTTGCTTAGAGAAATATATATAAGACCTAGGGAAGAAATAATTTTACAATTAAAAACTAGGATTACATATATGGAAATTTCAAATAATTTTATTTGTCTTTTGACTTTGAAATGGTTTAGATGGTATAAATTTCTCAAAACTAAACATTCAGTGGAACCATATTTAAGGAAGATAACTGATCCAGTCAAGAAACATACACTGACAAGATTTAGAATGGAAATGTATAAAGCAAATTACATATCCTTCGGACAAAAAATACAGGGTATTTCTTCTCCCTTTGTTCAAGTGTAATATGAATTGTGAAGAGGATTTAAAACATATTTTACTCATGTGCCCTCTTTATGTTAAAGAGAGACAAGATTGAATAGTTTGCTAAAGGACCTCGAGTTTCCCCCTGACCAAATGGTTCATTAGTTATGTAATTCATATAATGAAAATGCCTTGAACAAGGTATACTGTTTTCTATCATTGGTACATTTATAGCTATGAGGTAGTAATATTTAGGACTGGAATGATTCTATATTTATTAGCACACTTCAAAGGAATTGGAGGTTTTATTCATGAACTGTTATCTGTATAACATAGATGCACTTGGGGTTTAAATTGCTGGAATTGCACATTTTTGTAAAGACATCTTAAGAGCAGTACTTACTGCTCATAGAATGTATTTATGTACTATTCTTTTAAATGTTGTACATGTTATTGTTTGTAAAGGCTTATAGCCAAACAATAAACTAAACTGGTTGATTGAGAGAGGCTTAGTGCAGTGGGGGCCATAATTAGAATTACAGACAAAAGTCACAAATAAAATAAATCTTCTTCATTATTTTTGTTGTTCCATCAGGATAGAGAGACAGAAAAGAGAGAGAGACTTACTGTTGGCCATAGATTACAATCACCAATCACAAATAAAATAAATCTTGTTCTTGTTGTTCAATCGTGAGGAGTCATGAGAGAGACAGAGAGAGAGAGAAAGAGAATCTGGGGGCCCATAAATAGATTACAGTCACAAATCACAAATAAAATAAATTTTTATTCTTGTTGTTCCATCAAGAGGAGTCAGAACTCTGAGAGAGATGGAAGGAGAGAGAGAGAGAGAGAGAGAGAGAGAGAGAGAGAGAGACTTACTAGGGGCCTTAACAAAAGAGAAAAATACTATTTTTCTGAGCCAAAGGCTGACTCTGTTGCAGGGCAGTCACACTGCTGTTGGCTGGGGTAGCCCTGTGGAGGGCAAAGTGATAGACTGGTACTGCTGGGTGGCAGAGAGGCTGGGTGCTGGGTACTGGGGGCCATAGAGATATGGGACATGGCGTGGATATGCCACCGGTACAGTCTAGCCATGAAGGAGCTAGTGATTGCTTTTATTTAGTAGTTTTACTTTAATTTCTATACAAATAATGCAATAAATTATTTCCTTTGGGCCTCTGTGTTAAATATGACAGAGTTTGGCCACTTTTATGCATTTTATCACATTTTTTCAAATATTTATAAATAATCAGAACTTCCCCCCTATGTTCCAGTTCTTATATAATAAGGGTCAAAACTTCAACAAGTTCCTCCAGCCCTAATGTGTGGAGTGTGACCCCCAGGTAAGTGAAGGAGGAAGCAGCTGTGAGACAGGATCCATTCTCACATGTCACCATCAAAAAGTAACAGCACTTTTTAGGGCTGCAGAGGGCATAGCACTGCAAACCTCTTGCTAGGAGAAAAGGACTCAGCTCATTCCTTCTGACCAAACAACATGTTGGAGTTACACCACAGTTGCCTCCATGTCCACGAAGCACTCCACTCATTGTCTGCAATGGAAGTAGCACTGCACTATTTTACTGTGTCAGCAGTTATGGTAGAAAACGGCACACTCCCCTGTGTCCAAGATGGCCACCAAACTGTATTGTGCATGCTTGACTACTAGTGCATGTGCAGTACAGTGCAGCCATCTTGGTCACAGCGGAGTGCGCCAAGTTCCAATGTGACTGCCAATTTTTTTTTATTTCCATTAAAGATATCCTCCCACCCAACCCTCCTTCTCAGCATCCACCACCCCACACACCCCCAGAAACATAACAGTGACACTGGGGGTGCCCAATCCCCCAGTGTCATGAAGGGGAATCCTCTGAGGTTGCCCTCCACTACCGCACATGCGCGTTTCTTTTTTTTTATTTCATTAAAGATATCCCCCCAACCAACCCTTCCTCTCAGCACACACCACCCCCCAAGAAACATAACAGTGACAGTGGGTGTGCCCAATCCTCCAGGGTCACAATGAGGAATGCTCAGAGATTGCCCCCCCATTACCGTGCACGTGCAGTTCTTGTATATCTTTTCCCTCCAACCCACCCGACCCTTCCTCTTAGCACCCACCAACCTACATCCCCCAGAAACATAACAGTGAAACTAGGGGTTCCCAACCCCCAGTGTCATGATGGGGAATCCTCATTCCTTTTTTATGTTTTTTAAACTCTGTGAAAAGAAAACCATCCATTAATGTCTTTTGCAGCTATAATTGCACCCACCTGACCCTCCCACTCAGTACCCACCACCCTGCACTCCCCCCAAGCCCTTACTTACCCATCAGGGTTCCAGTGCAATAATCCTCTCTGGACTGCAGACACATCTTCACTATTCGAAGCTGGATCATAAACTGAAGAAACAGGCATGTGGTTCAATACATTTCAATGGTGTTTTGAACTTTGTGGCATAACTTCGGCATTTTGAATATTTATGGCCCAAATTTTCAATGTGCCTTTTTTTTGGAATCCCGCCTAATGAACAATTGCACTGTCATTAAGGAAATCTGTCCCAAAAGGTGATTTCAGGGTCCCTGGGTGAAATCACTTTTCAGGCAGGAGTTGAAAATTTTCTCTGCCCTTGTTCATGAGGTGGGGTAATAAGAAAACTATGTTAAAAATTTGGTGTAAAAATATTAAAAAACAACAAAGTTATGAGCCTACATTGACTTTTATGAATGTAGACTTGTAACTTTGGTAATTTCCAATATTTTTACCCCAAATTTCAATCAATCAATCAATCAATCAATCAAATATTTATTTATTCAGGTGATCATCATTGAGCAAGGCTCATTTACAAGATGGACCTGATAAGGTCAAGGTTCGAGTTAAGTGCACAGCAATTACATCACATACTTATGAGACAGTTATACATACAGAAACAAGAAAATGTTAATTTATAACACAATAATATACAGAGAATTCACATGTTAAAGCTTGGAAGAGAAAGTTAAACTAACATCTACAATATGTACAATACATATATATCACAATGAGGGCCATGACAGTCACTCACATAATGAGTACAAGGATGGTGAAAGGAATATTGGTGCCATATACTGGCGGTGCCTGGCTGTAAGGAATATGCCATATGTGATTGGAATAAGGTTTTGTGGGATGACTATTCTATCTCTAGCGGTAGCAACTGCATTTCTCTGTGAAGAAGGCTGTACAGTGCTGCTTGAAGGAAGTAAATGGAATGATAATGGACAGTTTTAGGGATTTTTGTAGGGTGTTCCATGCTATGGCTAGAGAGTAGCTGATTGCTGCCCTCCCTATTTTGATGTTGACTTTGGGCAATTTGAGCAGGATAATATTGTTGCTTCTTAGGGCATAGGAGCTGGGAGTGGTCAGGTTGAAGCAGTCCAGGATATAGCTTGGGAGTTTTTTTGATAAAGCTCTGTAGATCCATAGAGCTGCATTTCTGCTCCTCCTGACATGAAGGGAAACCCATCCAACTGAATCATAGAGAACAATGGTGAGTATTATATGTCAGGTCTGTAATGAACCTTATTGCTCTATGGTATAAGGTATCCAACTTTTGAAGGTAGGGAGTGGAGCAGTGACTATAGAGGAAGTCTAGTAGTCAATGACTGATAGAAAGATGGCCTGGACTAATCTCATCTTTAAATCTCTATTAAGGAAGGGTTTTAATCTGTAGAGGAGGCCAAGCCTTAAGCGAAGCTTTTCAGCAGTTGTTCTAGATGCTGAGTAAAGTCAAGTCTGTTGTCAATCCACACACCTAGGTATTTGAAATTTTCAACATACTCCAGATTTTCTCCAAGTATAGTGCATATCTGGGGAGACTGATTGAAGAGGATGTGTTGGTGGAGTTTTTGGGTTGTGAACATCATTGCTTTGGTTTTCTTTGCATTGAGAAGCTTTTCTCGAAAGCTGATTTTGTAACAGGAGAATTCTGCTTGTAAGATTTCATGAGCAACTTTAGGTGAAGGGTTGCTGACATACAGTACAGTGTCATCATCAAAGAGATGTACTGAGAACTTGGTAAGGAGTTGAATCAATTTTATTTATATAAATGGCAAAAGGATAGGACCCAGAATAGAGCCTTGAGGGACTCCTCTTGACAGTGGTCTTAATGGGGAGAGGTCACCTTCAGCTTTTACCTGCTGTGATCTACGGAGGGTAGCATCTGAACCACTAAGGGAGGATGGATCTAGGCCAATGGAGTGTAGGGATGAGAGTAGCAGTTCATGGTCCACAGTGTCGAATGCTTTGCTCAGGTCCAGGAATACTGCACAGACATTGTTCTTTTTATCCAGTTCGGTTTGCCAATCATTGGTGACCTTGGCTAATGCAGTGATAGTGCTATGTTTGGCCCTGAATCCAGATTGAGCAGGATTTAATAGATTAGCATTGTCCAGACATTCCCTTAACTGAATACTCACTAATTTCTCCAGCATCTTGGATAACACAGGTAGGATGGAAATGGGCCTGTAGTTATTAAGATCCATAGGTCCCCTGATTTTAGAAGGGGGACCACTTGGGCTGTCTTCCACAGTGTGGGAATAGAGCCAGAGTTTAGGGAAAGGTTAAAGAGGTGAGTTATGGGGACTGCAAGCACATGACATGCAATCTTTAGAACGAATGGGTCCAGAAGATCTGCTCCTGCACTTTTTTTGGTATCTAGATGCCATAATAGATCCTCAACTTGTTTCAACAGTATAGGTTTGAAGCTAAAGGAGGAGTCAACTCTTTGTTCACCAGTATAGTGGGAGCTTAAATGATCCCTTAATATGTTAGCTGGGGAGGAGTCAAAGGCAAGGTCAGCTGTTGTGAAATGGTTGTTGAATGCATCCAGGATTTCCAATGTGCCAGTAATGGGGCCATAGTTACTGTGTAAATGGGTTGGAAGGGGGTTGTTAACATCCTGGCCCATCATACCCTTGATGGTGCCCCAAAATCTAGCAGTATTATGGTAGGAGGAGTCGAGCTGGGCCAGGTAGTAGGCAGCCTTTGCATCCCTAACTTTCCTAGTGCAATTATTCCTGGCTTTCCTAAAGATCATCCAGTCCATGATATTCTTAGTTTTTCTTGCTACTTTCCAAAGTTTATCTCTCTCCAGCAGTTCAGCTTTGAGGTCAGCTGAAAACCAGCGACAGGATTTGTTTTTTATTCGGATACTAGAGATTGGGGCATGGGTGTTAAGGGCATTTAATATAATGCTATTTAGCACCTGCTGATCTTTTTCTACAGAATGTGCAAGATAGAACTTTTGCCAGTGTGGAAAGTAGGCTAGATCATGCAGATATCCTTCAATATTAATGTTTTTCTTGGATCTCCTCATGAGGAATTTTGCAGGATCTGTTTTAATGCTGTTGGATCTTACCCCTGTGATGGGGCAGTGGTCACTTATGTCGCATAGGAGCACTCAAGCATGCGTGAATATATGTGGTTTACCCACTAGTATGATGTCAAGTAGAGTACTGTTGCTACTATTCCTTGCATTTAGCCTTGTTGGTTCATTAATTAACTGTGTGAGCCCATAGGTGTCACAGAATGATACCAGAGGTGTAGCTGCCTGGGTGAGCCAGTTGAAATTCAGGTCTCCTATGATAATGACTTCTTCAGTACAGGACTTGACCAGGTTTCCCAGGTGGGATAAGAGCTTGTGTTCAGCAGAGGGGGGTCTGTAGCATCCATTTAAATGGAAAGCTGCTGTATTTGGGAGAGAGACTTTTAGAGATAGACACTCAAATTCCTTGGGCATAGATGTTGTAGCAGTACAAGATACAACTAAACCAGCTTTTACATATATGGCTACTCCGTCTCCCCTTGTTTGGCGATCAGCTCTGAATAGCTGATAGGTAGGTTAACTTCCCTGTCCAATGTGGTGGTCTTGAGCCATGTCTCAGTTATCACAAGAAAGTTTGGCAAGGTATGGGCAACCCAGAATTGTAGCAATGTAAATTTTTTCAACAGACTGCATACATTAATATGCAGGAAACTGAGGCCTTTAATTGAGGATAGGTCTGAGGGAGAGGTGATGCTTTCAAGAGGTCCAGGGTTGATTTCTACATTACCAATATAGAGCAATAGGAAGATCAGTAATTTCATAAGGGCTGCCAGTGATAGGGAGAGGGAGCTGTCTTTGGTCCTCCTTTTTTTATTCCGTTGCCACTCTTTGTTTTGGGTGCTCCCTGTGGATTTAAGGTAGTGTGTCGGGATACCAATTAGCAGTTTGATGACTAGGCTTAGTGGGGATCTATATACCCAGTAGTGGGGCCTTGTCTGAGACATATATGTGGTGATGTGTGTAACTTTATGGTGATTGTACCACTGTAGTCGATACAGCAATGGCAAGACATATATGAGGGTATGGGTGTCAGCCAAGGGGGATGTTCCAGAGAAACTAGGCGGGTTGACCACTTTAGATTGTATAATAGGGTCATCTTCATTGTGGAACCCTATGGCTATTAGTGACAGGAGTATCAGTAGCAAGCTCCCCATTCTGAGGGGATATTGATAGTTGGCAATAGGGAGTATAAAGTTGCTGATTGGTTGGGTCAGCAAGCTGGTGTGACTGTCTATTGGTTTAGAAAAGATGCTGTGGACGGGGAAAGATTGTGGGGAAGATGCCTATAAATTAACACACAGGAAGGGGAAGGGCGGGTGGCAAAAATTTTGTGCCTTTTCCGACTGCTCCCTCGCTGTTCCTCCCAGCCTTGTGGTTCCCAAGTTCGGCTAGGTGCCACCGACCACCCACTGGTGGAGTGAAGCCCCGGCGCTCAGCTGGTTGCTGTGGGCTGAAGGAAGCAGGCTGGAGAGAGACAGAGGAGGGTGCAGCAATTAATAAAGGCAGTAGCAAGCCTTTTTCTGAGCGTCACTGACCAAATCTGCACTACAAAGGACTGTGGGAGGGTCCTGTGGTGCCTCAGCGTCTGGCCCACCTTACATATTCAGATAAGGAGCTGCAATTACTTTAAAGAGCAGTAAAACAGTAGTTTCCCCTTACAACTTTACAACATAGCCATATCTTTATGGCACCTCATGAATGTCACAGCTGTCATTTTTCAAATCCTGGCCAAAATGTTTTTTTTCACATCCTGAAAGGTGATTTTGCTGTCCCTGTATGAAATCCCCTTTTGAGCAGGAGCTGAACATTTTCTCTGCCCTTGTTCATGAGGCGGGGTCATAAAAAGGCTATGTTGAAAATTTAGTGTAAAAATATTACAAAAAGCAACAGTTATGAGCCTATGTTTCATTTTACGGATGCAGCCTAGTAACTTTGGTAATTTCCAATATTTTTACCTCAGATTTATACCATAGTCATATACTTACAGCACCTCATGAATGTGACAGCTATCATTTTTCAAATCCTGGCCAAAATGTTTTTTTACATCTCGAAAGCTGATTTTGCGGTCCATGCACGAAATCACCTTTCAGACAGGAGTTGAACATTTTCTCTGCCCTTTTTCATGAGGTGGGGTCACAAGAAGGCTATGTTGAAAATTTTGTTTAAAACTATTAAAAACAACAAAGTTATGAGCCTACGTTACAGTTTGCTAATGCAGGCTCATGACTTTGGTAATTTTCAATATTTGTACCCAAATTCGTTAGCTGCAGCCCTATCGGCTCTGGCCAGAGTTTGTTTATTGTTGGAGCTAAGCCAAAAAACATGGCCTGGGTCTTTGCAACATTCTTGAGGAGTCTGTTTATTCAGAGCCATCTTTGAACTGACTGCAGATCAGTAGACAGCTGATGATTTAGATCCAAGATATTGCAAGTACTTGTAAAAAGGACTAGGTCATCAGCGTACAAGATTGGAGTGCTGTGTGAGAGACTGGCATGGATTGAGCTGACATGGAGAGAGAAAAAAGGAGGGGGCCCAATATCAGTCATTGAAGAACCTGGACTGAAGTGGGAGCTGGTTCAAACAAAGAGTTGCCAAATTTAACATGCAGGAACCTGTTTACCAGATAACTTTAAAACCATGATAGGGCAGCAGAGAAAGCACTCAGTGGGCTAAGCTTTCCAGTGAGTAGGGAATGGTCAACCAGATCAAAGGCTTTGATGAGGTTGGCCTATTGGTGCAGCAGTTGGACTTCTGCTTGTGACACTGGCAACCCAGGTTTGGGAATGGACTTGGGAAGCCAGAGGGCTGGCCAAGGGGAGAAGGCTCGAGCATCAGAATACTGCTTGCCTTCTCCCAGGGGGAGGGTGAGGATGCAGCCTGGTGACTGCTGACTCCTGATAGAGGCTGGCAGCATGACAGTGCACTAGGCTCCATTGACTGGGGGGTATGGCAGATGTCAATGTGCACCTAGATGTCTGTGGCATGCCACACCTCCAGGGAAAAAAACAGGGAGTAAAAGCAGCTGCTGGGCCAGCTGGATGATGCCTGCCAGCCCCAGCTGACACAAGAAGCTCCCATACCCAGCCATACCCACCTCAGCAGCAGCACTCAGGGCCAAATAGAGTATGCTGGTCACCCCACCAGTGCCTTCCCCCGTGGAGGAGAGGAACCCAGCCGCAAAGGGTTATGCTGGATTATCCTGGGGTGTTGGCTGCAATGTGAGGTGGGGGCTGGGAGGGTAGAGTGTCAGGTGGGGAGCCTGCCCAAAGGAGTGGCTAGCTCAGGGACAGGGGGAGCAAGAAAGAAAAAAAAGGCTTTGATGAGGGCAATAAAAATCACACCCATAAACTCACCCTTATCCATAGCAGAGGCAATGTTGGTGGTGAGTGATAGGAGAGCAGTGGTGGTGCTTTGGTCTTTCCAGAAACCATGTTGTGTATGAGACAGAAGGTTACAGGTATTAAGGTACTTGGTCAAGTGAGTGGCAACCAATTTCTCAAGTATTTTATTGAGTACTGGAGGTATCGCTATAGGTCTGTAATTGCCAATGTTCTTACTATCACTTTTCTTAGACACTGATGCAACGTGCAAGATCTTCCATCGATCAGATACTGTGTGCGATGTTAGAGACATGTTGAAGATTCTAGTAACTAGTACAGCCAGTACCTTTGGCAGCAGCCCTCAGTATTTTCAGCTGTATATCATCAGAGCCAATAGACTTTGACAAAGGGATTTATAAGGTGTTTATGTACCTCAGTGCATGTGACCGCCTTGAGGTAGAAGAGGGGTGTATGAGGCAGAGGATATCAGTGGGAGGACTAGGGGGTGAGATGTGAGGAAAACAGAAGGCCCCTGTGTAGACCGTGAGATCAGTGAAGCTTGGGTTGAAGGCATTAACTATTGTAAGAGGGTTACTGCAATTGACTCCCTTAATCATTAGATTCTTGGGAGTGAAGTTACAGGATTGGCCTAAAACATGTTTAATGTTTTTCCAGAACTGGCTTGGATTGCCTGCCAAGGAGTCAAACAAAGACTTTTGCACTCATTTCTATGTTCCCTGTACTTAGTCCGCTCAGTGGCAGACTTAGTGATTTTAAAGGTAGACCAGCTTACAGACGTGAGGAAATACTTCTTCACAGAAAGGGTGGTGGATGCTTGGAACAGTCTGCCAGAAGAGGTGGCAAGAACAAATACAGTGGGACGCCTCAAAATGCACGGGACAGTCATAGGAATGGAATGAATAGAAGTAAGGGAGGAGGGAGGGACATCTGTAACCAAATGGAGACCAGGGTGTAGTGTTAGGCAGGGAAAACAGGGCAGACTAGATGGCCAAGTGCTGCAGTTGCAGCTCTGAACAAGTGCTGCAGTCGCATGAGTGTGTCTGCATTCTTTTAAGTGAATTTCCTATTGTCAGCCTAATAGTTGAAATACAGTTGAGCCCTGCTAATGGCGAGTGGCAGGAAGAGGGGCTTTGTGGCTCATGTCAGCACTGCTGAGGACCACAAATCTCTGGGGCTAACTGTTATTTTATTTTTAAACTCACTGACTTGCTCTTTCAGTACTTAGAAGTACACATTTCAGCCTATTGTTGCAGTGCTTTTGCGCTATTACATTTAAAGCTCCACCAGCTATTTAACACTTCCGGGGAATGGAGCTGCATAAAGCGCTCTGTGGCAGCAACATAAACTGTTTGAACAAGTGCTACAGTCGCATGACTGTGTCTGCATTCTTTTAAGTGAATTTCCTATTGTCAGCCTACTAGTTGAAATACAGTTGAGCCCTGCTAATAGCGAGTGACAGGAAGAGGGGCTTTGTGGCTCATGTCAGCACTGCTGAGGACTACAAATCTTGGGGGCTAACTGTTATTTTATTTGTAAACTCACTGACTTGCTCTTTCAGTACTTAGAAGTACACATTTCAGCCTGTTGTTGCAGCACTTTCGCGCTATTATATTTAAAGCTCCATCAGCTGTTTAGCACTTCCAGGGAATGGAGCTACATAAAGTGCTCTATGCTGAGCAGGCGAGCACAGAGTATCACATAAGTAAAGACACGCCACAAGCGTGTGTTTAGCGTGTTTGGCTGTGTTTGGAGGTGTTAAAGAGTTAGGTGAGGTTATTTTATTTTATCCTGAAACATTCTTTTGTGTTATTTGGGTAAATTGAGTGGCGATTTCTAGCCTGGATTCTTTAAACTCCATGGTAACAACAACTGCCAGCACACAACCAGGGAGTGATTACTCCACTATTATGACTCTGGATGGTGAACTTGGTATTATATGCCAGTCATGCAATATGTATCAATTAGTCAAATCTACAATGAATTCGACAAAGGATTACATATGTAAAAAATGCCTTGATAATAGACGGCTACTAGAAGATATTGAAATGTTTTTGGTTAGATTACAACAGCTAGAAGAAAGACAATTTACTATGTGTGAATGTTTTAAAGCACTACACAGCCCCTCCCCTATAACTGAAACTATGGGTAATATGATATCTTTCCACTCATCCACCTACTTACCCTCTTGAACACAACCCTGAATAAAGATGCACGTTATAACAGTAACACTGGAAGCAATTTAATAGCTACCAAAAATGTGATAATGAAAACAAATACCACTAATTTGCTAAATAAGAAAAGAAATAGACAGGATGATTATGAATGATCAGTGGTAACTAGTGCAAGGGCTTGCAAAAAAGGACGAAGAGCTGATCAATTTTGTTTACCAATTCTTAGTTCCTTTTTGGCACTTTCTAATTTATCTGATAATAACTGCCCAATTGAAAATAACCTAGACCATTCAGGTTATCACATGTTAACTAGTGAAAATGAAATTCTTAACACCACACTTATTGATTCAGGTTCACAGCCATCTATCAGTGAAATAACAGGTGTATTCACAAACTCTAAATGCAGGCCTAATCTGACGTCAGCTAGTACAGAATCATCAAAAATAGTAATTGACACTTCTTCATCTCAATCAAATATAAATTCTATGTTAATTAATGCCTGTCATATACCAGATTCACTCCCCATTGCCACTGGGACTTTAGTCTCTATAATGGATATTACTGAGTCAAATCTTAAGGATTCTACACGTCGAGTCTATGTATTAGGAGATTCCATTATTAAACACTTAGACAGGGCAATTTGCAATCCGGGCAAAGCATCAAGAACATGCTCGGGTTTTAGGGGAGCAAAGATCTCTGATATTACCAAAATGGCCAATGATATCTTATGGATGCTGGAAATAACCCCTTAGTTATTATCCATGTAGGAACCAATGATATATATTGAAACAGTCCCCTACAGATCAAAAAAGACTTTGTGGCTTTAAACAACTTATTTGTAGAGAGGGGATGTACCATATGTTTTTCAGAAATACTACAAGTTCCCAGGGCAACTGATAACATAACTTGTCAAATTAAGGAAATTAACAAATGGTTGAGAAAATGGTGCTTCAAACAAGGCATATGTTGCATCCCACACTGGGAGAACTTTGATGGTAGGGAATCCCTCTTTAGTTGGGATGGATTGCACTTGAGTAGGAGGGGAAGTGTCTCATTGGGCAAAACAATTGGTACTGTTATTAACAAATATTTAAACTAAATAAATCGGGGGAGAATGGGAGTATTTCTAATTCTCTTAACACAAAAATTAAAGTCAGCACTGGGAAAACACTTAACTTTTTGACCTTTAATGCAAGATCTTTAAATTCCTTAAAAATGGCTGCGCTTACAGCAAAATGTATTCAATTGGACCTTAGTATTATTGTTGTTACTGAAACCTGGTGGGATCATTCTTCAGTTTGGACTAGAACTATTCCAAATTATAAACTCTATCATAAGGACAGAATAGACAGTAAAGGTGGTGGTGTATGTCTCTTTGTTACAGAAGATATTACCGCATATGAAATATCATCAACTACCTTGACTGAATCATTATGGATTTCCGTTCAACCAATTGATCGTCCCAAAATTAATATAGGGGTTTGCTATAGACCACCCTCAGTGGATATCCAATATACTACCGAATTATTAAATTTAATATTGGAGTTATCCCAGAATAATGATATTCTAATGTTTGGGTATTTTAATATGCCTGGTATAGACTGGAACCTGAATATAGTTAATAATAACCATGACAGGTTATTCATAAATACAATTATTGACCTAGGTTTTGTCCAACTGGTAAATCAGCCTACACGTGGCAATAATATTCTAGACCTTGTAATTGCAAATGAAGGTTTTAATATTTCAGGGACTAATATTATGGCACCTATTGGTAACAGTGATCATGACTCCATATTTGTTAGTACTTCCTTACAAACTCTCAAAGTTAATAACTCCCAATGTAGGAATTACAACAAAGCTAATTTTACAAAGATCAATCAGGAATTAAAAAGAATTGATTGGTCCAAATTATTCAAAGATAAAGGAGTTAATGAAATGTATATATGTTTAATAAATATTATACATTCTCTAGAGGACAAGTATATTCCTTTAAAGTCACAATGCAATAAAAAAGGTAAAATTCCTGACTGGTTTAATAACACTATTAACAAACAAATTAAAATCAAGGAACATTTATTTAAGAAACTAAAATCAAATCCAAGTTCATCCTTGAGAGATAAATACAAAATTGCCTTGACAACATTAAAAAAATCAATTAAACCTGCTAAATTAAAATTAGAGTTTAAATTGGCACATTCAAAAACTAACCAGAAATCCTTATTCTCCTATATTAATGGAAATAGATTTGATAACAGAAACATAGGACCTCTCTGTAATGACAGGATTACTATACCCTCAAATAAAGATATGGCAGATTATTTCAATAAGTATTTCTGCTCAGTTTTTGATCAGTCAAAAAATCCTGTAATTAACACTAACAGTAATGACTCATATTCTGTTATTTCAGTTAACAGAAATTAAGAACTCATTATCTTAGATTAAAAGATTGACTAGTTCGGGACCTGATAATATTAATGCCATATTTCTTCTTGAAACACTAGATTCACTTATTATCCCTCTCCAAATTCTATTCAATAAATCATTATTAGATTGTAAAATACCTGATGCTTGGTGTATTGCTTTGGTTACACCTATTTACAAAAAAGGGTTAAAGTCCAATGTCCAAAATTATCGCCCAATTAGTTTGACCTCCATTCTGGGAAAAACCATGGAATGATTAATCAAATTCAGATTAGAAAATGCACTGGAAAAATTGAATATTTATGATTTATCTCAGCATGGTTTCAAATTAGGTTTCTCGTGTACAACAAATCTCATATCTTTTTATCAACAGATTACTAAGCTATTGGATAGTAATGTTTCTATTGATGTATTACTGTTAGATTTTAGTAAGGCATTTGACTGTATATCACATTCCTTACTAATAAATAAACAACATAATTTCAAAATTCCATTTCGACTAGTTAATTTGGATATCAGAATGGTTGTTCAATCGCACTCAATCTGTTAGAATAAACGGAGTTCAATCTGCTGCTGGAGTTGTCGCGAGTGGAGTCACCAAGGGATCCGTATTGGGACTGGTTTTGTTTAACTTTTTTATTCATGATATGGTTATAAACTCTAACAACTATTTATCAAAATTTGCAGATGATACAAAACTTGGTGGAAGAGTCGATACCCCAGAAAATTTTAAATTGCTTGAACAGGATTTGGATACCATGGAACAATGGGCTAATAAAAACTTAATGTTATTTAACATCAATAAATGTAAGATTTTACATTTTGGTAGGAATAATCCATTTTATAAATACTACCTAAATAGGCAGCAATTGGAATCATCAAGCTGTGAAAGAGATCTTGGCATCCTAGTTAACAATAAACTGTCATCAGGTGATCATTGTAGTAAAGTGGTCTGATCAGCCAATATTGTAATGAGACAAATAAAAAAAAAAACATTTATTAGTAGATCAGAATACAATTTAATACCATTGTATAGAGCTTATGTTAGACCCCACTTGGATTATGGTTCTCCCTTTTGGAGTCCTTATCTGAAAAATGACATAAATCGTCTTGAACAAGTACAAAGGAGACTAACTAAATCCTTTCCTAGATTGAAAAATAAATGTTACAAGACTAGGCTACGAGAGACAAGTCTTTATCCACTAACACTGAGAAGACAAAGGGGAGATTTACTTCTAATGTATAGGTTAGTCCATAATCCCAAATTGTTTAACACATGTGGACTAACATATGCTGATAAAAGAATTGTGGGAAGATTACATACTAAGCAATTAAAAGTGGAGTGGGCCAACAATAAAAAATATGATATTTTTTTAAATATAAGGGCAGCAAAATCTTGGAATTCTTTACCATCAACTATTGTAGAGGCAGTAAATTTTGATACCTTCAAAACTAGGCTTGATCTCTGGTTGTTAGCCCAGAAATCTGTTTAATATCCCACTGTTGTGGGAGGACAATCTAGATGGGGGTGCCTTCTTTTGTCCTAGTTTTATCCAGTAAATCCAGTACCTGTCCTTTTATTCCAACACATTCTATGTTTCTAGTCTATGTTTTATTTTAAACTGCACAATCATAGGGCTCTCTGGAGCTTCGCTCTCGAAGTCTGTGATGTCATCAAAACCATCCATGACAACACAGCCTTGTGCACAGTTCCTTTTTCATTATTCTATATATAGTATATGGTTTGGGCTTATTATGTATGAAAATTGATAGCTGCACAAATATTATAGTGCACATTTTAAAAGTGGTTGTACATGTTGTAAAAGTTATTGTGCACATTCTCTAATTAATATTCATGAAGCGCCACCCTATGCACCACCTAATGGGACAAAATAGTCTGTTAACAAAAAAAAAAAATCTGAACAAACATGGCGTGCTGCTTACCAAGCTTCACCAAGATGGTTTGGACACAAAATGCCATAATCGGCTCTGTGTTCCCAAACCGTACAAAGTTTACAGTCTTTTTGTGTGTGTGTGTGTGTGTGTGTGTGTTTATTCGAGTGCCTATCTCCAGGAGCACCCATTGGCTGACCGCCCCCCCGGCTCCGACTCCCAGAATTACTGGGGCTTAACATAGAAACATAGAAACATAGACTTTGATGGCAGATAAGGACAACTTGACCCAACCAGTCTGCCCATTTCCCTACCTATTGGATAAGCTGCAGATTCTAGTTAACCAACAGCCTACTTCTGCCACCCCCCACTATAATTGCCTTATGTCTGTCCCATGCTTACCTTATGCCCAGCCTGAGAGCGGTGCCTGCAGGAGGTCAGGCTTCATCCAGCCACTGGGGAATTCTTCTCCTCCACTTTTCTCCCTTGTTAACCCGGTGCCCCAGGAGTAGAGATGCATGTGTGTGGAGGTGCGCATGCATAATACAGCCCCGGTGACAGCCCCATCTGCCCACCCTATGGCCTAATGCCTGAGTGCTCCCTCGGCCGTTCCCCTCCCAGCCTCTACCAGGAGGCAGAACTACACCAAGGGATGCACCAGATACTCCCTGGAGAGGAGAGCTGCCTTTCAGCTGCTCTAGCCAGCTCTGTATCGTTCCCCCCCCGCCAGCCTCTGACGGCCCAAGCTCATTCCCGAATTCGGGTCACTGATGTGGTGCGAGGTAAAGAGTCCAGTGCCATAGCCCTCTGCACCACTGGGCCAGCCCTACAGTTTTTTTTTTTTTTGAACAACCAATGCCATGAATCATTGGAGAGTCAGGACTGGAATGAAACTGCACCGATGGTGACTTTGCAGCTGACGGCAAGTGGGAGTGCAAACACAAGGTAGAAAACCTTATGAAAGTTTAAATAATGAAAAATTTAACTTTTTTTTCTATTAACAGGGAGACATATACCATAGCAAATAAAGTATGAGTACCCATAGGCAACTTGCCTTGTGATTCAATCTCAGGGTTGAGATGCCAGCATGGACCTCTTGAACTTTGCCCTTGAGGTTCATACGCTGGTATCTCAACCCCTGGATAGAAACATAGGCTCATTGTGTATGGGCACCCATACTTAATTCTTTATGTTGTACCTCAGTTCAAAGGTCACCGAATGCTGTTGTACCCTTCTGTACAATAACAGCTTTTTTAATTAGAACGGAAACTAGTACCACCTACCATTTTACTTTCATTTTCCTAAACACACACAGAGCACAGACCCTCCACTAAAACAAAACCATCTGTTGTTTCATCATTACAAAAATAACTGAAACCCATCCCTCACCCCGGCTGGCTTTTATCAGCTTGGTCAGAGTGTGTTTCTGTTAAAAAGAAAGAAAAACAAAACAATTAAATCAAAGATTTCTGAGGAAGAAAAAAAGTGGCATTTTTTACTTTATTTTTTAAACCATATACGGTATTATACAAAGTAACACATGACATGAGGTGCTGCAGCTGCTCGTGCTCAGACTCAGTCTAGTGGATCCTCTACTGCACCATAGAAACATAGAATTTGATGGCAGATAAGGACCACTTGGCCCACCTAGTCTGCCCATTTCCCTATCTACGGGATAAGCTGCAGATCCTAGTTAACCAACAGCCTATTTCTTCCTACCCCATACAAAAAATGCCTTATGTCTGTCCCATGTATTCTTGAATTCTCCCACAGTTTTAGACCCCACAGCCTTCTCAGGAAGGCTGTTCCATGCATCCACCTCCCTATCTGTGAAAAAATACTTCCTCACATTGCCCCTGAACCGCCCCTCCTCTATCTTCAAATTGTGTTCCCTTTTTCTTGAACATCTCTTTTTCTGAAAGATGCTATCCTCTTGGACTTTGTTGATTCCACTGAGGTACTTAAAAGTTTATATCATGTCCCCCCTTCCTCCTTTCCTCAAGGGTATACATATTAAGCTCCTTTAGTCTCTCCTCATTTGGCTTCTCTTGCAGACCCTGCACCATTTTAGTTGCCCTCCTCTGGACTGCCTCCATCCTGTCTATGTCCTTGCAAAGACTGGGTCTCCAGAACTGGACGCAGTACTCCAGATAGGGTCTCACCAACTCTCTGTACAGAGGGATAACAACTTCTTGTTTTCTGCTAGTGATGCTTCTCCTTATATATCCCAGTATCCCCCCAGCCCTCCCTACTGCTTTCTTACATTGCTTGCTAACCTCAATCATCTGATATGATCACCCCCCGGTCACTTTCCATTTTTGTTGTTGTTACTACCCCCCACCCCATTGTGTAATCTTCCCCTGGGTTTTTGTTTCCCAAGTGCATTATTTTGCACTTCTTTGCATTGAAACCAAGCTGCCATACATCTGACCATTCCTCCTACCTTGCCAAGTCCCTTCTCATCCTTTCCCCACCTCTTTCTGTATCAACTCTGTTGCAGATCTTTGTGTCATCTGCAAAGAGACATACTTTTCCTTCCAGTCCTTCTGCAAGGTCGCTTATAATGACATTGAAGAGGACCGGTCCTAATACTGAACCCTGCGGTACCCCATTAGTAACCCTCCTTTCTTCCGAGTGGACTCCATTTACTATTACTCTCTGTGTCCTATTCTCCAGCCAATTCTTTACCCAGGCTGTCATCTTGGGACCCACTCCCAGGCTGGCTAACTGTATATTAATCTTTTGTGTGGGACTGTGTCAAATGCCTTGCTAAAGTCTAGGTAGGTCATGTCCACAGCCCTCCCTGATCTACTACTTTGGTCACCCAGTCAAAGAAATCTAACAGATTTGTCTGGCATGACCTTCCCGCTGTGAATCCATGCTGCCTAGGGTCCTGTGCCCCTCTGGCCTCTAGGTACTCAACAATTCTTTCCTTCAGAAGTGATTCCATCACTTTCCCTACCACAGAGGTCAAACTGACAGGTCTGTGGTTTCCTGCTTCTGCCTTGCTCCCACTTTTGTGAAGGGAATCACATCTGCCCTCCTCCAGTCCTCAGGTACCACACCATCCTCCATGATTTGTTAAAAGGGTAGTCAGTGGTGTCACTAGTTCTACCCTTAGTTCTTTTAAATTCTGGGATGAATCCCATCAGACCCCATTGCTTTGTCCACCTTCAGTTTTAAAGAGTTCTTTCAGAACCCTTTCTTCTGTAAATGGGCTGGTATCAACTTCTGTATCCAGAGTGTTACTACTGTTTGTTTTATGTACCTCCCCTCTTCATTTGTAAATACTGAGCAAAATATTTGTTTTGTATCTCTGCCTTTACACAGTCTCCTCTGCCCACCCTCCCTCCCTTTATTAAGCCTCACTATCCCTCCCTTGGTCTTCCTTTGCTCCCTGATGTACCTATAAAAGGTTTTATCCCCCTTCTTAACTGAGTTGGCTATCTTTTCCTCAGTTTGGGCCTTTGCTGTTCTGACTGCCTTCCCAGCCTCCTTTTGCTTTAACTGATACAGTTCTCTGTCCTGCTTCTTCTGCGATTCCTTGTACTTCCTGAATGCTTTCTTTTTCTCTTGAACCTTCACTGCCACTTCCTTTGAGAACCATAGTGGTTTCTTACATCGTCTTGTTTTGTTTATTTGCTTCACACAAAGGCTCGTTACCTCTGTGATGGCAGTTTTTATTATTCCCCATTGTTCTTCCACCCTCCTTCCTGCCCATTTGCTAGTGCATTCCTTAGGCACTCATCCATTTTAATAAAGTCAGCCCTCCTAAAGACCAGTACTTTTGTCTTTGTATGGCTTGACTCTATTGCTGTTGTTTATTGTGAACCATACTGTTCTATGGTCACTAGTTCTCAGATAATACCCACTTCTACATCTGTGATCTCTCTCCATCTCCATTTGAGAGAATCAAGTCTAATATTGCTCCCTCTTGGTGGGCTCCAGTACTAGTTGTCTAAGGCATGCCCCGTAGATCATCTAGAATAACTGCACTCTTGAATGGCAGCTCGCTGCACTCCAGTTAACATCTGGCATATTCAGATACTCATCACAATATCTCCCCTTTTCTGCCATTCTAAGTATACTTTCTATCATTTCCCTGTCATTCCTCCCCTGAGAAGGAGTCTGTATACAACCCTGTGCGTATTGTGGTGCCATTGCCGTCTCCAAATTTACCCACAGTGCTTCTTCTCCTCCTCCTCCTGTTTACCTTTTTGTTCTGTTGCTTTATTTCTTCCCTTATGTAAGAACTACTCCTCCTCCTCTTTTACCCTCCTGTCCCTCCTGTAGACAGTGTACCTGGTATGTTTATGTCCAGTCATGGTTTTGTGTGTACCATGTTTCTGTGACTGCCCACGATATCAGATGTTCCTCCTCCATCAAGGCCACTAATTCAGGAGCTTGTTACCCAGACTACAGGCATTAGTACTCATTGCTCTCCATTTTTTGATGGCTTTACCTTCTGTTGCAGCATCCCCCACTGACCGTTCTACCTCAGTCTTTTCTCATTTAGTACCCTGTTTTGTGAGGAGGCTGGGATTTTCCTGCTGCTTGTCAGTGCCTCCCCTTTGACTAGTTTAAAAGCTTGCCAATAAGCATTTAAAACCAATTGCTCAAAAACTTGTTCCCTTCCTGGACAGATGCAGACCATCCTGCCAGTATGAGGCTGGTGTCCCTCAGGTGGAACCCCAGTCCTAATGAAGCCAAACCCCTGTGCTCTGCACCATTTTTCAACATTCATTAAACTGCATGGTGCCAATTACCCTCGCCTCCCCATGCTTTTGACAGGCAGCACCTCTGAGAAGGATACTGTGTGCTACTTGCTAGGTCCCTCCCCAACTCTGCAATGTCCTCCTGCACTGCTCTAATCTCATGATGAGCCAAGTCATTTGTCCCTAGGTGGACAATTACATCCAACTTGGAATCCCTTGCAGCTGTTCTCGTGATCCTGAGGATGCGCTTACTGTCCCTCAAGCCATGGCACCAGGCAGGCACCTTACTTCATTTTTCTAGCTCCCCCAATTCTATACCCTAATAATTGAGTCCCCACCAGGAGCTGCTTCCTTTCCCTGTGGTGCCCTCTGCCTCCTTCCTGTGGGCCTCCTTGTGACAGTTATCATCAGTCTTCTCTGTGGGTGCATCCATAGGGGAGCTATGCTCCCCCAGAATGGTGTATGGATTGTGGAGTGGAACAATTGACTGGGTGTGCCTCTGTTCCACCCTCCTCACCCTCCCTGAGCCCACTGTGGTCCAACTGCTGTGCTTTCTTCCGAACCTCTGAGGTAGTGGTGGTGGTGCTAGTGCTCCCTGGATGGGGTTCCCTTCCTACTGTCCAGTGTGGCCTGAGGAAGGTTTCCTTACTACTGTCCAGTGCAGCCTGAAGACAGGCAACTTCCTCCTCAGGGCAGATAGTTGTCTGCAAATGAGGCAGCATCTCAGACTCAGAAAGACTCCTGAAGACGTGCTGCCCACAGCCATTACATTGTACTCCCCACATGTTAATCTAGTTTTTTATTGTATTTGTGTGTGTGTGTATACTGCCATATGTGTGTGTGTGTGATTTGTTATATAGAAATATATATTATACAATGTGTATGCTTATATTGTCAGTGCAGTGTACTAGAGAGATATGACAGTGAAATGCACCTTGCACTGAGAAAATGATGTCAGAACATCAGGTTTAAAGGAACTATTTCCAGGGTGGGTGGGGTGAGGGGTGGGAAGGGGTTGGGCTAAACTGTATCCTCACAAAACAATCAACTAAAAGCTCTCACCCACCGCTGCGATGAGTGCCTTCCTGTCAGCAAGATACCCTACACAACAATTTGACAGAGAAAGTACCCTGCTAATCAAACAGAGAAAAATCCAGACATCCAAGTCAGACACAGGTAAACCTCTCCAGCCCCAAAACAACCTGGTGGTTTCTTAGCCACAAAGGAAAATCAAATATGCAGTTATTTCAGCCCTTCTGAGGATGCTGACAAGATAAGCAATTTAAAAAAAAACCTTCCTGAATTAAAAACTAAAACAAACACAGTTAATTCAAACAAAGTTCAGTTAATTTGTTTTAAGTGGACATCTACAACTTCCATGAGTCAAAATCTGGAAGTCATTCCAATTTTTGGAAGTCAAAATTCTTCCAGGAGCCCACTTGTGGAAGTCAATATTCTAGTAAAAACCAATTTATGGATGTTAATACAATATATTAGTGGCAAAATATAATTTCATTCAGAAAAATCCATCATTTCTGAAATCCATGCCTACAATTTTGGAAGTCCTTTCATTTTTTGTTTTACATCTGGAAGTCAATGACTTCCTTCCTCTTTATTTTGGAATTGTTTTACCTTATTTTTGGAAGTCAAATACTCAAAAAATGGAGTTAACTAAACCCCTGACCATTGATGAGATTGAGGGTACTAATGTGCTTGACATTTTCCAGTCTGTCCACCAAATCATCTGTCCTGGGCACATGACAGCTGTCAAATATGGACACTTGATTAAGTTTCCTAAAATCAAGGTAGATTCTTAAACCTCCTTATTTTATATTTACAGTCACCACTCCTGATGACCAAGCACTTCTTGATTCTTCAATGATACCCAACTGTTTCATTTTTTGTTTTTCCTTAACTATGTCTGCTCTTAACCACTCTCGTAATCTCGTATGTCTTTTGTCTAATAGGGCAAGCATTCTCTGTCACTATTATGTGCTCAATAGTGCTGTGTGGAATTTTCAAATTTTGGCAGAACAAAATTTAACAGAATTTTCAAAATTCTGCCAGCATTCCTCTGGAAACATAATGACGGAATTCTGTGGCAGAAAAATGCGGAATGAATTTTTCCACATTCCTGCAGAATTTTATTCTGCAGATCTCAATATTTTCTGCAGAAATAGTTGCAGAATGATTTTCACAGAAAAAATGCTGTTCTTTTCTGTGGATTGCAGCAGGCGGAACACCAAACAAGAACCAGTGAAATTCTGGCAGAAATTCCACCATTGGAATGATATTTCAGTACTAATTTTGCCAGCGGAATTCTGCATTTCACACAGCACTAGTGCTCAACCCCTTTTGCTCAGCCTGGCAGTGTAGTAAAAGTACTTCTAAATGACTAAGTTCTGAATTTCTGCAGTTTGTTCTCTGGCTAAGGAAACATTCATCTCTACAGCATCAGAAGTAATGGTTTGTTCCAGTCTTTCATATGCTATATCATTATTATCTTTAGCAGTTTCTAGTAATACTAGCAAAGCAACCTTTGGTGTTTTTTCAACCCATTTCTTTAGGAGGTTAGCAAAGTATATCTTGATGGGATTTATCCCATTAGGGGTCTCAATCTCATAGTTAACTGTACCAGTATGTCTAACCACTTTATAATACCCTTGTCACTTCATTAACTGCTTGTTTTCTGTAGTGGGTAACAGTAACAAGGCCTTTCCACCTAGCTCAAAAACATTTTTTCTTTTACCACATGATCATAGAACACCATCTGCTATTGTTGGCTTCTTTCTGGCTACTACAGAAAATCTCAACATATTTTGCCAATTTCTTTCTCAGTGCACACACATATAAGATGTAATAGATTCTTTTTGAGTGAGGTTTTATTCCCATGTTTCTTTTATTACATCTAGTGGCCCTCTTTCTTGTCTACCATTTGACATTTAAAAGGGTGAAAAACATATTGGTGCTTGTGGCATTTCCCTGGAAGCAAAAAGAAGGTAAAGTAAATACTGGTCCCAATCTTTCTTTTTACTGTTCACAAACCTTTTTAACATGTGTGTTAGTGTTTGATTAAAATGCTCAACAAGACCATCTGTCTGAGGTTGAGAAGATGAAGTTCTCATGGCAGTGATACCCAGTAGCTGGCACGGCTCCTTCACTAAAGCAGCACCAAAATTACTACCCTGATTAGTAATAATCTCTTTAGGTATGCCCACCCTGCTGAAAATTTTGACAAGCTTTGCTTCCACTTTGTGGGGCTGTGACAGTATGCATTGGAATTGCATTTGGGTATCAAGTAGCATAGTCACATACATTACTACCAAAATGAATTGATTACCCTTTTTACTTTTGTCTAAGAGGCCAACCACATCCATTGCAATTCTCTCAAAAGGCACATTTATCAAGGGTAGGGGCATCAGGGGCACCTTGTCTTTTCACGTTTGCTTGCACATGCGCAAGAAATGGTTTGTTACAAGAAATAGCATTCAGAGGCATGTCACTGCTGACTCCATTGCAGCTCAAGCTGGAAGGGTCTTAGCAGTTGAGACCAATGATCATGTACTATGGTCCTGACACTACTCACTGCTTGCTGGGTGGAAATTTTGTGTAGTTGAAAGGACCAAAGCCACTCCTATAAGAGGGTTTTTGGTCCTTTCATTTGCATGAAGCCAGTCAGCAAGCAGCTGATTGGCTTTCAGCATTAGAAGTCTGAGAGTTATTTTGTAATATCTATCTATCTGTCTATTAAGTGCCCATCCCCTGGTACTGCTTCTTTCTCCCATCTCCTCCAGGTCATTAATATATATATATATATATATATATATATATATATATATACATACATACATATATAGTATGTATGTATATACATATATGTAAGTGGACCAGTGGACCCACACCTGGTACCACTCCTGTTGACCCCTCTCCTCTCCCGGTCACCCTTCTCCATTCCCTGTTGCTGCCGAATATGAACCCAGCACTGGGGTGCCTGATCCAAGTGTCAGAATATCCCTGAAATAAAGAAAACCATCTCTCAACATTTTTGTTTTGCTTAAACCTATAAAACAGAAAATGGTACCTCATCAATCTACACCTCACACCCCCCACCCTACCCCACCATGACCTCCCACTCAGCACCAACCACCCCACATCCCCACACCCCATCACTCACCTAAACATGTCCCAGAGTGAAGATCCATTCTCTAATCAAAGACACATCTTGCTGCTAGAACCGCCGACTGCAATTTGCGAAACTAAGGTAAGTGCTGTTCAATTTATTTCAATAGGGTTTTGAACTTTGATGCATAACTTCCTCATTTTTTGCACATTTTGGCCCCAAATGTTTAACATGGCCTTTTTGGAAACCCACCTCATGACCAGTGGTGGTAGACTATACAAATCAGGCCTGAAAGGTGATTTCATTTTTGTGTTGAAAAATCACCTTTTCAGGCAGGATTTTAAAATGTTCACCACCCTTGTGCATGCGGTGGGATCATAAGAAGGCTATGTTGAAAATCTGAGGTCAGAATATGTAAAAATGTCAAAGTTATGCACATACATTGACATTTTTCTACGCTCGCTCGTAACTTTGGTAATTTTAAATATTATGACCACAAATTTTAAACATAGGCATTTTGTCACACCACCTCATGAATGTGACAGCTGTTACTTTTCAAATCCAGGCCAAAATGTGTTTTTCGAGATTGACGTTTCAGTGGCACAGAAGGACATTTTGGCGGGGACTTGAAAATTTTCACCTACCGGGTTCATGAGATGGGGTAATAAGAAGACTGCGCTGAAAATTTGAGGTACAAATATGGTAAAATGCCCAGGTTATGTCTGAATGTTAGAGTATTTCATTGTTCACTCATAACTTTGTTAATTTTCAGTATGTGACTCCAAATTTTCAACATAGCCATTTTTGCACACCACCTAATAAACATGACACGTGTGATTTTTAAAATCCTGAACGAGACATGTTTTCGTACCTCTAGTGCGAAATGACATTTCAGCCAATATACTAAAAATGGTACATGACATGTTTATAAGGCGAATCATAAAATGAGTATCTTGAAAAGATGGGGTCAAAATTAAAAAAAAACTGTAATTGTTTAATAACCTTTGTGGTAGCGCCAGTCTTCACACCAGCGGCCATGCTTTGTGATCCCGTGCCAGTGAGCTGAGTTTGGGGTGAGCTCAGTGACCCAGTTGGATAGGGTGAGGGGAGGCATTGTTATGCAACACCTCCCCAGCCAAGGAATGAAAGGTGCAGGGTTGTCCGCATAGACCCTAGTACCACACAGTGGAGATAACTGTCCCCTTGGCATAGGGGCCTGCATCTCTCTATCTGTAGGTGGCAGAGTGCCTTGTGCATTGGCTGACAGATGCACTCTTTGCCCTCTGCAACTGTGGCCACATGGAAATGCAGGGAGTACAGACAGCCCAATCCGTTGCTGCACAGACATGCAGGGACCTTGGATGGAATCTTCCTTGCTGCAGGACATCTGTGTCTGTGCACTATCAGTACCATACACCTGCACAGCACATGACAAATGCTTGCATAGTAACTGGGGCTACTTTCTGATGTTCAGCACAGGAACTGCAATATGTAGCAATGTATGTAGCAACATTCTCATTAATCCCCGGTCAGTAAAATCTGTTACAAAAGTCCGGCAAGGGTGCGGGCCCTCTCTGAGTGACCAGCCATAGGACTATCATTTGCTATCTGTAACAACTCAGTTCTATACTTCTTTGGCATAATGAATTGTTTTATCTGTTCCTGCATCAGTGGATTAACACAAACTCTATACAGTAACCCATTACATTTTTAAACATTGGTTCACCCTGTTTTTTGTTTCACCCCCAGCAGCTTAAAGTAACCTTGGAGAGAACATTGTTGGTTTCCTCAGAAGCACAATTACAATTAGTTGTCAGTTTAGTTTCAGCATTCTCATATATCAACCCCTTATGTTCAGCCATCTTTTGTTACCACTGTTTTTCAGGTGTCTTCTTTCTTTTCTGGACTTCTGGATCTTGGAGTTGGGCTCATACAAGACTGAATCAAAGGCACAAAAAGGGAAAGAGACCCCAACATCTGCAATTTTCTTTGCATGAGCTGCTGTTATCAGAACTTCTGAAACAGCAGGATTTACTCCATCTGTGATTAAGTTAGCAAATCCTAGAAAGTCAAGCTCCCAATAATAACAGGCTGGGTAACTTTAATTTTTACTCAACTTTTATTTGGTACGATGCCCATTAATGTTCAAAAGTCACTTGGTGAAGCGGAATGATGTCGAGTTTCCCCATGGATCCAGATAACCTCAGTACCTTGTCCTTTTACAGAGTTTTTTTTCCTCAGATCTTTAACATACACAAGGATCTGTTGGCTTCCTGAATCTAAAAGCCCCTTCACAGTTTTATCGCTGACCTTGCCATCTTCTAAGTAACATAGAAACATAGACTTTGATGGCAGATAAGGACCGCTTGGTCCACCTAGTCTACCCATTTTCCTACCTAATGGTTAAGCTGCAGATCCTAGTTAACCAACAGCCTACTTCCTCCTATCTCCCCCACAAGAATAGCCTTATGTCTGTCCCATGCATTCCTGAATTCCCCCACTGTTTTTGACCCCACAACCTCCTCAGGAAATCCGTTCCATGCATCCACCACCCTTTCCATGAAAAAATACTTCCTCGCATTGCCCCTGAGTCATTCCCCCCTCTGTCTTCAAATTGTGTCCCCTTGTTCTTGCACATCTCTTTTTCTGAAAGATGCTACCCTCTTGGACTTTGTTGATTCCCTTGAGGTACTTGAACGTTTCTGCCATGTCCCCCCTCTCCCTCCTTTCCTTGAGAGTATACATATTAAACTCCTTTAGTATCTATTCATATGGCTTTTGCTGCAGACCCTGCAGCATTTTAGTTGCCCTCCTCTGGACTACCTCTATCCTTTCTATGTCTTTGCAGAGATGGGGTCTCCAGAACTGCACACAGTACTCCAGATGGGGTCTCACCAACTGTCTGTACAGAGGGATAACAACTTCTTGTTTTCTACTGGTGATGCCTCTCCCTATACATCTCAGTATTCCTCCCAGCCCTCCTTACTGCCTTCTCACATTGCTTGCTTACCTTTAGGTCATCTGATATGACTACCCCCAGGTCCCTTTTCATTTTTATTGTTGTTAATACCTTCTCCCCACACATTGTTTACTCTTCCCCTGTTTTTTATTTTTTTATCACTACTTTATTTACTGCCTTTTGCCGCAGCACCACTGGCGGGGGCACCCTGCAGCTGGCTCCACCTGCCCGGAGAGCAGCAGGCTCACTCGCGTGATGGCGGTCCGGTGCGTCCGTGCCCCAACCTGCTGGGGGGGTCACCCAATGTCTCCCCATGCTGGGCTGGGACCAGACCCCTGAGTGCAATTCCATGACAGTCCTCCAGGCAGTGTAGAGCACGGCCATCAAGCTGCATGGTTATGCCCAGCCATTTTTCCTCCTTTCTTTTTCTGGAGTGCGGACATGCAATGACATCAGGGCACTGCCTGCTGACATCAGCTGCACTCCTCCCTTTTAGTGCACCACTTCTTGCAGTGCACCTGATCTCCATCGGGGGCCTCTGCAGAGCAGTGAGAACCCCAGTCCCTCCCCAGGGATAGAAGAGCAGTCCTCCAGATGCTCAATCCTATCCTTCCCCTGCTGACCCCTGATGACCTGGGTGCGTTTCCTAACCTGGATTGCCAGTGTGGAACAAGGTGTGATGTCCAGTGCCTTAACCCTCAGCGCCACTGGGCCGGTTCTTCTCCATGGTTTTCATTTCCCAGGTGCACTGCTTTGCACTTCTTTGCATTGAATCTAAGCTGTCATACTTTTGACCATTCCTCCAACCTTGCCAAGTCCCTTCTCATCCTTTCCACCCTCGTGTAGCAACCCTGTTGCAGATCTTTGTGTCATCTGAAAGAGGCATACTTTTCCTTCCCGTCCCTCTGCAATGTCACTTACAAAGACATTAAAAAGGACCAGATCCAGTACTGAACCCTGCGGTACCCCGCTAGTAACCCCCATTTCTTCAGAGTGAACACTGTTTACTATTACCCTCTGTGTCTTGTTGTCCAGCTAATGTTTTACCCAGGCTACCACCATGGAACCCACTCCCAGGCTGGCTAATTTGTTTATTAATCTTTTGTGCTGGACTGTGTCAAATGCCTTGCTAAAGTCTAGGTAGACCATGTCAACAGCCCCTCCCCGGTCTACTACTTTGGTCACCCAGTCAAAGAAATCAACCAGATTTGTCTGACATAACCTTCCTGCTGTGAATCCATGCTGCCTTGGGTCCTGTGCCCCACTGGCCTGAATAATTCTTTCTTTCAGAAGTGATTCCATCATTTTCCCTACCACTGAGGTCAAGCTAACAGGTTGGTAGTTTTCTGGTAGTTTTCTGCCTCTTGCTCCCACTTTTCTGATGGGGAATCACATCTGCTCTCCTCCAGTCCTTAGGTACCACACCATCCTCCCATGATTTGTTAAAAAGGGTAGTCAGTGGTGTCACTAGCTCTCCCCTTAGTTCTTTTAGAATTCTATGGTGAATCCTGTCAGGCCCCATTGCTTTGTCCATCTTCAGTTTTAGGAGTTCTTTCAGAACCCTTTCTTCTGTGAAATGACTGTTATCAACCCCCCTATCCAGAGTGCTTCTATTAATTGGATTAGGTTCCTCCCCCTCCTCTTCTTTTGTGAATACTTAGCAGACGTATTCATTCAGCATCCCAATTTTTTCACTGTCACTCTCTGCCCACTCACCCGCCCCTTTATTAAGACTCACTATCCCTCCCTTGGTCATTCTTTGCTCCCTAATGTACCTATAAAAGGTTTTATCCCCCTTCTTAACTGAGTTGGCTAGCTCTTCCCTGGTCTGGGCCTTTGCTATTCTGACTGCCTTCCTCACTTCCTTCTGCTTTAACTGGTACAGTTCTCTGTCCTGCTCCTCCTGTGTTTTCTTATACTTCCTGAATGCCAGCTTTTTCTCCCTAGCCTTCCCCATCACCTCTTTTGAGAACCATAGTGTTTTTTTCTTTCATTTTGATTTGTTTATTTGCTTCACAAAAAGGCTTGTTGCCTCTGTGATGGCAGTTTTGATGTTTTCCCATTGTTCCTCTTCCCCACCTTCTTGCCTGTTTGCTAATGCTTTTCTGAGGCACTCTCCCATTTTGACATAGTCAGCCCTCCTTAAGTCCAGTAAACTCACTTTTGTATGGCTTGACTCTGCGGCTGTGTTTATGGTGAACCACACTGTTTGGTGGTCGCTCATTCCCAGATAGCTACCTACTTCTAGATCTGAGTTCCTCTCTCCATCCCCACTTGAGAATATCAGGTCAAAGACTGCTCCCTCCTGAATTGGTTACAACACTAGCTGTCTGAGGCATGCCCACTGTAGAGCATCGAGAATGACCCTGCTCTTGGATGTGACTGCAGCAAAGGTGCTCCAGTTAACATCTGGCATATTTAGGTCCCCCATCAACAATATCTTCCCTTTTTATGCCATCCTAAGGATGCCTTCTATCATTTCCTTGTCCATTTTCTCCTCCTGAGATGCGGGTCTGTATACAGCCCCCGTGCAGATTGTGATGCCATTTCCTGACTCCAGGGTGACCCACAGTGCCTCCTCTCCTCCCTGTTTACCCTTTAGTTCCATTGCTTTGATCCCTTTCCTGACATAGAGAGCTCCTCCTCCTCCTCTTCTACCCTCCCTGTCCCTCCTATAAATTGTGTACCCTGTTATGTTGGCATCCCAGTCATGGTTCTCTGTTTACCATGTTTCTGTGACTGCCATGATATCCAGGTGTCCCTCTTCCATCAAGGCCACCAGTTCAGGGAGCTTGTTACCAAATTACTTGACCCAATTTGCTAAGGCCAAATTTGCTGCACTGCCACCCTCCTGATTTTTATAGCAGTTTCTTCCCTTATGGCCTGGCTTATTAGTTGTAGCATATAAAGTCTCTGAGTGCAGATTTGTTACCCCCATCAGAGTTCCTATCTGACCTGGAGTTGAATCAGGAAAAAGAGGGTCTCAGCAGTCCCTGGCTGTTACTTCACTGCTGCAGTTTCTGTCTGGCCATCTGATAGTCCTTAGCCAAAGAAATGTTCTTTTCCCCACTTTCTGGTCGGTGTTCTTTTACTCAATGCTGTATGTCTGTGGGAAGGATGTTGATGAACTGCTCCACTGCAATGTCAGTGATCCATGGGACTGTTTTGCCCTCTAGTTAGAGCCATTTAATGAGGAATTCTCTGAGCTGGGTGAAAGCTTCTTGAGGATTGTCAACTGAGTTGGACTTCAGGGACCTGAATCTCTGACTGTAGGTCTCTCCTGAGAGATCATACATTTTAAGTAGTTCTCTTTCACAATGTCATAGTTTTCTGATACTGTGGTGCAGTGTCCGTACTACTGTAGACAAGCTGGGCTTTACCTGTCAGATAAGATACCTTGCCCATTGCTATTTTGGCCTTTGGCAGACTCCAGTGTCCCTTTCAAAAGCCGTTAGGTATGCTTCAATATCATCTGAAGGACACAGCTTTGTAAGTTAAGTTGTTTGTGTTTTGTTGATCTGCTGGACCTGTTCCAGATCATACAGCTCTGATAGCTTACAAGGCATCCAGCCATTGCTTCTCCAGTCGCAGCATCTCTACTCTTCTCTCTTTCTCTCAATGCTGCATCTCTCTTCTTTGCCATCTTTTCTCTTCTCTGTGCCTCTAAATGCTACATCTCTTTTTCTCTCTGTTTCACAGTCTCTTTATTGTGTAGCCCATTTGAAGAAGGCAGACATGCTTTCAGGCTCTGTCCCTGCCTGTTCTTTTTCTTATTCCATCACTTGAGCTAACTGTGCAGTCTCTGTTTATGTTTCCTCTTCTAGTTTCACTTTCATTCTTCTTATAATCAATCCTGGGCTTGCTGTTTGAGGATCCATATATTTCTTCTATGCTTTCCTGGTATGAGGTCTACTACCCATGCACAAAACTCCTGTCTTAGAGTATGCATGGCATAAATCTCACTTTGTGTGATACCAGCTGTCGTAGAGGCATAAGTTAGGAAGCACAGACAAACAGGGAGAAGATGTGAAATTTGCAAGTATCATTTTGTTATTATTAACAATAAAATAAAAAATAAAATTGTACGAGATAGCGCTTCACAAATGCAGTACAAAAAAAGTTCTTCGTCTAAAAGTCTCTTTTCAATTTAAATCTCAATCTCGCTCTATCTCACTAGACAAAACATTGCTCTCTTTATATGAAATGTCTTTGCCTGGTAGTTTACCCTATGCATCTTGTTTTGTCATTTTCATCTCCTGTTTTTCACAAAATGTGTTTTTTTCATTGACCTTCCTGTGACCAACCTGAAGAGTACATTGTGACAAAGACAGCCAGTTCTGAGTGCTGTATCATTTTTTTAATATAAAATGTATTACTGACTGTCTCTGATGAAAATCTGATGCTCTAGGAGTGACCTGGCCCCCCCAGGTTTCAGCTGAAGGATGAAAACTACGAGAAATGTTGACAGCATGTGAGTTCACACACACTCAGTGTTCAGAGACAATGTGTTACATGGAAGGCTTTAATCAATGATCTCATGTTTTTCTGAGTTTATTACAGCCATAGTTGCTATATAATATCCATTTTATGGTGTTGGAGAGGAACCTAGATTGTTACACAGGGGTGCAAGGTTGTAAATGCTCCTGTGAAGCCTGTGTGAGGGAGGATACAGTACAGATCAAAAGAAGTATCATTTGAAGGACATGAATTATGTTGAAGTTGCAGAATGTAATACTTTAAAAAAAGATATCCTGTTTTTGTATAAAATATATATTTTTTATACGTAATCTGACAGAGGAGGAGCTAGCTGATCTCACTCAAAAAAGGGGTTGGCCAATACAGATGCTTAAGGAATATTCTGCTTTACTACACAGAAACACTTTTACCTAGACTCTGACTGAGGAAAGATCTTTGGAGCACTTGTAAACAGATATTTAGAAAAGAGTCAAATCTAAGTACTGTAAGTAGGAATTTGCACTGTTTAAACCTTGTTCTTTTAAAAGATTTGCATGTCTTGTGATATAAGAGTTCTGTATTTTGCGTTTTACATATTTTTAAATAGTTTAGTAAAATTCTTTTTAGAACTTACTTGGTCTGTCTTTGACTTCTTTTTAGTTGTAAGAAAAGTATATGATTATTGCAGATACTAAACATAAGCTTGAATGGTGGTACCAAACTGGAAAGAGAAGCGTTTTAAATCTGAGGTCTTTATTAAAGTTTTTAAGGGTTCATCTCTGTATACCTGGTTAGGTGCTCATAGGCAAAGATATCTGGCCACCCGAAGACAGATATATCTGAGCCTGTGCATTGGGTATGCTAGCAAGAGGTTAACAGTTTGAATCCCTCCAGAACTTGAGACCAAAGGTTGATCTGAACTCACAAAACAGACAAGAGGGTTACCTTGTTCTGTTAAACTGTTTACAAGACTACACTCAGAGGTTGGCACTTTGGGAGTAGAGGGCCTGACCTACTGAGTGTGTTTGTGACAAGAGTTCATCAGTCTTCTAAACAGGTGCAATCAATTCTAGTGTTTGTTTGAAATCTGGGAAGGGCCTGGTCTCTGCAGGGGAAGCTACACAAAGAACTGGACTAATTGGACTCAAGTGATAATTATGGACTGGTATTTTTGAATTCCTCAAGAGGAAATTATGGACTAGTGTTTGTCTGAAATTTTGGGAAGGGCTGTAAAAGGGTCTAGGGTACTCCTGCGGGAGGTGAGGAACACCTGCCAGGGTGAGGTGAATGGGTAGAGGGAGATCACATTGCTTTTCTGCATAACTTGGGACTTGGTAAATCTTTTGGGAGTTGGAGCAGCCTCCAAACACTGGCCTGTTCAAGTTAGGTAACTTTAACTATCCAAAACCTGTTAGGGGTCAGAGCAGCCTCCAAACACTGGCCTGTTCAGGATAGGTAACTTTAACTATCCAAAACCTGATGACATAGGTGGCCTTGCAATGGAAAGGAGGCACAGCTGAGGGGGGTAGCCACAGGGGTGGTCACTTTGGTAGGATGGTGGGGTGCAGTGGATGTGGGGTGGCCATGGTTATAAAATGAGTTTGGAGGATGGGAAGGTGCATGGTGTGTTATCAACTCACACAGCTGAAGGAGGAAATAGGGTAGCTGCAGTGGCCACTGTGTGGAGGGGGAGGGGCAGTGGCAGTATCAGCTGGAGATAGTGAGGGAGTGGGCAGGGGAAAGCACCAGGGGTTCATAAATATGGCTTGTGAATATAGGGGCTTGGAGAGGTACAGGGGCTCAGAGGAAGGAGGATGGGATAGTGTCAAGTGGGTGCAGCAGAGTGATGGAGGAGGAAAACAGCAAATCCAGGGGTGAGATGAGAACTCTTGAGACAGGAGGAAAGGTGGCAGCTAAGAACTAGGAGGAGTAGAGGGTTGTAGGACCAGGTAAAGGTAGGCAGATGCCTGAAATCTGAGGACAGACTTCAGATATGGCCTCTACCAGCAACATAAAGGGAGGCTTAGAAATAGAGCATGTAAACAGATTTGCCCCACTCAATCTACTAGTAGAGGAAGGGAGTGACTGTGGGGAGCCAGCAGAGGGGGAAGCAGGGGTAAGGAAGTTGGAAGACATAGAAAATGATCTCTCAAGAGCAGGATCACTGGCCAAAAAAAGGAATTAAACCCTTGGAGACACACCAGGGTGAGATACTAGAGGAGCCTGGGCCCAGAGGAGGAGGCAGCGGAGTGACCTTGGTGGGAGGGGCAAAGGAAACAGGTGCCATCAGCCCAGTGGAGACAGATAAGGAAGTGATGGATGGGGTAGGCACAGAAAGTGGCCAGGTAGGTAGCAGCAGCAGGCAGGTGTTTCTGCATGAGAATACACATGAATCAGGGTATGAGGGAGGCCTGGCAGATGAGAAAGGGTAAGGTTAGTTTGAGGAGGGACACTGAGGGTGCAGGGACCCCTGGCAACAGTGTAAGGAGAGAAGTTGTGGCAGACAGCAATGGGAGAAATGGAGAAGAGGGCCAGGGATAAGGCAGGGCACTGGAGGGAGGGAGGCAGGATCCGAGAGCTGGAGATCAGAAGTGGAAAGTTGATCACAGGAAAACAGGGTGTATATCCAGCAGCAAGGAAAAGACAGGAAAAAAAAAGAGGTGGCAGGAGGAGGTCAGGATGAAGAGGACAGAGAGCAGAGGAAAGAGCCTGCAGTGGGTGGAGCATGCATGATAGGACAGGAAGTGATAGACGAGACACCATTGAGGACAGAATATGCAGAGGCTGCTGTAGTGTATGGAGATTCAATCATAAAAGGGATTCATTGGCAAAGGAGGAAAGTAGCCTTTAAGGGAAGGTCAGTTTTTTGTGATCCAGGCATGGAGGCTAGAAGGGCACTTCCCAGGATAAGGGACTGCATCAATTTGGTGGGGGGAAACCGCATCTAATTTTGCACCTGGGTACAAATGACTTAGCAGGGGAAGAGGTGGAGGTGGTTCAAAGGAGGTTCAAGGGACTGACAGAGGAATGCAGAGGACTGATCAGTTCCCTTGCCTTCTTCAAAGTCCTGCCAGTGGATTGTGCTTACACAGCCAAGCAACTCAGAGTAAATGAATTTAACCTCTGGCTAAGGCAGTGGTGCAGGGAGGAAGGCTTCACATATCTGGGAGATTGGGGGGATACATGAACGGATGAACACCTGTATGCAAGGGACAGGTTACACATAAGTAATGCAGGGGCCAATCTATTAAGAGCAAAGCTGCAGAGGTACATTGATGGAAGGCTGGGGACAGACATAAATTTAAACTAGCCAGGGGAGAGTGTAGCACCAGGGGAAAAGGGGAGTCTCAAAATAGCAAAGTAAACACAGCCTACACTGTCCCAAGGCAAGAGACACTGGATGGCAGGAGAGAAGGGGACCATAGGGTCAGGGAGTGGTAGAAAGGGATACTAGTAAACACCAGGAGTCTGGATAATAAGATGGTGGACTTGGAGGCAGTAGTGGGAGTTGAAGACCTGGACTTAATTGCAGTAACAGAAACGTGGTGGACAGAGTGCCATAGCTGGGAGGTGGAGCTACAGGGGTATAATCTTTTTAGGAGAGACAGGCAAGGGAAAAAGGGAGACAGTATAGCCCTGTACATGAGAGAAGGGATATCAGGAAAGGAGGGTACAGAGGAAAAGGGATCTGCTGAGATCCTTTGGGTTACCCTGGACAGAGAGGGGGGTGGGGCAATAAGGGTATGGGTGTTGTACTGGCCATCGCATGAGAGAGATGGCCAGAGCCATACAGGAGAAAGCAAAAAGGGGGAGACCCTAGTAGTTGGGGATCTAAACCTGCCTGATGTGGAGTGGCAAACCCCATCAGCCACCTCAGAAAGAAGCAGGGACGTGCTAGAAACCATACAGGATGCTCTCCTAAATCAGCTGGTCACAGAACCTACCAGAGGGGAGCAACACTCAACATTGTATTGACCAATGGGGACAGCATGGGGAAGGTAGAGGTTGGGGAAAACATGGGAGACGGTGACCACCGAATGGTCAGGTTTTTCATCTGGGCAGAGCCGAAACCAGGCAGGCCATCCACCAAGGTGCTTGACTTCAGGAGGGCAGACTTTGGGAGGAAGAGGAGCATCCTGAGGAGGGAAATGGAAGAGATCCACCACCTGGAGGAGGTAGAGCAGCTGTGGGGGGTAATAAAGGGAGGAATCTTGAAAGCCACAGACCAGTGCATCTGGACAGTTAGCAAATGCAAAAGGGGAAGAAAGCCTCTGTGGTTTACAGCAGGAGTCAGGGAGGCAATCAGGGAGGAAAAAAAGGTGTTCAAGGCCTACAAAATGTCACAGGGGGTAGAGAAAAGGGAGGTCTAGAAAGAAAAACCTAGGAAAGTGGGTAAAACAATCAGGAAGGCAAAAGCAACCACAGAGGAGAAAATAGCTAGGGAGGTAACAAGGGGAGACAAAAAATTCTTTAGGTATGTTAGTGACAAGAGGAAAAGTAGGCAAGGTTTTCCAAGACAATGCGTATGCAGGAGATTTAGCGGAGGGTCTAAATAGAAAAGCATGCCTGTTCACGGGTGACACAATGCTCTATAACAGGACAGACACACTGGGGAAGGGGGTGGAGAAAATGTGGCAAGATCTAGCCAGGCTGGAAGAGTGGGCAGGAAAAAGTGGCAATTGAAATTCAATGCCAGGAAGTACAAAATAATGTACATAGGGTGAAATCAAGCAAGAGCAAATTACTGCCTAGGGAGTGAATCACTGCAGGTCATGGAGCAAGAGAAGGACCTGGGTATTTGGATCACTGACACATTAAAGGTTAGAAACCAGTGTGAAAGGGCAGCGGGTAAGGCAACAAAAATGTTCGCATGCATAGGGAGGGGTTTCACAGGTAGGAGAAGGGAAATGATCATGCCACTGTATAAGACACTGGTGAGACCACAGTAGGAGTATGGAGTACAATCCTGGAGGCCTCATCTACAAGGAGACAGGGATAGGCTAGAGAGGGTACAGAGAAGGGCAACTAAAATGATCCAGAGGCTAAATGAGAAATCATATGGGGAGAGGCTGCAAGAGCTTGTTCTATATACACTGGAGATGAGACGGGATAGTGGGGACATGGTGGAAACTTTCAAATACATGAAGGGAATAAATAAGGCCAAAGGGGCTAGCATCTTCAGACTGAGTGAAAACAAAACCACCAGGGGCCATGCACTCAAGCTGGAGGGGGCAGGTATCAAGAAGATGTAAGGGGGAGTTACTTCTCACAAAGGGTGGTAGAGCCTTGGAATAAGTTGATGAAATAGGTAGTGGAGGTAGATATAATGGAGAAATTCAAAAGGACATGGGATACCTACATGGAGCTAGGCAGGGATGGAGAGAGAGGGAAGGAGGGAGGGGGTAAAAGGGAGGGGGAGGTGGGCTATCATTTGTCGGGCATACTCAATGGGCTGTATGGTCCTTTTCTGCCAGCATGTTTCTATGATTCTATGATCCTGTCCCAGAGCTAGTTTTCTGGTTATGATTCTGAAAACAAGCTTGTGGATGTGAAAACACAGCTCAAGTTTAACCCCTTGTATTACAGATTACCATTTTTAAAAGAAACCCATATAGCTTTTAACAGTATAATTATATACATTTGCAAACCAAGAGATCACAGTTTCACATACAGATAAACATAGAAACATAGAATTTGATGACAGATAAGGACCACTTGGCCCACCTAGTCTGCTCATTTCCCTACCTAACAGAGTAAGCTGCAACTCCTAGTTAACCAACAGCCTACTTTCTCTTATCCCCCACTTGAATTGGCTTATGTCTGCCCCATGCATTCTTGAAATCTCCCACTGTTTTTGACTCTACAACCTCCTCAGGAAGGCTGTTCTATGCATCTACAAACCTCTCTGTGAAGAAATACTTCCTCAAATTACCTCTGAGCCGTCCCCCCCATCTTCAAATTGTGCTCCCTTGTTCTTGAACACCTCTTTTCAAGTTCATGTTCAAGTTTATTGATCGGCAACATTGCCATTACAAGCAAATAAATAAAAGAAAAACAGTTAATAGTGAAAGTATTCTGCTTGCAGGATGTTATAAAAATTTATTACACATTAAAATGCTATCAGCTTGTTTCATAAAAGCAGTTACAGTCTTGTAATAATCTGGGTAATAAAATCATTTAAAACTTATAGAATCCACAGCAAAAAGTTTAACATTTGCTGTAGTGGTCTCAAAGTTGATAGGCACCTGGTTATTCAGAGGAGATAGTTTATACAAACAGGTAATGTTCATTGAATTGCACCAGATGGTACTTTTACTGACATTCATTGATTAACCATAAGTTAACATCTTGCAGTTTTGGTTAGGGCTTGTTAAAATTATATCTATGATTATTCTCTGTGCTCAGCCCTTGTAATGATCAGTTTAGATTTATCCAGTCAAATGAAGCCTTCTCTGGTCAATTATTTTAAGGAAAGAGACCACGGAGCTCAGAGTTACGGGATCTGTGTTTGTAAGTAGGTATGTTAATAATTGCGTTGGCTGGTAGGATTGTGATTTCAGTATATTGCCCAGTCAAATGGATCTGTGTTTCTCATAAAGGGGGCATAAGATCAATAAGTGCATTAGGTTATCTTCTCCCAAGCCCAACTTACACCTATATTCCTTATTCTTTTCCCCTAGATATAAACCAGTTTTTTTGTTACTTTCAAATACCTCAAAGCGGAACCTGGTAAAAAGGGTCCTCTCCCGAGGGGAGTGTAGGATATGGAGGTATCTTTCAAACTTGTGTTCTCTTTGGTTTTTTGATATCCATGGACATACTTTGGATAATCAGCAGGCCTCTAAGACTTTTTGGACAAAATTGTCTTTAATTTTGTTGTTTATTATTGTTTTGGTGTACTCAATGGGAAGCCTTAGACAATCGGTGACTATGTGTAAAATCCCATATGGTTTGATGAGTTCTTCCAGGACCACCATATTCGGGAAAGTATTGTTAGAATAAGGGTAAAGAATTGCCTCTTCCAAACACATTCGTGGGAATCTGTCAGGAGGCATTCTGAATATCTTAATCCAGTAATTTGTTTGTCTCTGCACACAAGCACACTTTAAGGGTAACTCTTCCAATCTCAGTCCTGACCAAAGCAGATGGGGTGCTGTTTGGTAGACCCAGTATCTTTTTGTAGAATTTGTTTCATCCGAAATCCATGGGCCCTTTTAGTTCATGTCCACATAATTCAGCCCCATATAATATTTGGCTTTTAATTTTGGCTCGTGCCACTTTTAGTATTCCATCTACAGATCACCCCCCATATTTATATGAGAATGCTGATATGATCGGAAAAAAAATCCTTCCAATTTACTTTTGATGCTTTTTAGGTGGAGGTTCCAGGAACTGGTTTGGCTTACCATAAGCCCTAGGTAGCAGAAGTTTTTTACCACCTGAATCTTGGAAGAATTCTTGTAATAGTTGTACCCTCTCTTGTTACCCCCAAACACTAGAACCTTAGTTTTGTCGTGGTTAACAGACAAATCAGCATTTTTACATTTGAGCTGGAATTTTCCTATGCTACTGCACATGCCCAGATGACTAAGTGATAAAAGTACAACATCATCTCTCATAAGCCAGATAAAGGTACCATTCTTGTCCCTGTTTTTGGTAGATGGAAGTCTGGATTGTACAGATCTTTTAAGACAGTGCCGAAATAAAGATTAAACAATAGTGGGGCCAGAGTGCAGCCTCGTTTGACCCCTATATTGTTTGTGAACCAAGTGCTTAATTCCCCTGAATTGCCAAACCTGATACTGGTGTAGCTGTCTTGGTGGATGAGTCTGATCATTTCCAGTAGGGATGGATCAAGCTCCAGTTCACCAAGTCTGTCCCAGAGTAAGGGTCTGTTAACCCGATCAAAAGCAGATTTGAGATCTATCAAAGTATAATATATTTTTTGGGTTTTGATAATCCTGTATTTATGAATTAGGTGAGTAAAAACATAAACTTGATCTGTTGTAGAGTAGTTTCTATGGAATCCTGCCTGAGCTTCATCTACAATGTTATTTGATTGTGCCCATATCATTAGTCTATTATTTAAGATTTTAGTAAAGACCTTTCCTAGGGAGTCCAAAACATCTCTTTTTCTGAAAGGTGCTACCCTCTTGGACTTTGTTGATTCCCTTGAGGTATTTGAAAGTTTCTATCATGTCCCTCCATTCCTTGAGCCTATACATCTTAAGCTTCTTTAGTCTTTCTTCATATGTCTTCTGGTGCAGACCCTGCACCATTTTGGTTGCCCTCCTCTGGACAGCCTCCACCCTGTCTATGTCTTTACAGAGATGGGGTCTCCAGAACTGTACACAGTACTCCAGATGTGGTCTTACCAACTGTCTGTACAGAGGGCCAACAACTTACTGTTTTCTACAGGTGATGCCTCTCCCTATGCATCCCAGTATCCCCCCAGCCCTCCTTACAGCCTTCTCACATTGCTGGCCCACCTTTAGGTCATCTGATATGACTACCCCCAGGTCCCTTTCCATTTTTGTTGTTGTCAGTATCTCACTCCCCTTTGTGTAGTCTTCCCCTGGGTTTTTGTTTCCCAGGTGCATTACTTTGCACTTCTCTGCATTGAAAATAAGCTGCCATACATTTAACCATCCCTCCAACCTTGCCAAGTCCCTTTTCATCCTTTCCACCCCACCTTGCGTATCAACCCTGTTGCAGATATTTGTGTCATCTGCAAAGAGACATACTTTCCCTTCCAGTCCCTCTGCAATGTCACTTATAAAGACATTAAAAAGGACTGGCCCCAGTACTGAAACCTGCGGTACCCCACAAGTAACCCCCCTTTCTTCACTGTGGACTCCATTTACTATTACCCGCTGTGTCCTGCTGTCCAGCCAGTGTTTTAGCCAGGCTACCACCCTGGGACCCACTCCCAGGCTGGCTGATTTGTTTATTAATCTTTTGTGTGGGACTGTCAAATGCTTTGCTAAAATCTAGGTAAGTCATGTGCACAGCCCCTCCCTGGTCTGCTACTTTGGTCATCCAGTCAAAGAAGTCAATTAGATTTGTCTGACATGACCTTCCTGCTGTGAATCCATGCTGCCTGGGTCCTGTGCCCCACTGGCCTCTAGGTACTCAACAATTCTTTCCTTCAGAAGTGATTCCATCATTTTCCCTACCACTGAGGTCAAACTGACAGGTCTGTAGTTTTCTGCCTCTGTCTTGCTCCCACTTTTGTGAAAAGGAATCACATCCTCCCTCCTCCAGTCCTCAGGTACCACACCATCCCCCCATGATTTATTAAAAAGGGTAGTCAGTGGTGTTACTAGTTCTTCCCTTAGTTCTTTTAGAATTCTGTGGTGAATTCCATCAGGCCCCATTGCTTTATCCACCTTCAGTTTTAAGAGTTCTTTTAGAACCCTTTCTTCTGTGAAAGGACTATTATCAACCCCCCTATCCAGAGTGCTTCTAGTGATTAGATTAGGTATCTCCCCCTGCTTTTCCATTGTGAATACTCAGCAGAAGTATTTGTTCAGTATCCCTGCTTTTTCACTGTCACTCTTTGTCCAACCACCTTCCTCTTTATTCAGCCTCAGTATCCCTGCCTTATTATTTCTTTGCTCCCTAATGTACCTATACAAGGTTTTATCCCTCTTCTTAACTGAGTTGGCTATCTTTTCCTCAGTTTGGGCCTTTGCTATTCTGACTGCCTTCCCTGCTTCCTTCTGCTTTAACTGTTACAGTTCTCTGTCCTGCTCCTTCTGTGTTTCTTATACTTCCTGAATGGTATCTTCTTCTCCCTTACCTTCCCCGCCACTTCTTTTGAGAACCATAGTGGTTTTTTTTTCTTTCATTTTGATTTGTTCATTTGCTTCACACAAAGGCTTGTTTCCTCTGTGATGGCGGTTTTGATGTTTCCCCATTGTTGCTCCACCCCACCTTCTTGCCTGTTTGCTAGTGCTTTTCTGAGGCACTCTCCCATTTCAACAAAATCAGCCCTCCTGAAGTCCAGTACCTTCACTTTTGTATGGCTTGACTCTACAGCTAAGTTTATCGTGAACCACACTGTTTGGTGGTCGCTTGTTCCCAGATGGCTACCCACTTCAAGATCGGAGATTCTCTTTCCATCCTCATTTGAGAGCACCAAGTCTAAGATTGCTCCCTCCTGAGTGGGTTCCAAAACTAGCTTCATATCTATTTTTTTAACCACAGAAAAGCAAGGGAAGAAAAAAGAAACATAGAAACTTTTGCCCCTATGCACTAATGGGAGCAAGTTACGTGCCAAAAAGCGTGTAACCCACCCGCACAGCTCCACACCTGCAGACAGGTGTGCACTGGCTATTATTCACCAATGGCCACCACCTATCTGTGGCCCTACCCCTGGTGTGCAGGTCCACGCAGGATGGGTGTTGGTGGAGTCATGGACCCAGCCATACGTCCAACTGGATCTCTGGCATGGGTCCCACAGTGGATCCCTTGTGCAAAACAGCACTGGTCCAGGTGCTTGAATAGCCTCCATAAGCACCCTGACTCCCACAGCTATGTCCCCCCCGTGAAGGGGCTGGAATACCACCAGCCCCACCCACTGGCAACACTGCTGTGCCTTGGCCCTGTAGTGCCACTGCAGATCCATCCTCCCAAACAACTATGTCCCCGGGTGGTAGTGCAGAGCAGAGGCCCCCCAACTCATGGGAGACCCAATGCAGTATGGCCAAAGTGCCCCCCCATGCATGGGAACCCCCTACCCCAACAGTGCCAGCCCCCAAGTGGTACCTGGACTGGCCACACAACCAAGACCCCAACCCAGTAGCCCAGCACCCACATTGGTGGGCAATGGCCAGTGCCCCACCATGGCACTGACAACCCCCACCTCCACTGTCACTTACCCTCCCATTGGTATCCACGACCCCCAACCAGCCAGTGGCACAGCCCTTCACACCTCCTCAGCCATCCAGCCATCTGAGTGGTGCTGAGAATGCAACCCTATTTATGAGGATGCATTCCCAGCATCCTCAGATAACCAACAACTGAGGAGATATGGAAGGGGTTATGCCATTGGCCATCGGGGTTTCACAGCACTGACAGAAGGGTAAGTGGACAGAGGGAAGGTGGGGATTGTTGGTGCTGTGGGGGGCATATACAGCTAGGGGATGAGATGGGCATGTGTGGGGAGAGAGGGCCCTTGGCACTACAGGGTCAGGGCTGGCATGGAGTGTCACTGCTGGCATGGACCTGGATCTTCCTTGTGCGGGTGGTTGGTCCATTAGCTGCCCCAGACCCCACCAACAGCCTAGTGGGCTGGAGCATAATGGGGATCAGTTGCCTTGTTCTGCCATGACCAGCGGGCCATGTACAAGGGGGCACACAGTGGTTTATGGCAGGGTCCCGGCTGCTGTAACCTGCTCCACACTGCACCCCTCTGCGGAGAGCACTATGCACCTTGGTGCATGATACATAGTGCTGCCATCCCCCTGGCCCCCAGTGCATTGCTGTCCTTGTGGTCTGGGGAACAGGCACATAGCTGACGCACCCAGGTTGTGAATGCCACGTGGGGTCTGCAGGTCCCCCTCAGTGGCATTCAGTCATAGTGATGCCAATGTGCCCAGTTTACATGATGCATTGGCATCATGCATAGGACTGAAGGAATGTGATGGCAGATAATGGCCACTGGGCCCATCCAGTCTACCCATTTTTTAATATTCAAATTTTGCTGCAGATGTACTGCTGATCTACGGTGCCATCTCTCCCCCTCCCTTTATTACCCCATGATTCCCTTGTGCCTGTCCCAGGCATTTTTGAACCCCATTACTGTTTTTTCCCCCACTACCTGTGCTGGAAGGCAATTCCAGGCATCCACACCCTTTCTGTGTAGAAGTACTTCCTCATATCACTCCAGAAGTTACCCCCCTCCAGCCTCATAGTGTGTCCCCTTGTTGTAGAGCACCTTTTTCTCTGAAAAATGTCCCCCCTCCTGTACCTTGTTAACCCCTGTGAGGTATTTAAAGATCCCTATCATATCCCCCCTCTCCTTCCTCTCTTTCAGGGTGTACATACTGTATTTAGCTCATTAAGCCTCTCTTCACAGGGCTTTTGATGAATATCCTGCACCATTTTGGTAGCCTTCCTCTGGACAGCCTCAGCTTTATGTTCTTCCTGAGATGTGATTTCCAGAACTGGACACAGTACTCAAGGTGAGGTCTTAACAGTGATATATATATATATATATATATATATAGGCAGCACCACCTCCCTCTTCCTGCTGGTGATAACCCCAAAATAGAAATAGCAAGTAGAAGAAGGGAGAAAAGAGGGGAACATTGTGGGACTATTGGAGTTGCCAATTCTTCGGTGCCACAAAGACAATTTTATTGTGCAATCAGATAGGCAAGAGACAGACAAGTGATAGAATAGGAGAGGAGAGAACAGAATAGTTCTGTGTTTTTAACTCTGTCTACATAACAAATGTGACAGGGTCTTACCCAGCTATGTCGCAAAGCCCATGCCTATATCAAGATTCTATATGCCCTGTTGCACTGTCCTAAGACTTTTGACTGTCATTGATAGTGACCCCAAGATCACTCTACTCCCCTACCTCTACTGTCTTCACCTCCACATCCAAAATCCATTCATGGTTTCCTCTTGCCAATATGCATTTCCTTACACTTCTTAGTGTTGCACCTTAGCTTGAATATTTTGGATCCTCTTTACAGCTTTTTCAGATCCTTGAGCAATTACCTGACACCCTCCTCCCTATTTACCATACCAATACTGTAGCTTTGTATTATCCACAAAGAGACACATTTTGCCCGGTATACATTCCCCTATATCACTGCTAAACATGTTGAAGAAAATAACCCCCACGACTGATGCTTGTAGCACCCCACTAGTGCCCCCCACACTATGATTCTGTCCCATTTACCACCACCCTCTGTTTTCTCTCCCTCAGTCAGTTCTCTGACCACCTAGTTAGGCTTTCCCCCAGTCCTAGATCCTCCAGTTTCCTTAAAAAAATGATTGCATGGCACAGCATCAAAAGCCTTTCTGAAACAGAGGTGTAATTTGCCTTGGTGACCCAAGCAAACAAAACTATCAGATTAGTCTGGCATGATCTTCCCACAACAAGCCCATGTTGTTTTTTGTCCTGAAGCCTGCTCACTTCCAGATTCTCCACTGTTTGGTCTTTGATTATGGTCTCCATTATCTGACCAACAATTGAGGTAAGACTAACTGGGCTATAGTTCCCCTGGTCCACTTTGTTACCACCCTGATGCAGTGGCACTACAGCTGCCATCCTCCTGGCATCCCGGCCCCTTTCAGTCTTCACACAGCACTTGAATAGATCCATCTGGAGTACAGCCAGTTTGGGTCCTAGCTCTTTCAGGACCCTCTGGTGCAATCTGTCAGGACCTGGTGCCTTGTCTATCATGAGTGATGTAAGTCCTTTTCTCATCCTATCTTTTGTGACCTGAAATAGGCTCCATTTCCCTCCCTAGCCTTGCAGATGCTTTTACACTACTTTCCAACAGGGGTCACCTGTTCTCTACCATAATTATGGAAAAGAAATACCTGCACAGTAAATCTACCTTCTGTCTTTCCCTGATGTTAGAGTCTCCCCCTGTGCCCCCCCCCCGGCCTCAGCTTCTATTTCTTCCAGTTGCATTTCTTTCCTGTACTCCCCCCAACACCTGCAATGTCAGAGCCTACAAGTACTCTCCCTGTTTGTTCTGTCTATCCTGATACTGGAGTCTCCTATTCTGTGTCTTCCTGGCTCCTACTTACACCCCCTTCCCTTGCATGTCCTCCTCTGCCACCTGTTCTTTGATGCCTGGTACCTTACTCTCTAACCATTGCCACCTGTCCCTTGCAAACAGAGGCCCTTCATGGCACCCTCTGCACTTTATACATTTACACCCTTGTACGTCCCTCCTCCCCACCCATACCTTATCAAGTTCCACTCACTCACTATTTGCACTCAGGCCTTCTCCATGTATATTCTGTAAATATAGTTGTATAGGCATATGCCGAAATTACTGTTGTATAGGTACTGTTACTCCTACAGTGAATTACACATTGTATATAGCTTATTGTCTCATTTTATAATTGTATGTCTGAGCTGTTATAAACCCCTTGTGTGTATTCCAATTATATGTAATGATTATGTATGTGTGTATTCCTATTCTATGTATCAATAATGTATTTTATCCAGGTCTATCTAAAATAAGCTTGCTCAATGGTGTTTCGCTTGGTTAAATAAAGATTTTGATTGATTGACTGATTGATTGTTTGTCTATCATCTTTCACCCCCTTAGCCTAATAACCCTTCCCTCTGTCTTACTTTTTTCCCAGATATTTTTAGAAAACTCTTTTTCCCCTTTCTAACCCTCTCGGCTATTCTTAATTCCTTATCTACCTTTGATTATCTAACTTCACTCTTTACTTCTTCTAATTTCCTTTGATAGACCTCTCAGTTTTTATCATTTTGTCCACCTTTGTATTTCATAAGGGCCATCACTGCTTCCCCTATCTCCTGGCAAACCAGCATGGTTTTTGCTACTTGTTCTTATTATAATTCTTTGTTTTGCAACTACCTGTTATTTACAGGATGCTCAGAACAATCCCCATCTGGCTTCCACACTCACTGCGTCTTCTATACCCATCAACATTTCTCTGAGTGCCTCCCTCATCTTCTTGACATCAGCTCTATTAATGTCTAGGACTAGAAGCTTTGATGTAATGTACAGTACATACTTCTCATGACTGTTTCAAACCACACCGAGTTATGGCCATTGCACCCAAGCAGTTCCATTACTTACCTCACTCCCACCTTTTTTATGTTGGTAATAACCAGATCAAGGGTGGCCTCCTTTCTTGTTTTTTTCACCCATTGCACCAGAATGCAGCCTTGCAGGACATCCAGTGGTGCCTCCCAGTCTACATCTGGCATGTTTAGGTCCCCCGTTATCACCACTCCTCTTTTTGCAGATGCTTTCTGAATTTCCCATTTCAAATCCATAGTCCCCCCTCTTTCTGGCTTGGTGGTCTGTATTCCACATTCATCCCAATCTTACATAGATACATAGATACATAGACAGTGTTGGCAGATAAGGGCCTATGGCCCACCCAGTCTGCCCATTTGAGCTTTGAGGAGGCCTCTGTTGTGAGCAGGACCTATATATAATTCACATTAATCATTGAGTTCTCAGTGGCTATCATACCCTCCCTCACATATAGAGCAAACCCCTCCCTTGTGTATTCCTCTTGTCCTCCTGGACAGAGAGTACCTACTGTAAGAACCTTAAGGTCACACTTACTTAACTCTGTTGTCCAGGTCTTGGCTACTGCTAGTTACTGTCTACTACCACTGCTTGCTTTTGTTGCCCACACCTCTGGCATTTAGACTTATTACTATCCACCTGCCTTTCTGAACCACCCTCTATTCTCCTGGGCACTGTTCCTTTTTGCTGTTCCCTTTACCTCTTCCCATATTTCTTGTATTCCCTTTCTTTACACCACATTAGCCCCTATTGAATTCCTGCCCTCTATTCATTTATTTCCTTCCCTTCTCTGTTTCCTCTCTTCATGTACCATCTCTTCAGTACTCCTGCCTTCTCACCTATCCCTTTCCATGTTGTGGTTCTACTCACCTCCCCAATCAACATAGTCAAGGGAGAGTGGTAATGCCTCCTTTATCAGGGTATGTGCTGGACATTAGTTCACTAGCTTAACCTGTTTCTAGTTTAAAAGCTGGTCCATATACATATCCAATTTTTGCCCCAGATCTAATGATCCTTCTCTGGTTATGTGTAGGCCACCCCTGTTAAATAGCCTCAGATCCCAGTATCCTGCAACCCTGCCCCCTATGAACCCTCAGTACCACACCATCTGTTAAAGATATATACTGCATATGCTAGCATAGTTAGGGTTGATTGGCAGAGTCTTTGTTAGCCCCCTAAGCTTGAACCTTAATAACTTTGGTGGCATTCAACAAAATTGCCCCACCTTTGACATGCATTACCTAGGAGGAAAAGCTAAATATATAGAAAGTTTCATAATGGCAGCTTGTGCAGTTCTGAGGTCCTCATATGTTGTTTTCCTGTAGATGTTTAATTTAGTTTCCTTTACATGTTTTTTTTTTGGGGGGGGGACTGTCTCACCTACAGCCTAGACAGAACAGAATTTTGAAACTTTCAGGGCAGAAGTGGCTTCTGCCAAGGTCATGCCATTCAAAGGTTTTGTGAAAAAATTTTAAACTGTTCCAGAGTTATTAAGTTTTTTCCTTTTTGGATAACCATCTGATACGACATGAAAAATTCTGTGATGTGAGAGCTTTTTGTTTTCTTACTAGTTGCTTATCACAACAGACCTAACTAGATGGGACCCATTTAGGTAGATTCTGGCATTTGATTTTTAAAATACAGCCAGAAATACCTTTTCTGGGCACTTCATAATTCAGTGTACCCAGCTTAGTGAGAGGAGCCATTCACTCATGTTATCTGTATGAGACCAATTGAAAAAAATCCTCAGCTCCACTCACGCGTGCCACAAGTGAGTCCAAATAGCAAGCAAAAACTAAATCATTAGTAGTGAATTGAATTTAACGATAAGTTTAACAGAGCCACCCTGTCATAGAGGTGTTGGTGCTTTGTACTACAGGGTGGCTCTGTTAAACTTTTTTTATGATTAAATTCAATTCCTTTACCTTGCAATGCCTTGATTTTTGTTTGCTATCTGTATGAGAACAGCACAGCAACAGATGGTGTTATACTGCCAGTGAGTCTGTGATCTTTCTCTTTCTCTCTCTCTCTCTTTGGATTGATCTGTCTGCCTGTCTGTCTGTCTGTCTGTCTGTCTATCTATCTATCTATCTATCTATCTATCTATCTATCTATCTGACACCAGAGTGCCCACCCTTATGCTGCTATACTGTAAAAGCTGATTATGGGATGCCCAATCCCCACTGTCAGATCTCCAATCTGACAAAGAAAAAACAGGCCCTCATTGTTTTTTTTTTTAAATAACCTGAAAAATGCCAACTTGTCAGTGCACAAGCAGTGCTACCACTCATGACATTGGTGACCCAGGTTCAGAAATGAATCTGAGTTGTTGGGCTGTCTGGGGGGGAGGAGGATTGAGTGTCCCACAGGATGCTCTCCTCCTCCTCCTCTGGGAGGGAAGGTAACAAGTTCTAGTGCACAACAACCTGGCTGAGCACAGGTGGCAATACACCTAGGAGAGGCTCAATGGGAATAGAGTCACTGGCACATGATGCACACCATGCTTGTGTGTGTGCTTGCCTCATTCCCCAAGGCTGGCATCTCAAGGGAGGGGAGAAAAAGGAAAAATGGGCAGGCTGCAGCAGCCTGAAGGACCAACCCCTCACAGGCCCTGCACTGCAGTGATATGGCTGCCTCCCAAATGAATCAGATCCTTGTCTGCACCCCACCCACCACAGGGGGCAAAACATGGGAGCAGACAGGAGGAGAAGCCAGTAAGTCCACAAGAAACCAACTGATGGTGCTAGGGGATCAGTCCAAATGAAGGCTCTGCCTTCTCAGGGAAAGGGAAAAAAACTGAAAAAAGAAAATGGTCCCACTCAATCTGACACCCCCAACCTACCCACCTCATCCCCCAACTCAGCACCTACCACCCCACCGCCCACACCCTCACTCACCTGAAGATGTCCCACAACATAGATTCACTCTAAGACTGAAAACATGTCTTGCTGCTGGAGCCGGTGACTGCAATATGAGAAAATAAGGCACTTCCAGTTTAATGTATTTCAATGGGGTTTTAACTTCTACTCATAACTTTGACAATTTGTAATCTTTCTACACCAAATTTTTCACATGGCCTTTTTGGGGCTCAACCTCATGAACAAGTGTGGTGAAATTTTTCAACTCTGTCCCTAAGAATATTTTATGGTCACTACACTTTTGAATGGGATTTGACAATTTTCACCTCTGGGTTCATGAGGTAGGGTCATAAGAAGGCTATGTTAAAATTTTGGTGTGCAAATATGGTAAAATTACCAAGCTATGAGTGAACATTGAGATGTTTCAACATTTGCTAGTAACTTCAGTAATTTTCATTATTTTTCACCAGACCTTCAACATGACCCCACCCCATGAACAAAAGAGTTGAAATTTTTCCAAATAATTGCTGAAGGGTGATTTTGCAGTTACTGTGCAAAATCACATTTCAGGCAGGATTTGAACATTTTAATCTGCCAAGTTCATAAAATGGGTCATTAGAAGGCTTTGCTGAGAGATGTTAGCAGCCTGAAACTGCAGCTGAACCACTAACAAAAGATATCCTTTGAAAAATCTGGAGAAAATCAATAACTTATAATACTACATTCATCTACTGGATTTTATTTGATTACAAGTCAAAGTTTTTCTGATCAGTGTGGCCATTTGAAATCCACCCTTCACCACCACGTCATGACAGCAGATGCCAGTAAAGGTAAATGGGTGTGGGAAGCCAGAGGTGGTCTCTATCAGCACCAAATCCAATCCCCCCAATAATAACTTGGACCTTTCAGCAGTCCGTTTAGTGTTAATCAATATACAGAATGATATCCAGTCTCTAAAATAGCTATTAAAGAGATCCAAACTGTTAATGCTGTCACTGCTGACAGGTTTACTGAAGCTGAGATCAGAAATGGGAACCAAGGACTCTTTCATGGATATGGAAGAATCCTCTGACTTTTTTAAGGGAGCAAATTAATAAACTTTGGTCTAAACTTGATGATCTAGAAAACTGTGATCACTGTAATAACTCACAGTTTGTGGGAGTATCAGAGAAAATGATGAGGAAAATTCTGTGACATGAGAGCTTTTTGCTTTCTCACTACTTGCTTTTCATGCCTTTACAAAACAGTTTGCCTTTTTCTTCGAATTACTAATGGGTCCCACTCTAACTTGTAACATGCTGCAATGGTGACTACCATAACGGCATATCAGTACAAATCAGGCCATCCTCTAGCAAGTCTTATCCAATTTATCTAACTGAGCCTGAGTGGCATGTTGATAGATTGTATCACCATATTCTAAAATAGGTAACAAAAGCTGCTGGGCAATCCTATTTCTTGATTTTCTTGAGAGAATCAAGGCTTTCCTGTGGAGAACTCCTAACCTTGAATTTACCTTACTTACAGTACTGGCTATATGCTCACTAAATGTGAACATGCTTTCAATTTTTTTTCTTTGATACTCATAAGAGTTTATTACTTTCAGTCTTTGTCTAATGTAAGTATTTCCAGACTGTTTTCCAAATCCATTTTAGCACCTTTTGTGCTATATTCTATAACCTAATTTTTTTCTTACTTAACACTATTTTTGATTCCCTTAGCCAGTATTGTAAAATATCAAAGTAAAGCTTCAGGACATTTTGTAGTTCAGTTTTATTCTTTACTCTGCCTATCAATACACTATCATCTGCGTGAATATATCACATATTTTTATCATATGTGGCAAAGGATTAATATAAATCAAAAATAGTAGGGGGTCCAGGATCGAGCCCTGGGGTACCCCTCTATACATGTCTTCATCTGACAAACTACCCCCAACATAGACTTACTGCATATGCTCAGTCAGATTGGATAGTAACCATGCCAGATGTTAACTGGAGTGCACTTGCAGCAGCCACTTCTAAGAGTGGGATTATTCTAGATGCCCTACAGGGGGCATGCCTTAGACAACTAGTATTGGAACCCACTCAAGAGGGAGCAATCTTAGACTTGGTCCTCTCAAATGGAGATGGAGAGAGGATCACAGATGTAGAAGTGGGTAGCCATCTGGGAACTAGAGACCATCAAACAGTATGGTTCACAATAAACACAGCAATAGAGTCAAGCCATACAAAGGCAAAAGTACTGGACTTCAGGATGGCTGACTTTGCCAAAATGGATGCGTGCCTAAGGAATGCATTAGCAAATGGGCAGGAAGAACAATGGGGAATAATAAAAACTGCCATCACAGAGGTGACAAGCCTTTGTGTGAAGCAAATAAACAAAACAAAACGATGTAAGAAACCACTATGGTTCTCAAAGGAAGTGGCAGGAAAGGTTCAAGAGAAAAAGAAAGCATTCAGGAAATACAAGGAATAACAGAAGGAGCAGGACAGAGAACTGCATCAGTTAAAACAAAAGGAATCTGGGAAGACAGTCAGAACAGCAAAGGTCCAAACCGAGGAAAAGATAGCCATCTCAGTTAAGAAGGGGGATAGAACCTTTTATAGGTACATCAGGGAGCGAAGGAAGACTAAGGGAGGGATAGTGAGGCTTAATAAAGGGGGGGTGGGCAGAGGGTAACTGTGAAAAGGCAGAGATACTAAACAAATATTTTTGCTCAATATTTACAAATGAAGAGGGGGAGGTGCCTAAAACAAACAATAGAAACACTGGATACAGAAGTTGATACCAGCCCATTTACAAAAGAAAGGGTTCTGAAAGAACTCTTAAAACTGAAGGTGGACAAAGCAATGGGGCCTGATGGGATTCATCCCAGAATTCTAAAAGAACTAAAGGTAGAACTAGTGACACCACTGACTATCGTCTTTAACAAATCATGGGAGGATGGGGTGGTACCTGAGGACTGGAGGAGGGCCAATGTGATTCCCCTTCACAAAAGTGGGAGCAGGGCAGAAGCGGGAAACTACAGACCAGTTAGTTTAACCTCAGTGATAGGCAAAATAGTGGAATCACTTCTGAAGGAAAGAATTGTCGAGTACCTAGAGACCAGAGGGGCACAGGACCCAAGGCAGCATGGATTCACAGCAGGAAGGTCATGCCAGATGAATGTAATAGATTTCTTTGACTGGGTGACCAAAGTAGTAGATCAGGGAGGTGCTGTGGACATGGCCTACCTAGACTTTAGCAAGGCATTTGATTAAGTCCCACACAAAAGATTAATATACAAGTTAGCCAGCCTGGGAGTGAGTCCCAAGATGATAGCCTGGGTAAAGAATTGGCTGGAGAATAGGACACAAAGGGTAATAATAAATGGAGTCCACTCTGAAGAAAGGGGGGTTACTAGTGGGGTGCCGCAGGGTTCAGTATTAGGACCGGTCCTCTTCAATGTCTTTGTAAGTGACATTGCAGAGTGACTCGAAGGAAAAGTATGTCTCTTTGCAGATGACACAAACATCTGCAACAGAGTTGATGCACAAGGTGGGATGGAAAGGATGAGAAGGGACTTGGCAAGGTTAGAGGAATTTGTCAAATGTATGGCAGCTTAGATTTAATGCTAAGAAGTGCAAGGTAATGCACCTGGGAAACAAAAACCCAGGGGAAGAGTACACAATGGGGGGTGAGATACTAACAACAACAAAAATGGAAAGGGACCTAGGGGGTAGTCATATCAGATGACTTAAAGGTGGGCAAGCAATGTGAGAGGGCAGTAAGGAGGGCTGGGGGGATACTGGGATCCATAGGGAGATGCATCACCAGCAGAAAACAGGAAGTTGTTATCCCTCTGTACAGACAGCTGGTGAGACCCCATCTGGATTACTGTGTGCAGTTCTGAAGACCCAATCTCCACAAAGACATAGACAAGATGGAAGCTGTCCAGACGAGGGCAACTAAAATGGTGCAGGGTCTGCACCAGAAGACATATGAAGAGAGAGACTAAAGGCGCTTAATATGTATAGCCTTGAGGAAAGGAGGGAAAGGGGAACATGATAGAAACGTTCAAGTACCTCAAGGAATCAACAAAGTCCAAGAGGTAGCAACTTTCAAAAGTGTATGCAAGAACAATGAGCACAACTTGAAGAGAAGTGGGGCGGCTCAGAGGTAATGTAAGGAGTATTTTTCACAGAGAGGGTTTGGATGCATGGAACGGCCTTCTGAGGAGGATGTGGGGTCAAAAACAGTGATTGAATTCAAGCATGCATGGGACAGCCATAAGGCAATTCTAGGGGTTGGGGGTAGAAAGAAGTAGGCCGCTGGTTAACTAGGATCTGCAGCTTATCCATTAGGTAGGGAAATGGGCAGACTGGGTGGGCCAAGTGGTCCTTATCTACCATCAAATTCTATGTTTCTATGTTTCTATCCCATCACAGAGTCAGACATACCAACAAATGAAAGTCACTTGGCATGCACCCTTTAAAATCAGTAGGACTCAGAGATCCCTTGCTCCACAAACCTAAGCCTAATGAAAAACTGAGACCCATTTTCATGTATTTCCTGGTGTTCTCAGTCAAGGAGCACATTTTAAAATTGGCAAGGCAGCAAAAGTTCTTATTGGCACACAGAGTTCAAATCCTAACAGTCCCTGCAGCCACAAGGACAAGAGTTCTTCTGCTCAGGTGCGGGCATCCAAACTAGGGTACAATGAACAGGTCTCAAATTCCACTGTTCAGTACTCCTTGAATAACTAATTTAAGTTCAGCACCCCAAACCACAAAGGACCTACCTGGATCCTAAGTGGCATTCTATGTCTAGGAAGAGCAGAAGCATCACTTGAAGCAAAAGCAAGTTAATTAATAAATTCCTTGAAGAGATAACAGCTAAGGTTAGAGCCAGAAGCCACAGTGTGGGAAGCAGAAAGTCATTGGCCTCTACTGGCTTCTCTCATGACAGTGACGGCATCGTCTCTGATCCTATCTCTGTGGATACTGTGGCTTCTTCTATGCCTCTTGAAGTTTAAATGCCCACCTGAGTGTGAACAGGTGCAGCTCTTTATTTCTTAAAGAGCTAATGCTAACCTCCATATGATTTGCCATGTTTCAGTTCTCAATCCAGTTCAAACCTGAGGGTCTTTCTTAATTGCTTGAGGTTCAATAACAGTGCATATGTTGAGCTCACAATAAACTCTAACATGGGAAAGCTTTAAAAATACTCCTAGCTTTGGACTAATTTTGGACCTTTACGTCCACCACTACCCTAGTATGGGGTTATTTTAAATAATTCAAGCCTCCATACACAAATGACTCATATTTATCAAATTGGTAGATAGTTTTCTGCATCCTGATTGGTCAGGACCCATGTTCTTATAAGATAACAACCCTGTAGGTGGCACTTTTTTGGCCAATCTGGATGCAACGTAGTCCACATATCCATTCCTGCCAGAACCTTGCAAAATGTTCTGGCAATCATGTCAGTGCTGTACAATACAGTAGTTGTCCTGACTTTTTAAATGTTTTTTTTTTTTTTCAACTCCCCACCCCAACACCAAATATAAAAAAAAACTGTAGAATACATATAATACAACATATAACTCAACCATGTGACCTTTTGTTTTTCTATTTTTCTTTTTCTGTAGTGATGGCCAGAAATCCATGGCACAGTAGTACATCAGCAGGAATACCAATAGTAACTCCACCTCCTCTCGCTACATGCACCCCCTTCTGCTGCCTGCCACTTGCTATCTAGTAACTCCCATCATAACAAAAACAGTGCTTCAGTTAGCGTCAACTTCCGTGGACCACTGGCATAATTTTAAATAACTTTTTTTCAGTTTCCAAACTATAAGCATGAGCTCTGCTCCTCTTTCTCCATTCATCTCTCTCTCCCCTTGACATGAAACTGTGAGTGCTGTGCTTCTCTCTCCAGTCATCTCTCTTTTCTCCCCTGGCAATCATGCAGTCTACAGCAAATCCATTTTTTTAAAGACCACGAATGCTATCTGCCAACCTACACTGTTGGTGACTCTCAATGTCAGTGACTCTACACTTACAGCACTATCATGCACAGACACTGGTGGGTTTCAGAGCAATTGTGCTGGCGGTAACCACCAACTGAAAGTAAATATATATAGGTGGCCTGAAATACATTTACTTTTTTTTTTTTAACAAAGTTGGCTAATGCCATCTCCCACCTGCACTGCTGGCAACACTCAGCATCAGCAATTCCCATAACACAATTACTCACAGCCACTGATGGCTTCCACTGCAGTTTAAAATATATGTACAAACTTCAGCAACCACCAAGGCAGAGGGGATAGCAGAAAGCAAATGACTGAAAGGCAGATTACTGTAGTGGGGAAGTGGGGAGGTGACAGAATAAATTAGCCTGTAGTGCTAAATCTCTAAAGTACCGTCTAGTGGTAGAAACACAGCATAGCATACATGCAAAAAGGGACTACTTTGATAAAATTGAAAGAAAACAGAAACACAACTAATCTTTTAATTTTTTTAAATGTATTACATAAAAAAATTATGATGAACCTATTTTATAAGTGCAATAAGACACTCCAGGGTGTGGGTTGTTGCCTGATAAAAGCACTTCCCAACTGCTTAAGTCACATGGCACAAGCACCTTGTGCTTCACTACGTACCTGGGGTGTGTTCTAATCAGGCAATAACCCACACCCTGTCATCTCTTATTGCTTACTGATTTATCATCAGTGCTTATCTATTGATAATCCCCGCTTTCCCACCATCCTTTTTTATTTTGTCGACTCTATTTATTCGCCTAACTTACCAAACTCTCTCTGACGTGGATATTCGTCACGGCTCTCCCATCCGCCTGAAGCTTCCAGCTCTCCATCTCTCTGGCTGGGCCCTTCTCCTTTCTGCCTCTCCTGGCTGTATGACCCTGCAGCTCTGAGTTCCCCAGGGCAGGACCACCAAACTCCTCCTGGCACTTATATCTACAATCTAGTACAGAGCAACCAAGGACTTGCAGGGAGAACCAGAAACAGGGGCTGGGAAGCCTGGCATTGGACATGGGGCCGACCACTGGTCCCACCTTCACCTACTGGCAGGCAGGGTTTTTACTTGGTTTACTCCTCTATGGCATGGCCATGCAATGGCAACAGCATATGAAGGACTCGCTCCTGCCCCGTCCTGTAGTCACCCGCTACCACCATCCCCATTGGCTGCCACAGGATGGTGTGAGGTGTCCCCAGTCACCACTAGGAGCCGCCACCATACAAGGAATCCCCAGAACCCACCCCAGGAAAGAAGAGCAGTTCTCTGGATGCTCAATCCTCTCCTCACCTTGCCGACACCCGGAGGCCAGAGTCTATTCCTGAACCTGGGTCCCTGGCATGGCACGAGGTGTGGCATCCAGTGCCTCAACCCTCAGCACCATTGGGCTCGCTCCTACCCTCCTTCATACCCTACCAATTCTTCCCCCTAGCACCACTATTATACTGCATTATTCCTGGTTGCTGTAAGTGTGTTCTTGCTTAGCTCAAGCCAACGTCTTCAAACAGATAAGCACGCTTAATTCTTTGGCTAGGAATCCCTTGTCCACAAGGGGTGACATCTCCAACTCATTATCACCTGATTTCTCAATTATTATTTTGAGCAGCACCGAGAGAGAGAGAGAGAGAGAGTGCTGACAAAGCAATGTCTTTCTTGGTCCTCTCAACAAATTAATAATGTGAATAAACACTCTTTTGTAGTCACAGTACCCTTGGATAGGACATCTTGAGAGGATGTAGCTTTCTGAGACCACTCCATGAAACTGAGTTCCACTTGTTAGTGGCCTATGCAAGTTGCACATTGTGATTATTTCAGGAGAAATATACTCAGCCCTCCCCCCTTTCTTTTCCCTCACCTTCAATTCCCCCTCCCCCACTTCTTCTCCCCTTCCTCCGTAATACCTCCTGCCTCCCCTCCCTTTTCTCTACCCTTCCATAATAGGACTTTGATTTTTGTCCAGATTACTTGGATCAATACCATGTCGTGACAAGTTGGTTGTTTCTAACGCCATTGACTATTCTTCTGCTGTTATGAGTTATGGAATGCTTTTTTCTAGATTTCATATATTCTCTTATTTATTTATTTAGTTTTGGTAACCGGGTAGGCCCACTGAGCCCTGAAGGTCCCTTTTTCAGGGGGTGACCCGGATTTAGTTACAGAGGTATACAGGTACAACATTTAGTATCAGAGGAATATAGGTACAGCAAAGAAACAAGTGTAGAGCAATACAAGGAGAGTAAATACTTGGATAAGTATTGGTATCATTCATATGGTTAGACTAAGGCCTTTGCAGTCACCTCTTATGCACTTTAAAATACTTATTTGCTCATGAATCTATTCTATTTTGTCTGTTGGACATATGCTTCTGAAAATTCTGTTCAATTTAACAGGTTGGGATTATGAAATAGTAAATTTGTCTGATTGTAAGGTATTCTTATGACAATCTTACCCCTTTGGGAGTCCCCTTTTCTCACTTAAGGTCCTTAATCTACCTATAATACTTACATAGATACATAGATACATAGACAGTGTCGGCAGATAAGGGACTATGGCCCACCCAGTCTGCCCATTTGAGCTTGTAAGTTCAGTTTGTTTTCCTAGAAGTCTGTTGCCCCTTACCCCTGACCTCCAGAATTCCTTTATGTTTATCCCATGCATTCTTAAATCCCGTGATTGTTTCAGCCCCCACCACTTCCTCTGGCAGGGTGTTCGACTTGTCCACCACCCGTTCTGTGAGAAAGTCTTTCTCATGTTTCCTCTGAATCGTCCTCCTCCAACTTCATCCCATGCCCTCTAGTCCTGGAACATCTTTTCGCTTAAAAATAGTGTTTCCTGCCCCTGTTCCTCCCCTGTAAGATACTTGTATGTCTCTATCATATCCCTCTCCTTCCTCTCCTCCAGGGAGTACATGTTCAGTTCCTTCAACCTGTCTTCATAGGACTTGTGATGCAATCCATGCACCATCTTTGTTGCCCTCCTCTGAACCTTCTCTACCCTGTCTATGTCCTTATGTAGGTATGGTCTCCAGAACTGTACACTGTACTCCAGGTGGGGCCTCACTAGTGCCTTGTATAGTGGAATTATGACCTCCCTTTTCCGGCTGGTGATGCCCCTGCCTATACATCCCAGCATCCTATTTGCTTTACCTGCTACCTTGTCACACTGTTTCCCTACCTTGAGGTCATCAGAGATGACAACCCCAAGATCCCTTTCCTGCTTGGTGCATGCTATATCCTCACCCCCAACTGATATATTGTGCCAGGGTTTTGTGCTCATATGCATTATCTTGCACTTCTTTGCATTGAATTTCAACTGCCAAACCCTGACCATTCTTCAAGTTTCTGCAGGTCGCTTCTCATTCTGTCTTCACTCTCTGGTGTGTCTACTCTGTTACAGAGCTTTGTGTCATCAGCGAACAGTGAAATTCTGCCTTCTAGGTCCTGCGCAATGTCACTGATGAAGATATTGAATAGGACCAGTCCCAGCACTGATCCTTGTGGTACCCCACTGGTCACTCTTCCCTCTGTGGAGTGACAGCCATTTATCACCACCCTCTGTGTCCTGCCACCCAGCCAGTTACCTACCCACCACACTACTGTCCTGCCCACACCCAAATTCCCCAGTTTGTGTAATAGTCTTCTATGTGGCACAGTGTCAAAGGCCTTGCTGAAGTCCAGATAGGCCAAGTCCACCCCTCCCCTGATCCACCTCCCTAGTCACCCAGTCAAAATTCACTGAGGTTGGTCTGCATGACCTCCCCTGGTGGAACCATGCTGCCTTGGGTCCTGTAGTCCATTGACAACCAGATGTTCCACCAATCTCTCCTTCAGTAGTGCTTCAGTGATCTTCCCCACTACCGGGGTGGGGCTGGCGGATCTGTAGTTCCCTGCTTCTCTTTATTCCCCACTTTTGTATGGGGACTACATCTGCTGTCCTCCAGTCTTTGGGTACCTCCCTGTTTCCAGTGATCGGCTAAACAGGATAGCCAGAGGTTCAGCCACCACCTCTCTTAGTTCTTTAAGGACCCTGGGGTGCACCCCATCTGGCCCCATTGCTTTATCAACTCTTATTACTTCCAGTTCCTTCAGGACCCTTTCTCGGGTAAAGGGACTTGTGTCCATTTCTGCCATTCTCACCCTGTACTCCCTTCAGACCCATTCCTCCTCCTCTTCAGTAAAGACTGAGCAGAAATACCTGTTCAATATGTCAGCTTTACTGTTGTCATCCTCCACAGCCCCATCCTCCCCTTCAGTCTCCTATCCTCCCTTTGTCTTTCTTTTTCACTCATGTACCTGTAAAGGTTTGTCCCCTCTACCCACTGATTTTGCAATGTGTTCTTCTGTCTGAGCTTTGGCTTCCCTTACTGACCTCCCTGCCTCCCTTTGCTTCTCCTGGTACTTCTCCCTATCCCTTCTGCCTGCGTCTTTTTGTATTGCCTGAATGCAATCTTTTTGGCTTTCACTTTCTTGCTACCTCTTTGGAAAACCATAATGGTCTCCTCTTCCTTTCCTCTTGCTAACCTGCTTAATGCATAATTCTGTTGTTCTTGTAATCCCCATTTTTAAATACCCCTGTTCCTCAACCCTGATTCCTGTCCCATTCCCTTAATGCCTCTTTCAAGTATCTCCCCATTTCCCAAAGTCTGCCCCCAAAATCCAGGATACATGTTTTGTGTGGTTTGGTTCTGCTCTTTCTGTGATTTCAAACCACAATGACTGGTGGTCACTGTTTCCCAGGTGCTCCCCACTGTTACCCCATCACACTGTCCCTGTTTGTGAGCACAAGCTCCAGTATTGCCTTCTGCCGAGTTGGTTCCTGACCAGTTGCTTGAGGAAGGCACCTGAAGAGTCCAGGATAAATCTGCTCCTATTGATGCTGCTGCTGGGATGCTCCAGTCCACGTCTGGAATATTGAAGTCTCCAACCAGTACTACCTCACCCTTGTCTGCCATCCTTTGGATGGCTAGCATCAACTCCCCATCTGTTTCTTCCTCCTGGGCTGGTGGTCTATAGACCACACTGTGCGGATGGCTGGCCCCATTTTCCTTACCAGCTTAACCCACAGTATATCTCCCCCATTTTGTTCCTCCTGGATCTCTGTGGCCCTTATGTCATTTTTCACATACAGTGCCACTCCTCCTCCCTTCCTGCCTGCTCTGTCTCTTCTGAATATGTTGTAGCCAGGTATGGCCATCTCCCAGTTGTGGTTATCATTACACCAGGTTTCAGTGATAGCTACAATGTCCAGGTCTGACTGTACCATGACAGCCTCCAGATCTTCCATCTTGTTGCTAAGGCTCCTGGCATTTGCACATGGCTTTCCATGATTTGATCTCCCTAGACTGTTTCACTTTTCTACTCCAGCCCCTTCCATGGTTGTCATTTATTCCTGGTTCTCCTTGCTGTCTGCCCCTCTGCTGAATTTTGCCCTTTTTCTGCTTATCCACCTCTTGGGCACTAATCTCCATCTTCTGCACACTGCTTTGCAGAGATAGCCACTCCTCTGGTTCACTGGTTGCACTGCTAGCTGTGGGGGGTGAGCAAGTAGGTACCCTCCTTGCTGGCCTGCCACCCCCTTTTGCTAGTTTAAATGCTTGTCAATGTAGCATTTAAACTTATCATTGAGTGCTTGGATTCCCCTCCAGGATGGATGCAGGCCGTCAGGCTTGAACAAACCTCCTTCCCTCCAGGTAGGCCCCCAGTCACCAATGAATCCAAACCCTTCCTCACAGCACCAGTTCTTCAACCATGAGTTAGAGTTCCTGGTGCATGCACTCTTATGCTCTCCCTTGCCTCTCACAGGTAGTACTTCTGAGAAAGTGACAGAAGTAGCTACTTGCTTGAGACCCCTCCCCAGTTTCCTAAACTCTTCCTGAACTTCCTTTGGCTCCTCATTTTCCAGGTCATTAGTACCTAGGTGGATAATGACATCCAGCTCACCCTCCCGTCTTGCCTTCCCAGTGAGCCCCAGGATCTTCCTTCCATCTCTCCATGCCGTGGCACCTGGTAGGCACCTCACCTCCCTGTCCTCCCCCTCCTGTGTTCCTAGCTGGATCCCTCTTATGATGGAGTCCACCACCAGGATTCGCTTCCTCCGCTTCTGGGGTCCACTGCTTTCCCCGTTGAGGTCACCTCCTTGGCTAACCTCCACATCCTTTCCTTCCACTTCTTTGGGTACCTCTATTTGGTTGTCCTCATTTGCCAGTGTGGCATATGAGTTCTTGAGTGGAATAGGATCTGGGATGTGCCTCTGCCTGACTGCTCTAACCCTCCCTGAGCCCACTGTCATCCAAGTGCTCCTCGTTCTCAGCATCCTTTGAGGCAGTTGCATTGGACTGGGTGGTCCCTGGATAGGGTGATAGTACTCCTGACCCAGTTTACTTCTGCTCTGAGTCTGGCTACCTCATCCCACAGTCAGAGAGATGCATGCAGATGGGCAGCACCTCAGTGTCCAGAAGGTCTGCCTGAATATGGCTGCCCAGCCACTGCATTGCACCACTCCCCACATTATACTGCAATTCCACTACTTGTCTGCTACTGAAGCTCTCCTAGTTCCCTTTTTATTAATTTACTGTACTAAAAATCCTGCCACTGATGCTCAGATAATTTTTTTAAAGAAAAAGAAACCAATAAATAAATAAATGAGTCAATACACTTGTGCTGAGGGTGGGCTTCTTCCTCCTTATGCCCCTCCTACTTCACACCCTTTACTATACCCTGTGTTTACCTCCTGTCAATCAGATTTAACAAGGGCATATAATTAAGAGTTGGGGAAGGGAGGAGGGGGAAAATTTGCAGCAATTAAAGACAGCACAGAATTACAGCACCACTATGTTTTAAATTCTCAATAGCCCAAAAACAATTATAAGTAAAGACAACAAAGAAAGTATAGTGTCACTAAAAGCCCACAATCTAAGTTTAAAAGAAAAATAGCAATTACCAGTTACTCTAAAGCACCGAACTTGAATATGTTTCCTTCCTTCCCCTTCTGGCTTCTTCTGAGAAAATAAAAATCTGCTTGCTACTTTAACTCTGACTAAGCCCCACCTCCAGTTATCACGTAGCTGAGGTCAGAGGCCAGACAATTAACACCCTTCACCCAACTACAGGGCAGTCAGACAAGCCAAGATAAAATTTGTAGCAATTAAAGACAGCACAGAATTACACCACCACTATGTGTTAAATTCTCAACAGCCCAAAAACAATTATAAGTAAAGACAACAAAGAAAGTACAGTGTCACTAAAAGACCACAATCTAAGTTTAAAAGAAAAATAGTAACTACCAGTTACTCTAAAGCACTGAATTGTATATATTTCCTTCCTTCCCCTTCTGGCTTTTTCTTACTTACTATGCTGTTTTTTATTTGCTCCCAGTTCACCATGGCCCCTTTAAATATTATAACATGGAATGTTAAAGGACTTGGTTCCCCTGTTAAGGGGAAAATAATTCTGTCCCACCTTAAAAGTTGGATCTGGCAGTATAGCCTAGAAGTTAGAGTAACAAGTTGTAAATGAGCTTGGTACATCCAGCAAACCTGGGTTTGATTCCCACAACCTCCACTTATGTCCTGTGTGACTCTAAGCAAGTCACTTAACCAGTGCTCCCAGGTTGCCCCTGTAAACAGGCACTTGTCCTAGTGGGCTTTACCTGGTTACCAAAGACTAAAATAAAAGTTGCATAGCTGACCTTGTAATCCTTCAAGAGACCCATCTCACTCTTTTAGAGTCTGATAAGTGGCAGAGGGTATGAGTAGAGAACATTTTCTATAGCTGCTATTTAAACAAAGAGGTGTTGTGAGTTTAACCACAAACGGTCTTTATTTGATTAAAATTGACCCTGTTTAGTTTATAGTATATGGTCAAGCGTGATTGTGTATGGAAAGCCATACATTGTAAAAAGTCATTCTGCTGCAGTAGTGATGTTCATACTAACACAGAATGACTTTTCATTCTGCATTAGTATGAACATTACAATGTAAGTGATCCCATCAGCACTGTTGTTGGGGCTAGCAGCCTTTGAAGTGTTGTGTGTGTGAGCTGACAGGTGGGTGGATGGTTGAGAAGTGCGGGTCACAGACGGCAGAGGCTGATACTTGAAAAATTAAAAGTGATTTTGTGTTTTTTGGGACCATACACTATATGGAATAGTGTGTGGTAGCACAAATACACAACATTGCTCTTCTCACACCTCATGGTTACTATGATGTCAAAGGGACCTCTCAAGATTCGCTCTTGAGGTCCTTCACATCATGGTAACCACTCGGTGTAAGAACAGCATTGTTGTGTATGGGCTACCATACACTATCCTGTACATTCTAGTCGTATGTGAAAATGGGCAGTTTTGCCTACTATGCTTACTAGTATAATCAATAAAAAAAAAAAACATGTATCTGATGATGAGAACAGAAGACAACTCCTGCTTTGCTAAATTGAAGGGAAGGAATATGCTCTCTTCAATATGTGGGCCCCTAACTCTTTTCTGTCCAAATTCTTCTCAGTAAACCTTCCCAGAATTTAACCTTTTATTAGAATTTGAAGTGTTACTATGTAGTGATTTTTAACACTGTCATGGACCCTCTCCTTGATAGATCCTCACAGTCCTTATATTCCCTAGTTAATTGCAATTCTTCAGCCCTGAACTGAATGATTAAAAATCTCAGTCTCACCAATACTTGGAGATTCATCAACCCTATGGGTAGAGATTACAATTTCTTTTCTCCCCAATATAATACCCACAGTCAGCCAGCCAGCCAGCACAGCAGTAACACTACCTTGGAGCCGTAATGACCTGGGTTCAAGGAATGAGCATGGGAAGTTGATGGGTTGGTCGGGTGGGGAGGGGGGAGGATCAAGCATTCTGTGGTCCTCTCTCATCTTCCAGGGGGGGAGGGGAGGAGGTAGCCAGTGCTTGATCCATGCCTTGCAGTCACTGGGGGTGTAACAGCCAGGACTAAGTAGGTTTGGGAGGCATGTCAGATATTCAGTATGCCTGCCCCAATGTCATTGCATGCCACACCTCCTTGGAGCAAAAACCAGGAAAATGGGAGGCTCCAACTGCTGCAAGATGACATCTTCCCCCACATCACAGCCACAGTGCCACTGACTGGGATCTAGCTCCCATTGTTCCATTCAGTCTCCATTGGGGGGATGATGCGGGACCCCCAATGGCCCCACCCCGTGGGGTAAGCCAGGAGTCTTTGGGAGTGAGGTAAATCCCAGGGTGGGTAGCTGGGCTGAGCAGGTAGTCTGACTTATGGGGGCTATCTGGATGCAGAGAAAGCATACTAAAAAAAGAAATAATTCCTACAATCATTTGGATTATATTTTTGCCTCCTTCTCTTCCCTTTGCACACATATTTTTTCCCTCCATTTTGATAATTTCACAATATCAGATCATGCACTATACAAATGTTCTCTAAACACAATCCACAATGACCCTTCTCAAAAATATTGGCATTGTAATGTTTCCCTTCTGAAGGATGAAGCGTTTATAATTCAGCTTAAACAAGAAGTCCAGCACTTCTTTCAACTAACCTAACAGGTGAGTTCAGCAGTGGTGGGATCTGGGTTGCCATCAAGGCAGTTACTAAAGGTTTAATCACAAGTTTTTCCGCTAACAGCAAGAGAGACAGGCCTAAACTTTTATTTGACAAGGAAGCTGCTTTGAGTAAACCAGATGTTGGAACATAAGAATTGTAAACTTATGGATCAGGATCTCTTGCATTACCTTGTTAAAATATAAAATTAATACCATGTACAGTATAATGAAAAAATAGAATATGCGTTGTTTAGGTCCAAACAGAAATTCTGGAAATCAGGGGAAAAGACTGGAAAGTTACTTGCTAACAGACTCAAACAGACGCAGAGGGCAAATGTTAGTGCAGGAATCTGAGATGACTCAGGCTTGGTTAAGTCAAAAGTGGTGAATTTTTTATGATTTCTACAAGAACCTTGACTCTTCAAATTCTCATGCTTCCCCCTAAGAAATTACCCAATACCTCACTAAAATTAGACTGCCCCAGCTTCCTGAGGATGTCTGTATTTCTTTATAAAACCCATTTCTAATCATGAATTGGAACCAGTCATTTCTAATCTGCCCGATGGATGTGCTCCTGGTCCTGATGGCTTACCTGGTGAACTTTATAAAATACTTTGTCCTCTCATTAGTGACCATCTTTTTATTTGCTTAAGCCTCAGTCTATCAGTCTCTTCCTAGCTTCCACAAACAATAAAAATATTACCCTAATTTATAAAATGGACAAGGACCCCTCTTGTTGCGATAATTAATTCTCTACAGTGATTAACACAGTTTAGCTAAATTATTAGCAAACAGGTTGTCCTTAGGAATGAATACCCTTATAAGCAAGGAGTATGTAGGATTCAACTCAGGTAGATGGGGAGCTGACAATGTCAGGAAGCTTATATCAACTGTGTGGGCAGCCAACATAAGAAAAATAATGCCATGGTCCTTTCACTTGATATGAGTAAAGCCTTTGACTCTTTAGAATGGCCCTTTCTCTCAGAATGTTTAAAAGCTTATGGTATTAGCAGCATTTTTTGGAACTAGGTAAAAACTAAGTATAAGAATACAGTACATAAAATATCTCCATCAACATCCATTATTTTAAGTTTTGGTCTAGCCTTAGCTGGGTTGTTTAATTATTTAACAGTATCCCAGCACTGTTTGGGTTGTGATGGGTTAAAAATCTTGTTGTGGTAATATTTTTTTTTTTGCCTATTTTATAAGTAATTTGCATCTGTTTCTCTGCTTTTTAAATAATTCCAAGTCATCAGTATTTAATTTTTTGTTTGCCTTTTTCCAAAGTCTATTTTTAAGCCCGATCATTTTCTTGATAAAGTCATCCATCCATACTATATGATTTTGTTTTACTTTTTGTGTCCTTAAAGGGGTGTGCTTATTGCAAACTTGTACAAAAGTGTCAGTAAAATCTGCTATCCCTAGATCTAAATCTGGGATTAAGTTTAACCTTACCCAATTTTGATTTTGCAAGTCATTATTGAAATTTATAGGATGATAATTCACATAACTTCTAGTAGTGTATTTGGTTGTATTAATACAGCAATAAATGTCATGAATTGTACACAATGTTGGACTGTGATCACCTAAATTAGGGGAAAGTACTTTATGGCTCTTAATGCTAAAAGTTTTAGAAAAGAACATCAGGTCAAGAATGTTACCCAAGTTTTGCAAAAACCACTTTCTTGTAACCTGATTTATAACTTGCTGGATATTTAAGATTTGGAAAATCTGTTCTTATCTTCTACCCTTGGGTTTACCCCATGCGGTATTAAAATTGTCAACTAAGATGATATCTTTATTTACCACAATAGCATAAATTTCCTATGCTACTGCCTCAAAACTGTCCACATTATTTCTTGGGGGAGAATAAATTATTCCTACAAAAAGCTGAAGTTGCTCAGATGTAACAAGTAAGTATTCAATGCCTAGTATTGTACCTGAAAAAACAATATCAAATTACCCCAATTTACAATGAATGTATAAAAGTACTCCTCCTCCTCATTTACCCCTATCTTGTCTAAAGACATGGGGCCTGATTCCAAGAGGGGCTACGTCGGTGTAAGGTGAGATATGCCAAACCCCATGGCGTATCTTGTGACTTACATCATGCCATATGCCAGTCCCTATTCTGAGTTGTGACTTGTATCATGGCAGCTGCGTGCTGTGACATTCGTGGAATATGCCACCAACTACACCACAGCCCACAAGGCTTAGCACAAATGTGGGTTACAACAGCAACTTCAACCAATTCTAGGAGGGCAGCTGTCATAACCCACAAGTGCCATTCCAGAAGGGGCACTGGCAGAGCTAACCTAGGACAGCCCAGAGCTGCTCTAAGTGGCAGCTGACAGTGCAGTCCATCAGCTGCCCATGCCGTGGCACCGCAACACTAGCACAGCAGTATTCTCCATGCCTCCAAAGGCATACCCCAGCTCCCTAGCCCCCCAAATGTCATCCATTTCTGGTGCACTCCTGGGATGCCTGTGCCTTCTGTCCTGCCCCCCCATGTCTCCTGGTGTATGTCGAGGTGGTCTGGGGTGGGGGGGCTTTGGGGGGCTGCCTGTCACCAGCCGCGAGTTACGACATGCGGGATCTATATGCCATGCATATGGCAGTAGCCTACACCTGGTGAATCCCGCATATCGCAAGTGCTGGGACACTGCCACTCTTGGAATGTGGTGTAGGGTCCCTGGTGCAGTGGTGAATGGTGTAAATCACAACCACATGCAAGTTACACCGTTCGCTCTGGAATCAGGCCCATTATAACCTTCTTGATGGATCTCATCATTTTGTATTTGTTTTGTTAACCAAGTTTCAGAGAAACCTATAATGTTAGGAACATGTTCCTGTGTCCAAATTCAAAATTCCTTGACTTTTTTAATCATGCTTCTTGAATTTTCGTGTGTTATTTTTAAATCAGGTGTAGTTATAAGGTTAGGTCCTGTGTTGACTTCAATGTGATAAACGGCTGCAGCATTTCATTGACCCACTTCATCCCATGACTGCAAGAAAGCATGACTAAACAGAAAGGATCATCCCCAGTACCTCCTCTGAGAACAAACATAAAAAATAAAAAACTTCCCTATTCAGTAGCAGCGCCAACATCTCCTACCTGTGTGACACAATAAATCACTCATGCCCTCCTCCATTGGAGAAGCAGTTTTGCAATTAAAATCGCAAAGAAGACTTTTGCTTAGTTGTCCCAGGGAATGTGGCAGAACCGGAACAATTTCTATCACAAAAACTAAACAATGCAGATAGCTGGGTAGGAACAGGGCAGAAGACAACCAAAAAACAAAGAGGGGCTAAAAAAAAAGAAATGTAATGGTAAACAGCAGCAGCACCTAGTTAACAAAGAAAGAAATGAGAACTTTTTTTAAACAAGTATGCATCCACCCTCCAAAATATACTGTAAAACTGTCAAAATGCTCTTTTTTTCTTCTTTTAACTATTTTTAATTATAATTAGCCATTGTATAATAGCAATAGTGCACTACAGGGTGTGTGTTGTGCTGGGATAACATCACTTCTGGGGTGATTAGTCGCACTCAGCCTGTGGCCTCGTGCCTAATCACCCCAGGCATGATGTTATCCCAGCACAACACACACCCTGTCATGCATTATTGCATAAGTCTATAACTGTATTGTATGTTCCAATGTGTTTTTACCATAGAATCTAAAATGCAATCCCTAAGTTCTAAGTAGTGCAATTCTACAAATTAGCTATTTAAAATAGAACAATGCTTACCTACTTTCCAAGGATAAAATTCCCACTGGGTAAATTTTATCTAAACTTTTAAAAGTCACTAATTGCACTAATTATGAATTTGGAAGACTTTAGTACACTCTTAAAAAATTAAAAACGAAGGGAAAAAAAAATCACCATTACCTGATTTCAAGATACCACCGAGCAGACTCAGGTCACAGTTTAGCATTCAGAGTCATACAATACAAATTTTAGATAACGTTAAGTAAGCTTCTTATATTTCACTAACTCAATCTTAAATTTCAAAACTTGTTTGAACTAATTCAGCTGTAAATAATAATAATGCTTTGTTGGTTGAGCATGTTCCAGGTTCATCCTTTAATATAAATCTCAGGCTAAACAAACCCCGAGGGAAAATAAGAGAAGCTGGTTTACATTGGCTTCTATGAGCCAAATATATAAATGTAAGTGCAAAATGGCTTCAGGTAGTGATTTATATTTCTCGTCAATTGTAGTAAACACTAATTTGCTAAATACAACATAACTGAAATACTGGACCTAAATATCAGAATCAAATCCCTAATAATAAACATCGATTTACTAAGAGCAAAAACATTAAAAGGCAGGGAATAATTATAACTGTCAAAAGACTCAAGGGGAATACAATATCCCTTCTTTGTTTTACTCTGAATAAATTTGAAATTTGTCTCCAAGCGGTGCTCGTGTATTCGCTCGTGCTAGTGAGTGTTCTATGCTTTTAAATCAAACAAGCCCCACCCCTTCTGGTCCACACCCAGTAACTGGCTCCCCTGAGCCTGAACTCACTGAAAGAATGCAGCAACGGGGGACTGGTGGCTGTCCACAGAAGTGTCAATGTGAGCATTTCACTGAAAGTCCCATAGATGACTTTGAAGCAGGGAACTCCCAGACTAACAGTCAGTTGATAAGTGCAGGCAGCACCTTCTTTGGATGTCTCATTCTAGGCAGCAAACAGATGTTAGGTGCAGAAGCAGCAGTGCAGGCTACAGTTAAAATACTGCTACAGAGTCAGTATTTGGCTCCCCCAAGCCTGAACTCACTGGAACAATGCAGCAACTGAGGACAGGTGACTATCTGCAAAAGTGTCAATGTAAGCATTTCACTGGGAGTTCCATAGATGACTTTGAAGCAGGGAACTCCCAGACTAACAGTCAGTTCGTACTGTAAGTGCAGGCAGCACCTTCTCTGGGTGTCTCATTCTAGGCAGCAAACAGATGTCAGGTGCAGAAGCAGAAGTGCAGGCTCAGTTAAAATGCTGCCATAGAGTCCCAGAGTAAGTTGAAATGCAGGTTGCAGATTCTGGTGTTACATCTGCATCCCGAGATAGTGAGCAGATAGGGACCTCCCAGGAAATGAGTACACAATGCACAGGTGGGCTCGCTGATAGCAAGTGGTGCGGGCTTTTAAATTGAGCAAGCCCCACCCTCTCCAGTCTGCACCCAGTAGTTGGCTCCCCCGAGCCTGAACTCACTGGAACAATGCAGCAACAGAGAACATAGACAATACCTGTACAGAGTTCTGAATCAAGGTGGCTGTCCACAAAAGTGTTAATGTAAATGATTCACTGGGAGTCCCGTAGATGACTTTGAAACAGGAAACTCCCAAACTCACAATCAGCTGGTACGTGCAGGCAGCATCTTCGTTGGGTGTCTCATTCTGGGGAGCAGGCAGATGTCAGGTGCAGAAGCAGCAGTGCAGGTTACAGTTAAAATACTGTCACAGAGTCCCACAGTAAGTTGAAATGCAGGTTGCAGATTCTGGTGTTACCTCTGTATCCTGAGATAGTGAGCAGACAGGGACCTCCAAAGAAATGGATGCACAGTGCACAGGTGGACTTGAATTAATTAGCGGTAAGTAGGGTATTCACAGGTTTAATTTTTTTAATTTCCAGCAAATTAGAACTGTCTTACAAAAAATGTACTTCAGACTAACAATAATATTCTATTAGATGAGAAACTGGATCAATATTATAAAATGGTCTTATTCAGAAAATGGGTTAAATTGATATACAAGACTCTGACCCTCCTTCCTTCCTTACTACAGATGTGAGAACACATCTGGAGTCTGATCTTAATATTACTTTATCTGAAGATATGTAGGAAGGGCTCTTAAATAATGCTTTTAAAGCTAGTAGAGATATCAAAGGGAAGCTTACGCAATTTAAATTATTGCATTATAATAACTGGGTAGCGTTTACTCCCATAGGGAAAATGGGTTATAATTCATTGTTATAACCCGTGGGTTATAACAGCGAACACATGGCCAGTGTTCCGTGCTCCACACCTATGCAAATATCCAGACCTCCCTCTCCCTTTCTCGGTGCTCTCTGTCTATTTCGCCGTCAGCAGCTCCTGGTGGTAAGTAAATAAAAAAAAGAGAACTGCCTCAGTCACCAGTAACCTTCGCCAATCCTACCTTAAACTCCTTGAGTAAAACTGTTTTTTTAAAAGTAGAAAAGAAACCAGGAATGTTTTCAGCAGCCATGGATGGCAGAGCATGTAGTATTTATGCCAACCAGACCACGGCTGCACATCAATGTATTTTTATTTTATATAATTGCTGTGGTGAGAAAACGCTCCCTGGCAATTACAGTATATAAAATAAAACATGAGGTAGTGTGTAAAACTTGAATTTTACACACACCCTCAGTGTTGGATGCTTGAATAAACCCCTCGAGCTTCACTCAAGGGGTTTATATAGCATCCAACACCTCAGGTGTGTGCAAAATTCTCGTTAAACACACCACCCCATACTTCTTTCTATTTATTATTATCTTAGCCCTGTAAAATTGGAATTGATGGGTTTCCATCAGAACAGTACATATTGGAGATTAAACCAGTTTCATGCTTCTACTGCACACATGCTCTGTCATTGTCCAAAGGTTTTCAAAACTTGGGAAAAGCTAATGGTTATATGCCATAAGATCTCCAAGGAGAATATGCTATTACATCCCAAAACATGTCTCCTTTGTGATTACTCTAGGGCCCCTCAAGTCAAACCCCACTGAAAGATATGGTTACAATTAGCAGCGCTTAACCTAAAAAGGAGTATACTAAAGTACTGGAAATCTGACTCAGATACTGTGTTGGAGGAATTGTGGTCTTATATGACCTCATGTGCTGCTAACGAATGCATTAGTTACAGTTTACTGGGCAAATAAGAACTGTTTCCTAAGATCTGGAATCCCTTTCTTACTTATGCCACAATTAACTGATGATATCATAGAGTAACCTTTATTCTGAATTATTTGCTCTTAGCTCCAACACTTTAGTTGTTTATATTTTTCTTTATTGTTTCAATACTTGCTATTTCACTTTACTCTAGATTGCGTACTCTTGTTCTAAATATTTTAATCAAGATCTTGTTACTGTATATACAAAGGTTTTTCATAGGTGTAGATGTAGTTATTTCTTTGTGTCTTTAATGCTATGTATTCCTTATATCCTGTTTGCTCTTTTAAATTCAATAAACATAATAATATGAAAAAAGAGTATATTGAAACTTTGATGTAAAAATATGGTAAAATGACCAAATTATGTGTGAGCATTGAAATATTTCAATGTTCACTCACAACTAGGCTGATTTTTAGTATTTTTATTCCAAACCTTCCAACATAGCCATTTTTTCACCCCACCTGATAAACATAACAGATGTCGCTGAAGTCCTGGATGTCATGTGTTTCACCCATGTGGTGCAAAATGACATTTCAGCAATATACTATAAATGCCAAATGTCATTTTTTATAAAGGGAGTCATGGAATGACTATCTTGAAAAGCTGGAGTCAAAACAAAAAAAAAATATATTTATCAAGAAATGTGTGTAGTGCCACCCTTTACCCCAGTGGTAGTGCTATGTGATCCTCTACTAGTAAGCTGACTTCAGGTGCGAGCTCAGTGAGCCAGCTATATAGGGATGAGGCTTGGAGGATAGCTTTGTTACGTGAAACCATACCCCAGCCTGGGAATGAAGGTTGTAGGGTTTCCCACATTGGCCCAAGTACCACATAGTGAAGAAATCTCTTCCTTTGACATAGAGCCCTGCACCTCTGCACCTGTAGGTGGCAGAGGGCCCTTTTCACTTGCTGAGAGATGGACTGTTTGCCCTGTGCATATGTGTCTGTGGCCACATGAAGACACAGGGCCCTGAGTGCCCTGCAATTCCACAGCCTAGCAGACATCACCATCAATTCTTTACTTTCATTGATATACACATGGGTTCTGCACTTCCATAGGTGGACAGATTCTTCTTTTGGTGCAGGGCCCAGAGCGCCCTGAACTTCTGTATCTGTTCACATAAATGATGATATGATTCCACTATATCAAAAAGAAAGAAAATTCTTTGCAAAAAACTGCATTAATAAACCTGTTAGAATTCAACTTAATGTAACAAAAGTAGGGAATTGCAGCATTAGGGTTTCCAGCTATAACTCCCCACCACCATCTCACCCCCAAGCAGCAAAAAGTAAAAAACATTAAGGTTTTTGTGTTACCAGTGTCCTGGTGAATCAGTGGTGGTGTCTTCCTTGGGCTTGTCAACCCTAATGCTTACAAGGTCAGACATGATGGGCCCTGCATGAAAAAAACTACAACAGATTCTGTTGGCAACATGTTGTGAGACATATCATACTTCTCTACCTTTGTAGAGTGCATCACTATGAGGCACTGTCTTAAAGCTGTACCTTGTAGTTCTGGAGGCATCTACTCAAGCTGAGTTCTCTGTAGTGCACTGCTTGAGGAGCGATTACAGAAGTGCGAGTATGGGCATATGCTTTAGATCCATCCTGAACTTTTCCATGCACCAGTGGGTTCACTTCATTGTTTGAATGAATAGCTATGTGTAGGGGTCCAGGTGCATGTTACAGGATCCTCCGTGTGTACCGACCTGCAGGGCATGAGGGGGAATTTCTACAGGAAATTGCAGACTTTGTTGCCAATAGGGTATTGGAGTCACCAAGATTGTTTATTCTAGGTGACTTCAATGCCTGAATCAATGATGAACCCTCACATTTTGGTCCTAACTTCCTCCAGACCATGACTTTGCTGGCCCTTGCACAAGCAGTGGCTTCTGTAACTCACTGCCACAGCCATGCCTTGGACTTCATGTTCTCACTGGGGCTTGAGGTCACTGACCCCAAGATTGTTCCAGTCATTTGGTCTAATCATTGTATGGTGGAGTTCTCATTCAGGGACCCCTCCCATTAGTCCCTACCCTGTTGAACTGTTCTGCTACCACCCTTTAAAGTGGTTGTCCCCAGAGGTACTGATGGCAGTAATGGACCATTCTGGTGTGATTGCTGCTTGTGCAAAGGGTCCATGTGAAGTGGTGGCAGCTTATGATAGTTCTGTCTCCAGGGTGCTTGACTCTGTCGCACTGGTTTGTATATGACCCAGGTCTTCTCACGTTAGACCCACGTGGTTTGATGGGTCTCTCAAGGGGATGAAGACCAAAGTTCAGAGGTTGGAGTGTTGTTGAAGGAGATCCTGGTCCAAGGAGGACAGGCTGGCTTTGAGAATTTACTACGGTGAATATCAAAAGGGGAACCTACCATAAGAAGGCAATGTTCCTGTCCAGGGAGATTGCTGCAGGGAGGAACAGACCAGCTCAGTTGTTTCAGACTATAGATAGGCTACTTAATCCTGTCTGCCTGCCTGCAGCCAAAAAGAGCAGTTTCCACTGCTCAGTGCTAGTTTGCTCCATTTTTCTCTGATGGGGGTACTCCGTTAGGATTGGAACCTCTCCAGTGGGGTGGGCGTGGCCCTGCAGTGGTGAGCCATGCCTTTTCAGAGGCACTTCTGCTCTCTGAGGTGAGTTTCAGCCAGTGGGGGTGGCAGAGCTTTGTGAGTTAATATTAAGGCTGCAGCCCTCTTACTGTGAACTGGACCTGGGCCAGGCTTGTCTCTTAATGGGATGTGTTGAGTCTGTTGGTCCAGTGTTTGCTGAGATTGTCCAGTGTTCACTTTCAAAGGTCCCTTTCCCTAGCATCCTGAAAGTGGTGCTGGTAAGAACTCTTCTAAAGAAATCATCTCTCAACCCTAATGTCTTCACAAATTATAGACCAATCTCCAGTCTCCCATTTCTGGGTAAGGTTGTTGAGAAAGTGGTGGCTCTACAGTTTGAGGTGCACCTTGCAGCCAATGACATCTATGATCCATTCCAATCTGAGTTTAGGTCCAGGCAAAACATTGACACGGCGTTAGTCAGGGTGCAAAATTATTTACTCAGGGTGAGAGATAGAGGGGACTGATGATTGTTCATTCTCCTCGATCTGTCTTTAGCATTTGACACTGTGGCTCTCATAGTGTTGCTGGATCACCTAAGGGAGCTGTGCAGACTCATCAATACTGTGATCAACTGGTTTAGGTCCTTCCTCACAGACAGGATGCAGAAGATAGCAATGGGGAAGTTTTACTCCTGCCAGAAGCTCCTGCCCTGTGGAGTTCCCTAGGGTTCGATCCTGTCACGTATGTTGTTCACAGTGTACATGCTTGCCCTGGGTGAGATCATTAGATGATACAGTTTGGGTTTTTATTGTTATGCAGATGATATACCCAACTGTATTTGTCATTTGCTTCCAGGACAGGTGATGCTGTGGAGGTGCTAAATAAATGCCTGGCTGAGATCCAAGACTGGATGTCCTCTAGCTGTCTGAGAATAAACCCTGACAAGACTGGGGTGCTAGTGGTTGAGCCTGGTTGCCGGCATGATGTGGGTGCCGTGGCAGTGGGAACAGGGCTATTCCTTGACCCTACCCCTTTGATGGCTTCTACTAGGGTAAAGAATCTGAGCATCATCCTTAACAGTGGTTTGACACTTGAGTTTCAGAAGCTGGACATCATACAGTATGATTTTTACCACCTAAGGAATGTCACCCAGATCAAAGCCTTAATTCTATCTGATGACCTGCCCTCACTGGTTCATGCCTTTGTAACATCTAGGCTCAACTACTGTAATGCTATATACCTCAGGGTCAGTGGAGGGATTCTTTGTTGCCTATAGCTAGTGCAGAACACAGTGGTCCGGTTGCTGATGGGCCTTCTGAATTCTTGTCATGTGACCCTGGCCCTGCGTGACCTGCACTGGCTGCCAGTGAGATGGAGGATTACCTTCAAGCTGAGCTTGCTCACCTATCAGGCCCTATATGGCTTGGGCCCTGGCTACCTGAGTGTCCTCTTGACTCCTGTCCACCCTGGGTGCTCACTCTACTCCTCCACCAAAGGCCTCCTGGTGGTTCTTAGGGCCTGGCTGAAGACCTATAGAGATCATTTGTTTAAGGTCACAGGGCTGGCCCTATGGAATTTGCTCTCAAGATCCTTAAGGAAGACCAATCCAGAGGAGGCTTTTAGGCTGAGTCTGAAAGCGCATCTGTTTAGAGAAGCTGTTTGAGAATTATTTATGAGTTGAGGAATTAGCTGACTGCTGAATAGTTTTAATGAAGATTTTATTTTGTGTGTTGATGCCTTTGTTCGCTGTTAATTTGTAATGTTTTATACTATTTATTTTACTTTCCCAGTCTCTACACCTCCCAAAGCCTCAGGGATTGGGTATTTAATAAATAAAATTTACTTATTTACTTTACTTACTTGTGATTTGGACAGGAGGTTATGAGCTGGGAGGAGCGGTGAACATTAGGGTTGACAACCCCAGGAAAATGCCACCACTGATCTGCCAAGACTCCTGAGATCCAAAATATTAATTTTTTTTGTCCTTCTTTTGCTACTTGGGGGGTGAGGAGTTAGGATTGGAAACCCTTAGACCTCATTTTCCTACAAAAATCACAGAAGCGGTGTCTCAGAACAACATGCAGAGTGAATACACATATCAAGGCTTTACAAATACCTTAAATCACATGATGCCACCGTAGCAGACTGATCAGCACCGCTATAGTCTGTATACCAAAAGTTATTTTGAAACAAAGGGCTTACCACAGCTGTTTTTTTTTTCAAATATGTACAAATTCTTTACTCACAGGAAACAATGTTAAAAATCCATAGCACATGTACAGGTACAGGTACAGATCTTTATATCCACATTGGCATTGTGTTAGTTAACGTGGACATTTAAAGCATGTTAAATATAATAGCTTTATAGAACTCGTTAGATCTCTTTCAAAACTTTTTTACCAATGAATAGATCATCATCTCACCAGGACCTGACCACCACTTGACTGATGTTTCAATGTCAGGTATGAAGTCTTCCTCAGAGTGCCAACATCAAGGAACAGAGCACTTAAAAAGAATGATTTTAAATTGACAGTGTAAGTGGAAAATATCCTAATAAAGAGCAACTAAAAATGTGACTAAACAAGTGCCAAATTGCAGGCTATACAATTAGAAATAGCATAGATACAAATATTGCATAATGAGAAAACACATAAATAGACATAACAATGTTTTTGAAAACTTAATGCCACATTGGTTTAATTAATGACTGCAGGTCAGTAAATGCCACAACCAGAAAAATTGACTTGAAGTATACAGTTGTGACCAAAGGGATACAACTACATGAAGCAGTGCAGTATCAGTAGAAAATAATTGACTACAGACAGCTAAATATCACATGAACATTTTCAGACAACATGTAGGGGCACGCTGTCATTTAATCCATTTGGTATTACTGTTTCCAGAGATGTGATCCAGAATGCTTTGTATGTTTGTATCAAAAGGGTGGTGACAGGGTGGAATGCACTGACAGAGGAAATGATATTACTGCAGATGGTGCAGGGGTGTGGGTGCTGAGTAAGATGTTGGATCAGCAAAGGACCATTTTCTTGTTTACAGGTTTAAACAAAAAAACAGTGAAGGCTAGTTTTCTTTATTATAGGCAAGACGACCATTGGAGGGGTACCACTGGGCACCAGGGATTCAATAAAAAAATAGAGAAAGAGTGATCAGATGGTAGGGAGTGCCACCAGACACCAGTGAAACAATGACAAATATGGGGGTGGGGATTGGATTGTGGGGGGAGGAGCCACTAGACACCAGAGAGAAACATGAAATATAAATATTTAGAAACATTTATTTATTTATTTCAATTTTGGTAACTGGGTAAACCCACTGAGACCAGAGGTCCCTTTTTCGGGGGAAAAATACAGGCAAAGCAATTGGAGAATGGGGGCACCACTAGACAGCAGGGAAAAATCTTATTATTACAGGGACTGTATCTGAAATATTATTTAGACTCATTTTTTTTTTGTTATAAAACATATTCCTATAGATTTGTTTGTGAACTTTATTTACTGACAGACATATGTGCAACATATATAAGACAAAAGGAATGTAACACAGTAAGAATTTGGGTATGTGGATCAGTGGAGAACAGAAGCAGCTACAAACAAATATTTAGTTGAGGTAACAGCACATGTAGGTTAGAGAAAACCATACTGCTGGAACATATGTGGGTCTGTAACTTGATCCCTATGGTTTACTCCTCTTTAGTTTCCCCACATGCAGGATATCCCAGTGGAGTGTGGGAGTGCCACTAGACACCAGGAAAAACATGGATGCAATCCAGAAATTATTTTTCCTTCATGAAAAAGGATCTTTTTTTGCCACTTGTGATACAAAAAAAAGAATCTTTTTTTTTCTTATCACGAGTGATGAAAAATGATTAATAATCTTAAAAATCAACATTGCCAGGGCATTTCTCCAACAGCTAAGTGCAGAATCCAGCTAAGGGGGTCCCAACAAGCAAGGTACATGTGTTGGTCGCTCTCCAGAATGTCCTTTTTGTGGTTTTCAAATTAGAATTTTTAGGAAAAATGTAAAAGAAGATGGCAGCTATGAAAAAGCTCATGAAAAACCTCACAAAAAAAGAGTTCCAATTCAGCTATTTTAAAGTGATGACTGAGCATGCTCAGAACTCGAATATTTAAAATTTAACAACTTTGGAATGGATTAATCTTTAAATGCACATTTGGTGGCCATGCCTTTCCTACCCTGAAAATTTCAGACTAAAATTCCAAACCATCTGGGCACTATTTGATGGCAAAAAGACAGCAATATCCCATGAAATTAGACATGCAAAATGTTGTGCAAATCCATTTAATGATTGCAGAGTTATTAAAGTGCAAAATCTGGGGTTTAACATTAACATGCCTACTCAATCCTAACTATAATACAATTAAATGTAATTCTCTATTATCTATTTTTTTCATTACTATTCTACTTTGTTACCTTATTTCCTTGTCACTGTACTGTGTAATTTCACATATAACAAGCAATAAAACTCAAGCACTTATTAAGCTATTCACAAGAGTAGTACCATCTGGCAGATCAAAGGAGTGCCACTTCCATCACAGTGGCTGTGGCAGTAGTTGTTCATCTTTCCTCCTTGGCTTTAGAAAGGATGCAACTGAAGATGCCCTGCATTGGGAAGAATATTTAAAAGGGGACTGTAGCAGTGGAAAGGAAAGCCCTGCCCATGCTGCAGGAGGCACATCATAAGTACTTGCTGGAAAAGGCACAATCAAATGCAAAAGTGAGGCTGTAGAACAACAGCCTACATTGAACTAGAACCACCAGAATTAGAGAGTCCCTTGAAGTGACCTGATGGTTGCGTTGCCATATAAAAAGCACAAAAATCTGGAAGTAGACTCAAAGCTTTCACCTTGGACTACTATTGGGGAAATTGTCCACTGGATTGGTATAGAATGACTGCCCAGATTATGAACTAAAATGCACTTTGCCAAAGTACATACTTTATTCTGTGGATCAAATGCATCTTATCAGACTATAACAATCATTCTGTGATTTCTGATGCATTCATTTTGTCCTTTTTTTCTCAAGTCACAAAAAATATTTTCAGTTGATGAAAGACTGGATTAAAATTAGTTCTGGCTTGGATCATCATTGATATCTTTCAGGACTCCCGACAGACAAGACTTGTGCCAAAGGACTGGAAAATGTTAGTATCATCCCCTTGTTTATGAAGAGTTGGGACCCAGGTAACTTCAGACCAATGAGTCTTATCTCAATGTTTGGCAAAATGTTTTAGTCTGTCATGAGAGATGTGGTGGTTCAGCACATGGAAGAAAAGGAGCTACTGTATCACACAACATGGTTTTGCAAAAAATTAATTCTACCAAACCAGCCTGATTGCTTTCTTTAAGGAGGTCACTAGCAAGGTGGGTAGGGGTTGGTGGTGGATGTAGTACTGTAAATCCGGACTTCAGCAAGGCCTTTGACACTGTAGCACAAGGAAAACACATAGCAAAAGAAGTGCATTATGGAGTCATTAAGTCCTGTATATAGGTACTACTGTAGATGGCAAAAACTGGCGGACTTGTAGGAAGCAAAAAGTGGTGTAGTATGGTCACTATTCAGTATAGAGAGATGTACTATATTGAGTACAGTACTCCAGTTATTGGTTCTGGGTCTGTTGCTCTTTACTACTGTATATCTAACAATATTACTGACCTGAATGAAGGGATCAGCAGCTTGCTGAAGTTTGCTGATGCCACTAAATCGACAAGAAAGGGGGACACAGCAATGTGAAGATGAACTCATTAACAGTGTAGGTCCAGCAATGGTGGCTAAATTCATGAAGGGGATCAGCAAGGCACTGCACCTAGGGGCAAGCAGAAGGAAATCAATTAAAGTTATTCTTTCCTGTGCAGGTCATTGCTTAGACCACCTTGGAATTATTGCATTCAGTTCTGCCATTCACAGTACAGATAAGATATTGAAAAGTTTAAGTAAGTCCAGCACGGGGCCACCAAGCTGATCTGTCACTTAAGGAGCAAGAGCTGCAAGAAAAGAATAAACATACTCAAATTATTCCACCTAGAGATGAGAGAGCCTAGAGGGAATATGATCACTGTGATCTAAATACTAAAGGGTGTAGACTGTGAAGTATATAAAGAATTTGAGCTGGTGAATACAGGAAAAACTAGGAAAAAGTGCCAGATGGATAAGGGGAAACATTGGAAAGCATTGCTTCATATAAAGGGTTGTTACCATGTAGAATAACCTGCAGATAAGGTTTTGAAAGATAGTTCTTTTCAGGCTTTCATAGAAAGACTAGGCAGGTTCTGGAGGAGAATGGACACTGAGTGTAATGCAGCATGAGTGGGTGAAGCATTCCAGAAAATAAGTATGCCTGTATGTCCATACACAAATTCGGTATACAGTAGTCGCTACTGTGCAGCATGATTGGAATACAAGATGGACCTTATGTCCTTTCCATCACCACAACATTATGATCTTACAATTACCATGAAATGCATTTTTGCCACATAGAAAATTCATTTTAGGACTGAAGGTGTTTTGTCAAAGTCCCTAAAACAGTCTGTGAATAAAACATGTGTATTATAGACTTGAACAGACACACATGTAGACTTATAGGGCCTGATTCTGAGTCGTGTTCCATCCGACGCAGGTGACTTGCAGCACAGTGTCTGACACAAGCCTGATTCCAGAAGCCGATGCTGCAGGTCCCCAACAATGCAACTGCTAGACCATCTCCCTGATGGTCTAGCGTTGTGTCCATGGGGGGCTCCCCACAATGGGGAAAGCTGTTGTAAAGTGGCAAATGTATCGCAAACTATGTCAACATTTCTGGAACAGTGCAAGGTTGCATCCAGGAGCAGTAACACATTTACTTGGTCATGTTGTGGCGGACACAAGACTTGCATCAAGCCCTGCATCCCCCTTCTGGAGTCAGGCCCACAGAGTTCAGGATTGTGTTCCAGTTTTTTATTACTGCATATTGGCAGTTTCACAGGCCACTTTTACTTGTGTACCCAACATGTTGCCATGTCCTAGTAGCTTTTTCAAGGGATCTTGCTCTATCAGATTTTATAATAATTTGTATTAGTTTACATTCAAAATGTATTAAAAGTTTATAGGAGTTGCACACAAGGATAATATCAGATCACACTGATGGCGAGGGTCTCCTTGGAAGGATTTTTGATGTGTTACAGCACAAAGTGCTAAAAAAGGCTACTGCAGCTGTTAAAATGTGGGTACATAGATACATAGACAGTGTCAGCAGATAAGGGCCTATGGCCCACCCAGTCTGCCCATTTGAGCTTGTAAGTTCAGTTTGTTTTCCTAGAAGTCTGTTGCACCTTACCCCTGACCTCCAGAATTCCTTTATGTCTATCCCATGCATTCTTAAATCCCGTGATTGTTTCAGCCCCCACCACTTCCTCTGGCAGGGTGTTCCACTTTGTCTACCACCGTTCTGTGAAGAAATTCTTTCTCATGTTTCCTCTGAATCGTCCTCCTCCAACTTCATCCCATGCCCTCTAGTCCTGGAACATCTTTTCACTTAAAATAGTGTTTTCCTGCACCCTGTTCCTCCCTGTAAGATACTTGTATGTCTCTATCATATCCCTTCTCTCCCTCTCTCCTCCAGGGAGTACATGTTCAGTTCCTTCAACCTGTCTTCATAGGACTTGTGATGCAATCCATGCACCATCTTTGTTGCCCTCCTCTGAACCTTCTACCCTGTCTATGTCCTTACGTGAGGTATGGTCTCCAGAACTGTACTCTGTACTCCAGGTGGGGCCTCACTAGTGTCTTGTATAGCGGAATTATGACCTCCTTTTCCTGCTAATGCCCCTGCCTATACATCCCAGCATCCTATTTGCTTTACCTGCTGCCTTGTCACATTGTTTCCTACCTTGAGGTCATCAGAGATGATAACCCAAAGATCCCTTTCCTGCTTGGTATGCTATATCCTCACCCCCCACTGATATATTGTGCCAGGGTTTTGTGCCCCATATGCATTATCTTGCACTTCTTTGCATTGAATTTCAACTGCCAAACTCCTGACCATTCTTCAAGTTTCTGCAGGTCGCTTCTCATTCTGTCTACACCCTCTGGTGTGTCTACTCTTTACAGAGCTTTGTGTCATCAGTGAACAGTGAAATTCTGCCTTCTAGGTCCTCTGAATGTCACTGATGAAGATGTTGAATAGGACCTGTCCCAGCACTGATCCCTGTGGTACCCCACTGGTCACTCTTCCCTCTGTGGAGTGACAGCCATTTACCACCACCCTCTGTGTCCTGCCACCCAGCCAGTTACCTACCCACCACACTACTGTCCTGCCCACACCCATGTTCCCCAGTTTGTGTAATAGTCTTCTATGTGGCACAGTGTCCAAGGCCTGCTGAAGTCCAGATAGGCCATGTCCACTGCCCTCCCGATCCACCTCCTAGTCACCCAGTCAAAAATTCAATGAGGTTGGTCTGACATGACCTCCCCTGGTGAAACTATGCTGCCTTGGGTCCTGTAGTCCTTTGACAGCCAGATGTTCCACCAATCTCTCCTTCAGTAGTGCTTCCATGATCTTCCCCACTACCGGTGGAGGCTGACTGGTCTGTAGTTCCCTGCTTCCTCTTTGTTCCCACTTTTGTATAAGGGACTATATCTGCTGTCCTCCAGTCTTTGGGTACCTCCCTGTTTCCAGTGATCAGCTAAACAGGATAGCCAGAGGTTCAGCCACCACCTCTCTCTTAGTTCTTTAAGGACCCTGGGGTGCACCCCATCTGGCCCCATTGCTTTATCAACTCTTGTTACTTCCAGTTCCTTCATGACCCTTTCTTGTGTAAAGGGACTTGTGTCCATTTCTGCACCATTCTCACCCCTTGTACTCCCTTCAGACCCATTACCCTCCTCTTCCTCAGTAAAGACTGAGCAGAAATACCTGTTCAGTATGTCAGCTTTACTGTTGTTATCCTCCACGTGGCCCCCATCCTCCCCCTTCAGTCTCACTATCCCTCCCTTTGTCTTTCTTTTTTCACTTATGTACCTGTAAAAGGTTTTGTCCCCTCTACCCACTGATTTTGCAATGTGTTCTTCTGTCTGAGCTTTGGCTTCCCTTACTGACCTCCCTGCCTCCCTTTGCTTCTCCTGGTACTTCTCCCTATCCCTTCTGCCTGTGTCTTTTTGTATTGCCTGAATGCAATCTTTTGGCTTTCACTTTCTTTGCTACCTCTTTGGAAAACCATAATGGTCTCCTCTTCCTTTTCCTCTTGCTAACCTGCTTAATACATAATTCTGTTGTTCTTGTAATCCTCATTTTAAATACTGCCCACTGTTCCTCAACCCCTGATTCCTGTCCCATTCCCCTTAATGCCTCTTTCAAGTATCTCCCCATTTTCCCAAAGTCTGCCCCCCTAAAATCCAGGATACGTGTTTTTGTGTGGTTTGGTTCTGCTCTTTCTGTGATTTAAAACCACAATGACTGGTGGTCACTGTTTCCCAGGTGCTCCCCCACTGTTACCCCCATCACACTGTCCCTGTTTGTGAGCACAAGGTCCAGTATTGCCTTCTGCCGAGTTGGTTCCATGACCAGTTGCTTGAGGAAGGCACCCTGAAGGGAGTCCAGGATAAATCTGCTCCTAGTTGGTGCTGCTGCTGGGATGCTCCAGTCCACGTCTGGAATATTGAAGTCTCCAACCAGTACTACCTCACCCTTGTCTGCCATCCTTTGGATGGCTAGCATCAGCTCCCTATCTGTTTCTTCCTCCTGGGCTGGTGGTCTATAGACCACACCTGTGCGGATGGCTGTCCCCATTTTTCTTTCCAGCTTAACCCACAGTATCTGTCCCCCATTTTGTTCCTCCTGGATCTCTGTGGCCCTTATGTCATTTTTCACATAGAGTGCCACTCCTCCTCCCTTCCTGCCTGCTCTGTCTCTTCTGAATATGTTGTAGCCAGGTATGGCCATCTCCCAGTCGTGGTTATCATTACACCAGGTTTCAGTGATGGCTACAATGTCCAGGTCTGACTGCACCATGACAGCCTCCAGATCTTCCATCTTGTTGCTAAGGCTCCTGGCATTTGCACACATGGCTTTCCATGATTTGACCTCCCTAGACTGTCTCACTGTTCTACTCCAGCCCCTTCCTTGGTTGTCATTTATCCCTGGTTCTCCTTGCTGTCTGCCCGTCTGCTGAATTTTGCCCCTTTTCTGTATCCACCTCTTGGGCACTAATCTCCATCTTTTGCACACTGCTTTGCGAGATAGCCACTCCTCTGGTTCACTGGTTGCACTGCTGGCTGTGGGGGGTGAGCAATAGGTACCCTCCTTGCTGGCCTGCCACCCCTTTGCTAGTTTAAATGCTTTGTCAATGTAGCATTTAAACTTATCATTGAGTGCTTGATTCCCTCCAGGATGGATGCAGGCTGTCAGGCTTGAACAAACCTCCATCCCTCCAGGTGGGTCCCAGTCACCAATGAATCCAAACCCTTTCCTCACAGCACCAGTTCTTCAACCATGAGTTAAAGTTCCTGGTGCATGCACTCCTATGCTCTCCTTGCCTCTCACAGGTAGTACTTCTGAGAAGTGACAGAAGTAGCTACCTGCTTGAGACCCCTCCCCAGTTTCCTAAACTCTTCCTGAACTTCCTTTGGCTCCCCATTTGCCCGGTCATTAGTACCTAGGTGGATAATGACATCCAGCTCACCCTCCCGTCTTGCCTTCCCAGTGATCCCCAGGATCTTCCTTCCATCCCTCCATGCCGTGGCACCTGGTAGGCACCTCACCTCCCTGTCCTCCCCTTCCTGTGTTCCTAGCTGAATCCCTCTTATGATGGAGTCCCCCACCAGGATTCGCTTCCTCCTCCTCTGGGATCCACTGCTTTCCCCGTTGAGGTCACCTCCTTGGCTAACCTCCACATCCTTTCCTTCCACTTCTCTGGGTACCTGTATTTGGTTGTCCTCATTTGCCAGTGTGGCATATGAGTTCTTGAGTGGAATAGGATCTGGGATGTGCCTCTGCCTGACTGCTCTAACCCTCCCTGAGCCCACTGTCATCCAAGTGCTCCTTGTTCTCGGCATCCTTTGAGGCAGTTGCATTGGATTGGGTGGTTCCTGGATAGGGGTGATGGTACTCCTGATCCAGTTTACTTCCGCTCTGAGTCTGGCTACCTCATCCCGCAGTCCAGATAGATGCATGCAGATAGGGCAGCACCTCAGTGTCCAGAAGGTCTGCCTGACTATGGCTGCCCCACAGCCACTGCATTGCACCACTCCCACATTATACTGCAATTCCACTACTTGTCTGCTACTGAAGCTCTCCTAGTTCCCTTTTTGTTAATTTACTGTCCTAAAAATCCTGCCACTGTTCCCCTAATATTTGAAAATACATACACTTCTATCTAAGCTCTTTATCCTTACAATCAAAAGGTAACTACAATCACAATAATCTACCTTCTACTAATACAGATTCTATCACAGAATCAGAGCACAATGCAAAACATCTGCTACTTAGCAACAACAAACAGGTGACAACATACCAAGTTGATGTAGCTTTTTAAAATAGAAAAGAAAAATGTAATTGTTTAAACCAATAGAAATCAGCAGTTCCAAAAGCACCTTGAACTACAAGAAAGAACACAGTACCACACCTCTTCCACAATAACTAAACAGTTCTAAAATATTGGAGAAAGAAGAGAAAAATTAGAGACTGAGCAAAAAGATACAATGTACTATAAAGTATTAGGCAATAGGTATACTCAGTTGTTTAACAGAGAAAATAAAGTACCTACCAAAACAGACAGGATGCCCACAAATGACACTTAGGTACTCAATATCAGACACCACCAAAGGCACATTCAGAAAGGATTTAATCTATAGTATTAAAATAGTATTAAAATTAACCACATCAGAGTAGAAAGATCACACTAAATAAATGTGTTGATCCTTCTGACTTCCAACGAATATCTACCGCACAAATTTTATATCTTCCTGGAGCCTACAGGGTTATCTTTTACAATCACCTAAATTTACATAAAACAAAACAATTTTTAAACTGAAAATTATATCAAAAAGCACTTAGCTTTGGGAGCTCTTCTCAAACACAGCCACTCAGCTCAGAGTTCTAGAATCAGAACCTTGTACATAGAAATTGCTTGTAGATATGGGTGCCCCAGGACTGAAAGGTGGCACATATAGTGCCTATCCACAAGGGGGGATCAAAGAAGGTGGCAGGGAACTACAGGCCTGTCAGCCTGACATCGGTGGTGGGCAAGGTGATGTAGGACATTGTCAAGGAGAGGCTGGGGGGACCTGGAAAAGTCAGGGTGCCTGGACCATAGACAGCATGGATTCGTCCCAGCGAAATCATCTCAGACAAACCTTGTGGAGTTCTACCACTGGGTGACAAGTGCTGTGGACCTGGGTAGACCAGTGGACGTCCTCTTTCTAGACTTCAGCAATGCATTTGACTCTGTTCCTCACGAGGGCCTGTTGGATAAGCTGGGAGAAATGGGAGTGGGGAACCAGATGACCAGATGGATAGGCAATTGGCTTCAGGACCGGACCCAGAGGGTCGTAGTTGGTGGGATAGTCTCATCCCCAAGGAGGGTCATTAGTGAGGTCCCACAGGGATCAGTCCTTGGGCACCTCCTGTTCAACGCCTATGTCTCTGACATAAGGGCAGGTATCAGGAGTGAGATGAGTCTCTTTGCAGATGACTCAAAACTGGGGGCAGTGGTGGATGGGGAGGAGGGAAGGGTGGCCCTACAGGGGACCTGAAGGCTCTGGAAAGATGGTCTAGAAAGTGGAGGCTGAGGTTCTATGCAGCAAAATGCAAGGTACTGCACCTGGGGGTCAGAAACCCGGGCCAAGTGTACACCTGGGGGGGGAATGCTACAAGTCTCGATGGCTGAGAAGGACCTGGAGGTGGTGGCAGATGTCAAGATGAACAACTCAGAGACTTATAGGAGGGCAGCAGCCAAGGCCAACAGGATGCTGGGATGCATTACTAGGGGGATCACCTCCAGAAGGAGGGAAGTGATACTCCCTCTGTATAACTGCTTGGTGAGGCCACACCTCAAGTACTGCATGCAGTTTTGGAGGCCACACTTAAAGAGGGACATTAAACTCCTGGAGAGGGTCCAGAGGAGGGCAACCAAAATGATTTGGGGCTTGGGGGACAGGACCTATGGGGAGAGGCTTGAAGAGCTAAATATGTACAAATTGGAAGAGAGAAGGGACCGGGGCGACATGATAGAGGTCTTCAGGTACATGAAGGGGGTAAATAGGGGAGGAGCAGTCAGGGTGCTTCAAAGAAAGGAGGAGAGGGCAACTAGAGGGTGTGGGTGGAAGCTGGAGGGGGAAGATTCAGGGAAAAAAGGAGGAGGTGCTACTTCACTGAGAGGGTGGTGGAGCCATGGAATGCGCTGCCCAGGGGGCTGGTGGAGGCAGAGATGGTGGAACGGTTCAAGAGGGGGTGAGACAGATACAGGGGGAAGGGTTCTGGAAGCAAAATCCAGTGCAACGAGAATATCCGGAACTGGGAAGGGAGAAGCCAGAGAAGGTGAGTGGGGCAGCAAGGTCAGCTCCTAGGGTGGGGGCTGACCAAACGAGCAGACACAAAAGACTGTTAGGCCTATTCTGCTGACATTTTAGTATGTTAATATGTTAGTATATGCAAAACTATGGTCTAAATGAAATTTTTATAATTCTTTTAATGAATTCATAATATAAACTAATACAAATTATTATTATATCTGATTAGTCCACAATCACTTTAAAAAACTATTAACTAGAACAGTGAAATGTTAAAGGAAGTAAGTAAAAGTGGCCTGTAAAACTGCCAATATGTAGTAATAAAAAATTGGAACACAACTTTGAGCTGTATAAGTCTGCATGTGTTTCTGTTCAAGCCTATAGTCATTATCAACTCCAGAAGATACCTCAGAGACTTTATCAAAACATTCTAAAAAACTCCTGAGAGACTTCTTTAAGGGACAGTTTTTGGGGGATAAGCATAAAATGTATTTTTCAAAGTATAAAAACATTCTATTAGAAATAAATGCATTTTGTAAAATTTGAAAAACAGTCTGCGGACAAAAAGGCATTGTATTTATTTTTTTAAGATTTTAATTAATTAGTTTCACTAAAAATACCACCAACAGCTTAATCTGGTTCAAGGTCACTTTGCATTCATCTGTATCCCCCTCCCCCGGGTCATGCCTGAAAATAGGCAGGATTTGTCTAGTGCACTTACCCAGTCAACAAAAACTAAATAAATAAATAAATAAAGTTTTCTGTCCTTCACCCCAAAAAATCAAGGCCACTGTGAGTGCATCCTTCCTCTTGGAGGATCTGCATGTGCTTTTCCTCACAGGTGATATGAAGCATGTCATCCCCTCTGTGACATACTCAGATCCCAGACAGATTCAAGTGTGGGACCTTTGGGGTCACATATGAGTCCCAGTCTCCTTGGTGTGCAGCTGCTGTGCCACGGGGAGAGCAAACACATCAAGGGTCTGTTTTGTAGAGACGAACATAGGAAATACTAGATGAAAAAGGTCCATGCACCCATCATGTTCATCTCCTCCCAGAAGGTACACAGGTACATTGGAAGAGGAAGGGCTCTTGAAAGCTGGGTGGCAGGTAACTTATTTTGATAAATACTGCATGGTACCAGTCAAAACTGTTGTAGATACGGATGTGGCAGACAGGCAGGGGAAGGGGTGAGAAAAATGTGTTTTGTTGTTTTAACTAAACTGAAAGGAGCAAGGGAAGTTTGAGGGTTCCTGACTTCTGGGTATTTGGGTTGAAGGTTAACTATTTTGACAAATGTGGCACCAGCAGCAATTATACTTCCTGAGGCAACTGAAAGACTGGGGAACAAAGAAAAATATGTTTTGTCAAAAGTAAAAGGTACAGTTATAGAAGGAATCTTCCTGGCAGCAGAGCTGTTGGGATAGGAGTTAAAATGTTTTGGACAAATGTGGCACCAGCAGAGTTTTGCACATTTACAGAGAAAATTCTATACAACATAGGGAGAAGGTTTCAAGCACAACCAAGGACTGTTTTTCTTCATAACTACATTTTATTATTACATATTAATAAATCAAAACCACTTTTTAGTCATTTTTTCATTTCTTTTTATTTTAGCCTTTTTGATTAGTGGTATTACACAATCCAGGGGTTTGGGTTGTGCTTACAGAATAAGGAACATCTTAATCTGGTTCAAGGTCAGTTGGCATTCATCTGTATCCCCCTCCCCTGGGTTGTGCCTTAAAATAGGCAGAATATGTCTCGTGTGCTTACCTGGTCAACAAAAACTACTGTAACTAAATAAATACATAAAATAAACAATGCTCACCTGGTTATTGCCCAACGTGTTCTGCTGCCTAAGTTAAATCATGGTGGATTTGTTCATTGCAGTACCTCTAAATCTAACCTGAAAAGGTGGGATGTCACAGACACATAACATCTATAATTTTGCTCTGGCCCCAATTCATCCAACACATTACTGAATTTTCTAATCAGGACTACTGTAGGTTGGCTCTTCTCTGTGTCTGTACATGCATTTAATCTAGGATGCCTAATAGATAACATGCTTTGTCACTAAACCTTCATATCTGTAGCCTCACTTTTAACATTGACACCTATGTCTATGCTTTAAGGTCCCAAAGTCAGACTTTAATGTCTACCCCTATAAGTGACACAACCCTGGGCAACCTTCCCTTCTCCTGCTAGGCATCAAAGCTCTGTAACTCTCTCCCTCCCTCCTAACATTCGTTGTACCTCCATGGGACAGTTGTTCAGATTTAACATTAGGAAGCATATGTTTTGAAGTATGTATGCTCCCATACCTAACTGCACTTTTAATCAAGGTGTATGGCTAGTTACTTTAAAACAGTCAGTAACTATGTTCTGTCTCCACCTTTAGATAGTTTTTTTTCCTTATATATTTCTTACTCATCTGCACTTCACTGCCATATTACTATGTAAACTAATGCTTGCATCCATAAAAATGTATAATGTATCCCTAACTATTCTTAATTTGTCTGTGTTTTGCCTAAAGCTGTGACAGGAGTTGTAATTTATCTGGTACATGTACTGTGTCTATAACTTCTGAAATGCACTATACCTCTTTTTGTTTGTATTGTACAATTGCCTGTTTTCTAATGCTTTGATTCTCTTTGTAACCTCCTTAGTCATGCTAACAATAGGCAATTTCTTTTGTCTAAAGTACTAACCTGGTAAACAAAAACTAAATAAATAACATATGCACACCTCAAGTGGCTGAAGGCACTCGGAATACAATGCCTCATGCTTTACAGTGCACCCAAGGCATACATATAGTTGAGTTTAACTTGCACCCCATTATGTGTTACCCTTACATATTGTACTTGCTTAAGTATCCTTTAAACATGATAGTGTAGTTATTATATTTAGCCACCAGGTGGCAGAATGCAGAGTAAACTAATTGGCCCTGGTCTTGGATACATGCGCGTGAAAGCAATAGCACCCCTGTTACATTCAGAATTAATCAACAATAGAGCTGCAAGTTTGGTTCTACCCTAGACTCAAACACCTGATGAAACATTGGGGCACAATATTGAAGAACAAAAGTGGAGCGCAAAGGTTTGCACTAAGTTTGCCCTTGCGCCCGACACTAAGAATGCTGTATTCAGTTGGATAGCATACCAGCACTATTCAACTGAATATAGGACCATGTCAGTGCAGGGCTATCCTAACATGGATGTGGGCTATATGCAGCCCATAGGGAAGTGCATGAAACTGCACCCCTAGATCAGACAGTGCCAGGAGCCATGGCGTGATATTCAGCCAGCAGTAAACAAATGAGTCCACTGAGCATGCAAAGTGCTAAGGGTCATATGCATGCCCATTTGGGTCTCATTTGCGTGGGATGTGGCAGCAGGTTTACTCCCTGCCTGTTCCACCCATCACATCAGGCAAGATGGTGAGCAGCCCCCCCCCATACCCTGAATGCCCATTCCCACAATTTACATGTCCTCCCTGGTGTCCAGTGGCCCCTTTCACCTCTGATCCTCATTCCCATAATTGCTGAAGTCTGCCCTGGTGTCTATTGGCACCCTACATCCTCCTGTCACTGGTTGCTGTACTAATAAAGATTTCTCTCATGTCTAGTGGCATCCCACACCCTCCAATCACCAGTCGCCATCATAGTAAACATTTTCCTGGTGTCTAGTGGCACCCTGCCTCCAATTACCCATCCCTGTAATTGTTTAGGTTTAGGTTTTCCCTGGTGTCTAGTTGCACCCCCCCCCATCGGCTGAGTGCCTATTACCATACACATCATGTTTTGCCTATTGTGCAGTTGTACCCCAACCCACCAAAAACCCATCTCAGTGTCACCCAGTGTCCTGGTGGATAGCAGCCATCCCTGCACTGCCCACACCACCCTTCCACCCCACCATATCTCTTTGTCTGGTGCCACGTGGGGGACCTGCTATCGTGACTGGCACAGCCGTCCTCTCACCACCTTGTCCAACCACCATATGGAATAGCAGGGAGTGAGCATGCTGGGTACTATATAAGGAGTATGCATACTGTTGGAGTTTAGAATAGACAGTATGCACGCTCCTTATGCAGTACACAGTACACACATTCCCTGTCATTCCATATGGTGGCCAGATGAGGTGGTGAGAGGTGGGCTCTGTTAGTCACCCTATTGGATCCCATGTGTAGCACCAGACAGAGGTATGGGAGGGTGGAAAGGTGGTGTGCTCAGTGTGGGTGACACCGGCATGGGTGCTCAGCAGGTGGGGGGTACTGCTGGACACTGGATGACATCTTTACAAATATGGTTACTGGCAATCAGAGATTGCAGGGTGCCACTAGACACTAGGGACATTTTTACTAAGACAGAAACTAGAAACTGGAGGGTGGGGGTGTCACTAGACACCAGAGCATCCCATGTTTACTTGGGTTGGGGTTTGTGGTGGGGGTGGCCAGAAGTCTACAGTACTGCTGCCCATCATCAGAGTATCGTAGCTCATTAAGTTGGGGTTTGCAAAGGCAGTAACATGTGCCCATTCAGGTGGCATTTTTTTGACTCTGCAATCCTCTGAATTTGCTGCTGCACTTGTCTGCATTGGAGGACCCCCTCATTTGCATGGGCACAGATGTAATTTAGCGCTTGGTTGCTAATGGGTTTTGCCTGAACTGCGGGGGTGTCTGAATATGGGCCCCATTCTCATATCAGGTGCAAAACCCAGTTAGTGTGGCCAAACACCCCTTAGCACCCAGGCTAAGTTTTGAATATCTGGCAACAGGTAGGTGTTCAATTCTTGTTGACTCAGATGAACTTTAAAAAAAAAAAAAAAAAAAAGGCAAATGTTTATTTGCCTGGTTCAGTTTAGTCCACCCAGTTCAGACCAGTTCTATGGGCAAACTACAGTTTACACACCCAACAGTCAACACTAATTTTCTAGAGAGTCAACCGCATGGTACAAGGCACATTCTGCTGTTAGCTCATTGCTGAAGTGCAGTTAGAGAGTAAACACATATGCTCAGCATCAGGCAAAGAGGTAACTTAGCTATGGTACTTCAGATTTTTAATAATTTGCTAGGAAAAAACTTCTTCTGCTATGAATGTTTAAAAAAATAAAATACCATAAAACCAAAATGCAGCAGAAAAAAAGAAACTAAGGCAGTAGAGAGGACTACACAGCAGAAGGATAGCAGGAGGAAAAATATGCTATTTGCAACTACCAGCCTGAGCTGTGATTGTCCACTGCCACAGCAGGCATCTGAGACCGGGGCCTATATTTGGGCTGGGAAAGGAAGGCATGCGATAAACAAGGGAGTATGGTAGAATGAGATTTGAACTCTGAACAATCTTTTGGAGACAAGTAATTTTTATCATTTCAGGAGCTGCAACAAGCTTTTCAATCCCAGTGCTGGAAATATTTGCAATTATGGAGTGCCATCTTGGTGGCATTGAGGAAAATGGGCAGCAGGCCACTTTTAATACCATAGGTAGATATTCTGCACTGAGTTTGGGAGGGGCCGTGCCAGGCATCACTGGTATATAAATTCCTATAGAGGCAAGGTAAACAAAACGATGCCCTGGCCAGGATCTGGGGCAGGAGACTTGGAATGGAGGATAATTCTATGTGCAGAATTGCTGTCTTGAATGTCTCAGTTTAGAAATCCAGCATAGACTATATTAGACCCCTTCTAGAATGCATAAAGCTGGCCTGAAAGAAGATGATTAGTGCTGGAAGTACCGAGAGGGAAGATGGTGGAAACATTGACACTATGGCATTGTGAGTTGTCCCAGGTATTTGGAAACAGGTTGGGAAACAGGTTGGGCATGAAACATTGGCAATTTAGTAGCAGTCAATTACTCTGACCCCAGAAATGACCTTGCTTGGGATTAGAGATGAGGCTTGCTCACTTAAGGGCCCTGAAGGGTATGGTTAGCACAAGCCTTTCTGCTTGTAAAGAAACTCATATTAGCATCCTGAAAGGGTACACTGCCCCCAGAACGTCAACAATGGGTAGCTAATCTATGAACTTTAGTACACCTTGAGCATGCCACCTACTGCACAGACACAGACAATTTGAAAATGTATAAAAATATTTGGGCACCTTTCTGAAATATCAAGTGCACACCCCTGTGTCATGGGGAAAGAGTAACCCACTGAATCTAGGGTCTTATCTGTGCACGTGAAGCAGAAGAGGCATGGAGGGGGCAGAATGACCTATTGCATCCAGTTCTATGATACTCGCAACTGACAGTTTTATCCATATAGGTATTACTTCCTCACCAATATCTATCCCATTGTATGTACAGTAGTGTAGGCAAGAGCCTTTACCAATGATGTGCACAAACAAGTAGAAAACTGACAATGTTAAATAAGGTGTATTTTAATTACTGATAAAATTATGCTGTGAACCTTTCATCTTTTAGTGATGCACAAGCTGAATAGTTTGTTATGTAGCTGTATTGTTTACACTGGGTTGTTGAATGTTTACAAACACTTAATACACAGAAATTAAAAAAATAGCAATCTGTCTAACTGAAATTATAAAAATTATTGGCTCAGGCAAAATGGTTGTAGAAAATGATTTAGTAGAAACTCAGTTCTTGATACAAATTATGGCTGTTGCACGCTGGGCCTGCTGAACTTTCCAAGCAATCAAGATTTATAAATGAAATCAGACCTTGAACTATAATTAAGCAGTAAACAACAGCACTTAAATGGTTTTGCACAGTCCTTACAGTACTTCCTCTTATGTACACACACAGAGACAGACAAACTTATTAAGCAGCTGTCACCTCTCCTTAATAAATAAGAATCTCTTTTCAGCTCCTTTGTCTTCTCAACCTCTGGGTCAGCCTTCTGTAAACACTCTGCCGATTAGACATCTTGTCTAGCAAGGCCAGAGCTAATGAAAAGCAATCGAGATTCACTGCCTTTTAATGAGGAAACATCACTTTTTACTGGCACAATTTATTGGGCCTATTCCCCCTGTCTGTCACCCCAGGGGAACTGCTGCCTTTCTTTCCCTTCGCTTGCTTGTTACTTTGTCAAGTGTGTGTAAAATTGGACGTTGTACAAGGAGGTGAAGGCTCTGACTCAATTTGTAGAGTGACATCTCTGATCTTGCTCCCTGGATCGGTAAGTGATCCTGGCAATGATATGCATGGAAATTAATTACTGTGCCCGCAAGCCATACACTGGGCCCCACGTTGCTGATAATAGATCAGTTTACATGCAGTTGAAATGGGGGGCGGTCATGTCTCTTTCTGTTTGCCAAACTCAGAAACAATGTCAATTTAGTGCAAAGTAGCACAACTGGTTTAACCCTATGTGGGTCTGTGGTGCTTCTTTACACAAATGTGATATAATAGGTAATAGCAGGAATATCTCAAGGATCTGAGTTTTACAGTGGTCTACTTGGATATAAGAAAATACTGCAAGCCTAAAAAACAACCAGTAGTTCTCCAACATCTAGCTATATAATAGCAAACAATAATAATCCTTTTTTATGCTTGCTGTTCACTGTGCACAAAGCATGAACTGGTCTTTACAGTTTAATTGTGACATTATCATGGCTATGTACAGCCAGTAGCCTCTATGTTTACTTTGGGTCAATGTATGCAAAACAAGATAGCTGAAATGTGGATGATTTTGCCAACATCTTGTGCAACAGTGAGACAATGTTCTCACATTGACCAGAGCTCTCACCATTATCAGTACAAACACCTTGGACCTAGTATTTGAAGAGGGTTGTGAGCATACAGCTTGCATAGTTCTGCGTCAATTTATGGAACCAAAATCCCCCCCCCCCAAATTTTTTATTGCCACTTATTGCTGGAAAATGCATTTTCAAATGGGTCTTTGTGATCTTGTGAGCGCTATGGAAAATCTTACAGGACCATAAACAGCAAGCTGCATTACCAGTTCCTTTTTTATCAGCAACTACCCTCCTACCCCTTCTAACATTGTATCCCTTTCCTCTCTCAGCTATCAGAACTGCCACAACATCTGTGCCCCTTCCCCACGAGTGGTTAGCCATTGCTGAAGCTTCGGCAGGGATACCTAAGTCCCATACCTGGGCAGTCTGAGGCAGTGCTCCCAATAATATCATGCAGAAAACATACAGAGCCCCTTTCCTTTTTATCTCCTTTCCTCAGGAAGCTATTGCTATCCCCCATGGAGGATACCAGTAGCACTCCATCGGTATGTGTCCATGCTGACTCTAGCTACTGTGCTTCTCTGTGAGGTGCTGGCATAGCAGCACAACTAACCATCCCTCCTCAGAACTGAAACATGTTACCCTCACAGCAAACATACAACCCCCACTGTTCCAAACTGGAGTTAGGACAGCAGCACAATTAACCCTCCATCCTCAGAGCTGACCCATGTTACCTCCACAGCACACACACAACCCCCATTGTTCCAGACTGGAGTTGGGATCAACAACTGGTCCTTTGTCTCTTGCATGGCTTCCATTTTCAACAGAAGAGCACCCAGTAATGACTGTCCTAGACAAGTAACTGATTGACGAGGGGGATAATGGTAAAGAACAGTTACTTACTATAACATTTGATCACCAAGAGAATGGGCCACAACTTTGGCACTACAAGCCATTGGTATAAGTAGCACTCAGAGACCTTTGCTGGCTGGGGGCCACCCAAGGTGACATGCAATGCTGGTGCCTATAAAACATGGGTGGCCCCCTTGCTCCTCAATTCCCCATTGGAGACAAGCTCAAAGGGCCTCTTACTGTGAGGAATCAGGAGATAAGACCAGTGCTAGGCACACAAGGAGAGGCATGGGACTGAAAATATAGTATACATGTGGCACATATGGACACCTTCAAATAAGGTAGTGAGGAAACCTGTCAGCTTATACCTCAGAAAGGGGGAAGGACTGGGAGGGGGTGCTGTGGCCCAAGGGAGGAGATGCTCTTGAAGATCTACTATTGTGGTGAGTAACTGTTCTATCTTCATCAATGACATCTCTGCCATTGGGCAACACCTTTGGAAAGAACAGTTATGTAAGAACTTACCATAACAGTAGATCTTTGAGGGGATCTCAGTCATAGGGTTACACTGTAGGAACTTCACCATCGGTGAAGCAAGATCCACGCAGAAGATTTTCAGCAGTACTACTGGGGCTGCCCACATTGACATCACCTGCAGACATCACCAACCCTATAAATGCATGAGCGACCCCACTCCCTCCTCAGTTCTTTCACCCAGAGACTAAAAGAGTAAATGCCCTGCCATGGAGAACTAAGGAGAGAGAGAGAGAGGTGCACAGGCCAGAATAAAAGGCTGGATACACAAGTTAAGCCAGTCAGAGCAAAGAACCTCTAAAAAGGGGGGATGGTGGGAGGGAAAGCAAACCTGATGACTGAGATCCCCTCAAAGATCTGCTGTTATGGTAAGTTCTAATGTAACTGTTCGGTCTTCATCGAGGCTATCTCAGTCTTCAGGTCACACCATAGGAATGAATCCAAAGCAGTGATATGTGCAGCAAGACAGTTGGGGAGGAAGGCCAACCAAAGCCTAAGACAGGATGCCCTGCAGGATACCCTGGTCAAAACCTGCTTGGGCTCTAGAGGCAATGACCAGACTGTAGTGCTTGTTGAAAGTGAGGATGGTACTCCAGGTGGCAGATGCATAAATGTCAGTGACTGAGATCCCTTTGAAACAGGCCACAGAAGCAGCCATGCCCTTTGTGGAATGGGCTTTCCCTGTCCCTGGCAACTCTTTGCCATACTTGTCGTAGCAGAACAAAATGCAATTAGCTAGCCATTTTGACAAACATTGTTTAGAAATTTGGCACCCTTTCTTCCCTGGGCAAAAGAAACAAAAAGCTGCTTTGATTTTCTGCAGCCCTTAGTTCACAGCAGATAATATTTAATAATTATGTGCACATCTTAAGTATGGAGCAGTGCTTCCCTAGATTGACATGCTCTAGGAAATAAACTGGAAGGTGAATAGATTGGTTCAGGGTACTCTCACATACCACCTTAGGGAGGAACTTAGGATTCATGCGCATAGACACCATGCCTTTGTGGAAAATCAAATAAGGTTCTTCACACCAGAGGGCCTGAAGCTCAGAAATCATTCGAGCAGAAGTAATAGCAACTTCAGCCCGGTGGCACTAAGGGTTGAGGCGCTGAACACCACACCTCGCCCGCCGCCCAGCAACCCGGTTCGGGAACCAACCAGCCCAGACCACCGGATTTACAGGAGGGAGAGGATTGAGCATCTGGAGGATGGCTCTCCTCTCCCTGGGGTGGGTTTGGGGGCTCCTCAGTGCAGTAGTGACACCTAGTGGAGACCGGGTGTACTACCTGTGCCTGGAACACAAGGGGAGGAGCACGGCAGATGCTTACGGCTTCTCCGTGCAGGTGTCACTGCACGTCCAGCTCCTGGGGGTACTCATGCAACAAAGGAAAAACCTCTTGTGCCTGGATAGGCGATGGCTCCTCTCAGGGCCACTACCACATGCCACTACCAGACCTTGCCTCTGCCTCTCTCCCCTCCTCCTCCTCAGCCGGCACTAAATTGTAGATAGAGTGCCGGATGGAGTGGCGGCCCTGCCCAAGGGGGATCAGAGCTGGGGGGTTCCCAGTCGGAGGTTGGTGGAGGGGTAGCATCTCTGAGGAGGCAAGAGATCAGGTCGGCTGTAGAGTGGTCAGTGAGCAGAGGCAGCCCGAGATAGTACCAGGTCACAAGGTGAATAAATAGAATAAAAAAAAAAGAAGTAATAGCAACTAAAAATAACACTTTCCAAGAAAGAAAGCGAAGCTTGCAAGTCACGACTGGTTCAAACGGAGACAGGGTAATTTTCCCCAAAACAAAATTTAAATCCTAAACCTGCACAGGAGAATGGATTGGAGGTTTCAGATGCAGGTTGCCTCTGAGAAAGGTATGGGACACCTCTAACTGAGCCACAGTCTGGGCATCAAAGGGCTCATTAATGGCCAAACTAGCCAAAAGATGCACATTAAGAGAGGAGTACTGGAGGCCTGAATCTGACAAGGAGATCAGGAAGTCCAGAATCTGGTTCACCAGACAGGTGAAAAGGTGCAAATGATGCACTGTAACCCAAGAGGCAAACCTCTTCCACTTCATGGCATAAGTGGCCCTAGTAGAAGGCTTTTGAGCTGGTACAATGACACCTGTTACCATCTGAGATATGCTAAAATGGGCAATGGCTATGTTCTCAGGAGCCAGTTATGCAAATGAAGGGACTGGAGGTTTGGATGAACTAGGGCCCCCTGAGCCTACATCAACAAATCCCTGCAAAGGGGCAGGATCACTGGAAGCTCTTCTTCTAGCTGTTGTAGTAGTGGGAACCATATCTGCCATGGCCAGTAAGGCACAACCAGGATCATGCTGGCCCCCCTCCATCTGCAACTTGATTAGCACTCTCTGAATCAGAGGGAAATGAGGGAAGGCATACAGGAATTTCCCACTCCAGGAGAGGGACAACGTGTCTCACCAGAAAACTCCAGGCCCTGGATCTAGCAAGCAGAAACTAGGCAGTTTTGCATTTAGTAGGGATACATAAAGGTCCAGTTCTGGACAACCCCATCTGTCGAAAAGATCTTCTGTGATGGATGCAAGAAGCTCCCATTCATGCTTGCTGGACTGAGTCTGGCTGAGGCTGTCCACCAGGATGTTTTGCATGCCTGGGACATGGACTGCTGAGAGAATCAGACTGTGGTCCAGTGTATAGTATCAAACTCTCATGGCCTCCCTGCACAGAGGATACAAATGCATTCCCCCTTGCTTGTTGATATAGTAGACAATGATGAGATTGCCTGACTGGATCAACAGATGGCCTGAATGAGATGGTTCTGAAAGTCTTGCATGGCATACAGGACCACCCACACCTCCAGAATGTTGGTATGCAGAGATACTTTGGTCTGAGACCATGTCCCTTGAGTCTGAAAGGGACTGAAGTGCACCCTCCCAGACCAAGTCAGAGGCATCCATGGTTAGGATCTGCTGGGGAGAGGAAATCTGGAATGGAACCCCTTTGTAACAGATTCTGGAGGTCCAACCACCACTGGAGAACCTTGTGGACAGGGCAAGAGACCAGCACTAGCTGTTCCCAGTCATCTGTGTATTGGTTTCATTACACCCTGAGTGTCCACTGGAGTACCCACATGTGCAACCTGGCCAAGGGGACCATGGCAATGGCCATGGCCGTAAGTGACAATAGCCTCAGATATACCCTCGCAGGAAAATAATGGCTCTGGGCTAACTCTTGAGCCTGTGCAATGAGGCACTCAGCCCTGTCAAGAAGCAGGAAAGCTTGCCCTGTGCCCAGTCCAAGACAGTCCCTATATATTGCAGTCTCTGGGTTAGGGTGAAGATGGACTTGGGCAGATTGACTATGATGCTCAGGGGAGAGGAACAGTTGGAGTCCTCTCCAGGGTTCAGAGGAGCTGCTTCTTGGATGAAACTTTGAGAATCCAGTTGTCCAGGTAAGGAAAAATGTACAGACCTTCTCTCCAGAGAGCTGCAGCTACTGCTGCTAAACATTTTGTAAAGACTCAATGCACAGAGAACAAGCCAAAAGGCAATACCTTGAACTGGTAATGCTCACCCTGAAAAAGGAACTGGAGAAATCCCCTGTGTGGAGGAAAAACTGAAATATGCAGGTAAGTGTCTTGCATATTCAGGGAGCACAGCCAGTTGCCCACCTCAGGAGGGGCAGCACACCTGGCAGGGTGACCATGCAGAATTTCTGCTACTGGATGCAAAGGTTGAGTTCTTTGAGATCTAAAATAGGCTTCAAATCTCCAGTCCTTTTTGGGACCAGGAAGAACCTGGAATAGAATCTCCTGTTCTTTTGACACCCGGGCACAGGGTCTGTGGCCCTTTTCTGCAGATAGGACAGTACCTCCTCCCGTAGAACCACTAGATGGGCCAGGTGGTAGGTGGAGGATACTGGACGAGTCTCTGGGGTCATCTCTATGAGTTCCAGAGTGTGATATCTCTTTATGATATGAAGAATCCAGGCATCTGAAGTGGTGGTTCTCCATTGATTGAGATGGAGGGAGAACCAACCTCTGAGCACCACCTCTTGGTTTGGGACTGGAAGAGGGGGGTCTGGCAAGGAGTCAAGCAGAGGTGGGTCTGGCTGCAGGGGTTAGTCTGTCACCTCTGGGTTGCTTGGGGCCCATTCTGGAGGTGGAAGGGGTGAGCAGGGTGGTGGAGACCTTTATCTTGTCCTGATGGCAGGAGACTGCTCTGGATTTATGTGACACCTTGTGAAAAGGTGGGCTCTGTCTGCTCCTAGGCTGCATATGATAGAGCAAATGGACAAACTTGATAGTCCTGCTAGATGCCTGCAAGTCATTGGTGATGTACTGGACTTCTAGCCTCATAACTTGGAGCCATTGAAGGGGGTATTCAACACCTTCTGCTGAATATCTGCTGGGAACCCCAAAACTCTAAACCAGGAGTGCTGACAAAGGCAAATTCCTGTGACAGCTGCCCTGGCAAAGTGTCTGAATGTCATATACGGCCCTAAGGAAATGCTTACTAATGTATTCCACAGTCTGAAAGCATTCAAGAATCTCCTGTTTCTGGGATGAATCAGGGAGGGCTTGGGCAGCCATCTTTCCCTTCTTCCAGATGGAGTTCTGGTACTTGACCATGTGCAAATGATAATTAGCAATCCAAAGCCCCAGAGTGGAGGAGGCATAGACCCTCTTACCCTAAAGGTCAATGTGCCTAGATTCCCTGTAAGCAGAGAGGGAACTAAGATGCTTGGGTACCTTGGACCTATCATGGGCAACCTTAATGACCACAAAATCAGTCTCTAACTGGGCAACACAGTGTTGGAGGCCCTGTGGGGTATGGTAAAGTTTACCCACCCGGCAGGGCATGGCAGGCACCATGTCTGGCCTATGCCAGGCCACAGTAGTAGCATTCTTCAAAGTGGGGAGGATGGGAGGAATGACTTAAGGGGGAGATTCTGGGATCTTCAAGAAGTCCACCAGGTCCTGTCTGTTAGCATCTTCCTCCTTTGTATGAGAGCCCATTGTTGAGGACAGCTGCTTCATTACATTGAAGAATGTAGGGTCCTCGGGGAGGAGACCTAGGAATATGCCTAATGGAGTTGTTAGGGTGCTTAGCCCTGCTCAGATTCTTGGCAGTCTTGGATAAGCAAAAGAGTCACAGACAAGTGTCATATTTAGTAATACACTTGTTTATTACACAAAAAGCTAACAGTTGCCCTAAACAAGTCTCACTATTAGACACTGGGAGCTAATGTTTCCCAAATACCCCTAGGAGTGAATATGGTCTCAAGGGAGATACATAATTAAACATCTTATATACAGTAGTTAGATAATTGCTATGGTTACTAAGAGACTAGATACATAAAATAAGCCCTATTGGCCAAACGTTAGGTGGCTCCACAGTGTTATCTATAGTTATACAATATTTGTAAAGTCAACTCAAATGTAGAACAAAGGGAACATACAAACTACAGAATATAGTGCAGTGTTACATAAACCTGCATAGTGGCAGTGCAGGCTGTACAATGACTTCTCAGAAGATAAATAAAGACACAAGTGCATGTAGCATGTTTCATTGCAAAGCAGCATATCGATTACAGTTATACTCCTGGCAACTTACTCTTGTACGGTAAGTTGCCAATGCCCTATATGTTAGTCCATTAGGTGTTATATTATATATATATAGATTGTCTAAGGCGCACAGTGGGTAAACAATTAGAGTGTGGGGACCTCGCATAACATTCCCCCTTGTTGTCTTACCAAAACAGCAACAACAGTATGGGAAAGAAGTGGGAGCAATCTCTATAGTTTACAGACCCTACGCACAAGCCTTGTAAAGGAACTAGAGTTGCTCATGATGTTTGACTGTGCACCTTAAACAGCAAAGTGTTAGTATCAGAAAGACATCATACATGCTTGAATAACAACAACACCCTTAAAAGTTAATTCTAACCAAGTATTTGAAAGTGCGGCACTTAAATTGCAATCGTGGATAAGTGTGTTCAGATCATCTCCATCCTTGGAGATATTATTACTGATGTAGATGAGATGGGTGTCCTTTCTGTCCAAAAGGGATTTGAAGGTTAATGTCAAAGGGTCTGTATGGCTATTGAGGATGGGTAAATATTGAGAGAGAGCAAACATATATTCCAGGTCACTGTCAATAACATCTGGTTCCATGATGGACTTCAACAAGGCATTCGACACCATTCCCCACAGAGGGTTGGTGAGCAAGATGGAAAGCATGGGGTTGGGAGGGAAAATAGTAAGTTGGGTGGAGGCATGGCTAGCAGGAAGAATTCAGAGGGTGGTACTAAACGGGTGCACTCCGAGATGGCAAGGGTAAGGAGTGGGAGCCACAGGGGTCAGTTTTGGGTTCACTTCTCTTCAACACCTACATCATTGACATTGCAGACGGTTTGAGAGGGAGGGTGTGCCTGTTTACTGATGATACAAAAATCTTCAAAAGGGTGGACACCCTGAAGGTGATAGAGGACATGAGGAAGGACCATAAGACACTCAAGGAGTGGGCCAGAAAGTGGCAACTGAAATTTAATGCCAAGAAGTGCACTGTGATGCACCTAGGGAGTAAAAACATGCAAGCAAGGTACTGTACATGCTGGGGAGGGGGGAGGAAATAAAAAAATCAGAACAGGAAAGGGATCTGGGGATCATAGTCTCCTCAAACCTTAAGATAGGGTTCCAATGTAGCAGGGCAGCAGGAAGAGCAAATGGAATGTTGGCATGCATAGGCAGGGGAATTACTAGCAGAAGGAGGGAAGTAATAATGCTCCTCTACAAAGCTATGGTGATGCTGCAGCTAGAGTACAGGATTCAGTTCTGGAGACCACACCTCTGCAAGGATATAGATGCATGGGAGAGGGTTCAGAGAAGGGCAACAAAGATGGTGCAGGGTATGTAGAGGAAGACATACGAGCAAAGGTGTAAGGAGCTGAATCTGTACACACTGGAAACAAGAAGGGAAAGAGGGGACATGATTGAAACCTTTAAATATGTAAAGGGACTAAATAAAGTAGGAAAAGGGATGTTGCTAAAGAGGAAGGAGGGAGCCAGAACTAGAGGGCACATCCTCAGATTGCAAGGAAATAGATACAGGGGCAATGTGAGGGGGCGCTTCTTCACAGAGAGGGAACAGACTGCCAGATGGAATGGTGGGGCTGAAACAGTGGAGGAATTTAAGAGGGCATGGGACAAGGATAGGGGGCTGAGTATGGGGGGAGTGCAGGGGCAGGCGAGAAGGGGGGTATGCGAAAGGGAAGGGATGGGCAGACTAGATGGGCCAGAAGGGTCCTTTTCTGCCATCAGGCTTCTGTGATTGTATGATTCTATGATGGGAACAGGAATAATCACTGTATGACCAACAACAGTAGTTTGATGAGGAATAAAGCAAACATTAGGAAATTGCATATCACAGGTTTTTAGTCCACACGTAAAGGATTTATAATTCGTCACAATACAGTACTGACCATCAGAGTTATGAGACATTTTAACTGTAGGAACCCTCTATTTCTGCAATTGAATTGGGCAGGTAGAAGATTGATTCGTGAGTCTTGGAGTCAGGCGATGACCCTCTTTGGCATATTTGTTGTAGAGATGTCCAGTTTTGCCCACTGGTGATGCTGTTGATGGTGCCCTGGGTTTATCAGTTTCATTGGAATTAATGTCCAAGTCCACTGTAAAGGACCAGTCAATGCTGTCCAGTGAATAGCCACACACCGGCTTGATGACATTGAAAATGTCACAGTGACACAAGTAATGATATCCCTTCTTGGCACAACAATTCATATGAGGCACCACCCATGCTTCAAGGGTGGGATGGAAAACCAGAACAAGTGGAAGATCGATGCATTCTCTGTAGATATCCTGGTCAATTTGCCCAATGGAGTGAATGGAGGATAATTGATCAAAAAGAGCTGTAGTGGGATCAAAACATGGTAAAGATACAGTAAAGGTAACAAACATGGTGTCTCTGATGGTACCTGGATTAGCATTATAAAATGGTCCCCTATTGGGATGACTGGTGACGTAACCTAGGCTACGTGCATTTGACATAGGTATAGCTAGTGACCTGGAAGTGCACCTAGTGGTGCATGTAGTAGATTTACAATGTGGACAGTACCATTTAGCAAGTCTCCTTTCATGAATAATATCAGGAATAGATCCAGATTCCAGATCATGGATGAGATTATTGACAGTGGTTATGACATAAGAGCCATAAGCAGAGCAGATAAGTCCCCTGGCAATATATTGCTTGCTATTCTGTTCAACAAGTTTGTTAATTTTCTCCTTAGTATCTGTAAAATTCTTAGCAATATCATACATGTTCTACATGGTAAAGTGCTCTTCCTGACTAAGCCCATCTACACCATGTAATAAGGGTGGTAGTATATTATTTTTCATGCCATCCTGGAATTTGGACATTTGACTAGAGATAGAGGCAATATCTGCTCTGTTCCAGATTGGCATGCCAGTTCTGAAGAGACTAGAAATGGTGCCTGTGGCACCAGTGACATCAACAGTGTCATACCTCCTATAAGAGGAGGACTATTTGGTCTTTTTATTATCATTAGGGTTTGGTCTAGGCCTTAATAGACCTAGGTGCTCAATAGTGTGTGTACCAGCCAAGGGGGTCTTGTGTGCGTGTCTGGTATGCAGTAAGACTATCTAATAACATAGTACCAAAGAACTTAGAGGCATTTGTATTATGACACATACCAAATTCAGCTATATCCCAATATGTAAAATTAAAAATAACTGGGACATGCTTGTATTGCACATTGCTGACAAGAGTTCATGGAAGGGAGGTGGCAATAAGACCACTGCTGGGCCAGGTTCCTCTGGGGTACAATCAGTTAATTCAGCTTCAGTAGAGGGGACTACTGTCAAAAACAGCTGCTGTAGCTTTATAATGATAATTACAAAAATCCTTTGCAGAGTCTTGTGGGAACCTCTTACTTGCTAAATGGTACTGTTCACATTGTAAATCTACTACATTTATATAATCTTACTGCTGTAATTGATCCCGTCTTTTCTAAGAGTTTCCCACAAGATTCTGCAAAGGATTCTCAAAGCTAATCACTGATAAGCTTTGCGACTGGACAGAGTACCATTTGGGTCAATATTGGTATTGGGCCAACCTTGGAAAGTGCTTTTGGCAAGGCAGGCAATGGGGAGCGTGTGTCCATTGTTGTCAGTCTACCATTCAATTTGGAGGGAATATCTGTCGGGGCCACAACTGAGGCAGTGAGGTAGGCATCCTTGTCTTCCTGGACAGTAATTAATTTGTTAGAAACATCTATTCTAACTCCTTCAGGGATTGTGGTGGGTTTGTTTGCTGGGGTCATGTATCTTCCCTGAGGACAATCAAGTACAGGAAGGAGTTGACTTAGACATTGGGTACTTTCAGATATAGTTTTCATATCCTTGCTCCTACTATCAGGAGGGCCAGATGCAAGATTGCCATCTTTCGGGAATGCCTGTAAGGAAAAAGAAAAGGTCAGTAGATACAATTCCGCCCAATGGGGTTAGGAAAAGTAATTATACTCCTTTACATAACTTTAACCAGTTTGCATGCAACCTTTTCTCAGTAAGTTTCTTTAGCTGAAGAATTCTAACCTGATAGACTGTGGGACTGAGTTTGATGACAATGGGGTAGGGTCCTTCCCATTTATTGGAGAAGGAGTGTGTAGGATGACCAAATCTGAGAACCATTACCTGATCTCTGACCTGCCAATCCACTTCTTATGCATGTTTGTCAAACTGGATCTTGGACTGTTGTTGGGCCTTGCCCATATGGTGTGCAGCATACAAGTGAGTCTTAACAATGGCATCTTTGAGTTTTGCCACATGTTTATCTACAGACACTCTGTCTGCAGTGGGTGTGTTTAGGTCAAACAGCAGGTGTTCAGGTAGTCTCATGGTTCTACTAGTCATCACCTTGAAGGGTGTCAACTGGGTGATGGCTGAATGAGTACCCCTAATTGTCATAAGGAGTAGAGGCAAAAGGGAATCCCAGTCCTTGGGATTGTCCTTGATAAATATGGAAAGCATTTGCTTAAGCCGTATGTTGGCTCTTTCTACCTGACCTGAAGATTGAGGGTGATATGGTATGTGGAACTTCTGGTATGCCCCAAGAAGTTCAAGTGTTCCTTGCATCAGCTCACCTGTAGAACTGGTTCCTTTGTTGGAGTCTACCTTGAGAGGTGGGCCCCGCCTGGACAATAATTGTTCCACCAGGACTTTTGCAGTTGTCTTGGCTGTTCATTTCTGAGTAGGGTAAACCTCAACCTACTTGGAAAATAGGTCAGTAACCACAAGTGCATACTTGTTGTGTCTGCTGGTATTGGTCAGTGGACCAATAAAGTTGATTTGGATCACATGCCTAGGACCAGATTGTCTCTGAGGAAGTAGTTTGGCATTTTGCATGGTTGGGGCTGGATTGTTCTGAGCACAAATCAGGCTATTTTTGATATAATACCTGACATCCTTTGTAATGCCAGGCCACCAACCAAAAGATCTGAGTCTTTGGAGTGTGTTTTCTGTCCCTTGGGGTGTCATGGACCTCTTGAATGAACTCAGATCTTAAAGATTCATGGACTACCCACAGCTTGTAGTTTGAGTCGTCAGACTGATACCAGATCAGTTTACTGTCCTGGGACAAATGCAGTTGGTTTGCATGTCTTTTGTACAATCTGTGAGTAGGCAACTCTTGTTCAGTTCCTTTATCAAGTAATCTGAACACATCTCTCAACTTAGGATATAACTTTTGTGCTGTGGACAAGTCCAGTGGCACAAAAGGTTCAGGTTTCTTCTTCAGAGCAGCTATGTGTATGACTGCTAAAGAATCAGGGTGAGCCATCTCCCATGTCTCCCCTCCTCGAGCACCCTCTTTTGCAAGCATATCTGCTCAATCATTGAAAGAATGGTATGGATCAGATTTAGAGTGGGCCCTCACTTTTTGAATGAACAGTTTATGCTTAAAGTGTTAGGTCAGTTCGTGAATGTAGACAAAACGTGGTTTGTATTTCACTGGGGTGCCGTCAGAAAATGCAAATGAGTTATTTTGCCAGAAAGGTAAAAATTCAGTCAGAGAGCAGCAGACCAAGTTAGAATCTGTAAAGATGATGGTGTCCGCAACGCCATGTTGCAGGAGTTCGAGGGCACAGGCCACAACTGCCAATTCTGCATGCTGAAATGATACAAAACTGCAACATTTAGAAACATGAACAGTGTTACCATTACGATACATGATGAGCACTCAAAATCCAGCTACCTGTTCTCCTTGATAGTGTGAGGCAGAGCGAACAGTAAAAACATGACACAGGGAGGTGTCTGAAAAACCCTTCATCAGGGGGCTTGTGTGGATGTCTCCTCTGTCCTCACAGTGGGCTTCGATAAGTAAATCTTGCAATAAAGCAGTTAAAGTTTACTAATTTGGTTGTGGTTGTCCTGATTTGTTCCTCCTCCCAGTGTGCGATACTTAGGACTATGTACTTTCTGAGCAAGGACTGCAGACATGGCAAAGTCTGAAGTAGCTGTTTTCAAATGGGAAGGTAAACCTGGATAGGGGTTCGCTAAAGCAGGAGCAAAGGCCAATGCCTGTTTCAGAAGTGTCACCGCTTGAGTGTGAATAGGGCCTTAAGTCCAGGGACCATCCTTTTTCAGAGGTTCATATTGAGGGGAGGCCTTCAGTGCAAAATCACAAATAAAATCCCTGGAATAGTTAAGCATTCCCAAGAAATGTCTAAATGTGGCAACACTAGTGTGTAATGGCAAATCTTGTAGGCCTTGAATTTTCATCCAGGCCAGGCTCCTACCATGTTATGTTATGCATAGGCCAAGGAAGATGACTTCCTTCTGGCAGAGTTGTGCTTTTACAGGATTGCACTTAAGGCCTGCCCTCTGTAAGAGGGTCAATAGTTTGTCGAGGAGGTTAAAATGCTGCTCCTTGGTGGCAGTTGCAAACAGTAAATCATCCACATGCTGCAGAAGACATTATGGAGCAGAGAAACCCTGCAGGGTGTCCATCATATGTAGATAGAAAAGAAATGGGCTGTTGTGAAATCCCTGGGGCAGGCAGGTCCATGAGTACTGTCGACCTTCAAAGGTAAAGGCAAACTTATATTGACTTTCCTGAGCAAGCAGCAGTGACCAAAAGCCACTGGAGATGTCAAGTGCAATGAACCACCTACAATCCGGTGTTAGAAGTTTGAGCACATCCGGTGTCAATGCTACAGTAGGGAAACAGCTAGGAGTGACTTGGTTAAGTCTCCTGTCATTGATAGTGAGTCTCCAGGATCCAGTGGGCTTTTTCACTGCCCAAATGGGTGTGTTAGCAGTCGAGACACAGGGCCTGATCACATCTTGTCTAAGAAGTGACTGAATGGTTTCTTTGAGTGATGATAAGGCCTCAGCAGGAAAGGGGTATTGCCTGTGCCTGTAATGTGCTGGGCCTGGAATTTTGATGACTGCCTGCATTCTCCCACAGTCATGTTTGTGTATAGCAAAAGCATCCAGATGCTTCTGCAGGATGGGTAAAAGTTCCTTGAACAACTCGTGTGTCTGGAGTAGAGCTATGACATCATATTCCTTGTCATTTGGGGTAATAGCTGCAACCACATGTGAATCAGAAATCATGACTGTATGATATTGTCTCCTGATATGGATCAGGAGCATGTTGGCCAGATCCACCACACAGCTGTGCAGTCCAAGAAAATCAATTTTCAGAATGCTGGGATGATCCTGTAATACCATAAGGTCAAAAGTGTGGTTTGCCCTGAGATTGCCTGTCACCACAGAAAGTACGATGGAATGATAGGTGTATAGCTTTGTGCCATCCACACCTTGTGTGCTGGTCCTCCATCCAGTGGACCAAGAGGAATTTGCTGGATCCTCATCATGCAGTACAGACACAGTGGTGCTTGTAGCTAGCAAAATAGTCAGTTGGCAGCCCCCGACCATGGCCTTGGTACAAGGCCTTCTGTTTGTGTCAAAGGTGAGCTTGTTCACAATATAGACTGGGGCCTGTAGTTGTCAATCTAAAGTACTACCAGGCAGTTCTTGCAGAAGTAGGCTGGCCTGTTTTTGCTGGGCCTCTTCCAGGTCTTGTGTAGCCACGATGAAGGGTGTGGCTTCAGGGTTCAGGCCTGCTGTGGGCTGACCCGAGGAGGCTCCAATGCCTTCCTGGCCTAGCGAGGCCTAGTGTACCAGAGCTAATGCTTCAATGGTATGCATCGGAATTGAGTCCGCTACTGACCGGACTTGCCTGAGAAGGGTACGGAGGTTGTTGTTTTCCTCCACTATCTCATGATAAGAAGGGCCAGATTGATAATTTCGATTGCCCAGATTGGAATTAGAGCTATTCCAATTTCACCTATTATTTCTATTATGGTTCCTGTTTCCATTTCCAGACTGGTGGTGCTGTTTGCTATCCGAGGGCTTGGCCTTTTTGTCTTGGGCCTTGCCTTCCACTGTGAAGTTGGTTGTGGGCTCACTGGTAGTGCCGCGGCCACCTTTTTGGAGCTGGAATTCAGATCCTGAAGGTAGAGCTGGTAAATCTGCTCAAACCTTCCAGAGAATGTCTACAAATTTGTTAATTCTAGGAAATACTGTGGGCTGAACTTTTTCATGGATAGCTGGCAGCATGTTTTGAAGGTACAAGTTTTTGTACTCAATTTGGTCAGTATCTGCAGCTTCATCCAAAAGTGTTGCAGCGACGGCCACAAAGTGGACAACAGATGGCTTGGCAGCAACTTCCTTCATCATCTCATCCAAGTGCTGTTTGAAGGTTTGCTTGCTTTCCTCAGATATCTCCATCTGAGATAGTGGTCTCAATCATTTGATCGATCTCCAACTTGTTGCCTTTAGTCAAAGTGGCAATAGGAGGGGCATTACCTAGGCCTCAACCTCCCCCCAATCATGGGGGTTGCAATCTTGGCATCGCACATGATAGTCGTCATTCCACTGATGACATAAAGTAGTGCTGTCATAGTATGGGGATCTGCCATTTTATGGGTGGCAGGAGGACACTTGACCACAGAAAGGGTGTGGCTGAACACCATCTTGGCAGGTGTCGTCACCAGATTCATCATTGCCAAATGATATAAGTTCAATGGGTGTATAGTGAAACCCGCACATCGCCTTACTGTAACCAGCCAGTGCTTCCCACTGATGGTGCAGTTTCGCCTTCTTGAGTCTACATGCATTGTGACTAACTTTTGCAATGTTCTGCTCAACACCATTCACACCTTGTTTCTGTAACACTCTATATGTGGTGCTCAACTTGCAATTGTCCCTGAGCTCCCTATCCAACTCTTCACTTACTCATTTCATGTCATCTCTAATCTCCTCATCCTCCTCATGCAACATGTCATTCATTTCACTCAACAAATCATTCATCTGCAACACCTGTTTCATATCCTGCCTCAACCTATCACATTCAACTCACAATATACATAACTCTCGGTTATTATCCGATATAGAACAGTGCATAAGAGTCTCATTCCTACTACGCAATGACTGAAGTTCTGCTTCAAGCTGTTGCTCCTTTTTCAAACTTTCAGATGCCTACAATCCCATCTCTTTGTTAAGAGACAAGACTTGCAGTTCAAGGGAATAAAACCTCAATTTGGAGGCTTCTAAAGCAGCATACAGAGCTGCAACCAACAGCCCTTTAGCATCATGCCTTTTGGCTGTTTGCTTCACCTCAGAGTACTGGGTTGAGATCCCCAGCATGGGTTTTTTCAGATCAAATCACGTCTAGTGCAAAATCATTGAAATCTCCATGGGAGGTAAGGAAGTTAGAGACGTTGAGTCTCAGGTCTGCACAGATACTGGACAAAGACATAGTGGTACCAACAAATCAGTTTTGGAAACACAAACTTGTCAGTGGGGACTGTACCATGTATCAATCCACAGTGGGTTAACCAACAGATGGTTGGGCTACTGTACTCTTGCAATACTACAATTCAAAACTGCCATTGAACAAGGTGAGATGGCATCGACCTTGCCTAGTAAGCAGCCAGAATTTACAAGATGCTATGGAGTAAGATATACAGGCGAGGTGGTACGGGTGTGTACACCTACTTACTACCCATGGGGGAAGGGTAAGCCAACAAGTCGAGAAACTTTGCAAATCCAGACCACCTCCCACAGTCACCAGTATGTTAGGGTGCTCGGCCTTGGTCAGATTCTTGGCAGTCTTGGATAAGCAACAGAGACACAGACAAGTGGCATATTTGGTAATAAACTTGTTTATTGCACAAAAAGGTAACAGTTGCCCTAAACAGGTCTTACCATTAAACACTGGGAGCTGAAGTTTCCCAAACTACCACTAGGAGTGAAGATGGTCTCAAGGGGGATATGTAATACAACATCTTATATAGTTAGATAATTGCTATGGTTACTAAAAGACTAGATACATAAAATAAGCCCTATTGGCCAAAAGATAGGTGGCTCCACAGTGTTATCTATAGTTATACAATATTCATAAAGTCAGCTAAAATGTAGAACGAAGGGAACATACAAAATATGGAATATAGTGCAGTGTTACATTAATCTGCATAGAGGCAGTGAAGGCTGTATAATGACTTCTCAGAAGATAAACAAAGACAGAAGTGCCTTGGTACATTGCTTGTAGCATGTTTCATAGCAAGTAGCATATACAATACATTATACTCCTGACAACTTGCAACTGCTCGATGTATCTGCTACCCTTATCCTTTAGGGCAGGGGTTCTCAAATGGTGAGGTCAGCCTCCTTGGGGAGGCCCCAACCTGTTCAAGGGGAGGCTCAAGCAAGTCTTGAAAAAGTGTTATATTTCAATTTTGAACTTTATAGATTTTGTGTGAAGGGATAAGGCAAACTGAAAGAGGATAACAGTAGGTGAATTTATGTATTTATTCACAAGTCTGTGATCAGGAAAGGTACTGCACAGTGGGCCATGGCTTATTTCAGGTGTACCCAGGGAAGGGTTGTGACAGAATACAATTCAAAATGTAACTGCAAAACATTCAAGCAATACAAAATGAATAAAAGTGCAAACAAATTAAGAACAATAAACTAACAATGTGAGAAACAAGTGATCAATTAGACTGGCAGCAGAACTGTCCAAATAGAAGAGTTAACCATATAGGTACTAGGAATAAGAGCAGGAGGGAGCAAAATGTTTCCTGAGAAGTTGCTTAAGAGCAGGGTGAGAGGGGGAGAGGCAGAGGTTGGCAGGAAGTTAGTCCAGATAGAGGGGAAACAGAAAAAGCAGTCTGACCCATGAAGGTATGGCAGTAAGGTGTAACAATGGTTTGAGAGTCAAAATATTGGAGCAAGTAGGTTGTCCTGTTGGGGGGGGTTACAAGAAACTTAATAACATGAGCGCCAGCTATGCAAAGAGGTTTCAATTTATTCCTGATGTACTGTGAAAAGTTGGCTATTTTTTCTATGGGGAGGCCCAAAAATATTTCAGTATTTTGGGGGAGGCTCAAGATCTTTTCCATGGCTTAGGGGAGGCTCACTATGACAAAGTTTGAGAACTGTTGCTTTAGGGCATTGTTGCCCGAATATGCTGATTACTGCCTGCCTTGTTTGTACTATATTATCTTTCTCCCACTTGCTATGCAAATCCCCTGATGTTACTGCATTGACCTTGCTCTGTCTGTTGCTCTTGATTATACATGCTCTTGTTGTTGCCTGTTGTGTCTGAATGTATCTTTGTAATCTCCCGGGTCGCACCTGAAAATAGGTACTTGGTTGTCTAGTGTGCTTACCTGGTAAACAAAAGCAAATAAATAAATAAATGTACTCTTGTATGGTAAGTTGCCAGCACCCTATATGTTAGTGCAGTAGGTATTACAACATGTATATAGATTTTCTAAGGTGCACAGTGGGTAACCAATTAGAGTGTGGGGACCTGGCAAAACAGAGTCCTCACTTACAGAGGACACAGTGAAACAGTCCAAGGAAAGGAACTCTTCCTCTTCCTCCATTAGGATCAGGTCTGGGTGATACTCCTCCTCGATGTCAACCTGCTACAACCTGAGATCTGACAAGTGAGGCACCAATGGCATCCTATGGGCACAGAGCAAGGAGGTGCAAGCAGCATCAATGACAAAGGGGCCATCAACAGCACTGGGGACTCAGGTCTATATGAGCCAAACTGATGCACAAGGGCTATGGTAATCTTAGCCAAAATATCATTAAGGTTGATGGCAGGAGAAGGCTGCATCAATGATGACATGGCCAACAGCACTAACAGTGATGAACCATCTGACAGGGCTTGGGAACCTGAGGAGATCACTGCTCATGGACATGGGGAAGCATCAGGTGTTGACAGAGGGGCTGTTGTCAATGACCCCACGGTCAATGAACTGGGGGCCGATGTCCCCTGGGCCGCTAGCCAAACTCTGGGAGCAGCAAGAGGAGGTGCCACCATTATGGCCTAATCTGAGCAAAGGCCTGGGCAACAGAGGATGTTTGTGTGACTGCAACTGATGGAGCACCCCCAGAAGATGATGAAGAAGCTGGCAAGGAGTGGGGATGCCACCAGGGGGAGTGGTCCCATTTGCAGTCCATTTTATGACTTTTCCCTGAGGACTTGTAACAGGCCTTCGAGGTCTGGGAGCTCACTGAACCCACCAGTGACTTGGAAGGAGGGACCCTGGAGGGCCCCTGCCCAGAACTGGCTACCTCTTGCTCTATGAGAAATTTCTTCAGAGCCTTTTTGCATCACTTAAGGGTTGTTTGGTTGAATTTCTGGCAGAGCTTACAGTTGGAGGAGTCGTGGTTAGGCCCAAGACAGCAGACACAGAGATTATGGTAATCTGAAGAGGCAACCTTCTTTCCACAGAGGCAGTAATGGAAAAAAGAAGTGGAAGGAGTAAATCCTGACAAAAACAAGGTAAATGAATCTCTTCTTTAAAAAGAGATTTGAAAGGCTATGGGTAGAGAAAAAAATTGTAGGCAAAATCATCGGAGCATCCTCAGAGACCTATGCAAACAGAGTCAAGGGTGGGAAAGAACTGAGGAGGGAGCTGGGCCACTCACAACTTTATTGATTTGGTGATATTGGTGTGGGCAACCCCAGTGGTACTGCTGAAAATCTTCCATGTGGATCCTGCTTCACCGATGGTGAAGTTCCTACAGTGTGACCTGATGACTGAGATACTCCCAAAGAATGTACATACCCAACCAGTGTATAAGATATCCAGGTAGGATCGTAAAGTGATATGGAATCAGGACAGATGATCTTGCAGAATGGCAAGACCAAATCCAGCATGTCAGTGAGAGACAATGTCTAGACTGTAGTGCTTAGTGAAAGTATGTGCAGTGCTCCATGTGGTAACAGCACATAGGTCAGCTGCAGAAACATTCTGAAAGCGGGCAACAAAAGTGGCAACACCACATGTAGAGTGGCCAGGCACAGCACTAGGAAATTTCTTTACAGTACTTCCTATAGCAAAGCTCAATACAGTGAGCCAGCCACTTGGACAGGCACTGTGTAGTGACAGTTTCACTCTAATTCCCAGGAGTGAATTGACAAAAAGCTGAGAGGACTTTCTGTGGTCCTTAGTGTGATCAAGATAGAAATGTAGTGTTCCATGTACATCAAGTGTATGTATAAATGCCTCTCCTTTATTGGCATGCTCTGGATAATACATGAAAAGGTTTATGGTTTGAATCAAAGTGAAAACAGAGATCACTTTGTGTAGAAAGCATGGATGGTATGCAAGAGTACTCTGTAATTGTGGAAAATTAGGTAAGAAGGATCATGCATGAGAATCTGAAGCTTGGAAATTCTCCAAGCAGAAGTTATAGTGACCAAAAATAGAGTATTGCTAGTGCTGTGTGGAATGCAGAATTCTGCCAGCAGAATTAGTGCAGAATGACCATTCTGTCAGTGGAATTTCTGCTGGAATTTTGCTGGTTCATCTGCAGAATTTAGCGTGCTGTGATTGATGGAATAAAATTCTGCAAAACAGCATTTTTCCAAGGAAAATCATTCCACAACCATTTCCACAGAAAATATTGAGATCCACAGAATAAAATTCTGCAAAAATATGCAGAAAACTCATTTCACATTTGTCTGCTGTGGAATTCCACAATTCTGTTTCTGGTGGAATGTTGTCGCAGTTTCAGAGGAATTTCAAAAATTCTGTGAAATTTGGTTCCGCCAGAATTTGAAAATTTTACACAGCACTAAATCTTGCAGGAAAGGAAGTGCATTTCACAAGTTGCAGCAGGCTCAAATGGTGCTAGAGTTAATTTTTCAAAGATGAAATGAAGATCTAAGGACAGAACTAGTTTAGGAATTGAAGGGTGCATGTGCAGAATACCCTTTAGGAACATGCTGGGCACTTCTAGCTGTGCCACCATGCAGTCATGAATAGGGGCATGGAAAGCCAAAATAGCAGCCAAGTGCACCTTAATGAACAGATACTGGAGACCAGAGTCAGACAGAGACAGCAGGTAGTCCAGTACTGCATTGACAGGACATGTAAATGAATCCTTGGAATGGAAAACACATGAGGGAATGGATAAACAAAACACAACTCTAGGAGGTATACACCGAGAGCATTCCAGCCCCTTGTCTTACTGTCTGCTGAGCTTCACTAGTCTTCACCATCTAGAAGAGAGATCAGTCATGGAGGGAAGGCAGACTCCAAAAGGCACAGAAGCAGCAACTCTACCTGGGAGAATCCCCCTTGGAGTCCATAGTCTGGGTCCTTTCTTGGCTGAGGTGACTTTTCTCATTGCCTGCTCTGCACAGACCCAGCCAGCGGCTACTCTGTCAGCATAAAGAGCAGTTGGAACACTTACCCAGAATTCTTGGCTGCTGTATTTAAATCATCATTTGTACTACTGCACCCACTACTGAAATAGTGGTCAGCTAATAGAAAGCTCTTAGCCAGAAGCAATAGCTCAGACACAAAGGGCCACCCTAGGAGACATATGCCAAGAGTGGTTCAGCCCTTAGCCTTAATGTCTGCAGAGCTCCATTTGGCTTCAGCTTTTAGAAGCAGCAGCTAAAAGCTGAAAGGGAGCTAGCATTTAGTTTTAAAAGCACCTTATTTTGGAGAGGGAAGCTAACAGCTAAAAGGGAGCTATCATTTGCATTTAAAAGCACCTCATTTGGGAGAAAAAAGCTAGCAACTAAAAGGGAGTTAGCATTTGCTTTTAAGAGTACCTCATTTTAGAGAGGAAGGGGGGAACATCTTCTCTTCTTTTTGTGTGTGACTGATTGTTTCTGGCAGCAGCGGGTCAGTCCTGCCCACCTTGCCCCTCACGCCACCCATCCCTAGCTCCATATTTCCTTTATAGATGGGACCTGTGACATCACTCCTCCTGAACACTTCCTGGTGATACAGAATGTCAACTTCTGTCACTATAGCATAAAAGAAAACAGAAAAAAAGAAAAAAAGAAAAAAAACAATAAGCAAATAGTTCAAAGAAGTTGCATTTGAAAGGAAGCGGAACAATCACGCACAATCTCATCATCCTATAGGAAATACCTCACCAGAATGTTCAACTTGGAGATACTACAGTGTGATGTCTGTGGAGTACTAATCTCCCATGAGCACCTCTGAAGGGCCGGTCATTGCCCAGTGTGCATGAATATACATGACCTGCAGACCCAGCTGGTAGCAGCCTGAAATGAAATTGAAAGGCTTCGGCAACATTTAACTTGAAGCACTTCATCCTCCCTACCTCAAAGATCCACAGGACCAGGAGGCTGGAAAGTGGTGAAAGGAGGACATGGGAAACCAGCAAAGAAAATTATTGACAACACAACTCGAGACACCCTAATTAGGACAACAAATCGCTTTGAGCTACTAGCAGAAGGGAATCAGTCAGCTCCACTTATGGGGGCATGCTAAAACCATCAAGGGGTGAAGTCTGGAGCAGCCTCAGCAAACTCAAAAAACAGCAGCAGACCTTAACTGGGCAGTCAAGGAACCATCAAGGGGGTGAAGAGTGCAGCAACCTCAACAAGCAGCAGCAGACCTCAGCAAGCTAGCCAAGGAACCAAGAAGATCCTGGTAGTCGACTACTCCATGATCAGAGGAATGGAACCTAGGATGCACAAGTACTCACAGAAGAGGGGTACAATCAGATGTCTTCCTGGTACCTCAGCAACAAGAGACTGCAAGTGCATTGGGAGAATTGTGGACAGGAAGGCAGGGGACATGGGATTACTGGTACACATTGGAACAAATGATCTGGCTGACCAGATGGTGGAGGATGTAAAATGTAGTGTTGAGATGCTGGAAGATAGATTTTCAACAACTGTGACCACAGCAGCCTTCTCAGAAGTCTTGCCTGTATGGGGTAAAGATGGCAGCATGGAAAGAATCAGACTGGAGGAAACAGACAAATTCAGCAACTGGTTGAAGAGCTGGTACCAGACAAGAGGTTTCCATTTTATTGGATCCTGGGGGAATTTCTGGGATAGATCACTCTTCAAACAGGATAGACTTCATCTCACACAAGAGGGAACAACAGCACTGGCCCAGAAGATGGAAGTATACTTGGACCATTTAAACTAATCAGAGGGGAGACTAAGGCATGGAAATAGGTACAGTGTCTTGCCAAACTCTCCCCCAACAGGAAAACTGAGAACAAACGTAAGTGCACCAATCACATTAGGACAAAGAAAGCATACAGCAAAAGACCAGCATCAGAAAAATGACACTAGGAACAACCAGCAGGAAAAAGGGAAACAAAATCATTCAACAAGAATCACGATACTAGCTCATGAAGAGGAGTCTGCTTCAATGTTAGGACCCTGGGCAACAAGATCAGTGACCTCCAGGCTCTTGTTGCAGACACAAAGGTTGATCTGGTAGCTATCAGAGAAAGCTGGGCCCTGGACAACAACAAATGGGACCTGGCCATCCCAGGCTACACACTGTTTAGAAGGGACAGACAGGTGGGGAGAGGCGGAGGATTGCCCTCTATGTGAGGGAGGGCATTGAAGCAACAGAGGATGAAAGCACCAAGGCTAGAAGGATGTGTGTGTGTGTGTGTGTGTGTGTGTGTGTGTGTGTGTGTGTGTGTGGAGTCACTCTGGGTCCACTTAGCCACCAATGCAGGAAATAAATTGTGCATGGGTGTGATATACACACTCCCAGTGCAGGGAGAGGGGAAAGATGAACAATTAGCCGAGGAGTTACAAAAGATGGCTGGGAATGGTGACATAGTGGTGGATGGGGACCTTAATCTGCCAGATGTGAACTGGAACATCCCAGCAGCCAAGAGCTCCAGAAGTCAAGCTTTACTGGACACATTCCAGGACTGCCTGCTGTCTCAACTAGTGAAGGACCTGACCAGGGGGATACCATCTTGAATCTATGGGCAGACTAGATGGACTGCATGGGTTCCTTCTGCCATCACTTTCTATGTTTCTATGATCTGATCCTCACAAGCTCTGAAGAAATTAGATCCATAGGTTGGAAGAACCCTTGGCAAATACCGATCACAATACAGCTGGTTTGAAATAACCACGGGAGTTACTAAAAGCACTTCAAGCACAGAGGTGCTGTGCTTTCAGAAGGCTGATTTTTGTAGATTGAGGCAGAAAGTGAGGGATAAGTTAACAAACATCAGAGACAAGACAAATGTGGAGGAAATGTGGAAAGATTTTAGGGATACTATTTTAGAGGGAATAAGACTCTGCATCTGGACCACAACAAAGAAAAATAGGTTTAAGAGACCATGGTGGTTCTCTCCTCCAGTAAGAGAGGCAATCAGGGCCAAACAGAATGCATACAAATGGTTCAGGCAACATAAAGGGGACAGGGAGTAGGAGGATTACACTTAGAAAAGTAAAGAGGTGCCAGCCTGGTGGCACTGAGGGTTGAGGTGCTGGATGTCTTACCTTGTGCTAAACCGGCAACCCAGGTTCGAGAATGAGCCTAGGCTGTTCGGGGTTGGCAGCGGCGAGAGAGGATTGAGCATCTGGAGGACTGCTCTGCTCTCCTCTCTTGGGGAAGGAGGGATTGTCGTCCCGCCTGTTGATCACCCTCTAGTGGAGGCTGGGTGGTGATGCAGGCAGGGAGACCAGCAGTCAGCGGGCATGGCTTGCATGTGCCCCCACATGCATGCACTATGCATTGCACTGGGAGGGGCACAGAAAAGTGGAAAATGGTGGCTGGGGGCTCCATGAGGTCCTACCCCCATAACACCGGTCCGCTATCGTGGCCTCCCTGGATTTGGATTGTGCTCCAGAGAGGGATGTAGCTTCCTTCCTGGCCCTACCATGGGGGGTAAACCATGAGGGGGTCTCAGGGATGGGTGAGGCATTGGGCTGGCGGTGGTGTGGGATGGAGTTCTTGCTCTCAGCGCACCAGGGGAGCATAAATAGAAAATAAAAAAAAAGAAAAGAAAGAAGGCCAGGAAAATAGTGAGGTAAACCAAGGCAGTAAAAGAGCTGCAAATTGCTCATTGAGTCACATCAGGTGAGAAAACCTTTTTTCGCTATATCAGTGAAAAAGGGAAGAAAGGGGGAGGAATTGTAAGGTTAAGACTCTGGAGGACAGCGGACAAAAAGCAGAGGCCCTAAATGAACACTTTTGCTCTGTATTCATGATGGAGAATCAGGGCCTACAGCTAGACTACAGTATCAGATCTGAGACCAGAGGGGTTCAAAGAATGTGCACCCAGGAGTTCACCACAGGCTGGGTCAGGAAGGGCCTTTCAGACATCAGACCCGACAAGGCCCCTGGCCCTGATGGTTTACACCCTAGAGTGCTCAGGGAGCTTGCAGAAGAGCTGGCAGCACCTCTCGCGCACCTATTCAACAGGTCACTGGAGTTAGGGGTAGTTCCAGGCAACTGGAAGGTGGCTGATGCATTGCAATTGCACAAGAGTGGAGACAGGGAAGATACAAGTAACTACAGGGGTTCTATGTGATAACAGTGACTGCCAAACGGCGAGCCGCGCTATCGCAACATCAGAACAGCGAAAACATTTTCGTCACTCTTGACATCCTCGGTGCACAGAAGAACGGTGCTGGAGACTTTTCGTTTTATTGCTTTCTCTAGGGGGTTAGCCCCACACACACCTGAAGGGAAAACTCCCCCCCTGCACCCCTGTACTAAAGGATTCTCAACTCCGGGGTGTCGGGGGCAAAAGCAAAAAATTAAGTTTGGGTCAAGCACAAAAAATTGCACTCAGCGCCCAGACCCAAACCTGAACCCAGTACCTCCCGCACTGCAACCGGAGGCCAACCCCAGATGCCACACGCAGCTCAGCAGCCGACTGCAGCACCACCCCATACATCCCCATATCCCCCACCCAGCCCACGATTGCCGTGTTTACTTCCCCACCCTGCGCACATGTACATATAGTGACATCCTGTCGCTGCAGTAGTCCACCCCAACACACTAGGTCACCCTATCCCCCCCATCGCCATTCTGGCTTTTGCCCACAACGTGTCACCATTTCGGATGGCGCCTTACTTCAGGCTCTAACCTCACATGCTACCACTACAGGCCAGTGAGTCTCACATCAGTAGTTGATAAACTTATGGAGGCCCTTAACAAGCATGATCTAGTGGAATACCTTGAAGTAAATCACAACCAGAACTACAAACAACATGGGTTTGTGATGGGCAGGTCATGTCAAATGAACCTTATTACGTTCTTTGACAAAGTGGCCAAGGAGTTGAACAGGGGTCATGCAGTGAACTTGTTTTACTTTGACTTCAGTAAGGCATTTGACACAATCCTGCAGAGATGCATCTTAAAAAAGCTAGAAGACCTTGGGGTAGCAGAACAGATAGTAAAGTGGATACGGAGCTGGCTGAGGGACAGAAAAAGTGAGGCCTCATCTGGAGTACTGTGTACAATTCTGGAAGCCTCACCTAAGAAAGGACATTGATAGATTGGAAGTGGTCTAGAAAAGGGTAATAAAAATGATTCATGGCCTTCAGGAAATCACCAATGGAGAGAGGCTTGGGGCTCTGAAATTGTATTCACTAGAGACTAGCAGGGAGAGGGGGGATATGACTGAGACCTTCAAGTTTCTTAAAGGCATCAACAAGGTGCCAGAAGCACAGCTTTTTACCAGGAATGTCAGTTGTACTACAAGAGGGCAGAAGTGGAAATTGAAGCGTGGAGTGTTCAAGGGGGACATCAGAAAGTATTACTTCTCAGAGAGGGTGGTGGAACCTTAGAATAGATTACCTCCCGAGGTGGTGGCTTCAAAGTCAGTATCAAGCTTTAAGCACGGGTAGGACAAGGATTGGGAACAAACACACTGCACTGGCAAGGGCTAGGCTGGGTGTCTAGGAGTACAGAACGCCAGTGAACAACAGGTTCTACCTGCCAGTAAGGCATCAGCTACCTGCAGAGAAATCTCAGAGTAAGCAATGGCTATGTCTTTATGAGCCATGCTTGCAGGTGTAGGGACTGCAGGTCCGTATGGATGAGGGACCCCCTGTTCTGTAACAGTAGATTCCAACATAGGGGTAGTTGAGCAGGAGGTTCCACTGCCAGATGCTGAGGGGAAACATATTTGGCAAGGCCAGGAGGTGGCTACCAGCATTAGGGTGGCCTGCTCTGCCCACAGATTGACTAGAACCCTCTGAATGAGAGGGATCAGAGGGAACACATAAATGAACCTCCCTTTCCAGGAGAAGGAAAATGCATTTCACCAAAAAACTCCAGGTCCTGGAGTGAGTGAGCAGAAATGCTTTTCATTTTGGGTTGTGTGGGAATGTAAAATGGTCCAAAACTGGATGACCCCATCTTGCAAAGAGGTCATCTATTACTGAGGTCAGATGTTCCCACTCACATATTTGTGACTAGGACTGATTTAGCCTATTGTTAGGATGTTCTAGACACCTAGAAGAAATACGGCTGAGAACTGAAGGCCATGAAACATTGCCCAGTAGCAAGCATTCATTGCTTCCCAACATGGGGGGGGGTAAGAGTTAGTGACCCCTTGCTTGTTGATGTAGTGGATTACACTGACATTGTCTGTCTGTATCAACAAAGGACTGGGACTGAGGTGTTTTATGAAAGCTAGGAGACCAAGCAGAACAGCTGTCATCTCTATAACACTGATGTGGAGATTTGAATCTAGGTCACTCCACAATCCCTGTGTCTGAAAGAGCACCAGATAGGCACACCATCCTGACGTGGAGGCATCCTTTGTGAGGATGTGTACTGGAGTAAGGGGGAAGAATGGGATGTCCTATGAGTGCTGGAGTGGGTCTGGCCCATTGGCGCAGCTGTCAGGGCTTCAGCCTGTGATGCCGACATCCTGGATTTTAGAACAGACCTGAGAGTCAGAGGGTTGGTCGAGGGGAGATGGATAGAGAGTTCCAGGGACTGTTCTCCTTCCCGGAGGGGGGTGAGGGGATTGAGTGCCTGGTGCATGATTGACCTCTGGCGGAGGCTGGGTGGAGCAGCTGCCAGCACCTACATCTTTGCAAGTGGTGGGACAGACATCAACGTACGTGCCCTTGGCATCACTACACGTCCTACCTCCCAGGGCCAAAAATGCAGAAAATGTGGACTGAGCAAGATGCTGCCCACCTTACACTGCAGGTCTTGCACCTCTGCCTGTGACACCTCTGGAGATGAATACTGGCATCCGATGGGAGGGTGAGCCCCTCCTAGAGGCCCCGTCTTGTGGGACAAGCCAGGGTGTAATGCCAGGATGGAAGCATCCTGAGGTCATATACCGGTGTCCACAGGGTGGTCAAGCTCCATCCCATGGCCCCACACTGGGAGGCATGCCAGAGTGTATCTCCAGTATGGGTAAGTCTGTTGAGGGGGGGGTGATGGGGATGGGCATGGGGCTGGGCCAATGGGGGTTGGTCCAATGGGGGCTGGTTCATGGAGGGGAAGAAAAGTATAGCAAAATAAAAAAAAAACCAAGTGCTGGTGTCCCATCCACCAAATTAGTGACTTGTAAAGAGGAGACATGATAAGAACCATTTTTTGCAGCTCATCTGTCAGCTGATATCACCATACCTGAAGTACACATTGTGGGATTCATGTATGGAGGCAGGTGAAGGAGACTGTCACAGTGGCAGCTGCCATAAGTCCCAGGAGATGGATCATGGTCCAGGGGGACACATAATGGCTCCTGTCAACCAGCTGGGACTGGGAAGCCAGGGCCTGAGCTCTGTAGGGAGAAATTCACTGCCCACTGCTGTGTTCAGCACCACTACAATGTATTGGAGGCACTGACTGGGACTGAATACAGATTTCAGTACATTGGTTATAACACCCAAGTCCCTGAACAATTGCTGTGTTTGGGACAATATGTGATGAACTACTTCTCTGGATGGGTCCTTCAATAGTCAGTCTTCCAGAAAGGGGAAGACATAAAGTCCTTCACTCCGGAGGGCTGCTGCCACAACCATGAAGCATTTGGTAAACACTGGTAGTGCTGAGGATAAGCCAAAGGGCAAGATACGAAACTAATACTGGCTGCCCTCCAGCATAAACTGGAGGTACTGCCTATGGCATGTTCTGATTTATAAATGGAACATAGGTGTCCTGTATGTCCAGAGCCCAGAATCATTCCCCCTTTTGTAGTAGGGGAATGAGAACCCAAAGAGACACTATTTGAAACTTCTTGTATTCAAAAAATGTGTTAAAGTCTCTGAGGTCTAATACGGGGCTCAGGTCTCCTATCTGCTTGGAAACCAGAAAGTACCTAGAATAAAGCCTCCTGTTTCTTTCTGTGGGAGGGATGGGTTTGAGTACATTCTTTTGAATCAATGACTGTACTTCTTCTTTTAGAAGGGGCAAGTGACCCGGAGGAAAATGAAAAAGAGTTGGAGGATGGATGAAATGGAGGGTTGAACAACAACTCCAGTGCATGACTCTTTTTCTATTATTTCCAGGCCCCATTTGTCTGTGGTGATCTCTCTCCATTTTGACAGATGAAAGGAGATACTGCCACCCACTTGCACATCTGCAGGCAACAGTGGAGGGGGAAGTGGTAAGTCAGAAGTTACAGAGGGCGGTGGGGCCACCTTGACCAGTACCTTTGTCTGCCTTAGCATGGGTACCAGGGGTTGGGTGAACTGGGAGGTGGCCACCCTCACAACCTTTTGAATGTTGACTGTAACCACAGCCATTGGGACCTGCTGGTATTTGAAATTAACCCCTATCACATCATCTGGCAAGTTGAGGGGCCAGGGATTTGACAGACCTTCACATCACTTTGGAAGACTGAAGCTCCCTAAGGGCATTATCAACATCTGTTCCAAACAGCTTGGAGCCCTTTAAAGGGGCACTCATCATGGCTTATTGTACATCAATAGTAAAGTCAGGCACCCTGAGCCAGGAATAACTCCTGAGGCAGATGCCAGAGGCAGCAGCCCTGGTAAGTGCATCAGAGGCATTATATGCTGATTGTAACAGATGCTTTCCAGTACCAATACCAGCTGAAGCAGCTTTAAGCAGTTCAGTACTGGCAGATTATCAGTGAACGGTAGTCATGGCAGATTTCCACAGGCTTTTCTGATATTTTAGCACATGTGCCTGATAGTTAGCAATCCTTAGGCCCATGGATGCAGAGGCATAAGTTCATTTGCCCATAATATCTGCCTTCTGGATTCCTTGTCAGGAGGCAATGTACTAATGACTTTATGGGCTCTAGAGTGACCATGAGCTGAGCAGTCATGATTATCACATAATCAGTTTCTGGCTGGAAAACATAACTAGCCTTAACAGGCAGTGCAGGGTACTGTTTATCAACTTTTCTAGGGACTGCAGGCAAGGTATTAAGCTAATGCCAGGCAGCAAAGGTAGCATCATCCAACAAGGCACCACAGTAGTAGGTGCAACTGCAACCTCCAAAAACTCTAGTAAATTTTCCTTACTGGACTCTTTCTCTTCACCCTCAAAGCCCATGACTTCCTGGATTTGTCTGAGCAAAATCAAAAATGAGGTGTCTTGAGGAAGAGACCTGGGGTTATTAACCACAGAACACTCACTATAAGAGAATATGCTAGAGCTGGAAGGAAGCCCTCCTTCACAGGGATCTTTCTCCCTCATCATCATCCTCGACGTCCTCCTCCATAGATAGAAGATGAGGACTATATTCCTCCTCCTCATTTTGAATGATAACACGGGATAATTGACAGAGCTGGTGACAGAGGTAGTGGCTGTGATGGAGAAAATCAGGAGTGCTTTTATGTTATGTCAGTGACAAATGGTACTGGCAGGAAAGACCCTGGGAACAGGGCCTTTATTTATTTATTCATTTGTAATTTTTGACCAGAAAAGGCATACTAAGCTAATATAGCGTGTTTCCAGGTGCATCCAGGGGGAAAGATTGCCTGGACCTGTTTTATTGACAGGGAAATATTGGCCATTACCCCAGGGAAACTCCCCAACTCTTTGTTGAAATGTACCATAGGATCTTTTACTTCCACCTGGACAGTGACCAGAGATGAGCAGAAGGGACTTCAGTTTAACATCTCATCCAAATGGTGGCACTTCACCAGTGCAGCACCCCCCTCGTACTGCACTACAGTGTCAGTTATGGGTATTACTCTAAGTGTGTGGTATGGTATAAGAACCCATGACCGTCCAATCTTTCAGCCCAAGAGGTTAGTGTGCTACCTCCTGAGACACTGATCTTCTGACAGCCTTCTTCCAGAGCCTTCTTACAGCGTCTTGTTGTGGCGTTGTTAAATCCCTGGCAGATTTTGCAAGCCCTCAGGTTGTGGGACTGTAGCCACCATTGCTGGCAGTGATGGGAACAGGCAAAGCAAAATTTCTGAAAATGATGCCAGCACAGCTTGGGAGTCAATGATACCTGTTAGAGGGTTTGGGACTGCCCATCATCACCAGGACAGAACCTGACAACGGAGATGGCATACCATCTGTAGTAGCATATAGCAGTGCCAGAGCCAAGCCCCAACCTTGGTGTCTCAGTGATGGTCGGGTGGGGGCTGTAATCAACATCATGAGAGTGGTCAATGACAAGAACTTACTCTCTTTCATTGTTTATTCCAAGTAGAGATGCAGTGAATTTACAATTCACCGGCGAAGTGAACGTGAAGTGGCCACTTCGCGGTATCATAACATTACTCGAAGTGACCATTGAAAAGTGCTTACTTTGCCTTGTTTTTATGACTTTGCATTGTTATTCTGCCTTAAACAAAGTAAGGCGGAAAGACAACAATATAGGCATTTTAGGCAGCCCCCCCCACACACATTACATGGCTTACAGTACTGTAAGTCACATGCTTTAGCCAGGCAGGAAGGAAGTGAGTCATACAAGCAGATACTTTCACTTTCTCCTTTGCAGAGGTAGGAAGAGGAAGCATTTTGTGTAGGAGAGGAGAGTTCATTATTAGTTTCTGTCTTGAGCAAATTTCAGAAAACCCAAAAGCTTTTTTTAAAGCTAATTCTTTAGTTTTTTTTTTGTACTGTTTTGTCAGTTCATTTTGGTGACTGATTTCTTTGTTTTATAAGTTTTGTTTTGTGTGTGTGTGTGTGTGTCTGACTGTGAATGTGTGTGAAGTCGCTCATCACGTCACGCGTTGGAGAGGGAAGAAGTATTTTGTGCGATGGACCAGGGACAGTCTGTGGCCGGTGTCCAGAGGGGGAGTGTGCACACGTGGGGGTTGTAGCCAGGGGTCATTGGACCGCTCCAGACTGTTTAGTCTTGCCCCCCCCGGAAGTAGCAGCACCACCAGTGCCACCACCACATCCACCAAGTCCACCACCACCAGCACCACCAGTAGCAGCCGCAGGAGCTCCAGCAGCACCACCTCAACAGCAGCAGGTGGAGCCCCAGGTGCGTGACAGTGCTGCCGGCACTACATTTGCCCCTCCTGTGCCTTGCCCTCCGCAGCTCCACAGTTTGGCAGTTTTTCAGCTGTCTCTGGGGGGACAGCAGCATTGCAGTGTGTTTGATTTGTGGTGTGCAGGTGCACCATGGACCCCAGGGGACACGTCTGGGGAATGGGGGCCAGTGCACACATATGCTGAACCACCACAATGTGGAGTGGCAGGCTGCCACTGAACGGGCCAGCCCTACACCTGCTGGCCCTTCTGTGGCAGTGGCAGAGGGTGCTGCTGCTGTGCAGTAGCAGGAGGAGGGCAACAGCAACAGCTGCTCCACCACTACCCCCAGCACTGTCACCAGCACCACCCTTACCACCACCACCACCACCTGGTTTTCCCCCCACACCAGTTGAGCCTGCCATAATGTCTGCAACACAGGCAGACATAGCACTTTTGTGGGCTGTGGTGGAGCAAAGTAACAAGAGGGTGGGTGCTGTCCAGCAGCAGGCGGAGCAGATCGAGCAACACCAGCTACAGATCGTGCCAATGCTCCATCTGCTGCTGGAACATCATGGGATCCCCCATTAGTTTTTGTTTTCTGCACACCTCCCCTCCCCACTGCTGTAGTTTTTTGTGTTTTGTTTATGTTTAATAACAGACAGAGGGAAGGCCACACAGTATTAGTTTAAAGGGAAGCAGTTAGCAACAGGAGATCCTGCTCCCTGCAAGGCTTACCATCCAGTGGTGGTCCTGGGGGGCACACAAAGTCATTCCCTGTGGTGGCAGTGGCTAACAGCGGTCTTATGGTGGTGGTCCAGGAGGGCACATAAAGCCATTCCCTCTGGTGGCAGTCGCTAACAGCGGTCTTATGGTGGTGGTCCAGGGGGGCACAGAAAGTCATTCCCTCTGGTGGCAGTGGCTAACAATGTTCTTATGGTGGTGGTCCATGGGGGCATGGAAAGTCATTCCCTGTGGTGGCAGTGGCTAACAGTGGTCTTATGGTGGTGGTACAGGGGCCAGGATATATTGTGCTCTGTGTTACAAATGTGACATGACATATGGAGTTTGAGTCACTCTAAGTGGGACACTCATTTAACCTTATGAAAAAGAAAACATGTATCAACCAAAAAATGTGACAGCCTTTTAACAACTTAAGTTAAAACCTGCCAACATTAACCTCATCATCATCCTCATAAAGAAAGCTGCCCTCACAGTCATCTATGCCTGAAGTCTGACCACTGGGAAATTATTTCTCCATTGTGTCATCATCTACATCAGTGGTAGGCCGTTTCATACTGCCACTGCCAGTGCCACCAGGATGGTCCATTTCTACATCACCAAAATCATGACTAGGTCAGGGTACAAATACTGAGATTGCAGTCTGAGCTGGTATGTGCCTCTCCTTCATTTTTATGAATGTCAGCAAACTGACATTTGCAGGAGAGAGGTTTGTATGATGATCCTGAACTATTGCACTTGCTGAGTTGAATACCCTCTCGACACTTACACTGGAGGGTGGGCATGTCAGGTACTTCAGTGCCATTGCAGTTAGCTCTGGCCATTCACTGACCTTTCCACTCCAGTATAAAAGATCATCAGTTATTGGCAGATGCCTGTTATTTTCAGACAGATATGACTCAACCATTCTCTGTGCTGCACTAAGTCCAGTGGTTGATGCATTAGCCTGTTCTCCGGAATCATTTATGTCACAAATCCTCACTTGGGACAAAGCCTCCCAAAGTGGGTTGATGCCAAACACTTTGGATGACAGGCCACCTGGAACTGCAGTCCTCTTCCCCTTACAGGATATGCTTGATACTCCTCCAGGTTCACCTTCAGCCTGATTATGCTGCTGAGGTTTGCTGACTTTGGCACGTGACTTCTGTGCCTCATGAACCAAGCGCACCAGTTGCCCACTGACATTTTTTACCTGTGCAGGCCCTCCCTCCAGTACTGAGGCAATTCCACATTTGTATCATGGGTCCAGCATTGTTGCTATTGCAAAGTTGTCACTACACTGAATGCTCAAGATGTGGCAGTTCTGGTCGAATACTGTCAGCATGTGTTTCAACAACATACAGTACTGCTAATACTGTCTCTGGCAATATCAAGACTATGCTGTACATTAACCAATGTCTGCCTCAGCACCCACAGCAGTGGAATTGATTGGTTAATGGAGGCAGACTTGCCACTCACTGCATGTGTGGCATGTTCAAAAGGCCGCAAAATTGTTATTACAGAGTCCATGAAGCGCCGTTGTTCAGTCATCTTAGACGTGAAGGCCCCGGAACTGTCACGGCTAGTGTGCATGACAAGATATTCTAAGATGGCTTTGTTTTGTTCATACAACCTCTCTGCCATGTATAAAGTGGAGTTCCACTGGGTGACAACTTCCAGCTTCAAGCAGTGCTGAGGGAGGCTGTTTCGGATCTGCAATTGCCGAAGTTGGTCACGGGCCTTTGCAGATCATGAAAAGTAAGAACAGATACGGAGTGCAACTGTCAGCATTTCCTTTACATCAGGGTGCTGCTGAAACTCCTGCACTACAAGATTTAAACTGTGGGCCATGCATGGAACATGAGCAAAGCCACCATTTGTGATGCACTTCATCACATTTGACCCATTGTCACTTGCTATGAACCCAGCTCTCAGGGACAGGGGGTTCAGCCACTTGTCAATTTCCATCAGTACCATGTCCAACATGTTTTCACCAATGTGTGAACAGGTCACATTGCACATAGCAATCGTTGCATGCTGTTGAATTCCTGGAAGATTGCTACTATGACACTCCACTTTACTGCACTGATTATTCACACTACCAACAGCACAAACAACACCTGGCACCTGTGCCCAATGTGCAGTTATACACAGATATGAACTCCCCAGTGTTTTGCAATTTGTCCACATATCCATACTTACATGGATGAATGGAGAGGAGGAATGTTAAAGGGCATGTCTTACAGAGTCAGACACAGTACAGTACAACTCGGGGACATCACGGGTCCAAAATTATGTCCTGGATGGGACTTTCCATTTTGGACAGGCACATTCAGCAAGCCACCGGAACCCAGAATTCTTCACAAAGGAGGAGGGCAAAAGATCAATTGCCAGCATTTCAGCTACAGCATCATTAAGTTCATGTGACACTGTATGACTGGGTGGGTACTTCAGCTTATGCGCAAAAACACTCTTTAACGTGGGCTGACTTAAACGTTTTATACGGGGTGTGATGACAATTGGTTCTGCTCTGTGAATGGCAGGGTGTGGAGTGTGGACGTTTGATGAAGATGATCACACAGGTGATGATGGCAAACCCACAAATGCAGTTATTTTGCCAGATTTACCAACCAGGGTTGATGTACCACTTGCACTAGACATACTGCATTCACCACCACCACCACCTGCACCAAAACGGCTACTCTCACCAGCACTGGAAAACATTTCAAAATCATTATGCTCCTCCACCTCATGATGGCCATAGTAATGCTCTGCTCTTATTTCATCTCTACTGCACACATTTAATTTCCTACTTGATTTAACAGTCATGGAAGGGGATACATGCTCGTTATGGTTGATGACGAGGGAGAACTCCCCACTGTGGTATTAGCTGCCATCTTGTGCTGGGTCCACAGTGCCATGTGCCTGTTCTTAAGATGCGTATGCTGTTCTCCTGTGGCCAGATAGCTCCTCTTTTTACCTCGACTCACACGCATGGCAAACCTGGCAGATTGCAACTGACTCATCATTTGCATCGTCCACAAAAAAATCCCAAACAAGGGATTGTGATGCTCTAGTTTTAACATTTCCCTGATGCTGCTTATTGGACTCTGGTTTTTTAAGCCATAAAGTATGGGGGGGGGTGCTACGTGATTTTTCGGGCAGGACACACTTGGACTGCAACTGACCACAATGACTACCTGTCATCATTACTGGGTCATCATCATCATCATCATCACCGCCATCAACTGAAACTGGCAAATCACAACTTTTTACGGGGATTAATGCAAACAGACCCAGACACAGCCACCTTGAATTTCTTTTTCTCTGGTTCCCAACTTGGGTCACTTATATCATCATCACCCACATCCACATCTTCTGCTTGGATGCTAGCACGTGGACTGCATGTTGCAACTACAGCAACATCATCATCATCAGATTCATCATCATCAACACCACCATCACCTGATATATTTTCACCACACTGTGAATCACTGCACGGCAAATGCATGACCTGAACCACAGTGGAAGAAATGTCACATTGTATGCTATCGTTGACATGATAATCAGAATCCTCATGTTCAGTTACTGGGATGTTACTGGGAAGTATGACATCATCTACACTGCCACTCACTCACACTGCTTCATACTCCACTATATTTTTGGATACAGTAAACTGGTCAGAAGTGGAAATTGAGGCAGCAATACTCATACCGTCATCAGCAACTGCACTAATACCACCAGCTGGGACAACATCATCTCCTCCAACTATGAGTGAAGCTACTGATTGGGCAGTAAAAAAACATTGCAGGAGAAATACCTTTCCTCACATCAGCAATGCACTTCTGCGTCTGCATACGACCATGCCCACAGACAGTCTTACCACTGTCAGCAGTGACATGGTGAGAAACAGCTTTGCTTGCAAGTCTCTTTGCAGACATTTTGGGGAATCAACAACAATATTCTAAACAAATTTAGATTTTGGAATGTTCACTTTGGTTGGGAGGAATGCTGGATGTGAAGACAAAAAAACAACTTCAGCAACAGATACAGACGCAAAGTCACAAGTTCAACAACACCTTAACTAACCAGTGGTGCTGAAGTCACAAACAATCCAATCTGGAAAATAATTCCTTTGCCGTGGCGGGGCATGGACTACAGATTTTATGGCAGTGCAAGCAGCAAAACAAAGAAAAGATACCACAATGGCAGCACAAAATCACGCAGCTGCAGTGGATAGCAGGTTCACACTGCTGTGCCTGCAATTACACTGTGGCACAATAAAAGGTGTATTATTTGATGTCACACAATCAGCAAAAACATTTCAACAATTACTGACAATATTTCTGTGTGAACATTAACACAGTCAGTTATATAACAAAAATATAAAATATAAACAAAAAAAAAAGAACTTCCTATTTCTCCAACTTAAATCTACCAACACCACAGATACGCTCTTCCCCCAAAGCACACTATCTCTTACCACACAGACTCGATGTTGTACATTAACATTCAAAATCCACACACAAACAATAAATGCTCGATGATATGAGCACAGGAGGGTTTCCTACAGAGCAGACCGTCTCCTATAGCTTCCTACACACACTACCCCGAACTGAGGCTGTGCAGAACAATATAGAGCCCATATGACCTGAAATCCCATGAATCATTGCAAAATTAGCCTTTGGAGCTTAAAAACAAGGTGAAGTGAGGCGAAGTTGTTTTCAATGCACTTCGCCTTTAAAATTGGTGAAGTAGTGGTCTGGGAAGGTGGAGTAACGCTAAGTCATTGTTTTCAATGGACTTCGTTACCCATCATAAGGTGAATTACTCCCCTTCGTGTTGCAGAGTACTCCGCGAATTCACCTTCACTCCACGAATCACTTCACGTAGCAAATTGAGCCCACTTTGCCCACCACTAATTCCAAATATTTTGCCGATAGTGGCAGTGACAGCATCACCGACTGCCTGAAAGTATCTTTTCCAGTCATGGTTAAGCATAAGGGAGAAGCTGGCTTGGAGGCCCATGGTCTTGGCCTGAGATTCCTTAGCCTTGAGGGCAATGAAGGTTTCCAAAGATTTCTTACGGTGTCTCCTTGTGGCCTGGTTAAATCCCTGGCAGATCTTGCAGACCTTCACATTGTGGGGCAGGCCCAAACAACAAACACACACAGTGTGAGCATCATCCTTGCAGGTGCAAAACCTAAATAAAGGTTCCTTCAATGGGGGCATACGGGGCAATATGGCTACGTTAAGTTAAGTAGAAGACGAGATCTAGAATGACAGCATTCTTTCTCTGCAGGTCCAATGAGTCGTCGATGGTGGAAAAAATAACTGAGGAGCAAGGGGGCAGCCCCATGTTTTGTAGGCACTGATGTTGCACATCAGCATGGGTGGCCTCTGCTAGCAAAAGTTTCTGAGTGGTACAGACACCAGTAGCTTACATTTCCAAATGTGTGGCCCAATGGATGCAATAGCCTCGACAAAGATAATTAATTTCTCTAGCACCTTTCCAAGATCCAAGGTGCCTCAGTGTACAAGCAAGCAACACATACACATACCTTTCAAACGCTCATTCCTCAGATCAGGGATGATGTTTCTCAAAAGGTCGGTCAAAGCTACTAAGTGTGTTTCACATAGTCAAATCTTTGAGACAGAATCTGAACATTACTGATTTTATGGCTTGCTTTTCATTGATCAACACTGATTAGTATGAATGTGTGCTTTAAAATGTTAGTGTAAAATGTGGGACCGATGACCTCTGATTGGTATAATAAAAGACTACCTCTGGTGTCAGAAGGAAGGAAGACTGGCTTGAATCCAAAACCAAAAGCAGAACCAAACTCAGAACACAAACTACAGGTTAGCTGGCAAAACCGAAACTAGAAACTCCCAGTTTTGCCCACCGCTGCTTCTTAGATCAAGCACACCATCTATTGCCAAGCCTATTATTTACCTCCCTAATCTGTTTCTATCTGCCTCATCTATACCAGCTATCTGGAATTATGAAATAGAGAACAATAATCCAGTAACTTGGTTGGCTGAAGCATCTTTTTACACGTGATTAAATGCCAGCATATACTCATGGGTAAGAAAAAGTTCCAGCCAACAGATTTTTTTTTTTTACTTACTTTGAATCCCTCACCCCACAAGTCCTGTCTATCTTTCAGAAAAACACCTCTTGGCAAAAAGAGAACAAAACAGAAATAATTTATTTAAATGTATACATACACACATAGAACCCCAATAAGACTTTTTGTTTTCTTTTTATTACATAAAAAAGATCCATTGCATAACAGTAAGAATACACTCCAGGGTATGATATGTTATGGGATATCATCACTTCTTGGGTACATGAGACACTTGGCCTTCAGTCTAATGCTTCTCAACGCATGCAAGGTATCATGATATCCCATGACATGTAAAATACACAGTTGAACATAAAGACCCACTCACTGGCTGTTTTGTTTTAGTTTTTATTTCTCACACTGCTAGTCGCATCAAGCTAAGCGTCTCTACAAATCTACATTTCATGGTTTGCCTCACCACTTCATGAGGATGTATGCCTACAATACATACACAGTCACCGTAACTTATTATATATGCAGGATTTAAAAATCTACTAAACTTTGTAGCACTCCACCTTTTATAATATTATGTTAAACTTTTTTGAAATGAATCCAGTATCTTGTCTTAGTCAGACTCACTTACAGTATTGCCCACACTGTGTGGCCATTTCTAACTCAAAAATAATATAAAAAGTCCATATCATCACACATCTAAGATTCTTGGTATAGGTGTGCTGAACTCATGGGGGCAAAACCCCAGCCAAACTTTGCCAGTTTGTCTCAGTTAAGGTATAGAACAGTTCCACTCAGGTATTTACCATCTGACCAGTCAATTCTTTTTCCTTTACCCTTCTGTTGCACAAACATTTCATTAGTATACTATCAGTTCACTGTTCACTGTTTCTTGGAAAGCACTACTACAACACTTCTGTAGCAAAAAGGATCATACAATGATAGAAACTGTCAGCAGAAAAGGACCCCCGGCCCATCCAGCCTGCCCATAACCCCTTGCCTCCCCTAGGAAGACCCCCTCTCTCCTTTACCAGCCTGTTCCCTGCCTGTTATTTCTTTGTACTTCTCCCAGGCTCTTTTGAAGCTGTCTACCGTATCCACCCCACCACTCATTCTGGCAGACTGTTCCATGGCTTTACTACCCTCTCAGTAAAGAACCTCCCACTGATGTCCCCTCTGAATCTTCCCCCCTCCAGTTTGTAGGTGTGCCCTCTAGTGGAGTTCTTCTTACTCATTCTGAAGATGCTGTTGACCTCCACCTTGTTTATGCCCTTCAAATACTTGAATGTCTCCACCATATCCCCACTCTCCCTCCTCTCCTCTAGTATGTACAGGCCGAGCTCTTCCAGCCTCTCCTCATAAGACTTCCCCTGCAGCCCCCTCACCATCTTGGTTGTTCTCCTCTGGACCCTTTCCAGCCTGTCTTTGTCCCCTTGTAGGTGTAGCCTCCAGAACTGTACCCCATATTCCATGTGCGGGTTGATCATGGTTTTGTATAGTGGCAGGATCACCTCCCTCCTCCTGCTTGTGAATCCCCTCCCTATGCATGCCAGCATTCTGAGTGCCTTTCCTGCAGCTCTGTCACACTGACCCCGGACTTTCAGGTTGTCAGAAACAGTGATCCCCAGATCTCTTTCCTGTTCTGTTACCTCTAGTCCCCCCCCCCCCAAGCCTGTACATTGCCTTTGGGTTATTTCGCCCTATGTGCATAATTTTGCACTTTTTTATATTGAACTGCTGCTGCCATCTTTCTAACCACTCCTCCAGCCTAACCAAATACGTCCTCATATCTTCCACCCCCCTTCCACCTTATCAACTCTATTACGACATATCTTCATGTCATCTGCAAACAGACACACCTTCCCCTGAAGACCCTCCATGATATGTATATGTTGAAGAGTATGGGTCCCAACACAGACCCCTGAGGAACCCCACTCATTACCTTTTCCTCCTTTGAATGCACCCCATTCACCACAACCCTCTGTGTCCTCCCCTTCAACCAGTGTTCTAACCAGCTTGTGAGCTTGCTCCCCACTCCCAAGCTATCTACCTTTCATCTGATACTTTTCTACCTGCCTATCAGTCTTCTGTGGGGGATGGTGACAAATGCCTTCCTGAAGTCCAGGTAGGTCATGTCCACTGCCCCCCCGGTCCCAAATCTCTGTCATTCTGTCAAAGAATTCAATCAGATTGGTCTGGCAAGACCTACCACCTATGAATCCATGTTGATTGTCCTTTAGGAGGCCCTCCCCTTCTGGGTATTTTATCAGCCTTTCCTTAATAAACACCTCCATCAGTTTTCCGACTACGGAGGTTAAGCTAACAAGGTGGTAGTTTTCCTGCTCCTCCCTTCCTCCCCCCTTATGTAGGGGTACTGCCTTGGCCCTCTTCCAGTCCCCAGGAACCCTTCCCTTGTGTAGTGACAGGTTAAATAACCTTGTGAATGGTGCTGTCAATTCCTGTCTTAATTCTTTGAGTACTCTCAAGTGAATCCTATCTGATCCATCGCCTTATTCGCCCACAGCTTTCCTAATTCTTTCAGTACCCTAGCCTCCATTAAGGGACTGGAGTTCACCTCCCTACCCATTCTTCCCCTGCTTTCCAGCTTTGGCCCCTTCCTCTCCTTCACCATGAAGACTGATGTGAAGTATTTATTCAGGACCTCGACTTTTTCCATATCTCCTTCCACCATTGCCCCCCCCTTGAGCTTCATAATCCCACACTTCCCCTTAACCTCTGTCACTCACGTATCTGAAAAATCTTGTCTCCCTTTTTTGCCTCCCTTGCTATATCCCCTTTCATTTCAGCCTTTGCCTGTGTGATCACCTTCCCCGCTTCCCACAGTTTTTCCTTATATACCTCCCTATCAGACTCCCTCTACAATGCTTTATATACCTTGAATGCCCTCCCTTTTTCCCTAACTGCACTCCTTACTTCTGCTATGAACCAAAGCGGCTTCCTCACCTTCTTTTTCTTGCTAACCATCCTAATGCAAAGCTCTGTCACCTTCAGTATTCCCCTCTTTATCTCCCCCAGAGCTCCTTCACGTCTTCCAAGCCTTCCTTCCCCTCTAGTTCCTCCTGAACCATTGCCCTCATCCTTCTAAATCTGCCTTTCTAAAGTCTAACACTCTAGTGTTGGAACTGCTCTTATCCTGACCTTTTCTGATTCTAAAGTTTACTTTCCTATGGTAGCTGTCACCTAAATTTTCCCCAACCTCCACCCCCTCGACACTGTCCCCATTTGTCATAACTAGGTTGAGTATGGCACTCTCCCAGTTGGCTCCATTACCGGTTGACTGATGAACACTTCTTGCAAGGCTTCCAGCAACACCCTACTCCTGTCTGTGGATGCTGCTGGGATGTCCTAGTCCACGTCCGGTAGATTAAGATCTCCCACCACCATGATTTCAGCCCTTGCTGGCCATCTCCTGTATCCCCCTTGCCATCTGCCTGTCTACTTCCTCCCCCTGATTTGGTGGTCTGTAGATCACCCTGGCCTTCACTGTCCTCCCCTCCGTTTTGCTTAAAGTGACCCATAGGGTCTCTGCTGGTCCATGCCCTCCCCTGCACATCTTAGCCCTAATCCTGTCTTTTACATAAAGGGATACCCCCCCTTTTTCTTGTCATGTCCCTCCTGTAGAGTACGTACCTAGGTATTTCCACCTTTCATCTGTGGTTTTCAGTCCACCAGGTCTCTGTAACTCAATTAGGTCCACGTCATCCTCTGTCATCACCACCAGTAGATCTCCCATCTTATTACTTAGACTCATGGCGTTTGTTAGCAAGCCCCTCCACCAGCCCTGTTTCTCTCCCTTCCCCCTTTTTTGATTCTCTTTCCTCCAGCTGTGGGGGAGAGTAGGTTCGGTCAGGTCCTCCCACCATTCCTACTGGGCTACTCCTACAGTAGCTTCGCCCTCTCCCTCTCCTAGTTTAAAGCCCTCCCTAGTATTTTATCTATGTGTCCCTGCAGCTTTCCCCTCAAAATTCTATCCCTCTCATCATTTATATGCAACCTGTCCCCCACATACAGATGCTGGTCCACCCATGTGCCCCCCTCAATCACCTATACATTCCTAGCCCTCCCTTCTATACCACTGCCTTAGCCAATGGTTGACCTATAAAGCAGCTTTCTTATTTTTTTCTTGCGCAAAAATTAGCTATTTGAAAGACAATTATGAACAAGAACATGTAAACCATTCCATATATATATTTATTTCAAATCCGAACTTCGGATTTCCATCGCCCCACCTGCACACTACTACTGCTACTGCTCCACCTAATCCCTGGAGCCTTACCTGTACACCCTTCTAGACTATAGCCTTACATACTCCATTGAATTGGCCTCCCCACTCTCTTACCTATTGCCCGCCACACATTCATTGAGATGTTTCTATCTTGGCATCCTCCAGCTTATGGCAAGGCCTCTTAGCTGCTATTTGTGAGTACCTAACTGAACTGTTAGCACCTTATTTATACTGCCGGTGTTGGATTGTTCCTTATGTACTCTGTGTTAAGACTGTACTATACGATTTGCCTCTGTCTTTACTACTCAGTTTCTTGTATTATATTAGTTTGCTAATGTGTTACTAATATGTTAATGACAATGCCTGTTAGCAGCCTTTGCTATTCCCAACTCATATAATCGCTCCACTCTATTGATTGATGAGGATCCTCTGTAAATGAGTTCTTAGCTCAAAGATTTGTAATTCTAATTCTTTAATAAAAAAAAAAAAAAAAAATATAATATGTAAGCACCCCCTGCTTCCCTGTCTAGGGGTATTTAAGGTGGTAAAGTACATGGGGAAGGGGGAGCGCTGTACAGCCAAGAAAACACAGTCCAGAAATAAGACAGGAAAAACAGTACCTGATTGTCCACGGGTGATGATGGTGATGGATGAACTCCATCAGGGTGCCCCGGACCCTAAGGGTGCTGAGCTGGTATGCAGGACGGCGTGACGCAGATCTTCACCTGCCTGGCCTTGCCCACTTCACCTGAAGGCCTTTGTAGACTGCTTTCACCAGGCAGGCCTCTCAATATCTTCCTCACTGGGTCTCTGGTCCCTGCTGTTCTGGACATCACCCTGGAACACACTGGATGCAAGACTGTGGAGGCAACTTCTTTTAGCAGCAGCAAAAAAACAGTTTCTTCAAAATACCAGAGGCAAATGCAAAGTTGCAAAACCAGAGGATCCCATTTAATGAACAGCCAATAGAATAGACAGTTACTCCATGGAGCAACAAAGCAGGACCAGGGGGTCACATTATGTAGCTGAACGGTAGAAAGTAAACTCTACTTTGGACCCAGGGATCCCAATTAATAACTCACTGCAATACTCCACACAGTCACAAGCAGCTACCCCGAAATTGCTAGGCAGCTTACAGTCCAAGGCAGGTGCAGTGCACACTTGATGCAAAACTGGCCATCTCCAAGCAGTAAAACAGGCTGCAGATCACTTTCTGGCTCCCTCCAAACACTGCCACGATGAGCATGCACACTTGGGGAAACAATTGCCTGATCCTCAGTTGCCCCAACACCTGCTCCTTCCTAACTGCTGGGCACGAAGCCCAGAATTAGCTATTTAGGCCCAGGAGCATGCTTAATTCTGGGGCTGCCCATCTCCAGACCCCACGCATAACCCCCCTACCTCATGGCTCAGTTACTCACTATGCACCGGGGCTGCAAGCTTAGCCCTAAGCAGGGCTCTTCCTACAAATGGATGCTGCCATGTTCTTGCCCCATCTCACTTTTGCGGCAAAATTATACAAAAAATCACCATCCGCATGGCTGAGCGGGCAGACACCCTCCTCTAACCTCCTCTCTTCTATCTTTCTCTTGAATCTCCTGTTTTTTCTCTGCACTCTCTTATATGGGCTCATTGATTTGGCGCCTAAAAATCTGGGTCCAATCACAGACCAAATCTACTGGCGCCAAACCTGCTGACCATTTTAATGCCCTGCGGGACTTGTAGTCCCAAATACAGTATTTATACTGCCCCCAAAGGTGTCATCTGGCACCAAAAACTACTTCTGCCAAAAGGAGCAACTGCTCCTTTAAATTTCTACCTTCGGCAGTACCCGCCCATGTGCATTGACCTGTGGACCCGCCATTTTTAAAAAATAAAATATTTTATTTACACCGAGTCTTCAACTCCCCTCAAATTATAGGCCGATTAGCCTTCTGGACATCAATGGAAAAATATTTACTAACATTTTACTGATTAAGCTTCAAAACTGGATCGATATTTCTTCACTAATATCAATTTTTCAAACAGGATTCCATCAGGGCTTTTCAACCACAGACAATATTTTCATTCCAGCTCATTTACTTGAAAAATACAGGCTACATTGTCAGATGAAATGATATGCCCTTTTCATAGACTTCTTGGCAGCCTTTGATTCTGTGTCCAGAGGAACACTATGGGAAATTCTTCTTAAAAGGGGACTCTCTACTAATTCACATTTACTTACTTCATTCAAACACAATTACAGCTGTAAGATATGATAACCAGGGAAACTTATCAGAATTTTTTAGCACTGCCCAAGGTGTGAAACAAGGATGCTTACTTGCCCCTTTGTTATTTAGTTTATATATTGATTTGTTACTTTATTTTGATTCATCCTTAGTGCTTCATTCTCCCCAAATTGGGCATCAAAACATTCACATATTAGCCCGTGCAGATGGCCTTCTTCTCCTTTCCTTTTGGTGGTAGGACTCCAGTGTAAATTGAATATTCTAAAAGCTAAAAGTGATTCATTGGCCTTGAAGATTAAGTTACATAAAACCAAAATTGTAGTTTTGGGGCCTCAGACTCCATGATCCCCTTCACCTAAAATATACTTTATAGGTAAATTAATTGAGGTGGCCCCATCCTATACCTATCTCAGTACTACATTTACATCAAACTCACAATGGACCTTACACCTAAAAGAGCAGATTTCTAAAGTTAAACTTGCCACTAAGGCTTTACTAAGGTTCAGTTATAAATATGGGGGTTGCACAATTGCACCAGCATTGGTTGCTGGTGAAGCCAAGCTAAATCCAATTATACTTTATGGCTCTGAGGTATGGGGCATAAATCCTCCTGAAAATATTGAGCTTCCCTTATCATTTTGCTGTAAAGTCCTCTTACATGTTCCTATTTCAACTGACAATTCAGTGGTAAGGGCAGAACTAGGTAGGCTCCTTATAGCAACCACAATAGATATACTAGTGGCCTCCTACTGGCTGAGAATAATTAGTAATCAGTTTAATACTTTACCACACCTATGTATTAAGGGAAAATAAGCTGGGCTGAGAAGGGCTTTTTGTCCCCTGGTTGAAACAACTCAAAGCAATACTGTCAAAAGCTACTTTAACTCATCTATGGGAGGATTCATTGAAAAGGATTCGTACTGTATATCCCCTCTCTTTAAAACTACCTTAAAACAAAATCTTTACTCTGAAGCATAGAAACAATAGATGGCCTTAGTCAGGTCACAGAAACAAGCTCCTTGGTTTGGGATAAATAAAATTGATCCTTATATAGAATAATATATTTTTATTACCCCTTGACCCTTGTTTCAGGAAATTAATTACTTGGGCCAGAGTTGGCGCTCTTGTTTCCAAATATTCTTATTTTAATAAATAACCTATGACAGATTTGTCGTAAGATACGTGTAAGTACAACAGAGGTTTTCAGGAAACTCTTTACCATACAATAATAAAGTGCCCCATTACAATATTGCACAAAATCAATTACTAAAATCAGTTTTAGTGAAATATGCAAATTTAAATTATGATGCTCTGTTCATTTTATTACATCCCAAAACCATTTCCAAAGCCCTCCTAATTGCAAAACTCCTTAATTCAGTAGTAAAGGTCAAAAGAAGGCTCTTGCCTTGGTTATAGAAAACTTATGCTAATCAGGTGATTTTTGAGCAGAATTACTCTATGGCTCCTATATGCTCATGATGTCTTATTATGTATTTACCTCTGAACCATTCTTTGTTATTGGATAAGACACTTTCAGCTGCAATGCACTTTATGTAAATACATGTTTAACTCTCCTGTTCTCATTTTCTTACCCCCTCCCTTTTCCCTTATTTATGTATAAATGTTGTAATGTCCAATATTTTATACTGGATGAACAATACAAACTTTTGATGATGCCATCTCTTATATGGGCTCATTGGTTTGGCAGCTAAAAACCTGGGTCCAGTCATAGACCGAATCTACTGGTGCCAAACCTGCTGCCCATTTTAATGCCCCGTGGGACTTGTAGTCCTGAATACAATATTTATATTGCCCACAAAGGTGTCAGCTGGCACCAAAAACTACTTGTGCCAAAAGGAACCACTGTTCCTTTAAGATTCTACCTTCAGTGTAACTGTGCATGTGCATTGATGTGCGGACCTGCCATTTTTAAAAAATACATTTTTTATTTTACATTGAGCATGGTCCCGAGCCTGATCCAGCCCAAAACTGGACCCGGGACCCCCTCTCCCGATGGCATAGACATCCATCCCGGTGCTCGGTCCAGCCCCGAATGGGCCAAGACACCAGAAAAAATGTCTGTAGCCACAAACTGCATGAAGGTCACAAGGCACGACCCCACCACAGCTTCTGGAAAATGGCACTGGAGGAGCTGGGGAGCATGGAGTTCCAACAGGTAAGCCACCTTTGAGGGGGGCTTACATACATATAATATACTGTATATATATATATATATATATATATATATATATATATTTATATATTTGCTTGTATTTCTTTTTTCAATCATAGTATTTCCATTTCTCACTCATAAACTTACATTTCACTCACTTTGTCAAATACAGCATCTGTTGTCTGTTTTTACTTTGTGTCCCTACTCTCAGGCTGCAATTTGTTAACATTCTTGCACTTCTGTAATTGCCAGTTGTAATGTATACCTGTGTATTTCTCTGTCCTGACCTTTTTGTACTGTTATTGCATGTCCTTGACTTGAAACCTTTGGAAAAGAGCTATTTGGCTCAAAGGTATTAATCCAAATCTGAAATAAATAAATAAATAAATAAATAAATGCCAAATTAAAACATTGTTTACTAAATTATCTTTTCTTTTGATTTATTTTGCTTCACTGAGCATTTTAATTCCAGTTTAATGCTTCCAAAAGTTAAAAAACAATCTTATCAGCCTTCTGACATTTCTCTGGGCATAGTTAGGGGTTGGCTTCACCATCCCTAAGTGCTACCTGGTTGCTAAGGGCAACCTTCGAACATGTTCAGATGGCTGCCTTTTCCATCTATAATAACTATTATATGCATTTTAGTTAATCATTTTAGTCTTTTTTTTTTACATTCATAGTTACTTACTAACTATCATGGGAAAATGTTCTTATTTCCTTCATGCTAAGGAAACATTATCTGTCAAGGGGTCATCATTGCAGGAAAATACCATGCAATTACATATTTTGCTTTTTAAATTTGTAATTGGGGTTGGGAGGATATTGGCTGCTACTTCTTTCCATAAAATACTTGTGATGTTATCCATATTATCATAGAATCATTGAAGTAGCCAGCAGATCAGGACCACATGGCTTACCTAGTCTGCCCAAGGGAAACCTACAATATGTCTTCTATTAGGGGGGGTCACAAAACCCTGCCCTTCTCTCTCGAGTATACCCATCTGTTTGTCCCATGCATGCTTAAACTATATGATTGTTTTAGACTCCACCACCTCTTCTGGCAGATTAATTCCAGTCATTCACCACCCTCTCCATGAAGAAGAACTTCCTCTCATTGCCCCAACCCTGCCTCCAAGAAGTTTCAAGCAATGCCCCCAGGTGTAAGAAACTCTGCTAAAGTGAAACAGCCCATTCCCTGAGTTGCATTGATCCCCTTTAAGTATTTAAAAGTCTTGATCATATTGCTCCTTCTTGTCCTGTCTTCCAGAGAGCACAGATTTAATTCTCCAAGTGTCTCCTCATAATTCTTCCCCTGCATACCCCACATCATCCTGGTCACCCACCTCTGCACCACCTCCACCCTGTCCCTGTCCTTGCAGAGATAGGGTCTTCAGAATTGCACACAATACTCAAGATGCAGATGCACCAATTATACAGTACATACAGGGGAGACGCACTTCCCTTCTCCTGCTGGTAATCCCACTTCCGATGCATCCGAGCATCTGATTTACCTTTCCCATTGCTTTCCCACACTGCTTCATCACCTTAGGATCATCAGCACTAATTACTCCCAGGTCCCTCTCCACCCCTGTGACCTTTAGCTTCTCCCCCAAGTGTGTTTTCCAACCCTGGGTTCCTATGCCCCAAATGCATGATTCTATCTGATTGGCAAATCAGCTTTTCAATTTCTATAATTTCTAGAAGCATATTTATCCATTTACATCTGTTAAATACCATTATATCATTAGCATTCCAAACAGTTAGAATAAAATGGTAGTTACCATTATTGCCAACATCAGTATTCTTTCATGATCTATACTTAACTTGGTACCTTCACAGTCATTAAAAAAATTAAAATTTTTGGTGACAAGGAACATGGGAGAGCGAAATTTCTTTTCAGTTCTTTTTTCATTTCAATTCACCATGGTTTTATTTTGGAAGACCCTCAAAAACAGTGGGTCAGGTTAGCTTTGGATCCACAGCCATGCCAATAAGTATTATATTCCTTGGCTTTCATAGCATATAAATTGGAAGGGAGTTAAGTATGGTCCACCTAGAAATTTTATTTGTACGGACTTAGTTTTTGCTGACATATATCTTTTATTTGCCATTGTCCAATAGCTGTTCCATGCCTCTGATGTTATGTCCATACCCAGTTTCTTCCTCCATTTAACTTTATAGTTGTTTCTTGTCATTTTATGTTTTGTAAACAAGTGTTGACAAAAGGGTCCTAAGTCTCCTATTCCCATAAGCCTTAACAGTCCTGTATCTTTGTTCATAAGTTATAAATCATTTTATCCATATTTACTTTTCTTTTCTTTTCAGTATTTCCAACATTTTTTGTCTAATTGCCCCATGTTTCAGGCAGTTAATAGCAGATTTATGCCTACTTCATGTGGTTTTATCACCTCATAATTGTTTATACTGTACCTTGTTCATTTATTAAAATCAGTCCATGCAGCGTAACCAAATTTAGTTAGTTAATGTATCATTTTTGTGGAACTAATGTCAATTGCCCGATTTTTAGAATCTTAAACAATTTAGGAAAATAACCTGGGAATATCTTGAGACAGGTTCCTTGTCTTTCAGATTCTAGTCACTAGCACCAGAGTCTTGACAAAATTGTTTTTCATATTTTAAAAACTACCTGGGTAAAGATTAGTAGCCAATGATTTTAACTTACTATTTATTTACTTATTAGTTTCTGTATATATTCATCAGTCTTAGCATCTATCTTAAAGGCCAGGTCCCATGTAGTTTTAGTATTCTTTGCAAGAAAATATTTCTCTATTTCTGGGCAGCTTGGACCTCCTAAATTTATTTTCCTTGGAATGCAGGGGTATCCCATGCAACTCCAGGCTTACTGCCTCTCCAATTTGCAATTTCTTGATCAACCTTTTCACTCTGCCCTGAAAAAATCTGCTGAGTCTGATAGTGCTGTTTTATTATTTATTCTAATATTGCTATTTTATTATTTATTTTATGTATGACATTTTACCAGATATCCTGATTGTTACATGTTTTATGTAAGGTGAAAGAGACTCCGGGATTGGACACCTTAGAAATAAACTTTGACTTGTCTCTCATACCATGCATTTTCCCAGTTCCCCTATTGTGATTAAAGAAAGAATATTAACCTAGGCATTACCATCATTTTTACAATTTCTGTTCTTTCACACAATGAAATTGACAATTTCTCCCATCTTTCTTGGTCAACTTGTATCTTGCCAAGACAGGGGACAATCCGAAGCTTGGTGATTTTCTTCAAACTGTATGTCAATCTAACTCCTAAATATTTGTCTTTTGGATTGGTATTCCTAATATCTGGTGTTGAAACAGAGCTGAGTTAGTGACCAAAGGCAATGCTATTGAATTATTCTTGTTTAAAGTTCAGCCAAATAGGTATGAGGATGTTTGTATTTCATCCAGTGTTTTCAGCATTAAGTAAAAAGTGTCTTTTAAAATCAGTAATAAATCTGTACTATATCATCAGTATAACAATTAAATGTTACTGTTCATTCCCCAGACTTACTCTTTTAAATTTACAATTAGACCTTATTATGTGGCGAAGTAGTTCTAAGCCCAAAGAAAAGTGACAGGGGAAAGCAGACAGTCCTGTCTTACTCCATTCTTAAGCATTTAGGGGGATGTTGTGCACCAGTTTATCCTAAAATATGATTTGGGTTATTTATATAATCTTATTATAGTTAGAGAGTCATGGTCTGATCCCCAATATTACATGGTCTTAAATAAATGTGGCCAGTAAATCAGATCAAATGCCTTGCTTGCATCTAAAACAAAAGTTATAGCAAGATTTTCTTCCTTTTTTTACCAATTTATTACAGCCAATGTGCAACAAAGCAAACAGATTGCACTTGGAAATGTGTGTGGTCAAAAAACTGCAGTGACAGAAGACATGAACATTTCGGCACTCGTAACCAATAATACCACTGACTCATTGATAATGGTGAAAAAAAGCTTCTTTCAGTACTCCAATACAAAAAAAAAAGAGATTTAAAAAAACTCCTCTAGACATTCAGACACCTGACACATTTCACCTAATTACTCTGCTTTTTCAAAGACAGGACACCTTGACTGTGGCATGTGTTTATGCAGCCACAGGTGGATGGGACAGGGTTATACACAAGCCAGGGCTGCCAGCCAAGCGCCTAAAGGAAACTTACACTAATGAAAACATACAATTCTAACTATAAATACTCACAAAAAATTAAATAGCAAAAGTTAACAAGCATTTGTCAATCCAAATGTTGCTTGCTTGTATGTGCTGTTTAGGTATTTGGAAGTCATTAGAGTGCAAATATTGAAAATTCGTGAACTTACGAGCGTGCGTAGGAACTGCGCAACGCACGCTCATAAAACAGTCATTTTTAGGAATTTTTTCACCAAATTTTCAAAATAGCCATTTTAAGACCTCTGCTCATGAACAGTGTCACTGTGATTTCTTAATATGTCCCATACATGGATTTGGCACACTGACTGCGCCTGGTTGTGTGCTACAGTGGAAACACATTTTGGGCAAGATGTGAAATGACAGCTGTACTGCTCATAAGGGAGGTGGTAAAATGACAATGTTGGAAACTCGAGTGAAAATATTGAAATTCGCGAAACTTACGAGTGTGCGTAGGAACTGCGCAACACGCACTCGTAAAGCAGTCATTTTTAGGAATTTTTTCACCAAATTTTCAACATAGCCATTTTAAGACATCTTCTCATGAACAGTGTCACTGTTATTTTCCTAATGTCCCATACATTGATTTTGCACACTGACTGCGCCATTGTGCACTACGTGGGCGGAAACACATTTTGGGCAGGATGTGAAAAATGACAGCTGTACTGCTCATAAGGAGGTGTGGTAAAATGACAATGTTGAAAATCTGGAGTGAAAATATTGGAAATTCCCAAACTTACGAGTGTGTGTAGGAACTGCGCAAAGTGCACTCGTAAAACAGTCATTTTTAGGAATTTTTCACCAAATTTTCAACATAGGCTTTTTGAGAGCCCACCTTACGAACACTCGCAGTGTCATTTCATTAATTGGCCCAGAAAGGTGATTTTGTGCAGTGATGGTGAAATCACCCTTCGGGCACGATTAACGCCATGGCAGTGCAAGAATTCATGAGGAGGGGTTCCAAAAACCCTATATTGAAAATGTGGGCCCAAAATTCCCAAAAATGCCTGAGATATGCAATAAAGTTGAAAAAACCCTATTTCTTCCATTATACAGCTTATCAGCATTTCCTCAGTTCACGGCCGACTTTGAAGAGTGCAGATGTGTTCCCGGTCCACCGATGATCGTTGCGCCTAGCTCCGGAGGTAAGTATGGGGTGAGGGGGGGAGGTGTGGGGAGGCAGGGTGTGCAGTGAGTGGGTGCGGGTGGGCAGTGAGACTGCGAGGGACCTTTTATATTTACAGGGTTTTTTTTTTTTATTAAGGCGCGTGGGACATTTGCCACGCTGGGGTAAACTCCCAGCATGGCAGCTGGAAAACTGTTTGGGGGCTGGTGCTGGCGGTTTGGCACCCTGTCAGCCATAACAAGATTTGCCACTGGGGTGGGCTCCCAGCGTGGCACCTGAAAAGGTTTTGGGGGTGACGAGCCCTGGAGCCAGCAGGGGATTGGGCACCCGGTTGGCTCTAACATTTTGCCACACTGGGGTGGGCTCCCAGCATAGCACCTGAACAACTTTGTTTTGGGGGCAGGTCGAATGGGGACGGGCACCCGATCGGCCATACAGTGTGTGCGTGGGGGAGATAGCACACCAGCATGCAATATGTGCATGCATGTGTGTGTGGAAGGAGAGCTCTGCTCACTGAAGCGGAGAGCTCCCTTTCAACTGTATGCCACTGCGTGTTGGGCTGCTGTCATAGACAGCTGCAGCAGTCATTGGAGAACTGCGGCCACTCCTGCAAACTCACTGACTGAATTGGAAGACGGGGTGCCACACCTCTGAAAACTCGGATGATGGCACTATGTTTCTTGCACATGCGTGCAAGCATCATAAAAATGTATGTTAATAATAATTCCTCCTGACTACAATTTAAAAAAAACTGTTAATACCAAATTTATGTACATTAAATATCACAAGTAAAAAGTTAACAGTGTCATCGAGTTGACAAAATACTGCAGGAATCCGAGTTCAGTGGATCAGCTCATGCTGGTCATCACTGGGTGGTCAGTAGAGCCTCTGTTTTTGTGCTCCTAGTGCACAGAGAGAGGATACAGATCTACAGAAAGACAAAAGCAGTGATAGTAAAAGCCAGTTACTGCAGGGCAGCAGCAAAGCTAATCCACCGCTGCAAGAGACTGTAGAAAATTTAGCACCACAGAATACCAGCATTGCTAACACACTTTTGAAAGCTTTTAGGTAAAAAGTATTGCATGTACACCATGCTCCTGTTGTATAATGGAAAATGGTTAGTAAATAGTTTAACTGCAGAAAAAAAGAAAAAGTAGTCTAGTCCTAAGAGCAAGATGACTTTATTGAAATACTGTCAATCTGAAGGCATACATAAAGTTATCCAGAGCGCTAAGAGGTCTTGGACTTATTAAAACACCAGCACAGCATACTGAGAGAGAGAACATTTTATATGAATGGAGGGAGATACTTCATGAAGCCTCATTGCAATTAATTGACTTAATCTCAGCTGAAAGCAAAGTTATCAGTGAGGAATTGAAGGATGAAATGAAGGTGAAAGAGACAAGCTTACAGCCATTTGTAAAAGACTCTGAATTTGAGAGCTTGAACCAGAGGTTGAAAGAGAACATCACAAAGATGAATAAGGAATCTAAAGCACTTAAACAGCACAAGTTCGTCATGGACAAAATGGACGACAAAATGACCAAGTATTTACTTGGAAGAAAAATCAGACACTAAACAGAGCTTCTGGTCAGCTGCATGGCATTCTAAAAAATCAGAGAGTAACCTTCAGTTGTGGGGCAGGTATAACTGGCACAGATATTGAAAGCTTTGATAACTGTTTTTTTAGACAAAGAGGACAGCAGAGACAAACCCCCACAACCATGGAGGAGTGAACATACATAGGGGTTCAATCAACAGCAGACCAAGAAATACCAGAGGTGCACAAGGCAGGGCAGTAAGCTGAGTAAGAGGTGAAGTCAGACCACAGCAACAGGGTCAGAGCACCCCACACCAAAGGTACCAACAATAGAGGGATTGAAGGTAATAAATATCTCCAGCTGCCAGCTAAATGAAACAAATTACATTTTTGGACAAGGGCCTTTCGTTTGCACCTTCTGTACCTTCCAATAGATTTGAAACAATAATCAATTTATGCAGATTGTACAGAAGTCTAAGTTTAAAATTGTTTTTTAGCAAGAAGAAAATGGGATATCTGGACATTGAATCCTCCACTGGGGATACCCCAAGTGTGGAAGAAAATATAAACATCCATCTTTTCCACAAGGGTTCAGCTTTTCAACTGCCTCTATATGCAGCTATTCAGAACTTTAGGAACCTGTGTGAGCAAGAACTCCAACACCTTTTTAACAACCTTCCAGAGATAGAATTTAACAATTTGACAACAGAACAAAGACAAGCACTGGTAAATCTAGAGAATAATAAATACATCACCCATGTAATCAGTGGTCAAGGGAGGCAGCATCGTAATTATGAATAGTGAAGACTACAATAATGAAGTCTTACAGCAGCTGAATGATAGAACTTTATGAAGCTGGACATGGACCCAACAAAAGAATTTGAGTGAATCATTGATGAAGCCATAAATATGGGTTTTGCTAATAACTACAGTTTGTAAGCACTCCCAAGTATGGGTGCTTACTATTCGGCTCTTGCTCCTCCCTTTTTCTCTTTTTTTGTCTGTGGGGTTTGTGGCCTGCCTGCAGGTCAGGTGGGGCTATGACTCCTGGACTGGATAGTTATGGGAGATTTTGGCACCTTTTCGGGCGGGGGGGGGGGGGACTAGTGGAAAGAGGAGGCTGTGAGTTCTGGGCTGGGGTGGTCTGCACCATCTCTGGCCCAGCCAGGATTCCTATGTGGGTGGCATGTATTAAGTCATCCAGGAATCAGTGCAGGGGTGTAGGTCAGTAGAGCAATAAGGCAGTGTCAAGGGAAAAGTGGGAGTCTAACTCTGCCTTTGCCACTTTGGTAAGAGGATGGTCTGTAGTTCCGCTTTAGAGTGGGCCCCGCCACCAATATCAGGGAGCCGTAGCCCAGTGAATACAAGGAGGACCCGCAATGTGAACTGTAGCACTGTACAGATCACCGGTGGGTCCGGATACTAGTAAGTTGGGGTCCTGCTGTTGGGGCAGTGAGGTGGTGAGTGCCCATGCTGTGGGAGGCTAGTTGTGGCAGCCTGCCTTCCCCATCTGGTATGGCACTGCAGCAGGACTGGAGGGTTTGTTGGGCCCAAAGGTTTTTCCAGGGTCGGCAGCAGTGCATCTCTGTGATCGCCAAGGCCTGAGCTTAGTTGCTCTGGGATGCTCAGAGCCAGGTACACCTGAGGAGTCAAGAGAGTCGGTATGTGAGAAAATAGCTAGTAAATGTGGCAGCTGCAGTGTCTAAGAAAATGTGATCCTGCATTAAATCTGTTCAGCTGCCATCAAATGGAAGCTTTTTTGGCTTCAAGGACTATCCTTATTTGATCAATAAGTAATGTACCATGGCCTCATGTCACTGAATCACAACTACCTCAGAAGCTATGCTATTGTGCCCCCCACTGCTCCATGGAGTGGAAGTTTTACTGTTTTATAAAGAATTATTTTTTTCCATTCTCTGCATCTTAAGTGTGGACATTGAATTGAAGTAAAGAATTGTTTTCCAACCTATAACCACCTAGCCACCCCCTCTAGCTGCTGTTGTCCCATGGCTGTTACACCCTTCTGTCTGATCTTCAATCAAGCATGAAGACTGAACCCTGGTAACTTTTTTCCATCTGAGACTTCAGGACTGCTGTCAGTGTTTTCAGGTCCCCTTCTCTTTTAAACACCAGGTACCTCTTGACACGGGAGGGGGGCTTACAATGGGGGGCTCATCTAGGGATATATTTTTGGGGTACAGTTTCATATCTTTTCTTATTTCTGGGGCTCGACAGAATGTGGAGACTGTGCTTGAACTGATTCGGTGGTTTTCTAGCTTTTGAGACCCACCATTTTTCCGAGATTGCTTCACGCCTTTTCCTTGGTGGCACCATCTTAGAAGGCTTTTATGCATAAGCAATGCTATGCAAATGACCCTGTGGCAGCTATGACTGGCTGATTCACTTGGGCTGCTGGGAAGGAAGGAAGGAGCATGTGGTATTGTGGGCACTCACTGCTAGGTGACATTATTCAGCACCTGTGGCATGGTGTGATTGAAAGCCATCAACCATTAGCATCTTTAGTACTGTTTTGAAAAAAAGGAGTATGACTCCCCTCAGCATTGTAAAGACTGGCAGCCTGGCAGAGGCCTCTAAGGAGGTGATACAAACAGTGATTGTGCCAGCTTCACTTTTGGTGTGGTTATGGGTGACTGTGGAAAAGGCTTCAGCTTTGGACTGCTGTGCTTTTTGTAATGATCAGGGGATGGGAGTGACTCTCCTACATTTCTGTCCTAACTATGTTTGTGGAGTACTCACATCATCAAGCTTGCTGAGTCAGCAGTACCTCACTTCCTGGAGCTGGACCATGCCTCTGACACCTTTGAGTGCCTCCACCACCCCTGCTAGCCTGAAGGACTAGGAGGAAATGAAGTCTGCTACTGGCAGAATGGAGAAGGGCTCTACGCCTGAAGGACCTCTGGTGAACAGTGAACATAGATGTCTGTCAAGCACCTCTTCTCCTAAGGCCTCTTTTTCTTCCCATGGTAGACAGAGAGGGTGTGGGTGGGTGAAAAAAGAATTCAGACCCCATTGGGCCCATGGAGCCTGAGCATCCCCTCACACCTGTAGTGGCCATGCCTGCTTCAGGAAAAAGAGCTGTGTCACAGAAAGTGGAAGCCCCTGACATGATTTTGGAGGAAGAGATATTAAGCAGCACTGATTCAGATGGGGAGTTTTGCGCCTCCCCCCCCCCCCCGAGTCCATGCTACAGGGAGGCTTGCTACTCCTCTGTCATTCAAGGACCAGGATGTGGAGAGGATGATTCCCAAACTGTTCTGCAGGCCCAAACTGCCCATTCCTGATATAGGGCCCCCATCTGCCTCAGCTATGTCAGCAGCTCTGCCAGAAGATGGATTGCCTTAGACCTGATGATTCTTTAAATTACAAGTACAGGAATGATGCTTGTTGGTGGATGGAAAGGCTCCAAGGACCAGTGCAGGGTGGATGGGGCTACGACTTCTGGCCTGGGTATTTATGGGAGATTTTGGCACCTTTTCAGGAGGAGGGGGACCGGCTGTAAGAGGAGGCTGTGAGTTCGGGGGCTGGAGCAGCCTCTACCATCCCCAGCCCTGCTGGAATTCCTATGCGGGTAGAGTGTATTATGTTGTCTGGCAATCAGTGCAGGGGTGTAGGCTGGTAGAGAGATGCCATGCTGTCAGGGTACAAGTGGGAGTCAAACTCTGCATTTGCCACTATGGCAAGAAGATGGTCTGTAGTTCTGCATCAGAGTGGGCCCCGCCACCAATATCTGGGAGCCATAGTCCGGGGAGTTCAAGGAGGACCCATAACATGAACTGCAGCACTGTGTGGGTCAGCGGTGGGCTTGGATAATAGTAAGATGGTGTTCTGCTGTTGGGGCAGTGCGGTGGTGAGAGCCTGTGCTGCGGGGAGGGTAGTGGTGGCAGCCTGCCTTCTCCTTTCTGGTGTGGCACTGCAGCAGGACCAGAGGGTTTGTGGGGCCCAAAGGTTTTTCCAGGGTCGGCCGTGGTGTGTCTCTGGGATCCCTAGAGCCTGTGCTTAGTTGTTCTGGGATGCTCAGAGCCTGGTGTACCTGAGGAATCAAGAGAGTCGGTATGTGAGAAAATAGCCAGTAAATGTGGAAGCTGCAGTGTCTGAGAAAATGTGAGCCTGCATTAAATCTGTGCTGCGGCCATCAACTGGAAGCTTTTTCAGCTTCAAGGATCACTCTTATTTGATCTTCCCAGATTACTAAGTAATGTACCGTGGCCTCATGTCACTGAATCACAGCTACCTCAGAAGCTAAGCTGTTGTGCCCCTACTGCTCCATGGAGTAGAAGTTTTACTGTTTTATAAAGAATTACATTTTTTTTACATTCTTTGCATCTTTAGTGTGGACATTGGACTAAATTGATGAATAGTTTTCCAGCCTATAACCACCAAGTTGCTCCCTCTAGCTGCCATTGCCCCATGGCTGTTGCACCCATCTGCCTGATCTTCAGTCAAGCACAAAGACTGAATCCAAATACCTTTTTTCCATCTGAGATTTCAGGACTGCTGTCAGTGTTGCCAGGCCTTCTTCCTTTTTAAACATCAGGTATCCTTAGACATTGAAGGGGATTACACTATATTGATGAGCCCACAAAAAAATATTTGATTGCACTACACCATATAAAACTGACAATGCACATTTTATCCAAGGTGCACAAGTTGCTGGAAAGATTCCCTGGGTGTCCCATCATCATTGGAAGAGGGGGCCATCATGGAACCCCTTTCCAAGTTGGTGGATCACTGCATAAGATCTTTTGTTCCTAAACTGAGGCCTTATGTTAAAGACACAACTGCAATCTTGCAGATCCTTAATGAAATGCACTGGGAGGAAGTCAGGTTTCTTGTCACATTTGGCACTAGAGTATTAGGTTTCATGGGTCTCACAGGTCTTTTTATGCGCTATTTATTTATTTAGATTTTGGTAACCGGGTAAGCCCACTGAGACCAGAGATCCCTTTTTCAGGGGCGACCCGGAATTAGTTACAGTAAATACACACATAGGTATAAATATACAATAATTTCAGCTGATGCATATTGGTGAGTAGGTGTCAAATGTTTAGCACAGAGACAGAAGGTATCACAAGGCTCACAAGTATTAAGACAGGTGCACAGTACATTTAGCATTTTTCCATAAGAGATTCTTGGCGTAAGTAGGCGTGGTTAAGCTGGTGGTAGCAAGGAAGTAGGCCCAGGCTGGGGGCTAGCGATTACAATCACAGAGACTAAGTTCCAGGAGATACACTCTGAGGCTTGACTTGAACCCTGGGAGAGTAGGCTTGTCGACCAGACTTGCTGGGAGGGCATTCCATAAGTAGGGAGCAGCGTACTGGAAGAAGCGCTTGCCTAGGTTGGTGCGAACGTGGGGGATGTCAAGGGGACGACTTGCCGAGGATCGCAGGGTTCGGCGCTGAACATTTGGAGTGAGCAGCCTACGCAGGTGTGGAGGAGGGCTGAAGGAGGTGAATTTAAAGGCCAGACATGCAGAAGAGTAGGACAACTTGTGCCATAGGGAGGGCCAATTTAGGTCTGTGGGGGGCCTCACAGTGGTGCCTCCTGGGGAAGGAGTTTGTTGCAGAGCGAGCCACTCTGTGATAGAGCATGGAGAGTTTGTTGAGCTCTATCTCTCGGAGGAACTGTAGCAGGGGGGCACCATATAGGATGGATGGGACAAGGTTGCAGTTGGCTATGGCTCATCACGCCTCGCCAGAGAGGGAGTTGCCCAGCCGGTAGAGGAGACCAAGCCTCTGGTGCATGGATCATGTTAAGGAGTCAATGTGGGGTTTATAGGTCTGCTCCTGGTCAAGGAGGACCCCAAGGTACTTGAACTTGTCTATGACCTCTACTCTCCTCCCTTGGGCTGTGTTGAGCTGGAGTAGCTCACTTCCATCAGTGCCCAGGCGTTTAGTCCCAATCAGAACAGCCTTAGTTTTTTCTTCATTCAGCTTTAGAGAATTAGAGGTAAACCAGACCTCGAGAGCAGAGAGACAGGCCTGCAGTTTGGTGGAGATGACACTGGGTTGTGGGTCACTGCAGTAGATGACAGTATCGTCCACATATAGAATGAGGTTGCTGAGCATGCAGTCACCCTCAATGTCATTGAGAAAGAGTGAGAATAACAGGGGACCCAGGATCGAGCCCTGGGGTACCCCGGAGACCATGGGTCTAGTGCTGGATTGTGTTCCTCTCCAATGAACTTTGTGGGTTCTATTGATCAGGTAGCTCTTGAACCAAGAGAGTGAGTGCGCATCCAGTCCCAGTTGGTGGAGCTTAGAAAGGAGAAGTTTGTGGCTGACCAGGTCAAAGGCCTTGGACAGGTCAATGAATAGAGCACTTGTCGGGGAGCCTTGGTCCATGGTCTTGAGGATGTCATATGTGAGCCGGATGAGGGCAGTGTCAGTGCCATGGCCTTTCCTAAAGCCATGTTGTACATTGGCAAGGGGTAGGTGCCACTCGAGGTAATCCGATTGTATACAAGTCTCTCCTGCACTTTCCCGAGAGGAATGAGTAGGGAGATTGGCCTATAGTTCCTCACTTTGTACCGGGGTCCTTTTTTGTGGACAGGGACAATAGTCAATACCTTCCACTTTCTTGGGACCATTCCTTCGAGGAGGGACCTGTTGATGAGCAGGGTGACAGGGTAGGTGATAGCCAGGCAGCGGCCCTCAGCAGCCGAGGTTCTAACAGGTCATGTCCCGGGCAAGAGTTAGGGTTTATTTTGAGTAAGAGAGGAAGTACAGCAGATGGTTTGACCAGTTTCAGGTGGAATTAGGGCCGAGGAAGTGCCTAGTCCGTACTGGTGTTTTAGGGGGTCCCAGAGTGGGCAGGGGGAGGGTCCATTAGGATTGGAGAAGGAGGCACAGAAGGCTTCAACAACTGTGGAAGAGTCATTGGTCAAAGTATCCCCAACCAGGAGTGCATCTTCTTGTGCATTTGTGGTACCCTTAAGAAGGGTGTTAATGTGGTCCCAGAATTTCTTAGGGTCACGTAGGTGACTAGTTTGGAGGTCTCTTAGGTACTTGGACTTGGCCTCTTTGGAGGTTTTCTTGCATTGATTCCTCAATTCCCTGTACTTCTCCCAGTCAGATGTACTACCACAGGATTTGTAGAGTTCCCAGGCCCTGTCACGGAGTAGCATTGTTTGCTTAAGGCTAGGGCTCAGCCATTGGTGGCACTTTCCTTGTACCCTGAGCTTCTTTCACGGGGTGTGCAGATTGGCCATAGACAAGAATTAATTGGTAAAGTAATCAAGTGCCTCATCGAGTGAGGGGAGGGAGACAATGGGATCCCAGTCTATGTTCCACAAGTCAGAGCAGAGGTCTGCTGGTACAAGCCTGCTGAAGTTCCTGGCTTCTATGACCCTAGCAGCAATTTTAGGGGGCTTGTTGGACCAGGTGAAGAAAACTGGTGAGTGGTCACTCAGAGAGTCTGACATAATCCCAGCTGTCAGTATCCGGTCAGGGCAGGAGACTAGTACCCAGTTAAGTAGGGAATGATTGCCAGACTTAGCATTATGCCTAGAAGGCAGATCGAATACTTGGGTAAGTGAGGAGTCAAGTATTGATTTCTTGGTAGTGGAAGTCCCCAGGGCAAGCCAGTTTAGATTGAAATACCCAAGGAGGATGATCTCCCTCAAGTGGTGCTCCACCAGGGCATTGGTTAGGGATTCTATGGAGGAGGCAGCAGATTGGGGCAGGAGGTAGGCACACCCTATGTAGATGGGCTTGGTGTCTCTGAGGAGCACTTTAACAAATAGGATCTCGCTTAGCGATCCATAAAGAGTGGAGTGATCAATCTGCGATGTGTGCAAGGCAGTGCTGAGATAGATGAGAACCCCACTTCCTTTTTTCCCAGCTCTGTCCTTTCTAAAAGCATGATAGCCAACTAGGTCCACTTTGTGGGAGAGAATCTGTGGCTTGAGCCAGGTTTCAGTCACAGCTAGTATGTCGGGCTTATACAGTTCTGTCCATGCCTCAAGGTCATGGACTTTGTGCCTTAAGCTGCCGATATTCATGTGCACCAGCTTGAGTCCACTGGTGTTGGCCCAGAGGGGGTTGGTGGGGTCACTGAGAGTGAGATTAGGACAGTGGGGACCAGAGTTTGGTTCAATGTCCCCCCCAGTGCCAGTTTGAGCCTGGCAAGGTAGCCAGTAGTTTTGAGGGGGGGGGAGATGAGGAGCCTCCGCTGGTTGTACTCGCTGAAGCAGGAAAATAAATTATAGCAGCTGCTCTTCAGGAGTGGTCCATACATGACTTGGCTAAGCTTGTTTAACCCCTCCACCAGAGGATAGAGGGGTCAGGAGGGGCGAATGATATTCCAGCCAGATTCTGAGGAGAGGTGGCCCCAGAGGAAGGGTAGATCAACCCCCTGTACCGGAGCTACGTATGCAGGAGCAACCATGAGTGCCAAGCTCCTCATATTGTAGATCTGAGAGGGGACACAAGACTCAGGGAAGGACTGGGTCAGGTAGGTAGTGCGGGAGGATAGGAGCGGCCGAGATTGTCCACCTATTGCTAGAGTCTAAAGTGGTGGGGAGCTGTGCTAAAAGGGGGAGTAGTTCAACACAGCAAGCACCAGCATAATAATAACAGTTAGAGACCTTCAAACAGTATGAGAATTACTATGCCAGGAGGATAACAGCTGTATCTCTATCTCCAGAGAGATTAATGGGTCTGTTTATTAGTAAGTTAGATAATTCAATAACTGGTATTACAGGCTAAGTATATGTAGATTACAAGACAGCTGTAGTTAAGGCATTTGAAATTTGCAGACACTTAGACAGCAGTATGAGGCAGCAGTAGTTAAAGTACTTGGGATAAGCAGGGACAAATATACTACAAGTTGAGTAGTCCACACATTAGGCTTGATGGGGTAAGGGAGTATAGAGGGTTAAAAGAAGAATGGGAGAATGAACGTTTCTGGATTGCTGCTGGATTGGACAAGTGAATTTGTGGGCGGGGATTGGGTCCATTTAATGGGAGGAGGGAACGGGGTGGATGGGTGGGAAATTTCACCAGCTCAGAAAGTAGCAGCACTGGAGTGAAAGCCCTTCCTGATGGTAAGCGGCTCTTTTACCGTCTTTCAGTTCCCCAATTCAAGATTCAGCATTTCAGTGTCCATTGCAGGCTTCATGGGAGGTATGCCAGAACTAGCGCCTCAACCCCGAGGAAGAAGGCTTGGGTTCATTCTGTGGGGAGGGGGAGGAGATCCTTCGGTAGTGGGCCAATGTGTCCACGGCCCCAAGAATTGTAGCTAGGCAAGGGTTTAGAGCAAAAGTTATATACCCAGCAGCCAGGAGCATCACAGGATGATGGGACCAATTGCCTTGGAGTGCCTTTTTCAAATTTGGTGCTCTGAGGTAGCGATAAGCACGCTGGTCTACAGAAAAAAAAACTCCCCAGAGGTCTTCAGAGTGTAAAACAGCTGAGAATACAGCAGCCCTGGAGTGAAAGTCCTTCCTGATGGTAAGTGGCTCTTTTACCGTCTTTCAGTTCCCCCGATTCAAGATTCAGCATTTCAATGTCCATTGCTGGCTTTGGGGGAGGTACGACAGAGCTAGTGCCTCAACCCCGAGGAAGAAGGCTTGGGTTCGGTCTGTGGGGGGGGGGACCCTTCGGTAGTGGGCCAACGTCTCCATGGCCCTGAGAACTGTAGCTAGGCAAGGGTTTAGAGCAAAAGTTATATGCCCAGCAGCCAGGAGCATCACAGGATGCAGGGACCAATTGCCTCGGAGTGCCTTTTTTAAATTTGGTGCTCCAAGGAAGCCACAAGCACGCCGGTCTATAGAAAAAAAACTCCCCTTGTAGGCCTAAAGACCCATTAAAAGCTTGCCCTTTATACAAAGGGATATCCTGATATGCCCTCCCTAGTAAGATATTCATCTAATCTGAGTTTAAACTCTGACATATTAACACTACTCACCATCTCCATTGGAAGTCCATTCCAGATGCTGATAACTATCTGGTTAAACCTACTGGCCCTGTGCCTAGTAGAACACGTTTCACCCTTCAACTGTAGGCCGTGTGCTCGTGTCCTGTAATTCTGGTCCCTTAGCTCAAAGTCCAGACATTACCATAAATCATTGTTTGATACAGACTCCAAAAGCAGACACAGATCTCCCTGCAATCATCTATACTCCAGGGAGTACAACCCCAGGTACCTCAATCTATCCTCATAACTCAGTCCATTCAGGCCAGTCACCATTTTGGTCACCATACACTGCATTCCTTCAAATATCCTACTCCCTGCTTTTGAATTGGGTGCCCAAAACTGGGAACAGTATTCTCAGTGGGGCCTCACAAGGCAGGTATACAGAGGCATTACTACTCCCTTATGTCTGCTTCTAATGTGCCTTCTGATGCAATGTAGAACTGCATTTTCTTTTTTCGCTCTGTAGTGACACTGCCACTTGAATCTCAAATCATTTGTTATTAGTATACCCAGATCATTCTCCTCACTCGTTTCTTTGAGTATCACGCCATCCAGTCTGTACTGCGACATTATGTTAGACCTGACTAAGTGCATTACTGCATATTTGCCCACATTAAATCTAAGTTTATATTTATGGGACCAGGTTTCTAAGTTGTATAATTCATTCTGTGATGTTTTAGCCTCTTTATGATGGTAAACAGCAGAACTGATTTTAATGACCCTGCAAAGTTTGATATACATACTGTACTCCTTGCCCACAGCTAATGGAAGCAACATACCGATTAAATATATTGGACCCAGCTGCTAACCCCTGCCCATTGAGATGTCATTCATGAAACTATATCTGTTGTTTTCTGTCCTATAACCAAAGAAGCAATCCAAGCCACTAGATTGATATTAAAACCATAGGTCAATAATACGGCCGAATCCTCTGCCATGTATGGAGTACTTCTAACTGTTCCTCCATTGTTTTTCTGCCACAAAACCTTCTATTAGCACCCTATTTAAAATGTTTTTTGTCTTAGCTCGTAGTTAGTTTTCTTTAAATTTCAGGAACTGCTCTGATTTTTCTGATCTACTCTTAATTTTTTTCTATAGAAGACTAATTCAATGTATTAGGTTATAGCTAGTAACAGCTGAGTTGGTTACTGTGTTTAAATTTATGAACTGCTCTCCTTTGCACATAAGATAGCCCTATGAATTTAGCTTTGCATTCATTTGCCTGATTTCTGCTTTCCTTTTTTTCCTACTTTTCAGCCCTGTGCTTCTTTGCTTTCTCCTCCTGTTTCCTCTCTCCAGCTGTAACCTGAGAGTATCTTTTGCTTCTAGCTAGCTTCCTCCCACAAGCCTACTTAATCTTTTTCTCCCCTCCCTTGTCTACTCAGTAACCCTCCCTCCCCTCTGGCAGACTGCTCACAGCCTCATGGAGTTCCCCACCCACAAGCAACAACAGGTGTGGACAATTTGAATCAGCAGCTTATGTGGATCGGACACTGCACCCTGTACTTCACTACAGTTTGAATTTGGTGCCATTTTACAGTCGAATTCTCTGCTGTGTCTGGAGAATTTCTAGCTGTTTCTCCATTGTGCTTCTACCCTGAAACTTACTATTAGCTGCTCTGCTCTTCCCACTGCTGCTTTGCAGCAGGGGCTCCCCACCCTCCCCCACCACACTCACCCTTGCCTGGTATTTAATTTATAGTTAGACTGACACATGTGCTGTGTATCCCAAGGTTAGATTGGTAATCTCCCCAACTTTCCATAAACAGATTATACTAGTCAACTACTAGAGGGCGGTGATCTTATAAAAATAAGATGGGTAATTTGACCACACCCTCCTGTGTATCATTTCTTTTTTTTTTTTATCTACTCATCTGTTGCATTTTACTGAACTAATCAGACTTTGCCCGCTGCCCAAGCCTGGGAGCATATTAACATTACTTCCCAGGCTGGTCACTGAACAATCATTAACCTTTCAGCTTGTCTTAGGTACTTATTTCTCTTTTTATAGTGCTTTTTACTATTCTTGATTTCTCACTCATTTTACCTCTTTCAGTCATGCGGCATACTGGATATCTTGTAGACCTACTTTACATTTTCACTTTTATTCTTTCAGACTGATTGGTAGCTCTTGGAATCACCCCTACCCCTACAAATCCTGCTTCACCACCTGCACTATTGGAATATCACAAACCTTTACTTACCCTTCTTCCTATTCTTTTCCTATCAAAGAAAGATACATTTTGCCTTGGGTCCTGGTATGCCAAAAACCTCACTTTGTGGCCTAATGGCACACTCCCTAAACTAATACCATTGTTGCTTCTTCTGAGTTTGGCCATTGATGTCAAGCTGAGCCCTGGACCTGCTGGTCTTTAGTATGTCCCATCCTCCCCTTCAGCCCATGTCTGCCCCTCCATAAAGGGCCTGACGACTGCCCATATAAATGCCCAGAGTCTGCATCCAAAAATGGCTGAGATTGTGGCCTAGGTAACACTTCAGAACCCTGACCTGCTATGGATTTCTGAGGCATGGCTTAAACCTAGCATATCACAGCATGAAGTTGCATTACTTGACTACTCCTGCTTCAGGCAAGATAGGGCATGAAAAAAGGGGGTGGTGTACTAATCTATTTTAAATCCAACATTGCAGCTTCTGAAGTTACAGTAACTATCCCTCCACAGTTCCTCCCACTGCAGAATGTATCTTCCTTTCATTAACCCTGGGCAATGTTAAACAACTAATCATAGGATGCATCTATCTTCCCCCAAAGGATGCTAATCATATCCTATCCCTCCTAAAGCTTCCCTTTCTGACCTACCTGGCCGCAATCTCCTTCTCTGTGGTGACTTCAACCTTGATTGGTTGTACCAAAATAAAAATAAAGCTCAATCAATTCTAGTTGATTCCAATCTTACACAACATATAGTGTATCAGAACCTACTAGGTTGAATAACAAGTCAGGTAACTACTATCTACTGGACTGGGTAGTTTCCAACTGCCCTCATAGGGTTCAATCTGCTAGGGTACTTTCTGATTGCATTAGTGATCACTCTCCAATTCTCCACCTATGCAGTAACAAGTTCATGAACCCTTCCCCCAAAATCACAGAATCTATAAACATGTCACTCTTTGACTTATCAGCCTTCCTGTCATCCCTCTCTAGCACCGATTTGGGCCCTATTAAAACTTTTCCAGATCTTGATCAGGCCTTAGACTATTTTATTAATAAATTACCTACAATAATTGATCAACTTACTCCCCTCACAAAAAAAAAGATCCAAAGGTATAAAAGCACCATGGCTAAGCAAGGACCTCAGGCATCTTATATCATTTCAAGATTCAGTCTGGAAAAACTTTAAAAAGTGTGGTAACTATTCTGATTGGCAGACTTTTAGGTAGCTTCGTAACTCATGTAAAAGCAAGATCTGCAGTGCTAAATGCTCATACTATAGGTCTTTGCAAACTGAAAGACTCAGTGACCCAAAGGCATTCTGGAAGCAAGCCAATACATTAATTAAGGGCAACTCCCTAGTATCCCCCAGCACCCTACAAGCTGGAGTTCTATTTTCCCCCTCCTCCCTCCCAAACAAACAGCTTCCTTCCCACCCAGAGTTTCACCTCAAATTAGCTACACACAAAGAAGTTCTGCAGCTACTGTTAACGTTAAAAGAACATAGCTCCCCAGGTTTTGACTCCTTAGAACCTCGTTTTCTGAAACTTGGGACTTCAGCACTTGCTGTTCCCATTCGAGACCTGATGAGCAAGTCTCTCATTGCAGAAAGTGTGCCAGCAAAATGGAAAGTTGCAGTAGAAGTTCCACTGCACAAAGGCGGCACTTAATGCAGTTGAAAACATCAGACCCATATCAATACTCTGTCCCCTAGTGAAGATACAAAAACAACTGATTTTCAACCAACTTCAGTCCTACCTTGAGTGTCATCACCATCAAACCGATTGTTAGCATGGTTTCAGAAAGAATTATAGCACCCTCACTGCCCTCATAAGGGTAACTACAGATATCCTCAACTCACTCAACAATGAGCTTTACACTGGGGCCATACGTGTAGACCTTACTAAAGCCTTTGATTTGGTTAATCATAACCTTCTGTTGTTCAAACTACACTCTCTGGGTTTGGACCAACAGTCACTTGCTTGGTTTCCCAAGTACCTCTTCGGATGATCCCAAGGAGTAAAACGATCAGGTGTTCTCTCATCATTTAAAACTATAACTCATGGTGTTCCCCAGGGATCAATCTTAGGGCCCTACTTTGTTCTCTGTATTTATAAACAAATTACCATTTTACTGCAGTGGGTCCATGGTACAACTATATGCTGATGACACTGTCTTATGCCAGTCCTCTTATTATATCCATTGGCTTAATCACAACTTAGAATCTGACTTTCATAACCTTGAGAAATGGTTCTTCAAGAATCATTTAGTCTTGAACTCCAAGAAAACAAAATCAATGCTGTTTCTCAACTCCTCCATAAAAGCTGCACTCCAAGGCATGGCAAGGCAAATTTTATTTTTCTGGTGCCCAATCCCAGAGGCTTTAGGCACCGTACAAAAGACAGGAGCTCAATTTACAGACACAGATTATATCCTCATAAAAATCCCATAAATATATAAAACCTTCTAAATTTAAAAAGGACTAATATCACTAGTGTCGAACAGAGTCTGAAAATGCCTGATTAAACAAGTAAAACTTCAGGCGGGTCTTAAAGACCTTCACTGACGGACTCAAAGGCACGCTTCTCATTCATTTTACTACAGGAGAATCCCTGGAATCAGTTAAATCTTTCAAATACTTGGGCATCTTGCTTGGCCCCTCTCTCTCTATTGAACAACATGTAACAGACTACAAAAAGAGTTAATCAAAAACTTGGTCTGCTCTACTGCCTTCACCCCCTCTTTCCTCATGCCTCCTGTCAAAAAACTGCCACCACCTCCCTCCTCCCCATACTTTCTATGATGCCCCCATTACTCTCTTTCAAGGCTACCATACTTGCCCACCTCAGAATGCTATACTACAGGGTAGGACATTTCACTCTCAAAGTCAACTCTCGTAATCACCACTGTGAGGTTTTAGCATCACTAGGCTGGCCTGACTATGACAAAAGAGTGCGGTTCTCCTCCCTCTACTTTATTTACAAACTTACCTTCCTTTTCTTTCTCCCCCCGTCTGAGTGACTTACTGATACCTAAGCTCTTTCCCTGTTTACTTAAGTCCTCCTCTGCCCTACTGCTGATTACTCCATGTCTCCACCTGGTGATTGAAAAATGATCATTTGCCTATTTGGCACCCATCACTTGGAATGCTCTCCCCTTATCTACCCTTTCCCTCTCCTCTCCTCTCTCACCTTGTTCAAGTGTTCCCTCTCTGTGCACCTCTTACAGCCCAAGCCCTGTGTCTGCTTTGCTTAATTACTGGGATTCTGCCTTACTTGTCTTCCCCTTTAAATTTGTTGTGTTACCTATGCTTTATTTGTTTCAATTATCATGTACCGTCCATGGTTAAGTGTCTGGTCTATGTATGACCTTTACTGGTTACCCTTCTACTTTACAGTCAAGCTTATGCTTTGATTCACTCTAATTTACTCTGTAGGGTACATTTACAGTTCTCTGCTTATGATGTACTAATGTAATCATGTTATATGTATATATGTTTATATGTTTATTGTCTCAGTGGGCTTACCCGGTTACCAAAATTAAAATAAAATAAATCAATAAATAAGACCTTGATTAATTCTTGGTGCGACACTGAGTCAAATGCTTTACTGAATTCTAAAAATATAACATCTACAGGATGCGACTCGTCCAGTTCCATACTCACCCAATCAAAAAACTGTAGCAGATTTGTTTGATATGATCATGATACACTAATATCCCCCATGAGGGAGCTTTGGACACTATTGCCTTCTTCCTCAACACTGGTGACCCTACAGCTAACTCACCAACAGAATTTCTCCTACAGATGTCAGAATTTGTTTTAAAATTCAGCATGTTCTCTTTTCTCAATTCCAGCTACCTGCAGGTCAAAGGTACAGCAATGAGGGTGACTTTTGCCCCTGGTGTGGCCAACCGGTACATGGGGATCTAGAAGAGAGATCACATATATAATGTTGAAGCAAATCATTTTCATGACCATCTGCTTTTATGGAAAAGATATATTAATGACATGGCAGCCATATTGCACGGTACAGCTGAGAAGTTATTAGATTTTGTAGTTTATATTAATTTGACGAGTGAACATCTTAAATTTACATGCACTGTAATTTTGACCCAAATCAGGTTAATTTCTTGGATTTATCAATCTCAAGGGGTGTGGATGATATAACTAACACTGACATATATAGAAAACCAACAGATGGGAACACCTTTCTTTTGTTCTTTAGCTGTCACCCATGCCACATTGTCACAAACATCCCAAAATGACAGTTCCTCTGACTTAGGAGGAATTGTAATACTGATGATAATTTTGACCAAGGTGCAGTTTCTTTGAGGGAAAGATTTCAAGAAAGGGAATATTCCAATAATGTATAACAGCAGGTGAAAACTATTAAAGGTCCCATGAGAGGGAGAAGCTTCTGTCACAAGAAAAGAATATAAGAGAGCTGGGAAAAAGGATGAATTTTGTCATAACTTTTTCTGTCCACTCTAAATTTGTAGAAAACATTGTTAAAACATGTTAGCATGTGTTAAGGGGCAATAGGACACTTCAGGAATAAGCACAGAGAAGTAGTCCCTTGGCTACTCTCACATAAACTTTTTTGTACAGTCAAGTTTGCTTTGGAGCTGAACGAGGCTCCACAATAGTCAAAGTCCAAAAAGTCAGCCGAACCTCTTAATGGGTATTTAATCAAAAGTTCTTTATTATCCAATCTTTACTTCAAGCTTCTGTCCGTGACCTTTCCACCCCAATGTTTCACCCATGTAAGGGCTTCTTCAGGGAGATCATGGTCCTCTTGTATATTCATCAAACATATACAAAATGTAAATTTTCACAGATTTAAATAGCATCCTGGAAAAAACAAGTGCAGAAATGTACTTGTTTTTTTCATACAATTTTTGAAAAGAACAATTTAAAGTACAGCACTGGGGACTGGTACTAAACAAAAAGGTGCTTACTTGAGCAATTCCTTTATGTTGTTTCAAAATATTGCTACTCTTAAATTGCACAGTTTGCACTAATATGCATATCTGCAAATAATACGACAACTTTTTAACAAACCCTCAGTTACAAATTCATACTGCATTGCAAAAATTAGAGTAATATGACTCGATAAATTTTCTTTAGCAAATTTATTTCAAAAATACATTTATTATGTGTTACAGAAATGCTGTCTGCAACTGTCCACTTGCAGTAAAAAACTAGCATGTACTAGCTGATATTCTTTTGTCTTTGTGTCATTAATAATATTATCACAATTTTTGTCATTTTTCTAGTTCTATGTCCTCTCTCTGTGCACCAGAAGCTCAAACATACTCTCAAATACTGAGAGGCAGTATAGCACAGTGGTTTAAGGCTCTGCGCTGCAAATCTGGAAACATCCCGCAGACCAGACCTGGATTTGAATCCCACAGCTTCCACATGCATACTGTGTGACCCTGAGCAAGTCACTTAACTTCCCTGTGCTCCCAGATCACACCTGTAAAAAAGGTTTCAGTTTGGTGTGCTACTCCTGGTTAAATAAATAAAATAAAAAAAATTAAGTTCTTTAGACTCATCCAGCAAAGGCCAGCATGAGTGAATCCATTGAACCCTGAGTTCTGCAGCACCCTGTCAACTTGATGACACTGTGAACTTTTCATTTGTAACATCTAATGTACATAAATCTGCTATTAGCAGTCATTTTGAAATTGCAGACAAGTGGAATAGTTATTTAACATATGTTTTTTTTTTTGTAATTTAAAGTTTATTCATACATTTTCCACAATAAAAGGCAGCATACAAAGAAACTGGTAGAGACTCATTGATACATAGTAAAACGATGCTGCCCCCCTCACCTTTCCTTACTGCAGTAACCCATCTCAGTGCCCATAAATGCTGAGCCTCTAATCAAAAGACCGTATAGAAGCATCAAGCCTAGTATAGGTTTAGTTTGGAGCCAGAGCAATTAGTGAGTGAAGGGGATCCCAAATTCTAGTATAAACTGCCAGTCTGTTATGTAGGTTGGCTATTGCTTTTTTCTGTGTGCAAATTGGATAATACTTCTCTTACCCATTCCTGGAAAGAAGGGGAGGACCTGTCTTTCCAATGACGGAGAATTATTTTCTTAGCCAACAAGGCGACCATGGATATGTGAAATTTACACACCTTGACTCTAATAGAAGACAGGTTCCCCCAACACACATACCTCAGGGATAAAGTATTCTTGAAGGCCCAACAAGGGGTCTAAGGAAGTTTGGATTGAAACCCAAAAGGTGGAGATATTTGGACAAGACCAAACCATATGAAAAAGTGTGCCCTCATCTTGCAAACATTTATTACACTTATTAGAGTCTAAGTAGCCCCACTTATGAAGCTTAACCGGGGAGTAATATAAGTTGTGCAATACATGATATTGCATGAGACGCAGTCTATCCTGAGAGATAAATTTATGACATGACTTCCAGAGAGAATACCAATCCAGCTGCAGATGGGGGAGAAAGTTACTCCAAAATCTTGATGGCCGAAATGGGCCCCCAAATTTTTTGTGAAACAAAACCTGATATAGTTTAGAGATTACACCAGGAGACCAGAAAGGTGGGGATACCTCAGGTATCAGAGAGGAGATGCTCTGAGAGGAGAGTACTCCCCAGGGAGATTACCAGTAAATGTCTCAATTGTAAGACTTTGAAGTAAGAAGAAGTCGGGATGAGAAATTTCCTAACCATCTCCTCCACTGACAACCAATGCCCTCACCATCAGTAAGGTTAAGAGCTTCCCCTCTTTTAGTTGAGGCAACCAAAGATGGGAGATTTGATTCTTGTTAATAGTAAAAGGAGAGTTCCAGATAGACTGGGCCAGGTCCAGATGGGGAGAGTACTGCAAAAAAGAACATATCTGTAAGTAGACCTTTAAGGAGGTCCTTATTATGGGACAGTCTACAGTCATACTTATTTGGGATAACTTAAGGAAAAATAATGCAAGAGGGTCCAGATTTTTGGCCTTAATTGCATCCAATTCTATTTTGAGCCAAATGGGTTACGCTTCCTCTGGGCCTGAAGATACCCACCGCAAACATTTTGCAAGGTGACTAGCCCAATGATATATAGCCAGATGGGGGATTCACAACCCCCCTTCCAGTTTTGGAGCTGCCAGCTTATGGTAAGCCAAGTGGGGATATCTGTCGGCCCAGATGAATTTAGTTAAAAATTCCATGAACCTTTTTGAACCAGAGTAAAGGAACAAAGGCATTGGGAAGGGACAACAGATAAAAAATCCTAGGAAATACATTCATTTTAATTATATTAATTTGGCCCCACAGAGAGACAGGGAGTTTAGAGCACCTCTCTAGGTCATGTGTAATTCCCTGCAATAAAGAATATAGGTTTTTCTTGAACCATATTAGGGGATTATGTGAAAGTTTAATACCCAGATACTTGAAAGACCTGGGTGTCCATTATAGCCCCAGGGGGTTAATATCAGTCTTAAAAACTTTGTGATTTAATGGAAAAAATAGGGACTTACTGGCATTCAATTTATAGTTAGACAGAGCACTAAACCTTGTCACTTCGCTTAATAAGGCCAGGAAGGAGGATATCGGATGGGACAGATGTTTTAACAGATCACCAGCATCTGCAGTGACTTTCTCTTCATGCCGCCCAGTTCTTACTCCTTTTATAGAATCATTATTGAGAATGTTTTGGATAAGAAGTTCCAGATATAAGTTAAATAATAAAGGGGAGAGGGGGCATCCCTGTCTAGTACAAAAGTGAAGCGAGAAAGAATGGCAAAAGACCCCATTCACAGAAATTCTTGCCGAGGGGTTTTTATAAAGGGCAGCAATCCAGGAGATAAACAGAGAAGGGATGTGGAAGGCCTCCAAAGTGTGGAACAAAAAATTCCAGTTCACACAGTCGAATGTCTTCTCGGCATCCAAGGAGACCAAGCCCGCAGGGAGTTTCGCATCCCTGGTAGCCGAGAAGACATGCGTCAAGGTGCGTAAATGATCAGAAGATGAGCGCCCTTTCATTAATCCAACCTGATTTGTACCTATTAACCCAGGAAGAACCAGTGCCAACCTGTTAGCCAGTATTTTAGAGAGAATCTTAACATCCTGGTTTAAAAGAGAGATGAGTCTATAACTTTGAACCTTATCGAGGTCTTTATCTGGTTTGGGAAGCAAAACAATCAGGGCCTCATAGTGATATGGATCTGTCTCCTCCCCAGATAGGATTTGTTGAAATAAACAACCAAGTACTGGTACAAGAAGGTCTCGAAAGACCTTGTAAAATAAAGCAGAAAATCCATCTGGACCAGGGACCTTATAGGCAGGCAATTTACTAATAACCTTAGCAATCTCCTCCTGAGAAATAGGGACAACCAGAGTTTCATCACACCTGTCAGGAAGAAGGGGCAAGTGGGAATCTCTTAGATAACCTTGTACAAATTCAGGGCAGGGAGGGTGCTCCATGTCACTATACAGTTTAGAATAATAAGCAGCAAATTCTTGAGCTATTTCAGTAGGAGACACCTTAAGAGTCCGTCTGCTACTGACCTGATAGGCGGGATAAATCTCATTGATTCCTGTTGTTTAATACGCAATGCCAGTAAATGTTCTGCTTTTTCCCCCTGATCGGTGTATTTAGCTCTGATACAAATAATAGCTAGTTCTGCTCTCTCTTGGAGTAACCCCAGATGTTGATCCTTTCATTTCAGGAGTTTCTGAGTATCTTCATCTAGGGGATTAGCCGGAGGGTTAGCTTCCAGAAATCTGATTTGAGATAATAAGGATTTAAGCTCTTCCTCCCACTCTCTTTTCCTACCAACCACCATGCTAATCAGTATCCCTCTCATGAAGGCTTTAAAGGCCCCCCACAAGAAATCAGGTTTTACGCCATCTAAAGGGTTTAGTGAAAAAAAAATTATATTTTTTCCCTAATAAGTTTGCAATATTTAACGTCTTTAAGGAGTTGATCATTAAGCTTCCATCTAGTTTCCCTATTAAATGAATTGAGCAGTACCAAATTGCATACCACTAGTGAGTGGTTGGAAATTGGGCCAGGTTGAATGGAGGAGGTCTTCACCCCAGGCAGGAGACACTGAGAGATAAGTAAATAGTTGATGCGGCACTGTGAGCCATGCGCCGTGGACCTATAGGTAAACTCCCTAGAATCAGGGTGTAATACATGCCAGATGTCACAGAGCCCACATTGAGCTAATAAATCCCTGAATGCCTTCTGTCCAGGGGTAGCCCCACCTAAGCCACTGCCCAATCTGTCTAATTGAGAATCAAGTACTTGATTGAAATCTCCTCCCAAAATAATTTTAATGGGATCCATTGGGAGAATGATAGATATAAGTCTCATAAAAAATCTGAGGTCATCCAGATTGGGGCCGTAAACACAGCCCAATAGTATTGGGACAGACCAGAGGGTACCTTTGACCAGAATAAACCTACCCTCAGAATCTTTGATCACTTGTGTAGGAGAGAATGGGATACTCCTGTTAATCATGAGCATGACCCCACAACTATTTGTGGTGCCCTGGGCACTGTAAATAGATACATAGATACATAGACAGTGTCGGCAGATAAGGGCCTATGGCCCACCCAGTCTGCCCATTTGAGCTTGTAAGTTCAGTTTGTTTTCCTAGAAGTCTGTTTCCCCTTATCCCTGACCTCTAGAATTCCTTTACGTCTATCCCATGCATTCTTAAATCCCGTGATTGTTTCAGCCCCCACCACTTCCTCTGGCAGGGTGTTCCACTTGTCCACCACCCGTTCTGTGAAGAAATTCTTTCTCATGTTCTCCTCTGAATCGTCCTCCCTCCAACTTCATCCCATGCCCTCTAGTCCTGGAACATCTTTTCACTTAAAATAGTGTTTTCCTGCACCCTGTTCCTCCCTGTAAGATACTTGTATGTCTCTATCATATCCCTCTCTCCTCCTCTCCTCCAGGGAGTACATGTTCAGTTCCTTCAACCTGTCTTCATAGGACTTGTGATGCAATCCATGCACCATCTTTGTTGCCCTCCTCTGAACCTTCTCTACCCTGTCTATGTCCTTACGTAGGTATGGTCTCCAGAACTGTACACTGTACTCCAGGTGGGGCCTCACTAGTGTCTCGGTATAGCGGAATTATGACCTCCCTTTTCCTGCTGGTGATGCCCCTGCCTATACATCCCAGCATCCTATTTGCTTTACCTGCTGCCTTGTCACACTGTTTCTCTACCTTGAGGTCATCAGAGATGACAACCCCAAGATTCCTTTCCTGCTTGGTGCATGCTATATCCTCACCCCCCAACTGATATATTGTGCCAGGGTTTTGTTGCCCCATATGCATTATCTTGCACTTTTTGCATTGAATTTCAACTGCCAAACCCTGACCATTCTTCAAGTTTCTGCAGGTCGCTTCTCATTCTGTCTACACCCTCTGGTGTGTCTACTCTGTTACAGAGCTTTGTGTCATCAGCGAACAGTGAACTTCTGCCTTCTAGATCCTGTGCAATGTCACTGATGAAGATGTTGAATAGGACCGGTCCCAGCACTGATCCCTGTGGTACCCCACTGGTCAATCTTCCCTCTGTGGAGTGACAGCCATTTACCACCACCCTCTGTGTCCTGCCACCCAGCCAGTTACCTACCCACCACACTACTGTCCTGCCCACACCCATATTCCCCAGTTTGTGTAATAGTCTTCTATGTGGCACAGTGTCAAAGGCCTTGCTGAAGTCCAGATAGGCCATGTCCACTGCCCTCCCCTGATCCACCTCCCTAGTCACCCAGTCAAAAAATTAAATGAGGTTGGTCTGACATGACCTCCCTCTGGTGAAACCATGCTGCCTTGGGTCCTGTAGTCCATTGACAACCAGATGTTCCACCAATCTCTCCTTCAGTAGTGCTTCCATGATCTTCCCCACTACCGAGGTGAGGCTGACTGGTCTGTAGTTCCCTGCTTCCTCTTTGTTCCCACTTTTGTATAAGGGGACTACATCTGCTGTCCTCCAGTCTTTGGGTACCGCCCCTGTTTCCAGTGATCCCACTTGTTGCTTCCTTAATTGCAAAGCTTCCCATTATAATAAATGGATTTCTTGCAAAAAAGTTATACGTGAACTGAACAGACTTAAATGTTTGAGAACCTGTATTGCTTATGTTGCTTTCTGATCCCCTTAACATTCCAAGACATGAATGTTAGCTCATTCACCATCCAAAAGAAATATCAAGCTGAAATAATTATACTCAGCACACGACATGCAAATCCTCTTTACATGTATCCCCAGGGTTACTGCAGTAAAACCCACCCTTTTTCCTTAGCCCCCAGAAGTAGATACGCCATCCCTCTAACCCCCACCCTCCAACCGTGCCTCAACCCCCACACTCCCCCCAAACTGTCACAAGCAGCGTTCAGCACAGTACTGCTTATAATCCCTCTACTTCCACCCCCCAATAGTGAACCTTGATATTTAGCGCTTTTGCACACAGATCACATCCTTCAGAGATCAAGCCCTGTTAGTTATTCCTCCAATGAAGTAGAATGGTCCTGGGCCTTCACCTCAGTCCAGCCAAAGCATGGATATGAGAAAAACTGACATGGGTGGATATGATAAGGCTATCTCATCACCCACTCATTCGTGATAACCCAGATTAAGATCAGAGGCGCCGGGTGAGCCGCCAGGAACCGGGACCAGATCAGCAACACCTGGAGGGAGAAATGCCCCAGCTCGTGTTAAGAGCGAGAATTAAAATGGGAAAGGTTGAAATCGTTCGACCAGAGGAGAAGGCATAAAAGCTACCTTTACCCTCTACCAGCCAGTATCCGATAAACAGAACCTCCCTGAAAGATTGAGAGTGCTACATTCCAGCTAAGTAATGCCCCTGCTAAATCCTTCTCGAGTAGTGTTTTCCTGCAAGTCCCCAGAGGTTGGAACACCCTCTAGTGGTCGATTCCCTGGCCCAACCGAATGAAGAGTGAGATGGAGAAAGCCCAGGACCATCCCAGTAACAGCCCAGAAGGAAAAAATGAGAAACTAGCCCACAAGCAAACTGGGCTCTTTCAACCCCCAACAAAAATAACCGCCAAAAACCTGGCTCACAAGGCCCCCCAAGAAGGCCCCAAACCCCAGTGTCCATTGCATCAGACCATCATGGGCCCATTATGAAATGGAAAGAAAAGAAAAGTCGGGGCGGTCTGCGGTGATCCCCCCAAGTTCACTGCAACATATGCAGTCGCTCAGGTCTTCACATTCCTAAAATTTCTCTAAGGAAAGAAAAACAAAAGTTCAAGTTCTTGACTCCATGCGATACTCAATACTATGCCACCACCATTCAAGGGTCCTTAAAGAGATCTGGCAGCATGGACTTAAGGCTCCTCAGAGTTTCTTCAGGGTCTTCATAGCTTTTCCAGGATCCATTGGTTGAAATCTGCAGTCTAGCCAGATAACTCATTCTGAACTTCAGGCCTGCAGCAATTAGCTTAGAAACAATAGGGTGGAAAGCCTTGCATTTCATGCAGACCGAGATGGGTAGATCTTGTGATATTCTCAGCATTATATGTTCCAGCGAACCTCTTGCAAAGCACTCACTTTTGTAGGAAATGTTGTTTCTCTAAATAATTTAGGAACTGGCACATAATGGACGGGGGTTCCTCAGGGGGTGGCTTAGGCTGTAAAGCCCTGTGGGCATGCTCTATAATGTAGCCAGAGCCAAATGGAGATGGGCCAACCACCCACTTAACCAATATCTGAATAAATGCCACAACATTTTGGCCTTCCTCTCCCTCCGGTAAACCGAGAACCACTACATTATTTCTTCGGCTCCGACCCTCTAGGTCCTCAAGCTTGGCTTCAAAACGAGACAATTTCTGGTGCATCAAAACCAGTTCAGGGTCAAGACTACCATTTCTTTTCTCTATAGAAGCTATTCAGGCTGCGTTATCAGAAACAGACAATGAGAGTTCATCTAATTTTCTGCATAACGACTTCAAATCTATTGCCATATCCTTAATTTCCCCTCGAAAGGGTTTGAATTCCTTGAGAAATCTGGACAGCATTAAGGGCTCCTGATCACCACTTTGGCTCGGGAGATCAGAGCCAGAACCACCCAAGGCCCTGGATTTCTTAGAGGCCTTCTTGGGAGTTGCTGGAGGGCTATGCTACTGTGGGGCTTTCTTCATATAAGCCTCCATACGTTCGAGATATAACCAGGCCGGAGTGCAACAGCTATTGTACAGTGTAGAATCTCAGAAACAAGAGAAAATAGTAAATTAAAACACCAAAATGAGCTCAAATAAGAGACGGGAGGCAGGAGCTTCTTGAGGGAGCTGCTACTCAGCACTCTGCATCACGTGATCTCCTCAACATATGTTTTTAACTTTTGCTATGTAATTTTCTGTGTGTGTTTATTGTTAGAATTTGATGGTTTTATTAGTGTCAGTTTCCTTTAGGAACTTGGCTGTCTCTTTTGGCTTGTGTATAGCCCTGCCTCTCCTACTTGTGCCTATATCAAAGCATGTCTCAGCCAAGGCATCCTTCCTTTAAGAAAACAGTAATTCTGTAAAATGTGTTGGACATCTGGATGTCTAGAGAAGCTTTTGACACTCATTTTTATATTGCAGCATGCAATTAAGCTTTTTTTCCACCATTATCCAGGAGTTGGCAGGATTTGTGGAGTTGAGGGCTGAGATTTTCTTGTTTTCCATCATTACAGCCAATAATTTATATTCCATGCTGAATTGTCCTTCCCTTCACAAACCCAGTTTGTCAAGGTGGATAGCCGAGGGAATGAGGTGCACACATTTATGCAACACTGTCACATACACAGCTGGCTGCTGAATATCCCACTCCTGCAGCCCTGCTCTGATGTCAGTCTCAAGGATTCTGGAATTTGTAGTTACAGAAATGTCAGTCTGGAAACAAGCAAAATTAGGCTGCTACAAACAGTAAGTAAAATGAAATGTATTTGCACACAAAGTGCAAATTGGGAGGAGTTGCACACTTTGATGTGGAGTTTAGTGCCGACTGTTCCCCTTTATTATTCACCCAAGACCTAGCAATGTTTTATTAATTTTTGCTGTAAAACTGGTGTACATCTCAAAAGGAGCATAAATAGACCCAATTATAATTTCAGCTCTGTATAGTAAGGTTTTATCAGGTTTTATTGTGACTGTTATTGAAAGTCAACATATTCTGTTATTTTTTTATGAATCAACTTTTTTTATTAATTGGTATTGTTACTCCCCTACTATATGAAGTACCTGATGTAAAATAAATTTGATCTTCCCACTTCCTTTTTGACTAACAAATGTTGAAATGCAGTCAAACATGACTTCAGTATTAATAAAATATCACAATTTTCTTTTGCTGCATGGGAAAGAATTTTCAATCTTTTGAGTGGGGAATTGATAAAGCACATAGCCCCATATTCCCCACCCACATGTTCTTCATGTTTCTACACCCCAAGATACACCATTTCCTCTTATTCTACCATTTCTAACCCCTGTTAGGAAGAACAAAGCTACAAAGTAAACATTGGTTTGCAATGTACCCACCTCCCCAAGCACTTACACTTCTTTCCTACTGAGTGAGTACCTCCCCTCCCTTTGCCCCACTTACCCCTCAGACCACAACCAAAATTGACAAAAATAGTGGGACCAAATGCTATCATTAGCTACCTTACCAGTTTTTGTAGAAAAAAATAAAGAAAGAAAGGGGGTCAGCTCCATTAGATATCTCTTTTATGAATTTCCTATAAGAGACACTTCTTACAATTTCATCCCCCCAACAGCCATTTATTTTTTCTTAATCAATAAACAAAGTTAGCACTTCAGCATTCAAATCTTATTGAGAGGGTACACATTCCTTTACCCTAGTTCACATTTCTGAATCTGATTAATCTTTTAATACAGTTTTAGAAAACATTAAGTTGCTAAGGGTAGAACACCTGTGGCAGTCTTTTCTTTAGTTCTGCTTCAGCTTCTTTGAAATTTTCATTAAACAAACACTGGCCATTTAATATCAAGTTTAATTTTGCCAGAAATATAATTGAGGATTTTTTGGTTATGATGCCACAGTAGTTTTCTGAATTCCTCATATTGCTGCAGTTTTCTCACAAGGTACATGGGGTAATTGTTATAATTGATATGTAACATCTTTTTTTTTTAAAGACTGCAGTCATTAGATTGCCTTTGTCATAGCTCTTCAAAAGTGTTGCTATAATAGTTTTTGGCAGTTTGCCTTGATGTACTTTCTAGTGCAATACCTGATGTGCTCTGTCTATACTGTACATTTCCCAGGTCCTTATCCAGGTGGTGATCAACAGTTAGTTGCAAAGTCTTTTCATTTGTGGTGTCCCTATCCCACTCCTCTGGAACTCCAATTACACTGATACTTTTTTCTCTGGCTCTACACTCCATATCTCATTTTTTTATACTATAATCAAGTCTTGATTCCTTGCTTTGGGCTTGCTTGATTCATGGTATCACTTTGCCTGCTAAATCAAAAATTCTCTTCTCCATTTTTAGTGAATGTTCAATATCGTTCACTTTGTTTGTACTCTCACTTATTAAATTATTTTTTTTTCTGTCAGATCTGCCATTTGTTTTATTAGAAATTGTGGCCAATCCATTGGGTTTTCACTTTCATCACTGTGTATGTGTTTGCTCGGATCCCTGATCTCATCTTCCCCATCTGTATCACTGAGTTGATCCTTACCACCCTGTTGTGGGAGGGGGGTCATTATCTTCCTCCTGAGGGCCCATTTTAGTGCACCAAATTGTATTATCAGGGATGTCTGCCCTTGAAAGATCAGTCATGCCACATACATTTTATTCTTCCTCAGTTCTCCATTTGTTGTATGTATTTCAGGCTCCCAGATTGACCTTACCCTACCACCATGCACTGTAAAAGCTCGAGCAGCAGTGGTGAGCAACTTCCCCCTCCTCTACTGCTCCTCCATCTGGATTTTTAAGAGTGTCGGTTTCAGTGCATTTTTCTTTTGAAATGTGAGAAAATGAAGAGTGTACATTTTTTCTGTTGTGTTGTCTCCTCTCTCTTAGGTACTTCTGAATTTCCTGGTACAGACTGTGTCAGGATCCCAGAATCTGTTTTCTTTTCTGCAACATCTGCTTTCTAATTATTCAGTCTTTCCAAAATCTCTGCCTTTTGTGGTCATTTGTTTCCCGTTAATTCGGTACTACCAGTAGATTATTCACTCTCATGAGTGGTTATTACCTCCAAGGACCATTAAGCTTTTCCAGGCCCCAATTCATCTTTAGGGTTGAGGCACTGTTTGTTTGTGTCTCCGAGTAATGCACCTGGCCATCAGGCTTCTCTGATGCTGTGCTCTCCTACATTAAGCTGCCCACAACATCCTCCTGAAATCTTTCTGGCAAGCTGTCAGCATTAGCCTTTAACTATCTACAGTTCAACTTTGTACTCCCTTGATTTTCTTATCTGGTAATCTTAACAACTGGACCACTGTTTGCTGAGAAATCGGACTTTTTTTCTTGGCTTGCTCTATTGCCAGAACTGGAGTAAAGATATTGATCTGGCTTAACAGAGAAAAAGAAGCAGGGGGTGGAGAGGATGAGTCTGTGAAGACAGCTGCACAGTAGATTCTGCAGATTGGGTCTGATTTCCATTTTACAACATTGAGCTTTAACTTTGTTTTATCTCTAGCATTTGTTTGCCCCAGCCACCAGCATCCTCCAGGAATACAGTGTACCCTGATGCCAGGGATGTACCCTGTCATGTCCACAGCCTCTGGCTCCCCCAGACTCCGGTAACCTATCAGTTACCCCAACTGCTTAACCTCCATGACAGGAGCTCCAGGGGGAGTGCTGTTTTCCCCCTTGAGGCTGACCATTATATGGACTAGGATCCAGTGCTGGCAAACACTAGGACCTAGCAGAGTCACTCAGGTCTAGACTGTCATAGGGATGGAAGTAGATTTTTTTCCTTTCTGTTAGTTCCTTCCCTCCTCCCCAATATGACCATAGCCTATGGCTTTGAATGCCCCCAGCAGACTCTGCTGCATGATCAAGCTCTCTGGCTCAGCAGCAGCGAGTGGCTGTGGAGTTGAGGCTCACCACTGCCCCTACCCGGACAAGGTGTGCTGGAGTGCCACAGTTGCCTCAGCCTGGCCTGCCTCCTGATATGCCATCTCAAGCTTGCACTCAAACTCAGATCATCTACATAAGAAATAAGACACAATGAGGTGTGCATGGAAAATATTTTATTGCATGTCCAGGGGTGAAATGAACAAGAACTAGCTTCCTCTCCTCCCACACAACAGAAAGTAAAACAGACACCATCTAAACAAGGGAATCAAAATGGCCTGCTATTCATAGGGCTTGCATTGTCAGTGCATTTATATCTGTCCAACAGTAGCACTCTTTCTCCCTGGTCCTCGCTCTTCAACCCCCCCCCCTCGGCTTCTACATTAGCTGTGGTGTGGCTTTACTTATTGGCCGCTCCAGCTGCCCACTGCACTCTTTCTCCCCAGTCCTCGCTCCTCTGAAATCCTCCTCCCTGGCTTCTACAATAGCTGCAGTGTGGCATGTGAACGCTTGTCATTGACAAATGCTTGTTTAAATTTGTGTAAGTGTGCAAACAGCAGAATATAAAGAGAAAGAACACGTATATTTGTTTTAATTTACAAGGGTTTTATTTGAAGGGCCTAGCTGATGTTTTATAGGAAGAAAGGGGGTCACCATGTCTGTAATGGCAACCAAGAACTGTTCTGGGGGGGCATTTATATGAAATGTCCATGTGCTGTGTTCTGGTTGCCAAACAAATCCCAAACCATTGGCTGTTGCACTGTAAACATATGGCTTTGGAATAAAGCTGTGCAGAATGCAAAATTCTGCCAGCAGAATTCAGGTGGAATTATCATTTTGATTACATGAAATGTTGCATAATTTCTGCAAAAGTTCTGTGGAATTTTGCCGCATATAGAATTTCTGTTATTTTGGTCTAATTTTAAAGGTGCTCATCCAAATCTTACCAGATAGGCAGATATACAAGTCCATACCATATATATAAGTGTACGAAGTGTCAGAGTCCTATCTGTAAGGGGGGTGCTGAGCTGTAGGTGGCTAAACAGGTCATCAAAATTTAATTTTTAGATATTTCCATCAAATTTTTACATTTCTTAACCAAATTTTGCTGTAGTCTCAGAACTGAAAATACTGTACAACATAGGTATATGTATCAAGTTTTATGCCTAAAGCTTTTAAGTGGGCTGTCAGCTAAACATTTTACCAACATTTTAATAATTTCATTTATTTTAGTATAATTTTAAAAGCACTCATCTAAATGTTACGTAATTTGACAGATACACATGTCCACACCATATGTATATGTGTACCAATTTTTTTCAGATTCCCAGCTTTACAGGGACTGAATCATAGGCAGCTAAGCATTTTGCCAAAATTTACATTTAAGTTATTTCCATCTAATGTTAGGCTAGGCAAGGCAAGTTTATTTATACAGCACACAATTCTTACAGCTCTGGGCACCTGACGAAAATGTCAGAATTACAGAAAAACAAAAAATTACTTAAAACAGAATAAATATAACTAAATTGTACAAAATTTAAAACATCTTGGGCATCATATTCAGAGCTGGTGATCTGTTCAATATGGGGCCATGGTAGTGTGGTGCACATCAAGCAGCCACCATGGTTGGCACAGTAGTAGGAGGAAGACCGCCCATAGGTGTAAAGCACTGCACACTCTGATTAGTGCCACAGCCTCCATGGGTAATATTCAGCCCAAACATGCACCTGACCCCATTGGGCAAGAATGGTGTTAAGGGGACATTTGCATGCCCATCTGCATATGGGCGCTGTCTGAGTGTGTTGAACCAGGCCCACCCACCCAGCCCTGATCCTTGTCCCTATGTAAATGTAACATCATCTGTGATTCAGTGATCTCCACCAGCCCCAATATTTGTCCCCATGTAATATTTCATTTCTTCTTTGTAAATCAGGTAAGGACTCTGGATCAATGGTCCTTTTTCAGGACCGACCTGGACAAAAAACATCAATACAAAAATCTCAAAAAGAGAGGACTAACATTACTTAAAACATTTACATACAGAATTCTGCAGTAAATACTGTTTCAGTTTCATCTTAAAATTCCCAATAGAAGTTGTCTGATGAATATGAAAGCCATCGGTGGTTCAGTGCCTCCCCAGCCCCAATCCTTGTCCCTACATAATATTAAAGTCATTGGTGGTTCAGCGGTCCCTCCATCCCAGTCCCTGTCCCCATGTAAATATCTGCATCGGAGGTCCAGAGGTTTCTCCCCTGTTCTCTGATGGCTGCACCCATTTCATAAAAATTCATCCCCAGTGATTCCTATCCCTCCCACGTTCCACGACTGCCATCCCAAACAAACTCTCAATGCCCTGGTTGTCTAGTGGCCACCACCCCCCCTGCCTAGCAGGTGTGACCAACCACCCTGCTTCCCTCAGCTCCCCAGCCTGACCCATGCCAATGACTGGCACAGCCCTCCTCACACTGCCATGGCTAGCCATTGACTGAACTGTCACCAAGAGTGTACAGTACACAGTACTCGCTCATTGGTTGACCAGTCACTGCTACAGCCACTAGACTACCAGGACACTGTAGGTTTAGCTGGGATGGTGACCAGGGAATGGGGGAGGGACCACTGGGGTATAGTTTCATGAAACGGGGGCCATGGTCAGATTAATGGATATGGGAGCCCTACTCCAAGTCATATTTGGTGGCCCAGGGGCCCCTAAATGCCAACATCCCACTCTTCTGCAGTGCCAGGCCGGAAACGCGGTAACAACCAGGGTACTCAAGCAGGGTGTGCTTAATAATACTATGTGTTATGCCACAAGACTTGACTGGTCACAAGCCCTTGATTATAAACAACACAATTCAGAATGACCAATTACTGCACAAATAAACATTTTATCAGTACAATATTAACATTTTGTACATTTCCACTTTTTAGTTACCTATAACTCATCTTGTTTTTCCCTTGTCACTACTGTACCTTGTAACTATTTTTGTTAATAATTATGAATTATGTATTATGGATCCTCTTTTTTTCTTCCCTCTCCTGAGACACACCTGGACATTAGACTTCAATTAGTGTGCCCTGCCTTCCCAGATATCAAATTCAAATTCCACATAAATAAATTAATAAAAATGGGGATTGTAGCTGCCACACTCTCCCTGCACATGCCTCCTTGAATACCTATTCTCTGCCAAAACCAAAAAACCGAAGCATGTATTGAAGCAGTTAGTGGGGCTCACAGCTCCCTCCCATTATTTCTCTGCTCAAAATTCCTTCGAGCTCCAAACCTGAGACATGCTCAAGCTCCTTGCCTCTGCAATGCATCTGCCACAATCACCCTCTGTGCAGCCATCTTTGTCCTCAATTCTATCTGTTCTCCCACTGTCTCCTCTCCTCCATCTCCATTATCATTTATAGTTTTGTTGTCAGCTTAAAAGTTGCTTTGCTGCCAATGCCGAGTTGCCACATCCTTGCTCCTACTCCAAGTCACTGATGCCAAAGCAGCTAAACAGTGTTGTGCCAAAAAGAGTGAGCCTTAAGAACCCTGCAGGACCTGCAGGTGTTGACTGCAGTCACTTCAGAGATTGTTTCCTAAAGCAACCTGCTGCAACTTCCCAGTAATGTATATGACTCAAATCAAACCAAGCCAAAACTGTGCCAGCAAGAGCAAGTCCCACAAGTTAGTTCCCCTCAGGTGACTTATTAGCACCCCATGGTCCACTCAGTGCCAAACTCAAATCTTAGTAAAGACTCATCAGTACACTACTCAGGTTACTGAACACTCACAGGCACACCATGACCAGAGGCAACCACAGCTTAGTTTGTTTCTCCAGTGCAATAAAACTAGTTAGTTATTTGTGCAGCACAAATGGCTTGGACATTGCAGCACGCAGACGACTAGTCAACACAACATACCTGGTGTGGCCTGACTGATGTGAATGTGATGAGTCCAGTCTGTCCTCTTGATTGTTTCCTCAAGATCACACAGGTGGCGGTGGCGGTGGCGGTGACATGACTCAGCCTTGCAGTGCGGCCCAGCATGGGAGGACTCCTCACAGTCACAGCAGAACCAAAGGCCCAACTAGCAGCAGCACTGACTGACCCTAGCTAATGGCTACACAGAAAACACCAGCAGCATGTGACGCTGCACTGAAGTCGAATCCAACTCAGAGTGACCCCCTGTGGCCTGGTCAGACTCTCTCTCTCGCTCTCTCTCTCTCTCTATTTTTGTGTCTTTAGACAGAGACTCTTCTTCTTTGATAGACGAGACCAACCACTGGCACCAACGACTGACCACCACAACTCTCTCTCATTCTCCTCCTCCTCACCACTGCCCAGCCACACACCCTGATGCCACGCACACACATGCACTGATTCCTGCTCCCCAGTAGCCACACCTCCAGAGGACCTCTGATGGACATGATTGGTTGTGTGTGGTGGGGTCAGGGTGGATCAGAGGTGAAGCTGGAGCAGCTGTTGGAGAAACTGAGAGGTTCGCTTGCTCAGAGCAGCTGCGGGGGGGTCATCACTCACCAGGTTGACTCAGTGGGTCGGGGTGGCTGACTAACTCCAACGAGGGACCTGCTTTTTGGGCAGTTCGGCCCATCGGTGGTCACCCTGTACAGCCAGAATTAAAGAAAGTAACTGTAAATAACTTAACTTTGGGGGCCCTCCTGAACCTTGGGGCCCTATGCCATGGCGTAATTTGCATACAGGTTAATCCAGCCATGACGGGGGCAACAATTGGGGAATGGAGAGGGTCCACTGGACCACTGATGTATAGATATGTACATGGGAACAGGAATCAGGCTGGAGGGGACTGTTGAACCACTGATGACTTTAATATTACATGTGGACAAGTTAATAAAAGGTCAGCACAGTACAGCACATGCTGTAACAGAAATATACACAAAAGTAGAGGGTCATTTAATCTGAATATTAATTCTCAAATGCCATGAATAGTAGAGTGCCCATGACCAAATAATGACCATTTATGTTACTATTGGTGGCAAAATATTTGGGTATATTAAAATATAAAAAAATTTAAAAATACTCAAGCCCAAAGGAAGTCATCCTAGCATTTGCTCCCCCATCCTGGTAGTATGGCCAAACATGAAGTGTACAGCCAGATGATTGAATTTCTCAATGGGATCATGTGTATTGTGTGTGGGGTTGGGGGAGACTGAGTTAGCCTGATTGATTGATTGACTTGATTGATTGATTGATTTGTATACTGAGATACACTGAGTCAAGGCTTATTTTCAGATGTGACCCAGGAGAGGGGAACAGTAGAAGAACAGCAGCACAATATACAGTATATAGAATAATACATGGGTGTGTGTGTGTGTAACCAGAATTTTACACATCTGAGGTGTGGGATGCTACATAAACCCTGAGGGCAAAGCCCAGGGGGTTTATAAAGGCATCCTACACCAAGGGTGTGTGTAAAATTCTGGTTTTACACATGCTCACCATATTTTATTTTATTTAATTAATGGTCATCATTTTCTTTTTAGCAGCAGTTCTGTCAGAGACACACATACACACACACACTGTCTCTCTCTCACTCACTCACTTGTCAGTTGCTGTCAGTTAAGGATGCAGCCATAGAGTCCCACTTGAGAGTGAGAGGTAAGAACAGCAGGTTTAATCAGACTAATTTTTACACTTTGAAGGCAGGATCAACCAGATGGATATTAAATAATATATACAAAATGTACCAGGCATGAAGCAAAAAGGGAAGAATAAGTTTGGAAACTCAGTTAGCGAGCAAGGGAACCACCATGTTTGGACAGATGATCAGCCCGCCCAGACAGGGAGTTATAGCCGATGAGTTGTGTAGCCCTTACTTGAGTGGCAGGCACTGATTACAGCCTCCTGTGTTGTAACAGAAAATATGAACCAGGAGGCTGTAATGAAGAATAAAACCATGGTTATTTGTGGATAAAAAATGATGACCATTAATTAAAGCACAGTTATAGAGTACTGCCCCCTAAAATCAAGGATTGTGATCAGGAGGAGGGGTACCAGTTAAAAAATTATATTTGGGAGGTTAGGGAGGGGACTTTTATTAAAAGATGTGGTTGGGGCCATCCTAAAGGTTCAGTGGCAGCTCATTGCACTGCCATGCTGGAGACCGAGGTTCAGGAGTGAACTCGAGTCACTACGGTGGGAGGCAGGCCACACTGCAGAAGTTGCTGCATAGCAGTGCACCGCAGTCAGGAGGGAAGGTATTGGCACCTGGCTGTAGTAACTCTCATGATGGGGCAAGACAGCATGTTGCTTTGTGTGTTTGAGGCCATCAGTAGGCTCTGCCAATGCCAGGGAAGAAAACAAGACCAAATCCAATGACCATTTAAATGGCAGCTGACTTTCCTGGCTCCCAAAGTCCTAACAGCCCCAGCACTGAATCCTGCCCACCTGATGGACAGCCCCTATATATAGAGGGGAAGCTGTGGGAGCAAACAGGTGACCCAGGGAACAGGGGAACATCAGCTCTGAATAGGGTATTTCCCTGGGATTAGGGTATATCCCTGAGGACCATGTAGCTGAGAGAAAAAAATGTCTGTGAAAAGGAAAAAAAAAAGTTAAGGTCAGTCCATGGATAAGTGTCAGGAACCAGCTCATCTCCTTTTACAAAACTGTGTTTGGGAGGATGAGAAAGGGGGTAGTTAGTGGGAAATGACTAGGACAGGGATGGAGTGGCCCAAGGAGAAGACCCAACCATGTGGGGATGGCTAAAATGTTGATTTTTTTTTATTTTGCTGAATACCCAAGTACTGAATAATGAGTACCTGTGTATATGGGGTTCTAAGTATTTACACCTCCTTACACAGTAATACTGTACATTTTACAGAGAGATTCTAAGTATTTACACCCCCTTACACGGTAATACTGTACATTTTACAGAGAGATTCTAAGTATTTACACCCCCTTACACGGTAATACTGTACATTTTACAGAGATATTCTAAGTATTTACACCCCCTTACACGGTAATACTGTACATTTTACAGAGAGATTCTAAGTATTTACACCCCCTTACACGGTAATACTGTACATGTTACAGAGAGATTCTAAGTATTTACACCCCCTTACACAGTAATACTGTACATTTTACAGAGAGATTCTAAGTATTTACACCCCCTTACACGGTAATACTGTACATTTTACAGAGAGATTCTAAGTATTTACACCCCCTTACACAGTAATACTGTACATTTTACAGAGAGATTCTAAGTATTTACACCCCCTTACACAGTAATACTGTACATTTTACAGAGAGATTCTAAGTATTTACACCCCCTTACACAGTAATACTGTACACATTACAGAGAGATTCTAAGTATTTACACCTCCTTACACAGTAATACTGTACATTTTACAGAGAGGCAACAGTCAATAAATAGAGATTCTTCAAGTTACAAAATGAAGAAATGCACTTTTGTCTAAATTACTTAACATTGCAGAATATTATAAAATGTGCAAAAAAATCTAGGATTCTCATTGGCTGAGCATGACTTCAACCCATGTACTTACTCCCTATAATAACATGAAAATGAGTTCCCAGACACATTACAAGCAAAAATCCATGCACTTCTTCTATGTTATTTTATTTATTTTTGTGTTAAACAAAAACCCAAACCTGAAGTACCCTGCTGTTCCATGCGCAGCTCCCCAAGTCTCTAAACTTACATCATGTAAAGAAATGATAATTGCTACTGTTTTCTGCTTAACATATTTTCACTGAAAATAAAACAACTACCTTTTTTTGCAGTGCTCATTTGCTATTCTTATGCACAGTTGCACTTCCCCATGATAGAGCTCCAGACCCTCTGTATAATCTATGTGACTGACAAATGTCCTTCTTCTATAATAGTCTAATACCAAAAGTCAACAAATATAGTAAGACTAACTAAAAAAATTACTTTTTAAATTTTATAAAACAATAAAAAAGCAGCAAAGAGTTAGTGCTGTGTGTGTGTGTGTGTGTGTGTGTGTTGGTGGGGCATGGACCCCTCAAAATCTACAAACATGGACTGCTTTTTCATCTGTATGAATTTTCAGTAGAAAACAGTATTGCCTTTTTTTTACATTGCTTATGCAGAACACATTGTATTTATTTATTTAAGAGTTTTACCAGGAAGGCATGCTGAGCAGACTACTGCTCGATTCCAGATGCATCCCGGGGGACATGATAGTGAAGAAGTGCAGCACAGCAATCATAAGACCAGGAACAAGACAGTACATATTCAGGACATGAATACTAGCAGGTAGCATATTCTGGGATGCAGCCCAGTACGGTATGTTTAGAGCATTCCACAGACAGGCAAGTACAAATGAGCAATTCTATAAATGGCACTAAAATACAAGCAAGAAAACCTCTAGAATAATACTGATATAGTGGAAAGTGACTAGCTATGTCTTGTGAGGTCAGAGATTAGTTGCATGTGCAGGTAGAGGAAAGGTGTGCTAGAAAGAGGGAGTTGCGGTGTGGTGGGGGGGCAGCCAAATGCTTGCTGGGAGTTTGTTCCATAGTTTAGGCAAACTGTTCCTGAAAGCTGTGCGGCCAACACCAGTAGACATGTGAGGAATGGCCAAAACATGGGAGTCTTTGTTTCTGAGTGAGTATGCTGCGAGGATAGAGGCTGTTAGGGCAGAGGTGAGATGGGGGGCAGGGACTGAGTCTAAAATTTGGCCATGATCCTTGCGTGGTGGAACTGTCTGCAACCATTTAGTGAGGGGAGGTTCAAGGCCTGGTAGAGGGTGCAGTGGTGGGTGAAGTAGGGGCAGTCAAGGGCAAAGTGACAGAAGGCATGGAAGAGGGAGTCCAGTCTGGCTAAGGTAGACTTAGGAGAGATGCTGTAGACTATATCCCCGTAGTCAAAGATGGGTAGAATCATTTTCTGCACAGTTTCCCTGCGAGCTGCCAGCAAGATACATCCACAGTTGCAGTAAAGGGCACCAAGCCCGGGGTGCAGTTTCTTGTGGATGGAATCAATATGTACAGAAAGTTGAGGTGCTGGTCAAGCCAGACCCCGAGATATCTAAAGGAGAAGCAGGCCTCCAGAGTTGTCATGTGAAATTCACAGTGAAATGCACAATCTCACCAATGTTCTCCCAATTTTGCCTGAATTTCACCATTTCGTGGGTAAAATGTCACATTTCACAGGTGAAATTTCACATTTCGTGACAAAATTTTGCATTTTGCCAGTAAATTTTGCATTTCACACTCACAAACTATTTTGCAAAATGCACGAAATTCGTTAAATATTTTGAGGAACTAAATTTTCTAATTTCACACATCTCTGCTCATAGTTACACACTGTCATGTCTTATTGTTTACATACAGATGGAGATTCTTATTGCAACATTTACACTTCATCCCCTTCTAGTACTATATGATTGTTGCTGAAATTTTGTTTTCCATATGAACGTTCAATATACACAAACAGCATTATATTATAGTGCGCTCTGAGTCTTTGGGATACAAATTCTCAGATAGGTTATCAACAAATGTATCATGTAATGGTAGCCAGAGATACAGTAAGTGGGGCTATATCGAGATACATCACTGCAAAATCCCATTGAAACAAAATAGGATTTTATTGTGGTATATCTAGACATTAGTGTCAGTGGCTCAGCAGGCAGCACACTAGCCTCTAAGGCCAGGAGATCAGAAGGCTGTGGATTCTATCCCCACACCAGATACTTGGGTTACTATCCCAATACTGACACTGTAGTGCAGCATTTCAGATGAGACATTAAACTGAGGTTCTATCTGCCTGTTCTGGTGGTAGTTCAGGTGGCTGTTAAAGATCCAATGGCACTTCTCGAAAAAGAGTAGGGGAATTTTTTATTGAACACTTCAAAACAAAATAAACAAAATTGTATTACAGCATACAAATCAAATGAAAGAAAACAAAAAATAAGTATTACAGCATACAAAAAACGTAAACATAAATAATCCGTATTTACCCAAAACTAAAAATAACATATAACCAAAAAACGCTTTTTCCTTGCAAAACCATAAGAAAAGAAATGTGAATAAGATGAAAGCATAAAGAATAGTATTACCTCATACATATTATGCATAGTAAACTGAAAAATCCCCCCCCCGCACATACATACCACTACATATCAGCATTTTTGTTCATACCTAAAAAAATATCTATATAAATTTAACTAGTATCAACAGCATACTAAATCAAAAATATACTGATTCCTCATGCTCATATTCTTTAACTTAGTTTAAAATTATGTACAACATACTCAAAACCAAAATGAGGCCTCGCCAAAAACAACGTTTTTTTTTTACCAAAACCATTCACTTCTCACAAAGGAAAACAAAAAAGAAATAATAGTGGAATTTTGAAGTCATACAAAGAAAATATAACTCAGAACAATATCCTACCAACTCACCACATTTGCTGTCCATAAATAAAAGTGGAATTTTGCAGTTATTAAAATATAACTCAAAATATGACCTACCAACTCTTAGCCATTCTATACTGTGCCACCAAGACTGAAAGATTTCAGATGGCACTGACTTCCTTTCTGTATTTTTATGACAAAGAATTGCAGTAGTGATCATATGAAATAATTGCTCCTCTGTATACACTATTTGTTGTAGTGTAAGCTTACACTGTACATGCCATATGTAACATTTAAAACAAACCAGAAATAACCAGAGTGTAACGCTATCATGTTTAGTCCATTTAAATGGAAGAATGCCCAAATATAAAATCTCTGGGGTCAAATCATAAAAGGGTGATGTAGGCCACTTCCCTCATAAAAAATTCCAAAATTGTTGTATAAAGGGGCAAAATAAGAACAAATGGTCCATAGTTTCCACCATCTCAAAACAAGTCTTCCTAGGGCAATAACAGTGCTACACACTTTTATGCTTTAAGTTCCCTTTAACATTGAGTTTCCCATGTTGGGAAAGCCACATAACATCCTACATATAAGCCAGTATACAGGTAGATGTCAACATTTTCCCAATCAATATTTTATCAAAAATAGATTTAAAGTCAAAACAACCTATATCTTGAAAAAAGGTAGATAAAAGATGGGCATATAGTGTTTTCTGGTCCTGTCGGGGAAAAATGTTCTGGTACTAAACCCCAAAGTTTTATTTTCCCAAAACATACCTGTAAAGTCTCGGGAATATTATGCAAAGAACGCTGTTTTGGGATACAAGAATGAGTAAGCCAAAAAGGGAGTATCCCTGCCAATGAGTCCAAAACCAATGGGATCCAAATATCCTCAGAATTTAACAATAATGATCTCAAGTTTATATTAGTAAAGATTGTAAAAAAAATACAATAGGATTAGATTAATAATTTTAATTTCCTCCAGTTTTTTTCTCTCTAAACAGTAAACATCTCTTAACTGGATTCAGTCTGCTACCCCAAATGCCTGAAAAAAAACAACCATACATTTGGGTCTCCGGCTTAGGGGGCAGACTGAAAATGGCAGCTAAATACAAAAAAATTGAAAGTAAGAAGGTCTTAATCATGTGCACCTGTTTTAATTTGGACAGTCTCCATTTATTCCACTGTAAAATTTTCCCATGTGTAATGTCCAATTTAGAGAAACAATTTAAGAAAGCTAAATCCCCAGGACCAAAAAGAAGTCCGAGTATTGTGCAGGTCCCTGTTACAACCGGGATCCCAATTACCGTACATTCTAAAAATGGTCCTATGCCAAAAGGAAGGCATTTACTTTTCATATAATTAACTCTGGCTCTCGTGGATTCTGTAAATTCCAAAAGTGTTTGTCCCACTAAAAATGCCAATGGTAAATCCCCTACAAGAAAGCAGATATAATCTGTATATGCAATACTTTTAATTTCTTCTGTGGTACTAGAAAAGGAAAACCCCCGGATAGCAATATTATCATTAATGTGACAAATTAAGAGTTCAAGTGTAAAAAGATACAGAAGGAGACTCAGGGGACATCCCTGTCTAACTCCCAGGGTGGCCTTACATGTCCTCCAAATCCATCCATTCCAATATGCTAGGGCTTTAGCATTAGTATAACAAGATTTTATCCAGAAAATAAAAGTAGCCGGAATCTCGTAACTCGCCAAACAGTCCCAAAGATATTCATGATTTACCCTGTCGAAGGCTTTAGCCTGATCTAAACTAAGAATTAACCCAGTCAATTCTCCAGTCTTCCCACGGGACAAAATTTCTCTTAATAAAATTAATCCGTCCTTTATACTCTGATCAGGGATAGTTCAAGTCTGGGAAGGATGTATCAGTGTAGATGCACAAAGCAACAGCCTGTTATTTAACAATTTAGTATATAATTTAAAATCCATATTTAATAATGTAATAGGGCACCAGTTTGAAAGATTGGTCCTGTCCCCAGATTTATACATAAAAATAACCAACCCATTACCCATAGAGTCAGGCAATTTCCCTGAAGAAATCATGTTCTGAAACAATTATAGGAATTCCGGTAGCAAAAATTGCAGAATCACACGGTACAATTCATATGGAATCCCATTGGTTCCTGGTGCGGAATTCTTTTTAACCATTGCAAAAGTGACCAATATTTCAGATTGGTTAAGTGGAGATACCAGTACCCTTTGATCTGATAATAAGACTTGCGGTAAAGAACATTTCTCCAACAAAACTTTATGACAATCAAGTGAGGACTCCTGATGACTAAACAGAGAATGCACATGCTCCTCTACAGCTGTCATAATATCACAACTATTGGTACAAAGAAACCCCTTAGCATCCCAAATTAAAGACGTCCACTTTTGGTATTGTTGTTGAGCACAGAATTGATATGGATTCATAAAATCCTGTGATCTCTGGGTTACAAACTTCCATTCCTGTTCCAAAGATTTAAGTCTACTATATTGCAGCTCATTCGTTTTTTTCCTGGTTTCCGCTAGATCTGCAAGAATTGTTTCATCTCCTTGGGACGCTTGAAAAACCAAATTTTGGAAATGTGTTTTGTAAAAGCAATATTGGTCTCTTTTAAATTTCCCTTTCAATCTACCAATGTATTGAAAATATCTTTTGATATCCATCTTAGTATCCTCCCACCATTCCTGTGAGGTGTCATATAAAATTTTAACTATTTTACATGCTTCTAATAAGGAGATAAAACCATCTTTAACACTTGGAAGAGACAACAGTTCCAAATTCAACCTCCAATACCAAGGCCCTTGCTGCATACCATCATAATTGGAGACCGTCAGTTCTATGATGGCGTGGTCAGATGGGGCAACAGGAAGGGTCCTGGTACTTTTAATCTCCAGGGCAGGAGATATAAACCAAAAATCAATCCTGGTAGCTAGGTTGCCTCTGAAATAGGTCTTATCTGGCCATCCATGAAAAACTACATGCACCTACCAAGCCAGTTTGGGAAATCAAAGCAGCTAAGCAATTGGTATGACAATATAGTTTCTGGGTTTGAGGACCCTGTCCTTTAAATACAGCCCGCAGTTGAAATCACCTCCCAGGAAAACATAATGAGAGGTAAACAAATATGGCTGTATAATGTGGAAAAGCTCAGTTCTAGCCGTATTTGTTTGTGGAGTATACACGTTAATAAAATGACAGTGTAAATTATTTAACGTAACATCCAACAGCAAAGCACGGCCTGAGGCTATGTCCACTACCTGTATAGATTGTGCCAAAGGAGAATTTAAACAAATACCAACTCCACAACAAAGATCATCTCCAATAGACCAGTGGGTCACCCCCCATTTCCACCCCAAAGAGGCTCTATCCATCTCTTGTCTGCTATGTAGCCTAGTATCCTGAAAAAACACCACATCATAAAAGATGGAATCAAATAAAGCATAAATCAAGAGTTGTTTTCTGTCTGACTGAATACTATTAGAATTTAAGGAGGCCATAGTAATACAAAATAACTTATCCATAGCATTTTGAAACAAACAGCACCATAAGAACTAACATAAGGAAATCAATTTAAACCCTGAGAGAGATTGAAAAACATCAGGATTTTTTCCTAACCCATTTACAGGAGCCCATCCTGGATTTATTTTTTGGAAGGGTGATCAAATCTTCTGCAGACCGTTCAGTGTCAGATCCTCCATCAGCTTGGGAGGAGTGAACCGAGACTGAATCTGATTCTGTACCTACATCCGGATCTTCAACCTGCAAGGTGGAAAAGGTGTTTTGCACGGGGAGTTGGAAGATTTCTGAAGCAGATGCCGCAGTTTTCTTCTGTAAACTCCTTCTCCAGTTATTAACTACAGTAAAGGCACCTTCTGGTGGGGGTGGGGGGCAATAGAACCTACATTATTAGGTACCTCTAAAACTAAAGGTCTGCCTCAGATGGAGGTATGTGAGAAACAGAAACCATTGTGGATAAAACCTCAGAAGGGGGATCAATAGATCTTTCAGGAGGTGCCCTCTTGGGTGGGGGGGCCCATACCGTTTCAAAGCTGTTTTTAATGCTATATTCAAATAAAAATCTTGGGTGGTATAATCTTTGTCCGCAGTGTTGTGAGCTGCCCAAGGACAGTCCATAAAGGAATGCTGTTCCTCATAAAGACTACACTTGGGAGGATGATGACAGTCAGTCATAACATGTCCTAGTTCCCCACATTGAGCACATTTCAGCGTGTCACAAGTTCTACTCAAATGTCTGCTGGAACCACATTTATAACAATTGCATGGCTGTCCGGGATAAAAAATAAAGCCCTTATCTCGACCCAAAGAAAAACAACTTGGTAGATGTTGAAGCCCATCCTCCGTTTGTGGTAAAGTCACCTCATACCTCCTTCCTCCGTTCCAAAAACCTTCAGAATCTAAAATTGGTTCCAGATTCCCTTGTATTTGACATCATTTCTCAAGCCAATAAGTAATGTCCATAATATTCACCCCTTCATTCCTAAATAGGACTGTAATTACTTTAAAAGTTTGCTTTGCTAAGGGTATGGCTTGAAAGTGGGCCCAAGCTGGATTCATTTTAAACAGGGCATACTTCATCCAGAAACAATTAATGATGTCAGGGGAGCAAAAACTAATGTCACAAGTAGATTCTTCCGGTGTATGAATCAAAGCATACACTTCAGAGGGAGAAAATCCCAACATCTGCTTTAATAAAACTTTCCCCGCATAGAAGCGGTCTGGCACATTATCTACTGGCCCCAAAAACCTTAGCCAAACTGCATTTCAGCGTTTAGCTAAAGAGACAGGTTTATGAAATAAACTTGTGAAAGTGGGAGCAGTCAAGGTCGGGGTTACTGACCCATTGTCAGGAGATACTGCAGGAAGAGATCCCAATGCTTCTTCCAACTGGAGGGAATCTTTAGCCACAACAGTATTTTCCAAAGGCCCCTGCTGTGAGGGAGACAGTATAGGGGAAAAGGAAATAGAGTCCGATTGTGAATTAGGAAAATCCACCATAACCACCTCTGCATCTGTATTAGCAGGAGATGGTGAAATGCACCCTGAAACAGGGTCTAAGGCTAGCTCATGTGTTTTAACAGACAGAGCTGCATCAGGCCTGTGCATATTGTGGAGGAAACCATCCACAGTTCCCCCCAGTACCTCCGTGACAACCCCCAAACCCAGAAGCGGAATATCTGGATCCGCAACCCACTGACCTGTCTCCGTTTGGATCCGACCCGCTCATTCCAATGCCCATTCTGGGGACCATGCAGGATCATGCTGTAAGTAGTTAACCATCCATGAGTCTTTTTGTGGTGCTTCCAAAGATGTACTGTCCTCTACCAGAGGGCCTGCTGCAAAAACCTTTGCCGTAGATGCCATAGAAGGTGATGGTGAACCATGAATCGGGTGTTTCCTTTTTTTTTTCTTCTGCATGCAGCTTAGCTGCTCTATAATCAGCCACTGCCTGTAATAATAGGTCCTGTTTCACTCGGACCACCGCGTCGGTATCCTCTTCTCCCTCCACAGGCAAGAGGCCTGCTTCGGGACTTCCTGTAACACCTAGTGTCACCGCAGTAGGGGGGTTCAAAATGTCCCCATTTTTGGCAGATCCTCCACCCATTTCTACCGCAGCAAGCAGCAGGAGCTGAGGTATGAAATGCTGGCCACCCTGAGGGTGCTTTCCAGCCATGCCATGTTCCCCGCTGAAACTTGCAGGCTTACCAGCCACAGCACATCCTCCTCCGCAGTCCTCCTCCATCCGACTGAGGGATTCCCCATAGACACAGTGCCACCCATCTACAGAGTAGGGGAATTTCCCCAGTGCCCTGGCCAAATTTCCCCCAATTCACTAAAAAAATACCACCAACAGCTTAATCTGGTTCAAGGTCAATTGACATTTATCTGCATCTCCTTCCCCCAGGTCTTGCCTGAAAATAGGCAGAATTTGTCTAGTGCATTTACCTGGTCAACAAAAACTAAATAAATATCTGGAGGCCTCATTCAAAAAAGGATATAGATGGGTTGGAGAGGGTTCAGAGAAGGGCAACAAAGATGGTGCAAGGTATGCAAGAGAAGCCAAAGGAGACTAGATGGAGAGAATTAAATCTATACCTGCTGGAGGTTAGAAGAGATAAAGATGACATGGTAGAGACTTTTAAGTATATAAAGGGAATAAATAAAATGAATGAAGGTAGCTTATTCAAAAGGAAAGTAGGAGTTAAAACAAAGGGTCATAATTTAAGATTGGAAGGGGGAAGATTTAAGAGCAATGTAAGGAAATGTTATTTCACTGAGAGGGTGGTGGAACCCTGTAACAGATTACCTAATGAGGTAGTATGTGCAGAAACAGTGGAGGAATTCAAGAGGGCGTGGGACAGACACAAAGGGCTGGCAAGTGAGCAGAGGAAAATATCCCTGGGAAGTGGAGAAAAGTGGGGGTGGGAAATGAGCAGAATAGATGGACCAGGACTGTCCTTTTCTGCTGACACATCACTATATGATATGATATGATGATATCACTACTTATATCATGCTGTCACTGTATATGGCCTGACCTTAACCTCAGCCCCATCCTGCCACTGTTGTAATGCAGAGATGGAACTGTTGCTTACTACACCTATGGCCTGTATTCAGGAATGGACTCAAGTCAATACAGGCCAGGCTGAGGAAGGAGGATTGAGTACCCCAGGGACAGGTCTCCTCCTTCAAGGATGAGGGGACAGTGCCTACTTCTGCCTGTTCACCACCTGGTGGTGGCCTGGTGGAGGACCAGCAGATGGTGGAATTTTGGGGAGAGGGCCCTGACATGGATGCTGACAGTGTGCCATGCATCACCTCACACATGTGCAACACTGCACAGGAGCAGACTTCAGGGGAAAATAAAAATCTCGTTTAAAAAATCACTGACTGGTGGGATGACAGGTAGGCGCCACACCACCAACTAAGCACCTGCTTCCAAACTGAATCCAGACCCTGAAGGGGAAGCTGTGCTCCCCAGGGAGCCATCCATGGAAAGCATGCCATGGGGGGTTAGAAGGATGGGGTAAGTCCTAGAGAAGGTCAGTGATGGGGCTGGGAGGATGGGAGAGAGGACTGGCCAGATGGATGCAAGTCAGCAGTAGGGAATAAAACTCTATAAGTTGCAAAAACAGAAACATCCCCTGTCTCTATAGTATTTAAAGGTCAAAATCCATTGATTTGATTTCACACATAATGCAAGTGACTTTATTCCAGCAAAAAAATGATATTTCACTTTTCACTACATTACTTTTCAGCCTTGTGGGAACCCTATTAATGTTGCATAGGCCAGTGCTAGCTCTTCTTGGACAGAATTTTTACCTTTACACTTACTGTGAGATGCTTCAGAAGCAGTTGCCACATGCTGCTTGAATGTGACTTTGTGCAGTACATGAACACACTCAAAATATGTTGAACAAAACAGTACAATCATTTAAACAAATGGTCTAACCCTTAAAGGAGGAAATGGAACTTCTTTTATACACCACTTCACTCTATGTTTCCCCTTATTTCATTTATTTCTACTTGGGTGGTTTTTAAATAGAAATGGTGGTGGTTGTGGCAGTTGTTAGGGGGTGGAGAGTTAAAAAAAAACTCTGCTACTAGATACTGTCTTAATTTTAACTGTGCAGCAATTAATATTTTCTTTACTCATTAAGCCTGAAGGCACAGACTCTGGTTGTGCAATCCTGAAGTTATGTCCGCTAGAGCATTGCGTTTACATGTTTCAATTAACCTTACTGCTAGTTCTGGAAGTTTGTGCTAAAGGATACCCTTTAGTTAATTGGCAGCCTGACACAGACAATTAAGTCTGATAAGATGAAGAGGGCATCGGAGACACCATTAGCATACTGTACTAAAGACTACAAGGCGTGTAAAAGTTGTTTAATTTATGACGAAGATGAAAATGAGCTAACATGCAAAGCTCTTGTTTTATTAAATATTAATATTCATCTGTTGTACAGTTGGATGTTCCAGTAATTTGTGCTGTTGTTCTTCAGTTTGCTCACACTCATTGCACAGAAGAAACCTCTGCAGGTCCTCACTGTAGAGTATCGAGCTCTGAAGAAACACAAACTTACAGTAGCAAAGAATGGCAGGAGTACAGTACATCTTTCTAGGCCAGAAAACGTGTGCAATTTACTGTTACCAGGAAATACTGGTGACGATAAGATTTTTTTTGTGCAGTATTAGCCACTGCTAAGCAATTTAAATCACAAATTGTAGTGAGAAAGAAATAATGTGACCTACTGGGAATTGAACCCAGGCCCCCAGAGTAATGTCCTGGTGCTCTAATCACTGAACTATAGGCTCCCATTGCTGAACCTGGGGCCCCTGGGGACATACTTCCTTTCTCTGGTATTGCATATCCAGGAACTACTGGCAAACATCTTCTGGTTTCCAATAGTGCAATCTAGTGGCAATTACATAATACTGCTTTTTGCTAAATGACAAATAATATGCTCATGTAGTTCCTCTGGAATTATTGTCATTTTTAATATTTTATTTCTTCATTTATTTATTGAGTACTAGGATTATCATTACCTTTGAACCAGAGGTTCTTTTACAAAGGTTCTGCATTGAAAAGAGGGTACACCAAGCTTGGGTACAAAAAAGGTGGTTGCAATTACAAGATCACAATATTACAAACATGAGACAAAATTGCAGTTTCATTATAGCAGTCAGAGGAAGACCTAGTTAAGTAAGTGCTGATGTGGGGCTGACAGTGCAGGCAAGTAGGGAGATGGGAGATGGGAGATAGGAGAAAGAGAGGAAGAAGGGGGTAGGGTAGAGAAAGAGGGTATGAGCCTTCTTTTTGACTGATGGTAGACACAAGGAGAGAGGTGAGGACATAGGGAGAGGGGGAGAAGAGACTGAGAAGAGGGGATATGAGGTAAAGTGGTGGAGAGGGCAGATGAGAAAGAGGAGGGGAAGGGGTATGCTCATCAAGGGATGAGCAGCAAGAGGGAATTTGCAGTGTGGTGATGGGAATAGAGGAGGGGAGGAAGGGAAGGGGTGGGAGTGAGGGAGTGGTGCAGGAGTAAGAATTTGGGGGCTGAGAGAGGAGTTAGAGAAAAAAAAGAGTGGGAGTGCAGGGCAGGGAGCCGAGACTAGGCTAAGCAATCACAGCGACTTGGGGTGAGGAGGTGTTGCTGTAGCTTGATTTTGAAAGCACTTAATTTAGGTTCAGCAATGACACTGGAGGGGTGACAGTTAAGAAGAGTGGGTGCTCTATAAGCAAAAGTTTGCTGAGCTATGGAGGTCCTGTAGAAGGGGACGAGGTAGGACAGCTTAGAGGTGCTCTATGTACACCAAGTTTTGTGCGCCAGCAAGATTAGAGTTTCAGTGAAAGGGGGCATGAAGCCTAAGCTAATCTTTTTTGCAAGTAGGCATGTGTGGAGGGAGACCCTGGCCTTGAGAGGTAGCCAGTTGGTTACTTCATATAATTCACGATATGGATCCTCTTATTAGACCCAGAGATTAGTCTGCTGGACTTGTTCAGAACAAATGTAATTCTCTTTATAGAGGTGTCAGGGGCAGCACTATGGATAACTAGGCTGTAGTCGACAAGTGAAAGGATTGAGCTAGTTACTGCCAGTCTCAGAGCCTCAGTGGTCTAACAGTGGCAAAAACGATAGAGGATCCCAGTCCTGGAGTTGATGACTTTAGCAATTTGTTTAATATGGAGACTGAATAAGACAGCAGTATCAAGTGTTACACCCTAGTATTTAAACACTTGAACTTGCTCAAGGGGTTGGTTTAGGTTGTTGCAAATAGTCAGGTTTGCAGTTTTGTGCATATTGTGAGGGTTAGAAAAGAGCATGACCTTAGTCTTTTTGTAATTCATGAGCAGTTTGTGTTGCTCAAGCAGGCCTTCACCAATTTGAAGTTGGACTGTAGGTCAGCCGTAAGTGAGAGTGGGTCAGGGCTGTGAGAAAAGAGGACTGCATCATTCACGTATAGAACCATGCTGTAGTTACAGGCAGAGGGGAGATTATTGATGAATAAGCGAAAGACAGTAGTCCGAGGATGGAGCCATGTGGGACTCCAGACTATATGGGAAGACTGTTTGAGAGAATGTTGCATATCTTAACTTGCTGTGTATGACCACTAAGGTAGCTTTTGAACCAGCTAGTAACCTCTGTGGAGAGCCTGAGAGAAGGGAGAGTGTGGAGCAGGAGAGAGTGGTTAACTGTATCGAAAGCCTTAGTTAGGTCAATGTAGATTGACCCAACTAGGTGACCATCATCCAAAGCCTTATGGATGGAATTGGGGTGAGCAAGTAGGGCAGTGGTGGTACTGTGTGACTTTCTAAAGCCATGCTGTTGTGGGCACTGTAGAGTAGGTTATGTTTGGCAAGGTACTCTGTAAGCTGGTTGGCAACAATGTACTCCAGACAATGTACTCCAGGGCTTTAGAAAGGAATAGAGGATGGATATGGGGTGATAGTTATTACTTAGCATTTTGTCGGCACTTTTATAGACCAGTGTGACTATAGCAGTTTTCCAAAGGATAGGGAATTGTCTGAAGGAGAGAGATAAATTGAGGAGACAGGTTAGAGGGGCAATGACAGCATCTAGAGTGAGGTATAGAAGTTTAAGATCCAAGGGGTCCTCACTGAACCTGGACTTTCCAAGGACCCTTAGTATGTATTTTTTAGACTCAGACAGTTCAGTTTAGTTTAGTTTATTAGTCTAGGAATTAATACCTTTGAGCCAGGGCTCTTTTACAAAGGTTCCATGTCACAAAGAACATTTAACAAAGCACGATACACATTACAGGTAAAACCAGACAGGAAAGTTACATCATAAATTTGCTATTAACAGTTTAAGGCAGTAACGTTTTTAAGTTTCATAGAAAAACAAGCTATAACAGGTTCAAGCGAGTAGACAATTTCGAGGTTAAGGAAACTTCCAGGGAGAGGGTGATCATTAGGCGCCAAAAGGAGGCTAGAGAGGAGGGAAAGGTGGTGTTACATGCCTGAAGTAGAAGGGAGGGATAAATGGAGAGGGAGTTGAGGTGGTAGTGGTATGGGCAGGGCTGGGAGAGTCAAAGAAGTCTGGTAGGAATATGCACTTAGATCAGTGAATGTGTTATTAGAAGCTTCTCTATAAGTTGGTGGTCCTATGTGTTAACACCATTTACCTTGAGCAGGGAGCGGGAAGCTTTATTAGGCTTGCCTACAAGGTCTTTAAGTGTTTCCAAGAAGTTACAGCTGTTATCCCATGAGTTTGTGAATTTTCCTTTGAAGTATTCTTTTTTGCCCTACAAACTTCATAGGTGCAGAGATTTCTGGCAGCCCTATAAAGCTGCATATCACAATGCTTCCCAGTGGCCTTCACCTGATGCCATAGGTTATCCTTCTGTTTTATTAGGCTTATTAAGTAGGCTGAGATCCAGGGGTTGGATGGGCCCTTGATCATTTTCTTACGGAAAGGGGTGCAGAGATCACAGGTTTTGTTGAACTGGGAGACAAAATAGGAAAGAACATCATCCACATTATCAAAGCTTCTGAGGGGCGACCAGTCACACTGAACAAGATAGTTTTTAAAGTGGGTGAGGTTTTCCTTTTTGAGGACCTGATGATAAGCAGTTTTGGCTGGTGATTTATGGGCCTTATTTGACCAAAAGCACAATACAGGGGAGTGGGCAATCAGTGAATCAGGAAGAACTTGTGTACTAGAGATTCTATCTTGGTGTGTGGCAAGGATAAAGGTCTGATCCCATATTCAAATATATGAAAGAATGGTTAATCTACTGTATATGACACATATATGAGCAACATATGGATGATATGGTCTCTTTAAAAAGAGTTTGTTTAATACAGATTTTCACTAGAAGAGCATTCCAAGCTGCAGCCATCTCATAGCCAAATGGATCCATTGACATTGATGGCAGAAAATGTCATATTGGACCCTGCCTATGTACTCTGTATTGGCCCTAGTGGCCATCCTGCTTTTTCATTCCTGTCCCCTTCTTCTGCCTGATATGATAGAGGGCTTCAGGTTCCTGAAATGAATGAACAGGGTAAACTGTGAGGAACTATTCAACAGGAATAGGAAGTCACAAATGCAGGGACATGAGTGGATGATGGTAGGGGAAGTCTTAGGAAGGATATGAGAAAGTTTTATTTTACAGAGAGTGGTTGAGCCATGTAATAGCCTCCCAGTAGATGTGGTGGACTTCAAAACCATTAATGGTGTTAAGAATGATTGGAACAGAGTTAACAGCTTAATAGTTATTTGGGGAGTGGCAGTAAGGCAGTGGCAAGTGGGCAAAATCCCTATCTAGACAGCAGGTCTCAGGGTAGTGTAGGGCATAAGAGGCCAGACTCTACTCCTACTAGTGTAAGTGAGTTCTCCCTTGTCCCTGTGTTTGAGCTCACAAGAATAGCTCCTTGGTATCCACGCTGTTTATCCCATAAAGATGCTTATACATTTCTATTATGTCATCCCTTTCCCTTGTCTTTTTTTTTTGTTTCAAAAATGTTTTATTGAAGTTTCCAGGCAGTGCAAAATACATTAAGTTGATTGAGTATAGCTATGTTATATGAACAGAAAATACAGAAAGGAGAATGATTAAAAATAAGAACATTGTCTCCATTGTTACACAAAATGATATGAAGATTCGACAAGTGATTTGATTCGGAAATTTATGAAAAATAAAAATAAAATAATTAAATCAGTACACACAAAGATACTAAATGATTTAAAAAACTACTGTTGTGTCTTGACTTTTGATTACACTTATCCTGCTAAGAGTCTGATTGCTATTGTTCGCACTTCACTTGCTCTCTCTTATGAGGGTTAGTGCACTGCCAAGCTACAGTAAATGTTCCTGGAGAGCCTACCATCTGGCATCATAAATGCCTTGTCTGCCCCAGGATATATATATGAGCTTTTCTATACTGGCACACCCTTCTAGTTCGTTTAGCCATACCTTACTCACAGGCGGCTCCTTACTTTTCCTGTTGGTCAGGATTTCAAGCTTGGCATATAGTAGTGTCAGGCAAATAAATCATTTGGGACCTTCCTTAAGGGTAGGCAGTTTGTCTAGGAGAAAGGGGAAATTGTTTAACCAGGAAAGGCACACTAAGCCAGAACTTGTTTCCAGGTATGACCTGGGAGCACAAAGAAGGTAAGTGACTCACTCTGGGTCACACAGTATGCAAGGTGGGGCTAAAGGGATTCAAACCCAGGTCTCTAGGTTTGCAGCTCAGTACCCTTTACCACTACACTATACTGCCTCCCAACAGCACTCTAGGTCCCACAACAGCACCATTTGTGCTCCCAAGTTTATCCGAGTATGCAGGGCATCAGTTAACATGTTTTCTGTATCATTCCGATATTGACTAAGTAGGAGCAAGGGGAGAGAGGGACAGGAAAATTGAGAGATAGAAATAGGGCAAAGAATATGAAAACATCATGGGAGAGAGAGAGTCCCCTCTCACATTTACACCTAGGACAGAGCCCATTATATTGAGGTGACATTTTCTGTAACCAGACTGGGATGTAACAGACCTGATGCATAGTAAAAAAAATTGTATAGGCTTAAACCTACTTTGTAGTGCAGAGTACCACCCCTCTTCCTATAAGTCTGGCCAGTCCTCATCAGACATAGGGACACCCAACCATTTCTCCCATATTCCTTTATAGTTACTTACCTTAAGTGCCTCTTCAAGTAAAATATTTTTATATAGGTGGGTCACCCAACCCCCCCTTGTTTCAGGTGAGCAATCCAATATTCTAGCCTGCTCTGAGGGAGTTTGTACCCGTAGTGAGGGGTTAAGGATCAACCTTAGAAATGCTTCATCTGCTGGTATTTAAAACTATAAGAGTAAAGAGTTTTAAAATGTGACTTAGTCCTCAAATAAGAGCATCTTCTGCTGGTCAAGTAGATGGCCTGATAAGGTGATACCATGGTCTTTCCAAATCTGGAAGCCCAGATCCTTCAAAAACTCCAGGATCATGGGTTTATTCCAGAAGGGGGGACCAAATTAATGTATTTTACCAATTTCCCAACATTCTATGAATCTTATGCTGTAACTGTAATAAATGCAGTACAGTCAGGTTATTTCTGGCCCTTCAAGCATATGCTAGATAGAGCTGTATGAGTCAGTAAGTCTTGGCTTCTACACCAACCCTTGCTTTATCAGAATCTGTTTAACTTCACATTTTGTATCATGCCAACCTCTTATTCCTGCCATCTGTACTACCCAATAATATTTTACAAAACAGAAGACTCCCAACCCACTCTTCATTGGTGGCAATTTTAGCAGTTCAAATTTTATTCTTCTGGCTTTTTGTGCCCATATCCAATTACTGCAACAAGATTGTATGTGTTTAAAGAATGTGGCTAAAACAGATGTAGGAAAAACTTGAAATAAATACAGAAATCTTGGTAAGATTGTCATTTTCAATACATTCACCCTGCTTAGTAGAGCTAGCAGTAGGGTACACCATTTTTAAGTCAAGTCCTTAATACTCTGCATTAGTAATGCATAGTTTACAGCAGATGTAAATCCTATATGATGACTGAGCATCCCATGGACTGCTCTCCTCCTCTGGGGGGAGGTTGTGTTAGCGATTGGCGATTGATTGACCCTGGTGGAGGTCAGGGGAAGCAGCGGCCAGAGCTGAGCCACTGGGGAGGCAAGCCAGATGTCAGCACTTACATCATTGCACGTGATGCCTCCTGGGGACAAAAGCATGAAAAATGCCAGCCACACCGATGATGCCCCACTTTCTGATTCTGCTACACCTGCGCAACACTCAGTCAGTGACCAAGTTCAATTATCTGTCGGGAATGGCCCGACCCTGCAGCCCCACACTGGGGGGTAAGCCAGGGAGGAACACAGGCAGTTGAGGGGCCTGCCAGAACCTTGATGCCTGCCTCCATCAGGGGCATGCCTACTCAGTGGACCTGCCTTGGGGGGTAAGTCCAGGAGGTTCACCAACCTGAGGTAATTCCTGGGGGTGAGTGGGGATTGGGGAAGTTGGGAGCTGAGCTACTGGGGGCTATAGACACCAAGTAAAAAAAGAAACTGTTAGTATTCTATTGGAATGGGAGATTAGCATGTATATCTACATGTTCATAGTTGCAGAGTTGCATTATGATGGACTTGGAAAGGTTAATGCTGTAACCTACCAAGGTGCCAAAGGCTGTCACCACTTCCACTGGAGCAGGGAAAGAGAGATCTCTGGGTGTGAGGCATTCTCAAGTACATCAGTGTATATGGCAATGGGGGCTTGCACACTTCCCAGTCCTATGCCGGTGATGAGATGGTGATTTTTGAGGGCCAGAGCTAGGAGTTCAGTTGCAACAGTAGTAATGGGGGGGAACCCCTATTGTGTCCCGCTGCCCAATGGTATTTGTGCAGAAACTAGTTAGGATGCCAGCTGTGGGGTTTCATATCAGACCTAAAAACATTTTACCAAAGCCAATTTAACCCATGGTATACCAGAGGTAGTCCCATTTTATCCACTCAAAAGCTTTTTTGGCATCAGGTGAGACCACCACTGGGCAATCTGATGAATCCAAGTTGCCTCTGACCAGAATCTGCATCCATTTTCTCAGGTTCATGCGAGCTCCTCTTTTTTCTATAAAGCCCATCTGATCTATGGAGACAATTCTAGCTAATAGTCTTTTAATTCTCCTTGCCAATATCTTAGTGAAGAGTTTAAAATCTATGTTAAGCAGAGATATCAGTCAATGAGAAGGTAACTGTTCTTTATGTTTGTTGTGCTTTGGCAACAAGGTGATTCTGACCTCTGTAAAAGACTTTGGTAAGGACTCTTGAAGAACACTTGAAAATGGCTCTCATGGTGCCATTTAAGGGGCCTATTATTGTAGCTGCCAGCTTTTTATATAATTCATGAGGCAGACCATCAGGTCCTGGGACCTTATCAGTTGCTATAGAGCCAAAGGTGGCTAGTATCTCTTGCTTCATAGGACCGTCTAGTGATTTACTTTAATCCTTTGTTAGCTGTGGCAGCTGTGAGTAAAAGTCAATAGTGCCTGCCTGTTGTGAATCTGTAGGACTGTCCGGTCCAGCTGTACATAAAGTGATGTAATACTCCTCAAATTCCCCATTGATCTCAGCTTGCTTGGTAACCATAACCCACATCCATTGCCCTTTTCTTCTTGAGAGTGTACATGTAGAAGTTCTGTAGCCTCTCTTTATATGACTTGCTCCAGTAGTCCGTGGACCATTTTGGTTGCTTAGCCCTGTCCTGCTTCCACTTTGTTGCAGTCTTTTCTCAGGGTGCACTCCAGTACCTTGTGCAGTACTCCAAATATGGTATCACCATGAACCTGGACAGTGAAAGGATCACAGTCTCATTTCCAGATGCAACCAAGAGGAGGAGGAAGAGGGGAATAATAAGAATATATTAACAAAAGGATTAATCAAATACTTACAGTTATAAAAAAATTGAAATAAAAATATACAAGGGATGCATATAAATAATGAGCAATAAGGTCTGCAAAAGAAGGAGCAAAAACAGCAACCCAGTGTAAATGCATTGCAATTGCAATGTAGTTGCATGCAACAAATATGTAACTACAGTGTTATTACCCTGCTGCATGTAATTAAGGATTAGTTACATTGAAATGGACACTTAATGTAAAATGTAACCAAATAATAAAAGAATGCACACACACACACACACACATGCATGTGCACATGCACGTATACGCATTTATAAAAAAACAAAGCTGCATGCATGCATGCTTCATGTTTTGATCACACATTTTCTTTAAATGTACCATACAGGTATCATTCATATTCCCTGTCTTTCATAATGCATATTTTATTTATACAGAAAGGGGCCAATTTGGGTATAAAGTATTTAAACTATATTTTGTAATATATGGAAAAATATACCTATTTTCTGTATTTGTTAGGCAGCCACTGGTTTATGCCTTTCCTGGTTCTTGGTATTTTCTTGGTGGTACAAAAAATGTTAATAAGGAACCACAATCATCAGTTACAGAAGGGGTAGGCATGCCCTAGAAATTTCTTTCATAAGACAAGTCTGTGACCCATAATTTGACACTTTCTGTCTTCAAGCATGGACAGAGCACACTTCCAGTGTCCTCCATGTAACTTTTAATCACATACAGTAAGTCAAATTTATTGGGAGTGACTTTTCTGTTACTCAAATTAGTTTACTACTGTAAAGTTACATTTTTCATTTTGGTCACTGCTCCAAATAAATCTCTAAAATATCATTGGGGGAACCATAAAGCAGCTTTCAGTCTGACAGCTGTTACTCAGATATCGGGATGTAGGGTATTCTATTATCAATTCTGTATTTCAGCATTTACTTACGGTAGCTGGTCAAACAGTGACAGCTGAATGCTGTTATGCAGAAACAGAAAGGTAATCTTTTTCAGTTTCTGGTCTAGGTCCCTGCACCCCCCCCCCCACACACACACACACACACACACTTGTCATTAAGAATAGATGCCTTATTATGGCAGGAGTGTTTGTGATTTGGCAAACAATGTATTTTTTTGGGTGGCATAGTATCTAAGCCCAAGATCTGCACATGTGGGTACCTATCTCATGCTGTGGACTGCTGTACATACACATGAACAGTGCATGTCATGTTCTTGGATGGCACTCAGCAAGATGTATGTGCAAATGTATGCAAGAGCCACTCCCACATTGTGTGTGTTTGTGCATTGCAAATGAGGTCCTATCAGGTTTCTGCAGCATCTTGGCACACATTCTTATGCATTTCTCCTTCATGGCCTTTGAGCGATGCTGAGATTGCTGTATATCGAGCCCTTAGTCACTAGTAATGCTGTCAGTATCAATATCTAATTTTGTTTTTAAGCACGCTGACCAACTGAGCCTCAGCTGTCAATCCTCATGCAAATGAGAAGGCACACTAGTATCAATCCTGCCTGTGACCTATGTTCCCCCTAAGGCGTGCGCACGTGCACCCGCACAGCAGTCAGAAATAACCTGCACACGGCTTCAGTAGTAGCGCACAAAGCAGCTGACAGGGATCCTCACGTTCAGGAAGTAGTGACTACAGTCATCACTCAGATTTAAGACTCAGACAGCAGGACATGAAAGTGAAAGGGAAAGAAACATTGTATGCCAACCCCTGAGGCCGCAGCCCATTAACTTTAACAAGCCAGCAGTCTCGCTCTTGCTCCGCTTATTGAACAATGGAACCGACTGGTAAAATTCCAACCAATTGGCTTTGCAGTTACAATAATGTTTTCGGCTTGACACCTCTTTCCAGTAAGACAGTACTTGATAAGGAACAGTATTCCCCTGCTGGTCACAGATAATGCCATGTTTTATTTGTTTGGTAGATTCCCCCCAACAAAGCAATGCGAGAGATTCTCTGACATAGGGTATATATTATATTATTTCAGTTTTAAAGTTGCACAACTTCAATGTAATCTGCCTCCTCCTCACAGCGCCTCACATACAAAATGTGTTTATAATGGATTTAAAGCCTCACCATTGAAAGCGTGTTCATTTTTTCAGTAGAAGAAAATGGAAAACTATAGTTTTTGTTTACAATAAAAAACATCAAGCAACCTACTGTCTGTTTGTGTCATTTTTATGTATTTGTTGGGGCTGGATGGGCGAATCTTCAATTAGCAGGCTGAGACACTGACTGTACATATGTCTAGAGAGATGAGATTGTGCTTCTCTTTAAAACAGGGTCTCACATTATACACACATTTGAGAGTCAATGAATTAGTGCTTGTAAAAGGTTGCCCATATTGTCTAGATGGGGATAGTAATTCTAAAATGGACAACAAGAAATAGCAGTGCAAAAAATTTCCTTTTCATTTAATTTCATAAATTCAGACTGTGCTTAGTATGGATCAGGAATGGAAGAGAAATACGGTCTCCTAAATGCATCTCCTTTCATATCACACTGACTCACTAACTACATTGAAAAATACATTTTAAAACCCCACTGAGCTTGACAATACCCAGCATAGTCATTGTAAACCATACCTAGGGTAAATGACACCACATACAATTATGCATGCATCCATCAAAGATCCCATTGCTAAGTACTGCTTTTAAGAAGCTGTCCAACCCTGAATACCACATTGCCATAACAGTATTAAAATGATGTACTTTTGAGTTGGCAGAGTTGTCTAAGATGTTTCAGAAAGTGGTCTAACAACAGTTGAAGCTGTACAGATTGCTAGAGCAAAATTAAAAAAAGATCAGAAGCCATTACCTGGGTGAAACTGTCTACTGGAGCCAACCAGTAAAACTGCTTTTGGCTAATTGCACAGCTGGAGTAAGCACAGCAGCAATTTTGCAATTCATTGGCCTGTTATGTGGCCATCTGAATAGCTGATTTCCTGCAGGTGAACTTTCTGACTGATCAGCCTTTGATTTTGCAGCAATGCCACATTGTAGCTTTCAGTTTGGCTTATCAAATATTGAGAGACTGTACAGCAAATATCAGGACTATTTATTTTCATCAGTGCACCAGGCAGAAATTGTTAGCCAGTACAATGACTTCAGATTTATAGTTGGTGTAAAACTAAAGGGAGGATCATTAAATCATTTACTGACATGATCCACTTTGCTTTGACTAATGTGCAGTACAGCATGGTGGCTAAACTTATTGATGTATGTGCTACATTCCAAGCAAAACATGAAGCTATCATGCATAAAGGTTCCTACACAATCTTATCCTTACCCAGAAGAGATTCTCCATAGGGAGGTGCAGAGTGAGAAGGATACGATAGCACAGAGAAAAATCTTGAGATTGATAGAGGATCATGTACTGAAGCAGAGAGAAGTATGGCTAAGTAGGACCATAACTATCTTTGGGTAGAAGGTTTCGCTCAAGGATTCTCATAGGAAAGTTAGGGAAGATTTGTTGCTGCTCTTGGAAAGAGCATTAGGATTTTACATCTCCAGAAACATGGTGGAGTCCTTAAAGTTATGTGGAGATCCTGAGTCCACAACACAAATTGATATTATATTTAAAATCTCTACAAGTTAGCAGCTTGCTGTCTCTGACAGCAAGCTTGATTGTTTGGGAACACATTTAGTTAACACGCTTAGACTTGGGTGAAGTCTTTCATGGTTTAAACAGACTAGGATAGTCCAAAATCAATCTTAGAGGCAGATAACCCCTGACTGATTTTGAAACCTAATTGACCCTGATACTCTCACCGCTGACAGTTATTGATTAAGCCTGACAAATGCAGCCTGCAGATAATAGCAATCAAATGAACTCTGAATGTCAGCTGGATTTGGATAAGGGAGCTGGGAATTGAAATGTGGATGCCCTTTCTATACTTTCATGGAATACTGAAGGCATCAATCTTAAAATAATTGACCGTGAAGTAGTGAGATTTCTGGATAATTTTGATATTATTGGACTGCAAGAAACATGGTGTACAGAAAATGTAACTCCCAAATTGGCTGGATATTCTGTCTTTACTCTGCCAGCAACTAAAGATAAAAAGTTTGGAAGGTTTAAAGGGGGTATTTCCTTTTTTATCAAAACTTTGCTAAATTTTCAGGCTCTAATGATTAGCAAGGGACAAGAGAAGATCATTCTCTGCAATATATACTTTCCCCCTCGCAATAAAGCTACTGATCCCACTGACCTTTTCATACAGGATCTGAAAATGGCACTTGACTAATTGTCAGATAAGAGTATACCTTGTCTTATAATTATTTTGGGAGACTTTAATGCCATAATTCCTTCTCATTTTTTGGAGGATGTATACTGAGATATGATCCATATAATATCTATAATTAATCCAAATATCTCATATACTAGGACTGCTCACAATCTGAAATCTAACCACAGAGGTAGGGAATTGTGAACGGGCTTGACCAGTAGAAATTTTTGTATTTTAAATGGGAGAACTCAGGAAGATCTAGTTGGATCCTTAATATAAGAGGACCTACTGGCTCTTCAACCCTGATCAGGTTTGGACCAATTTGGAAGCAGTAAAGCTGATCCAAAAGTTAGAGGTCATGAATAGATTGTAATCAGCACACTGTGCTATTGTAATTAACATCAAATGTCCTTTTGGAACTTTAAGGAGTGAGGCACAACAGGAAGATAGTCTGGAAGTCATAAACAAAAGAAGGATTGGATGGGAACAGATTCATCAAGCTAGTTTCAAAGAAATTCTTAGTACATGAGTCTTAGGTGATATTCACGAGTTGGTTCTGGACAAAAGTAAGGCCTTTAATATTTTGGAGAATTGGGACACTATTCATTCTTTACTTGGACCTAGATGTAAAACAACGTATCATACTAGGTCTCTTTATAAAAAGTCTTAGTTTAATTCAGTATGCCTACAGGCAAAGAAAGAGTTGGAGGAAAACTAAGACAGCATAAGAAGAAAAGAAATAAGTCTGCAGCAGATTTTAAATTGCTAAAGAGTGAAAGAGAAAATATAGGAAAATTCTGAACAGGAGAGACATAAACATACTCTGGGACTTTGGGAAAAACTGAGGCAGGCTGTTTTGGATAGGGGTGAAGGTGATTTTGGAATATTGTTGTCCAGGGATATAATAGATATGCCAATAGGATTGAAACCTATATACACCTGAAGTTTGGCATCTCATTTCTCCAAGCTCTATTATTCTCATGAAGAGCAGGAGACACCTGATGCTTTCAAAATACAGGAGGATGAAATTTTTCCAAGACCTATCTTGATCACAGAGGATGAAACAGATGGCATTGATTGGCCTTAAGGCAAATAAAGCACCAGGTCTCCTAGGTGATCTCTATAAGGTTTTTACCAACTGATGGATTCCTTTTTTATTTTGCTGTTTAATGGCCTGGTTCGGTATTTTACCCTGCCAGTTGGGCAGGTAGTGTTATCTTTCCAATTTTTAAAAAAGAGGATCCGAATGACCCAAGGATGTATAGGCCTATTAGTTCGATAGATGTTTCACAGAAGATTTTCTCTAGGATAAATTTGGGCAGATTGCTGTCATGGGTCAAGGACAACTCGGTATTGTGTGAGGCGCAGAACAGTTTCTGGAAGGACTGTTTTACAGTACAACATTATTATGTGCTTCAGCATCTGATCTGGAAGTATACTAAAGTGAGAAAAAACAGATTATATTGCTGTTTTGTGGACTTCTCCTTGGATTTCGACAGGACTAGTAGAAAATCCTTTGGGCTACATTAAGGGATCTGAAGTTGGAGGCCTCACTTCTTGATGTTATTAATAGACTCTATGAAAATATGTGGGCAAGAGTCCAGTATAATCCATATGGTCATCTAACTGATAGATTTGAGACAAATGTTGGGGGCAGACAGGTGTACTTTATTTTGGCCCCCACTCCATTTAACATCTACATTAATACAGTCTTGGATCAGCTAGGTAATCCAGATTTTCATACTCCAAAAATTAATGATCAAAGGATTGAATGTTTAGCACATGCAAACAATTTATTCTTGCTCTCTACTTCAGTCCTAGGTCTTTAAAAGAAAATTGGCTCATTTTGAATCTCTCTGTTCTCAAAGGAAACTAAAAGTTAATCTCGGCAAGACCAACATTGTAGTTTTTGGCTCTCAGACAATGAATACAGTAGGCTTTAGGCTAAACGGTAACCATATAGACACTGTTATGTTATGACTATTTAGGTGCCCATTTTACCTATAGCCTATCTTGGACCAAACATTTGGAGGTTATTCAATTTAAATGGGATCTTCTGTAAATGCCCTAAAATATTTAACAGCAAGATGGGGAAGTCATCGTGGTGAGGTATTAAGAGTTGTTAATGCCAAAATTAGAATGAGTATGTTATATGCCTCTGAAATCTGGGATTATACCAAGGTTAGAGAATTAGAAATAATTCTGAATAAACTCTATAGAGACATCTTAATATTTTTAAATGGAACTCCAAGCTGTATTCTTGCCTTGGAGGTAGGACAACATTCCTTGACTTCTCTCATCTGTAGACGACAGATTCTCTTTCTGTTGAAACTTTTTCTTTTGCCCCAAAAAAGATATCCCAGAACGTGTGCAGTGGGAGCCATCAAATTGGCCAACATGGGATATGTACATCTCTTTATTCAACTTATTAAGGAAACAATAATGCTGGCCAGATTGGGCCACCTCTTATATAACATTTACACAAGACTATTTGAGGAGATTAGGCAGGATGTCAAATTGAGGATTATTGATTTAAGACATCAATTCTTTCTATGTTCAACTCTCCAAGCTTAAGCTATATGGATTTTATAAAAAAGTAAAGATTTCAAGGGGATATGAGCCATATCTCTTTTTTTAACCTGCCTAGACAAAGAAGAATCTATACAAGATTTAGAACTGAAAACTATAATGCTCAATGCATTCATTTCAGACAAAAGAGAGGGGTTACTTCCTCCATATTGTAAATGTGGAGTGGGGACTATAGATGATCTCAAACATGTGGTAATCTTGTGTCCTAGGTATGAATCAACTAGGAAAAAAACTGATGGGTGGATTGTTAGGGGGATCTCAGCCTCCCCCTGGAGGATCATTTGGAATAATTGTTTACTATGAAAGTGAAGAAAATGGTAGAGATCTTTGCAAGATTTTTAATCTCAACTCATTTGTAAAGTTTATTAGGGGGACTTGAAGTCCTGTGGAGGTGTTTTATGTGAAAAGGTATTCTGTTAAATTGAATTGCACTGTAAAGATATTTAAGTTCCTTGTTGATTTATTTATTGTCTATTTATATTTACTATGTATTTTGTCCTGATTTTAGTATATTGTAACTGCTTTATGCTGAACAATAAATTGTACTACTACTACTACCACATTCCAAGCTTCTAGTGTTGACTGTAAAAGAGGCTTCAGCCTCATGAACTGCATTAAGAGCAAACAAAGAAACTGCTTGGAAGAAAGCCATTTAGATATGCTGATGCAAACAAAATTGTTTTTTAACATCTGGTGGAAAAATGGCTCTTAATAAAATATAAGTCCACTGGATGAATGGGAAAGACAGGAGAGAAAAAACAGTAAATGTTGATTTCTTAGCAATGCATCATCAGCAGCACCCCTTTTAGATGCATGCAAGACTCTTTAAAATGTAAATAATTTACACATTTCCAGTTCATACCCTTATGGCACACAATACACATCCAATCTTCGGACTGTGTCAGAATGCATATTTATACTTTGCATTGAGTATTTGAGTGTTTGGTTATGTTTTCTACTGTTTGCTGACAATAAAATATATCACTTGTTTGGGCCACCCAATTTGACACATGAATCATTTTTTTTGCACAAAGTGCCGCACACACATATCAGTCGCCCACCCACAGAGACTAAAAATTAGAGGGAACATTGCCTGTGACCGTCCTGCTGTTGGTAAGGTGCCCTCCATCCCTGGAGAACCAGGAGTAGTCACATAACCCGACAGAGACTGGAGCATCTTATTGGATGCAATTCCATCTTCTGCTGACCAGTGGTAGTGATCTGGGCTTGGGACATGTAGCCGACACTCCAGAATGGCATATGAACGTGGCTTAGACAGTTATAAAACTGTGATTCTTTAGACTTAGGCTATTAGGGTAAGTGTACTAGAGCCCCACCTGGAGGTTTTTTACATGCTACTCTTGAAGAGAAGGAAAATTGGGGGCTGCTAGGGTGTAGAAGTTCACCTTGGTTATTATATGTATATTCCTTATTGGAACAATATCATCTTACCTATCTGCATAATAACTTCAAAAAGGGAATTCTCAGTCTGAAATACAAGAAATATGTTAAGAACAAAATTAGAGTTCATAACCAGGGTGAGGACTTGGATGCTATTTCAAGGCCCAGGTTCTCACTCTGGTATGCTGCAAATGAGGCTTGGTTTGGCTATAGATTCTATCTGGACCATATCTTGGAATCCAGAAAGAGAAATGCTTATATGTGCTATCAGTCTGAGATTTTTTCCTAGTAATGTACTGTTTTGCTCAATTTGCCCACATGTCTAATGCTTCTGAGTCCCCTTGTTTATGTACTGTAGGAGATACAGAGAATTTGCATCATGTTCCTTTTAAATGTTCATGGTATGAAAAGTTATGTATTACATGGACAAATAGCATTCTGTCAATTTAAGTTATATCCCAGATGATCTTCGTAGCTTTCTTTTTACAGTGAATGATACTGCCATTGCTACAGTGCTCCCTCTCTATAACAAACAGAAGAAGAGCCATAATGTGTGTGTGTTATAGCTTAGTTTTTGTTATATTGAAGGATGCTGAAAAGGCAGTCAGACACCTAGGACGTGTGCTGTATTGAACAGCAGTCCAGGTCCCAAGGCACTGAATCTTATACCTTCACTTATTTTTAAATTAAAACCTAATTTCCAGAGCATTTCACAGTTATATGTAGATACAGTTTTACTTTATTATTTTTCTCTTCACCTGCCTGTGCTCCCCTGACTGCAGCTTGACTGTGGCTGAACCCCCAACTCCATACATAGCAGTCGATTTGCAGTACTGTATCTTAGTCAAAAAGATTATTTCTTCTGTTTTTAGTGTCTTTCAGCACGTTCAGTGCTGTTGCTTTTCACGTCTCACTGAACAACTGATTTCCAGATTCAACGACTGCTACTCCATGCTGGAGCTGACAGTAAAAAAAAAAAAGAAATACAGTACAGTGCCGACAGTTGGAATTCTCTATGCTCATTGCCCTGTTTCTTTTCCTGCATTCTTCTGCAACACAATAAAGATTGCTGCCCACCAGGTAAGGGAGTGTGCAGTTGCAGGAGGGGATGGAGTAATGTCTCAGGCACAGTAGAGTTGCAGTCGTGGGGAGGCAGGTGGGTGAATACCTGTAGTATAGGCATTTAAGCAGCTGCGGCTGGCTGAATTTCAGCACAGTACTAAATACACTGTATCTGTTGTAAAGACTTAGCATTTGAGAGCACACTCAGAGGAGTACAGACGAGCAGTGATGTGGTGGCAGAAACAGCTGATTGCTAGTTGGGAGCCATGTTTGTCATTCATTATAGCCGGGGTTTCATTATACCGAGGTTCAGTATAGCAAGGAAGTACTATAATAAACGTACAAATTATTTTTACATTATTAAAAATGTTAGGAAGGGTAAACCTTTTAGCTATAAGGGGAAAATTTCTGACTGGTTGAATTATGTTGGGAGCAGGGTTAGGTTTGAGCCCTAAGGGATTTCTTCTTATATTTGAGATTTCAAAACTAAAGGGAGGTCCCTTTTTCCCTTTTTGTGTTTGGATTATATGCAGTTACCTGCATTTTAGAATGGTCTGCCCCATGGGGCTCCAAATATAAATTATGCTGGGTCCCATGGGACCACATGCATTTTTTTCCCAGCCAGCCATTCATTCACTTGGATTTGTGACTATCAGAAAGATTGTGATGCCTGTAGGATAAGCACCTGTCCTAGTTCTGTTCCAACATCTACATTAGGATATAAATTGTTATGATATTGTGGATTATTGTTTTTATTTGTATGTGTACTATTTATTACATGGAAGACCGACCCTGATTTAGTGTGTACTGTATATTTTACTCCTTGATAATTGTGCATAGGGTTCTGTTTATTGTCCTACATGGTTGAATGCATTTTTATGTATTTTGTATTAAGCTGTGATGGCATATTGCCTATCAATAAAGCTTTTTTGACTGACTGAGAATGGCACGTTGTGCCACTGCTGCTGTGCCATTGGATGGACCCCAATACCTATACATCTTATCTGTCCCCTTTTCTGTTATACACTGATTGTAACCCAGAGTGAGAGGTCAAGGATAATTAGAAATATCACAGTGTATTATGTCTTCTACAAGTATATCCCTTTCCTACTAGATTCCCAGTTAGTGCTATGTTTGGGACAGAACCAGAATAAATGTGAACTAGTTCCTCTCCCTTTTGCATACATTTAGCATGTGTCTGATCTGGTATGGTGCCTTTCTGCCAATTTGTTTCAGTATGTAATGTGGTAGGTGAGAGATCCAAAACTGTGCCAGTCTCCCTATCATTTTTCTTAATTCAACTTCCTCTCCATTAGTACAAACAAAACCATTGCCATGACTTTTGGTACAAGGTGCAAAGTGAAATCCACCAGAGCTCCTTTCCTTGCTGCCTTGGATGGCTCCAATATTCAGCAGGTTGACAGGCTAAAATACTTTGGCGTATAACTGGACAGTTAGTAAAAGTAATAAGTAACGATCCTCTATATACTTCTTCCCCAGTAAATTTGGCTAGGAAGAAAACTGTAACCATCAAGTCATAACAAAAGTTTACAAATGATGCAAAATTACAGATTTTAAAGCCTACTTTACAATTCTAAGAAGTATGTTTGGGGGGGCTGCCCTTTTATGCTGACAGCCCGGGTTCATATCTGAAGCTGAAGATGGTAGGAGTCAAAGTCAACAGGGGTTTTCCTTCAAAACCTGAGAAAAGTAAGTTGCATTTTAAAAGGGTGTTTTTTTTAGTAATCACTGAACAGATTATGTTTGTAAATTTGCAGCATATTCTGTTTATTTGATTACTGGTAACCAGAAAGGCTGTTGAGCCATACTGTAGTTCCATTTTCATGACTGCCCCGGCGAAATAGCGTGCCACAAGCAAAGTACATATGTAAAATCATACCAATCACAGACTTTGAATAAACAAAAAGGGATTTAAACACAGTTACATTTTTCATTTTCTAATAAAAATCTTTAGAAACTGAATTTAAATGTATTTACAGACTGACTATTTCTAATGCTAATAGGTATTGCACTCTGGAATGAATGATATTAAAGGAAAAAGCTTGTTGACCTAACACAGCCTTTCTCAAAGGGCATTTATTGAAGTGGCTACCTGCTCTAGAAGAGAAGGTTCTTTTCTAAGATAACTTTGAGAACTGCCCCAGTTCTATGTTGTTCTTTTCAGAACCAGTTCAAGCAATCATTAGCATCTACACATCTTTTGAGCTGCATATTTGGCTCTTATGGCTTCTTTAAGACCTAACTTCCACCTGTCTTCTGAGACCAATAAAACTGAAGCACCACTGTCCAGGTCCACTTCTATTTGTCTACCATGCATGATAGCTTCCACCAACCGTACTGCATGTATGTGGCTCTGTTTTGTGTCCTTTTGTGAGACCTGTTCAAGTAACCTCTTGTAATCACTTCATATACTGTAGCTATTTATTTATTGGAAAATTGTTGACTAGGAAAGACACACTGACCCAGAACTTGTTTCAAGGCATGTCCCTGTCAACCTTAACATTCACCCCATTCAATGTGTAATTAAGCTGAGATGTTTACAATATAGGAGAATGGGGTGAGTGTTAGTGTCAGCAACCAAAACCCTCCCCACACACACCTGTTTGCTGCCTGACAGTGAGGGTGGGTGTTAGGTTGGAAATCTAACAGCACATTTCCAAACTTTTGTTACTGGAACCCTTACTGATGCATTAAGAAGTTTTTTTGTCAAACATTTCCTTACTTATTGAGAGAGTGTAATAGTAGCCCTATTTTCATGTGGAAGCACAGGACCCTCTGGGCCCTTCGCTCTCACCCATCTGTAGTTTTAAGAGGGCCCTGTGCCCCCATCCCTCCATAGATGTGTATATGTATGTAGCTGTGGAAGGGCCATGTGCTTCCATTTGTAGGACAACAGTGACCAAATTGTTAGCATCACTATCTTATTACACTACCTCATGTACTTGGTACAGAAAATGTTCAAATCCCCACCAAAATAAAATTCTGTACAACTGTAATGCCATCCCATGCCACAGGTGCAAAAACACATTTTGACCAGGATTTGAAAAATGACAACTGTGACATACATGAGGTGGTGTAATAAGATAGACAGACAGACAGACAGACAGACAGACAGACAGACAGACAGACAGACAGATAGATAGATAGATAGATACTTTATTTATAAAGTGCTTTTTCCCAGAGGCTTGGAGGGCTGTACAACATAGAAAACATAACAATAAAAACATTCAATAAACAGTGCATTACTGAGTTTATACGTAATTAAAATCACAGCATATATAAATAACATGACATGATGGTCAGCAAAACACATGCCTCAGCATCATCTTATTATGTTTGCTCAAATGCTTGATTAAACAGAAATGTTTTGAGCCCCTTCTTAGAGGCTTCCACTCAGGGAGCCTTACTCAGATGTGCCAGTAGTGAATTCCACAAGGCTGTTGCAGCCACGGAGAAAGCACAATCTCCTGAAAGCTGCAACCTAGTCCTGGGAACCACCAAGAGGACTCCCTCAGAGGAACGAAGAAGGCAAGCTGGGCAGTGAGGAACCAAGAGGTCTTATAGATAGTCCAGTCCCCAGCCATGTGGGGCTTTGTAGGTCAGTAATCCAACCTTGAAGGCAATCTTCCACCTTATCAGCAGCAAGTGCAACCTGCAGAGAACTGGTGTAATATGATCAAATCTCAGTGCACCTGTCAATAGCCTGACCACTGCAATCTGCACCAATTGCAGATGGTAGATATTGCCTTCTGAAAACCCAAGGTACAAGGCACTGCAGTAGTCCAACCTCAGTGTGCAAAGGCATGTATCAGGGTGGCAAGATCGTGAGATGGAAGGCTATGTTGAACATTTGGGGTCAAAATATTTAAAATTTACAATGTTATGAGTGTGCATAGCAAAATTGCAATGAATGGACATAACTTTGCCATTTTTACATATGTTAAACCCAGATTTTCAACATGGCCTTCTTATGACCCCACCTCATGAATGCTTCTGTGTCATAATGGCAATCGCCAAAGGGCGATTGCCATTAGGGCGAATGTACAACACCAAAAATAAAGAATGGTGATGTCCACTCACAGCGACAGCAGTGATGGCACCCAAATGTATGTGGAGGGCTATGCCCCCCACACGTCCTTAACTAAAGATTCTCAATTAAGGGGGCAGTGCATGTTGGGGGGGGTGTAAAACCTAAAACAATAACAAAAGCAGTATGCCACAAAAATTACTGCACCACTTTTGCACCACCCAGATCTGAACCCTGCACCCTCCCTACTGCAGCCTGCCACCTTCACCACTATGCCATGTGGCCAACTTGGCAACCTACTGCCACTCTTCCTCCCACTTACCTTCCCTCCCCTGCCATCCCTCACGCGGCGTGCTTCCTGTCGCCCTCTCTTGCCCTTCTTCCTAGTCCCTCGCTACCCTGTCCAGTAGCCCAAAACACAGGCACTGAGATTGAGTCACCATTATTGCAGTAGCTCAATCTCAATCGCCCTGTTCACTGGATACCCTCATGAATAGTATCAGGGAAAAAATGATCAAATCCCCCCCGAAAGGCAAATCCACCAACCAACCATGAAATCACCTTTTGGGCTGGAGCTGCATAATGATAGTCATATTGTTCTAGAGGCATGGTCTCCAAAAGTACATGCTGAAAATTTGGTGTCAATATTTGAAAAAATGGCTGAGATATGCATGAAAGTTGAACCCCCCATTGAAATACATTGAACCACATTTACCTTAGTTTCTCATATTACAGTCACTGGATCCAGCAGCAAGACATGTCTTCGATTGGGAGAACAGATATTGAACCCGGGACCTGTTCAGGTGAGTGAGGGTGTGTGAGGGTGTGGAGTGGTGAGTGCTGAGTGGGAGGTGGGGTTGGGGGGTCTGATCAGCGAGGGACCATTTTCTAATTTAAAAAAAAGATCAAGGACTGTTTTCTTTTTTACAGGTGGGGAAGCCATCCGCTGGTGGGGGTACCACTAGACACCAGGGACAAACAATTAAAGTGTAGCACATAAATCGACAGGTGGGGGTACCACTAGACACTGGAGGGGGAATAAAGGTGGGATACATCAGAGAGTGGGAGTTGCCACTAGACACCAGGGGGAAAAAAATAAAGGGAGGCATAAATCAGAGGTTGGGGGTACCACTAAACACGAGGGAAAATAATAAAAGGGGGGAGCATAAATCGGAGGTTGGGGGTGCCACTAGACACCAGGGAAGCAATGTAATAAAAGGGCAGAGTAAATCCACAGCACTGTGAAGTCCAATAGAAACTCTAGCCACACAAATCACATTAACACGAAATTAGCTCTGATTATATTCGTGTAAAGAAAACTATTTGATAATACTGCAAGGTCTGAGTATAAATTTAAATGACATTCCAGAGTTCTTTTAACTGTCTAGGTGAGATTGCTGCTCTTGCAGTCCATGAAAGATGCATGTACTGATAGAATGCATAGCAAGTATGCAGCAGCCCTGTAGTTGGTTTGAGGGGGTAATACATTGGAATAGAGCTATGCAAATATGATACTGCATGCCTGCTGGGATCATGATAAATCTGTGCCATTGAAATATTAATCAATATGGGTTTCAAACTTAACAAATAAGAATGGGAATATATAGATACCTACATTTGCTGAGTTGTATCTGTGCTGTGAAATCATTTTGCCTACTGCTATTCAATGCAAAACAGTTTTCACTGTGTACTGCTTCAGGGACATTTTCAGATATTTAGCATATACACCTTTTGTTAGTCCATTTTTAATACAAATGTCACAATTTTTTTTTATATGATAATTTGAAAAAGGATATCACTGTTTTTGTTTTTATTTTTTGAATATCTTGTTTTCCTTTTTCACAGAAGTTTACCAGCCACAGAATATTGCATAATGGCAGTTTGCAACATACAGATACGGAACAGTTATGCTTCACTGTAGGAATGCAGGGGTTAACTGAAATCTACACATACAAGAACATTTGATCACTCATTATGCTGAGTATATGTAGAGATGCAGAGACAGAAATGTAATCTGGGGCCGAGATATTCAGAACACTTGCACATGGCGCAAATGAGTTGCACCGGTGCAAGTCTGGAGATGTGCCACTGAGCGATATTCAAAGGGAGTCGTAGTGCATCACAAATCCCATTGAGCCAATGTGCAACCATAATGTATGCAGCACAAGTGCAGGGGGCATTCCCATGAATAAGTGGCACACTGGCATATTCAACATATTCAACCGTAGAGCAAGGCGCAAGTCTGGAACAAACTCCAAGTTATGCCAGGCAGACTTGAGCCAATAAATATAAGCGCAAACACACAGACAGCATTTGCGCAACAATGTGCACAGAGAGAGAGAGAGAGAGGGAGTGAGAGAGTGTAAAGGAGACAGACAGACAGAGAGGGAGAGAGAGAGAGACACACACAGACTGATGGATGGACTGACAGAGAATGAGAAGCACTCAGGGAGACACCCAATGACTGAGTGATGGACAGTGGCCCATTCATAATGGACGCGGTAATGAGGGGTGTGAAGAGGCAGGAGGAACAGCAGTATGGCTGATGAAGGGCCCAGCAGCGGCATGCCCAACACAGATGGTACCATGCTAGCATCAGATATGAGAACTTCAGTGACACAGAGATAATGGGCCGGTACCACCTAAACAGGGCAGTTCTGAGGCAGCTTTGTGAGCTGTGCAGTGATGAGATGCAGGCACCTACCAGTCGTAGTCATGACATGGCAGTGGAGACTAAAGTGACCGCTGTGATGTGTCTGCTTGCCACAGGCACCTTCCAAAAACCAACGGGTGATACCACGGGCATCACCCAGTCAGCCACATCCCGCCTCCTCACCCAGTTCTTCAATGCTCTGTTGCCACATGCTTTGGAGTATATACATTTCCCCAGAACACAGGCAGAGCATACAGCAAACATGCAGGAGTTCCACTGGGTGGCACACATGCCAGGCATGATTGGGGCAATACACTGCTCCCACATTGGCATCCACACACCACCTCGCCCAGAGGGCCCAGTGTACATAAAACGAAAGGGATACCCATCCATCAACTAGCAGGTGGTGTGAGATTCCATGGGGTGCATCATCAATGTCTGTGCCACACACCCCGGGATTTCACATGATGCCTTCATATGGCACAGTTCTGCGCTGTGCCATAGGTCTGAGCAGGGAGACATCCCAATGGGACACCTTGTCGGTGAGTAGGACATGCACCAGGGCAGCCGAAAGCCACAGCCCTGTGGGTTGGGGAGGGAGGTTGGGGCAGGTGCTGTGTTGTGTGTGGTGGCTGAGAGGAAGCAGATGGCAGTACAGCATAGGGATAACCATGTCATCTTTCACACAGGTGACAGTGCATACCCCTAAGGCCATGGCTGCTCACCCCCTACTGGGGATCATCATCCCCCATGGAGGAAAGATACAACAAGGCACACGCCAGCACATGCAATATCATCGAGTGTGTCTTTGGCATGCTAAAGATGTAATTCCATTGCCTAGGCAGGTCAGGTGGTGCCTTACAATACAGCCTATTGAAAGCCTGTGGCATATTCCTGGCCTGCTGCATCCTGCACAACATGGCCATTGACCGTGGAATAGCAGTAGAGGCTGATAAGGGCAACAGTAGTGGGGACAGTGGTGGTGATGAGCCAGAGGGTGGTGAGCAGCCGCCCCTTGGTAGGAGGGACCCTCAAATGGTGGAGGAGGCAGGGCGGCACCATGACACCATCACAAGGGAGCATTACGGACAACGCAGGTGAGTGCAATGACACACAGGAAAGGCCCGCACAGCCCAGCACACAACACAGCAGCAAGGATGTGCACTGTGGTAAACATGCAGGGATGGGGGAGCACACCACACATGACAGATCCACTGGCACATGGGCTCGCACACACAGACACAAACAGCAATGGCATGCACACATACACACACACACACACAGCCACTCACACACATGGTGAGGGACGTGGCATGGATCAAAAGCATAACGCTGGTGCACAGGCACGACTGGTGCTGAGCTGCCCTCATCACATCCATGCCACATGTCCCAGAAACATAGTCCACACACACACAGGCAGCATGTAGTACAACACACATGTGCACCACCTCATGCATTCCACACTACCACCACCCACGTGCGTGTGTGGCAACAGCAGCAGATGGCAGGTCAGGCAGCAGACATGCCACTCCAACCATGCAGTCTCACGACTGCCATGACCACATAGGCGGCTGCGCTGGGGCATACCGGCAGCCACATGCTGTGCACTGGCCATGGGGGGTGTGTCAGACACCCCCTCAGGGGTTGATGTGCGGGACCACGACCGAGTCCATGCAGGGGTGGAAGAGGCAGCCAAAAAGGCCTGTCCCAGGGGTGTCTGGGATGCCGACTTCAGATCCCGGCATCCACTGTGCTGGTGTCGCCAGACGCCGGGATCTTAGGGTGGACAGTGCACTGCGGGGGGTCCTTTGTGCATGACTGAGCCCAGTGGCTGCCACCGACACCAGCCCAGCCCAGCTGCAATGGCACCGGCCATATGGTCCATTGATGCCACAATGGCACCAGTCATGTGGTCCTTTGCTGCAGTCGTGGTCTTCTGCATCTGGGTGAGCCTGTCCATAAGCCTCGCATTGCCACTGTACTGCTGCTCAGCCATCTGGCACACCTCTGTCCACAGTGCAAACACCTCAGTGGCAAGCAATGCCTAGTGTTCCACGGATGCCTGCAGTAACCGGGTGTGTTCTATCAGCCTCTTAGCATCCTGGGCCTCCAGACTGACCCATCGAGCTGGGGGGTGCCACAGCATGCTGCTGTACAGCATCCCACTCAGGTGGATGCTGCACAGTGTGCCATAGAGGGGGAACGGTGCTGTCCGGTGTACCGGCATTGGGCATCGTGGCATACTGCCCAACATCACCTGCATCCTGCTGCCAATGCCCAACTGTCTGCTGGGCAATGCCCTGTGCTTCTGCCACCATGACAGCACCACCACCACCCACACCAGACATGGCTGTGGCACCACACAGAGCTGCACCGGTGGGGATGGGGGGGCAGCTGTGGAGCTGTGGGCACAGCAATGGGACCTGCCGGTGCCTGTGTAGTGGCAAGGAGCATGTCAGACACCAACACCCCTATGCTGTCCAGTACCACAGTAAGGTCATTATTGGTGTTGGACAGCACCCCAAGCTGGATCTCTGCACACAGCACCTCCAGGATGTCATTATTCAGAAAGCGAGCCAGGGGGTCATCTGACCCCATGTCAAGTACAGCTGCATGCTCAACGATGCCGAGACATGGCTTGTCCCAGCTGTGGATGCCCATTGATGTTGAAGGGTGGGCATCCATGTCCATGGCCACTGCCGTCTGGTCCTTTGCATGGAGGCATGCTGGTGCTGCAAAACAAGAACTGAGGGTTAGTGGGGTAGCAAACCCTATGACCCCCAGCCACCCCATGCTGCTGTGGCCACACACCACCTTGCAGCAGTATGTGTCCACATCCATACAACCTTATGGCAGTGGGCATGACCTCAGACACACCTGCACATCATGTCCACACCAGGCACACCTGGCTACTGGTCATACTCACCATGCAGTGAGGGGCTGCCACCTGTCTGGAACCCACCACCAGGCACACCCTCCACCACCGTGCGACTGATGGTGGATGCCACAAATTCCCTCCATGGCCATCAGTGGTGGCACAGTTACTGGCCCACCACCAGTCACCCTGTGGGACACCCGTATGGCTGCAATGCTATCCTTGATCTGCCTTCTGTCTGTGCTAACCTTCTTCTTGCACTCCTGTGGGGTGCAATGGTGGCATCTGTGGGTGTTGACATATCAGACCACCTCCTCCCAGCCCACCGCCTGCTCCTGCGGTGTGCCCATTGCACTGCTGAGAAGGCCCTCCCAGTCTATATTGTCCTCAAAGAGGGCATTGCTCTCAGCCACTGTAAAGTTGGGCCTGTGCTTGCGTGCATGCCCCTGACTCTCCTCTCCTTCATTTCTCGACATTCTGCCACCTGTGGACATGAACAGCAGAGCGGGGTCAGTGCCAGCACTTTGCAATGCAGCACTCTGTTGCAGTGTTTGATTAGGCTGCTGTTCATCCATGTTGCCAGTCACTTAACTGAATGGTTGCAATACTGGTCTATGGCCTGTGCTGTTTCACAGTGCTTTAAGGCACAGGCATGCAAATCAGCATATGCACAATTTTAATGACAGGCTAATGCTCCCCACTGTGCTATGCATTGGCTCATGAGGTGATTTGCATGCAGCATCTCAATATTGCATATTTTCACCGTGCGCAATGGGGCTGTGCCAGAGCATCTCCATAGCACAATATCTGCACATGCGCAGTACGCATGCCTGCAGTGCACATGTATGGTGCTTGTACCCACAGTGCGCATGTGCAGTGTGCATGCCCACAGCATGCATGTGTGCAGCACTGACCACATCGCTATCGCGCAGTATGCGTGATGCCATGCCAGAGCACATGTGGCACTGGTATGCCATCGCGCATGTGATCACTGCCTCTATCATGCACCTGTGCACTCCGTGGGGGGTGATGACCTCTGACCCATGGGTTGTGCTGTGCCCCCACTAGGCCCCAGCATGCTGTGCATGCCCATGACTGTGCTGTGGCACTGTACTGTGCACTGTGTCCATGCATCCACGTGCTGCACAATTACAGCCTTGTGTAGCCTATTGTGCATCCAAATAGTGGCATGACCAGTTGTGCAGCCCCCAAGAATAATGGATTGGTGATCATCTGTAACAAGGCTGTGTTTCATTGACAGAAGTAAAATCATCCTGACCTCAAGAGCATAGCTCGATGGGTCTCTGTGATGGTTTCACTTCTCAAGAAGAAGCACAGCCTTTGGTATGGATGAACACCCATCTGTTACTTTTTTTAGTATGCTTTTTTTTTTGTGTGTGTGTTTTTTTGAGGAGATGATGCCAGCAGAAGAGGTGTGGATGTCGGCTCAGGTATGGTTGGCTGGGGATCTTGTTGCACCATCCCCGATGCTCTCATGCTGGCTTAGTGACACTGCTTCTCACTGCCGCAGTCCCGCCTGTCAGTAGTGCTCCTGCTTGGCTTGTTTTTTTCTCACTGCTGCAGCTTGATGTACCACCGCCTTCAGTGGACCATGATAAACTTTTACTTTACATTTAAAAAAAAATGGGGCTAAACAGAGACAGCCTTCACCGTGGGCACTGGATCCCTACTACCAACCATTGACACTGAGGACTGCTACTGTTCACTGGACTGCTGCCATACTAAGGGGATCTGTTGATGGGGGGGGGAGCATTCATTTATGTTCAGAAGTTTTTCAGTCACTGTCCTGACCACACATCTCAGTGGTTGAGAATGCCTCACTTCAGGAGAGTGTTTTTTTTGTTTTGTTTTTTGCTTAAAATGGTAGCGCACGAGGGGGAATGCATTTGATGTTGTTATGCTGCAATAGCTGAGTAACTAGTGCAGCATAACAGTTATGACGAGGTAGCTACTGTAGCACAACATCCCTATTCTAGGAATGGATTTCCATCCCACACAACATTCCACCATACACTATAATGCAATAAGGCACTGCAATGTGCTATAATACGCAGTATCACATTGGTATAATTAATAACAATACAAACTGATTATATCAGGGGTGTGGGGTACCAGGCACTCGCAAGCTGTAATATCAGGAACAGGACAGGGTAGGAAGTGGTCTTTAAATCAGGATGAGGCAATAAGGAGGAGCAACTAGCGTGGAATATGAGAGTGGAAAGAGAGGAGGGTGGGTAGAGAGATAGGAGAGAGGGATGGGAAGAAAGCAGAGGAAGACAGGTGGAGGGATAAAAGAGAAGAGGGGAGATGGATTAGGGTTGGGAATAGCAAGTATACTGTAGAGGTGTGGAGGGGGACAAAGTGATGGGGATAGGATAATGGGAGGGGGCTGAGAGTGGAGAAGGTAGGGGAAGAGGAAGTGAATGTTGGAAGAGTGGGAATGGTGTTATGGTTGTAGTGAAGGGAAGTGAGGAAGGGGTTGAGATCAAAAGGGTTGGAGGTGGAGAGGAAAGGAGGGGTTGAGATAGGGGAGAGGATGAGTATAGAGGTTGGAATACTTTAGTAGTGGGAAATAGGAGGCACAGAGAGGACTAGGAGCTTGAGGACAGGTAGTGGATAGGGAAAAGAGAAAGGGGGCCAAGACACAGGTCTCATACTGACTAGTTGAATCTAGGAACCAAAGTTTCTCCATGAGCAATCGCACGACTGCTCTGCTCCCCTCTTTACCTTCAATGCCCTGTGGTAGCACAATCAGTCTAATGTTGCACCTCTTGGCCTTGTTTTCTTGATCCTTTTGACATGAGGCTGTGTGTAACCCCTAGATGGCGCTATCCCAGGGGCTACTACCCCTGCCTGATTTGCCACTAACAGGTTGAGGGGCCTGGATCCAATGGCGGGTGCCTCCACCCAGAGGTCAGGGTTTGCAATAGTTAAACTTACTTGGTCACAGCCCTCTGGGACACTGCAACCCCCCTTTCTTCCCACTAGTGGCCCACACAATATAGCAGAATTACCTTACAGTATACACTTACCCCAAGGCTGGTTCAGGCACCGGACATCCTGTAAAATAAGATACAGTGCAACAATCACAGTACAGTACTTTAACATAGACAAATACCTCAGGCAGTATAACTTTGTTGAAACAAACAGCTCTGATTTATTTAGGGATATAACAAGGACAGGGAAATCAGGTTAATTAGCTTATCACTTTACTATCTACCTATGGCTCTGTGCACAGGCCTATCCCTCACCAGTTACTGTCCCTGGGTACCCAGGCCCAGTGGCTAGTCCAAACTGTGGCAGCTGGTAGGGGCCCTTTCACAGAGAAAAGGAAAATTAAACAGTCAGCAGTACAGTAATTCCATTTGATTTAATGTGGCAACCAACAGGAGCGACTAATTAGTACTCACGACTCCAAAGAAGATATGGTCCTCAATGTCAGCAGGGCTACTTTTGATCTCCAAGAGACTCCTCACACATTATATGGTAAAAAAGAAAGCACTATACCAGGCAGGCTGCATCTGTATCCCAATCGCAATTACTGCACAACAACCAGGAGAACACACAGCAGATTCAGTTCCTGACAGACCGAGTGTAATTCAACAATTTCTTCAGTCTTCTACAGGTGAGCCTGGTTTCTACTCTTCAGAGATCCTTTGATTCTTTTCAGGACGATTCAGTCCTAACAAGCAGTTACACATGTTGTAGACCTGAACCTGGGCCTTGCACATCGCTTTTGACTGAAACTGTGCACTGAAGGAGCACAGGGTTTCTTTCCTTCACTTTCAGATCTCAAACTGAAACTCCCAACAGACAAAAACTGGCACTTCCTTTGAGTTCCTCCCAGTTCTTGACTGGATTGGCTGTCACCACAATAGACTGCTGCTGTTGGTCCAAAAGGCACCAAGTCTAAACTACATCTCCCAGAGTCACTGCCCATACAATCCTCTTGTGGCTGGCTCAGATTATGAGTCCCAAGTTCTGATTCGTCCAAGGCATCATTTTAGAGCTAGTTTACCCCACACTGATTGGTCCAGTTCAGCAGTTCAAACCAGAATGGGGAACTAGGCAGACAGTTCTGACTGCAAAGAAAGCAGGTTAGACAAACTGTAATTTTATTATTACTGTAAATGATTTCTGGCAATCAGTTACATCTTTCAGATAGGTTCCCTTTGCACTCCTAGTGACTGCAAAATGGGGTGAATTAGCAGCAGCTTGAGTGGTACTCAATCAAAGAAACACACAGTCCCCATACAAACTAATTATGTCTGCAAGCAGACAGCTCTTAAAGAGACAGTACCAGAGGTTCTAAAACACTCACTGATAAATGGCTTAAGCGCCAAACACCATTCAGGCTTGGAGCATTCAAGCAAGCTCCTGGAAGTCTTTTGGGAACCCCCATTTGCAGGGGGTTACACCTTCCTGGTTTGGGAAAAGCTTGGCGTCCGCGTCAAGCAAGTACCCTATAGTTTCTAACTGCAACCATATACATTTGCATTAGGCTCAACATGTAATCATCAGTCAATACATCATTTTACCAAGAACCATTTCTGAAACATTGCAGTACGTCACTCTTTACACAGTATAACACACACATTGTACCATAACTCAAGTTATTACCTCTGTACATGAAACCTGAAGAGAGGGACCCTTCCCTATCAGTTACCTTGGGGCTGGACGGGGCAAGGCACCATACTTAGAGGGCAACACAAGTAACTTGAGTTAGCACTAACGCTCAGTTTGGGCAATGAGCTCGGGGACACATACACCTTTATGGACAACATTGAGAGGCAGGTCCACTGGCCGCCCAGGGAATCATAACTGAGGTGCACCACAGGCTTTACAGCTCGACCAGTCTTTCTAGGGGGAGCTGTTACAGTCTCTGCACCTGAGCCTCATTTCTCAGCATTGTTCTCACTTGTCAGGGAGTCTCCATGGGGTAGAGAGGCTAGAACTTGGGGCACTTTCAGCTCCAGGAGTTACAGTTTGAGTCCACAACATTTGGCTCGGTGATGGAGAGCTTTCAGACACTGGCAGTGGACTGTCAGGGCACTCAAAATACTCTTCTTGTTGGTGTATCACCAGTCTGCCCTAATCTATCATTTTCCTCCCTGAAAGCTCAAACAGTTCAACCATGCACAATGATTCCATTTCATCTGATCTGATGCTTTGCACTTCACTTTCTGGGAGCATTGGCTCCAGGGATGAAGCTGGGGCATAGACAGTCCAGAAGGCCCAGCTTTGTCTCCAGTATTGACTAGGGGATTGCCCCAAACAATTGACTCAGTCGTAGGAGGATAGTATTCAAAGTCACTCTACTTCTTCTGATATGGACTGACAGTCATGCTCAACTGGGACTTGTGCAGGGGAACACTTAACTCTGCTTCTGTAGGTGCAGACTTCCTTGATCTTTCTTAGCAGCAGCTCTAGTCACTGGTCCAGAGGGGCATCTTCTGGGGCTCAGACTCAATCAGGATTTGTCCAAAGGTGTAAATGATTTCTATGCATTGTTTTTACATCTTTTGAATTGTTCTCAGGCCTTTTTTACACTGGCAGATCATCTAGTTTGCCCACTACAATGTGAGGGAGATGGTGCCATCTGTCAGCAATCTTGTGTTTGCCATGCAGTCCCAGATTTCTTAGCAATACCCGATCTCCTCCTGGAGTTCCTGTGCTTTTCACCTTTTATCATACCTTTCTTTTGTTGGCCAGATTTCTTTTGGCAGCCATGGTTTGAGCCAGTTGGTACGCATGAGTTAGCTGGGCCTTAACTTTGCACATACTGTAAATAGTTGTCAGCTTGAACCCCATCAGGAGAGACCCCAAAACACACATCTACCGTAGTCGAGCTTCTCTTCCAAACATCAGGCGTGGGAGAACCCAGTGGCATCACTTTTGGTGCAGTTATAAGCATGTACCAGGGTGCTAATTTGTTGGCTCCATCTAGGCTTGTCCTTTGGGTGCAGGGTGCCTAGCATATCTAGCAAAGGCGTTGAACGTTCAGGCTGTGGGTCCCTGGGGTGGTAAGGAGTGGTTCTGGACTTTCTCACTCCCACAGAGAAAGCATCTCTTTGATCAGACGACTCTCAAAGTCTCTCCCTTGATCAGAATGGATTCTTTGTGGAGCCCCATAGTGAACAAAAAGTTTTCTACGAGTACTTTGGCTACAGTGGATGCTTTCTGGTCTTTGGTGGGAAAGCTTGGGCATATCTCGTGAAATGGTCAGTGACCACCAGCACATTACTGATATTTCTTTGATCTGACTCCAAACTCAGAAAATCAATACAGACCAGCTCCATGGGTGCACTGGTGGTTATGTTAACAAGGGGCAGCCCTCTGGGGCAAAGCTTCTCTGTAAGCAGCGATTACAAGTTCGTATGTGTTGCTCCACATCAGCCCCATCTTAGGCCAATAGAATCTGGATCTCACCAAGTCAAGTGTTCTGTCTATACCAAGGTGCCCCATGTGGTTGTGCAAGGACCTCAATACTGAGTCTCAAAGGCAGTGGGCAGCACCAGTTGTTGTTTGTCTACTTGTCCCCTCTGTCTACTGTTTCTCTATATAACAGTTTATTGATCAGTTTCAACTTAGGACCTCTTTGTATAACAGTGCAGTTCTCAAATCAGTGGAGCGAATTTGGACACATCTTTCCTGCATAGAGGCTTCTAAAGCTGATTTGATCATAGGATCGCGATTGAGCCCGCCGATACTGTCATTGTCCAGCTGAGGCAGTGCACCAATGTCTATTGCAGAAAGTGGCAACAAGCAGCAGGTATGCAATTCTCAGAGGGTCCCAAGCAATCCACTATGCAGTCCACACTGCGTGGACATTTGTTCCTCCCTGTCAAACTTCCGGGAGAGTGCCCAATGTCAGGTTCTGCCAATCGGACCCAATCATTCTGGGGAACAGGCCTCCGGGAGAGCATCAGCATCTATGTGGTTCAGACCTGCTCGGTATTCGAGCATAGTCATATGTAGATAATGCAGAAAGCCACCTGTGGCCAGTGGCATCCAACTTAGCTGAGGTCTGCACATAGGTCAAAGGATATTGTCAGTTTTACTAGTATTTTAGCCCCATACAAGTACTCATGGAATTGGTCAACAATAGCCCACTTCAAAGCTAGGAACCTAACTTTATGTACAGGATAGTTCTTTCGGATGGGGTCAGGCTTCTACTGGCAAAGGCCACTGGTCTCAGGCCATTCTCGCTCTTTGGTACAACACAGCCCCCAACCCTTGCAAGCTAGCATCAGTGTGCAGGACGTGAAGGTTTTCTTTGATCGGCATAGGCCAGCACTGGAGCATGGGTGTTGATATATGATCTCATGAAAAGCAGTCTCATAATCAGGAGTCCAGCGGGCCCCAAATACTTCACTCGGATGAAAATACACTCTTTCAGTCTTGAGGGACGCTGACTTTTGGTATTTTTGTGGGTTGGGGATACCCTTGAGTAAGGTTAAGTAAAGGGCGGATCACTCTTGAATAGTCCTTGATGAAACGCTATAATAACCACAGAATCCCAGGAATCTTTTGCAGTTCTTTAGATTTTGGGCTGTGGCCAGGTGGTCAAGGCCTCAACTTTACTTGGGTCGGTCTCTATTCCTCGGTGGATACTATGTGTCCCACATACTTTACTGATGTTTGAAAGAATTGACACTTATCAATGGACAGTTTAAGGCCAAAGTCCTCCAGTCGATCCAATACCTTAAATAATCTGCCTCATGTTCCTCCAGTGAGCTGCCAAACACAATAACATCATCTAGGTATACCAGGCACTCTAGTAAGTTCATGTCCCCACTGCACGCCTCCATCAATCGTTGAAAAGTGGCTGGGGCACCTGAAATCCCTTGAGGCATCCTCATGAATTCATAGAAGCCAGCGGACAGATAAAGGCTGTCTTCTCACGGTCCTCTGGGGCCATCGGGATCTGGTAGTACCCACTGGAGATCCAGCACAGAGAACCACTTGCTCCCGCTTAGGCAGTCCAAAGCATCCTGAATGCGGGCATTGTGTACTGACTAGGATAGTCCGCCGGTTTAAGGTGCGATAATCCACGCACATCCTTACTGTCCCATTCTTTTTCCTCACTACCACAATGGGGGAAGCATAAGGGCTTCTGGATTCTTGTATTACACCAGCCGCTAACATCTCTTGCAGATGCCGTCTCACATCATCTATATCAGCAGGTGCCAGGCGTCGAGACCTCTCACGAAATGGTCTTTCGTCATGCAGCCGGATATTGTGCTCAGCTCCTTGCACGCATCCTACGTCCCATTCCTTTAAAGAAAACACCTGGTCTCTCTGGGCAAGCTTCTCACTGATCCTCACTTTCCATTCAGCTGGCAGCGGGGAGTTGCCGAAATCAAACAAGTCAGGCGTTACTCTGTCATTCTTCCTTGAACTCTTGCTGCTGGGTAGCACTGCAGTGTCTGCACAATGCACATTAGCCAGGATGCAACCTTATTTACTCGAATGTCTCTTTCAGACACATTATGAACTTGGACCATTACCCTTCTGGCATAAGCATGGGCTCTAGCGGCAAAAATACTAGGCTTGACCAGCAGTCCCTCTGGCAATTTTCCATCGCCTGGTGCATCCAACATTAATATTTTATTCTTAACATCCTTTCTGATACGGACCTCTCCTGTAAGGTACACTGGGCATTTGGTGCCAGGATCAGAGACTCAGGATCCTTCTTCCATACAATTCCGACCGGTTCCTCTGGTTCTATATTTTCAGCATCTCTCTGTGCCTCATAGGCCTTCTTAATTAAAGCCGGAACTCTTAAAGCTCTACTAGTCTTTGACCCCTGTTTTCATAACACAAATGTGCCAGCCTTCTGAACATATGAGCATTTGTTCCAATCAACAAAGGGACACCATCATACAGTCCAGTGGGGGACACACTGCTAGGGTCTCTACTTGTTCGGCCACCCAGCCACGGAGGTGGGGAAAGACAGCCAAATTGATATACCCAGAATAGGGTAGGCCTTCTCACTTAACCCCCATACATGCAGTCCTTCTAATGGTTGTAAGGTACGCCTGACAAATGCTTCTGATACCAATCTTGAAACATAATTGTCACTTGGGAGCCACTGTCTAATACAGCTCTTGTAGACACTCCATTTACCTTTACAGTGGTCTCCATGGAGGGACCCACTATTCTGGACCAGTCTGGAGAGGCGGTAGTGGGGCCTGGGCAACTGACCTTGCCACAAAAGGACGTGAATTAGCATTTTGGTGCCTCACTGGGATCATTTCGCGACCTCTTAACCACTGATTTGTTCTCCCAAGCCTCCTTGTAGCCTATATGCAACTTTGTCAGTGTCTTTTGGGATTGGCATTCCTTTCATGTGCCCATCCTTCCCACAATTATAGCAAACATACTTTTGAGTTTGAGCTGGCCGAGGTGCCACACTGGGAGCCAGGCGGGGGTATTACTAACTGAAACCTTGGTGCCATCTCTGTCTGCGCGTGATAAGCATTTGGAGACATCTCGTCAGTTTCTCCACTTCCATGGTCAAGGAATCGAGTTCGAGCTGTTATCAGCAGGAGATACATGGGTGGGTATCCCCACCCCATAGCAGATGCAGTCGGATAGGTCGGGGCCAGTATTTGCAGGCGTGTCTTTCATAAAGGGACTGTTTTTGAATTCCGGATTCTCTCAACAGTTCGCCTCTATTGTGGCATATCTTTTTCCTTATCAGAGCACTCATTGACTGCCAACCTCTGCCCCTGAACTTCACTTGATGGCCACCCTCAGTCACCGGTCATAGCCACACTATTGGTGCAGGTCCTCCCGAGGTCGCCTTTCTCAACTCCTCGAATTTCCCCATTAACCCATCATAGGAGGGTGGGATTCCAGTCGATTTGCCAGGCGAACTGAAGCAAACAGCAGTTCTGAGAAGGGGCAGACTTATGATTCTGTCCAGTCTGTTCGGTCCAGTTCAATCGCTGGCAAACTACCCTTTCTGAGGCATTCTTGCAACAATTTTTCCAGCCGAGAGACAACACAGACAACAACTCCCTTGGTACTGTTGTGCATTTCTTACTCTCCACCATAGGTCCTCATCAGAATCTGGGCTCCATACATTCTCCAAGGCCTCAAGATAGGCTTGTGCAGTCGCCTAGGGTTACTGGCCCGCTTAGCACGGATGGTAGCCAGGCAGGACCTCGGAGGCTCTCATCAACCCTTTCGCCATGCCGAGCATTGCCATTCTAGCACTTGGGGGCAACATAGTTCATCCAGGTCTCCCAGTCATCCTCCCTTGGGGGTGGGAGGTGCCAGAGAAGATCCTCAACCTTCGGTAAGAGTCGTGACTAATGGCAGGTGCAGAAATAGGAGTCTGCATTGGTTCAGCCACCATTACGGGTACTGGAGCAGGAGAGGGTGTTGGGGAGGAACACCCCAGGTGGCAAGAATAGTTTCTTCAAGTCCTCCACAGTTTTCCTTCTCCCAGCAACCATTTAGCAAATTCTCCTCAAAAGTTTCAGATAGTGGTGGGGCTCATTCCCCCGGTCTTTACTGTCCTTAGTTATCACTCCAAGCAGTGAGGGCTCCCTCTGGGGTAATGGTCTGTGGTACTTTGGAGCTATCTATGGGATCCTTAAACTCTACTAGGGCCAGGAAAGTGTGGGTGAGCAGATTAGCGTGCGACCCACCACCACAGGTTTGTAAACCTTCCACCTTGGAAAGTACTCCTGCACAGTGTCCGTATTGATACCCAGGGATGTCCAGGATAAGCATAGCATTTTGGGGGTCGATCTCCTCCCAGTACACCACTCCACCAGCCGTGCACAGCCACTTCTGTCGGGTACCCATTTATTTATTTATTTATTTTTTTCCTTAACAGTGGTTTGTAAATATGGCCACTAGAGGACACACAATCCCAGCGGTGAGCCTCAAAATGTAACCCCTAGATGGAGCTTATCCCAGGGGCTACTACCCCTGCCTGATTTGCCACTAACAGGTTGAGGGGCCTGGATCCAATGGCGGGTGCCTCCACCCAGAGGTCAGGGTTTGCAATAGTTAAACTTACTTGGTCACAGCCCTCTGGGACACTGCAACCCCTTTCTTCCACTAGTGGCCCACACAATATAGCAGAATTACCTTCACAGTATACACTTACCCCCAAGGCTGGTTCAGGCACCGGACATCCTGTAAAATAAGATACAGTGCAACAATCACAGTACAGTACTTAACATAGACAAATACCTCAGGCAGTATAACTTTGTTGAAACAAACAGCTCTGATTTATTTAGGGGATATAACAAGGACAGGGGAAATCAGGTTAATTAGCTTATCACTTTACTATCTATTCTATGGCTCTGTGCACAGGCTATCCCTACCAGTTACTGTCCCTGGGTACCCAGGCCCTAGTGGCTAGTCCAAACTGTGGCAGCTGGTAGGCCCTTTCACACAGAGAAAAGGAAAATTAAACAGTCAGCAGTACAGTAATTCCATTTGGATTTAATGTGGCAATTCAACAGGGAGCGACTCTAATTAGTACTCACGACCTCCAAAGAAGATATGGTCCTCAATGTCAGCAGGGCTACTTTTGATCTCCAAGAGACTCCTCACACATTTATATGGTAAAAAAGAAAGCACTATACCAGGCAGGCTGCATCTGTATCCCAATCGCACTACTGCACTAATAACCAGGAGAACACACAGCAGATTCAGTTCCTGACAGACCGGAGTGTAATTCAACAATTTCTTCAGTCTTCTACAGGTGAGCCTGGTTTCTACTCTTCAGAGATCCTTTGATTCTTTTCTGGGGTGATTCAGTCCTAACAAGCAGTTACACAAGTTGTAGACCGGAACTCTGGGCCTTGCACACGTTTTGACTGAAACTGTGCACTGAAGGAGCACAGGGTTTCTTTCCCTTCACTTTCAGATCTCAAACTGAAACTCCCAACAGACAAAAACTGGCACTTCCTTTGAGTTCCTCCCAGTTCTTGACTGGATTGGCTGTCACTACAATAGACTGCTGCTGTTGGTCCAAAAGGCAATCAAGTCTAAACTACATCTCCCAGAGTCACTGCCCATACAATCCTCTTGTGGCTGGCTCCAGATTATGAGTCCCAAGTTCTGATTCGTCCAAGGCATCATTTTAGAGCTAGTTTACCCCACACTGATTGGTCCAGTTCAGCAGTTCAAAACCAGAATGGGGAACTAGGCAGACAGTTCTGACTGCAAAGAAAGCAGGTTAGACAAACTGTAATTTTATTATTACTGTAAATGATTTCTGGCAATCAGTTACATCTTTCAGACAGGTTCCTTTGCACCCTAGTGACTGCAAAATGGGTGAATTGGCAGCAGCTTGAGTGGTACCAATCAAAGAAACACACAGTCCCCATTATAACTAATTATGTCGCAAGCAGACAGCTCTTAAAGAGACAGTACCAGAGGTTCTAAAAACACTCACTGATAAATGGCTTAAACGCCAAACACCATTCAGGCTTGGAGCATTCAAGCAAGCTCCTGGAAGTCTTTTGGGAACCCCCATTTGCAGGGGGGTTACATGTGCATATTGTTTTTTAATATTTAATTCTCTCACTCCATATCAGTGGCTCTGTCCTTGAGCTCCCCTATCTGCTTTTCTGCTTCTTCCAGACGAGCGGTGTGGGAGGTTGTAGTTTCTGCCAGGCCATTGAAGACATCCTGAATGTGAGAGATCTGTACCGTAATATTTGAAAATCCTGCTTTTATCTTGTTCTGCAGGTTAGATATTAATCCAGGCAAAGCCACGATCACTGGGTCGGGCCACCTCTTTCCTGCTGTGGTTTCTATGAGACTTGCTATACCCTGGTATGTACCTCAGTTGGCCCAGTAGTCTGTTTATTAGTATCCTCAAATTGCAGCAATGACTGTTTCTTTGTCGATTTTTGGACTGCCCTTGCCATAATCTACCACTTGGATTAATAATATTGTTGCAGGAAGCTCAGTGTAAAACGCAAAAAGTTGTTTTATTCAGGTGCCACAAGGAGTCGAGCTACCATGGGTTTTTCATGCCCTCCAGTTTGGCCATGCCCCCTAGGGTAATTAATTAACTAATAAACATGTGTGCAGCTTCAGGAGAATTATTTTGCAAGAAATTCAATCTCTATAGGTCCTACATCTTAATTCTACATTTTCCAAATCTCGTCACCAATTCTGCACCCCCCCAAAATATTTTTTTCAAAATGAATGGGGTAAAATCTAGATAAAGATACCATGAAAGCTTTAAGCCCAACATGTCAGGTTAGGAATGTGCAGAGCACATACCTACTGTGTTCTGCATACGCACATTTACTGTCATGATTGGCAGATTCAAGCATATTGCACATGTTTGTCACTTGATCGTACTGATGTCAGTGCTGTAGCAGTATTGTGGATTGAATAGTACAAACAATCATGTGAAATTCTAGTAGAAGAAGGCCTGAAGGTCTCTCCAGTCTGCTTGCTGCAGAGCTCATGCATTTTTGCTACGTGATGCTCCACTCTGTCTCTTGTCACCCCTTAGCTTCCACTTGTGCCTATCCCAACCTTTTTTTTCCCTAAGGGTTTTTATCCTCCAGGGTCAGACCGGCTGTCTATTCAGCCTCATCCTTGGGCACTGTCAACTATCCCTTATCTCTCTTGTCTGGTCCAGGGCTAGGCTCCACATGGATTTGCCCTATGTGGTGGGGTTGGCGGGGAGGGCCTTCCTTCCTCCCTTCCAGAGACTGTCATTCAGAATCACCCCAAGACCCTTGAAAGTGGCGGGGCAGGTTATGGTTCCTTGGCAAGGCTTCATGAAGCCCAGGCCCACTGTCTTTTCTCCTATTTTCTTCCCTAGGTACCTGGCACTGCATGGAAGATGTTTGTGTGTGGAGGTGTGCAAGTGCTCCCAGAATGGCAGCCCGATCCACTCTCCCTGACTCTAGTCAGCCTTCCAGACATGTACTTTACAACCAGGCCTCCACATGCTGGCAACTAACAGGCAGGATGGCTCACCACCCCAGTGCAGGAGAAGAGAGCTATCAGCCAGATACTGGATCCTCTCCCAGCCATCCCCCCTGCCAATCCCCGGAAACCTGAACTCATTCACAAACTTGGGTCACCGGTGTGGAGAGAGGTGGGTTGCTTACAGTGCCTCTGTCCTCTGCGCTGCCTGGTTGGCTATCCCAACCTCTTTTAAATCCTCCACCTGAACTATGATTTGCTACCCTTTTGGCACTGTGTTCCATCCTTCCACCATCCTCTCAGTGAAGAAGTGCTTTCTGGCCTCCTTCCTGTACCCCCCCCAACAAATGTGAAGTCATATCCCTGAGTGTTTTTGTCCTCACTTCTGCAAAAAAAGATCCCGTATGCAGACTTTGTTAATGACTTTAAGGTATTAGTTCTTGATCATATCTCCTTCCCTCTCCTCTCTCCTTCAGCGAGTACATGTTCAGGTTCACCAGGCTCTGTTCATACAGAACATCCTTTTGCCCCTGTATCATCATGGTAGCCCTTCTCTGCACCGCCTCCATCTGATTTATGTCCTTCTTGAAGTAGGAGCTCCAATACTGCACACAGTACTCCAGATACCAACACACCATGGAGCTGTACAGGGGCAGAATGACCTCCTTCCTCCCACTGGTGGACCCCCTTGATATACAACCCAGCATTCTGTTTGTCTTCCTCACCACCTTTGTACATTGAAACACAGAAACATAGAATTTATCAGCAGATAAGGACCACTTGGCCCACCCAGTCTTGACATTTTTCCTGCCTATACCATCACCATAGACCTTATATGAACTCCAGCTACCTCCCCCTGCCTGCATCCCTACCAAAATTCCTTTATGGCTATCCCATGCATGTTTGAAGCCCACCACTGTTTTCACCCCCCATCACTTCTGCTGAAAGACTGTTCCAGGCATCCACCACTTTTTCTGTGAGGATACTTCCTTACATTTCTCATAAATTTCCACCCCTTCCAGTTTCATTGAATGCCCCCTTGTTCTCGTGCACCTTCTCCTCTGAAAACTATGGCTACCTGTCAATTTGTTCCCATAACTGCCCACCTGACAAGTTGCTGTGGACAATTAGTTGTGGCGACAATTGCGGCCCTGCCAAATTCATTCCGCCACAATTTGCTCCCACCATAGATATTACAATAAAAGCTTCAGGTGGGCACCATTTGCCCACCAGATGATTCACTACACCCGAGGGTTGTAAAAGTGGCACCTCTGCTGGCATTGTTGTTCAAGTCCAGTTCATTGTCTTATGGGAGCAAATTGTCGGGGAATACATTTGGCAGGGATACAGTTGTTGCCACAGCTAATTGTCTACAGCAGCTTGTCAAGGATGGAACTGACTGGATCGATGTGACATGTCCCTGAGAAATGTATTTATTTACTTACTTTATGTTTACCAGGTAGGTGCACTAGACCAAGATTTTGCCCATTTTTCGGCACGACCCGAGAGAGTTACAGACAAAGATAAAAGCATTTCAATGAAGACAGTATATTACATAACATGAAACTGAGCTATAAATTAGCAAGAACTTGAAAAACTAAGACAGTCATTCCAGCGGGACGGGGGTGGGGATGGGGGTCAATTACAGTTAGAGGAAAACAGCTTATGTAAAAACCCAAACAATGCAAGTATTAGTATATTGTATTGTATTGTATTTATTCTTTGGAAACAATGTTTGAGCTAAAAACTCATTTACAAAGATTCCACATCAAATAACAAGAACATAACAGTACATAACCAGTAAAACAGTTAGTAGAAGGCAGCAGAGTCAGTCATTATATACAGCCATTACACATTACATAATTTGTGTATTGTTACTGAACAGTAGTACTCAATCTCTAAATAAATACTAGTCTAAATAATCTCATGCACCGAGAGAAGTAGGGATTGTCACCAGTGAATAGCTTAAAAGTAAGGTAAGCAATGTGGGGCAGAGGAGATAGAAGTTTCTGTGCAGAGGGGTGGAGGAGGGTAGGTTAAGGTGCGGTAGCGGATAACAAAGATTGGGAGAGAGAGGAAGGGTACTGTTTAAGCAATAAGGCATGACAGGGTGTGTATTATCGTGTAATAACGTCACTCCTGGGGTGGGTTGAAGCACGAGGTGAAGCCTGTTTTTAGTGGATTTTTACTGAGTTTCTTAACAGAAGAGAAAAAAAAAGGTAAGGCTGCTTGATGATGGCAGCAAGCAAAGCTAATGCTAATCAATGAGAGTGATGTTATACTGCAATATCATCACTGTCTCAGGCACACACTGACCAATCAGAATCCGGGATTCTTTCTTGCCTTTGTATAATATACAGTATATCATCGAGCCAGTGTAGTGGGGGGATAGTACAACCTTGCCAGAAGGGAGGGGGAACAGTAAGTGCATGAGTGGAGTATGAGTTAAGTTCCATTGATGCAGTCTCAGCCACTAGTGTTGGCAAGGTGAAACTTTAACTCATTTTTAAAGATGTTTATATTGGTTGTATTGGCTAGTTCAGCAGAGAGTTCATTAAGCCACTGCGGAGCTCTGTAGGCAAAGGACCGTTGCCCAAGTGAGGTCCTCCTGAAGAGGGCTAGGAGTGTGCTACATGCATAGCCTCTGGTGAAATATTGTAATTGTGAGAACTGCAGTGTATCGAGGATGGCGGGGTTGGGGGGAGGCCTAGTAGTGTCTTCTTATCCAGGAGACAGACCTGGTACATGGTACTTTACCCACTCTTGTAGATTGAGCCATTTTGTTTGGACATACAGTTTACATGTATGAGTGAGCTTGTCCACACCCAGGATGAGATGACATGTTTAGTTGATAGCAGTTTTAACACATTTCAGAAATGTATCAGATTCAGCACTATAAACTACCAAGCCATAATCGATTACAGACAAAATAGAGCTGGTGACTGTGAGGTGCAGGGCTGTATGGGTAAGGTAACGTCTGTGTCTATAAAGAACGCCTAGCTTGGCATTAACAGTTTTAACTACATGGTCTATGTGACACGTAAAGATGAGGGTATCATCAAGATGTACCCCTAGATATATAAATGTGTGCACTTGTTCTAGAGTCTCATTAATTTTGTCAATTATGTTCAGCTGGCGTTTTTTCCTTTTTTGGCATGTGGGCTAGTGAACAGCATTGTCTTGGTTTTTATGTAGTTGAGCAGAAGTTTATGCCTGTCAAACCATTACTCTAGCTGGTGGAAACTGTTTGTCATATCTTGGGAAAGTTACACCAGCTGAGGGTTGTGGTTAATGACAACGGCATCATTAGCATATCACATTATGATTTTGGATGGACAAGGCTATGGTAGGGAGTTTAAAAAGAGGCTAAACAACAAAGGTACAAAAATGGACATTTGGGGAACCCCTAGTGAGACCTTGCTGGTGCTGGATAGGGCTGAGCCTCTTTTGACACATTGAGTTCTGCCCGAGAGGTACTCTCCGAACCAGCCAACAGAGGTAGGGGACAGTCCAAGTGCTAGCAGTTTTTCCAGCAATAGGTGATGATTTACTGTGTCAAAGGCTTTTGTGAGGTCTATGAAAATAGACGACACTAATTGGCCACAGTCTACTGCCTCATGAATGAGGCTTGAGAATCCAATCAAGGCAGTAAAAATACTATGATATTTACAGAACCCGTGTTGTTGGGGGCACTGCAAGTTGTATGTTTGGATATAATCATTCAATTGATCAGACACTAACCTCTCTAAGGCCATGGATAATGGGGGTAGGATGGAGATGGGCCAGTAGTTGGATGTACTGGCGTGATCTCCACTTTTGTGAACTGGGGTGACAAGAGCCATTTACCACAGGTTCGAGAAAGTGGCCATTATCTCTGTCATTTCAGCAGTGCCCCTCGAGTACCTTATTCACCCCAGTAATATATTTATATGTCTCTATCATGCCCTCTCTCTCCCTCCTCTCTCCCAGTGAATACTCATTGAGATCCCTCAGTCTCTTCTCACAGGGCTTCTGATGCAGCCCCTGTATCATTTTAGTTGCCCTTCTCTGGACAGCCTCTATCCTGACTATGTCCTTCCCTGAGAAGTGGTCTCCAGAAATGGACACAGTACTCCAGTTGGGGTCTCACCAGCAATCTATATAGTGGTAACACCATATCTCTCCATCCACTGGTGATACCCCTCCATATATACCCCAGCATTCTGCTGGCCTTATGTACTGCCTTGTTACACTGCCTCACTGCCTTGAGGACACCCGATATGATTACTGTAAGGTCCCCTTTCCTGTTTTGTGACAGTCAATACCTCTTCCATCATTTTATGCTCTGCCTCTGGGTTTCTGTGCCCTAGGTGCATGATTTTCCACTTTTTCACATTGAAACCCAGCTACCATACCCTTAACAACTCCTTGAGTTTTCTCAGGTCTCTACACATTCTGTTTCCCCCTTTGGAGTGTCTATTGTATTGTAGAGTTTGGTGTCATCTGCAAAGAAGCAGGCATGCATGCCCTTCCAGCTCTTCTGCAGTGTCACTTATAAAGACATTAAAGAGGACTGGTCTCAATACTGAGCCCTGAGGTACCCCACTGGTCACTCTCCCTTCCCTGAGTGGGTGCCATTTATCACCACCCTCTATCATCTAGCCATCAATCAATTTCATACCCAGTTCACTACCTTAGGACCCGCCTTCAAACTGCCCAGTTTCCTTATGAGCCTCCTATGTGAAATGGTGTCAAAGGCCTTGCTGAAGTCAAAGTAGATCACATCTATCATCCCACCCTGATCTAATTACCAGGTTACCCAGTCAAAAGAATCAATCAAGTTCATCTTACATTTTATTTATTTATTGAAAACTTCAGAGATTACCTTTGAGCACAAGTGCTAATTTAGAAAGGTTCTACATCAATAACAGTCACAAAAAACATTATAAGGACAACAAGCAGTTCCAGAGGAAATGTAGTTGAGTCAGGCTCAAAGCACTTAAAACACAACAGTTATATACAGCTTCAAAAAAATCCATACAGACTGTTGTATAAAAAGTCATATGTTATATAAAAAGAAGGGCCTGGGATCATGATGTTGTGGATGAAACTGCACATATCACACCCACGTACAGAAAACACTATGCGGCAACGTGGGGGCAGCACATAATGTCATCCGCACACAAATGCTGCACACCTGATCCTTCTGTTTGTTTTTTGCAGGGGTCTCCACCCCCTATGTGGGGGACTGTGCCCCCCACACCCCCAGAATAAATGTAATCAACTCCACAGGGGTGTGGACGGTGGGGCAAGTTAAGCAGCTGACTGCAGCACTTACTCATGGCCGCGCAGTTGGAACATAAAAAAATTTCCCCCTCATCTACTGCTGGTTCGGGTGCTCTAGCTGCTCCACCACAGGAGTGGCTCGACCAAGCACCTGACTGGCAGTGGTTACATCCACTTCCTCTTTGGTATGGAGTGACTGTGGGGGTAACGATATAATCATATACCTCATATACCCCTGTCACTCTTATACCATATGCACTACTCACTGCATGGTTCTTCATGTGCGGTTTTATCTACGCTATACTCACCCAGTACCACACAGAAAAAAAAATTAATAAAACAGTTTAACGGTTATAACTGCATTGGACAGGAGAGGCAGACCACAAACATGTCTTAAACTGATTAAACTTGAGGAGATTAAGCAGTGTATCATGCAATTCATTTGAACAGCTGGTAGCCCAGACCACAAATAGCTACTTGCCCAGCTGATTATGCCAGAAAGGAGGCTTAAGGGCATTTCTGGACATATTTCTGGTGTTGTATTAGTGGAAGACCACGCAGAAGCAATTTATTAAGTGGGGGGGGGGTGTTAGACCCAAGAGTGCCTTTCTGGCAAGCAAAAATGTCTGGAGCTTTATTCTGCTGGGTACAGGTAGCTAGTTAGTGAGTGCATAAAAGGTACAACTATGAATGCAGTTATATACACTAAGTACAAAGTGGCATGACTTATTGCAGATCAGCTTTACTCCATTTAGCAACGTGCCACAGGCAGATGGAGGAGGTAGTATAGCACAATGGGTTAAGGCTCTGAACTGCAGATCTGGATGCCTGGGTTTGAATTTCACTTCCACCTAAGTGCATACTGTGTGATCCTGAGCAAGTCACTTAACTTCCTTATGCTCCCAGGTTGCATCTGGAAACAAGATTCGGCTTAGTGTGCTACTTCTGGCCCCCTTAGATGCATAGACAGGGATACCATAATCTATAAGTGACAGAATGAAGCTGGCCATAGTAAGGCTTCTAGCATCCCCAGTGAGATTGTTCTGGTTACAGTACAGGGCACCCTGTCTTCTGTTAACTATGGCCACCAGATTGTCAACATGGTGGGCAAAAGATAAGGTGTCATGCAGAGTTACTCCAAGGTGTTTGAAGGTCTCCACCTTTTGGTCATTTCAGATGACAAAGGGTGGAATTTTCCTCTCCTGTGAAAGGCTAGAGAAAAGCATGTGTTTTTTTGGACTACATGACCAGTTTTTTGTCAGCGAACCAGCTTTTTAGTGACCAAAAGTTACTTCAGAGAGTAACAGTGAGGTTGTCAAAGTCAGGGCTTTTGAAATAAATGAGTTCCAAACAGGTAGTACCTGCACTGTGGAAAGGGCAGAGGTGCACTGCTAAAGGCAGCCAGCCCAAACAATACTCAAAGTTCCATACTGCAGCACTCCAAGTCCATATGAAATAAACTCTGGCCAGAGCCCATAGGGCTGTGACGAGCTGCCAAGTGACCAAAGTTACACGTGTGTGTAGAAATTATTGAACGCCTGGGTGTAACTTGGCCTTTTTTTTTTTGAGGTGTTGCACCAAATTTTCAACATGGTCTTTATGGGACCGCTCCTCATGAAGAGAGCCAGTGAAAACACATTTTGGGCAGGATGTGAAAATTGACAGCTGTACTGTTAAAAAGGAGGTGCGCAAAAATGGCAATGAAGAAAATGTGGAGTGAAAATATTAAAAACTGGCAAAGTTAGGAGCATGCAAAGAAACTGCACAATGAACGCTTGTAACACGATAATTTTTTTGAAATTTGTTCACCAAATTTGCAATATGGACTTTAAGGGACCCCACCTCATGAACAGTTGCACTGTCATTTCGTGAATCGGTCCCGAAAGGTGATTCCGCACAGCAACCATGAAATCACCTTTCAGGACCCAGTAACAAAATGACAGTGAAAGTTTTCATGAGGTGGGGTCCCAAGAACCCCATGTTGAAAATTCGGGGCCAAAATTCCAAAAAATGGCAGATTTATCAACATAAGTTGAAAACCCAATTGAATGTCATTATAGCATGCTTACCTTTGATTCTTCAGTTTCCGGTTTAGATTTGAAAAGTGCAGACGTGTCCCGGTCCAGAGAAGATGACAGTGCTGACCTCTGGAAGTAAGTATGGGGTAGAAGGGGGCTGCATGGCGGTAGGTGCTCAGTGGGAGGGTGGAGATGGGGGAGGGGGACTGGGGCAATGACAAGGGACTCTTCTTTTTTACAGATAAAAAAAAAAACAGCCCAGGGGACAGTTTTCTTTATTTACAGGAAACAAAAAAAACATACATTTGGGCACACTGGGGTGGGCTCCCAGTGTACCACATGAGTGGGGAGGTGAGTACATGATGTTGACATGGGGATTGGGCACCACGATGTCGGCAGGGGGTGGGGAAAAGAAAAAGTAATACATTTGGGCACACTGGGGTGGGCTCTCAGTGTGCCACATGAGTGAGGAGGCTAAATAATGCTGATACGGGGATTGGGTACCCAGATGCCAGCGCAGAGATGGGAATGGAAGGAGTGGGGAGGACAGCAGCAGTGGGAGGGTGCGAGATGGTTTTCTTTGTTGCAAGTGCTGGCGGCAGTGATGCAACTGAGCATGCATGGCACTCACCCATGCTTAGTTGCGGTGAACAGCATTTTGCCATTCACAACATGATGGCACCAGCAGAACTGCACATGAGCACGAGTCACACATGCGCAGGTCATGCCCCAGAATGTGGAAGTAACAGCCAAAATAGTGCGGCTGTTATTCCATAGTGGCTGATCATGGTGGAGGGTTTCAAGCTCCGTTGGACTTTTAGGAGGATACTTCCACAAGTCCAATAGAAGATTCCATGATTGGCTATTTTTAGAGCTATGAGTCATCCCAAAATGGCTGTAGGCTCCACCCACAGCCTTAAAAAGCTCACTTGCACCTCGATTCAAATGAAGAAATTGCACGTTTATTGCTGCAAAGTTCAGCTCAAGTAAGCAAGCAAACTTTAGCATATCACCCTGTGCTGTCAGCCCCTAGAACTTCGGCATGAAGCCTTCCTGGGGGACATGAATGAAATAAGGAACTTCCTACTTTTAAACAATTAGCAGTGGGTACTAGTGTATGGCGTCACAAATCACATGTAGTAAAATGATCTCTTACAAAAACACAAAAACATTTAAAGCAAACTGTTACAAAAATACAAACATAATTTTTATGTTGTTACACTACTGCTACATTTAAATCTCAAATAACCAACACTCAGTACTTTGGAAAGAGACGATGTAAAGCAAAAAGTTATTAAATGCTTGGATAAACTACATATGACACCAATAAAAAAATATAACTATTAGAAATGATCTCCTATATAAGGATTTAACCTTAACTATAGTTTTAAAATACTACAAATGCAATTTTTTATTTGTTTATTAATCTTACTTATTATGTAGATCACAGTTGCATCAAAACATGCGTCTTAATTTTATAACAACACAAGAAAGAGAGAAGGGTTAGATAAGATAAGCAGAAAGTATTTTTCTCAGGCCATCTTTGCCGGAAACAAAGGAAGAGTCAGGAGGGCACCCTAAAATAAAAAACACAACAGAATTAATTTACATAATCAATTACATTTCCTTATTCATCTGGCATTACATTAAAATTAATATGTGTGTATATAATAGCTAATAACCAGTTAATAGGGGGGAAGGTAGGAAAGGTGGGGTTGGGGTTTACCAATACAGGAAATAATGAACCATAATCTATATCTTTTATACTTCAAAAAAGATTTGAGATCCCATCTTTCATGAAGTCCTTCGGGGTTAACAGTATCAACTTTAAACATCCAAAAATGTTCACGTTGCAAAAGTAGGTTTCGCCTGTCGCCTCCCCTTTATAGGGGTCTGCACTACTTCAACACCCATATACTTGAAACTGCTAGTATCTGAATCATGTGTGTGTAAAAAATGTCTTCCAATAGAGGTGCCAGTTCCGGAACTTTTGAAATAAATAAATGCATCATCAGCATAAAAGAGTACTTTGGCTGTCTGACAGGCATTGGGCAGTTGATTTATCAAGAGGCCAAATAGAAGTGGGCCCAAGATGAAGCCCTGGTGGACACCAGTAGTTACTACCCTAGTGTCGGACAAAGATTTATCAGTCTTCATGCACTGGGAGTGATTGGTGAGATAGGTGTGGAACCAGTCAACTGTGTTCTGTGACAAACATAGGCAAAGGAGTTTGTTAAGCAGGAGCTTATGGTTGAACAGGTACAACATTTTTAGTAAGGTCGAGATATAAATATCTAAACATATATATATATATATTGCAAAAAACTTTGTTAATGCATCATTTAGATTTAAAACACAAAAAGTCAAGAAATGAGACCTTTAGGGTTGCCCCATCCCCCCCCCCGACCTGACCATCATCCCAAGATTTATAGCTGATGGGGTGTGTCGTTGGGGTTGTAAGGCATAAATGTCACCCTATTCCATCTGTAATCATATTCACAAGCCACAGTAAAGAAGAATGGGGTGACATTTAGACCTCACAATCCCAATGACACACCCTGTCAGCTGTCAATCTTGGGATGATGGACAGGACAACGAGGGGGGAATGGGGCAACCCTAAAGGTCTCATTTCCTGACGTTTTGTGTTTTAACCCTAAATAATACATTAACAACTTTTTTTGCATAGAATTTCCTTACTTTTTGAGAAAGAATAGAAAAGTAGAAAGTTGCACATGTTGGAGGGAGCGCAGCCCTTTGGGCCCCGTGCTTCCACCAACTTGCAAATTCTTGCCTAAGATAGGAGTTCAAGTACTGAATATCATATGTATTGCTGGCAACGCATATGGTTGGGAGTGTGGGGCCCACCACCTTGAAAGAAAGCATAGTGTCAGTCATCAGAGTGGCATAATTCAACACCAGTTTACATGTCAGACACCTAACTGCTACAAATTACCTCCATGGCAGTAATGCTAGGCACCCTATAAATGTGAAGCCAGTACCAAAATGCAAAATACCATATGTAAAACATAAAGTGCGTCACGTAATATGGGTTCAGCAAATGAATTTTCCAACACCTAGACACCATAATTCACATGGACAGCACATCCCCTCAACATGCTCCAAATTTCAATGTAAAGGACCAAACTGTTTCCGAAATACAAAATGTGAAAGTTTCAGATTTTCATTCATCACACTGGCAGAATTCTACACCTATTAACATTTTACACACCTAACAACTGAAAAGTACATCTATGGTAGTACGGCTAGCTACCCTAGTATTTAAATCCACTACCACCATGGAAAACGTTGTCTGCAAAACATAAACTGCCTCACGCAATATTTCCACAAAAAATGTATTGTCTGACACCTAAGTACTATAATTCACATCTACAGGACATGCCTTCAACACCCTCCAAATTTCAAGTTAAAAGACCAAACCGTTTTCCGAGATATTTATTTGAAAAATTGGTAGAATTGTGCTATCTGGTCCCTCCCAATCTGGCCAACCACTCCCTCCCTCGCGATCAAAGATCGCGATCAAAGAATCTCACGATCAAAGAATTTTCAGGCTCACGAACAAAGAATAAAAAATGTTAAAACAATTTTTAAAGAAAAATACATGAAACCGCAGCCATGACTCAGGAGAACAAAGGCCCCTGAGCAGATCCCACCCTAGTTTGCCTTCAGAGGTGACTCCTGTGCTGAGAAAATGTAATTTTCCATGTGGCCATTTAGTCGTGCCCTCATGATCAAAGATCGCGGTCAAAGAATCTCGGTATCAAAGATTTTGTAGGCTTGTGATCAAAGAATTTGTAGGCTGCGATCAAACAATAAAAAATGTTAAAAGTAAATTTTCAGGCAGAAATACATGAAACCACAGCCATGCCTCGATAGAACGAAGCCTCCTGAGCAAAACCCACCCTCATTTGGCTTAATAAGCCATCCCTGAGCTAAAAAATTGATTTTTTCAAGTGACCATCTAGTCATACCCTCGCGATCAAAGAGCGCTGTCAAGGAATCTCACAATCAAAGAATTTGCAGGTTCGCGATTAAAGATCGTTAGCGAGCCATGATCAAAGAATAAAAAAGTTACAAATTCTATTTTTTTACTATTTTGAAAGAAACCACAGGCAATGCTCAATACAGGCAAGACCCCTGAGCAAAACCCACCATAGTTTCACCTCAAAAGTCCTCCCTGGGCAGAGATATTTTAATTTTTCTGACCGCAAACTAAAAACAAGATGGTGGCCCTCACGATCAAAGAATTCCTCATAATCTATGATTCTTTGATCACGAGTCTACAAATTCTTTGATCGTGAGGTGGGACTACATGGCCAAAACCCCACTATTCTTTCGCAAAATAACCATATAAATTTCCCCTGTTTTTATGTCATCACCTTGTGCCCAGATGGTTAGGCATTTTCATTTGAAACTTTCAGGGAAGAAAGGGCTTGGCCCACAGATGTGCCTTTCACTGGCTTTGTGAAAAAATATGAATCCATTCCAAAGTTATTAATTTTAAAATCTTGGTTCTGAGCATGCTCAGTAAGCACTTCAAAATAGCTGTATAAAATGATCATATGGGGCCAATCATTTTACATGAGAGAAAAATTCTTTTTCATTTCCTGCCATCTTGTTTCCATTTAAAAAAAAAAGAAAAACCCCCAAAAGTCACATCCTGCATAGAGACAAAGACATGTACCTTGCTCATTGGGAGCCCATTAGGTGTAATCTGCACTTAACTGTTGGAGAAATGAGCCTGAAATGTTTTTGTTAACTTTTAAACCCTTTTTCATTTTTTGATGGGTGTAGTCCTTGGGCCTGCACCGGTTTTGCCTGTATACCCATTGATTTCTTTTAAGTTATAATAATGACAATAAAGTATATTGAATTGCAAAAAAAATCCTTTTTCATGACTTGCTTCCACTTTTTCATTTGGACATTGATATGAAAATTTTCATGTGGCATTTTTGTTCATATGAAAAATGTTCACATTATATTTTTGTTCATATGCAAATTTTTGTATTAAGTCCAAATGAAAATATTATACGAAAACTTTTGTACGAATGAAAATATCAAACAAAAATGTTGGTATCATATTTTTATTCAAAGAAAACTTTCCTACGATTTTTCATTCAAATGAAAATTGTTGTATGATATTTGCATTCATACTAACATTTTCATACTAAGTACAAACATCATACGAACATTTTCATATAAATCACCATTCCTGTAATTATTTGATGTTTTCCTGGTGTCTAGTTGTGCTGGCTCACCCTCCGATCACCATCCCTATAATTATTTAATTATTCTCTGGTATCTGGTGCCCCCCCCCCACCATCCTATCGCTGTCCCCGTAATTATGTAATTTTTCCCTGGTCTCTAGTGGCACCCTTCACCCTCTGATCTCCAGCCATGTAATTATTTTTCCCTGGTGTCTAGTGGCACCCCAACCCCTCTGATCACTGTCCCCCTGTTGTTTCATTTTTCTCTTGTGTCTAGTGGCACCCAAACCCCTCTGATCGCTGTCCCCCTGTTGTTTAATGTTTTCACTGGTGTGCAGTGGCAGCCCCCCAACCACCGATCACCATCCCTGTAATTACTGTATCTTATACCTGGTGTCTAGTTGCACCCCCACCCTTTGACCACCATCCCCATTGAAATGTTTTCTTTCTCTGGTGTCTAATGGCACCCTTCCCACCCTTCAATCACCATCCTCTGTGAAATAAAGAAAACAGTCCCTCAATGTATTTTTGTTAAACCTGTAAAAAAGAAAATGGACCCTCGACAATCCGACCCACCCATCCTGACCTCCCACTGAGCTCCCACCACCCCACACCTCCCCACATACACTCACTCACCTGAACAGGTCCCAGAGTGAAGATCCACTCTATAATCAAAGACAAGTCTTGCTACTGGAAACGTTGACTGCTATATGAAAAAGTAAGATAAGTGCAGTTCAGTGTATTTCAATGGGGTTTTCAACTTTGATGCATAACTTTGACATGTGTATGCCACATTTTCAACATGGCCTTTTTGAGACCCCACCTCATGAACAATGTCAGTGGAATTACACAAATCAGGCCTGAGAGGCGATTTCACAGTCACTTGGCAACATCACGTTTCTGGCAGGATTTGAACATTTTTGCCACTCTTGTTCATTAGGATGGATCATAAGAAGGGTATGTTGAACATATGGGGTCAAAATATGTAAAAATGCAAAGTTATGTGCATCCATTGAAATTTTGCTACACTCGCTCGTAACTTTGGTAATTTTAAAATTTTGACCCCAAATTTTCACTGTAGCCATTCTTTTACAACACCTCATTGAACATGACAGCTGTCAATTTTGTAATCTTTCCCAAACTGTCTTTTTGCAGCTGTGGCATGGAAAGACATTGTGGTGGTGCGGAATCATGTTTTGGCAGGGATTTGAACATTTTCAGTACCATGTACATGAGATGGGATAATAAGAAGGCTATGCCAACAGTTTGGTTTCTGTTGTCCTACAAACCACAACAACATACATATTTGCATCCATGTACTCCTGCAGGTAAATATGGGTATGGTTATAATGTCTCAAAAAAGTAAGGAAATTCTTTGCAAAAAAACTGTGTTAATGCAACATTTAGGGTTCAGGCTAAAATGAAAAAAAGAAGGGAAATGTGATTTTAGGGTTTCCAACCCTAAACCCCCATCCCCACACCTAAAACAAATCAGGAGTACAGTCTTTCTTGGGGTTATCAACCCTAAATCTCACCCCATTAGGTGTGTATGTTTCTACAGTTTACAGAATTGGGTGAGCTTTAGGGTTGACAACCCCAAGCAAGACCCCACTCATGATTTGATTTTGGCAAGAGGGTGGGGTTTTAGGGTTGGAAACCCTTAAACCACATTTCCCTCTTTTCACTTTAGCCTGATCCCTAAATGTTGCATTTATGCAGTTTTTTTGGAAAGAGGATAGCTAGATAGCTAGACAGACAGACAGATAGATAGACAGAGGTACAATAAATCCTCCAACATGGTCACCGTTGTGAAGGGCCTCATGAACATAGTTGGTGCTGGTGATGAGAAGCTTCCGTGGTACACAATGGACATTGTATTGTTTGAGGTATGTGACAAGCTGTTCAGAGACTATTCACTTGAGGACCTTGGACACAGGTGAGAGATAGAAATGGGTCTGTAATTGACAAGACTGGTGCGATCTCCACTTTTGAAAACTGGTGTAACCAGTGCAGATTTCCACATCTCAGTGAACTGTGCATAGCACAGGGAACATTTTTAGAATTCTAGGGATGAGTTGGGAAAGTTCCTCAACTGAAAGGACAAGAAGTTTCATATCAACCGAATCACTCCCATACCTTTTTTGCCAAGTATCCTACTGATGTATTTCGAGGTGCCTTTGAGTGAAACAGCCTTCAAGTAAAATGTAGGGCTTTCCTGTGAATCCATGCTGCCATTGGTCTTGTAACCAGCTGGATTCAAGATACTCCACAAGCCTTTCCTTTAAAAGCATCTTCATTAACATGAAGCAAGATTTTTGAAGATGGGAGCAGACATCTTGGCTCCCATATTAACATACTTATTTAATTGGAGCTTGTGTACATCTATATTTCTGGAGGTTTGGAAAATAGGGAAAACAATTCCTATATTTAAGGTAGGAGATGCAACCATCTCTACAAATGATAGACCTATTGTTCTACTGTCAACTCTATCCAAAATTATTGAAAGATTTGTGCATAATCAATTTTGTCAATATCTGGAACAGAATGAGTTGTTGTTCGACAGTCAGCATGGTTTAAGGGTGAGGAGGTCCACGAGCATAGCACTCATGGATTTTAGTGATATAGTTACATCTTTGAATATGATGAGGAATACTGGGGCCATGTTCATGGACCTCAGTAAAGCCTTTTACCTGGTTGACTTTGTTGCAAAGATTGTATAGAATTAGAGTTCATTCTGAATCACTGCAATGGTTTAAATCATTTCTCTTGAATAGGAAGCAGTGTGTGGCGTATAGACACTCAGTATCACAGTTGCAAGAAGTAACAAGAGGCGTTCCATAAGGCTCTATTTTGTCCCCCTGCTCTTTAATGTTTATGTTAATGATTTGCCAAATACTTTAATTAACAGTGAGGTCCGGCTATATGTGGATGACACTGTTTTGGTGGCATCAGCAGACAGCCACACCTCACTGGAACAGAAACTTCAGGATGATTTAGTGGCACAGGAATTATGGTTTGGCAAATTAGTTCTTAAACTCCACAGGGGAAAAAAATAAATGTATGCTTTTTTCTTTAGGATTGAAAAGAAACCAAGATGGTGAACTTAATATTAAATTTAGAAATGGGATAAAAGTAACTAGTATTAAAGGTTAAAAATACTTGGAGGTCCTTGTAGATTACAGGGTATCATATGTTGAACATGTCAATTGTATTGTAAAGAAAACAAACCAGAAGTTGGGTGCTTTAAGAAGGGTGTCAAATTGTTCCTGCTTCTTTTTGTGGTCCATCCCCCTTTCCTTGCACTGTGAAGAGTGGACAGAAGTATCTGTTCAGGATATCTTCCCTTACACAAATAATGATATGAAATGTTTTCATGCTGCTCACATAAAACTACCCATGTGATATGTGTGCTGCAAGCATGATTTAAATGTTAAATTGGAACTGATTGCATGCGTGTGGCATGCAAGCAGCAAGCAAGTGTGGAAAGCATGCTTTTTGTTAAATTAGAACAGACTGCATGCATCTGTCATGCGTGCAAAAAGCAAGTGACCACTGATAACTGCACATATAAAAGTTAAGTGACTTGTTCAGGATCACGCCATACACAAGTGGAGGTTGATAAGCTTCATACCCAGGTCTTCAGGTTTCCAATTCTCCTAGTTTGTAGTTCAGTGCCTTTAACCACTAAGCTATACTGCCTGCACACATATGGCTTGCTTGTAATTCAATACAAATCTGCATGCATCTGCACGTATGCAGCATGCTTATAGCCACTGTTATACTTTTTAGTTTTCTTGTCCCCCCTCATCTCAGCTGCACAGCTGAACTGTAGCACACATACCAATGGAAACACATGTGGATTTTCCCACCCCCCCACACACACTTACCCACAAAACTACTTAATTACTTCTTCTTGGCCTGTATTCCTACTATTTTCTCCCCATAGTTTTAAATGCTTCCACACAAACAGACTTTAAGGGGTAAACACAAAAGTAACAATAACTCGACAACCACCCACATGAGCAGTCCCCCGCCTGCACACACACTGTAGTGGGTGCGGCCATTCTGCTACAGACAACCCACCAAGTATAGCTGTAAGTTAAGAGCCTCTTACCTGAGTACTAGGGAGCCAGAGGCAGGAGTCTTCAAGAGATGATGTCCATGGCTCAGAGTGCTGGGGCGTACCCCCTAGAAATGAATGGAGTTATTTTGTATCACTATTTTATACATTATGATGGTGAGTTGGAGAATAATGAAGGCCACTGTTCTACCAAGAAAGCCCTTGTTAGTCAAGCGGCGGCCTTCATTAATCTCCAACTCTCCATCAATAATGTATAAAATAGTAATAAAAAATATCCCCAATCATTTCAGTGGTGCATGCCCCTGCAGTATCCCTTGCTCTATGTCATAATGTGCCTAAGCGTGGGGATGTGGAGGTCAGCTTCACTGGAGGGGGGGGCATAAGCCTGACTACAGTGTGACTCCAATAGTCTGTGCATACCATACCATGCAACTGACCCTGAATGCAAGGGATAGCCCTCATTTTACCCTTGAAAATTGCTCTGCTCCTCAACCATCCCTCATGGAAAACAAAACATACTGCTCACACAGAGGATGGTCTGTAAATTTATACTTTATGGCAGGGGCACCATTTCAAATTTCAGCAGGGGGAGCCATCAACCAGTGGATGCCAGGGGCTAGCTAGCCTCTAGGTGGTGAGATCTAGAATGTCTATAATGTCTCTAATAGGTAAAACTCATTTGTTGTGACTGAAAAGTGGTATGCAAATCAGGAAAAATTCAAATGTATCAGATTAATCTGTCTATACCCTGGAGTGGTGCATCAGATTTTGCCTTAAACCCACCCAGTTACTAACCAATTTTTTTTCCTGGCTGAAGTTCTGCCCCCCAAAATAAAATGTTTTCCTGATTTCGCTGTCTGACTCCATTCCATTCAATACCCATCCTATATGAGTGGTGAAGCCACCCAAAGGCACAGAAACTTGAAAAACACATCAACAGTTTGGTCCTTCCTCCTTCCCCAATCCTCCTGAAAAACAAAATGATTTACTTTTACTTACCCAGCCATCGGGCCAGAACTTGTGGGCTAGCCCACCATGCCACCAGCCCAGTTTTCAGTCCACTCCTCCTCCTCTATCTTTTTGTCAGAAGCTGGGATACTAGAACCTACCATCCCAGGTCTCCAACATGGTCTGCAACCAAGTCACCTCACCAACTGAACCCACCCAACCTGCGTTGCTTGCTTCTTACTTGGCTGCTGCTGCACTGCACTGATCAAGCCCTATGAAGGCTGCCAACACCGCTGTCACCACTGCTGCTAGGCCTAGCTTGCTGCCATGGGGAGGGTCAGTGCTTTTTTTTTTTTTGTAAGGCAAACCTAGTAGAGTAAGTTGGTAGCTTAGTCTTGAGTTAGCTTCTAGCTCACCCTTTGCCCCTTCATCCACTAGGGAGATGGGGACTCACTAAGAGTAGACCAACAAAAATATATTATCACAACACTGCAATTGAGAGTTCAGTGCTCACTGACTCCTCCAAGCTATAGTGTACAGCCTGCCTACTCTGTGGCGGGAAAGGCAGTGTCACGCTCACATGAATCGTGCTCTTGCTTGGTTGGAGCTCCTCCACATAATGTGTGATGGTACCACCGTTAATAGGTGGAGGGAGCGGACAATGCAATACAGATGCAGTCCAGTCAGGAGTACAACTTCAGCGTGAGCACACATAGGCCAGGGGGCACTTATTGCACAAAAGACTAAATCCAAATTTAATGACATTATATCCACACCATAAGAACAACCTAGGAACAAATGCAGGTGGGGGGGCAAGTGCCCCACTATGCCCTACCTAAATGGCAACCCTGCTTTATGGTAGAAATTCATTCTTGGGTGCTAATATCAGTACAAGAAAATACAGCGGTTTCCACTGTGCTCAGAGCTACTGTATCTCCATGGTTCAGGATATGTCCTGATCATTGTGAGGGTTAGTGTCCCTCATTTTAAGTGTCCATGTCCCTCATTTCAATGGCAAAATGTGAGGTATGGTGCATGCTTCCAAGACCCTACTCAGCACAAAGGGTGCTGAGCATGGCCATAGTGTACATACTCCATACAGAATGACACAGAGAAAGTAAGTGAGCAGAAACAGTCATGAGAAACACATTTGTAGCACAAAATTTGCATGGCCCAAAACAAAAAGGTCATGCTTCACAACACAGAGACCCCTCTTCACACATCTGGAATGGGGGATGTTGCTAACTATATCCTAGGCATTTAATGCAGTAAGTAAACAATACTTTACAAATGAATGGCAATTTAATGACAACAATCAAAATCCATTAAACAACTTGCAAAAGGATCAGAATTAATGAGTTTATCTAACTGTAATAGGAAATCAATGAAAAAAAAACTATTTTAATGGCTCTAATTGCCAGCAGTAGTATGAGAAATAGAAACATGGAATTTGATGGCAGATAAGGACTGCTTGGCCCACTTAGTCTGCCCATTTCCCTACCTAATGGATAAACTGCAGATTCTAGTTAACCAACAGCCTACTTCCTCCTACCACTGTCTAGAATTACCTTACGTCTGTCCCATGCATTCTTGAATTTCCCCCACTGTTTTTGATTCCACAATCTCCTCAGGAAGGCTGTTCCATGCATCCACAACCCTCTCCATGAAAACACACTTCCTCACATTACCTCTGAGCTGTCCACGCTCTATCTTCAAATTGTCCCCCTTGTTCTTGCACATCTCTTTTTCTGAAAGGTGCTACCCTCTAGGACTTTCTTGATTCCCTTGAGGTACTTGAAAGTTTCTATTATGTCCCCCCTCTCCCTTCTTTCCTCAAGGGTATACATATTAAGCTCCTTTAGTCTCTTTTTGTATATCTTCTGGCGCAGACACCGCATCATTTTAGTTGCCCTCCTCTGGACAGCCTCCATCCTGTCTATGTCTTTGCAGAGATGGGGTCTCCAGAACTGCATGCAGTACTCCAGATTGGGTCTCACCAACTGTCTGTACAGAGGGATAATAACTTCCTGTTATCTACTGGTGATGCCTGTACCTGTGTATCCCAGTGTCCCCCCAGCCCTCCTTACTGCCGTCTCACATTGCTTGCCCATATTTAGGTCATCTGACTACCCCCAGGACCTTTCCATTTTTATTGTTGTTAGTATTTCACTATTTATTTAGTACTGGATAAATTTCTGGTTAACCAACAGGACCCAGCAGGTTAGGATCAATGCTATCTATTCCAGTGATGTGGGCGTGACTAGTGGTGTGCCACAGGGATCAGTTCTGGGCCCAGTACTAGTCGATATTTTTATCTCAGACATGCAGATTAGCTCCAGGAACATACTTTCAAAATTTGCTGATGATACAAAACTAGGTGGTAGGGTGGATTCTGACCATAACATGGACTTATTAATAAACAACCTTTCAGTATTACAGCATTGGGCACAGACAAATAAAATGACATTCAATACAGACAAATGTTCTGTTCTCCATCTGGGTTATAACAATCCTAAACAAACTCATACACTATACAATATTATAATAAAATCTTCAACATGTGAAAGAAACTTGGGCATCCTGATAAATGACAAATTATCCTCCTCTAATCACTGTAATCATGTAGCTAAAACCTCCAACTCACTACTTAGATGCATCAACCATATGTTTATATCTAAGACTGAGGAATGTATTGTCCCATTGTTCAAAGCATACATCAGACCATATACAGATTATTGGTCACCAGTGTGGAGTCCATACATGGTCGGGTACATACAAGTGATTGAGAGAATTCAGAGAAAGACAACTAAAATAATTCCTCATTTAGCATCACTACCGTATCCAGAGAGCCTTCAAAAAACAGGCCTACACTCACTGGAGTTTAGGCGCACTGAAGGTGATCTTTTGCTTTTTTATAAAATTCTTATATCACCTTCTCTGATGGAAAAATGTGGTATTGTTAAAACACAAAGAAAAACAGTACCTAGACTCCACAATCAACAACTAATAGTAAGCAAAGTAAAAACAAACAAGAGGCTTCATTTCTTTTCAGTAAGAACACCAAGGCTCTGGCCTGGAAACAGCTACCACAAGAGCTAGTAGACTGTAATTCCTTTGAATCCTTAAAAAAAGGATGTAGATCATTGGCTCTTCAAAAACTATAACAAAGTGAAATTCCCCACACATGTGGGGGACAATCAAGATAGGCTATAAAGCTTCCTTTTGTCCTTACTCACCTATTAAACCCCAAATTGTGTACTCTACCCCTGGGTTTTTGTTTGCCAGGTGCATTACTTTGCCCTTCTTTTCATTGAATCTGAGCTGCCATACATTTGTCCATTCCTCCAATCTTGCCAAGTCCCTTCTCATCCTTTCCACCCCACCTTGTGTATCAACCCTGTTGCAGATCTTTGTGTCATCTGCAAAGAGACATACTTTTTCTTCCAGTCCCTCCTCAATGTCACTTATAAAGACATTAAAGAGGACCAGTCCCAGTACTGAACCCTATGGTACCCTGCTAGTAACCCCCCTTTCTTCAGAGTGGACTCCGTTTACTATTACCCTCTGCGTCCTGTTGTCCAGCCAATTATTTACCCAGGTTACCACCTTGGGATCCACCCCAAGGCTGGCTAACTTGAATATTAATCTTTTGTGTGGGACTGTGACAAATGCTTTGCTAAAGTCTAGGTAAGCCATGTCCACAGCCCCTCCGTGGTCTACTACTTTGGTCACCCAGCCAAAGAAATCTATTAGATTCATCTGACATGACCTTCCCACTGTGAATCAATGTTGCCTTGGGCCCTGTACCCCACTGACCTCTAGGTACTCACCAATTTTTTCCTTCAGAAGTGATTCCATCATTTTCCGTACCACTGAGGTCAAACTAACAGGTCTGTAGTTTTCTGCCTCTGCCCTACTCCCACTTTTGTGAAGTGGAATCACATCTGTCCTCCTCCAGTCCTCAGGTACCACTCCATCCTCCCATGATTTGTTAAAGAGGGTAGTCAGTGATGTCGCAAGTTCTACCTTTAGTTCTTTCAGAATTCTGGGGTGGATCCCATCAGGCCCCATTGCTTTGTCCACCTTCAGTTTTAAGAGTTCTTTCAGAACCCTTTTTTCTGTGAAATGACTGAAATTGACCCCCCTATCCACAGTGTTTATATTGTTTGGTTTACGTACCGCCCCCTCCTCTTCTTTTGTGAATACTGAGCAGAAGTATTCATTCAGTATTTCTGCTTTTTCACAGTCACCCTCTGCCCACGTTCCCTCCCTTTTATTAAGCCTCAGTAACCCTCCCTTGGTCTTTTTTCGCTCCCTAATGTACCTATAAAAGGTTTTATCCCCTTCTTAACAGAGTTGGCTCTCTTTTCCTCAGTTTTGGCCTTTGCTATTCTGACTGCCTTTCCTGCCTACTTCTGCTTTAACTGATATAGTTCTCTGCCTTGCTCCTTCTGTGTTTCCTTATATTTCTTGAATGCTATCCTTTTCTCTTTAACCTTCCCTGCCACCTCTTTTGAGAACCGAAGTGGCTTTTTCCTTCATTGAATTTTATTGATTTGCTTTACACAAAGGCTTGTTGCCTCTGTGATCGCAGTTTTGATTTTTCCCCATTTTTCCTCCACCCCTCCTTCTTGCCTGTTTGCTAGTGTTTTTCTGATGTGTTTTTTTTAGATGAAATTTGTACCAGCTTAGCTGCTGCACACATGGCAAACGTGCAACATGTGAACCTGATGTGATTTTTAAATGATGTTCACATCACCTTTACTGCTACACTCACGTCAAGCATGCAACATGCGAAGCTGATGTGATTTTTAGAAGATGTTCACACCAGCTTACCTGCTGCACACATAAGAAGCTTGCAACATGCGGACCTGAATTATTTTTTAGAGCTGGTTCACTTAGGTTCCCTTTGTGTATGCGAACTGTATGCAAACATTGCACAATTAAGCATGTGGCATGCATTCTGCATGTACACATCACACTTACATTTCTGTAAGGGTGCTTTTTCCTGAGACTCCTCTGCATGGTCTTCACCTCTCCTTTTGTAACCTCACAATCCCTCCCCTTGTCTTTCTCTTTTCACCTATGCACCTAAAAAAGGTCTTATTCCCCTTAGTTACCCCTTTGGCTATCATTTCCTCAGTTTGTGCCCTTCTGCCCCTCACCACCTTCCCTGCTTGACTCTTATGCCTCGCTGTCCTCTTTTCTCTGCATCTGTTTATACCTTCTGAATGCTGTCCTTTTAGATTTAACCTTTGCAGCCACTTCCCGAGGGAACCATAGCTATCTCTTTTTTCTCCTGTTTTTGCTTACTGTACTTCTTTTGAGGCAGAAGGTTTGTTGCCTTTCCTGTGCCATCCCTTAATTTGGTCCACTGTTCCTCCACCCCTCCCAGGCTATCTCTCTGCTAGGTCATCCCTGAGGCATTCAATATATTATATCCACCCTCCTGAAGTCCAGGACACTCATCCTTGTGTGGTTTGCTTCTGTTGCCACCCTTATGTTGAACCACACTGTATGATGACCACTACTGCCCAGGTGACTTCCCACCTTGATGTCTGCAACTCTGTCCCTGTTTCTAAGCACCAGGTCCAGTGTTGCCCCATCATGACTGGGCTCCCTGACTAGTTGCCTGAGAAAAACATCCTGCAAGGAGTCTAGGATGTCCTTCCTTGTAACTGAGGTCTTGGTTGGGAGGCTCTGATCTACTGTGCATCTGGCAGATTGAAGTCCTCCACCAGCACCAACTCTGTTTTTTCTGCCATTTTGTGAGATGGCTTCCCTCAGTGTCTTATCCAGTTCCTCCCCTTTTGTTGGAAAATAATAAAATGAAGCTGTGCAAATGCACACCAAAACAGGTCCAAAGTAGTTTATTAAGCTGAGTTCAGTGTGATAAAAACTGGGCCAACACCCTTATATCTGGGGCCCCCTGATAAAGCCTGCTATGAATGGTGATATGTAGGAAAATTAGTCCACATATCATCACACTAAACTTGGCTTAATAAGCTACTTTAGACCTGTTTTGCTGTATACATAGCTTCAGTTTATTATTTTCCAGTTTGTTCTCTGTGTCAGAGTGCCTTTTTGGGCAGTGGTTTGCAGTCCTTCATTGTTATCCCCCCCCCCGTGTTGAAGGTCTGTATATCATCCCAGTGTAAACAGTGGCTCGGGCTCCTATCTCCAGGGTGACCCACAGTATCTCCAGCCTCTCCTTTCTCCCCTGGTTCCCTTGCAGTTCTGTCACCTTGATTCCTTCAGTTACATTCAGCACAACCCCTCCACCCTTCCTCCCCAACCTATCCTTCCTGAACTGAATGTAGCCTGATATGGTCATATCCTAGTCATGGTTACCTGTACACCATGACTCAGTAATAGCCACAATATCCAGATCTGGCTCCACAGTGATGGCCTCCAGTCCTTGCATTTGCACGCATGGACCTATATACCTTGCTCCCACTCCGCAAGCAACACCTTCCCCTTCCTCCACTTTTGCCCCACCTCATTTTCCCCTTCTGATTTTGTTACTTTTGTTACTCTACTTCACTGCTGTTTCCATTATCCTGCTGCCTAGGGGATTCTTCTCCCCTTGGGACCTCTATTCCTACTGCTTCAGGCTGTGGGAGGGCAGTTTTTGCCTCCCAATTTCTTTCTGCCACCCCTTCAGCTAGTTTAAATGTTCATCAAAGTAACATTTAAGTAATTCACTGAGGACAGCAATTCCAGATGCAGGCCATCTCCTCTGTATAGGCCCTTATCCCTCCAAGTTGATCTCCAGTTCCCAAAATAACCAAACACCTCTCCTCTGCCATTCCTTCAACCATGAGTTGAAGCTCCTGGTATGCAGTACCCTATTCTTCCACTGGTTGTAGACTGGTAGCACCTCAGTAAAAGCCACTGTGCATGCAACTTGCCTTAGACCACTGCTGAGTTCCCAGAACTCTCCCTGCTCAATCTCAGCCTCATCCCTTGCTAAGTCATTATTCCCTAGGTGGACAATAACATCCAGCTCTCCCTTGCCCTGCCACCCTAGTGATCCTTAGGATCTGCTGTCCACAGAGCTGTGCAGAAAAAAAAATCTTCCATCTGCAAAGTTTCTGCAAAAGTCGAACTTTCACTTCTGTTAAAATTCAGAAATCAAATTAGCAACTTTTGTGGAAATTCCAGCTTAGAACAGCAGAATAAATGTATGAATTTTGGATTATTGTTTTGGTCGGTTTTGCTTACTTTTTTCCGCAATTGAATACAATAATTTGCAGTTCATACATTTATTCTGCAGTTCAGTGAATCACTGAACTGTGGAATAAATATATGAACTGTGGATTAATGTATTAAAAAGTCTACAGAACTGATCACTGAACTGTGGAATAATTACATGTATTGCAGAATAATCCATTATACTGCAGAATAAAATTCCTCAGAACTGTCATTCCGCAGTTCATGTGTACTGTTCTGCAGTTAAGGTCAAAAATTCCACAGAACAGAGCCAAAATCTGCCAAACACATTCAGAAAATTCCGATCTCGCCAATGGCAGAAGTTTGGAAAATTTCGCAAAATTTTTGAAATTTCTTGAAAAAGCAGAATTCACAACTTTTGCCCAGCTCTAGCTGTCCATCCTTCTGAGCTATGGTGCCAAGCAGGGTACAGAGTCAGAAGAGCACTGTCAATAACAGCGCCATCCACTACAGCGCTGTACTGACAGCGCTCTCCACCACAGCGGCAGGACAGAATGCCACAGCAGCACAGAGCACCAACACACAGTTTTAATGAATTTTTATGTGGGGGGAGCTTGGCCCCCTGCACTCCCCCATACTAAAAGATTCTCACTCCAAGGGGGAAAGGCAAATGTGTGGAGCCTTGGAATACTGTTTCCACGGCCCTTTGTAAAAAAAAAAAAAAAAAAGAAAAGTCCAGCAATGAAGAAATAAAGGGAGGCCAGGATTAGCACCCTGATCTCCGACATCATTTTGCTGAACTGTTCCATGCCTTGGTCCTCCCTACCATGACAGCAGCTCAGCCAGCCTCTTGAAATCCTCTACCCATCAGCTTTTCCCTAGCACAACGGACAGCAACCTGGTGAGTGCTTACTGCATAGTGCTATTAAATCCCTATCACTGTCTGTGGGAGTGCTATTCTAACCGGTCACCCCAAGGAGGCACCATTCCTCTCTCTCCCCCCCTTCCTGTTGCCAAGTCTACCCCTCAACATAGTTCCCCATTAGAATCTGCTTCCTTTTCTGTTGGGGTCCTGAACCTCCCACCTTGGGTCCTCTCCTGTAGAGGACACCCACATTGTCTCTTGTCACTAGCTCAGGTGCCTTCTCCGGGTAGTCCTGTCCCAGCAGAACATGACAGGATGGCTGGGAGGAGGCACCCAAAGTAGTGGCAAGGGACAGGATTGTGTCAATGGCTGCAGATTGCTTGTGATTGCCATCCCCAGGCCCTTCTCTTCCTCTGAGACTGTGACCTTCATCGTCCAAGTCTGAACTCAACCCTGGGGTTCTTGCTTCCTGTGTGCATTACCTTACACTTTTTAGCATTGAAACACAGTTGCCAGATTCCAGACCACCTTTCCAACCTACCCACATGCTCCTTCAGGTATCTTATGCTCTCCTCCATGTCCACCCTCCAACAGAGCTTGGTATTATCTGTGAAAAGACATGTCTTGACTTTGATGCTGTTCCGAATGTCACTAATGAATACATTGAACAGGACTGGACAAAGCACTGACCCCTGTGGGATCCTGCTGCTAACTCTTCTCATCTTGGAGTGGTCCTCCTTACCACCACCCACTTCTTTCTATCCCTTAGCCAGCTTTTCACCCACCTGGCAGGTTTCTCCCCTGTCCCCATGTCTTCCAGCTTTTTGATCAACCCTTTTGTGGGGGACTGAGTGAAAGCCTTGCTGAAGTGTAAGTATACTATACAGGAACACAAAAAAAAGCCACAATAGGAGAGCAGGGTGCCTGCAGTAAACTACAAGAACACAAAACAACAAACTGGACACAACAAGACAGATACTATGTGATGTTGTGCAAGTTAATTAAGGGTGCACACCACCACTTTACACTCAATATTTCACAAATATGCTTTTTCAAGAGTCACTCTTGAAAAAGTATAGTAGTGAAATGTTGAGTTTAAAGTGGTAGTGTGCACCCTTATTCACCTTAATTAACCTGTGTGGCACTACACAGTATTTATCCTGTGCTGCGGTTTATTTGTTTAATCCTAGAGAGAGCCCGGTTTGTTGTTTTGTGCACTAGGTATAGTATGTCTACCGCCTGACCCCTGTCCACTGCGGTAGTGATCCAACTGAAGAAGCTGATGAAATTTGTTATTGTATGACCTCACTGCCATAAACTCATGCTGCCTGCTATACTGGAGCCCATTTGCCTGAAAGACCTTGACCAATGCAATGGAATGGAATGTTGGCATACATAGGCAGGGGCATTACTAGCAGAATAGCACACACACACAGTATCCTTCTCAGAGGTGCTGCCTGTCAATGGCATGGGGGAGGCGAGGGTAATTAGCACCATGCAGTTTAATAAATGGTTGGAAAAATGGTGTGGAGCACAGGGGTTTGGCTTCATTGGGGACTGGGGTTCCACCTCCAGGGACACCAGCCTATACTGGCAGGATGGTCTACATCTGTCCAGGAAGGGAACAAGTCTTTTCAGCAATCGGTTTAAATGCTTCATTGGCAAGCTTTTAAACTAGTCAAAGGGGGAGGCACTGATAAGCAGCAGGAAAATCCCAGTCTCCATACAAAACAGGGAACTAAATGAGAAAAAGACTGAGGTAGAAAGGTCAGCGGGGATGCTGCAACAGAAGGTAAAACCATCAAAAAATGGAGAGCAATGAGTACCAATGCCCATAGTCTGGGTAACAAACTTCCTGAATTAGTGGCCTTGATGAAGGAGGAACATCTGGATATCGTGGCAGTCACAGAAACATGGTACACACAAAACCATGACTGGGACATAAAAATACCAGGCTACACTATCTACAGGAGGAATAGGGAGGGTAAAAGAGGAGGAGGAGTAGCTCTTTACATAAGTGAAGGAATAAAAGCAACAGAACAAAAGGGTAAACAGGGAGGAGAAGAAGCACTGTGGGTAAATTTGGAGACAGGCAATGGCACCACAATCCGCACAGGGGTTGTATACAGACCCCCTTCTCAGGGGGAGGAAATGGACAAGGAAATGATAGAAAGTATACTTAGAATGGCAGAAAAAGGGGAGATATTGCTGATGGGTGATCTGAATATGCCAGATGTTAACTGGAGTGCAGTTGCAGCAGCCACTTCGAAGAGTGGAGTTATTCTAGATGCCCTACAGGGGGCATGCCTTAGACAACTAGTATTGGAGCCCACTCAAGAGGGAGCAATATTAGACCTGATTCTCTCAAATGGAGATGGAGAGAGGATCACAGATGTAGAAGTGGGTAGCCATCTGGGAACTAGCGACCATCGAACAGTATGGTTCACAATAAACACAGCAATAGAGTCAAGCCATACAAAGGCAAAAGTACTGGACTTTAGGAGGGCTGACTTTGCCAAAATGGGTGAGTGCCTAAGGAATGCACTAGCAAATGGGCAGGAAGGAGGGGTGGAAGAACAATGGGGAATAATAAAAACTGCCATCACAGAGGTACCGAGCCTTTGTGTGAAGCAAATAAACAAAACAAAATGGCATAAGAAACCACTATGGTTCTCAAAGGAAGTGGCAGTGAAGGTTCAAGAGAAAAAGAAAGCATTCAGGAAGTACAAGGAATCACAGAAGGAGCAGGACAGAGAACTGTATCAGTTAAAGCAAAAGGAGGCTGGGAAGGCAGTCAGAACAGCAAAGGCCCAAACCGAGGAAAAGATAACCAACTCAGTTAAGAAGGGGGATAAAACCTTTATATGTACATCAGGAGCAAAGGAAGACTAAGGGAGGGATAGTGAGGCTTAATAAAGGGAGAGAGGGTGGGCAGAGGGAGACTGTGAAAGGCAGAGATACTAAACAAATATTTTTGCTCAGTATTTACAAATGAAGAGGGGAGGTACATAAAACAAACAGTAGAAACACTCTGGATACGGAAGTTGATACCAGCCCATTTACTGAAGAAAGGGTTCTGAAAGAACTCTTAAAACTGAAGGTGGACAAAGCAATGGGGCCTGATGGATTCATCCCAGAATTCTAAAAGAACTAAGGGTAGAACTAGTGACACCACTGACTACCCTTTTTAACAAATCATGGGAGGATGGGGTGGTACCCGAGGACTGGAGGAGGGCAGATGTGATTCCCCTTCACAAAAGTGGGAGCAAGGCAGAAGCAGGAAACTACAGACCTGTTAGTTTAACCTCAGTGATAGGGAAAATGATGGAATCACTTCTGAAGGAAAGAACTGTCAAGCATCTAGAGGCCAGAGGGGCACAGGACCCTAGGCAGCATGGATTCACAGCAGGAAGGTCATGCCAGACGAATCCGATAGATTTCTTTGACTGGGTGACCAAAGTAGTAGATCAGGGAGGGGCTGTGGACATGGCCTACCTAGACTTTAGCAAGGCATTTGACACAGTCCCACACAAAAGATTAATATACAAGTTAGCCAGCCTGGGAGTGGGTCCCAAGATGACAGCCTGGGTAAAGAATTGGCTGGAGAATAGGACCCAGAGAGTAATAGTAAATGGAGTCCACTCAGAAGAAAGGAGGGTTAACAGTGGGTACCGCAGGATTCAGTATTAGATCGTCCTCTTCAATGTCTTTAGAAGCGACATTGCAGAGAGACTGAAGGAAAGTGTGTCTCTTTGCAGATGACACAAAATCTGCAACAGAGTTGATGCACAGGGTGGGGTGGAAAGGATGAGAAGGGACTTGGCAAGGTTAGAGAATGGTCAAATTGGCAGCTTAGATTCAATGCTAAGAAGTGCAAGGTAATGCACCTGGGAAACAAAACCCAGGGAAGAGTACATAATGGGGGTGAGATACTAACGACAACAAAATGGAAAGGGACCTGGGGTAGTCATATCAGATGACCTAAAGGTGGGCAAGCAATGTGAGAGGCAGCAAGGAGGGTTGGGGGGATACTGGGATGCATAGGGAGAGGCATCACCAGTAGAAAACAGGAAGTTATTATTCCTCTGTACAGACAGCTGGTGAGACCCCATCTGGAGTACTGTGTGCAGTTCTGGAGACCCAATCTCTGCAAAGACATAGACAGGATGGAAGCTGTCCAGACGAGGGCAACTAAAATGGTGCAGGGTCTGCACTGGAAGACATATGAAGAGAGATGAAAGGAGCTTAATATGTATAGCCTCGAGGAAAGGAGGGAGAGGGGGGACATGATAGAAATGTTCAAGTACCTCAAGGGAATCAACAAAGTTCAAGAGGGTAGCATCTTTCAAAAAGAGGTGCAAGAACAAGAGGGCACAATTTGAAGATAGAAGGGGGGCTCAGAGATAATTTTGGAAGTATTTTCACAGAGAGGGTTGTGGATGCATGGAACGGCCTTCCAGAGGAGGTTGTGGAGTCAAAATCAGTGGTGGAATTCAAGCATGCATGGGACAGTCATAAGGCCATTCTAGGGGGTGAGGGTAGGAAGAAGTAGGCTGCTGGTTAACTAGGATCTGCAGATTATCCAGTAGGTAGGGAAATGGGCAGACTGGGTGGGCCAAGCGGTCCTTATCTGCCGTCAAGTTCTATTTTCTATGTTAAGGGGGAAGGTAATAATGGCCATTACAAAGCCATAGAGAGGTCGCACCTGGAGTATGGGGTTCAGTTCTGGAGGCCACATCTCTGCAAGGATATAGATGCACTGGAGAGGGTTCAGAGAAAGGTGACCAAGATGATGCAGGGAAAGTCATACGAGCAGAGGTGTAAGGACCTGGATTTGTACACACCGGAGACAAGGAGGGAAAGGGAAGACATGATTGAAACTTTTAAATATGTAAAGAGGCTCAATAAAGAGGGAGAAGAGAGTTTACTTAAGAGAAAGGAGGGGGTCAGAACTAGAGGGCACAGCCTCAGACTGCAAGGAAAAAGATACAGAGGCAATGTGAGAGAGCATTTCTTCACGGAGAGGGTGGTGGAGCCCTGGAACAGACTACCAGATGAAGTGGTGGGGTCTAAATCAGTGGAAGAATTCAAGAGAGCATGGGACAAGCATATGGGACTGAGTATCGGGGGGAGGGCTAGGGCTGGCAGGAGGGGGAGGTGTAGGGGAAAAAAGGGCAAACTAGATGGGCCGGTATGGTCCTTTTCTGCCATCAAGCTTCTATGATTCTGTTATTCTATGAACCTTTCCTTTTGAATGGTTTCTATCAGTTTGCCAAAAATTGATGTCAAGGTGACTGGTCTATAGTTTCTCGATTCATCTCTTGGTCAGTTGTTATGCAAGGGCATCACATCAGCAGTCCTCCACTCCTGCAGAAACCACCCTGTGTCAAGACATCAGCTGAGCAGGCCAACCAGGGGTGCTATGAGGACTGCCCCAAGCTCTCCCAGCACCCTTGGGTGTATGCGATGCAGCCCTGGGCACTTTTCCACATTGAGTGTCTTGACCCTTTTGAGGACTCTGTCCTCTGTTATTGCTTTCTCTCTCATCTCCACTGCCCTCATCCCTATTTCCCCAGTGGAAGTGGCCCATCCTTCTCCTTTGTGAAGACTGAGCATAAATAACTATTTAGTACTTCCCCTTCTCCCTGTTTTCCTCCACCCACTCCATCCCTCTTCTCAGCTTCACTCTGTCCTCCTTTGTTTCTCTTTTCTCCTGGATGTAACAGAAGAAGGTCTTATCACCATCTTTGACCCCTATAGCTATTCTTTATTTTTTCCATTCAACTTTTATTAAAGTTTACAATACAGAGAACGAATCCACAAGACACTTGACATAAGGAAGCTGTAATTGCTATACAAAGTTGTACTGATTCGTCCTCTCCCTGCCCACCCCTTCCCCCCCCTCACTTATCCCCCGAACCCCAGTGCAGCATCATACCAACCCAACTACATCATGCATTGCAATGAGCGTACATTTCAAGCTTGTAAAGAGTACAGGGTTTGAAGAGAGCCCCATATCCTATTAAACTTGTTAAGTTTATTAGAAAGGCTTTCGATGGTTCTCTCCGTTCTGAGATTAGCAAGAAGCTCCTGGAGCCACTCAAGGTAGGACAAATTGTCAGAATCTTTCCAATGTCTAAGAACCACCTTTTTAACGGACATGGAAATTATTGCCATATAATATTTCCTACACCGTACAGAAATACCAGAAAAATCCCCAAAAAGACATACTCCCGGAGTAAACAAATCTGAGAGCCCCAACAGTGGATCAATTCTTTGTTTAATGATGGTCCAAAGTAAAGCAACTCCGGGGCATTTCCAAAAAATGTGAAGAGGGTCACCAGGGTGCAACTTGCATCTAGTACAGTTCGGAGAGGGCACCACACCCAACTTGGCCAACTTCTGCAGGGTATAGTAAATATTGTGCAAAATTTTAAATTGCATTAATCTAAGTCTGTCCTGCAGTAAACATTTGTGACAGTTATGCCAGAGTTGAGGCCAATCTAATTCCTTCTCTGGAAAAAGGGAAGACCAATATGTAACTGGGGCAAGGTTATCAGGGTATGCCCATGCAAATAAAATGCTATATATGTTTGACACCGCATGGGGCAATCCAGCCAACTCTGCAAGAGTGGCCTGAAAACTAATATGGGAAGCAGGGGCCTATAGCTGTTCTAAGTTTTGTCCCTGACTTGGCCTGCTTTACCACCATGCAAGCTGATTTCAGCTGCCCTGCTTATTCAGCCTTGCCCTCTTCCCTCTGTGCCTTCTTGTATTTCCTGTATGAAGCCCTTTTCACTCTCACTGCTTTCCCCTAGCATCGTCCCCATTCATACAAAATCCACCCTCCTGAAGTCAAGAACACACGTTTTCATGTTCAGCACTTCACATCTTATATCTACCTGAAATCACATGGACTGGTGGTTGCTCCCTTCCTGGTGCTCAGCAACTCTGGTGCTAAGGAACTAGAGAGGAAGATGAGTCTCTTTATGGATGACACAAAAATCTGCAACAGGGTGGACACCCAGAAGGAGGTGGAGAGAATGCAAAAGGATCTGGGGAAACTAGAGGAGTGGTCTAGGGAGTGGAAGGTGGGTTTCAGTGCCAAAAAGTACAACGTTATGCACCTAGGGCAGGAAAACCAGGGGATGTGTATCAGATAGAGGGAGGTACAAACAGTTACCAAGCAAGAGAGGGACCTTGGAGTAATCATACCTTATGATCTCAAGGTGGCAGGGCAGTGTGACAGGACAGCAGGCAAGGCAAGCTGGATGCTGGATGCATAGGAAGGGGGGTCTCTAGCAGGAGAAGAGAGGTGGCATTGCCCCTGTATCACTTACTTGTGAGACCTCATCTGGAGTACTGTGTCAAGTTCTGGAGGCTGCACCTCCACAAAAACATCAACAAGGTGAAAGCAATCCAGAGGAAGGCTACTAAAATTATATAGGGGTTGCATGAGAAACCATATGAGTAGAGACTGTGGGAAGTCAACATTACTCCCTAGAGGAAAGGAGAGTGAGAGGGGACATGACTGAGACCTATAAGTACCTCATGGGGGTGAACAGGGTACAGGAAGGGAGTCTCTTTAATATAAGGAGGATCATCAGAACAAGGGGGCATGTTGTGAAGCTTGGGGGGGTTAACAGGAATGTGAGGAAATATTTCTTTACAGAAAGGGTGGTGGAAGCTGGAACAACTTGCCAGAGGAGGTGGTGGGGGTGAAGACAGTGGGTAGCTTCAAGCATGCATGGCATAGGCACATGGGTATAAGAAAAAGGGGTAATGAAGGAAAGATAGACACCTGTGAAAAATAGAGTCCAGGGTGTAGTTTAGGCATGGAAAATAGGGTAGTCTAGATAGTCCTACTGGTCCTTTTCTGCCCACAGATTCAGTTTCTATGTTAATGTGATTGATATTCATCAGTGCTAGGTCCAGGATGGCATGATCTGTTGTCAGTGCCATCACTGCCTGCATCAACAATCCATCCTGGAATGCATCTAGGATCACTTGATACCTGCTGCTGCTGGCCTGTTGGATGCTCCAATCCAGATTTGGCATGTTAATGTTCCCCACTATTACCACTTCCCCTGCAGCAGAATCGTAGGTTATGGCTGGGTAACAATGGTGTAGAATACTCTCCAATCTAATTATCGACAAACAAGATATCAATTAAACTAAACAGAGGAAAAAATAGCACAGGAGGTAAAAAAAGGGGACAAGATATTTTATAGGTACATTAGTGAAAGGAGAAAAACCAGGGGTGGGATAGTAAGGCTAAAAGGGGAAGAAGGGTAGTGTGTGGAAGGGGACCTGGTAAAAGCATCTATACTGGACAAATATTTTTGTTCTGTATCCATGGAAGGAAGAGAAGGTGAGGGTCCACAGTTAGGCATCATGAATAAATATGGGGAGGGAGATCGATACCAGTCCATTTACAGAAGACGGAGTCCTAAAAGAACTCACAAAACTGAAAGTGGATAAGGCACTGGAACCAGATGGGACACATCCTAGAACATTAAGGGAACTACAGGAGGTGCTGGCAGCACCACTGGCAGCCCTGTTCAACAAATCACTCGATATGTGAGTGGCTCCAGAGGACTAGGGGGACAGATGTAGTCCCTCTTCACAAAAGTGGGAGTAAGGAGAAGGCTGGAAACTATAGACCAGTCAATCTCACCTCAATAGTGAGGAAAATTATGGAATCACTACTTAAAGAAAGGATTGTGGAACACCTTGAATCCAGCAGAGCAAAGTATCCGAGACAGCATGGATTCACAGCAGGAAGGTCATGTCAAACAAATCTAATTGATTTCTTTGATTGGGTGACTAGGGTAATGGATCAGTGAGGAGCAGTGGCTGTGGTCTACCTGGATTTCAGTAAGACCTATGATTCAGTTCCACATAGAAGACTGGTGAACAAACTGGGCTGCCTGGGAGTGGGTCACAAGGTGATAAACTGGGTTAAGAACTGGTTGAGTAATAGAAGACAGAGGATCATGGTAAATGGAGCTCAATCTGAGGAGAGGAGGATGACCAGCAGGGTGCCGCAGGGATCAGTCCTGGGGGCAGTCCTGTTTAATGTCTTCATAAGTGACATTTGCGGAGGGGCTGGAAGGGTAGATGTGCCTCTTTGTGGATAACACTAAGATCTGCAACAGGGTGGACACGTTGGGAGGGGTGGAAAAAATGAGGAGGGACCTAGGTAAACTGGAGGAATGATCTAGAGTGTGGCAGCTCAGATTCAATGGGAAAAAGTACAAAATCATGCATTTGGGGCACAAGAACCCTGGAGAAGATTACATCGGGGGGGGATATTGATGGTCACCAAACAGGCAAGGGATCTGGGGGTAATCATATCTGATGACCTAAAGGTGGCCGAACAATGTGACAAGGCTGTGGGGAGAGCCAGTGGGATGCTAGGGTGCATAGGGAGAGGTATCAGCAGCAGAAGAAAGGAGGTGGTGATGCCACTGTACAGATCATTAGTGAGGCCTCATTTGGAATACTGTGTCCAGTTCTGGAGGCCGCATCTCCGTAAGGATGTAGACAGGGTGGAGGCAGTTTAAAGAAGGGCAACAAAGATGGCGCAGGGCCTGCACTGAACGTCATATGAGGAGAGACTGGGAGACCTCAATATGTATACCCTGGAAGAGAGGAGAGACAGGGGAGATATGACAGAAATCTAAAAGGCATAAATAGGGTACAGAGGGTAGCATCTTTCAGAAAAGGAGATGTCCGGGAACAAGGGGACATGACATGAGGTTGGAAGGGGGTAGACTAAGGGACAGCATGAGGAAATATTTCTTAACAGAAAGGGTGGTGGATGCATGGAATAGAATCCCAGTGGAGGTGGTCATGGCAAACACAGTGGGGGAATTCAAAGATGCATGGGACAGGCATAGGATAACCCAAACAATAGGATCGAGGAGGTAAAGCCAGAGATCAAGTAGGGTCTGCGGCTTTTACAGTAGGCAGGGCAAATGGGCAGACTGGATAGACCTAGCAGTCCTTATCTGCCATCAATTTCTGTTTCTATGTTTCTATATTTGCAACCAAGACACAAACTTCAGGTTGGTACTTAACTCTTGTGGTGGGCTGACTGCTGCAGATATAGGTTCTTCACTTTAATTAAACTGCTCTTCCACAGCACTAACTATATTTTTAAACACTGCCCTTTCATAAGCCCAGATGAGCTAGTCCCAAGGCAACAACGGAGTGATAATGATTCACATTTAGACTCTTATGTCACTATCTTGCCCTGCCATACAATTGTTGCTCTTAATGAACTGTTAATCGCTCTACCACCCAAAACTCTAATGTGAATGGTTTATCTGGTCAGCCCCCACCCGTCTTAAGGGGTCTTTCTCCCCCCTGTTAAAAATAGTAGGTCATCCTGTTTTTATCCCATGATGTTTGTTACCTCATACTTTGTATTTGTAATGAATTGTACTGTATGATCCTGTGTACTATTGGCACTGTTCTCCTATTCTATGGCCTGTATTGTTATCTGTGTTATCTTGCATTTATTATCTATTACAAATTATGGTGCATGTAACTTACCCCGGGTCGCCCCTGAAAAAGGGTCCCTCAGGATCCAGTGGGCCTACCCGGTTAACAAAATTGAAATAAATAATCAGTCACACCTGGCAGTCTGAAATATTTAGGGAGATTAGCATGAGGATTTCTTTTTTAACTTTGTATTTATCATTTTGCAAGTAAAACACAGTTGATACAGACGTGGAAGCATACCATAAGCACATGCACTACACATTAACATTTACTAAGGATCAGTAGGCATCTTCCCTCACAAAAACACATGGGGAAGTACAAGAGTTGTAAGCTATCATAACTGAAATTTAAGAGCATGCCTCCCAGGAACTTTACAGGGAATAAAGCTTTAGAATAAGGAGAAGGATTCCTGTTTACCAGCTAGGGCCATAGCCCACATATTCCCTCATTGAACATCATGTTCAGTCTGTAAACACACAGGTCTTTCCCAAGACAGATTATTATTATAGGCAAATACAGAACAAGTCAAAACATATAACAGTATGTACTGTATATGAAAACAACCCCACCAAACAAATAATGAGTCTCAGGAATGTACTCATCAAACATACCTATCTACTCTATGGCTGAGCGAGAAACAGGCTACATTTAGGCATATCTTATAAGCTTATGTGATTTCTCAGTAAATCAGGGTCTGCGATCTGTTCCCTTATGAACCTTTATAAAACAATTAGTACAGTTCCAGTCCTCTCATCTGGTAATATGGAGGAGTCTTGCTTTTACGAAAAGAAATAACTGCCTTTGCTTAGGCTGGAAAATGCCATCTTATGCCCTTACATGTTGCTTTGTTCAGGATTAAGGAATTTAATACTGTAATATTTAGAGATTTTGACTTAAGAGGCTACATCGATAATTGGAAGGCTTGGTCTGTAGTTCAATGGACAAGCAGCCAGCCACTCCCACTTCCTGAGCTATATAAGCAGTTCCTCTCAGCCTCCTTCTGAAGCATTTTTTCTTTGCCAGCTAGAGGCTCTGTTGGTCTGTCCTCTGTGCTCGCTGGGGCCCATCCTGGGGCATTCACCCTCCCCCCTTGCTGTTTGTCTCTGATGGACTCTGGGGTTTGTTTTCCTGCTTCTGGTTTGTCTTTTGCCTCCAGCTGTGTGCTTCTTTCTGCCCTTGCTTTCTGTGTTTTGTGTGTCTTTGTTTTGTTTTGGGCCTTTGTTCCCTGTTTTCTGTGTTTGTGTGTTTTGATTTTGTCTTTTGGGGCTTTTATTCTAAGCTCCTTGCATATTGGTATTCCAGTGCTCATAGCTCAAATTACTTGCAATGCAACTGCAACCATGATCTGTGTGTTTCATTTCAACCATAGCTACTCTCAATGTTGCACTTAATTGTTTTCACCTGATTCAGACTCACTCTGAACCCTAGCTAAGCAGCTCATTCATGCTCTCCCAACTCATTCTACTTCCTCATTGCTGCAGTTTCATTGCACTGCCAGGTGATAGCTGCTTCAGAGCATGGTGTCTCCTTTCTTTCTATGCTTCTTGAAGTTTACAACTCAGTGTACTCAGTTCAGATGCTGCATCTATGTTTGTACACCCTGTTATACTCTGAGGTCAGATAAAGCTACTGCTAATGCTGTAAATTAGTTTCCATACCTGCATGTGCAGCCCAGTGGCACTGAGGGTTGAGGCGCTGGACGCCACACCTCACGCCACGCAGGTGACCTGAGTTCAGGAGTGAGCTCGGGTGCTGGGGGTCGGCAGGGAAGGGACTGGATTGAGTGCCCACTGGGCTGCTCACCTGTCCCGGGGGGAGGGCATTGGGGAGCTCAGCACCCTGGTGGCCCCTGGTGGAGACTGGGGGGCACTGCAGTAGCATGGGGCTGCACGTAATAGCGTGCCTGATGCTGGCAAGGCTGCTGTGTGCCACAGCATTGGGGATGCACATGCAGGGATAGGGGCAGGCTAAACAGAACATAGGAAAACCCCGGTTCCAGGGGTAGGCGATGGCACCAATCCCCATGTCCACGACCGGGTCTAACTTGGCAGACCTTCATAGACACTCTCTGCCCAGAGGCCCATGCCTGCAGCTGGAGTCTACAAATTGAAGAGCGCCCGAGGTAGGAGGGGTGGCCCCACCCAGAGGGGTTAAGCTGGGGGTGCCAGCTGTGAGGTGGGGGCGGAGGAGAGCAAGGTTTGGTTGGGGAGACTTCAGGCAGGACAGGACAAAGGTTTGATGTCTGAGATAGGCTTCTGGATCCGTGACTGGAGGGAAAAAGTATTAAAAAAAAAAAAATAAAATACCTCCTGCATGTGGGTCTCAACCCTTCCATCACTTTCTTGTTTTTCCTACTGCAGGGACTTGGAGGTGTTTGAGGAGTCGTGGCCCTGTGTAGCTAATTATTTCTGTTCTAAATCCTGTCTCCACTGCCAACAAATCCTCAGAGTATTTGTCACCATTTTTGGCTTTTGACTGCCTGTCTGGCTTGCACCATTATTCACAGTGCTGCTCCTTTGCTACTACATTTTGCAGACCTACATGCAGTTCTGATTATTACTACTACTTACTGACCTATATGCAGGTCCATTCTTGCTTACGCAATCATTGCTTTATACCTACCGCCATCCCCTTGGCTTCAGCCTCTGGGATATCTGTTGTGCTCGCTACTGCATCTGACGGTTGCAAGGTCTCAGCACTTAATGCTCATAAGGTCTCAGCACACCAGTGCTCATTCAGCTGCTCACCAGTTTTTCAGGCCCTTATCAGTTTCTGGGGCATGCCAGCCATACTGTTCTGGCACAGGGTTCCTTGCAGCGGACGGTCTTGCTCTGCATTCTAAGTCTGCATCTTGAGCGTGCCTGATTTGGGACGGGGTCCTTCTCCCCTGGCCCATAGCTGGGAATGTCCTCGCTCCGGGCTTGGTTTTAACTGTTTGCTGATGCAACAGCAGCTCCTGGTGTAGCATTTAAGACTAGCTGTGAAGGGTGGTTACTCTGATCTCCTTTGGCTCTAGTGGTTCTATTATAATGGTTCTCCATTGGCTTTAGTGGTTTTCCTAGCAAGGCACCTTCACCATATTCTCCCTATGACTGCCTTTGGTTCACCTGGTTTGTGTTTGGGGTGTGTAGGCCAGGTGAGTAACTCAGCAGTCGTTGCTCTCCTTCTCCCACCTTGTTTGCCCCCGATGTTGCAGAGCATTCCCACAACCTTCCACGGCGTTCCCATTAGAGGGATTGAGTGAGAGCTTTCCTCCAAATTGGAATATTTTCCACCTCCCTTTAATTGGGTTTCCAAATTGCAGCAGCAGAACAGTCACTGAATAAAATATCCCAAGCCTGGAGGGAAGGTGACCTAGGCCTTGGATCCCCAGAGATTTCCTCCTCATAGGGTTTTTCTTCTCTCCTCTATGCCTCAGGTCATAACTGTTAGTTCGCATAGTAGTGTTCCCTAGTTTCTTTAGGCAAGTTCCGCTGTTGGATGGGGGTGAATGGTATCCCTGCCGTTCCCTCTTTCCTTAGAAGGTCCCCTCATTCTCAACGCAAACATTGAATGGTAGCCTGATTCAGGACAATGTACTTATGGCTAAGGAGTTCAATGAGGACTTCTCCTCAGTATATAACCCTAGTACCAGGGTCACCAAGCAACATCTGAAATCAGCAGGTCAGCTTATATTACATAAGAAAGACGTTGAATACAAACTACTTAGTTTAAACCCAAATAAATCTATGGGCCCAGATGAGATTTGTCCTAGATTGATTAAAGAATTGGCTGAATTATTGGCTGAACCATTAACCCATGTATTCCAGGCCTCCCTAGACAAGGGAGAAGTGGTAGATGCATGGAGGGAGGCAAATGTTGCCCCTATTTTTAAAAAAGGTTCAAGATTAGAGGTAGGTAACTATCGCCCAATAAGCCTAACCTCAATATTAGGAAAGGTTCTGGAAGAGATCATAATGGAATGGAGGACATGCAAATCAGGGGAGACATTGATACATCACAGCATGGTTTCAAACAAGGTAGATCTTGCCAGACTAACCTTCTGGGATTTTACGAGAATGTCAGCAGAGCCCTGGATGAGGGACACCCAGTGGATGTCATATTTCTGGATTTCTCCAAGGCATTTGATAAAGTGCCCCATGGCAAACTTGTGGATTCCTTGATAGAGCATGATATCCACAGTAAAATAACTAAATGGATCAGTTCTTGGCATTCAAATAGAAAGCAAAAAGTGACAATAAGTGGAAGTAACTCAGGGTGAGTGGATGTGAGGAGTGGTGTCCTGCAGGGGTCCATCCTGGGACCCTGTCTTTTTAATATATACATACATTCTATGATAACTGGAGGGGTCACCTGAGAAGGAAAGTTTGCAGATGACACAAGGATTGGCTGTATTGTTAATAACAACCTGGACATTGATAAAATCCAGGGTTCACTAAATAAACTACAAAATTGGGCACACATCTCAAGATTAACATTCAATATAGACAAATGCACAGTGATGCATTTTGGCAGAAATAATCTAAGGGCCATGTACAGATTAAATGGGAAAACCCTAAGAGAGGTCACTGATGAAAGAGACTTAGGAGTAAGGATCCAAAATGACCTGAAATTTAACCAACATTGTAGTCTAATTGTGATGAAGGTGGAGAACATCCTGAGCTGCACAGGTAGACATACAGTATCAGGTCTAGGAGGTGCAAGGTTATTTTGCCACTCTATAGCTCGCTGATGCAGCCTCACCTGGAGTACTGTGCCCAGTTCTGTTTTCCAGGCTATAAAAGCAGATTACAGCTTTGGAGAGGGTCCAGAAAAGAGCTACACATATGGTTGAGGGAAATCAAGGGTGCGACTACCAAACTCGTTTAAACAAGTATGGATTATACACTCTGGAATACAGGAGACTGCGCAGAGTTATGTGTTTGGTTTATAAAGTTCTTACAGATACCAGGTTAAGTGAATCAACGGGGCTAAAATTAAAAAGTCAGTTATATCAAACCAGAGCACATCCCTTCCAGCTGAAGATGGATAAGTACAAATCCACTAAAAGAAAACACTGGTTTAGTATTAGGATTGTGCCAATCTGGAATAAACTGCCTATGGAAGTGGTATCCAGTTCTTCTATGCATGTTTTTAAAAAAAACCTAGATACGGATCTTTTAGGAAATTGTATCCTGCGGTATCAATAAGAACAAAAATGGCAAGCAGTATGGACCAAATAGGTCTTCTAGCTTTGAAACAACTTATGAACTTATGAATCATGCTACGGAAACCTGAGCATCTCATTATGTTATCAAGCTGTCTGATGCTTTATTCTACTACTACATCGCAGCTCCTGCTTGCTTATATGCTTCGTACTACATTTCTTTTGGGGATCCTTCCTAAGGTACCTTTAGCCATGGGAATTGTCCCGTAGTGCCTCTAGGGATGGAACCCTCTTTGAGGGTTCCTTGTCTTTGGTATCCCTACAGGGTGGTAATTCCTCTGGAATAGGGAGTGCGAACGGCCAAAACCAAACTAACCCAGTTGCACAAGCATAACACTATACTGGCTGCGAAGGCCACTGAATTGGAAGGCTGGGCCTGTAGTTCAATGGACAAGCAGCCAGCCACTCCCACTTCCTGAGCTATATAAGCAGTTCCTCTCGGCCTCCTTCTGAAGCACTTTTTCTTTGCCCCACCATCTCCTCTCCTCATCTAGCAGCAGAACCTCTCTCCTGGGGATCCTTCCTAAGATACCTTTAGCCAGGGGAATCTTCCCATGGCACCTCTGGGGTGGAACCCTCTTTGAGGGTTCCTTGTCTTTGGTATCCCTACAGGGTGGTAATTCCTCTGGAATAGGGAGTGCGAACGGCCAAAACCAAACTAACCCAGTTGCACAAGCATAACACTATACTAACTGCGTAGGCCATTGAAATATAACCATTATTACTCTGTATATTTTTAAGCCTTCTGATCAAAGACATTGCCAAAATAAGTACATTATACAAACTTAGCCAAATAAAGTAGCAATCCTCAGAAAGTGAGGCATTAAGGAGGTCCAACTTGAGTAACCAGTTTACCAGCTCCATCACAGAAAGATTCAAAATTTAGGTTTCATCCGAGTCTTCCGAATCCACATTCTTTCAGTGTGATGCAGTAGTTTACCTGCATCCTTCGGTTCTTTAAAAAGATTCACATGGCTCTTCCACATAACATGGAGTCGGGCTTGAAGGAAAAGCTGGTGCTGGATCCTCGTAGATCTTAAGGAGCTGCAGATCTGGTCAAAGGCCTTCTAACGCAAACGCGTGCTGTATGACAGCTCAGGGAACAAGGAAATTTCAGCTTCTCCATAGCGTAGAGAGCATTTCTTTTTTGTGACTGTTTCAGTCACTGACCCCCATGCACACTATGATGAAGATCCTGGCAACAGAGGCATCTGCTGCTGCTCGATGAGGGGTTAGTCAGTAAGCTTTTTCCAGAGAGAACACAGGGTCTTTTTCATGGTCGGAGCACACTGTATTCAGCAGCAGTTAGGCGAACTCCAGAGCATCCTCCCCTTCAGCAAATTCTGGTAATCCGACCACATGGAGGTTTCACTCTCTAGACTGGTTCTCCAGTGTCTCTAGTCTCTGGCACAGTTGTGTATTTTCTTTTACAAGAGTGGTGGTTGTGTCTTGTGATTTTAAAGCTGAAGATTCTGCCCTTTGTACAGTTTGCTGTACAGAGTTGAGCCCTGTTTCTAACTATTGCACTCATGGAGTAAGTTTGTCAAGTTTGCAGTCCATGTCCTGGACTGTCTTGGCAAGCTGGCCAATGTAGTATTTACAGTAAGTAGAGTCATTGATCCAGTTGCAGGATCCCCTGAGCCTGATGCTGTCTCATGGTTAGCAGGCCGCTGATCTTGCTGTGCTTCTTCAGTGCAAAAAAGTCTGGTGGTGGAGCAGCATTTCGAGACTTGCCCATATTGTCAATATGAACTTTAGCTATCAAGCAAGCTTTGTTTGAAATAAAAATACTTTGCCCAAATAGGTAGTTCAATTGAAGTAATATACGATCTCTCTCAGGAGCTGTTCTAATGAATGTTTGTTCCTCTCAGACCCTAAGTCATGCCCACAACCTGATTAGCATGAGGACTGAGTTGGAGCCTGCTTAAATAATATACTGTACTCCAACAGTCATTGAGGACCTGCATTAGTCAAAATGGACAAGTAGAGGTCTAGCTGCACTAGTCCTGGTCAACTTGCACTACATTCCAGACAAGTAAAACAAAGCTAACTTCTTCACTAAAATGGTGGTAGACACCTGGAATAGACTGCCAGCAGAAGTGGTGTAGGCGAAAACAGTTGGGGGGGGGGGCTTCAAGCATGTGTGGTATAAACACAAGGCTATATTAGAAAATAGACAAGGAGGAAGAAGGGTTGCTGGAGATCAGTTAGGGTCTGCAGAGACAGATTAGGCAGGAAACATCTGGGCAGACTGGATGGGCTAAGCAGTCCTTTTCTGCTGACAAATTCTGTGTTTCTATGTTAAGGTTGAGCACTGCTCACAATTCTGATATTATTATTTTTTTTGTGTGTGAATATGCAAAAAAATTCCAGCATTCACCTCCAAAAAGACGCATTTGTTAGTATACTGCTTGGTTTAGGGCACTGAGCTGCAAACCTGCAGATCTAGGTTTGAATTCCACAACCCCCACTTGCATACTGTGTGACACAGAGCAAGTCACTTAACTTCCTTGTGCTCCCAGATCACACCTGGAAACAAACTTTGGCTTAGTGTGCCTTTCCTGGTTAAACAATTTCCCCCCTTCCCTTCCCTTTGTTGCCACTGTCAGCCTATAAATCTTACAGCACTTGCTTTATGAACCTTTAAGTCTCCCGGCATCTTTTTGCTGTGTAGTACCAGATTTTCTTTGTTTTTGCCATTCCGTTTATTAATCCAGTGCACCCATTCCCTGATGTGGCTTTTTTGCTGTTTTGATCTTTTTGTGAATGTTTGCAAAGCATACTTATTCATCCTTGCTAATGAAGCAAAGTGTGTTTGGTTGTGGACATGATGAATCTAGAGTCCCTTCCAACCTGGAATTACTGTTACAGAATAGCTTTCTTGTTTAAGAGCCCTCACTTGTGGGAATCACTTTCTAAAAGATTTCAGTGTGAGACACAAATAATAGACCATGCTGCTCATCTGTCTGTAAATGCAGCTGTGTCTGGCTACAACATATAAATTGTGGCTCTTTCTATTTGCATTTAAATGGCACACTGAGTTTATTTTCCATTTATGCATGCAGTAAAACTAAATGGTATAGTTCTGATTGGAGGGTGAGCCTTTTTTAGTTTTTTCTCCTCTCAGTTTCTCACTCTGTTCTTGCTCTCCAGTTGTATACACAAGTTAAGAGTTCTTAAAAAGATTTGGGGCCCCACATAATTACATTTTTGTGGTGCAAAATGATCTGCGCAGCAGTTCTAAATTCTGCCCCATTGCGTCAAGTGCTGATATAAAAAATATTTAGCCATTTGGCTAAACACCCTGTTTGTTTCCAGCCACCACCTTTGTTGGTTTAGCCATTTTTAAAAATGTGTTGTTTGAGCTCAATAGTGATCTAAAACACTAGTGTTAAACAACACTTGTTTTCATTGTTTACATTGGTTTTACTTGTGTAATGCGCCCCCCCAGTTGGGGGCTTACCTGTTATGCCTCCCGGTGTCTCCCGCTGTCTCCCAGTGTCAGCCCGTACTCCTTGGCTCCTTCTGCCACTAATCCAGTCCCGTATGTATCCCTCTGTTAAATGAGCCCTGCGGGGTCTCGTAAAATCCATCAGCGAGTGGTCGGCATGTTGCTGAGCCACTGCTCGCACATTTGAGGAGGCGCATTGCGCATCAGACCGCTGTTGCGGTCAGAAGCAAAGGTGTGTGTCTTCTCCAAGTTTCCCGGTGCCCATCTAAGTTTAAAAGGCACTCAAAAATGGAAGAAATGTTTTTTAAATTAAATAAATCGGCAGACGCCGTAAGCGCTGCCTCCAGGGCACTAGACAAAGGCTAAGGGGCAAAGGTTAAGGCAATAGCTGCCCTCATTAATTTTCATGTGCTCTGTGTGTGTTTCTGGGGGCAGTGTGTTATGGGAGCAGCGACTTCATGAGGGTGCATATTATTTATTTAAAAGTGGACCTGTTCAAAAGAGAACTGTTAGGACTATATGCCAGTAGGGAATTTAATTAATAAATATTTAAACTGCTGGCTGCACCAGAACGTATGTGTGGGGACAGTAAAACAGATTGCCTAGACTTAAACTGCAGCCACCATTTTAACAGCCCATAACCAATTGGAAGCCAGGATTTAACAAAGGGGATCTTGGGACAATGCCAGAGACTTGTGGGGGATTTTCTGGGGCAAGTTCTAGGTGCCAAAAAAGGAGCCAATTAAGATCTGAGAACTGTTTAAGACAGCTTTGGCAGCCAATGAGATTTCTGGAACTCAGTCCCATATAAAAGGGGCCAACTGCTCATTTTCTTCAGATTTGAGAGATTCGTCCAGAGTTCAGTGTGAGCCTCTGGGGAGCTTGCCAGCTCTCAGAGGTTAGGCCTGCCAGGCCTAGACTTTTCTGGCGGTCAGTCCGTGGGTCTAAGTGTCCAGTTGGCCCACATTGGGGTCACAGCAGCAGGGGATTCAAGCAGCATCCAAGCTAAAAGAAAGAAGAATCAGCCTGCAAGCTAGCTGGAAGGGACAGAGAAGGACAGAGCCTTACATATAAATGTGTTTAGTTTGCCAATGTGTTTGCGCTGCCGATTAGTTTGTGATGTCCGCTGTGCATGTTTTCAGCCAGTGAAAATTGTTCTTGAATCCTGAAGACCAGCATCTCGATGAGGACCATGAGGGAATTTTCTTCTTGCTTCATCAAGCCATCTGCAACAGGTCTCATTTCATCGGATCTTCGCTTGGTTGGGATAGTGTGAGTACAAACAGGGTAGCTCCCTGCAACAAAGCTGCAATTATTGTGTGTCATCTGATTATTTGTTTGGGTTTGTTACAACAGACTGAGCAATCCATCTCCAGATTACAAATTCTGGGTTAAAGTGCTTGTGATTGTTTTCTTTCCTAAGGGACCCAACAACAGCTGCAACGCTGGCCTACCCAAGGCAATGCTTCAGGCTAGCCTATTCCAGCTGGGTACCCAGAGTGTGTGACTGTGACAGAGTGCATGCATGCTAAACCTGAATAAATCAGATCTAATTAATCAACTGCTAGATTTACTGCCCCACCCCTGTGCAACTCCCCCAAATAAATCTGATTTTGTTCTTTCTGCATTTAACCTGGCTACAGTGTACCTTTGTGGAGGGGATATTGCATTGCTGTTGAACTGTCTTTCTGCTGATCTCATTTTACAAGGGGTCTCCAGGGCTTTTGCAGCTGATTCAGTCCTGGTGGTAAGTGCACTAAGTGTGGGCTTAATACTGTATTCATACGTCATATGTGATTGGTTTTCTGCTATACTGTTTAGGCCACTAGAGGGGTGGTGGTGGGGTTATAGCATCCCAGAGGGCTATACCAACAGCAGTTATGCTACCCCAAGACCATACCTCAGGGTGGAGGCACTCGTTCACAGAACTCAGGCCCCTCAACCTGTGCCTAGTCATGCAGGCAGGGGTAGTAGCCCTTGGGACAGCGTCACCTAGGGGTTACACTTGTTTTTAAAGTAGAAACTCTAAGAACATAAAACACCAAGAGATTAAAAAAAAGGAACACAGTATATGATGGCAAGGGCTGTGTAATCATGGAAGTGAGGCAATCAATCTCTTTGCATGTACAGCAAAGCACTGTTGGGATAAGAATACTTGCATTTGCACACGGTGGTGAAAGCAGAAGGATGATGAGCTACGTGTTGCCTTTGCCATTTACTCAGTCCCATATTGACATGCTGGGGCTGTGGGGTAACAGGACATGCTGCCAAGAACTCGGTGGGAGTATAGGGGAGCTGAGATAGGGGATGGAAGCTAGCCAGCCTGCTTATAATTTATAATCAATGATAGCAATTTCTGTCTGTTTTTAGTCAATTAATTACATTTTATGCCAACTAGCAATGTGGGGAATACATACTGTAGCACCAACACTGCATTGTGCTATACACAAGGGTCAGAAATCTTTCCCTTCAGTCTTGCACTGGTCATTGTGACAACTCAATAAAAAGGGTGGGGGCCATCATTCTATTGAAGAGCTGTGCTATAAGCAGATGTTTGCTGCCCCTGCATGGCATGGTCACTCACCAGAGCGCCACCAGAACTGAACAACTGTATGATGCAGTTAAGTGACCAGGGTGTTTTGAGACAGTGAGGGATGGAAATCAGTGAGGGACCCTGACTTTGAGGAACAGTCTGGGAGGGGTCTGTTGCTAGGGAAGGAGGAGCCACAGGATCCCAAGGAATTGAACTGGGCAGGGCTAGGTGGGGAGCCACTGGTCCAGCCGAAAAGACCAATGAGCAACCTAAAAATAATAAATATTCAAAGTCCCAAAGTTGGACTAAAAGTACAGCTTGGGAGGGTGGGTGTAGGGGATGGCTATTGCAGTAGCACCATTGTTGTTAAGGACTGTGCATGGCATAGTGCCCTGCAACTGATGCTATGTTATGTGCAGTCCTCCCTGGTGGTCGCAATTTTCTTTTTTTACAGTTGGAAACTCTGTTTACAGTAACAAGCATTTGATGATCATCATGAGAACTAAGTTTTCCCTTTGTGCATGACAGTGTTTAGTGGTGACACCACGGGGAGTCTTTTGTGCCCCAATTTTGTGCCATCCACCAGCTAGGACTGTGTATGAGGCCCACAACCCACAAATTATTTGAAACGTTTTAGACCAGAACCAAGAACTTCATTGGGTTGTGACGACTCTAGTTGTAAGGTTTTGCCTCCTTGAGACTCCTTAATACTTAATGTCTTGTCAGCACAAGGTGTCACTAATTATTTAGGTAAATTTGTAAATAAGTAAAAATAAGTATTAGGAGCCAGCGCACTCTCCTCCAACTCTTTTTAATGTTCAGTATGACATGCTTTTGTCTCTGAAGTGGGGCAGCAGTTTATTATCCTTTTTTGCTGCCCAAGTCTCCAGGGTCCAGGAAATATTGCCATTGAACGTGTAACTTTGAACTAGTGGACAATGTGACCTAACAGCAGCAGGACTCTCAAATTATAGTTAGCTACTGATTTTTCACTTGGTTTGCTAACAATACCAAACTGAGATGGGCCACCTCATTTTCTTTGGACCTTCACAGAATCATAGAAATCTGACAGCAGAAAAGGGCCTCACTGGTCCATCGAGTCAAATCGCTCCGATTGTGGTGCAGATTGGACTGCCGCTGGCTTCTGCTGGTCCCTTTGTCCCAGCCAGTACATATTCCTCCCTTTTTTCTTTTCCCCCCAGCCATGTGAAGCCTCCCAAGGCTCCCCAGCTCACCAGCCGAGGCATCCTCAGACACCGGGCGGTCGGCGCTGATCTAGCCGCCGCCCAATACCTCCAGCCCAGACTCGCTCCCTCACAAGGTACGGCAAAAGCCGCCATCCAATTGGAATGTGAGCACTTTTCACTGCTCTGTTCTGATTGGCCAGCAGTCCGTTTCCACTCTTGCTGATCTTACTGACTGAAAAGCACTATAATTTCTTTGTCCTTGCTAAAAACTGTTGTTTAAAATGTTCTGAGATTGATCACAGTGTGTTAGCTACTTTACCAGAGTGTAATTTGTGTCTACAGCCCTTCCTGTGCAAGTGTTCAGCAGCACCCCAGACAGCCGGGCACCTTTCCAAATCACTCTGATTGTGGTGCAGATTAGACTGCCGCTGGCTTTTGCTGGTCCCTTTGTCCCCGATAGTACATCATCCTCCCTTTTTTTTCTTTTCCCCCAGCCATGTGAAGCCTCCCAGGGCTCCCCAGCTCACCAGCCAAGGCATCCTCGGACACCGGGAGGTTAGCACTGACTTAGCTGCCGCCTGAGACCTCCAGCCCGGACTCGCTCCCTCACGAGGTATGGCAAAAGCCACATTTTTTCACCCACCCATCCCCCACCCCCTCCATTTATTATATACACTTTATCCCACCTCCTCTCATCTGCTATGCCCACTGGCACCACTCCTACTCAAATTTTAACTATCTGCTGTCTTTTCACACTAATCTCCCATCAGGAGTCCATCACCTTTCTTCTAGTCTACCCTGGGCTCTCGTCAGTCAGCACAACTATAGGTTCAGTATCTGATACTGGGTTGGGGACTTTCATCGCCCTATCCTGTGGTGTATAAGACCTTACCATGGAAGGGAACAGCTGGCTCCTCTGTATGTCCCTCGTTCTGCTAGTGCCCTGCATGCTCTATCAGACCTCACGTTCCTCCCAGGGTTGGGATGAGCTTTGCACTTCTCCCTGTTATGTGCTTTACAACTCCTCTCAGGAAGTTCTACTGGATTATTGGATCTTACGGATGTATCTGCTGGAAGTGGGACATCTCCCAAACTGCCTTTACGGGGTACTCCCCCCTCCCGTCTCAATACTTCCTTCTCCTGGCATGTTTCTGTCAGGATTCTAGTGGCTGCAACCCTAGGTCAGTATAGCACCAGGAGTGGTGACAGGTTTATTCAACTTCACTGCCTTCCCAGTCGCTCAAAGAATAGAGACTATAAATTAACTTTTGCTGCCTTAAAAAGGATTTTTCTGCTATTGCTATTGTGCTCAGGCAATGTCGAACTCAACCCGGGGCCTCTAGATACCCTTGCTTCTCCCTCCGACCTGGCAGGAATTAAAGGAATGTCATTCCTGCATCTCAATGTCTGTAGCCTGCTGAAAAAGATCACCTTGATCCAGGCTTGGGTAAGCCACACCCTACCTGATGTTCTGGTGATCACTGAGACCTGGCTTATACCAGCCACTCCTGACAGTGAAATCAACATCCCAAGTTATTTACTCTTCCGAGCTGATAGGCAATCAAGAGGCGGAGGGGTGGTGATTTATGTCAGGGACAAATTCTCTGTATCATGCCTAGAAGCATCCTTCTCCTGTAATGAATTTGAGTGCTTGACCCTAAAGATTGAACTTTCTCCTTCCTACGCACTCTGTGTAATAGGCTGCTACAGGCTCCCGTCTGCGGGGTCTCATCTCTTGTCACATCTAAGCTCTGCCCTGGGACTTAGTACACTGGAAACCATTATTCTCAGTGATCTGAACTACAACTGGTTATCAAAAGCCTTCGGCTCCCTTGAAATCCTTTTGTGACACCTTGGGGCTGGTGCAACTCATTGGCGAGCCCACTCACCCAAATAAAAAGAACCCTAGTAACAGCACCCTCTTAGATATAGTTTTGGTTAACAAACTACACCTGTTCTCCCACATCGGAACAATTTTTCTCTCACATAAGTGATCACTGTTTCTTCGCCAGTTTTAGATCTGTGCACAATTCATAGTTTGTAGCAATGTTCTCAATAAAGAGGTGTAAACACAACTTCGACTTGTTTGCCTACGTTGACAAATTGAAACATTCCCCACAATGGCAGGATTTCTACCTAGCTAAAACAGTTAATGAGGCATATACTATCTTTCACAATATACAACTGTGGCCTTAAACAGGCATGCACCCAGGTAAAGGTACGTGTAAGGAGCAGCACTTGCCGCTGGTTTTCGCCAGAACTCAAAGCTTCCATGCTAGAAAGGGATACACTATGGAAAAAAGCATGCAGAAGCAAGAATGACATGGATTGGTGTCACTTTAGGAGGGCACGCAACAAGTGCAATAAGTTGGTCAGAGCAGCCAAGGCCACTTTCTATTGCACTGAGTTAGCCTCTGGCTCAAGGAATCCTTCAAAATTCTGGAAAAGAATAAAGGACAAGTCTGGTCATTCATCTGGTAATTCCCTTCCATCAAAAATTATTTCTGGTAGTAGCACCATCTCAGACTGATCAGAGATACTGGAAGCCCTCAATAATCATTTCGCAACTGCTGGGCTAGCATTTGACACATCCCCTGCCAATACCGTCCACACTCAGCAGGGCTTATTGATTCACGAGTCCCCTACTACCAAGGAGGCCTTCTCCTTCCTACCTGCCTCTCTAAAAGAGGTGGAAGACTTATTGCTGCAACTGGATATCAAGAAGGGTGCAGGCTCGGACTCCAGAGAGCCTTACTTTTTGAAATGTGCATACCATGTGTTGGCTGTGCCAATCACCCACCTCTTCAACTTATCACTATCCCAGGGGAGCCTAACCTCACAATGGAAAATAGCCCATGTCATCCCTCTGCTAAAATCAGGTGACCCTTGCGACCTTAATAATTATAGACCGATTTCCCTCCTCCCCATTCTGTCTAAATTATTAGAAAAGATAATGAGTGGTCGACTAAGGGCGTACCTTGAATCCAGAAGTCTGTTAAACCCAGTGCAGTCTGGATTCAGAGCAAAGCACAGCACCATAACTGCCTTAGCAAAAGTGACTAATCACTGGCTTCTTGTCCTTGACAATAGAAATCATGTATGTGCAGTTTTTTGGGATCTAAATAAGGCCTTCAACACAGTCGACCATAGTCTGCTTCTTTCCTCTCTAGGTAACTTAGGTCTGGACCCTAACTCTATGTGCTGGTTTGCCGACTACCTCGCAGAATGGAAAGAGCAGGTTAAAGCTGAAGGTGATCTTTCACCACTTAAACCTATGCAGAGAGGTGTGCCTCAGGGATCTATCCTTGGTCCCATGTTGTTTGCGGTTTATATTAACAACATCGATGACACCATCAATAAGGCCAATATCCATTTGTTCGCTGATGACACAGTACTTTATTTGAGTCGTCCTATGCCAAAAGTAGCCTGTGAAGACCTCCAATCTGAATTTAACCTATTACAATACCAGCTCATAAGCAAAAAGTTTCTGCATAATGTGAAAAAAACAAAAGCAATGCTCTTTTCCCCTTCCTGTTGTGCGGCAAATCCAGCTTGCGTTGGGGCTATCCCTCAGATTGCCACAGTACTTGAAGAAAAACTAGAATATGTGCCAAAATTCAAATATGTGAGTGTATGACTTGATCACAAACTCTCCTTCTCTGAACATCTCGAAGAACTACAGAAGAAACTAAGACAATGGCTAGGACTATTCTACAGAATTAACCATCTTCTCACTAAGGATGCCAAGCTGCAGTTGATTCAAGCCACTTTCCTTTCATTAATAGATTATGTGGACCTTCTCTACAGCCATTATACTGCCTCTGTGCTGGCTAAATTAGACACCCTTTACTACAGAGCAATCAGGTTCATAACGGGCCTTCTTCTTTTCACACACCATTGCTCATTGTACACTGTGGTGGGCTGGACTTCCTTTCATTATAGGAGAAATAGAAACGCCGCTCTTTGAGCCTTCAGAGCGGTAACCAACAAGCTCCCCCCATACTTCTCTGATTGTATTCCCCAGAGTATGATAGGCACCTATGCTCTCAGAAGCTATTCCATAATGCTTTGCAATTACCTAAAGTCAAATCTCATTTTGGCAGAGCTGCCATAAGTTTCTCATTGCCTGCCTTGTGGAACGGTTTGCAAATAAACTTGAAGCTGAGCTGTCCTGTTAGCCTAAATATTTTCAGGTCACTCTATGACTGCTTCATGAAAGAATCCTGCATATGTTTCCCACATCACTAGCTCATCTATTCTACAGTTTCCCCTCCTGCCCATCCTGCCTACCACCCTGCCTCTGCCCCTGCCTCTCTCTCCCTATCAAAATACCTGCTTCCCTCCCTCTTAACAATTCCTTCCCTGTCATTATCTTACTAAATTGGTATCCCTCATCTCTTTGTCCTTAACCATGGACAAGTTCCACCCCTTCCCTGAAGTATGCCAGATAACAATTCCTTCCCCTTCAGTATCTTCCTAATCTGGTACCCCTCATACTGCCTTTCTCGCTCTTTTTAAGTGAACATTCTGGCTGTGAGAACCTATAAGCCTATCTGTTGTAAAGATCCATATGCTCAAATGTTGATGTACACATGCAGAGTTTTCTTCTTTGTATAATATCGCATTATGTTCTATCTTGTTACTGTACTGTATACACTGTATATTTTTGTTCTCTGTATAATACTGCACTACGTCTACCATGTTACTGTACTATGATTTTTGTATGACCAGGTCCATCTCGCAAATGAGCCTTGCTCAATGGTGCCCGCCTGGATAAATAAAGATTTTGATTGATTGATTCTGCCCTCTTCACCACCCCCCAATTTTTCAATGCCTGTATCATGGGCCCTCCTCATCCCCCCACTTACCAGCCCCATGTGCCTGTCCCATGCCTTCTTGAATCTCACCACCATCTCAACCCCAACCACTTCTCCAGGTAGTTTATTCCAGGCCTCCACCACTCTTTCCATGAAGAAACACCCTCTCACATTATCAGGTCCAATTCCCTCCACCTCTGCTCATAAGGCTCTCCCTGCATGTCATGTATCATCTTCTCTGTACATTCTCTATCCCATCTATGTTCTTACATAGGTGTGGCCTCCAGAATTGGACCCCATACTCCAGGTGGGGCCTCACCATGGCTTTATAAAGAGGCATGAGTACCTCCCTCTTTCTGCTAGTTATGCCCCTCCCGATGCACAACAACATTCCATATGCCTTCCCTACCGCTTTGCTGCATTGGTTATCTACCCTCAGGTTGCTTGATATTACAATCCCCAGATCCCTCTCCTGCTCCAACGCCTTTATTTCCTCCCCTCCAGAGTGTAAATGGCTTGTGGGTTTTTACGCTCCATGTGCATCACCGCACATTTTTTGGCATTGAATTTTAGCTGCCAAGTTTTTGACCACCCTTCCAGACTCTTGATGGCCTCTACCCCCCCTATTTCTTTCTTTTTTTTTTTTTTTTTAGTGTATCTTTTTCTCCCTGGTCCCCATCAGTCGGCATGCCTTCTCAGCCATCCTCCCAGCCCCACACCCAAGATCAGGCCACTGTCCCTGACATCCCCATGGCTTTTCCTCTGTGGCAGGGTTGTGAGGAGCCCTCAACTGTACTCACTGAACAGGATCCAGATTGTCGATGCCATTCAGCCATGCTCATGGAGGGGTGGCTAGTCATCCAGCTGCAACCTGGGACCCATTTCGTGTTTTTCCCATGAGAGTGGGGCATCCAATGATGCCAGTGGAGGGGCACACACCGCCTTTATGCACTCCTCCCAGCACCTGCCCCACTCAGTTTCTTCTTGCAGTATCGGTGCTCTGGCCCCCGGCCACCACCAGGGGTCAGAAGTGCACTGACCACTGAAATCTTCCCCCCCTCCCCAGAGAGGGAGAGCAGTCCCTCAGATGCTCAATCCCTCTCCACCCCTGCCAATCCCCGGCATCCCGTGCTCATTCCTGAACAGGGGTCACCGGCATGGTGCCAGGTAAGGCAACCAGTACCTCAGCCCTCAGCGCCACCGGGCTGGCTCACCCCCACTTCATTTTAAAACTAGGTAAACAGAAGCATAGGGGGAGGGGTGAAATTACTTGACTCAAGGTCACTGCACTGTATATTAATAGTTGCAGTGGGATTTCACATTTCTGTGCTCTAGCCACTGTATCCCACTGCTCCTATTTTTTTAATAAAGATCAGCAGTAATGTGTTCTTGATGATCTTAGATTCTTTACTGGGGCATTTTAAATTCAATCAGCTGTTTTTGGACTTGTTTAATTACAAATGTTGTAATTGGAATGGATCTACAATAAAGATGGCAGCCCCCAGCAACTTTCAAAAATCTTCTTCCCAGAGATCACACACTAACTGCAGCCACTGTATTAATAATTCATATATGTCAGAGTGTTGTCAGCACATATTTCTGATGATCAACAGCACAGCTGCACCCTGATCTGCTTATATCCATGATGGTGGACCTGGCAAAGGACCAATAACTTTTAAGAAATTCAAAACCCTCCATATTGCCTCATGAATCAAATAAAGCAAAAAGAAAATCAAATATACTGATGCTTTGGGTTTTCCTAACAACTAACCAAATTATTTAAAACATTAACTAGTACTGCTTCTTTAACTCTTTGGTGTGTGTGAAGATTTAACTGTTTCTCTTTCATTTCAACTGATGGCTTCAGTGCTGCACATTGTGATGTCATCTGTACTGTGAAAGATTTTCCGTATTACATTGTGAGATACCAAAGTTTGCTAAATATCAGTTCTGACATACCCAATAACGCAATCATATATTGCAAAACAGCTTTAAAAGTATTAGTTTTATTCTGTGGTATTTCTCTCATGCAGGGAAAAATCTCTGCACCCAGTAACATAAAAACATAGACTTGTCAGCAGAAAAAGACCTTTGCTCAATCCAGTCTATATTGTTTTACTGTATCCTACCCTGAGACCTATTGTCTAGATTGGGATTTTACCATAGCCTCCCCCTTGTTCTGTGACTTACTGCTAACACCCTGTGTAACTATTATGTGTGGTTCACAGCTCAGTGCTTATGTAACATAGTTGAATGATGAATATGATTGTTGGATACAGAGGCCAGTATACAGAAGACAATGTTTACTAGGTAATAGCATAGAATGTATTGTGCTTAGGTACTTGGATGCTTGAAATGAGTCGTTTGATAATATTTGATGGTTTTGGCCTTTCTCTGTATCCCACCTGTAGGAAGGAAACTTGGATTGGAATTATAAAGCCCCCCGGTGGGATAAGAGTGCCGCAGAAGGAGGAGGTGTCGGGGAGGATGGTGGGTGAATGCGACTCGCTCTAAGCAGAGCGGGAGACAGCTGCTTCATATAAATAGGCTGTGGGGGAGGCGCTCTTCCCCCACATAATCCCGGGCTACTCCCTGCAATTATGTGTGGTTCACAGCTCAGTGCTTATGTAACATAGTTGAATGATGAATATGATTGTTGGATACAGAGGCCAGTATAAAGAAGACAATGTTTATTAGGTAATGGTATAGAATGTATTGTGCTTAGGTACTTGGATGCTTGAAATGAGTCGTTTGATAATATTTGATGGTTTTGGCCTTTCTCTGTATCCCACCTGTAGGAAGGAAGCTTGGCTTGGAATTATAAAGCCCCAAAAAGGAATAAATATCAATGATTGTTCTATAACTGAATGCTGAAGAAGTCGTGCATAACAATTTAATGATAAGAATAGACGATCACCTCCTCCAACTCCGGAGAGTATGACCAGTAGCACTCAGGAGAGGAAAACCCCCCTTGGGGGGAAACCTCTGAGTACCCATGGCTACTGTCCTGTCCGTCCTTCCGGGCATACTAAAAAAGAGAGAGATCCTAATTAAATTAATCAGCTAAATCTGAATTCTAAATTTGTAGAATTCAATCCAGATGAACGGAGCTTAAGAAAAACTCAATTGTAAATGACCAGTGAAGTAATTTCCTTCTAATGAAGTCCGAGAATCCATGATAATTCAGAATGATGGAGAATAGATATACTGAAGAACCGTCTTCTGTACTTCAGTTGATAGAGGGCATAATCCATGGAATTGAATGATGGTGGATGAAGCTGATGATTGAGGAACTCAATACAGGAGACCAGAAGATAGTTGCATCCAAGCTTTGACGTCAACGAGGCAGGACGAATATAAGTACTACGACTTCCCGGTTTCTAATAGAGGGCTTGTATGATACGAGGAATGAGACAAGGCTTGAGGCCAGGCTATCAAGTGACGAATCCAGTTCTGATAAGAAAAGTATAGTTTTTAGGAATTGATATGAAAGCAATGGCTGTAGAGTTGAGCTAGAGTAATGGCAGGCTGTATAGGATAATTGGAGACACTGCTGTGAGGTTATGAAGCATCCAAGTAGAAGAATATGATGAGTCCAAAAATGAAATAAGTCGGTTGGACTGTGAATCTGGAGCAAGAGGTAGCAGGAGCAGGATTGTAGCAATGTAGGTAAATGAGAAGGAACAGGATGTGGCAACCAGCCCCTGAGGAAGCGTAGCTGAACCGACAGCAGGTGAGATAGGAGAGAGGTGGCTGATTGCAGTATGGGAAGCGCAGCTAGACCCGGGAATGTCTGCTGGCAGAAATCGAGCGAGGTAGTCCCTCAACAATGCGTAGGAATCCATCAGCTGGAGAGGTAAGAAATCGCATGGAAGAGACTGAGGTGGAGATATGGCAATTGTACGAGAGGAATAACATTGAGAGCTGAAGGTATGCAGAGGTCGAGGCACAAAAGCAGACGAGACTTGAAAGTCCGATGGAGAGAACTGAAGAAGCGGAATCCAATGAAGTAGCGATGTCACAGGCCTGAATTCGGTAGAGCACAAGCATGATAATGAAGTTAGCAGGAGATGCCAACTGAGTCCTGGAAGGAAGCAGCAGCAATTCCACTGCTGAAGCAACAGGGCAAAACATCCAAGAGAGCAGCCCTGGAAGCTGCTGAATGAGCACTGAGGTAGTCCGATAGCATTTGAGCTTGAGGACCAGTCACTAGTCGTATAAGTAGGAATTATCAGGCAGGTAGGGAGAGCAAGAGTCGAGACGCTAACTAAGTGTCCTGAAAAGGTGAAGCAGCATTAATTCCACGGCTGAAGCAGCAGGAGCAGGTAGGCATAAAGTAGAATGGGAGGCTCCAGGCCCTGAACTGGGCGAGGCAAAGGTAGAACATAAGTAGGTGAACCTCCCAGCCTGAAGGGTGAAGGCAGGCCATAGAAGCAGGCGAGTAGCAGGCAATCCTCCCAGCCTGAAGGACGAAGGCAGGTCAGAGAAGCAGATGATTACGAGGTAAATCTCCCAGCGTGAGGGGAGAAGGTAAGTTGTAGAAACAGGCGAGTAGTAGGTAAACGTCCCAGCCTGATGGACGAAGGCAGGTCATAGAAGCAGGCAAGTAGTAGGCAACGCTCCCAGCTCAATGGGCAAGGCAGGTCGAAGAAGCAGATGATTAGTAGGCAAATTCCCCAGCCCGATGGGCGCAGGCAGGTCGTAGAAGCAGGCAAGTACGGTGTAGCTGTATATAGTAATGAAGAACCTCAGAGGCTCATAGAGAACAAGGTTGACAGAAGCAGGAATTATCCTGAAACTGAAGTGAATTGATGTAGGAGATATCGGTTCAATCAAGGACAATAAGAAATTGTAGCAGGGAATACTGACTGAATTGCCATATACAACACATCCAGGAGTGGCAGAGGAGCAAGTACGGCAGAGAATACTTGCTGTCGGTAGTCTGTTAGCTGCTGATCAGCCACATAATTCAACCTGAGTGACTGAAGTTCGAGAACATGAGTGCTACAAGGAAACATGTCTTTGTATCGGCATGCGGCTTCCAACAGAGTGGGCGCTCTGTGATAGCCGCGACAGAAACTGACAAGCATACACAACCCATCCTGATTAGAACCTGAATTAGCATTCCCCCCCCAAAAGAAAGTCACAAGCCAGCAGCTGAAGGGCAGCCAAACGTCGTAAGTCTGCAGGAAGCAAATTGGTAGTAAATGGTCTGAGAGAGAACGGAGAAGTCCGGAGTGCTGGGCATGACAAGGAAAAAAAAAAAATATGCAGCTGTAGTAGGAGGCATAGTGTAACTAGTAAAAAGGCGATAGCAGAAACCCAACGGCAGAGGAAGCTCAGCACTGCTAGCGGTGCAGAAAGGGATCCATGAGCTGAAGCACAGCAGACAGGTAGGCAGGAGCCCGTTTCAGAGCTAGATGGAAATAGCACGGGATGGCATGGCAGACTAGGAGCAAACAACATTGCAGATGTCCTTTTATACATGCCCAGTATAGAAGTCACTGGTCAGAGAGGGCACCGGACCAAGGCTTACATCTGAAAATCCCACAACCAGCATGTGCCAATAACACAGAAGCAGAAACAAATGTGCTGGTAGAGCATAGGTAACTGCACAAATGCGTGTAGAAAGGTACGTTCTAGGCAAGGTAAATGACGAGCAGTGTTGGATCTAGGACAGGCAGGTAGCAGCACAGGAACATACGCCCATAATTGGAAATAAATGCAGAACTGAGTCCAGGCGTTGAAGCATGATGGCTGACATGTAAAGATGTCCCCAGACGTGAAACGCTACCCACAAAGGGCTATAGCGTACAACCAATATACCTGAAGGACGCTCTGGATAGGACGTTGCGTCAGTCTAAAGCTGTCAGTTTTCCCCAGGGACTGCACAATGGCGCGTAGTTCGAGCAAAGGAGAGGTGCATAGGCAGTTAGGTAGCTGACTTGAGCGGAGAGGTCCAGAAGCGGTGGCAATGTGAACGTAACTCTGCATCTGCAACAAAGTGCGCACCAGGCCCAGGACCGGTAAACTGCGGATCGCAGAGAGAAAACACAGAAGAGCAAGTGGAGGAGGCGTGAATCCCGAAACGGCCGGAACGCAGGACTAGGCGGCAGCACAGTGGCGGCTACTCAAAAAGAAGTGAAGCAGGACAGCATGAAAGAGACAGTGCAGTGAAGGAGGAAATAGAAGGTAGGAACAGGCAATGAGACAGGAGAGAAATAAGGAAGGAGAGCCAAACAAGAAGAAAACAGCGGACAAGGAAGCGAGGGGGGGGAGACAAATGGCAGTATGCAAAGACAGGGAAGGCATGGGGGGGGCAGATAAAGAGAAAAGGAGCAGCCGAACACCAGTAGCGCCACTAGCGAATGCGACTCGCTCTAAGCAGAGCGGGAGACAGCTGCTTCGTATAAATAGGTTGTGGGGGAGGAGCTCTTCCCCCACATAATCCCGGGCTACTCCCTGCAATTAAACCTTAACTCTTTTCCAGACATACTTGAATCCATTAATGGATTTTGTGTGTGCCATCTCAGCCAGTAGTCTGTTCCACAGTTTCATAGAAACATAGAAGTTGACAGCAGATAAGGGCAGCAAGGCCCATCCAGTCTGTTCATTTTTTCTACCTTATGAATGTGCCATAGGCCTTTCCTCTGCCAATGGCCTATCTAATCATACTCATCTGTATTGCTCCCTTATGCCTATCCCATGCCTGTTTGAAGCCCTGCACTGTATTCATATCCACAGCTTCCTGAGGTAGGCCATTCCATGCATCCACCACCCTTTCTGTGAGAAATAACTTCCTTACATTACCCCTTAATTGGCCTCCCTCTAATCTCATGTTGTGTCCTCTTGTCCTGCTATTTTTCTTATATTGAAACATGTTAGACTCATTCACCTTGTTAATGCCCTTAAGATATTTGAATGTTTCGATCATAACACTTCTCTCTCTCCTTTGCTCTAGGGTATACATATTTGAGCTCTGTTAATCTGTCCTCATATGTTTTCTGATGCAGTCCCTTCACCATTTTGGTTGCCTTTCTCTGGACTGTCTCCATTTTGTTTATGTCCTTGTGCAGGTGTGGCCTAGATGGGGCCTAACCAGTGTCTTGTAAAGAGGAATTATTACCTCCCTCTTACGAATTGTGATACACCTACTTATACACCCTAACATCCCTCTAGCCTTACCTACTGCTTTAGTGGCCTGCTTGGATGATTTCAGGTCATCTGTGATGATGATGCCCAAGTCTCTTTCTTCCCTTGTGATTGTCAGCAACTCCCCTCCCAACGTATAGGTAGCTTCAGGGTTTCTCTTCCCTATGTGCATGATCTTGCAGTTCTTTGTGTTAAACCCCAGTTGCCACTCTTCAGACCATTTTGCCAGTTTTTCCAGATCTTTTCTCATTCTGTCCACCCCATCTGGATCATCTTCTCTGTTGTAGATCTTGGTGTCATCTGCAAACAGGCAAACCTTACCCTCCGGTTTATCTGCAATGTCACTGGTGAATATATTGAAGAGGACTGGCCCCAGGATGGATCTCTGAGGTATCCCACTTGTGACTTGCATCTCTTCTGACTGTATACCATTTACCATCACTCTCAGTTTTCTGCCTGCCAACCAGTTTGCCACCCAGTTGACCAACCTCTGACCGACCCCAAGCCTACCCAGCTTATTAATCAATCTTCTATGTGGAACATTATTGAAAGCTTTGCTTAAGTCAAGGTAGGAGACATCAACTGCACCCCCTTGGTCCACTACTCTGGTTACCCAGTCAAAGAAATCTATGAGATTAGTTTGACAGACCTTCCTGTTGTAAACCCATGCTGTCTTGGATACTGTGCTCCAATGGATTCCAGATGTTGCATTATCCTTTCCTTAAGGAGTGCCACCATAATCATGCCCACTACTGAGGTAAGATTGACTGGTCTGTAGTTCCCTGCTGCCACTCTTGTGGGGTGGGATCACATGAGCCCTTCTCCAGTCTTCTGGGACCTCTCCTGTGCTCAGAGACTCAGTAAGCAGTTCTGCTAATGGCTCTGCTAGTTCCACCCTTTTGTACCCTGGAATGTATACCATCAGGTCCAATTGCCTTGTCCACTCTGAGCTTAGTGAGCTCTTGTAGGAACCTTTCTTTTGTGAAGGGACTTGTGCACACTTCCTTCCCCCCCTTTGTCCATGGTGTTGAGCTGTGGATCCTGCCCTACCTTCTCCTCAGTAAATACTGAGCTGAAGTATCTATTTAGGATAGATGCTTTTCCAGTATAACTTTCTTCCATCCCTCTTGCGTATCACCCCTACCATCAGCTTCCAATCAAGTCCCCCTTTTTTTCACCTATCATTCCCGATTAATAGTTTCTTACAGTTTACCTTGTTCATTCCTTTCAAGAACATGAAGGTCACTGTCATGTCATTCATCTCCCTTCCTGCCTCCAGCAAGCACATGTTTAATGGCCTGAGCCGATCCTCAGGATTTGCACTGCTGTTCCTGTATCATTTTAGTTACCATATGCTGCATTGTTTCCAGCCTGGCTTTGTCTTTCAATACCTGGGGACTCCAGAACTGGGCACAGTATTCCAGATGGGGTATCACCTGTGATCTATAGGGTGGTAGTAACTGTAATATTACCTATTTCCTCCTGCTACTGAAATACCCCCAAACACACCTCAACTTCTCGTTGCTTTTCTGTAGTCCCTGTTGCATTGGTTAGTTTGTTTTACTGAGTCACTTATGCTTGCAGGTCCTTTTCTTCAGGACTGGTGCCCAGCTTAACCTCTCCCATTTGGTATTCTGTCCTATGGGTTCTTGTCCCCTATGTGAATCACACTGCACTTTGTGGTGTTGAATTTTAACTGCCAAACTTCTGATACCCTACCACCACTACCTCCCTCTTTACTGCCCATTCTCAGTTTCTGCCATTAGTTCCCTCTCACCCGTGTCCACCTGTTGCATCAGTCTATATACCACCTCCATGCACAACTTCTTACCCAGTGCTGTCATGAGCTGTACCAACAGTAATTCTGTCTCTCCATTTCACTAATGGACCTATTCTCTACTGCCTCAATGTAGTGTTGCTCAGATAGTAGCCTAGAAATCAGGACACTAACAGATACCTCCAATCTGGCCAGATAGTTGCTGTGGTAGGATAGCAGTGCTATCTAATCATATATCCGACCAACTAGGATACCAGGATCCTAACCAGGATCCATTACTATCTGGTCCTGGATCCTATCTTTTCTAGAATCTGTGGATCCTAACTAGAATACCTTGATCCTAACCATGATCCATCACTATCTGGCTCTGGATCTTAACTATCTGCCCTAGAATCCATGGATCCTAACTAGAATACCTGGATCCTAACCCGAATCCATTACTATCTGACCCTGGATCCTGCAGCTGTCTTTGGCAGGATAGCTGGTAGGATCCAAGTCATAATACAAGCACTATCTGACAGATAGTGGTAGGATCCACAAAAGTACTATCTGAGCAACTCTACCTCAATGCCTTTCTTGGCATACAGGGCTACACCACCTACATTTCCCTTATCCCATCTATCCTAAACATGGTGTACCCTGGTTTTGTCAGGCCCCAACCATTATTTCCAATGACCCATGTTGCTGTAGTGGCCACAAGGTCAAATAGAGGACAAGTTCCTTTAGCTGGACAGAAGGGGAAGAGGGGGAACCTGGAGGGATGGATAAGGACAGTGAGATGGGGAGGGATGGAGGCAGTGAGAGAAAGTACTTTGGGGATGGTAAGGAGAGGGGGGGAGAGAGGAAAAGGTTCAGGTGAGAGGGATCGGGTGGGGGAAGTAGAGAAGCTGGCAGTGGGGATGGGTGAGTGAGGAGACAGGGCAAGGGGTGAGCTGAAGGGAAAGGTTGGGGGAGTGCCAGGGGAACTGAGGGTCAGGTAGGGGGGCTTGGACAAGGGTATCTGGTGCAAGGGGTCAAGGGGGAGTACAGGATAGGCAGGAAGGGGCAGGCAGCAATGGGAAGTGCATAGGCAGAGGGGAGAGGGGCACAGGAAGAGGGTGGTGATCCTGGGGGATTCAATAATAAGGGGGTGTGAGTTGGTGGGAAGGGGTCAAGATCAAGCCATAGAAGGATAGAATGTATGCCAGGGATGACATCAGAGAGAGTGGGCTCTCTGGTAGCCAAGCATTTATGGCCGGAGGGTAAGAAATATCACATAATAATTCACATGGTATGAATGACCTTGTAGACTGCATTTTGTTCTGTAGAACTGAATGTAAAAATTGTTATTCTTCTTCAGAGTGAAAATTGTTGCACAAACTATAACTACCCACATTCATACTGTAAATATTGTCTTCCTGTACATGATGTTGTATCATGTGAATTCCATTAATTATATGTAATTTATCCCAGGTCACTCCTGAAGAAGGGATGCAAGTCTCAACAAGCTCACCCAGTTACCAAATTCCAAAAAATAAGTAAATAGGATGTGAGGTAGGGGTCGTGTAAGTGAGATTCGGGGAGGTAGGGTAAATCTGCAGTGAGGTAGGGTGGTGGTGAGTATGGGATTGTTGATGACTTTGAAGGGACATGGGAGAAAAAAAGACCTGTATGCACCAAACAGGTTACATTTATGTAGAAAGGGCACAGGGGTCCTGAAGGATAAGCTGGAGGAATTCATGGGGAAAACCTCAAATCAAATTGATAATGGGAGGCAACAAGGTGCAACATACCCTCAGTCACCTGGTGAAGGAGGCCGATAGACCTCCCGCTAATCAGGACAGAATAGGGAGGAACTAATGAGGAGGGGGGAAGAGGGAAGGAGGGACTGAAGGGTATGAGAGGGTTGGGACAGGGGTAAAGGGATATTTAAGTTGCAGTGAAGGGTATTGTCTCTGAACACCAGAAGCCTGGGAAACAAAATGGCTGAGATGCAGGTGCTAAAAGCCAATGGAGAGGTGGAAATAGCGGCTATCACAGAGACATGGGTCACACAAAACCGTGACTGGGATCTCATAGTCCCCGGGTACAAAATATATAGGAGGAATGGGGAGAGTGGCTCTGAATGTGAAAGATGGGATAACCTGTACAAGAACGGAAGGGGCGGATGGAAAGACAGAAGCATTATGGGTGTAGGTACAATCCACTATGGGGAGGAAACTAAGGATGGGGGCAGTTTACAGACCTCTTTCACAGGATGAGGAGCTAGACAAGGTACTGGGGTCCCAAATCATAGAAATGCCAGGCAAAGAGGAGGTAGTAATAATAGTGGACTTGAAGCTGCTTGGGGTGGATTTAAAAATCCTGGCTACCTCCAGCACCAGGGAGCAGTCAATCACTTTTTATTTATAAAAAGCACAATTTCAAATGATCAAAACCCTTGCACATAAACAAAACATAAAAAAATACAATAGAATTAAAACTATAATTAAAATTCAGCAATTTTAGAACCAGTCAGCAGATTCAATCAAATTCAAGAAAAGATAAACTGAACAAGTAAGTCTTTGGAGCAGATTTAAAGCTGTTGTTGGTCAGGCACGCTCTAATCCAATGCGGTAGAGAATTCCACAGGGTAGGGGCCATAAAAGCAAAAGAACTGGCCCCTGACATCTTAAGTTGAACCCTGGGAATCTCCAGCAACCCCTTGTTGGCAGAGCAGAGGGTGCAGTAGGGACAAAGGAGATCTTGCAAGTATCACGGTCCCTGTCTGTGTACAGCATTGTAGGTCAGTAACCTGACCTTGAAAGTGATCCGCCACTGTACTGGCAGCCAGTGCAGGCCGTGGAGCACAGGTGTGACATGGCATGATCTTGGTAAGCCAGTCAACAACCTGGCAGCTGCATTCTGCACAAGCTGCAAGCGGCAGATATCAACCCCTGGTAGCCCTGGGTACAGGGCATTGCAGTAGTCAAGATGGGAGGTCACAAAGGTATGGACCAAAGTTGGAAGGTCATCTGGTGAGACCAAGTGTTTAATATGGGTGATGTTCCTCAGATGGTAAAAAGAGGTCTTGACAACAGCCGACACCTGAGACTAAAGAGTCAAACCGCCATCAAAAACAATGCTCAGATTTAGCACCCGGTCTGAGGTCAACAGCTGGCTACTCCCAAGCCAAAGCCTGTAAGGCTGCCCAGCCAGCAACCCCACACCCTGATGGCCTGGGTCCACCACCAACACCTCAGTCTTATCCTGGTTCAACCTCAGCCAGTTGGCACTCGTCCAGCCCTGGATCTTGGAGAGGCAGTTTCATAGGTTTCGTAGGTTTGTACGGAGCTCTTAAAGGCTAAAGTCCATTATAGCTAGTCAGCTGATTTAGCCATATCCCAGGATTTTATTATCGATCAGATATTTATCTAGTCTGCTTTTAAAGTCAGACATTTTACTACTGGCCATTACCTTTATTGGGAGTTCGTTCCACATCTTCACCACTGTTGAACTGAACCAGTATTTCCTTTTGTTAGTATGGTATATTTCTTTTGCTAGCTGTAATGGATGGGCTCTTGTGCAGTATTTCTGCTCCCTTTAAAACCATCCCAAGCTGTTCCCATAGGCCTGCATCTGTTAAGGCCTTAAATATGAGACACACGTCCCCCCTTAGCCTCCGGTACTCCAGAGAATACAACCCCAGTGCCTCCAACCTCACTTCATATTCCATATTCCCAACATTCTTTATCATGCATGTAGCCTGCCTCTGAACTCTTTTGAGTGCTTTAACTTCGGTTTTGTCCCCTGGTGACCACAACTGGGCACAATACTTCATATGCGGTCTCACCAAAGAAGTATACAGTGTGAGCATGACCTCTCTTTCGCTACACTTCATGTGTCTCCTGATGCTGTACAATATATTGCTAGCTTTTTTAACCACCTGATTGCAATGCTGCTGAATCTCAGGTCATCACTGATATTAATACCAAGATTCCTTTCATCTATGACTTCCTTCAATGGTGATCCAACCGGGGGTATATTTAAATTGACTGTTTTTATTTCCAAGATGCATCACAGTACACTTTCAGTATTAAATGTGAGTTTATAATAATTGGCCCACTCCTCCAACTCCCCCAGTGCCGCTTGTAAGATGTTTGCCTTGTCTGAGTTATTGACTACTAGTTCCTATCCTGGCATCGTAAGCAAATTTAGATTCCCACACTTCAGCTTTTGTGGTCATAGAGGAGATGTATATATTAAAAAGATAAGGGCCTAATACAGACCCCTGGGGATCCCTCTGGTTACTTCAGTTGTTAAAGACCGAGACAGTGCCACCCTGTTTGGGCACAAAGGACATGTATAGCTGAATATCATCTGCATAGCAGTAAAAGCTCAGCCCATACCACCTTATAATGTCTCCCAATTGTAGCATATACACTGCAAACAACAAAGGTGACAATATGGAACCCTGCAAAACCCCGTAGGACCAGGAGAGAGGGTCTGACGAATAAATCCCCAACACCCCTCTCTGAGTCCTGCCTGTGAGGAAAGATCGAAACCATCTGAGGACTGTACCCGACAGTCCACAGACCAACTGCAGGCAATCCAATAACACTCCATGATCCACAGTGTCAAATACTGCAGTGAGATCCAAGAAAACCAAGACTGAACGTGTCCTCTGATCCCTCGCTATTAGGAGATCATTTACTACCAAATCAATGCCATCTCGGTACTATGCCTCTTCCTAAATCTGGACTGGAGAGGATCATAGACATCATGGATAATAAAATGATCCTCCAGCTGCAACGCAACCACCTTCTCAATAACTTTACCCTTGAAGGGCAGATTAGAGATAGGTCTGTAGTTGCCTAAGCAGTCAGGGTCGAGGGAGGATTTCTTTAGGAGGGGTATCACTATCGCCTCCTTCAGGGGGTCAGGAAACACCCCTGTCTTCAATGAGCTCCAGACTATCTCAGCCAGGACCAGGACGATCACCTCAATACATCCCACCAAGAGACCTATTAGGCCCGGGTCCAAACTACAGTAGGTTGCTTGCATGCTTTGGATGATCCCCATGATGTCAGTGATCACCCACCGGCTAAGGTCAGACCAGGCAAACTAGGCACTAGCAACCTCCTGCCAACCTCCTCAACACCCATTAAAAGGTGCCAGACAGATCTCGGATCTAATGGTGTCAACCTTATCTGTGAAGAAGCGAACAAACTCATCATACCTACTCTGTGAAAATGCTCCCTGGATCTGAAGACAGGTTGGATTGCACAACCTGTCAACAGTCTGGAAGAGCTGAGCTGGTCAATTCTGTGCAGCGGCAATCTCCCTGGACAGGAACACTGCCTTCTTACCAGAGATCACCGATTGATAATCTGTATAATGATCCATCAATCTAAGTCTGTCACCAGCTAGGCCCGATTTCCATCAGCGTCATTCTAATCTTCGATCCTCTCATCTCAACTCCTTCAAAGTCCCATCATACCAAGGGAATTTTGGGCGAAGAGTGAGAGGGTGTACAGGTACTGCTAGATGCATTCTAGAGTGGATTCTTGACAAAGGGTGTCATGCAGTTTGCTAGGGAGAGGGCTGTACTGGACCCAGTCCTGTCCAACTGTGAGCATATCAAGGATGTAAAGGTGGAATTGCTGCTTGCAGGGAGCGACCAGTATGCAGTGTGATTCCACCTGTACATGGGCAGAGGGATGGTCAGGACTAAGATAAAGATTTTGGATTTCAGGAAGGCTGGCTTTAATAAGATGGCAGAAATTCTGGTAAGACACCTTGCTGGGATCAGAAAGGAGATGGATGTGGAACAGAAATAGGCCAAAATAATGTAGGGACTGATGGAGGCCACTAGCGAGTGTGCCAACATCAAAAGCAAGAAATGTAAGGCCAAAAAAACAGCTGGTTTGGAAAATAAGTGGCAAATATGATAAGGGAAAAGAAGACAGCCTTCCAGAAGTACAAATGTACCCAAAATGAGGAGGATAGGGATGTCTACAGTGCTAAATCAAGGGTGGTGATCAGACCGGTTAGAGAGGCAAAGGCTGCAAGGGAAGTACAACTAGCACAGGGAGTAAAATCGGGTGAGAAGGCCTTCTTAAAATATGTAAGGGAGAAGAGGGATATTAAAGATGAGATTGTCAGGTGAAAAAAGGAGGGTGGTTGGGCAGAAGGAAATGAAGAGAAAGCAGTGGTGCTTAACAAGTACTTCTGCTCCATCTTCATTATAGTGAAGAACCGACCAGTGCCACAAGAGAGCAAGGGGGTGGGGGCAGGGAATGAGGGAGTCAAGGACAGCGTAATACATGTAGACAGGGTGCATAAAGGCCTAAAGGTCCTGAAGTTTGACAAATCCCCAAGGCCAGATAGAGTGTACCCAATGGTCCTAAGGGAACTGGCGGAGGTGCTGGTGGGCTCCCTGGCAGACCTGTTTAACACCACTCAGGAGTCTGGGAGGGTTCTCCAGCACTGGAGAAATGCACATGTGGTGTCTCTCCATAAGAGCTGTCCAAGGGATGAACCAGGGAATTACTGTTTGTTCGATTGTGCTTACGCAACTGGATGACATGATGCTTGTGTGGCTTGACTTACATTGTGGATTTGATTTATGTTATAGCTTTCTGCCTCTCTATCCATGGGATATATCACCCTATTAGGGTTACGATGCAAGGAACCCTAGAGGAGGGTTTCTCCCCCCAATAGGTGCTGCGGGAATGATTCTGTCGGCTAAAGGTAGCTTAGGAAGAAGCCCACAGGTAAGTGAAACGGGCCACTGGAAGCAGAGGGGTGGATGGTGGGGCAAAGAGAAATGAATCCTGGGAAGGCCCAGGGTGAGCTACCTTTTAAAGCCTGATGGGGGAGTGACGTAGTTGCTCCACCCAATCGAACCTCAGGCTTACAGCCTTGTCATTCGATTATGCTTACGCAACTGGATGATATGATGCTTGTGTGACTTGACTTATGTTGTGGATTTGATTTATGTTGTGGCTTTCCACCTCTCTATCCGTAGGATATACAACCCTATTAGGGTTACGACGCAAGAGGGTCTCCCCACAAGGTGCCGTGGGAATGATTCCATCAGCTAAAGGTAACTTAGGAAGAAGCCCAAAAAGAATACCCAATTGGGTGTCGTGCATTGAAGAGGCGAGGATGATGAATGAATGAAATCTGAGAAGATGATTAAGGCGGACTTCCTAAGGAGAGAGGGGAAAGCCGGGGCCATCATCCTCCTCCATCCAACAGCAGAACCTAACTAAATAACCTAAGACAACACATTAACCTAAGGAAGCACTAACTCTAAATAATATTATGACCATTGGCACAGAGGAGAGGAAAAACCCCCTCTAAGGAGGAAGCCTCTGGGAATCCAAGGCCTAGGTCACCTTCCCTCAAGGCTGATGATGTTTGATTTAAGGACGTATGTTTTTAAAGAGAAGGATCCATTAAAAAGAAGGATATGAGTAGGGAATATGATGATGGGAAAAGGGGAAACCCCAAAAGAAAGCACAGATCGAAGAAGGAACATGAGGCAGCAGGGACCCAAGAGGGTATGCACGAGTAGTCAATGTGAAGGAGTAGATCCCTGCAGAAGTCAGAGGAGCAAAGCGCATATAGATGCGCTCATGAGAAGACTGAGGATGAAGAAGACTGATGATGATCGCTGCACGAGTGCAGCAGTCCAACTTGAGAAGACATCCAACATGAGAAGACTGAGGACAAGGAAGGTTGATGAGGTAGCTTGATACCCCGTGAGAGGTATGCTCAATTGATGGACGTGAGTGTGAAGAAGAGGAGGAGATAAGAAATGCACTTGAAAATGAACTTGGATGAAGGTAGTATGCTCGAGAGAGTGATGTGATTAAGTAGGCTTCTCGAAAGGAGGTAGACTCCGAGGCCAAGAAGACATGTCATGAACCAGAAGGTTTGTGAACCAGAGGGTACGTTCAGGTCAAGCAAATGAGAGGAGTAAAACTGGACGAGGTACTAGGAGAAGTGAAGCCATGAGTGGAGTGAATCCATGATGGCTGGTACGAGAAAAGGCATGATGAGAGATAGAAGCCATGATTGGAGCGAATCCTTGATGGCTGAGGATGGATGGATGATGGAGCAAAGGAATGAGTGGAGTTAATCCAAAATGGCCAGGATGAGATAATACTCATCATCGTCATCATCATACTTTATTTATAAAAGTGCGCTATTCCAAAAACCATTGCGCTAGTACATGAACAATAAAAATTTCATATTAAAAACAACTACAGCAGCTCAGATAAACTCAGGAAACACCAAAATAAACAAATAGGTTGTTAGGGCATATTTAAAACCCTCCACTGTCAGGCACTGACAAATCCAACAAGGTAGAGATTTCCACAGGGACGGGGCCACAAAGCCAAACACATGGGCCTCAGATGACTTTAAATGAACCTTGGGAATCTCTAGCAATCCCTCGTTGGCGGAGTGGTGAATGATGCCTGGAGTCATGAACCTGATACATGCGGCAGGAGGGCCGCGAGTCAATGAGGTGGCATATGAGTTATGATAGGTATTCCCAAAAGAAATATCGAATGCAGGCCAGATGGAGGCAGCTGAGGCATACGAGTCAACCGAGGCATATTTAGGGAGTGAAGGAAATAGATGAGCAGGTCAATGCGATGTATCGTGGATCTGAGAGGACCAGACGGAGCAAGTGAATATAGCAGACTTGGCAGTGAACCACAAGAGCATGGAGGGGAATTAGACACTGAATCTGTGTTGAAACATTGCCATCTAGAGGCTGTAAGAGGTCACATCAACTGAAATGATACATGGAAATACAAGAGAGTCTCTAGATATGGCAGCGTTAGGTGAAGGAGAGGACTCAGTAGAATGGGAGAACCAGCCAAAGGTACCTCCACCAATCAGGCAGCACAGGAACAGAGGGCAACATGAACCAGAAAACATCCCACTCCAAGGATAGGAAAAATCAAAATGAGAAAGCATCCTGTTCGCTCCCCATGATTCGTGATAGTTATGCCCAAAAGAAATATTGACTGCAGGCCAGATGGAATCAGCCAAGGCATGCAGATTGAGCGATTGAAATAGATGAGCAGATCGAGGTGAGGTATTGTGGACCTGAAAGGGCTATGCTCTAGAAGTGGATGTGACAGAGTAGGCAATATCAAGTGCAGGCCTTGAGTGGAGTGAATCCTTGAAGGCCAGTATGGGATAAACTGCAGGAGAGCCATATGAGTCGATGAGAGATATGGCTAGATGTGGCATTGAGGAGCCTTGAACATAGGACTATGAGGGCAATAGTATGCAAAGGAAAGGAGGCAGCAGGGTAGTAGAACCCCAAAAAGAAGAGGCAGCCGAGCTGAGGTGAAGAGAGGCAAACAGCACCAGGGCTGTCCCTTCGGGTGCACCCACTAGCTGCACAGGAGTACCGGACATCCCCCATGGAATCATTGGAAGCAGCCATAACAGAGGCAAAAAGATTTCTGCTCAGACAATGGTGAAGTGAAGAAACACCCAGCACAGGGGAATGGGGAGAGAACAACTAACTGGCAGACAGAGTAGCGAGAAAAGAAAACCCTTGCAATGTCGTAACATCTGGGGACTGTACCGGAGAGTTAAACTAGATGGTATAACAAGATCTGCCATGGGGGGAGGGGTGTTGGGGGGGCAGTCCTAACCCAAATAATTCAAGCAACTTACACCACCCCATAGGCAATATTGAAACAGAGTCTTGCTCTGATTCCCCTTTTTTGTCCACAAACAAATGGCTACAACACTGCAGGAGAGAAATGTGAAGATTTCACTGAACCTTGAATCCAGGATTGGAGAGTAAACTGAGCGATGACGAGTGAGGACAGGAGATCAGTGGAGCTTGTAGCCATCCACAAAATGACCGAGAGGTGGTAGGAAGCGTGGCCGAATCAGAGCTGGGTCAGCCAGAGCCACGCAGGTGAAGGAGAGCACAGAGAAAGTACCCACACGTGTAGGGCGACAACACGCTTGAAGCTCCAGAGTGGCGAGGAGAACCGCCAGATGCAGAGTGGGGAGAGCAACAGCAAGTCACGGAGAAGCTGCAGAACTGAGCGGCTAAGAGAAGAAAGCAGCGGGAGCTCCCAGGGAAACAGCGGACAAAAAAGGGGTCAACAGCACAAGGCCCAGCTGATGGTGAGAACACCTGGGCAGAGAAGCCGGGTGCCATGGGAGAAGGCACACGCCCAAGAGCACCAGCTCGACAAAGGATGGAACCAGGAAGGGAGCAGGGAAAGCCATGGCCCCAGCAGAGAGAAAGCGATCAGGGAGGGAGATAGGATCAGAAAGGATGAAGCGAGGGAAGCAGGAGAGAAGACGAGGGGGCCACAGTGAGTGGCAGAGACGATGGATAGTGCAAAGATCCAGGAAATGAGCAAGGGATGCTGGAGCCCAGGAGAGGAATGAGCAAACCAGAGGGGAAAATGGGGGGGGGTTAGAAAGTGTGAGGCAGGGATAAGAGAAATGTGAGGCAGGGACAAGGGAAACAGCCGCCGAATGAAGCAACTGAATGAGGAGAAAACAAAAAAAGGAGGAGACCTGCGGCTGGAGGTGCAGGAGAAATGAAACAAATGGAGTGAGGGAGGGTGGCACCTCCGACCACAAAGAGAAATGAATCCTGGGAAGGCCCAGGCTGAGCTACCTTTTAAAGCCTGATGGGGGAGTGACATAGTTGCTCCACCCAATCGAACCTCATGCTTACAGCCTTCCCATTAATCTGATATCAATAGTGAGGTAACTGATGAAGACTATCCTGAAGGAATGACTGGTGGACTTTTTCAAGGAAAACAGCCTGCAAGAGGACAGGCAGCATCAGTTTGTGTTGGGGAGGTCTGTCCAGATTAATCTGATTGACATTTTTGACTGAGTGACCAGGATAGTGGACAGGGGCCAAGCAGTTGATGTCCTGTATTTGGACTTTAGCAAGGCCTTTGACTCTATGACTCATATGGGACTGGTCAAGAAGTTGGAATGCCTGGAGGTGAGGGCCAAGGTGGCTAGATGGGTCAAAAACTGGTGCAGGACAGAAGCAAAAAGGTGGTGGTCAGGGGGAATTCACAGAAGCTAGGCTGGTGACCAGAGGGATCCCACAAGGCTCAGTGCTTGATCTGGTATTGTTAGTGGATGGAATCAAAGGTAAAATATGCCTGTTTGTGAATGACACAAAGTTCTGTGGGAAGGTGGACATGGAGGAGGGGAGAAAGGAACTAAGGGAAGACCTGGCTAGGTTAGAGAAGTGGTCTGACATTTGGCAACTGGAGTTCAATGCTAAAAGCTACAAGGTTATACACTTGGGGGCAAAGAACCCAGAGACCAAATACTGGTTGGATGGTGTGCAGATCACTAAGTCAGAGTGAGAAAAAGACCTGGGCGTTACCATCACAAGTGATGTGATACACTTGGTGCACTGCAAGACAGCAGCAGCAAAGGCAAATTGCATGCTTGACTGCATAGCCAGGGGAAGTACCAGCAGGGAGGCAGAGGTCATACTAGTGCTGTACAGGTCACCGGTAAGATCGCACCTAGAGTACAGTATGCAGTATTGGTGCCCTTATCTAAAGACAGATGTTATCTTGCTGGAGACAGTACAGAAAAGGGCGACTAAGATGATTCAGGACAAGCAGGGCGACACCTATGGAGAGAGGCTCAAGGGGCTCAACATGTACTCCCTAGAGGGCAGAAGGGGGGAAGTTATGACTGAGACTTTCAAATGCCTTTAAGGTATTAACATGAAGAATACACAAGGCCTCTTCAGTCTTAGTGGGAACAAGTCCACTAGGGGAATAGCCTAAAGTTGGTGGGAGGGAGGTTCAATAGAGAGAGAGAGAGAGAGAGAGAGAGAGAGAGAGAGAGAGAGAGAGAGAGAGGGCACTTTTTCACTGAGAGAGTGGTGGCCAAGTGGAATGAGTTGCCAGAGGAGGTAGTCTCCTGAAAATGGTGGATAGCTTCAAGAGAGAATGGGACAGAATGAATGGGAAAGTTGCTGGTGGAGGAAGGGGGAGGGGGAAATGAAGGGGGTCAGGGGGACATTGGGGAGGTGGGGCAGATCCCCCTGTAGACAAGGGGGGGACCTGTACACTCAAGCAGACAAGATAGACTATAAGGCATTTATCTGCTGGCATGTTCATATGTTTGCATGTAATCCCTCATCTGTAAGCCTGGAGCTCACTATTTTTGTTTCCTAACCTCCTGACATATAGGCACTACTTATACCCTTCCTCTTCTTGTCTGCTCCTCTCCCTTTGTCCTCCCTTTCACTTCTTAACTTCCTGGTTTTCCTGCTCCTTGCTGGCTTTGAGAGCCCCCCTCCCAACACCCTTTCATTACATATTATAGGCCCTTGCCTTTCTGCCTCCATCTTCATTGCTCTTAGCCTCCATTTCTGGTGAAGTCCAAACTAGGTTCCCATTTTGCTCCCCATCCTCTGTGGTTCCACCAGCCATAGTCTCCTCCCCTGTCAGTTTATATTTTCACCCATGTAGACATCCAACTTCCATCCAGGTGCCCTAGCCTCCTCTCCTGTTAAGTGAAGGCCATCACCCTTGAAGAGCCTCCTGTCCCAGAAGCCCCCAGACTCCCATAAATGGTACCCCTCCTCCTGACACTATCCCTTAAACCTGATAAACTCTGCAGTCTCTTTCTTCCTCACTCTATCAATCCCCTTCCCCCTATTTCATACAGGGAGGACCTTGGAAAAGGCCAGGTAAGCAAAGTATGCATTCAGTTAGTCCTCCAGCCTTTGAAAGTTATGCTTCACTATCTCAGTAGGCTGGTTCACCTGATCATAGGCACCCAAGTGTATCAGCACAATAAGCTCCCTTTCCCCTTTCTCCACCATCCTTCCTATCCAATTCATGTCCAGGATGGCTGATACACTTGGAATGCATCTGGCCACCCCTCTCATTTCCCCTGCTCTCACCACTTTCTACACCTCTCTAATCACAAAGTTCCCTACAGCTAGGATACTCATTGTTACCTTCCTTCTGTGTTGTCTGCTAAGTACCACCAAACCATCTTGATCACCCTTCCTGACCGGCTATGACCTTCCCCCTGAAGGAGTCAGGTAGCTGTGCCTCCTGCAGTGGTGCACAATGATTTGAAGATGGGATTTGGTGAGCCTGGATGACTTTTCTGTGACTGCCCCTGCCACCCCTCCACTTTACCACCATTCTCCACCCCCCCCCAGGCCAGTGGGCCTGTGGGGAAGTGCGAATGTGAGGTGGGCTTGTGGGTACTTGCTCAACTGGTGATGCAGCAAGGATCTCTCTCTCCCTCCTCTCTTGCTTCTACCAGCTGTGCCTGAAGCTCCAAAGATGCCCAATATATAGGGAAGAGTCCCCTTCTCCAGAGCATTGCATGGGAGATGAGCGCCCCACAGTCCCTGCAGCTGGTTATCTCCCTGCTGCTCCTGTGTTCCAAGCTGCCTGTCATTTCCCTTCTTGCAATACCTACCAACTCTTTCCTACTATGCAATAACTCTCTGCTACTACCTTACTGTCCTCTACCTACCTGAATCCCCCTTTATCTGGGTAAGATATTTTAGGAAGCAGCTAGAGTGTTTGCCAAATTGCAGTTGCACCGTTTCACAGTTGCACAGTCACACGCTTACAACCTTCTATGTTAGGCTACCACAGATAGGGCATCTCTAGGACCACTTCACACAACCTGCCTTACCACTTACAAACTGAGCTATCAGATACCTGTGCTGACTTCCAGAGTACCCTGTGGGACTAAAGAAGCCCTGCAGATACCCTGCAGATAACCCTTAGGCATGCATCATAGTCATACTCTATGACACTCACATGATTTGATGCCATGCTTGTAAGCAGGTGGCTTAAATAATATCCTGTCTATAAGCCTCCATCACCTCTTCTACCAGATGCCTATTTTACAGGTTGTAAGTAACCACTCAACCTACAAGGGCCTGAAATATTCTCCTAGCTAGTATTTTCTCCCTGACTACTAGGAGTTACAGAAACTTAATATGCCTAAAACACAGACCCCAAAGCACATACTTCTGCCCACTCACTCACATAGCCACATTAAGTATTAAATAAAATAAATTACTCTTTCTGCTTTAGGATAGCTGTCCTGTCAACGATGGCAACATAAAGTCAATTACAGCAGTGAAAGGACCAGAAGTAAATAGCACCCTCAAGGCTCGCAGCATATCTCTCTACACCTGTTGTTTAATATGACATACAGTATGAGACCACCTGCAATTGTACTCCAAGGAAAAACGAAGGTAATTTAGATTGGAAGTCTTTAGGCAAGGCAAGACAAATTTTATTTTTAAGGGGCCAATCCCAGAGGCTCTGGGAGCCATACAATTAAAACACAACAAACACATTAAATAAATACACACAACAGAAACATATAACAATAAATACATTCCAGCAATAATATAAAAACAGACCCCCCAAATTGGGGCCTGTGCTAAAACAGATACTGGGACATTTAAGGAGAGTCTGGGAAAGCTAACTGAACAGGAAAGTCTTGAGGTGAGTCTTAAAAACCTCAACTGAAGGGGCCTCCCGAACAGCTGGTGGAAGTGAATTTCACAGGATGGGGCCAGCGACACTGTATGCTCTGTCGCCAGCAGTTTTTAACCTCGTCCTGGGAATCGCAAGAAGCCCCCTAGAGTAGGATTGGAGCTAATGAATGAGGTATTCGATATGATGACGGGTTCTATGAAAATGGGCATGTGCCACCTGTGTAGTGGAATACAAAATAGAATAAAGTATGGGGTGATGTGTGTAACGAGAAGTTTTAGACACACCTAAAGGACTGGATGCTACATAAACCCCAAGAGTGAAGCTCGAGGAGTTTGTGAAAGCATCTAACCCTAAGCGTGTGTGTAAACTTCAAGTATAAATACCACTCCATATTTTATTTTATATAATTGCTGGGTTTCCCTTTTTTACCTCAGCAATTATACAAAATAAAAAAGAAATTGCCGTGCGGACATGGTTCAGTTAGGTTACAGTGTGTAATCCGTGGTTGCGTTTCTTTATTTTTTTACAGGTTGTTAGTTTCCATTTTGTGGGCAGCTGAAAGTTAATTTCTTAAGTTGTTGTGGTACAGTTTGTTTTGTTTTTAATTACTTACTGCTGAGTCTGAGTGGCGGTTCAGTCTCCATTAGTGCTTCAGAGGGAAGCCAAGTGGAGAGCGGTCAGGAAGTGAGGAACTGCGGCAGGCGTATGCGCACATTGAGGGAAACCACGCACATGTTTGCCATAATAAACACCCTTTATTACAGCAAATTATGCCACAGTTTCCCTATGAGAAACAGGGAAACCCAGTAATTATAGTACAATAAAATCAGAGGACATGAGTACATGCTAAGAGGAGATGCTACTGGGAGAGTTTGAAAGAGGAAACTTTTTGAAGAGTGCCCCACATATAGTGTTGTGGGAGCTCATGCAGAACTGTTTTACATGAGGTATACGGCTAACCTGTTGCTGACACCAGTCTAGAAATAATGATGGCTAAGTTTGCTGCATATTAATAATACACTGCACTATTCCTGGAATCTTGAGATGTCATGCAGTGTGAAGCCATCCCTAATTCCCTGCCAGTTACAGATAAGCATATTACCTAATTTAAAAGAGAGTTCCCTGTGCTTTGAAATCATGAATGTAATATATATATATATATTCTGAAAATAGGCAGAATTTGTCTAGTGCACTTACCCAGTCAACAAAAACGAAATAGATAAATAAATAAAATAAAAGACACCATTCATAACTATCCCCCTTTAAGGATGTTTTCTCAAAGTGTGATAGGTCTATAGAACAGGTTCCCAGAGGAAGTTCAGACAGAGAACAGACTCAAGACTAGGTTGGAAAGATATAGTACCTGGAGGGAATATACATTTCGGGTTATAGTTGTCAGGATAACAAGGATGCCGACTTGTTAAATATGGGATATGTTATGTGTGAGCATGTCATATGTTTTTTTATCTTCATGAGAGGTCTGTGACCTTTTGACTCCTCACAAGTGATGTAGCCATGAGTGAGGTATCAAGAGACCACAGACCTTGAATGAAAACAAGTATTTGTCAATGCCGAATGTTTGCTTGCTGATATTAGCATTGAATGTGCAGGAGTTAGACAGATGCAGAATAGGAATGGCAGTGAAGTATTGAACTCATGCAAATCCCACATCCACCCTGCAGAGATGGACAGGCATTGGAGTGTGCCTTTGGGTCGTCGCCCATAACGCTCATGGCATTTCACCTCACCCTATCCAGCAGACATTGACAAGTGTTGAGGTGTGCCTTGGGGTGTTCAGCTTCACAGTCACCTATTTCATAAGGACATTGGCTGAAATGGGTGCAGTAAAGGAGCATGGGGTGAACTCTGGGGCCGAAGATTCCAAGGCACACCTCAATGCCTGACATTGACTTCAAGGTGAGGGGGGTGGAATGACATGAGCATTACAGATGGCAATTCAAAGGCACACCCCTGATGCCTGTCAGTCTGTACAGGGTGGGACGTTATGGTTAGAAACCCTAATGCCCCAGGCGTTTGTTGGTATTTGCACTACACATTTTCAACATGGCCTTTTTGTGACTCCCACCTCATGAAAGCATTTGGGACCCCACTCATGCACAGTGGCACTGTGATTTTGTTAATCTGTCCCAAACTTTGATTTCCTACAGCGACCATGCCATTCCGCGCCAGATGTGTGAAAACACAGATCGGGCAGGACATGAAGAATGGCAGCTGTACTATTCATGGGGAGGTGTGGAGAGATGGCAATGTTGAAAACCTGAAGTGAAAATATTAAGAATGCTCAAACTTCCGAGCGTACATGGAAACTGAGCAACACAAACTTGTAGCAAAGTCATTTAGTGGAATTATTTCACCAAATTTTCAACATAGGCATTTTGTGACCTCTGCTCATAAACACTGTCACTATGATTTTCTTAATCTGTCCCAAACATTGGTTTCCCACAGCGACCGTGCCATTGTGCGCCAGATGTGCGAAAACACATTTTGGGCAGGATGTGAAAAATGACAGCTGTACTGTTTATAAGAAGATGTGCAAAATTGACAATGCTGAAAATTTTGACTGAAAATATTACAAATTTTTAAAGTTACGAGTGTGCACAGAAACTGTGCAATGCACGCTCGTAACATAGTCATTTTATGGACTTTTGTCACCAAATTTTTAACATGGGCATTTTAGGACCTCTGCTCATGAACAGTGTCACTGTAATTTTCTTAATTTGTCCTGAACACTGATTTCCTACAGTGATCGCGCTATTCTGTGCTGGAAGTGCCAAAACACATTTTGGCCAGGATGTGAAAAATGACAGCTATACTGTTCATAAGAAGGTGTGAAAAAATGCCAATGCTGAAAATCTGGAGTGAAAATATTACAAATTTGCAAAGCTATGAGTGTGCGTTGAAACTGTGCAATGCACACTAGTACCACAGTCATTTTTTGGAATTGTTTCACCAAATTTACAACATAGGCTTTTTGAGAGCCCACCTCATGAACAGTGACACTGTCATTTCGTTATTCAGTCCCGAAAGGTGATTCTGCGCAGTGATCACAAAATCACCTTTTGAGACCGAACAACCAGATGATAGTGCTGAATTCAAGAGATGGGGTCCTAAGAATCCCATGTTGAAAATTTGGTGACAAACCTCATGAAAATGGCCGAGATATGCCCCAAAGTTGAAAAAACCCCATTTATGCTGTTATACAGCTTACAGGCATTTCTTCAGTTCGTGATTGGCTTTGAAGAGTGCAGACATGTTCCCAGTCCACCGAAGATCATTGCGCGGGGCTCCGGGGGTAAGTATGAGGTGGGTGTGTGTGGGGGGGTGCTCAGAGGGTGGGTGCGGGTTGGGGGAGGGGCACTGGACTCAATGAGGTACAATTTTTCTTTTACAGGGAAAAAATTAAAAAACAATGCGGGAAGGTTTTCTTATTTTACAGGTACTTTAGAACACTGGGGTGGGCTTCCAGTGTGCCACTTAAGTGTTTCTTGTGGGGGGGTTTGTAGCCAACAGGGATTGGGCACCCCCTTTGGCAGAGTGTTGGGGGCGGGTGTATGAGCTGAGGGGGATTGGGCACCCCCCCTTGGCACACAACAAATGCAGGGGCATTATGAAGATGGGGATTAAGCTACCCTGTTGGCAATTGAACTTGGGAGGGGGCATGCCAGCTGGGGGATTGGGCACCCCCATCAGCTTTCATGGGGACTGGAGTTGTGGCGGCTGATCGTCGACTTCCTTGGGGACTCTGAGAGGCCAATGAAGAAGACGCTGCCATGTTTTTTTGAAATGGGACACCAGACAATGCAGCTGTAATTCGCTGCTGCAATCAGGGACTGCACCAGCAGCAAAAACAGCTGATTGTTAATGATGGGGCACTCCCTGATTGCAGCAGTGAGTTTCTTTCAAGTTGGTGGCAAGCTACACTACTGCTGTCATGGACAGCATGATCCTCTATTGGTGCCACATAGACCAGCCCTAAAATGGGCCACTAGCATTAGCAACAACACTGCTGCACCTCCACAAGTCACTACTGCAGCAAGCTGCAGCAATATGCTTCTTGCACATGTGTGCAAGCAAACATAATAAATAACTGTATGACACACTCACACATTACATGTCCAATTTGTACAAATGAGCATGTATCTTCATGTAATGCATTCAAAATGTGAAGCATAAATTTTTAGGGCTGTGGGCAGAGCCAACAGCCCTTCTGTCATCGATCGGACTATAGTTCTAAAACGGCTTTTTGTGGCACTCCCTTTTTAGACAGTTGGAAGTATTCCTCCACAGCTGCAAAGTAATGCACTCCCCCTCTGATTTTTGCTAATTGCTGCTCTATGTTAAAGACTTCTGAAGGGAGTGGAGATGCTACTGTATTGTGCCTCAGAACTTCTCAGGCTATTAACAAAAAAAAAAAACTTTTTAAACTACCGTTTCTATCATCTGTCCAGCTCAGTCTAATAGATGTATTCTATTTCTTTCAGCAACATGGGGTTAACTCATTATATGAAGTCTGTAAAACACTGAGCCTCTATAGTGTCAGATTACAGACAGTGGATCTGCAGTCTGTGAGCTATTTCATTTCTATGGGCACACATATAAACTGCAGAGCGGGGGGGGGGCGCTGTAGCCCCATCACTTTTTTTTAGCCTGAAGAATCTTGTTCTTTAAACAAACAAAAAAAGTAAGTATAAACTAGCATGACAGAATTAATTAAATCCAGCTGCCCAGGCACACACAGAACAAAATGGGTGCTTCCTGCTTGTTTGCTGTTTCTGGAGTCAGAAGTGTCAAGTGGAAAGTGCTTTTAAGTGTGTGTGTGTGTGTGTGTGTGTGTGTGTGTGTGTGTGTATACAATCCTGCTTTGGGATGGGCCACATGATGCAGACTGCTCATCTCTTATCTAGGATTTATGGTCTGAGGTTCAGCTACACTGTTTGAGCCCTCCCACACGGCAGAAGGTCAGTGTAAAACTGTTATGTTTCCATCCTCCAGACAGACCATTTCAAAAGTAAACTAAAAGGAAAAAAATAGCAGATTTACAGAGAGGGATAGAGTATTGAGATGGACTCCGTTAGGAGTACGGAGATTGGTTATTGCATAGATCTGGAATCTATGTACTGGAGTTTAATGTTTGTTTACAGTTTATAAATGTAATTTAATAAATATATATATGTTTTCCTTTGGTAACCAGGTAATGCCAACTAGGCATAGATGTTTGTTTCTAGGGACAACCCAGGAACACTGGGGAGATTAAGTGACTTAATCAGAGCCACACGATACAGAAATGGAGGTTGTGGGATTCAAACCCATGTCTGAATATTGGATGTACAATGCTCATTCATAGCAAATTACTCTAACCTCTAGGCTATACTGCCAGCCCCATAAATAGTGAACAATTTAGACTGAGCTGTTAATATCTCAAGGGAGAACTTCCTTGAATCAGCAAACATGCATTTTTGTAGAAGTAGATGTTATTTTTTAAAATACCAGTTCTCATTTTGTTACTGCTTACTCTGAACTGGCCTTTTGGTAAATTCGGTGAGTGTTTCTGATTCACACACTGCTGGCATTGAACATTTTAGGACAGTATGATCCTGTCAAGAACTTACATTGCTGGTACAATGAATCTGTGTTCTAATTTAGAATTCTTAATTTCATGGGGACATAAACAACATCATACAATTCTTAGATGGCACTTTGCAGCAATATGTAACCCATAAATATCCAATGGGTTAAATAAAAGGCCAGCAAAAGTGGGGCAGAAATAGAAGGGAACCCACTATATGAAAAAAGCTTCTAGAGGAAACATTATTCACAGGTTCAGTGCAGTTCTCCTTTAACTAGGCTTGTAGGGAATGTCAGGTATTTTATCTAAATGGTAAGGAACTTTGTTTACAGGGATTTGGAGTCATCTACAGGGAAATTCTTCCCATAGACTTACATTAGTTATACGGGAAAATAGAGGAATTTGGCTTCCATTGGAAATAATGTAATCTACAGGAAAACATAGGAAAATTGCCCTGCAGTTACAGGAAAAAGGCAAACTTAATCTGGGAGCAATCACACACACACACACACACACACACACTAGTAGCATTTACTTTGACTAAATAAATTCAAGAGGACTGATTTAGCAGCATGGCAGTTTTTGATGATTGTGACTAAACAGCACTATATGACACCAACAAGAAAATAACTTTGTCATTTGGTAGCTTTTCACAGCCCTAATGGCTCTAGCTAGAGTTTGTTTTGTGCTGTTGTGTCTGAAGCAGCAGTTCTGCTGTAGCATGAGTCAGTGTTAGCATGGATTATGGTGTACTGGAGTGTGGCGATAGCTGGTGTGATTAACCCAATTCATATGATAAAATTTATATCTTATGAGTTAGGTTCATCATGCCTGGGATAGCACTTTTATCTAATCATTTTTAGCATCACGCTCATTGTATAAACTACATGTCTTAACTGCCTCACTACAAGTATTGAATGTTTCTCTGAATTAGCAATGTATTCCAGTCAGGTAAAACTCACTATCATACACTGCAAAATCCAGAATAAATGCAAATTTTCAGCATGGTATTGAACTGTTGCCATATTGAAAGCTTTATTTGTGTTACTTACTAATGCAGCAAACACGACAATGGCAGCGTTAAAACTGATAAAGTCTGGCTGCCCAATGGTTGGAGTCTTGGGTTTGGAGAGTGAACGTGGGAGCCGGCACTTGGGTGGCTAGGCTGGGAGGCAGCACTGTTGATAGCAGTGAGTCCAAGCTGGAGAGAGGGTGCTGGCATCCTCTGGTGCTGCAGCAGACTCTGCTGGTATGCCAGGGAGCTTTATCTCCCAGTGAAGGCGCATTGCATGCAGCTGAGGCATAACCCCACCACACATATCCTTGCAGGCCACCTGGATTGTGGGATAAAAAAACAGATGTATAGTCCACCAGACATACAGAAGAAAGACTAGCCTCTTGCAAGCCTCACACCACTAACAAAGCATTCTCCTCCACTGGCTCCTGAACTCCCAAAGGGTAAGGGCAACTCAATGGGCCATCATGGGGAGGGGGGCATGAGGGATGGAGAATGAACATAAGTTCCCTGGGAGAGTGAGCAATGGAGCTGGGGGGGGGCTGGCCAGATAAAGGCAGGCCAATGAGAAGGACGATAAATACAAAAAAGGAAAAAATGCTAGTCACTTTCACTATTAGAAAAGAGATTCGAGCCTTATAATAGATCATTTCTATTCAATGTGAAATAATTTGTCTTTATGATATAGTTTTCATTTTACTAGCACCATGAGAAGATTATAATTTGGTATTAGGTTTTAAAGTTGTTTATGAAATGCAGGTGTAACAGCAGGACATTTTTATCAGATGTTGATGTTAAGAAGCAAAAATGCTAATAAATTAGGATGCTCCATTATTTGATGTTGCCACAGTGTATCACACTGTATAATTATCTGCTTTCTTCTGTCCTATCCCTGTTTTGCTGTGTGTTTCTAACTCCAAAAATGCTCTGCTACTTACACCATCGATAGTTCATGGGCTGGAGGGGATACTTTTACAGTATGCATTTTCATGATGGATGTATTGTTGCACTGTAAAGATTTAAAAATTCTCCTTAAAATTGTTCTGAAACAGAGAGAGGCAGCTCAATTCACATAGCAGCACATGTTGCCCTGAGCAAAGACACTTTCCCAGGCACAGAATGATCTCCTACTGTTTTCTATAAAAGGCTGTGCTACTGGCATGAAAGAGAGAGGCCCCAATGCCTTAAACAAAACATTTTCCATTGAACAACAGAAAAAAAAAATGAATAGAAAAAAAGGTAAAATATCTGCTGAAGTCTTGTGGTTAGACTATGAATATCAACAGACATTAGTTTTCCAAGAAACCTTGCAGGGCACTAATATGCCCCGAAGGCCAGGCCATCTCATTAGTAATTTACAGAGGGCATGCTATCAGGAGCCAATGTGTGTGTCCATATTTACATATTCTTTAGTATGTTATCAATTATTCATGAGGCAGTGAATGGGTCAATAAATATAGGGGATGCCCTGCCTGTGGTGCCTTTAGTTGTAAGTCTGTACTACAGATACCCAGAGACAAATGCTTTCTACTGACCTCCCTGAGTGCACTTCTTGATCAGGTACAATATAGTGTGGATAGAATGTGATTTTTATATAAAGTTCTGTGTTCTCAGGTTATGAAAGTACAGTACAGTGCAGTGCAAATATTGTATAGGAATACTGAGTTCAGTGATTGTAACTGGGGGGACACACTGTTACACAGTACCTGATTTCAGTGGATGTCACCAAATTCACTGTCTGGTGATGTAGTACAGTTGATAAATAAAGACATGGGCAAGTGAATCACAGCCAGCTTAAGAAGAGATTGATTTTAAAATAATGAGGCATGCCCAAATGACATGAGTGCTGCCATCTTGGAACCCTCTGGCCCCACAGGACTGTGGAAAGGGGCCAGAGGTCAGCTCCAAGCCTGAGAACATGTGGACTAATTAGTGACCAGCCATGCCTTGCTTGATTACAAACAGCCAACAAGAGAAGAGAAGGCAACTGAAACCTAAATGAAGACTTCTGAGAAGGGTGGGCAGCAGAGGAAAAGAGGACATGCCTGCCAGTCATTTGGTGGGGTCTTTTACCTAAGAGCCTCCCCTATGTGAAGACTCAGCCAATAGATACTGGAACTTTGCCAGTGTGAACTGCTTCAGTGTCTGATGGGATTCAGCTCAGCCAAACTGAGAGAAACATACATGCTTTCTTCAGTTGAGCCTCTGGATTGTGTAGCCAGAATTCCCCTGCCTGAGAATCTGAAAATGGATTCAGAGCCTGATACCTAAAGTGTCTGGCTGGGACTTCAGCCCTTGGAGCAAAGGCTGCCATTTACAAGCTCCAACTCTATGGGAGAAGCCTGCCTTTTTTTTTTAAAGTTCGTGCTTTATGGATTTGTCCCAGTAGAGAGCCAAGCAACCTAGATACTGAATTACTGCCTGCCTTCCAATAGGTGAAGAGAATAGTTCCCTCCAAGGGGCAAAGAGACCAACAGGGATTATCAGGAGTTTCATCATGGCCCACACCTTTTCTCACTCAGAGGCACATTAGGTCTGAAACACCATTAACCCATCTAGCCTGCAGAATTATGTGAGGGATGGGTTTGCTGTGTAGCTGCATCCTTGGTGTTGTGAGCACAGAACACGACCCTGTCCTGCAACTCCTATAGTTTACATAGGGATTAGTTAAGTAGGACTGGGCAAGGACTGCACAAATAATTAGTGCCCAGACTAAGTTATTCACCTACTTAAAAGCCATTCTACTGGTAGCACCATATGGTGTTGGAACCATCCATTGCTTAACCTGACCCAAAATTACCGCACAAGATAGAATTAAGATATTTTGCTTAGCACTTAACTGTCTGCATTTTGGGACTTTAATGTAGATCTGCATCAATAATTTCTGCAGTGTGTACTGTAGTATTCCACCATCAGCTCTGCAATCTTTAGCCAGCCTGTGTACTTGCATATTGACAGTGGCTCCAAAAAAGGGACTTTTTGTGCCGATGTACCAGTGGGAGGGAGCTGTTGAAAAAGCAAGAATTTATTATGTTTGTAAGGAGGCGGGATTCAAACCCTATAGTTTGCTTTATAATCTGCATTATTCTGACAAACCATATTTCCCTTCCAGATTCCTGCTCCTTTTTTACTGTCCCTCCCCCCCAAAAAAAAACTTCTTTTATTCAATTGCATTTATTGTCTCTGTGGTTACTGTCTTTGCTTTGAGTATTATTACTGTACTGTTTTACTGCAGTTGGTTTATGGAGTATTGTAATATATGATATGAGATCTCCTGTCACTACCAGAAGAAGAAGAATTAGCATTTATATAGCACTTTTCATACACATTGTATCCCAAAGCACTTTACAAGCAATGGACTCTATTGACAGAAACTATGCACCGCATATACATGGTGCCTATGCTTTGGTACATTCTCCCACTGCGCAGCAAGAGTAGTGTTGGACTCCTGCACATTAGCAATGAAGACTCACACAACTTCCTCACCCTCACCCTATTCTGGCCACCTGGCTACATGCATGGCCTAGTGGAGAGGGTGGCTGATGTCGGTGCATGGCTACGTGCCATCCAAGAACACAGTTTTGCAAGGCACAGTGCTGGTGAAGGGGGTGACAGCGACACAGACAGGGGCCATGCAGTAGCCATACATGTGCCCCCCCCCCGCTATCCACATGGGGTGGCAAACATCATGCCACCTCCACTCTGCTACCCCTGATCCTCAGGACATACCAGGAGGGCGGAGAGCAAGACGGACCACAGGGTTGGACTTGTCAGTCCTTTTAATCAATATGGTGGTTCCAGGAAGACTTGCCATATCCTACAATCCCCAACTCCATGTGGAGTGGGGTAACTAGTCTGCCAGTGGATGGGCCATCTGATTGGATAGGCACTGTTGATCACCGGGCTACCCTTGTCATGCCTCCATGCTACTACTGTATATGAGCAGTGGACAGTGCTGAGGACATGTGGTTATGCTTTGTGCTTAGAACATGATGTGCGCTACCTGGCTGGTGCAGTGCACCATGGCCTGGGTATGCTCATTTGGAATGTACTTGTGCTGCCGTCATTAATAGAGCCCAATGAGAGATTGGTAGTGAAGTGACTGGAAACGTGTAGTGGCAGCCATTTCATACATCATTAACCCCATGTAGACTTGGACAGTTGTAAGCAACAGCTTTATTGGAAGGGGAATGTTGACCAGGACACCAGGGAAATTCCACTACTCTTGCTAAAGAGATGCCTGTGAGTCCTCCAGCAAGATCGTGGACCCGGGAGAGGAGAGTGTCACTGTGTCCTCGGTGGAGGAGAATTTGTCTCTTCAACCCAGAATATGAAGGATGCACATGCAGTTTCTGATCAAGGAATGGAGGTGATAGAACCAGCATCTTAGGCTATGCAGGAGGAGGTCCCAGATCAAGAAGCAGCATTTGGAGGAAGAATTAAAAAAAAAAAAAGAGCTCACTTGTTAAGCATCGTAGCAGAAGATGAAAAGAAAATCCGGCAGAGACAGCAGCAGTTATGATCAGAGAAGGAACATTTTTAATCATTCTGACATCAGCACATCTGAAATGCTACCAGTGTCAGCTGTGAGGATCAGCTAAGAATGCTGGCTGGCAAAATGCTTGTTCTCCAGGAAGGGAGAGGCCTTCCACTGGCTGCACATAAGCAAAGGGACCCAGAGATCTCTACTCTGAGCCCTAAGGAAGCTTTGCATACTGCTAGCTGGATTCAGACACCAAATGGTCTGAAATGGATACTGGGTGAGCAAATACAAATACTACTGAAACTAACAGGGGTGCTGTCATGGCATGGACATCTGAGCTTGTAATGGTATTGGCCCAAGGAAAAACAAGCATTTGTCAATGCCGAAAGATCGTCATGTGCACTGGTGCCATTTTGGTGGGGGGGGGGGAGGTTATGAACCGGTGTTGGCAAATTTCAACACAGGTTCATAACTTCATGGTTTTTTATATTTTCACACCACATTTTCAACATAGCCATCTTATTACACCACCTCATGAAGAAAGGAAGAGTATAATTTCAATTCCTGTCTGAAAGGTACTTTCACGCTGTGGCTGCGAAAATCACCTTTCAGGATGTGAAAAAAAACATTTGCCCAGAATCTGGAAAATGGCAGCTGTCACATTCATGAGGTGCAATGAAGTAATGATTATGATGAAAATTTGGGGTAAAAATATTGAAAAGTGCCAAAAGTACGAGCCTGTGTTTGTTAATTTAAGTGCATGCTCGTAACTTTGTTAATATTTTTACACCAAATTTTCAAAGTAGCATTCTTATGACCCCACTTCAAGAAAAGTGCCAGTGTCATTTGGTACACTCATCCCAAAAGGTGATTTTGCAGAGCCACCATGCCATTCTGCATCACAGGTGCGAAAACGTTTCAGGCAGGATATGTAAAATGACAACTAAACTGTTCATAAGGAGGTATGAAATAATGGCAATTTTGAAAATCTGGAGTGAAAATATTAAAAACTGGTGAAGTTAGGAGTGTGCATAGAAACTGTGCAATGCACGTTTGTGACAGTCATTTTTTGGAATTTTTTCACCAAATTTGCAACATGGGCTTTTTGGGACCTCACCTCAAGAACCGTGGCACTGTTATTTCATTAATTGGTCCCGAAAGGTGGTTCTATACAGCAACCATGAAATCACCTTTTGGGACTGAGTAAAGAAATGACAGTGACAGTGTTCAGGAGATGGGGTCTCAGGAACCCCGTGTTGAAAATTTGGGACCAAAATTCTTAAAAATAGCCAAGATATCAACCTAAGTCGACCCCCATTGATTCCTATTATTACTTCCTTGAAATCTAGACTTTGCGGTCAGCCTTGAAGAATGCAGGCGTGTCCTGGTCAACAGAAGATCACTGTCCCCAACCTCTGGAGGTAAGGGAGGGGAACAGGGAGATGGGTGCGCAGTGGGAGGGTTTGGATGGGGAAGGGGGAGACAACGATGGACCTTTTTTTTCTAATTTAAAAAAATAGACATTGGGGACTGTTTTCTTTTTTTACACAGAACAGAATGTGTATATGTGTGGAAACTGGGATTGGGCTCCCCAGTGTCTGGGGGGGACAGAGAATGGAGGGTGTGAGGAGGACAGCAGCAGTGGGAGGGAGAGGGAGGGATTTGCTGTGTAAGTGTGGGGGCTCGAACAGAACGGAGGAGTGGGGAGGACAGCAGCAGTGGAAGGGAGTGGGAAGGGTTGATTTGCTGGCAGTGGGGCTCACACAAGGACAGAGGTGTGGAGGGGACAGCAGCAATGGGAGGGAGAGGGAGGGATTTGCTGTGTAAGTGTGGGGGCTCGAACAGAACGGAGGGTGTGGGGAGGACAGCAGCAGTGAGAGGGAGCGGGAGGGATTGATTTGCTGGCGGGGGGCTCCAACAAGAACAGAGGGAGCATGGAGGATATTAGCAGTGGGAGGGAGCAGGAGGGAGTGATTTGCTGGCAGAGAGGGGCTCTAACGGGAATGGAGGGAAGACAGGAGCAGTGGGAGGGAGCAGGAGGGATTGATGTGCTTATTTCATGTATAAAAGTGCTTTTTCTCACACCCAAACTGACTTAATTTTATGTAGAAAATGCCTGTGACCTGGAACCATGGCAGACACTACTAGGGCTCCATTAACTGTAAAGGTGTGGTGCCAGTACCGGTATTTATATTGTTACTGCAGTTTAAAATGAAGACCTAGTCCAGGAGAAGCAAAATACTGCTGTTTGCAGCCTGTATGTTTCCCCAGGTACCCTAAAAGCCTGGAAGTAGTGAAACAATGGCTTTAGGTACCTCCAAAATAATGCAACAGCTAGACAAAGCCCTTTTGCTGCAATAGCAAGCAGCCTGGGCTCTAAATTGAAGAGAAGCCACTGCCTGCAGCCTGAGGTTTGTTGTTAACCTTTCCCCATCAGTGCAGCTTCTCAGTCTATTTTTCTTGGGTGCAAAGTGGCAGTTAGGAGCACAGCTTCCTAAAAGCAGCAAAATAAGCAAGACACAGTGGCCCAGATATTCAAACTGCGCTCAAAACGAGCGCAACAGAAGGAGCAAGCACAAACCAGTTGCGCAAATGCGCAACAGGTGCGATATTCAAACATGGAGCAGAGCAAATTGCGCAAGCAACCAACGTCTGAATATCGCACATACTGCGCCATCGCACAACCAGGAAGGAGAAGCTGAGCCAAAATGTTGCGCTATGGCGCAACCAGGGCAGCCAGCTGAGCAGTCCAAGCTGCCATAAGCGCAAGCGAAGCCCCCTCAGAGCAATGGAACTGCACATCCAGGGAGGCAGGCTGGGGCCCACCGCCAGCCATGCCACATGGGCACAGGAACACACTACAGAACCCACACCACACCTGAACACCCCAAGCACAGCATCACTGGGGTGGGACGGATGATCTACTTGCCCATGGGGACAAGCCAACAAAGCATAGCAGAACCATGACACCCCAGCACAACCACTGGCAGGCGGAGAGTGCCACACACAGGGGTTGACAACCACAGTGCACATCAGCCCCCCGTCGCACAGCACACCCTGCACTGTGACCCCAAGACACCACCTATGTGCAGTGACTGGCACTGCAGAAACCATGCATCCCCCAGCACACGTCAACCCGTGCAGCACAGAAGCCTTCAAGGCAGACACACCTGTGCACCCAGCAGTGGGTGGCAGCAGATTGGAACCAACAGAAAGCCACTGCCATGCTGGAATACCTCCCCATGCACACACACGCACACACACGCACACACAGGACCAGACCACCCCAGATGGCATGTACACACCTGCAACTGAGCACCCATAGCCAGCTGCAAATCAGAGACCAACACAGTATTCATATATCAAAATAGAAATGTATATCGAACATATTAAATAACAACAACAATAGAAACTATTTACAAGGGGGCGGGTACAAGGAAGAGGGTGTTCAAGGGAGAATTAAAAACTTGGAGAGGAAGAGCAGGGTGATAGGGATGGGAGAAGTGGGAAGGAAGAAACTCATTAGCCAGCGGACGCCTGTCCTCCGCCTGCTGTCGGCCAGTTCCATGCCGCCTCCTCCGCAGGCCATGGCGGTGTATAGACCTCAGGATGGCCTGGTCATCACTAACCATCTGTCTGAGGGCCTGGACATCCCTGGATATGTGCTGGAGTACCTCGAGACCTAGGAAAATGGGAACACAGTCAATGGCTGTGACTGACTACAACCCTGAACACCACCCAACCTGCAAGCCATATAGCCCAATGTCCCGCACCTGTGATGGCATACACCCACCCACAGTGAACATGCACATGGCCATCACAAACAGGCGGCACCAGCTATGCACACCACTGCCCACACACACTGCCCACGTCCATCACAGTACAAACAAGGCTGGCAAGTGGCGTGGCAACGTGGTCTGATGCCAGTTACACAGCTATGTGCCCAGTGCATGCATGGGCCACCAGTGACACATACACAGACGTGCTGTGATACTGCACAGTGATGCATGTCACCTGTGTCGTGCATACAGACATAGATACATAGACAGTGTCGGCAGATAAGGGCCTATGGCCAACCCAGTCTGTGCATTTGAGCTGTAAGTTCACTTTGTTTACCTAGGAGTCTATTGTCCCTTACCCCTAACCTCCAGAATTCCGTTTTGTCTATCCCGTGCATTCTGAAATCCCATGATTTTTTTCAGCCCCCACCACTTCCTCTGGCAGGGTGTTCCACTTGTCCACCACCCGTTCTGTGAAGACAGTCCTTCTCATGTGTCCTCTGAATTGTCCACCCTCCAACAGCATCCCATTGCCTGTAGTCCGGGAACATCTTTTTCAACTCAAAATAGTGTTTCTCTGCACCCTGTTCCACCCTGTAAGATACTTGTATGTCTCTATCATATCCCCTCTCTCCCTCCTCCCCTCCAGGGAGTACATGTTCAGTTCCTTCAACCTGTCTCCATAGGACTTGTGATGCAAGCTATGCACCATATTTAGTGCCCTCCTCTGAACCTTCTCTGCCACTGTCGTCCTTACGTAGAGATGGTCTCCGGAAATGTATACTGTATTCAGGTGGGGCCTCACTAGTGTCCTGTATAGTGGAATTATGACCTCCCCTTTCCTGCATGGTTGTATTGTGCAGGGCTACTGGTCTCCCCAGCATGCAATAGCATCGATGAAGTCATGATACTCACACTGCTCAAGCAGCTCTGTCTGCCGCCGTTGCTGCCACTGTTGCTCCCGCTGCTGCTGCTGCTGTAGGGGTGCCACCCCTGCTGGCACTGGGTCCCTGGCCTGCCCCTCATCAGCTGGTGCTCGCCTCCTCAGATCCCGGCCTGTGGGAGACATATGTTGAGACAAACATCAGTGTGATTCAAAAGCAGAGTGCCCCCTGCCCCAGTGAGAGTGCCGCCCACACAGCCATAACCATCCATCGCATAGCTGCCACACACTGACACAGCCAACCGTGTCCGAGCTGTCACCTATGCACAGCCACACAAGCACACACACCTACAGAGAATATAGGTGCATAGATGGTACACTCACCTGGCCTAGGCACCATGCCCCGCCTGGCACGTTCCCGCAGCCTGGCCAACATGTCCGGCTCCCTCCAGCGGAGGTCACTGTACCGGTTCCGGCACTGCTCAGCAGACCGGCCCCGTCCAGTGACCTCCACCAGGTCAGTGGCCACTTGCTGCCACACTTGCATCCTTGCCATGGTGAGGGGGGTCTCACCATAGAGTGCCTCACAGTGGGGCTCCACCAGGGCCACCAGGTTGGCCACCTCCAGTGGGCTCCAACTCACTGCCCTCCTCCTAGCCATCTCAGCCAGTTTACAGCAGGCAATATGGCGCTCTGCTGCACTGTAACCCCACGTGGAGATGTTGTGCAATAGACCACCACAGGCTCCAATCGCGCTGTTCGAACAGCACCGTCACTTCACATAGCGCTGTCACCAGACAGCGCAATGGGGACGGACACATGGCATGCGAACAGTGCCAGGGGGCAAAGGGCATACACAAGGTCACGGCAATGACGCAAGGCTACACACAGCGCCATCGGACATATAGACATCCTGTGCAACTGCCAAGCTGTGTACCAGTGCCACAGTGGACTATTGCGCAGTAGTGCCACAGCGCCATATAGTGCCCAGTGCTGTAGCGCCACTGGCACAATGGTGGCCATGGCCTGAATTGCCTATCGTGCTCAGCAGGTCTGCAGCGCGATAGACGCATGCGTAAGCTGTCTGGGCATGTGCAATGCAGTGTAGCACGCAGGCACAAATCTGCGCCATTGGCTCAGCCGGCCCTTCCGTATTGCACAAAGCACAAATTTGTGATATTCAGCTGACATATGCAAATCATTCGATCAGCCATTCAAAGGCGCAGTGGCGCGATTAGCATGTCATTAAAGTTGCGCCACTCCTCATTTGCATGTGTTGCGCTATAAAAATGCGACAGTGGGTTGTGCTGGCCAGATTCGGTTACTGCAGGTGAGAGGTGAGTTACATGCTGTGTGATGCTCAGGACAATGCTCATGGGCAAGGGTGCCGGAGGATGATAAAGGCTGAGGGGGCTGAGAATCAAAAGAGCACTTAGAAAGGGACAAAGGGCACCTTTTCTATTAGTATCTGCCATACAGAGAAGAAACATGGGGGGCTTCCTCCCTCCCCCGGGCCGGCACCTATGCTCATGGGGAAATGCTGTAGACTGCACAGTGACAGGTGTCCACTTCCACCCATACAGATCACCATGACTGACCAGAGCCAAGGTGAGGGTGAGGACGGTGGGCGTAGGAGGAGGCCGAACTTCACAGTGGCAGAGACAGAGGCCCTCTTCCAGGCCTACCTGGAGGATGAGCCACTATTGAGTGGACAGAGGGCACCCTCAGGAATGTGCAGCTGCATGGGAGGGGTAGCTCGGGCCGTCAACCTGCCGGAAGCCACCAGCGCTCCGTGCAGGAATGCAGAAGAAGATGGGGACTGACTGCAGGAGGCTGAAGGAGAAGGTGGCAGCCTTCAGGGCGGCACGTGCTGGCACTGGTGGGGGCCCGCCAGTGGTGTTGCAGCTGACCCCAACGGAGGAGACACTGGTCACAGCCATGCAGCTGAGTGCCATTGCGGGCATACCAGGTGGAGGATTCCAGACAGGTGGAAGCCCATCACTGCACGGTATGACATGGTGGTGGTGTTGGGGGGGGCGGTTGTTCACATGCACTCACATGTACTCTCTTTCTGTTACAGATCCTGTTCGTCTTCAGGAGACGGTGGTGGTGGTGGGTCCAGACAGTGATGCAGACCTGCTGGACGTGGAGGAGGGACCATCCACCTCCGCCACCAGCCAGCAGGCACTGCAGCAGCATGCACGCTGGGCCAACAACTCTGGTGTTAGTGATACGGGTGTGGGGGGTGCACAGCCTGTGTCTCAGCAGTCTGACATGCAGGTATGCCAGCATGCTGTGCCTATGGCAGTGGCACGTACCTGCACCATTGATGAAAGCAGGCCTGCAATGGGCAGTGATAGGTGTGTGTCCCATGACGGACACATGGCAGGCCAGCACGTGCCCCTGGGCCTTCCTGGTTCACACCTGTGTACCAGCATGCTGGCACAGTCCCAGGCTGTGCCTGTCAGCACCAGTGGGGCAGCACCCGGTGGCTGTGCAGGTGTCCGGCACTGTTGCCAGCACGGAGGTGGAACAGGTGGACCTGGGGGATCAGCAGTTGGAGGGGCGGCAGCAGCAGTCGCACACCAGGTCTGGGGGTACGGTGTCAAGCAGTGGCACATGTCCACCACCCTTTGATCTGCCCATAACTGGTCCTGGTGAACAGTGCCCACCCTCAAGGGGTGCTGTGCACCAGGACAGTCCACACCCTGGGGGGTCACGATGCCATTGGGGCACAGTACCCATTGGACGCGCACACCCGCCTGCTGCAGGAATCAGTACAGCTGCAGAGGTGGGTTGCAAGGTCCATGGAGGCACTGTCTGTGTCCATGGAGCAGCACAGCAGGGAGTGTGCTCGGGACCGAGCCGAGCTGGTCCTTATGCGGACGGATGTGACCGCCGCCATTGACAGGCTGACCCAGGCAGTGGTCTCTGTCGCGGACGCATTGGGCACACTGTCAGGTGCTCCTGTACTGCACACCCCACACAGTGGCGCTCTCCACTCCCCGTTCCCGGCATCATGCGACACCAGGCCTGTCGACGCCGGGTTCTGCTGTTGGCATCCCGAGCACCCCTGGCGCATGTTTGTTCGGCATGATGCAGACCCCTGTGCGGGCAAGGTCACGTTCGTGCAGTGGGACCCCTGGTGGTGCAACAGCGCCACCCCCATGTGGCCCCTGCTCAGCCTGCCAGTGCTGCTGGGCCATGGCGGGGCCACCCAAGCATCCGTGGTGGCTGTGGGACAGTGCTACATGACTGAGCTGTCTCCCAGTGCGGGCCCTGTCTGGTGCTGCCCTGTGTGCAATGTGTGTCATGGTGGGCAGTGCACTGCTGGGTGCTCTGCTCACCACGCTGACACACAGACCACCTGCACACTCTCCCAACTGCTGTCCACAGGTGCGTGTGCATGATGATGCCTGCATTGCACTGTACACCAAGGTGCAAGGGTGCCCAGGTCCTGACACACGTACTTGGACAGTACAGGTGGTGGGGGTGGTCGGTGGCGCTGTGTGTTGGCAATGTCATTTCCGCAGTGCTGTGCTTCTGCCCATGTATGCTGCCTGGTGTGTGTGTGTGTCCATATGAGTGCTCATCCCTCCCTGATGGTGTGTTGGTATGCCTGGAACCTTCAACTCCCCTGACCTTCATGCACGGTGTGTTCCCCTGTGTGCCTGTGGTTTGAGCATGGACAGTGTTGCTTGCACATGTCCCCTTGACTTACCTGTGTTGGGCGTAGTGCTCTTCTACAATGGTGTCCCAGTGCAGCTGGGCCTGCCGGGTCAGTCGGGGGTCCCTCCGTCCTAGGGGGGGCTGCTCATCACCAACATCACCGGCGCCACTGGAGTCCCCATCGCTGTCCCCCTCTTCGACCTGTATGGCTATCCCATGGTCTTTGGCCATGTTGTGCAGGATGCAACAGGCCAGGAATATCCCACAGGCCTTTTGGGGCTGTACTGTGAGGAGCACCGCCGGAGGGTGTCTAGGCATCGGGCGTGCCTTGAGCATCCCAAACACCCGGCTCTATGATGTTCGTGTTGCGGCATGTGCCTCATTGAAGCATAGCTGTGCTGGGGTCATGGGGCCTTGATGCAGGTGTGAGCAGCCAGGGACGGAGTGGGTATCCGCAGTCACCTGTGTGGAGATAGTGGAGAGCAGTGTCATGTCAGGTCCATATTTCCCATATCCTTGTGCCACTACCATGGCACCTGTGTCATTTCCACCCTTGCCCAGAGTTTGCATTCCATACATGTGTACTCACCCACTAGATGACCCGTGGGGATGTCCCCACTCTTGAATCGATGGCACAGTGCAGACTGGTGCCATATGAGAAGCATCATGTGCTCCGCCAGGGTGTGTGGCACAGACATTGATAATGCGCCCAGTGGCATCACACACCACCTGGCAGTTGACACTGGAAAACCCTTTCGGTTCTGATATGCCTGGCCGTCGGGGCCAGGTGGCGTGCGAATGGTCACATGGGTGCAGTCTATGGCCCCTAGCACTCCAGGCATACGTGCTACCCTGTGGAACTCCTGCATGTTTGCTGTACGCTCTGCCGCGGTGCTGGGGAAATGGATGTACTCCGCAGCATGAGGCAGCAGTGCACTGAGGAATTGGGTGAGGATGCGTGACGTGGCCGACTGTGTAATGCCTGTGGTGTCCCCTGTCGGCCTCTGGAAGGTGCCCGTGGTGAGCAGGCACATGCAGGCTGTCACCTTGGTCTCCACAGACAGAGAGTGACTCCGTCGTGAGGGTGCCTGCATCACATCACTGCACAGCTCACAGAGCCATCTCAGTATTGCCCTGTTCAGGCGGTACCGGCCCACGATCTCGACATCTGTGTACAGCTCGAAGCTGATGTGGGCACGATACACGCCTGTCGAAAAGCATACCGCCCGACAGGCCCCTCCGCAGCCACGTCCCCTGCAGCATGGTGTCTCACCCCTCATTACAGCTTCCATGTGGAAGCTGGCACTGTCCATCTCCTGGCTTCTGCCCCCAGCTGCTGTTCCTGTGTTACCCCCGCTGCCCCCACTGCTGCTTCCACTGCACCAGGCACCCCCTGCTAGCCTCTCTGTCCTCCTGGACCCACTGTCCATGTCTGCCCTTCCAGCTTCTGTCTCTCTCTGTCTCTGTCTCTCTCCCCCAGTTTGCGGCATGCTAGGGTTCTTGCGCCGCTTCCTTGAGCCTTTTTATTTTGGCTCAATTCTGCTACTGTGCAACTTCCGGCTGAGCCACTCTTGCGCATTGCGCAAGTGTTCGAATATCGCATTGCGCACTTTATGCATGGACCCGCCCCCTTCGGGTGCGCATGTCTTCATTTCCATTGCGCTGTTGCTCAGCATGTTTTCGGTGGTGCAACTGGCCCCTTCTGAATATCGCAGAATGGCGCATTTTTGGAGTTGCTGCAGCGCAGCTCCTATTCTTGTATCGCGCAACCCTTTTGAATATCTGGGCCCGTATGTATAAGCATTAGGGCACACTCCTGAACTAAAATGTGTAAAAAAGGAATTAAAAAGCAAAAGTTTACCTGTTAGTGCTGTTTCTCAGAGTGTAGCCCTGCCTGAAGAATGCAGTCCCTTCCAGCTCCTTCTCTCTATAGAGCAGACTGGCCTTTTCCCTGCTATAATTATACAGGAAGTGGCCTGGGGAGGTCCTTAAGGTAACAGTACAAAGAACTTGTTTTGTGCTCAAAACTGTTATTGTGATTTGATTGCCTTAAAATGTACATTAGGATGAAAGAATGTATATAATGTCTTGTTTGTTGAAAATGTATTGTTAATAATGACCTTAAAGGTAAGGTAAGGTAAGGGTTTTACCAGGAAAGGCACACTAAGCCAAAGCTTGTTTCCAGGTGCGACCTGGGAGCACAAGGAAGTTAAGTGACTTGCTCAGGGTCACACAGTAAGCAAGTGGGGGCTGTGGGATTCAAACCCAGGTCTCCAAGTTTGCAGCTCAGAGCCCTAAACCTCTTCGCTATACTGCCTTTAGGGAAAATGTCTACAAATGGGTGGAGCTAGCCCATCACATGGTCACAAAGCCCTATATAATGAGATGATATAGGAGACAGTTGGAGACTGCTGAGATAGTTGCAGAGAGCTTAATTTGCATTTGCTAGTTGATGTATGTATATAGCCTGGATTTTGACTTGCCTTCTTTTATTTTGTCTCCTGATTTCGTTTGTTTTGCCTGTTATTGTTCTGCTGTGAAGAATAAACATTATTTTGTTTTGAACTACATCTACCTCACTGCCTGATCAGTCCATCTCTACCCACAACCCATGACACGTAGATACATATGTAACCCCACTGCAAATGGGGGTTCTCGAAAAGTCTTCCTCGAGCTTGCCTAAATGCTCACTGCCAGACTGGTATCCTGCATTTTAGCAGTTTAAAAGTGATTGCCAGAGAGTGGAGGTTCTGATAACGGGAGACTTCAACATGCCGGATACAGATTGGTCAATACCAGCAGGAACATCTGCCAGAACTAGACACATAGTGGATTCCCTGCAGGGGGAGGGCCTCAAACAACTGGTACAACAACCCATAAGAGACAGGGCTATCCTAGATCTAGTACTGACTAACAGGGAAGGGATCACAGATCTCCAGGTAGAAGGTCACCTGGGGGCCAGTGACCATCACATGGTATGGTTCAATTTGGCTACTACATCTAAATCATCCCATTCCAAGGCAAAAGTATGAGACTTCAGAGGAGCTGAGTTTGATAAGATGGCCAACAGAGTTAAGCTAGCCCTGGCAAAAAGAAACACAGGTGAGGGGGTACAGGCAAAGTGGGCAAGCATTAAGGATGCAATACTTGAAGCAACATCCCATTGTGTTAGACAGAAAAGGAAGTGCAAAGAAGAAGGAAACCACTTTGGTTCTCAAATACAGTAGCAGAAAGGTCAGAGCCAAAAGGCTGGCCTTCAGGAAATATAAGAGAACACAGCGGGATGAAGATAGGGAGACATACCAAACTGCCCTAAGGGAAGCAGGGAAGGCAGTAAGGCAGGCAAAGTCCCAAACTGAGGAAACACTAGCATGAACAGTAACAGAAGGTGACAAGACTTTCTATAGATACATTAGTGAAAGGAGAAAGTCCAGAGGGGGTATTGCTAAGCTTAATGGAGAAAATGGAGCATGTGAGGAGGAGGACCCTGTAAAAGCATCTATCCTAAATAGATACTTTTGCTCAGTATTTACTGAAGAGAAGGTAGGGCAGGGCTCACAGCTCAGCACCATGGACATAGGGGGGAGGGAGGTGAGCACTACTCCCTTCACAAAAGAAAGGGTTCTACAAGAGCTTGCTCAGGGTGGATAATACAATGGGACCTGATGGCATACATCCCAGGATACTTAAGGAGCTAAGAGTGGAACTAGCAGAGCCATTAGCACACCTGTTTAGTGAGTCTCTGTGCACAGGAGAGGTCCCAGAAGACTGGAGAAGGGCTCATGTGATCCCGATCCACGAGAGTGGTAGCAGGGAAGAGGCAGGGAACTACAGACCAGTCAGTCTTATCTCAGTAGTGGGCAAGATTATGGAGGCACTCCTTAAGGAAAGGATAGTGCAACACCTGGAATCCATAGGGACACAGGATCCAAGACAGCATGGGTTTACAAAGGAAGGTCCTGTCAAACTAATCTCATAGATTTCTTTGACTGGGTAACCAGAGTGGTGGACCAAGGGGGGCAGTTGATGTCGCCTACCTTGACTTCAGCAAAGCTTTTGACACTGTTCCACATAGAAGATTGATAAATAAGCTGGGTAGGCTCGGGGTGGGTCAGAAGTTGGTCAACTGGGTGCAAAATGGTTGACAGACAGAAAACAGAGAGTGGTAGTAAATGGTATACAGTCAGAAGAGATGCAAGTCACAAGTGGGGTACCTCAGGGATCAGTCCTGGGGCCAGTCCTCTTCAACATCTTCATTAGTGACCTTGCAGATGGACTAGAGGGAAAGGCTTGTCTGTTTGCAGATGACACCAAGATCTGCAACAGAGTAGATGATCCAGATGGGGTGGGCAGAATGAGAAGAGATCTGGATAAACTAGCAAAATGGTCAGAAGAGTGGCAACTGGGATTTAATGCAAAAAGTGCAAGATCATGCACATAGGGAAGAGAAACCCTGAAGCCACCTATAGGCTGGGAGGGGAGTTGCTAGCAGTCACAAAGGAAGAAAGAGACTTGGGCATCATCATCACTGAGACCTGAAATCATCCAAGCAGACTTCTAAAGCAGTAGGTAAGGCTAGGGGTGTGTTAGGGTGTATTAGTAGGGGTATCACAAGTCATAAGAGGGAGGTAATAATCCCTCTTTACAAGACACTGGTTAGGCCCCATCTGGAGTACTGCGTGCAGTATCGGAGGCCACACCTTCACAAGGACATTAACCAAATTGAGGCAGTCCAGAGAAGGGCAACCAAAATGGTGCAGGGACTGCATCAGTAGACATATGAGGACAGATTAACAGAGCTCAATATGTATACCATTGAGCAAAGGAGGAGAGAGGTGATATGATCGAGGGCATTCAAACACCTTAAGGGCATTAACAAGGTGAAAGAGTCTAACATGTTTAAATATAAGAAAATAGCAGGACAAGAGGACACGGCATGAGATTAGAGGGGCCAATTAAGGGGTATGTGGAAATTCTTTTCACAGAAAGGGTGGTGGATACATGGAATGGCCTACCTCCAGAAGTGGTGGCTATGAATACAGTGCAGGACTTCAAACAGGCATGGGATAGGCATAAGGGAGCAATACAAATGAGTATGAATAGATAGGCCACTGACAGAGCAAAGGCCGATGGCACATTTATAAGGTAGAAAAAGAAATGGGCAGACTAGATGGGCCTTGCGGTCCTTATCTGCCGTCAACTTCTATGTTTCTAGAGTGCCTGTATAACCGCTGTGTACTGTCTCTTTAAGAGCTGCCTGGATTGCAGTCATAAGTAATCTGCGAGGGAGCTCTGTTGAAAGATGTAACTATTTGCTGAAAATCATTTAGAGTGATAATGATAACTTAGTTTGTCTAACCTACCTTCTTTGCAGCAAGGACTGTTTTGTTTATCTCCACTATCTTGGCTTGGGACTGCGAATTGGGCCAATCAGTACTGGTAGGACCTAAAATGGAGCTGGACTACAGGAGCTGTCTGGAGTCAAAATCTGTAGGAATTGTAGTTTTGGGTTTTTGGCACCTTTTTGCACCTGAAGGGAGAGCCTTTGTTGTGACTGACAGACAAATCAGCCAACCCGAACCTTTTGGATTCTGGGGAAAGTCCCAGGCTTGCTGGCAGTTGAGTCAGATCTAGGTTGGGAGCTGAAGAAGCAACAGCTTGAGACAGTCAAGCACCCATCTGAGTAGTTTCACGTGGGAGAACTGTGAAAAGGCCTGAGTTGTGGCCTGCATGTCTGCCTGCTGCCCCTGAGAGGGAGGGAAGAGAATTATTTCAGAGTAAATCCAAGTTTGTGAGAACGAAGTAAGCCACTGATTTTTTTTTTTACCAGGCTCATACCTGAAGAAGACCGAAGATTTTGCTGAATGCGATTGGCCTGTCAGGATTTCCAGCTGCTTTTGAATCCCCGGTTTGTGCAGAGACTCTGTGATCGTGACCAGAAAGCAGTTTGCCTGGTACAGTAGAATTTCCTTACATGTAAATGTGCTGTGAGTTGTTAGTGGGTCGTGATTTGGTTCCCCAGTGTATGAACTATGTTCTGCTTGATGGAAGCTGTATCCAGCCCAAAATGGACTGTATCCGAATTTGTCTCCATTTGGCTGGGGCCTTGCCACACTGGCCCAGCCAGACTACCCGCTGCACAGAGAAAGCCATCGACGAGAAACCTGCCTGGGGATCAACCCCCTGCTCCATGCTTGAACAGGAATGATGCCTCTGTGATTCGTGTGGGCCCTGCTTCTCCTGGCACTCCAGATTAACCACCTGCTGTCTCAATTTTCATCCAGCCTGTGTCCAGTCTTTGGTATCGCAACAACAGCCTTATCTAAAAGTGTGTCATCTGGTTGTCTTGTTGTTTTCTTTTCACAAACTGAGCCCTCCGGCTCCAGATTACAAATAGTGTGTGTTGTGCATGTTGTTTTCTTCCATCACAGGGCCCCAACTAACTGCAATGTTCCTGGCTAGCCCACCATTATCCATCTGGGTACTCAGAGTGTGTGACTGTTTATGGACCCTGAAGTGCATGCATAATTGTTTGATTGAATTTATTGTGTTTTTAGGGTGGCGGGATTCAAACCCTATAGTTTGCTTTATGATCTGCATTATTCTGACAAACCATATTTCCCTTTATTAACCAAATTAGCCTGATTACGCCCCTCCCTTGTTCAAGTCCCTTAAATAAATCAGATCTAACTTTTTTGCATTTACCCTGACTGTGGTTCCAGTTTGTGCAAGAGTACTGTACTGCTGTTATTTGCTGCATATAATCTTGTTTTACAGGGGGTTCCCAGGGCCAGGCCAGAGGAAAGCCGTGGTGGTAAGTGCAAACAGTGTGGGTACTTGTGTGGTGTATCAGGGGTATTGTGAAAGTGATTATTGTGTATTGTTTCGGCCACTAGTAAGGAAAGAGGGGGGGTTACAGTGTCCCAGAGGGCTGTGCCCGGGTTAGCTTGACCATTACTAACCTTGACCTCTGGGTGGATGCACTAGTTTCAGAACTCAGGTCCCTTAACCTGCTACTAGCCAAGCAAGCAGGGTTAGTAGCCCTTGGGATAGCGCCACCTAGGGGTTACATTTTGGAGGCTCACCACTGGGATTTTGTGTCTTCTAGTGGCCAAAAATTATGACTTATTGTTAAAGATTAATGGCTACCTCAGCAAAAATGGCTGTACTCCATTTGGTGGGGTGGTGTACTGGGCAGGAGATCGACCCCCAAAATGCTCTACTTATACTGGATATTCCCTTGGGTACCACTAAAGACACTGTAGAGGGAGCACTCTCCAAAGCTGAATGTTTAAAAAAACCCTGTGGTGGTGGGTCGACAGGCTGATTTGATCTCCCAAACTTTCATAGCCTTGATAGATCATAGCTACCTCATGGACAGCGCAAAAGTGCCACAGACTATTGCCCCAGAAGGGGTTCCAGCTGCCTGTAGAGTGATAACAAAAGACAGTAAAGACCCCGGGGAGGATGAGCTCCCACCATTATCTGAGACTTTTGAAGAGAAATTTGCTAAGTTGTTGCTGTAGGAAGGGAAAACTATAGAGGACTTTAAGAAACTATTCCTGCCACCTGGGGGTGTTCCTTCCCCAACACTCCCTCCCACTCCAGCACCTGTTACTACCCTGCCTACTGTACCTGCACTAATGCTGGCCCCTATATCTGTACCTGCCATTAGTCATAACTCCTACGGAAGGCTGAGAATTTTCTTGGGCACCCTCCCAACCCCCTGGGGGAGGATGACTGGGAGACCTGGATAGACTATGTTGCCCCTCTAGTACTTGAATGGCAATGCTCAGAAGCAGAAAAATGAAAGAGGTTGAGTGAGAGCCTCCGAGGTCCTGCCCTGGCTACCATCCATGCCAAGCAGGCCAATAACCCCGAAGCAAATGCACAGGACTATCTTGATGCATTGGAGAATGTGTATGGGAGCCCGGATTCAGATGAAGATCTGTGGTGGAGAGTAAGAAGCGCTCAGCATTACCCAGGGGAGCCATTGTCTGTGTATGTACCTCGGCTTGAAAAGCTGCTACAAGAGTGCTTCAGAAAGGGTAGTTTGCCATCAAATGAATTAGATTGAACTAGTCTGGACTGGATCCTTAAGTCTCCTCCATTTTCAGAATTGTTACTGCTTCAGTTGCGCTTTGCCACCTGACTGGAATCGCCCCCCCTCCTGTGATGAGCTAATGAAAGAAATTCAAGGAGGTGAGCAAAGGTGACCCCATGGGGGAATTGCACCCATATCTGCTACTGCTGCACAAGTGTCTGAGATTGATCAGACAAGTGAGGCTCAGGGCAAAAGTCGGCACTTAACAAGCACTCTGAGAATGCAAAAGACTTCTCGCCCTGGGCTCAGCATTGGAAAGATGAGCGACTAAAGGAAGTCTGAGAGTTGAAGATGGGTGCCGCTGCATGGTTTCCCCCAAGGAGCAAGATTCTGGTCCCTTTCAGGACGTGACTGCCATGGTGGTGGGGGTGCACCCTCAGGCATCCACTACCAAGGGTGGCTCCAAGGCTGAGATCACCAGATTGACTGCCACTGTAAAGGAACTGTTAAGACATGTTGCACTACTCTCACCACTGCAAGCAGATACTAGACCCCAATCTCTTACTACTGCTTCAGTTACTCATACGATGTTCTCTCCCAGAATGACCCAGGAGTCTATCATTTGTCACAACTGTGGAAAGGATGGCCATATGAAAAGAAAATGCCGGTCTCAGAAGGACTTATAAAGAGTAGTAAACAGACTCCAAGGGGAGCTCCAAAAAACAAATCAATGGCCAAGAGGTGCCCAAAATGACCACAGTGAGGGTTCGAGAAACCCTAACTCAAATTTCTTTCTGGCTAAATCGTATGTCCAGGCCTCTGCTATTGCCTCTCCAGACTGGTCCAAAATAGTGGGTCCTTCAATGAAGACTATGGTGACTGTGAATGATATTCATACTTGGGCTGTGCTTGACAGTGGGTCGCAAATGACCATTGTATTCCAGGACTGGTATGACAAACATTTATTTGATATGCCTTTGCAATCCCTGGAAGGCCTTCATGTGTGGGGCCTGAGCGACAAGTCTTATCCCTACCTAGGGTATGTCAACCCCTGGTTGTCTTTTCTTGCAACTGTAACTGGCGTAGAGGAGCGAGTAGAGACATTGGCCCTAGTGTGTTCCCCCTCTGGACTGTATGATGGGGTCCCCCTGTTAAGTGGGACAAATGCCCATATGTTTGGGAGACTGGCACAACTCTATCACGAGAAACAAGGGCGATAGACTGGGGGGGCCCTGATAATTCCAGCTCCAATCAAGAGGGCTTATGATTTGCAACAGAAACCTGAGGAAGTAGAGCAGGAGGAACCAGTGGGGATCATGTGGAAGAAGGATCCCGAGTCAATGGTACTGGTCCCTAATGCCCAGTGTGCCACTCAAGGGGAGGTCCATCTCCGAAAAGATGTCAAAAACAAAATACTGATGTTGGATGCACCAGGCAATGGAAAATTGCAAGAAGGATTACTGGTCAAGCTCAGCATCTTGCCTGCTTGTGCCCATGCCTATGCACAATGAGTAATGGTCCAGATTCACAATGTGTCAGATCGGGAGACCCAGGTGAACAGAGAGTGCACCCTAGCTACAGTACACTGTGCAGACACTGCAGTATTGCCCAGCAACAAGCACCCTGGTGAGAAGGAGAGAGTGACCCAGACTTGTTTGACTTTGGTGACTCCCTGTTGCCAGTTGAATAGAAGGTTAGAATTAGCAAGAGACTTGCCAGAGAGACCAAGTGTTTTCATTGAAGGAAAGGGATGTGGGGTGTGTCCAGGGTGCGAAGCATCACATACGCCTGCACGATGAACGGCCATTTTGAGAGAGGTCCCGTCGCCTAGCCCCAGCAGACATAGATGATGTGAGAAGACCTAGGAACAGAAGTAGGAGGTTGTTCAGGAAAGAGGCTTGTTTTTATCTTCTGTTTTAACTGAAATATTTGAATAGTTTTGTACTTGAAATTAGTTCTGCGTGTTAAAAATTACTACTTTGAGTTAGAACTGTTACTTGGGCTGTGATATTGTAACTATTGGGGCTTGTGTGCTGGGTGTGAGAACACTTGTTTGGCAGTGATAATTAGAGTGAAATTTAAATGTGATGTTTGCCTGGTGGTGTTAGAGCCCTGCCACCCACCCTGTTTTGCAGGCTTTCTTAAATACTGAAAAGCCACTTGGGGTTGGGATTGAAGGGCTGTGCATTTCTGTTTGTGACTGAAATTTGAAGCAACAGGAACTGGTGGGCCTGTGACATCATACGGTACCTGATGTCTGCATACACACACTGTTAGTGGGACTGGACACACACTGGACTGTATGTGTTTGTGAGACTTGGGAACTTTATAGGTGGGGTTGAAATTGGGTTCGTAAATAACTGCAGTCAGTATAGAGAGATACTGTATTCGGGGAAGGGACTGAGAAAAGGGGTGTGTGCCATTATGAACAGAGAGGGACAAACAGGGTGGCCACATTCTACCATGCAGGCATCTTCGGAAGGGTTGTAGGCTGCACAGGCTGTGGGATGGCAATAATTCTCAATTGGGCCTGGAGAGAGGGAGGCTGCCCACTCTGTAGACAGCTATCTTGTATCAGAAGTGAAGTATATTAGTTAAGGAGTAAGCTGGAGGAGTTGGGGGGGTGTCCAAGGATAAGGGGTGTGGATATGGGTGGCAGAAGGGTGGGGTTGAGGGAAGGCTGTAGCAACACTCAGAAATTACAGGACGTTATGTTACAGCAAGCAGGCGGGGGATATTAGGGACAGAGGACCCTTAGATAGGGATGTTGATGCTAAGAAGAAAACGTACAGGGTAAACATTCCTAATATAAAGAGAGTGGAGGGGGAAGAGTCAGGAGGGGTTGTTGTGGGGAAGCCTAGAAGAGCAGACAGTAAGAAGGGAGGGGCTGTTGTGAGGAAGCCTAAAAGAGCAGACTGTGGGAAGGGAGCTCCTAAGGAGAACAGAGTAAGAGGGGAGGAAGAGGGTCAGTTTAGAGGGGCAGTCGGGGGAGGGGAAAGAGTGTTACAATAAATTTGAGTTACTAAGCAACCTAGAGGGGGAGGAAGGGGTTGGTGGAAATGAGAAAACTGATACAGAGGCTGGGGGGAGGGAGTTGGATACCCATAGGGTATCACAGACCGGCAATGGAAAGGACAGAAATAGTCCCAGAGGGAGAAGGGGAAACATAAATGTTAAGCAGATGGGGGAGATGCAACATATTGCAGACATGAGGGGGCAGAGCATGACTGGAGAGAAACTGGGAGACAAGGAGGTGAGGGAGGGGCCTCCTTCAGCAGGGGGGTCTGTACCAAGGACGGGGCCCTAGGTAAAGGGGACCCACAGAGGGCCTCTGGAGGTAGGGGTACTATTACAAGGGGCGAGGATGATGATGTGGGGGAAGGGAAAACCATCAGGGCCAGGATAAATGGTTCGGATAAGAGAGGGTTAAAGGGGACACCTATTTAGGGGGGTCTGAGTTAAGCGGGCAAAATAACAAGGGAGGCAGAAAGGGGAGGGTGACAAGGGGGGTCTCTAATAAGGCAGGAAGACTCCCATGGAATTGAGATCATGAATAAAGGGGGGATGGGGGCTTGAGAGCACATAGTGGAGGTAACCATAAGGATGATGGCGGTGTTAAGGTTCTGTTATTGGGAGACTCAATGATTAGGGGTATCCAGTGGGAGGGACAGGGGGGTGGATGCCATAGCCAGGTGAAGGTAGTGAGTATCTCTGGGCTGACAGTGCACAAAGCAAAGTTCATGGTGTACGAGCTGGTTAGGGATTGCGGAGGAAAACTGGATTTCCTAGTGCATTTGGGAACTAACGATCTAGAGGGAAATAGCGTTTTGGAAATCCAAGCAAGGTTTCAAGAACTTGCCAGAGTCAGTTGGGATAATGGATGCAACATTTCCTTTTCAGAGATATTGCCAGTACCAAAGGCCTCAGTGGAGAAAAAATGAAGATCACAGAGGTTAATGACTGGCTCAGGAAGTCGGGTGAAGAGAGTTGGTTGGGGGTGTTAGGGAACTGGAAAGGAGTTTGGGAGGATAAGGGACTGTATGCCAAGGACAGGCTTCATCTTGCCCCGTTAGGGAAGGAAGTCCTAAAAAGGGGTGCCTGACTACATTCAGAAGGTGGGGTTTAAACTTGTGAGGGGAGGGATAGGGAGGGCTGACCCGAAGCCTCTCTCAGATGAGTGGAGTAGCCTTCAAACCCAAGTGGGGGAGGGGAACAGACTGGGGGAGGAGGTTTCAGGAGGAGCAGAGGGAGGATGGAAGTATAAGGAACCTGGATGGGGTTCGACAAAGGGGATCAGGGATAAGGGTTGGGGGGTGGTGTTAGTAAATGCCAGGAGCTTGGGAAACAAGTTGCCAGAGTTCCAGGCCATGCTGTTCAAGGGGGGGTGGATGTGGCGGCGGTCACGGAAACGTGGGCCAACCAAAACCATGACTGGGACCTAAACTTGCAGGAGTATACTATGCTTAGGAAGGACAGAAAGGAGGGCAGAGTGGGTGGAGTGGCTATGTTCATTAGAGATGACATAGAAATTGCTAGGGTAGAAGAGGCAGAGGGAAACGTGGAGACCTTATGGGTCACCTTATGAACCCCAGCAGGAGGTAACGTCAAGCTGGGTGTATTATATAGGCCACCTGGGATGGGTGATGTTCTGGAGGATGGTTTGCTGGACAACATCATTGCCCAGTGTGGACCAAATGGGGAAGGAGTGGTGTTGATGGGGGACCTTAATATGCCAGGTACAAACTGGGGAACTTTGTCCTCTAAGGTGGCCAAGGAGCAGAGGCTGCTGGACAGCTTCCAGGATATGTTCTTAACACGGCATGTGATGGAGCCCACAAGGGAGGAGCATGTCCTGGACATGGTTCTGGCAGATGGTGATCTGGTAAGGGACCTGGTTGTAGAGGATCCCCTGACTGGGAGTGACCACAATACTGTCTGGTTTCAAATAAGCATGGGGAGGAGGAGATCTAGAACACTGGCAGTGGACTTCGGGGGGGCAGACTTTGTGGGCATGGGAAATATTCTCAAGGATCACTTGAAAGGGATTACATCAATGACAAATGTGGAAAAAAGATGGGAGGTCATAAAACGGGGACTTCATGAGATAGTCAGGACCTGCACTAAGGTGAAACGTAAGGGAGCAAGGTCACATAAACCATGCTGGTGGTCCAGTGAGGTTCAGGTAGCGGTCAGAGAAAAGAAGGCGGCCTACAAAAAATATGAAACAACAAGAGAGGATAGGGAAAAGGAAATGTGCCATCTTGCATCTAGAAAAGTCACCCAGATGGTGAGAGGGGCAAAGTCCATTAAAGATCAGCGGTTGGCACAAGGTATACATGGAGGGGAAAAGGGGTTCTTCTGTACATTGGGGAGCAGAGAGAAACCTAAGGGCTATCTCAGCAGATTGAGATCAGAAGGAAGGTGGGTGGAAGAGGCGAAGGACCAGGCAGAGGTATTAAATGAGTACTTCGCCTCTGTGTTCACTAGGGAGAAGGATGGGATATCTACAAAGCAAGACATGATGGGGATAGAAGCGGTAGTGAGTGGGAATAGGGGAGCAACAGAAATGGAGCAAGAGGGAGGGAGAGGTACCCCAGGGGTGTCACATCAGGATAAGGATAAAAAGCCCAGTAAGGTGGAGGGGACGGATGATGCTATCTCCACCAAAAGGGTGTGGTTAGCCCTCAAGGCCCTAAAGAAAGATAAATCTCCTGGGCCGGATGGCATTCATCCGAGAGTACTATGGGAATTGGCGGACATACTGGCTGCAATCCTGGCGGAGCTCTTCAACAGGTCGCTTGAGACAGGGTGGGTACCTAGGGATTGGCGAGAGGCACATGTGGTGCCAATCCATAAAGGGGGGTCGAGGGAAGTACCAGGTAACTATAGACTCATCAGTTTGACCTCAGTGGTGGGAAAATTAATGGAGAGTCTACTAAAGGAATGATTGGTGGATGTACTTGGAGGAGGTGGGAGGTCTGGATAGTCGGCAACATGAGTTTGTGCCAGGTAGATCATGTCAAACCAATCTTGTGGAGTTCTACGAATGGGTAACATCAGAACTGGACAGGGGAAAGCCTGTGGATGTATCATTCTTGGACTTCAGCAAGGCGTTTGACTCTGACCCCCACAATGGTCTGGTGGAGAAACTGACGGGGTTGGGAGTAGGCCCTTTGACGGTCAGATGGATTGAAAACTGGCTAGCTGGATGCACCCAGAGAGTAGTGGTCAGTGGGGAGCTCTTGAACCCTAGAGAAGTCGGTAGTGGGGTACCGCTGGGCTCGGTCCTGGATCCGATCCTGTTTAATGCATATATATCGGACATCAGGGAGGGTATAGGGTGTGAAATGAGTCTCTTCACTGATGACTCCAAGATGGGAGCAGTAGTTGAGGGAGAAGAGGGGAGGTTGGCCCTGCAAGGGGACCTGGACACCCTGGAAAGCTGGGCTCACACATGGAAATTAAATTTCAATATCACCAAGTGCAAGGTGTTACATCTTGGGTGGGGAAACCCTAAACACAGGTACACCCTGGGATGGGAGGCGCTGGATGCCTCAACAGGGGAAAAAGACCTAGGGGTCATGGTGGATGCATGTATGAATAACTCTGAGCAGTGCAGGACAGCGGCTAGCAAGGCAAACAGGATGTTGGGATGCATCGTAAGGGGGATCACCTCTGGGAGCAGGGAAGTGATTCTGCCGCTGTACAATGGACTGATTAGACCACACCTTGAGTACTGTGTACAGTACTGGAGACCACACTTGAAGAGGGACTTACAGCTCCTGGAGAGGGTACAGAGAAGGGCAACTAAGAAGATACAAGGACTAGGGGATTTGACGTATGAGGACAGACTTGAGAAGCTCTGCCTGTTTTCATTGGAGGAGAGGAGAGATGGGGGGACATGATTGAGGTCTTCAAGTACCTCAAGGGAATAATTAGGGTAAACATGGAGGGGATCTTTAGACTAAAGCAGGGAGGTATCACCAGAGGGCATGATTTGAAGTTGGAAGGTGGAAGGGTGAGGGAGGAAAAGAGGAGTAGGTTTTTCACTGAGAGGGTGGTGGACCCTTGGAATGTGCTGCCTGGTGAGCTGGTTCAGAGATCCACAGTGGAGGGCTTCAAGAGAGGGTGGGACAGACACAGAAAGTGGATATATCAGATTATGGCCTGGCCCGAGGGGGGAGGGGGTGGATGATACGGGTTTCTGGAACACAAGGGGGGGAGGGCCTCGGCACCCAACTAGGGATCTGAGGTTCGAGCAGACTCGATAGACCGTAAGACCTAATCTGCTGGCAATTAGTATGTTAGTATGTTAGAAGACACCTGCTGGAAATGCTCACTGCTGGCATGATATAGGAATCCAGGAGCCCATACACCTCTCCCATTGTGGTTGTGAGTAAGAAGAATGGGTCTGTGAGGATGTGTGTTGATTATTGAGCTCTGTACTGGCGGACCATCCCAGACCAATACACTATGCCTCGTATACAAGATGCCCTGGACTGCTTGAATGGGAGAAAATGGTTCTTAGTGTTGGATCTTCACAACGGATACTACCAGATCCCGATTGTCCCGGAAGACCATGAGAAAACAGCCCTCATCAGTCCACTGGTGTTCTACAAGTTTCTGAGGATGCCACAGGGGATATCGGGCACCCAGGTCACCTTTCAGCGACTGATGGAACATATGGTGGGAGATATGAATTTGCTGGAATGCCTGGTGTACTTGGACGATGTCATTGTGTTTGGGAGCACCTTAGAGGAGCATGAGAACTGACTATTTGAAGTCCTAGACCGACTGGAAGACTTCTGCCTCAAGCTGTCCATTGACAAGTGCCAGTTTTTCCAAAGCTCCGTGAAGTATGTGGGGCACATAGTATCTACAAAAGGGATAGAGACTGATCCTGGTAAGGCTGAAGCACTGACTACTTGGCCCCAGCCCCATAATCTGAAAGTACAACGTTTTCTGGTGTTCTGTCATTACTACTGCAGGTTCATAAAAGACTATTCCAAGGTGATTCGCCCATGCTTGAACCTTACCCAGGGTTACCCTCCTACCAATCATAAATACAAAAAAAGGGGCCATTAAAGAACCAGAAAAAGTAGACTTTCACCCAGGTGAACTCTTTGGGCCCCACTGGACACCCGACTGTGAAGCAGCCTTCCACGAGATCATTTACCAGCTCACCCATGCCCCCATCCATGACTATGCTGACCCCACCAAACCTTATATGCTGCAAACAGATGCTAGTCTGCAGGGTCTAGGAGTAGTGCTGTATCAAGACCATGAGGATGACCCAAGACCAGTAGCTTTCACCAGTAGGAGCTTAACTCCATTCGAACGAACGTACCCTGTGTATCGGTTGGAGTTCCTTGTTCTAAAATGGGCCATCGTTGACCAGTTTCATGAATACCTCTATAGGGCAAAGATATTGGTGAAGACTGACAATAACCCATTGACCTATGTACAGACTTCAGCTAAGTTAGACGCCACTGGGCACCTGTGGCATTCTGCATTATCAACCTATGATTATGCTGTCGAATACAGACCAGGCCTAAACCATATTGATGCTGGCACCCTATCATGAAGGCCCACTTCCAAGAGTGATTGGGTCAGGCTGTCTGAACCTGACATTCAAGCATTGTGCCAAAAGTTTCATAGAGATGAACAGATGTCTGCGGACACAGTGGACTGTTTGGTAGATTGCTTGGGCCCTTCTGACACCTGCATACCAGCTGCTTATTGCCACTTCTCTGCTCTAGATATTAGTGCTCTACCTCAATTTGACAATGACAGCATTCAGTGAGCTCAATCCCAAGATCCTATGATTCAGCCAGCACTTGATGCCCTGCATGCGGGGAAAGATGTATCTAAGTTACGTTCCATTGACATGCGAACTGCTTTATTGTTTAAAGAAGGCCCCAGATTGAAGTTGCTCAATCAGTTGTTGTATAGAGCAGGGGTTCTCAAATGGTGAAGCCAGCCTCCCTCGGGAGGCCCCAACCTGTTTCAGGGGAGGCTCAAGCAAGTGTGAAAAAGTACTGTATTTAAATTTTGAGTTTTATATATTTTGTGCGAAGAGATGAAGCAAACTGAAAAAGTAGGTGAATTTTATGTATTTATTTACTAATAGGTGACAAGGGAAGGTGAATGAGCCAAGACTCATTTCAGGTGTATCTTGGGAAGAGTTGGGAGTGAATACATTTCAAAAGGTAACTGCAAAACAATCAAGAAATACACAATGAACAATAAAAACAAATATGAACAATAAACTAATAATGAGTGGTGGTAATTGATTAATTTGTAGAGTGATGGCAGAACTGCCCAGATATAAAGGTTGAGCATAGAAGTGCTAAGAGCAACAGCAGGAAGGAGCAAAGTAATCCCCAAGAAGTTGCTTAAGAGCAGGGAAGGAGCGGGAGAGGCAAAGTATGTAGGAAGGTTATTTCATTTAGAGAGGAAACAGAGAAAGTAATCTGACCCATGAAGGCACTGTAACAATGGTTCAAGAATGAAAATAGCAGAGAAAGTAGGCTTGCCTGTTGGGGGGGGGGGTTACAATAAGCTGAATAATAATATTTGTTTATTTTATTTATTCGTTATTCAGGTAACACCTTTGAGCACATGAGCTCTTTTTCAAAGCTTCCATGTCAGTATAAGACAAAGAACTGAATGTGAGCCAGGTACTCAAAGGGGTTTCAATTTTTTCATGGTGTACTGCGCAAAGTACAATATGTTATTTTTCTTTGGGGAGGCCCAAGATTATTTCAGTTTTTGGTGGGAGGCTTAAAATCTTTTCCATGGATTTGGGGAGGCTCACTGTGACAAAATCTGAGAACTATTGGACTATAGAGAGACAGTAGATTGTAGTGGCAAAGTAGACAAGCAACAATTGGTCTTGCTCACGGCCTTTAAAGATTTGGTACTGAGGTCCTTCCACAATCATATGAGGTACCTCGGTATTGACAGAACCCTTGACCTGGTACGATCTTGCTTCTACTGGCCCAAAATGGGGGCCGATGTTGAGCACCATGTAAAGACTTGTAGTCGCTGCCTGCAAAGAAAAGCCCTGCCACAGAGGGCTGCCCCCCTTGTTGATATTACTAATAGCACCTTCATAGAACCATAGACTTCTTGTGTTTAGAACCTGATCAGCAGAACATTGGCAATGTGTTAGTGGTTGCGGATCATTTCACACGGTATGCACAAGCCTTTCCCATCAAAGATCAAAAGGCATCTACCGTGGCCAAGGTGCTAGTGAAAAATTTCTTTGTCCCCTATGGTGCCCCCCAATGAATCCACTCCAACCAGGGCAGAGACTTCTAGAGTCAACTAATCAAAGAAATGCTCTCTGTCTCTTTATGGGGGGGGTGCGAAAGTCAAGAATCACCCCCTATCACCCTCAGGGAGACCCTCAACCAGAACATTTTAACCGCACCCTTCTAGACATGCTGGGCACCCTCCACCCCAAAGACAAGCTTAAATGGAGCCAGCAGATTAGCACCTTGGTACATGCATACAATTGCATGAAAAATGATGCTACTGGGTTCTTCTCCTACTGCCTCATGTTGGGGAGAGAGAGAGAGAGAGAGGCCCAACTGCCAGTTGATGTCTGTTTTGGGGTCTCTCCACATGGAGTCCAAGCCGAAAACTACTTGCAATATGTTCAAAAACTGAAAGCTCAATTGAACCATGCCTATTAATTGGCCCAGACAATGGCTGCCAAGAGAAATCTAGCCAACAAAGAGAGGCATGATAAAAAGTAAAGGCTCAAGAGCTTTGACGTGGAGACCGCATGTTGTTACGCAATTTGGGACTGCATGGTAAACACAAAATTGCTATTCGGTGGCACCATCTTCCCCATGTAGTAATTGGAAAGTTGGATGATTTACCTGAGTACAAGGTGCGCCCAGAGAACAACTCCAAAGCTGTCAAGACCATGCACCGTATCCACCTGCTACCTATTGGCCAAGTCATAATTGAGTTTGAACAATCAGAGACTGAATCCCCCTGGGCAGGTGACTCATGCTGCTGCAAGAAAGAGACAGATTTGACCTACCCCAGTGGTTACAAGTTCAAGGTTTCCCCTGCAGCAGGTCCATAATTATAGTGACTGTCAGTCCACCTCAGACGAAAGTGAATATGACAATGCCTATTACCCCTCTTATGAATTGAGTCAGCTGTTTCAAGGTAACCCTATGACTAATTGTGGGGATGAAGCTGGGCCTTCTGGACTGCCTTACCTCCCAGCTTTGTCCTTGGAGCCAATGCTCCCAGAAAGTGAAGTGCAGAGTATTACATCTGAAGATGCTGTCTCTGTATATTGTGGAACTGTATGACTTGCCTGAAGGAGGGGCTGATGGTTTGAGTCTTTCTGGTGACATACCAGAATTTGAATAACACCATGAGAGTGCGGACAACCCGCCTTCAGTGCCTCAAAGTTTGATTATGCCTGAGCCTTCACAAAATGAGTCAAGTGTTACAGAAAAAGAGCCTGCAGAGAAAGGAGCTGACAGTGCCCCAAGTTTGGATGTTCCCATCCAGGCAGAGGCACCCCTCACAAGTGATGAAGCCCCAAGACTGTTGCTGAAAGTACAGAGACTGTGGTTGTCCCCCCCCCCAGAAAGACTGGCTGAGCTGTCAAGCCAGCATTGCGTTTCAGCTATGATTCTCCGGGGAGGCCTGTGGACTTGTCTCTCCATGTAGTTCACAAATGAGCATGACGGCCCATTCCCGGTTACTTGTTCTGCCCTCTCACCATGGTGCCCCTGCCCCATCCAGCCCCAAGTTAGCTGATAGGGAAGGGCCCCCTCTTGCATTGTTCAAGGTACAAGAAGTTATTACCTGATTTAGTATAGTAATGTTCAACTGACTTGTGTGGAATATGCCTAATGCATTGTCAGAATGGACGAAGTATTGGGAAGTGTAGTGAAAATGTATAGTAAAGTAATATGTTTATGTTAACTGATGCATGATGGTACAGACTTGACATGGAAGCCAAGTGTTCCCAGGCAGGGAAGGTTGTGATCCCCCTACAAATGGGGGTTCCCAAAAAGTCTTCCTCAAGCTTGACTAAATGCTCACTGCCAGGCTGGCGTCCTGCGTTTTAGCAGTTTAAATGTGATTGCCAGAGAGTGCCTGTATAGCCGCTGTGTACTGTCTCTTTAAGAGCTGCCTGGATTGCAGTCATAAGTAATCTGCAAGGGAACTCTGCTGAAAGATGTAACTATCTGCTGAAAATCATTTAGAGTGATAATAATAGTGTAGTTTGTCTAACCTGCCTTCTTTGCAGCAAGGACTGTTTTATTTTATCTCCACTATCTTGGCCCGGGACTGCGAATTGGACCAATCAGTACTGGCAGGACCTAAAATGAAGCCAGACTATAAGAGCCGTCTGGAGTCAAAATCTGTAGGAATTGTAGTTTTGGGCTTTTGGCACCTTTTTGCACCTGAAGAGGGAGCCTTTGTTGTGGCTGACAGACAGATCAGCCAACCGAACCTTTTGGATTCTGGGTAAAGTCCCAGGCTTGCTCGCAGTTAAGTCAGATCTTAGTTGGGAGCTGAAGAAGCAACAGCTTGAGACAGTCAAACAGCCGTCTGAGTAGTTTCACGCAGGAGAACTGTGGAAAGGCCAGAGTTGTGGCCTGCATGTCTGCCTGCTGCCCCTGAGAGGGAGAGAAGAGAATTATATCAGACTAAATCCAAGTTTGTGAGAAAGAAGTAAGCCACTGATTTTTTTACTAGTCTCATACCTGAAGAAGACCGAAGATTTTGCTGAATGCTATCGGCCTGTCAGGATTTCCAACTGCTTTTGAATCCCGAATTTGTGCAGAGACTCTGCGGTCGTGACCGGAGAGCGGTTTGCCTGGTACAGTAGAATTTCCTTATATGTAAATGTGCAGTGAGTTGTTAATGGATCATGATTTGGTTCCCCACTGTGTGAACTGTGTTCTGCTTGCTGGAAGCTGTATCCAGCCCAAAATGGACTGTATCCGAATTTGTCTCCATTTGGCCGGGCCTTGCCACACTGACCCAGCCAGTTTACCCGCCACACAGAGAAAGCCATCGACGAGAGACCTGCCTGGGGATCAACCCCCTGCTCCATGCTTGAACAGGAATGATGCCTCGGCAATTTGTGTGGGCCCTCCTTCTCCTGGCACTCCAGATTAATCACCTGCTGTCTCAATTTTTATGCAGCCTGTGTCCAGTCTTGGGTATCATGAGTAATCATCAGGGTAGCTCCCTGCCACAACAGCCTAATCTAAAAGTGTGTCATCTGGTTGTCTTGTTGTTTTCTTTTTACGAACTGAGCCCTCTGGCCCCGGATTACAAATAGTGTGTGTTGTGCATGTTGTTTTCTTCCATCACAGGGCCCCAACCAGCAGCAACATTCCTGGCTAGTCCACCATTCTCCATCTGGGTACCCAGAGTGTGTGACTGTTTATGGACCCTGAAGTGTATGCATAACTGTTTGATTGATACAGCCTTTAAGCAAATTAACCTGATTATGCCCTTCCCTTGTTCAAGTCCCTTAAATAAATCAGATCTAACTCTTTTTTGCATTTACCCTGACTGTGGTTCCAGTTTGTGCAAGAGTACTGTACTGCTGTTATTTGCTGTTTATAACCTTGTTTTACAGGGGGTCCCAGAGCCAAGCCAGGAAAAGCTCTGGTGGTAAGTGCAAACAGTGTGGGTACTTGTGTGGTGTATCAGGGGTATTGTGAAAGTGATTATTGTGTATTGTTCTGGCCACTAGTAAGGACAGAGGGGGGTTACAGTGTCCCAGAGGGTTGTGCCCAGGTTAGCTTGACCACTACCAACTCAGACCTCTGGTTGGACACACCAGTTTCAGGACTCAGGCCCCTTAACCTGCTACTAGCCAAGCAGGCAGGGGTAGTAGCCCTTGGGATAGCACCACCTAGGGGTTACACATTGATGACTGTGTGGGGGCCACCTCCTGCTCCAGTGAGACCCTGCAAGTCTTCCTCCACAAGTTTACCAAGGCCCATCCTTCCCCTTCAATATACTGTTGAAGTATCCTCCTCTACACTGCCTTTTCTTGATATCCAACTGTCAGTACAGAACACTGGTCTGAAGACATTAGTTTATTACAAACCGATTGACTCTCACAGTTTCCTCCTCCACAGCTCCTTCCATCCTAAACGTGTCAAGAATGGTCATCCTCATTCACAGTTTCTTAGACTTCGCAGGTTATGCAGTGAAGAGGATGATTTTGCTGAGCAGGCCCAAATAATGCATAGTTTTTTTATCAACAGGGGATACCCTAAAAGCACAGTGGACAGAGCACTTTCCTGGGTCAGTATCATGCCCCTTAACCTTGACCCCTGCAGGAAGGATATTGTCATGCAGGAAAAACTGCGAATGCTACTAGTGCTTCCTTTCCATCAGAGTACACTTTCTCTTCACAGGATCATCACCAGTAATGTTCCTATTTTGCAAGCTGACCCCAACATTGGTGCTTCCTTTACAGAACCACCTATTACCTCCTACCGCCGGCCATCCAATTGGCGGAATCTCCTGTTAAAAAACAGCCTACCTACTCCTAACAATTCCTCCCTACCAGGTACCAAACCTTGCAACAGAACTCGCTGCTACACCTGCAAATTTGGTTCTAGTGTGACTGAAATTCCGGGACCTACAGGTGTTTTTCACATCACCAAGGAGTTCTCATGCACCTCCACTAATGTGGTATATTGTATTCTTTGCAGGAAGTGTGCAGCTATTTACATCAGAAAGACTGGTAGATGCCTTGCTGGCCATTTCAGGGAACATTACCGGGCAGTCAGGAATGTAGACACTAAGAAACCCATCGTATCCCACTTTATCTCCAGGGGCCACAGTGTCAATGACAATGACCTTTCTGTTTGTGTCCTTCAGCAGGGTTTCTGGGATTCTGACCATAGAAAAAACGTGGAAACCAAGCTGATCATCCACCTTGGCTCCCAGCAGCCCTCTGGTTTCAATGATAGACTTATTTTCTACTAACTTCTTTCAGCCACCCCTTGTTTTCCCTAAAGTTTGTTTGTATCTGTACACATTTAATTTCTTTTTCATTTTCACCATATGTCTCCATCTCTGTCTCCTTCCCCCCACATTTGTCACCTTTCAGCCTTCTTACTAGGCCCTGTTAATTAGTCCCCACCTGGGGACTTCTCTAGCTCATTCACTCCTATTATGCCTTGTCTTTCCCATCATCACCTTTTTATTTCACAGATTCTCTCTTAATCTTGCCATTGAACACTTCTCCCTGAGCCTTCCTTTTTTCCTTTCCCCACATATATATATCCCTAATTTTACCTCCCCTCTACACTAACTTTGTTTTTTTCTCTTTTAGATATTTCCTGTAGAAGACCTAAAGTCAAAACATAGATTTTTAACTCTATTTTCTATTTTCAGGGTGCATTTAATATAACCATTTTGTTTTGCTTTCAGACCACATGCTCATGCAGCACCTTGTTTTTGTTTTAACAGCAATTACTGATGTGTCTGATGAAATTGTCCCTCTCCCTTCTCTTTTCTCCTCTCCTCCCTTGCTACCCTCCCCACTTCTCTCTGCCCCTCCATCCCTTGCTACTCCCCATTTCTCTCCCATCCCACCTACCATTCTGCCCCCTCACCTCCCACCTGCCATTCCATCCCATCTCCCGCTCCTCTTCTCCTGTCTACCCCTCCCTATCACCCTATATCTTGTTGCTCCACCCCCAGACTACCTAGCACTTATCTTTCTGTTCTTGCACTTACGACAGTGTCAAAACCTTGACTGCTTACCCCCCTTTTCCCCACCCCCCCCGCTTATCCCCCACTCCCTGCTCCACTTATGTCACCCCTAGGATAGTTTTCATTTGTATCTGTGTCTTGCTATATATACACCCGCATTGTTAATTGTGCATTGTTATTTGCCACTGATTGTTTGCTGCTGTGCTAGTCTATGCACATGTACTATCTTTTGCTACTAAGTTAACCTCCTGACCTGTATTCTATCTTACCACTGTTTGCTTCTATGTTAACCTCCTGACCTTGTATAGTATCTTAGCACTGTTTTGCTTGCACCCATTGTTGATGTGGAATCTTTGTAAAAGAACCCTTGGTTCAAAAGTATTTGTAATCCTCGTAATAAATAAATAAAATAAAAAATAAAAATTAAGATTTCCGTAGAGCAACAGGACCCACACTTGACAACAATGGATTTCTCGGTACCTCTGATAATAGAGAATACAGTGACACCCAAACCAGTAGAAGAGAAAGACACAGAAATGCTTCCCCCTTCCATCTTTTGGAGGAACCCAGATAGTTACGCAAAGGAAAAGAGACAGTGGTCAGCAACCAAAAAGAATGATGCTGAAAAAGGGTACTATACCCCTAGAAAATCAGTCTGAAATCTTAAAAGGGGTCAATCAGTGGGGTGACACAGAGGAGGAAGAAGATTCTGACACCCCCTCCATAGACTAATCCTGGAAATATCTTTTCTTGGAAGATGAGGAGTTACAATCTGACAATATGGCATTAAAAAAGTGAAAGGAGGAGGGAGGGCTAGTTCAGGCATGAAAGAGGGCAAAAATAAATGTTTGGGGTTTAGTTTTTTTTCTTTTTATACTCCGTTTGCCAAGGTCAGGCCTCACCATGTAGTGTGACTCTAGAAATGTAAACAGTTAGAAAGCCCAAAAAGGAGAACCATATCCTTTTCTATAGTATGTTGCAGCAAAGTCACTAAGGTGCAGTCTCTCAAGACTCAAATTACTTCCTATTTCTTTTTCTCCATGCAGTTAATAAGCCACTGTGAGGCAATTTTGAAAATCCAGTTGTAGAATAGAAAGAAAAAGTGTGACTCCTTCAGGGGCATTGCCATTCCATGGCATGCTGTTAACCACTTGAGCCATAGGAGCCTCAAGGCATTAAGCTTCCTGAGTTTTCCCTTGAAGGTGCAGTATCATATTTCTCTCCACGATACAAGATGTCATGCTATTTCAGAAATCAATCAGGCACAACATGCTTGGTATGGTGGTGGTGGTGGTGGTGGTGGTGGGGGGTTGTTTGGTCCATGGGAGAGAGACTTAAAAAAAGGGTGGGGATTTGCTTTAGAGGCTTTGAGTTTCAGGTTGTCAAACTGGTACATATGTGTACTGGGGGGGCTTTGAGGTGTGTCCCCTAATTAGGAAATTGTTTAAGAGTTAATAATTTATACACTCCACAAACAAAAGCCACCCGCATCAAGGGCAGGATTCACGACACATTCCATTTCAAAGTCCCACTCCACAACAGCTGATGCAGACTGTAATCGCCGCAGCTGTGGCGGTTGTGATTCACAGCTGCAGCAGTTGCGGATGGTGTTACGGTTGCTTCCACCAGCCATAGCCCATTCCCGTGGCTGTGGCCATCATCTTGGTGACACCACCAGCAAGCGGCCGTAACCCATGGAGCAGGTCGTAATCCAGCTCCACCTTTGTGAATGCCCACCGCTGTAGGTAACCTGTGGCTCTGCAAGTGGCAACCCACTTGAGCAGCAGTTTACCTGCAGCTGTGGGTCTTTCAAAAGCTTTGTGAATCCTACCCCAAACTTTTTAAGTTAATTGAACTTTTTCTCCATACTTCTTGTCTGGTGCTTCTGGGTGTTGAATTTAATTGTGGCCTAATCCTTAAGGACAGAGGTGTGAAAACGAGAATGTTTTTCTGTGATACTTTCTGATACAAATGGTTGAAACATCAGGGTTATCAGATGCCTGCTGTATAATGCTGCACATGAGAAAGAGGATCATAAATATTTTAGGGAGAATCTCTGCAACCACATTGGTTTTTATTTCAGTTTATCCATACTCCCTGTGCTCAATGCTGACTTTCTTCCCTTAGAATTATGAGATCACCTTTTGCTGGGCATTAAGATATGCACTGTGAACTGTCCTGCACATGGACATAATACTTGAAAACTGTACACTTCTCTGCTACAACCCCCTGAGGTAAAGTCAAGGTTTTTAGGCCTCATAGCTGCCAGGAAATCTGTGTTTGATGTTTATGACACTCCCACAGAATGGTGGGAAGATATTAAAGTAGCTTTTAAAGCTTCTTTTCAAAATCAGTTACAAATTTAAAAATATATGATTACCTTCAATATCTAGATTTAAGGTCACACTTGTACAAATCTGTAAACCCAGGCCGCAGTGCAATATGGTTCCCATACAGACCAAATTAATAATGTGAAGCAGGAAATTAATTGTTTTCAATATAATACAGCTAAGTCCCTTTTGCTTAAAGGGAATGTGTATGATTCCCTGTAAGAATATTTCACAGTTACTATAGCTGTCAACAAATTGATTTGCTAGGATACATTTAGCAGATTGTGTTATTAAATCACTGAAAAATATTTTTCAAACAGCGATATGTAGGAATCCATTTTGGGGACAGGAAGACTGTTGTGGAGATGTCATTGCCTCACCAGCCATAACAGCGTACTTTGCAGCAGGTGAGAACAATTGGATTGTGTTGATTGGGGTCTATTACACTATAAACCTATGCTGAGAGGCGTGCCACAGGGCTCTATCCTTGGTCCCCTCCTCTTTGCAGTCTACATTAACAACATCAATGACTCCATCAAAAAAGCCAACATCCACTTATTCGCGGACGACACTGTAGTGTACCTGAGTCGTCCCATGCCAGAAGCAGCCTGTGAAGACCTCCAAGCTGAATTTAGTCTTCTACAATACCAGCTCATAAACAAAAAGCTTTTGCTCAATGCGAAAAAGACAAAAGCCATGCTCTTCTCCCCCTCCTTGCATGCCGCAATTCCTGCTGGGGGGGGGGCTATCCCACAAATTACCACTGTTCTTGGAGAAACACTAGAGTATGTAGCTAAATTCAAATATCTAGGAGTTTGGCTCGATCATAAACTTTCCTTCGCTGACCATCTCGAAGAACTACAGAAGAAACTAAGGCAAAGATTACAACTATTCTATAGAAGTAACCACCTGCTCACAAAGGAGGCCAATATTCAACTGGTTCTAGCTACCTTCCTATCTTTAATAGATTACGCAGACCTGCTCTACAGCTACTGCACTGCCTCTGCACTGGCTAAGTTGTACACCCTCTACCACAGAGCTATCAGGTTCATTACTGGCCTTCCACTTTCCACACATCACTGCTCCCTGTACTCATCATAAGGCTAGACTTCCTATAACTATATAAGGAATAGAAATGCCGCCCTATGGGCCTTCAGAGCGGTGACCAACAAGCTACCCTCATATGTCTCAGATTGTATTCCCCAGAGTGTGTTAGGCACCTACTCTCTAAGAAGCTATTCCCTAATTGCCCTCCAAGTTCCAAGGGTCAAAACTCATTTTGGCAAAGCTGCTCTAAGCTTCTCTTTACCCACATTGTGGAACGGTTTACAAAGGAACTTCAAGTTGAGCTGCCCAGTTAGCCTGAATATCTTCAAGGTGCTCTACGATCACTACATGAAAGCACCTTGCAAATGTTTTCCTTGCCACTAGCCCACTAATTCCGCAACTCCCCCTTTCCATCCTGACGCTCGCCATGTTTCTACCCCTGGCTCTCACTCTTTCCCTATTAACTCTTCCTGCTGCACCCATACTTCCCTGTCCACTCCAGCCTGGCTAAAGTCCCACCCCATCCATAGTAGTGTCCCAATTATCTACCCCATCTCCATCATTATCATAATAAACAAGTACACGACAGCCATTGTCACTTTCTGTGGTTTTAGCCCAAATTTTTCCCCAGTCGTCGGTAATATATCCCTCCTCTTCTTTACCTCTCTAACCTGCCACCCCATACACAGTCTCTTTCCCCTATACCTATGTGTAGTTGCTGGCTACCTCACTCAAAAGATCTCTGCTTATAACCCCTGTATGCCTATGGTTGATTGTACATCTGCTGACTTCTTCAACTGTAAAATAATGCTGTTTTTTTTTATTTATTTCAACCTTGTACTGTTCTGTATGTACTGTAAATACTTTTTCTTCCTTGTATATTATTGCTTTTTGTATACCTGCTTCTGTACTGTACTTTGATGTATTTATGACTAGGTCCACCTTGCAAATGAGCCTTGCTCAATGGTGCCTGCCTGGATAAATAAAAATTTTGATTGATTGATAAAGAAACACCACATTTTATGTTTGACACAGTGAAACAAGAAAACCCACAAATTTCCTCACACTTTGATGATTCCTGCTTGCAAGAGCAGTTTATTTTAACCTGCTGCACTGCATACTGTTAGGGCTGGTGAGGCAGTGACATCATAACTGCACCCTTCCTGTCCACAAAATGGATGCCTCTACTTCACAATTTTAAACATACCTTCTCAGTTTTACTGAAAACATTTGTGAACTATAACCCAGTTTTCACATACTTGATCTAGATACTAACCATTACAATAATCATACAGGGAATGGTATACATTCCCTTTAAACAAAAGGTTAGTACTCAGAGCAAAACCCACATGACAAATCAATTTGAGGCATGCTGGGAAAGTGTATGACAACTGGTTATAAATAGACTTTGAGATGTAAATGGGGTTATTAAATAGGACAAAATGGGAATACTTTCCATGATAGTTAACTGTGTTCATTTAAATATTGGGGTTAGGGCACCAGAATAAGTCCCATCTAAAGAGTTCAAACAGAATCTTAACCCTTAGACTGCCAACAGAATTAGAACACATATTATACAATGGCAAGAAAGAATCCTGACTCCTGATTGGTCAGTTGGCCATCACAGCAGGGATGTTATCCTGGCATAACATCCCTGCTGATGTAGTTATGGTAGAGCTGGAGCATTTTTCCTTAAAAAAATATTTTAAAACACTAACTAAAATTCTTTAAAATTATTTTTTTCTGTATAAAACAAGCCATTGTATAATAGGAATAATGCCCTCCAGGGTGGGTGTTATGCTGGGATAACATACCTTCTCGGGTGTTGGACGCCCTCGGCTGGTGGCCTTGGGCCCAACCACCCGAGGTGGGATGTTATCCCAGCATAACACCCACCCTGTCAGGCATTATTCCTTTAGTAACTAGGACTGATATATCAGTCTGCAGCACAAGGGTTAATTTACCCAAATTATCTAAGGACTGTGGTGACCTTTAAATCTCAGAGATAATGGGTGCAAAAAATCCAATGGGTTGTTTCTTCAGTGAAAAAAGATACTGCTCTTAGAGGTGATGGGTTGCCAGCTGAAGTATAACAATTTCTGGTGACCTTTGTGGCAGAGGAAATAGTCACATTATATAACTGTATTTTGGTCTAATAAAGATGCCCGAGTCTGTATTAGGGGATTCTGATCTTTCTTCATAGAAAGAGGGAAGAGTCAAATATCAGAAACTGGAGACCTATAAACCTGCTGAACACAGATATGAAAATACTGATGATGAAACTTTGAAACAATAGATAAGCACAGGTTGCTTGCAATCTGATAAATCTAACACAGGCTAGTTCTGCTCCCAGGTTTCCAATTCTAGATAATCTAATAATACTGAGGGAATTAGTGGAGCATGGGCAGCAAAGTTTGACAGAATGCTACATCCTACCCTTAGATCAAGAAAAGTCCTTCGACCGAGTATCACACAGATATCTTTTAAGGGTACTTAGAGCATATGTTATACCTGATATCTTTGATCAGTGGATTATTCTTCTGTATGACAATGCTACCATTCAACCTAATATTAATGACTAAATGGGAAAGACTTGTACAATCAAGAGGGTGTCTATCAGGGTCACCCCTTAGTCATTACTATATGTATTTAGCTTGAACCCATTTCTATGTAGTTCAGGCAGAAACATATGAATCAGAGGTTTAAGACTTACAAATGATACCCTACCAATAAAAAACTCTTCTTTTTACAGATGGTGTTTATTTTTTTATTAAGGGATGCAGACTTTGGATCCCAGAAATTCAAACATTAGATTATTTTCCCCAGGTTTATGAATCCAAAATTAATTATGTATAATGTATGGGCCTTCATTTGGGTCCTGGTCTGGTTGGCCCACCTTCATAGATCCTGAGTATCTTGCCTATCCAGACTTCAATAAAGATATTAAAAATATTCTTTTTTTGTTTGTTTTTTTTTGTTGTCTGTTTTTTTTTTCCAGACCAGGGGATACAGCCATCTGAAACTGGGTAGACAAGTTAATGATTTGTAAATCCAAGGTAAATAAATGGAAAGGCTGACCCATGAATAAGAAAAAATGGGGTTGTATTACGAATATGTGCCTTATTCCAATTTTTATACATTAGTTTTGTATATCATCCCCTACAGTTTCTTTTGGTCCAGTTATTTAGTGCATTTTTCCAGTCACTACGGGGTAGCAGGCTAAATCCAGTTAAATAAAACACCACATATTTTCATCTTAAACCGGGTAGATTGGCAATGATTAGTCTTTTTACAGTATTCTTTTATGTAGTAAATGCAAACCAGTTCTGTCACTGTCTCATCAAATTTGAGCTGGGGCTAGCACATAGCCTAGCTTTTTTCCTTTTATACTGGAAGGCTGGTAAACTGAAAACAGGAGGTAAAGGGGCTACCCTGTATCTGAGTTGTTTAAAACCAGTTTTTCAGAAACTTCAATTGTAGAAATTTACACCTGATATGGTACAAGAAGAATCTTGGAAAAAGTTGCACCAATTTCTATTTGACTGTGCCTTTCATGTGGCAACTGAATTTAAATTTTGTTTGGAAGAACATTCTATGGTAGACATTTAAAGCAGCAGTGCATGGTAGGGGTGAACATTTTTGACCTACACTTTTTTATGTTTGCTTGCACGCATGTGCAAGAAACATAGTGCCATCACCCGAGTTTTCAGAGGTGTGGCAGCCCTCTTCCAATTCAGGCAGTGTGTTTGCAGGCACGGCCCCAATTCTCCAATGCCTGCATGAGCTGTCTATGCCAGCTCCAAAATGCAGTGGAGTACAGTTGAAAGGGGGAGCTACGCTTCAGTGAGCAGTGATAAGATATCGCCTGCTCATGCGTGCTCCCGACACCACACACACACACACACACACACACACAGGCACGCATGTGTGTGCTTCCCCCACGCGCACACACTGTATAGCGGGGTGCCCAATCCCCATCGGCTGTGCTGTGCTCCCCAAAGCCTTCCATGCCACTGCTAGGTGCCCACCCCATCGTGGCAACTCATGTATAGCTGATGGGGGTGCCCAACCCCGTCGGCTCCACTGTCCTCCCCAGACTACAGGGTGCCATGCTGGGGCCCACCCAGCGTGGCAGCAGATATAGCAGGCGGGGTGCCAATCCCCCATCAGCTCTATGCCCCCAACCAGTTATCCTTGTGCCAACGCTGAGAGCCCACCCCAGCATGGCAAACGCCCCGCTGTCATTTACAAAAAAAAACAACCTGCAAATAAAAACTGTCCCTCGGCGCTTCTCCCTGCCCCTCCACAATCCGCACCCACCACTCGCCCTGCCTCCCACACCCCCACCCTGCCCACCTCTGGACCTCGGTGCGGCGATCTTGATGGACCAGGAACATGTCTGCACTCTTCAAAGCCGACCGCAAACTGAGGAAATGCCAGTAAGCTGTATAATGGGATAGACGAGGCATTTTTTGGAATTTTTGCACCAAATTTTCATCTTGGGTTTTGGGACCCCTTCTCATGAATTCTGTCACTGTCATGGCGTTATTCAGGCCTGAAGGGTGATTTCGCAGTCACTGCATGAAATCACCTTTTGGGACTGATTAATGAAATGACACTGCCAGTGTTCATAAGGTGGGCTCTCAAAGAAGCTTATTTTGAAAATTTGGTGGAAAAATTCCATAAATGACTGTTTTATCGAGCGTGAGTTGCCAGTTCCTACGACGCCAGTAAGTTCTCACGAATTTTCAATATTTTCCTCCAGATTTTCAACATTGCCATTTTACCACACCTTCTTATGAGTAGTACAGCTGTCATTTTCACATCTTGCCCAAATGTGTTTCTGCCCATGTAGCGCACTCATGGCGCAGTCTGTGTGCCAAATCAATGGCGGACAATTAAGAAAATCACAGGACACTGTTCATGAGCAGAGGTCTTAAAATGGCTATATTGAAAATTTGGTGAAAAAATTCCTAAAAATTACTGTTTTAGGCGTCGTTGCGCAGTTCCTCATGCGGCTACATAAGTTTCTAAATTTTCAATATTTTCACTCAGATTTTCAACATTGCCATTTTATTACACTTCCTTATGAACAGTACAGCTGCCATTTTCACATGTCGCCAAAATGTGTTTCGCACATGTAGCGCACAATAGTGCAGTCGATTGTCTGAAAGCAATGTTTGGGACAGATTAAGAAAATCACAGTTACATTGTTCATGAGCAGAGGTCTTAAAATGGCTATGTTGAAAATTTGGTTACAAAGTCCATAAAATGAATGTGTTACAGTGAGCATTGCTGCAGTTTCCACGCACCCTAGTAAGTTCATGACTTTGTAATATTTTCAGTCCAGATTTTCACCAGTGGCATTTTCCACTTCCTTATGAACAGTACAGCTGTCATTTTCACAACATGGCCTAAATGTGTTTCACACTTTCAGCGCGAGATCGTGGTCACTGTGGGAAATCATTGTTCGGGACAGATAAAGAAAATCACAGTGACACTGTTCATAATCGGAGGTCCCAAAATGCCTGTGTTGACAATCTGCTATAAAAAATCCCCAAACTAATTACATTACAGGTGTGCGTTGCACAGTTTCTATGCATGCTTGTGACTTCACCAGTTTTTTAAATATTTTTCCTGCAGATTTGCAACATTGCCATATTTTACACCTCCCCATGAACAGTACAGCTGTCATTTTTTTACATCCTGTTTGGAATGTTTTTGCACCTGTGGTGCTAAATGCTGTAGTCGCTGTGCATAAGCAGCTTTCGGCTAACAAACTGATATTGCCACTGTTCATGAGGTGGGGTCACAAAAAAACCATGTTGAAAATTTGGAGTGAAAATACTAACGAATGCCTTTGGTATTAACGTTTCCAACCATAATGCTCAACCCTGTAGAGAATGACAGGCATCAGGGGTGTGACTTGGGATTCTTGCCTGTAATGCTCATACCATTCCACACCCTGCAGCAAGTGAGAGGCATTGAGGTATGCCTTGGACTTTTTGGCCCCAAAGTTCACCCCATTTTCCTATATACCGCACCCATCTCACCATATTTCCTGATGGAATGGGGTGCGCATAAGGGCCAAAGACCCCAAGGCACACCGTGACACTTGTCAGCGTCTGCAGGGTGGGGTGTGGTGAAATGGCGTGGCCGTTATGCCTGACAACCCAAAGGCACACCCTAATGCCTGTCACTCTCTGCAGGGTGGTGGTGGGGTTGGCTTCAGTTAAATACTTCACTGCCATTCCTATTATGCAGCTCTGTAACTTCTACACTACCACTGCCAATGCCAGCAAGCAAACATTGACAAATGCTTGTTTTACTCTAGTTTAGATAGCCCTTTATCTCCTGACTTGTAGGATACATTTTCCTTCCCATTTTGAGTCTGCTTTAGCACTATTATTCTAATTTAAAGGCTGGTTTTCATCAGTATCACCAAGCTAGTGTAATATATTTAAAATTAAAAAAAAATGATCTCAAGTGGTGTGAAACTGGTTTTCATCAGTATTACCAAGCTAATTTATTGTACTTAAAAGAAGAAAAAGATCTTAAAGAATGGATGTTCAAAAGCAAGAGAGAATACAGATGAAAACCTTGTCTGAGCTATATTAAAGTGCCACTGTCAATTCCCCATTAGGCCTCAAACTGTCCCTAGCTTAAAGAAAACATTTTATAATTGCTCACATTCTGTGGAGATTGCTGATGTAGCTGGCAGTTTGTTTCTGAGTCCTTTTTTTCTTTTTAAAAGTGAAAAACACACTGCTGACCATACTGGTGTTACCACACAAAAAAATGTGTTTGTTTACATTCCCTTGATCAAGTCCCATTGCATCTTTCCTGGATTTGGGAACATCCCTAACACAATCTTAATACTCATGATGCAGTGGGAGGAGAGGGTACTATTTCATCATGAGTGGCTGTACTGGTTGAGAGTGCCCCTAATGTTCAGGAATTGTACCATGACAGTAGCTCAACAATTTGAAACAACACAAGGTTGGGTATAATTACACCATCAGCATGCATTTCAGTTCTAGTAAGAACGGAGGCAGATGAAACAATCACCAGCATCAACGAATTTTAGGGAAGGTAAGCAATCCTAAAATTGGGTTTTCAAGTAGAAATATTATATGATGCAAAATGGGTTGACAGTGTCCTTAAATGAGAGAGCTCTTTTTATTATTTCAACTGTAAAAAAAAAATACTGGTAAAGCAGACTCAAAATTGAGAAGAAAGATATTGTACAACTCAAGAGATGAGGGGCAATCTAAAATTGAATTAAAATAATGTAAGTCACCGCTATCATGCACTGTTGCTTTAATTCCCAGCTAGAATGTGGGATTCTCAGTGGTTGAGTTGCCATGCTTGTACTGAAGTAAGAAACAATCACAAGCATAAACACTTAACAGACTGCTTTTGTCTCAGACAAGATTGTTCTAATAAGTTGAAAACACAGGCTCATCTTTCTTTTAGAGTGCTCTTATATAAAGGAATTCTAGAAGCTATTGTCACAAGAATGGTGTGACCTATTATTGCTTTCCCTTATTTATGACATTTAATTTTAGGCTTCTGTCCAGCAGCCTGGAGGAAGTACAGTATCAGCTCAGTATATTGACTGTAATGTTTGCCTATTTCAAGTATTGTATTTGGCAAATCCCATGTAAACTTGTTTTAGAATAAAAAGTTATTTCTCAGCATGTTCCACTGAAGATGATTCTGGCTTCCTTATGATAAGTGAATTTGACTGAACTTCATAAAGTCCCATGTCCTACCTTTAATTCTTTATTGAAAAACGTGCATTGGATTAATGCAATGTCATATAAGTCCAAACAAGCCTATGTTTTTATTCCTTCTTAGCCTTTTCCTTTTTGGCTAAGGAAGTTACAATATTTGTATATACAGCAGCCCCCCCTCCAACCCCTTTTTTTGGAATGTCTATGGTAATGATTTTATTTCAGTTTATCTGTTTGCATGTTTTTTGTGTTCATTTTATTTTTTCAATAAAAAATTCACCTACTTTTGCAAAAAGTGCTTTGTGGTCTTTTACTTCCACCTGGATGCCCACCAGGACAGCAGCAGAGATAGGTAGAAAGGACCTTAGTTTAATTTTTCATTCAAAGTATGGCACACCCCACCAGTACAGCATCCCCCTAGTACTACACACTTGGGTGCCAGCATTTATGGTATGAGCCCAATCATTATGTGGGACTAGAACCCACAACCTTCTGGCACAGAGGTGGATGTGCTACCAACTGCACCATGCTGACACCTTTAATTTACCTATAGTTTCCTTTAGGACAGCACTTTGGCAACTTTGTTTTTAAAGGATCCCCACAAGTGGAGGCACTGTACCACACTGAAATCTTGTTATCCCACTGGAACCCAGGGCACCATCTACCTAAAGTCTCGAAGCCCCAGACAACCCTTAGTTTACCTGATTACATCACTCACCATGTGGGTTGGGGTGGTTCCAAGTAAAATAAAACTGGTTCAGCCAAATTTCTTGCAATGCCTGGATGGGCGTGTGACAAAATGCTTCATGCTGAAGTTATGTTGAGCACCAAGCCCTCCCCCTTTGTCTCAAACAAACAAAACAATGACAGAACTTCATTGAATGTTTCATTCATCTGAATTTATGCAAATTATAAGATTTTGTAGGCAAGTTCCTTGTGGAAAAAAATGACACAATGTAGATATGGTAGTGAGCCAAAAAGGCAAAATGCACTTATAAATGGGTGCTGCTCATGCATGTTATCTACCAGGATGGCTTGACAACAGATTAGTGAACATGGTCAGGCTAATCCTTAAAACTTACAGGGCATAGTACAGTGCCGTGCAAAGCAGTCATTAAGTGTGCTACTGTATCTGAAACGAGGTACAAAAGTTCATTGATATCTGCTGAGAATGTTCCTTTTGTTAACCTACATAGTTCCAGCTGGGGAGTCCTTCAATGGATGGTTACTAAGCCTTTTCTGATAATTCACAATTTATCTTATAAGGTCAGAAGAGAGAGAGGGGACATGACTGGAACCTTCAAGTACATGAAAGGGATAAATAAGGTTGATAAAGAGAGGCTCTTTAAGTTGAGTGGTAACCAAAACATCAGGGGGCAGAGTCTTAAGCTGAATGGTGGGAGGTTTAGGAGGGAGGCTAGGAAGCATTTCTTCACAGAGAGGGTGGTGCAATCTTGGAATGCGCTGCTGGAAGAGGTCATCTCATTGAACACAGTTGGCAGCTTTAAGAGAGGCTGGGACAGGCATGGGGGAAGGTAAAAATCATGGGTAGGGAGGAAGGGAGGAGTGGGAGGGAGGGCAGGGACATTAGCTCAAGCTGTGGACCGTGCAATACAAGCAGACTTGATAGACCAAATGGATATCTTCTGCTGACTTCTTTGTATGTTTGTATGTATGTTCCTATGTCACCTACGGTAGAGACCAGCAGGATATAACACTGTTTTTACGACCTTCTGTGAAATTCCACAGTTATAAGTGAATTAGATTCAATTTAATCAAAAGACAATTACTGTGATGTCACAGCAAAATTTCAGAGAATGTCACAGAAAATATATTTTATAATAATGAGTTCCTTTGTATCTCCCGTTGCCTTACCGATCTGGCCTCAACCACCAAATATGGCTACCATAAAAGTAATGGTCCTCATTATCTGGTTACCTTCCCAGATCTGCACTTGGAGCTTCCCGTCCATGGTGAGGCCCACTTCTCTGGGTGGGATTACCTATTTATGTTGGTGTGGGGAGCTGTGGAGAATCTAAACTCAGTGATAGGTGTAGTGTTTGAGTCTTCATTCGTGGTGCCTGGGGCTGTTTCTTCCCCTTTAACTCCACCCACCAGCCTTTAAGACTGTTAAACTGATGCTTGGCAAATAAAATTTCTACTTACTATACCCTGGTGTCTTACTTCAAAAGGCTCTGGAGCATTTCACTGCTCTGCCCCGGCCACCTGGAACTCCTTCCCTCCTGCCCTGAGGCAGGCTAATTCCAACCCAATCTTCAAAAAAGAACTATGTCGCCACCTAACCTGGGACCCCTGCACATTCTTTGATCCCACTTAATGCCTCATAGCTAACCACCCTATTTCGCCCAAGACACTGCTGCACTTCTAAACAAGCTTTGCCATAAAATGTCTTTATAGCTGCCACTTAGCCCAGTTTCAGTTGTTATTTGCATGTACTAATGTCACTTTTGTCATCTCTGCATAGCTATATGTATTATCTCAAGTACTGTCTGACTTGATCTGTAGTCTAACCTACCTGTACTATATATTATGTATTTTATAATCTCATCTCATTTTATGTATGTATTCTCCCAGGTCGTGCCTGAAAATAGTCAACTTTGCCTAGTGCACCTAACTCGGTTAACAAAAACTAAATAAATAAATCAATAAAAAGAGATCAGCATACACCAAGGGTATAGCAATACAAGCAAGGTTTACTGTACCATGACAAACAAATGTTCCAAAGGCTCCTGGCACTTTGACTGCACTGGGGAGCACTGATGCTTTATTTTCACCCATGGAATAAAGAACACACCCACTTTCCGCTGCATGAGGTGCTTAAAGAATAAGAAGAGTCCCCCTTTTTACATCTGCTACTGTGCCGTCCTGCTGGAAATCAGCACATATCCTCCCTCTATTTAAATCTGGTGACCCATGCGACGTAAACAACTATAGGCCTATCTCCATATTGCCTATCCTTTCTAAAGTTCTTGAAAAACTGATCCATATTCAGTTAAAATCTCACTTGGAAACCTTCTCTCTCATTAACCCAGCTCAATCTGGCTTCTGGGCTAATCATAGCACAATCACTGCACTAGCAAAAGTAACCAATGATTGGATCTCTGCTATAGATGCTAAGAAGGTAACTGGTGCAGTATTTTTGGACCTCAGCAAAGCTTTTGATACTGTTGATCACAAACTATTAGTCAATTGCCTTGCAAAGATGGGTGCCACATACCATACCACCCAGTGGTTCTCTAGCTACCTAACTGGAAGATTCCAAAGAGTAAAGGCGGAAGGCTTTTTTTCTGCTGCCTTGCCAGTTGCAAGAGGAGTCCCCCAAGGATCCATCTTAGGCCCTATCTTGTTTTCTCTGTACATTAATGACTTAGATGCTAACATATCTACGTCCAATCTGCACTTTTTTGCGGATGATACTGTGTTGTATACTTCTGGCTCATCGTTATCTGAAGTCAAGGGAGTGCTTCAAGCGGACTTCACACAACTTGAGCATAATCTAATAAAGGCAAAGTTTCTGCTCAATGCTAAGAAGACTAAAGCGATGATTCTCTCGCAGTGCTGTCTCAGGCCCCAATACCCTTGCCCAAGACTTCATTGTCACCACGCTAAACGAGCCTCTGGAAGTTGTAACCAAATTTAAATATCTAGGTATCTGGATCGACAATAAATTATCTTTCAGTGACCACGTCGAAGATGTCTCTAGAAGGTTAAAAGCAAGGTTAGGTTTCTTCTACAGAAATAGGCCCCTTTTCCCCTTGAAACTCGAAACAAGCTTGTACAGGCCACTTTTCTCCCCCTACTCGATCTATGGCGATGTAATCTATTCCTCCACCACTCTTGCAAATCTAAGTAAACTGGACATCCTTTATCACCATGCTACGGTTCATTACCAACTCCCTTACTGCTCGCACCACTGTGACTTATATGCAGCTGTTGGTTGGACATCCCTTTACTACTAGACGCCTGCTCCATGCTGAGCTATGGACTCTAAACTGCTCCTGCAGAAATTGCCAAGCTATCTCTTCCCTTATTAGTATCTCGTGATAGTGCATACTCATTAAGAAAATCTGACTTTATTATGCTTGACATACCAAGGACGCGGACTTCCTTTGGTAAACGTATATTGCATATGCCCTTCCCTCCATTTGGAACCAATTACAAACTGTACTGAAACTAACTAGCACAGTTTCAATAAACTTCTACAAATCGCTAAGTTCAGCCAAAATAAAAGACACCTGTAACTGTCATTAAGTCTCTTCCTTCCCATGTGTGCCATATTTATCCACTGGTAAGGTATAATTGATTTGTCATATTAACTGCTTTCCTTCCCTTCTACTCCTGGCTTTATCTTTGCTTATGCTCCACTGCTACTCTATCAAATCACTCCTCCCCCATATCAGTTGTAGACTGTTGTTTGTTCTAGCTGCCAAAATACTGTATATGTATTGCACACACCAGTCATCATGTTTCATTTATCAGTATGCAACCTGTAAGTCACTTCCTGTCTCATATCAACAGTTTACCACCTGGTCACCCTATGTGGTACCCTTGTATGTATATCCAGCCTGTATCATGTAACATGCATTTCATGTATATACTGTTATTACCTATCTGTGTTTGTACTTTAAGTGTTTATGTCACAGGACCTCCTTGTGAATGAGCTTGCTCAATGGAGCTTTCCTGCAATAAACTTGAACTTGAACTTGAACTTGAACTTTGGAGAATGAGCACCTTACCTCAACAGTGCTTTGAGATGCCACCTGATCAGAGCATGGAACTAGGGTTTTGAACATGAACCCAGCTCTCCCATACAGAAACGTAGCATACTGTTCCTTTCCCAGTCCCACTGAGTCAGGGGATTACTAGGCTTTCAAAAAATCTAATTTCTTTTTCTGCACTGGGAAGCAGCACCCTTCAAAATGGGTATTTAGTCTGATTTAGGTCACATTATTTTTTCTCATTACAATTTGCATTCCAGCTGCTTACCTGTGGCTAATACTGCACCATGAACAATTGACATCTCAGTATTTCCTGGTATCCCATGTACAAGGTAACAGCGACTGATCACTTTCAAAAAGGGTGGCTCAATCATGGCACCTGTGCACAGGGCTACCTGGCAGGGGGCTGACCGGATACGGGGTAGGTGAATATAATGATGGGATGTCGCTATGTATACATGCGCGGGGGGGGAAGGGGCCATGCTGTGCTATTGGCGGAAGGGGAGAGAGGGTTTGTGGGGTGTAGTGGGGTGGTGGGCTGCCAAGTTGGCATTGTGGAGTGATGGTTTGGTGGCAGGCTGGGGTTGGGAGGGTGCCAGGTTTTGGTTCTGGGCACTGTTGTATTTTGCATGGGTCAGTTTTTTTTTGTATTTTTTTAGGTTTTGCCCCCACCCCGACATGCACCCCCCAGGAGTTGAGAATCCTTTAGTAGGGGGGGGTGCTGGGGGCACAACCACCCACATAAAATATAAAAACATAGATCTCGGGCACCATCTTGCAGTTCGCCACGAGTGTACATTGCTGAAATGTATTTTTGGCGATGTACACTCATCCAAATGGCGATCGCTATTCCGCAATCGCCGTTATCACATGGAACCATTTTTTCTATTTGCCGAATAAGCAGTCAAAGAAAGAAAGAAAGGTGACTGTGGGATCCTCAGGCTGCTAAAGTATGAGCCTGATAGCTTAGCAGTAAGGTGCTGGGATGGTATTCCAGGGGCCTGAGTACAACTCCCAGTTAGGTTACATTATTTTTTTCTCATTACAATTTGTATTAAAACTGGGCATTGTATTTTATGTGCGTTTGACAAAAGGGCACTTTTGTGAAAAAAAAAGCATGTTGTCACTTTTGTGGAAGCTTTTATTCAGTAAGAAAACATATGAATAATGATGATGTTATCTGAGAGGTGACTACAAGGAAAGCAATGTGATCTGATTGGTAAGAGCAATGAACTGTGACTCAGGATACCCAGGTTCAAATCCTATGAAAACCCAACAGCCCACTGGCTCATGTGAGACCTTGAGCAAGTCACTTAACCTTCTTTTGCTTGAGTCTTCCTAGCTGTAAAATTAGGTATGAGCAGGACCCAACTGAAAATTAAATGTTCATCTAAGTCAAGCAACCCTGGATAAACTAGCTGTCTAAAAGTTATCTAAAGCTTTCTTCTGCTTCTCTAGCCCTTTTTTACGAAATATGTTCCACCTGAAACACTTCTGTGAATATAGACCTGGCCTCTGAGCACTGAATTTGCAAATAGCACAGAGTTTATGGGGATGATCTGAAAGTCATGCACAGAATATTATTTTACACCCAAACCAAGTGGTATAACCTTCCTACTAAATTGATAGTTATGGTTAGGTCCATGTTTTTCCCCAAGAGAATGGGATACTTTATTGGTTTAGTGCCAGAGAGAACATAAATAGGGTACCCACCATTGTCTCAGGTTATTTTTTTTGTTCTGGGTCTGAGTTCCAGAGAGAGAGAGAGAGAGAGAGAGAGAGTGAGAGAGAGATGCAGCCAGGTCTGTGCCTGATACAGGGCGCCCATGTGCTGGATTGTTCACTGGGTATGGGGTATGCTCTATGCCCCCGGGCCTCAAATGGCTTCATTGTTCCCCTGTCATCAGTGCTGAGGACAACTCAGTGACATTGTCAGGCTGTGATGGAGAGGTTATATCAGATTCATCCTGCACTGCAACCTTGTTTTCACCACTCAGAAAAATTACCAGAAACCTTAATCCAGGACCACAGACCAGAAAAAGGTGAAATATCAGGCAATTCTGCCAGTGGAGCACCGTTGGGCAGCAGGGATATGTGAGGCCTTGTGTCCAGGTGAAAGGGAAGCTTTCCTGTAGGCTATCAGATTTTGGGAGGAGTGTGTCCCATGTGAAAGAAGAAATGTTCAGATATAGCTATTTAGGGGTGCGGTCGTGCCCCTATAGTTAGGGTTGAATGGTCACTTCTACATTAAACTCAAAATTTTTCACTTAAATAACTTCACAACCATTCAAGTGATTTGCATGAAATTGCACATGCGCCATCAGGGATCACAGATCTGTTGATGTGGCAAGTTTTGTTCTGGTTGTATGTGTGGGTGTGGAGATATGGAGTGTAAACAAATGTGAAGTTTAGAATTTTTTTTCTTGATTTCTTTGTCATACCACAGCACAAAAATGGTTTGGAATTTTGGTCTGAAATATTTAGGGTAGAATGGTCTTGCCTCACAGATGTGCCTTTTCAAGGTTTAGTGAACACATATTAATCGGTTCCAAAATGAATTTTAAAGTTCCCATTATTTTCAATGGGAATTTCACTCCCCAGTTAGATGTCCTACTCGAAAAAGGATCCTTTGTCACAAATGGGTAATCCTTTTTCACAAATGGGTTATCCTTGCTCCACATTTTTTGGTATTGTTCAAAAATCACCCCGTTGTGGAATGATATAAGAGATAAGGCCAGCTCACTGTTGGGTCTAGATGAGATGTTCTGCCCAGAGGTCTGCCTACTTGGAGTCATGTCGGACTTCCCAGTTAAATCGAGGAAATATCACATGTCATTGATTTCAATTACAGTGAAAAGATTAGTTCTTAAACACGGGAAGGACTCCATTAGAATCTCTTATTCGGAATGGTTATCTGAACTGTTTGCAAGCCTCAGGATAGATAGAATGATAGCAACTCTTCACAATCGCCTCTTTTTGAGAAAATCTGGTCCCCGTTGACAATTGCTTATTTATAATTATGTAAGTGATAGATCCCATGTCAGATGGATTATAGTACAGCACCTTGTGTGGGGTATTTGTTTAAGGGAGGGGGGTGGGATATTAGGGGGGAGGGAGAGGAGGGTTTACAGAGACTCATGTCCATGGCTGTGATTTCCTCTATGTGATTGCTAAACTACAATTATTTGTACACCATGTATTGTACCTTTTTTTTTTTTTGCAGTCTCTGTATTAAATTTCAAAACTTAATAAAAAGTGAATGGAAAAAAAAATGGGTTATCCTGTGTCGCAAATGGGAAATCATTTTTGTGTTGCCACCATTCTGTTTTACAGTTACTGAGGGAAACAAGATCAAATAACTCAAAACAGTTACATGTTGAGTAGAAACTAACACATGTAGCTTGCTTATTGGGACCCCCTCAGCTGGATTCTGCACTTATCGTTGAAGAAATGCCCTTGAATATTTTTTCCACATTATAAATCTTTTTTCGTGACTCGTGATGTGAAAAAAGATTCTGGATGAACCAATTGTGGGGTGTGATAGCCAGCCTTTTATAGGTGGGCTGTATAGCAGCAAGGGGAGAGAGAGTGGGCCTGGCTTTGGATAGCTTCCATATAGACCCATTGTGGAGAGTCTTCCATCCTAGGGTGAAACCACAGGAGCATCTGTGCAGCCTGGAAGGCCCATTTATATCCTTTGAACCATGGTAGGCACCACCCCCTTCCCTCCAGTGTGCCCGTAGCTTGTTATGGCTGTATTGAGGCTGCCTACCCTCTCACAGATAGTGACCTATAAGTCTGTCTGTCTTTAGACTCCAGCTGGAGGGGAGTTTGAGTGGGATGTGAGATAAGAGGTAGAATAGTTTGGTAGCAGTAACCATCTTCACCACAGCTATCATTCCTGCCAGAGTGAGCTGCAGTTTCTCCCATCTGGCCATCTCTGCAGAGCCTTGCCAACAGTGGCTGAAGATTTATTTTCCATTTCAGGGCTGGGACTATCCTGCCACTGAGATAAGTGATCCCTCCTCCCTCCCAATGGAGTCCTGAGCCTGTTACTAGAGTGGTCATGCATTGATGGCTTAGGGAGAGAACCTCTGCTTTGGACTAATTGATTTTGAGTCCTGCATATGAAGCAAAGTTTTGCAGTAACTGGAGGAGGAGGGTCATAGAAGAAGGCAGGTCAGAAAGGGTGACTAGTGGGTCATCAGCGTACATGAGCATACTAAAATTATTTTCTCCTATTGAAATCCCTTGAACCCTGTCATGCTATCTGATCACTGCAGCCAGGGGCTCTACTGCTATTATAAAGAGGAGGGAGGATAGGGGGCACCCTTGTCTTGTACCTCTCCCAAGGCTAAAGTTTTTTTTTTTTTTGTTAATTTCTTTTTTCCTTGCCCTGGGTGGCACTCCTTCTTGCCTGATCCCCCATCCCCATCTCCCGCTCGTGGCCTACCTTCCTCTATCCTCCACAGCTTGCCCCCCGTGGTGGGGCAGCGGGAATCTCTGAACCTGCCAGAATGGATCCAGTGTGGAGGTTACTGCTATTCACGGGAGCGGGGCCTGCGGGGATCAGCTGTCATCTTGCCATGCCCAAGACTCCTTTTTCCCTTTTTCTCCCCTTAGGAGAGGAGGCGTGCAATGATCCCGTATGGAGAGAGCATGCACGAGTCCGCATGCGCTCCTTCAAGCATCTGCCTCCTCTCCTCCCCTTTCTAAGTGTTGGTGTGCTGTCCCCCAGCCACCACTAGGGGCCAGTTGACACTGATTGCTGGTGGCCCTCCCTCTGTGGAGAAGGAGAGCAGGTCCTCGGACACTCAATCCTTCTCCTCCCCTGTTGACCTCTGGTGGCCCATGCTCATTCCCGAACTTGGGTCACCAGCATAGCACGAGGTAAGATGACCAGTGCCTCAGCCCTCAGCACCACCAGGCCAGCATAAGGCTAAAGGGTTTTGATAGTGTGCAGTTAGTCAGGATATGAGCTGTGGGGTTAGTGTACAGCGAGTGCAGTCATGATCTAAACTTACTGCCAAGACCTATGTGGTCCAGTACCAGGTGGAGATAGGCCCATTCTAGTGAGTCAAATGCTTTCTCAAAGTCTATTGCCATGGCTACTGCTGGTGTGGGAAGAGATTTCCCTGCCTGGATTAAACTGACCAGACATTTTTATATGGCCTGCATTGAATTGACCTTGTACAAACCCTACCTGTGCAGGGTGTATAAGCTATGGAAGAAGCAGGTTCAGTCTGCTGGCAAGTACCTTTGTGTAAATGTTACTGTCAACATTAATTAATAAGATTGGCCAGGTAAGGTAGGTTCTTTCTCTTTTTTGGGTAGTACCATGATAATGGCCTCTCCCATCACTGGGGGGACCATACCAGATGTTTCCGCCTCATTGTATACCTGTTTTAGTATAGGACATAGTGAGGGAGCTAGTACCGGCCAGAATTCTATGGGAAACCTGGCTCCACCAGATGCTTTGCCTGGGTGAAAGGACAGAAGTGCCTCCTTTATTTCTTTGGCAGGCAACAGGCCATCCAGTATGCCAGCCTGGGTGGGAGAGATGTTATTTAGCGCTACTGAATTAAAAAAAAAACCTTGATGGCTACTGGGTCTGATTTCCTGGATGATGTATATAGGGATGTGTAATATGACTACATAATATGGTTGATTTTCTCTGAAGAAGTGTGTATCTTCCCCGCTGTATCTGTCAGGCCTGCTATATGCCTTTTGACTTATTGCTTTCTAAGTCTATAGGCTAAAACTTTACTGCCCCATTCCCCACCCTCCCAGTATTTATGTTTCAGGTGAAGGATGGCTACTTCTGCCTTCCTAGCCCGGAGAGTGTTTATTTAAAGCCTAAGTCCCCAAATTTTTCTACCTGGGCAGAATGTGGGGTGGAATGGGCCAGGGCTTTAAACTTTTGTTCTGCCCTTTTCAAGTCTTGCTCTAAACTGTTTGAGGTTTTTTTTTTCTCTCTTTACATCTATGGTTCAAGTACTCAATGATCCTTCCCCACATGGCGGCTTTAAAAGCCTCCCATGTGTTATCTGCCATGGTGTCTTTAATGGAGTTCTCAGAAAAGAATACATCCATCTCCTTTTGGGCCCAAGCAAAGAAATCTACCTCCTTCATAAGTAGGGGGTCTAGTCTCCAAGAAGGTGAGGTGGTGTTTGGGACACCCCATGTAATCATGACTTGTACTGGAGCATTGTCCAAGATTACCGTTGGGAAAATTACTGAGTCTAGGGTGGCTTGAGTGATGAGGGGGCGGTTAACCAAAGGTCAAGCCTACTATAGGAGTTATGCATGGGCAAGTAAAAGGAATAATCCCTGTCTCTAGGGCAGAAGACTCTCCATATATCCTTTAGGCCTTGGTCCAACACAAGTTGCCTCAGAGCCAGTCGCCATTTGGGGTGAGAGTCAGTGGAGGCGGAACTTCGGTGCAGTATGGGATCAGGTAGAAGACTGAAGTTGCCTCCAAGTGTGATGGGTATATTCCCTGGGGCCATACTAGCTAGCATCTGGGCAACTGTATGGAAGAAATCTGTGTCATCTTCATTTGGGGCATACAGATTGCCCAGGACTATTTGTCCCACTGGGGTATCAAGGAGAACATACACCCATCTTCCTTGTGGGTCTTGGATTTTTTTATGGGGGGTCCTTTGAAGAGACTTATGGATTAAAAGTACCACCCCTATTTTTCTAGTGGGAGCCATGGAGTGAAATTCTTGTCCCACCCACTCCTTAACCAGATATGAATGGTCCTTATTATTCAACTTGGTCTCCTGCAGGAACGCCACCAGGGATTTGCATTTTTTTAAGTGTGATAAAACTTTCTTGTGCTTAATAGGTGTGTTTAGACCCTGGACATTCCAGGTACAACAGAGTAAGCCAGCCATGATCCACGTAAGAGGGTATTATGACTGGAAGGATGGTGTTGGAACTGCAGGAAGGCCAAGGTGAAGGTGGATGGTGCGGGATCCTGGGGTGTGCTGGTGAGATAGTACCTTTCCTGGTGACATGTACCTTTTGGAGCATGTCAGGTACTTGTAGCTGAGGGGAGGGCATTGATAAGGGGAGGATATAGATAGATACCTCAGGCTAAACTTGGTCAGCAGACCGGGGTATGTGCTTAGCACCAACATCCATAATCCTAGCAACCCAGCAGGCAATCTATCTACATAATTATCACACCAAAACATGAAAACATCATTGGACATTATATAATAATCTCTAGAACAGCACAATAAACAGTCATAAAACATATTTACACCTCTGTACATATTACGATTAGGTAATAACCAAGTGGAGCCTAAGAGGTAAAGGGCCATTAGTTCCTCCGGACTGTTCAAGGCCACCTCTTAGACCCTGGGGGCGCTATCAAGAACACCTGTTAGGTGTTACTAAGGTTTCTTGGTTAACCAATGCTGCAGCGACAAACATGTTGGCGATGCTGATTACGGTGCAGGAAACATGCCACCTGGCATTACAGCGGCAGCCATTTTGTCTCTCGGGAGTTACAGCATGAAACCTCCCTCCCAAGACACAGTCACTATTGCAGGGGGCATTGCCACATCACACCCAAAGTGGGAGGCTTCACCATCACCCCCACCCAAAACTAAATATAACCTGTGTGAGCGCAAAGGGTGACATGACTGACGGGCAATCTAAAATCAAGATTGTCCCTGTCACTGTCCCTCTTATTGCGGCGCCCTACTTACGATTCCAAAAATCACTTGGCAACTTGGTGGGATACAAGGTTTCTTTGAGAGAAATCTTGCTGTACTATTTGCTAAGGCAATAACTTGCACTAGCTGGTGACAAGGAAAGGGTAGCCTGGCACAGTTACCTGAGGGTTCGTCTTTACAGCTCACATCCTCAGTGTCCCCCCCCCATGTGGGGGTGCATGGAAATCTAGGAACCAGTACCCATGGATACTAGGGTGTGACGTTGTTGGTGAGGGGAGGCATATGTAGTAAACATCAGTGGAGGGGGGATACCAGTGACCATAAGGAGTTTGTATGACCAGACTATTGCTTACTCCCTCCCCAGCTATCATAAACATGTAGTGCTAGTATGAGGCCAAAGGTTACTGTAAGCCTTATCTATGGCTACAGGGGTCCTGCCTTGGCATAGCAGAGGGCAGCTGTGGTTCAAGTTCACTCACTTAGAGTGTTGTCTGTCACTTCTCAGGTCAGGTACTGGATCTAAGATGCAGATATTGGAAACATAGCTGCTTTTATGACCTGAGGCATAATAGACAGACAGTCTCCAATGTTAGTAGTTGTCAGTGGTACCTGCCAGCAATTCCTCACTGCTAATTGGCTACCTTACACTATAAGTAAAGAAGGCTAATGCACTAGGAGCCCTAAAACACAAGAGAGTAGTAAACATTTCAAACAGACACTACAATAACTTTAACTAATTGCCAAGACAGTAACAGTTACTCTGCGCCAAAACTCTTTATATGCTGCCAGGAGATTTGCTTAGCTGGAAATTGTCAAGCTATTAGAATCCATGGTGACAACAATAGTTAGGACTGACCACGCAGTCAGCATCACCGTGACCCACTTGTGGTGGTGAGAAAAAAAAGAGAAAAGGGGAAAAACATAATAGAGACATCCTTATTAGGGCACCTTAGACCCCGTGTTGTAGTTAGTCTTTTATGCCCTTGAAAGCGGTGGATTATATCCCTGCCAGATGGGACACTGGGGTTGTAAAGCTGATAACTGGCTTAACCATTAGGCAATCTACATTCTGGAGCAGGGAGGATCGCTTACTAAAATTACCTGGCCCTACACTGATCATTGAGGGAAGTCTGCGCAGCACTCAGGGCTACCATATCCACCCCTATCTCCTTTCCCACAAAAATAACAAGAAACACCATTTATCTGAGTTCACCCAGAGTTATTGTGAGCTGGTGATGTGTCCGCTGTCCTGTCCTTGCTAGGGGTATCCATTTGGGTCATTGAAGCTGGCAGTGCAGAGTCTTGGGAAAGGTTCTTTGAGTCCATTCTTAGTTTGCCGGTACTGGAGGAAACTATAGCCGCCCATGTGGTGGTGGATGGTGGATCAGGCTCCTGGGCAGGTGGACCTTGAGACAGTTCCAGAAGTTTGCGGTTCAGCTGTGAGATATCTGGTGAAGGGGATCTCAGGGGTGAATATCTGTTCTGTGACAGGAGTGGGCCTGCATCCACGGTGTCTTCGTCAGACAACTGCTTCCCTCTGCTGTGGCTCCGTGAGTGGTATTTGCTGGTAGGATGGTCTCACCTGGAATGATTGCTCCTCATATTCCACTTTTGGTTCCTCCTTGGCAGTCCTCATCCTCTTTCATCATCTTCTACTGGACATTCCATCTCATAGGACTGCTGGTCAGCTGGCGCTTCTTCAGTGATGGATTTAGAGGAGGGAGCCATTTGATCTTGGGGGAGTTCTTTTCCTCTTATCTCCTGCAGCCAGTACTTTCATAAGAAATCTTCCAAGGCCTCTGGGGTGGAGAAAATCAGTGGGGTACCATTGTGTATGACCCTCATTGTTGCAGAGTACAGTAAGGAGAATTTGATCCAGATTCTATGCATGATCTGCCTGGCTGTGGTATAGACCCTCTGTTTGTTAGACAAATCTTTTGGGAAGTCCTGGTAAATCTGGATCCAGTGATTCGCCACTCCAGTGGATCTTGCCAGAATGCCCTGTCTAGTTGTGTAACTTTAGAATTTGACAATAATCAGACAGGCCTCTCTCCCCCTTCTTGGGCACTGGTGTGAGGGTCCTGTGGGCACACTCAATATCAATGTGATACTACCATTTTATTTTTAGTGTGGTTGGCAGGACATGCAAAAAATTCAATTGAGTCTTTGAGCTCCGCACCTTCAGGGAAGCCCAGTAATCGGAGGTTGTTCTTCTGGCTCCTATTCTTCTAATCATTGGCTTTATCTTGAAGCATCTGTAGTATGCAGCTTTGCTCCCGCATGTTGCTGTGTAAGTCCTCTACTGCTGAATCGTGGGGATGAAAGCCTCCTCTCTGTTTGAAACAGCCTGGTTTCCATGTTGTGAATGGCTTGTGTTGTCTATTTTGAGGCAGCAGTAACCTCGGCCATTTGCAACACAAGCTGAGAAAACATTTCCTCCCTGGCCGGAGAGGTTTTTGATTCCTTGGCTGAGTTGGCCAAGCTGCCACGTGGCCTGGAAACTCAGTTGGTGTAATCCTGTCCAAAATACAAAGTTTCATACAAAGTAGTGAGGAGCTTAGGGGGCCCTTTGGACCCATACGTGCTCCTTTCCTTTTACCCATAGTATGTCGGCTTATGGCCTTTTAAAGGAGATGGGAAAATGAAACTGACATTTATGTAGTTCTTCTATGCAGCCCATGTCATCTGTGACCTTTGCCAATCAATATGTAGTTGCAGAGTGACTCTAATGTTGATTTTTATCTACTTGAGTACCGATCAGCTTCAGACAGCAGTCCTCTATCACTATCTGTTTCAGTTTTTTTTTGTTAGTTACCGCATGCCGTGATGTGTGCAGTGACATCACACACACCGTAAACAAACTAGTAGATTAGTTTTAAGAAGTCGTTATGGAAGAATTTACTGAAGATGCCGGTGAATTATCTGGCGGTTTACCTGACTCTGACATTAATTTATATCTTCCTACAGACAGACTTATTCAGCCCTACATGTTTGAGCCTGCGCCTCGTAATTCTGTGCAGAGATCAACTGTCAGAGCCATGCTTTCAGCCTCTGGTAGTCAGACTGTTCGAATTAACCAGGAAGTGCTGGCAGTATCAGAATGGTTTGTTTGAGTGGATTATACTTTTATTTAATTAATTCTTTACTGGATTTTTTAGATGATGTTCTTCAGTTAGTTAAATAGGAGTGGAGAAGTAGGGTAGGGGGATTGCCGGCCATTGTGAACCCCTCTGTAAAGTGTCCTGTTTGCTATGTATTTTAATTATTTGTTCTTGTTGCAACTGGAATCAACTTTTTTTTAAAAACTCGTATTTTGTCTGACTGCCAGCTGCCGAAGTTGGCTGAAACTGCGTTGCGTTAAACAACCGCTTCTCTAATTGACAGGACATACTCCCTATTCCCGCCAGTGCCACTTGAGTAGTCCACATCAGCAGATCCATCACGCCACTGTCCCTCTTTCTCTCTAAGGTATCAACTCCAGTCTCAGTTTTGACTTGTTGACATGAGCAACTCTTTACAAAGTTTAATCTCATGCACAGATTTTTTTTCACACATTTTGTCACCTTCTAACCCTCCCCATTCCCATTCCCATCCCAATGCTGCTGATTTTATGAAGTTAGATCTACTGATCACATCTAGATGGAGTATGCTCGTCTAGTGAGTGAGTTCTCGCTTACTGGGATTGCTGCCATCCGAGTCCCACCAGTGCCATTTATCCATTCCATGACAGTATGTCCATCACAGCACTCTGTCTCCCGTCACCTGGCAGATTGGGGGTCGGGATCATCAATTTGCAATGAGCCAGACTTGGACTAACCATGAAATTGTAATTATTTTTTTACCATTGCCATCATGTGTAGGAGCCTGTTGTAGGAGAGTGACAGTGACATATGGTATTACTCTCTTTCATCTCTGCAGTACCCAATTGGGAGTGCATTTGTGACAGAAGGACGGATGGTTGTGTGGCGCGGGGGTGGGATTGGTCTCGTAAAGGAATCTCAGAGACCGTGCAATAACTGCCCCATTGCATGCTGACAGGCTCGCAGACCAGGACATTTGCAGCTGAAGATGATCAGATGCTTCGAGTTCTTTTGGGGATGGGTGTGGGTATGTGTACCTTTTTTCCATGCAGTTTGTCATCTATGAGTATTGGATGTTGTAGGTTAGAATAGGATAATTAACAATTTATATATTTTTACATTTTTTATACCATTGTTTTTCTATGATTTTTGCCTCCATGTGTTAATTGCTCCTTTGCATGAAACGTGTATGTTTAATCCGTCTCCTTAGCCAACAACATCAAGAAGTTGTTATAATGAAATCCACACACCTTAGCCAACTGACATCTCACTGTATTGCTGTCTGACCGTGCACCAAAATACGTCTCTCTCTCTCTCCAGCTTGCTGCATGTCAGACTCCTAAAACATATTCCACACATGAAAAGTCTAAAATTACTTTTCATATAACTTTCCATAAAGAAAAATTATAAGCAAAAACATCCCCTTCTCTTCTGGCATGCCATGTTTATTCCGATCGTTCCCCACCCATCCATTGGTTGCTCTCATTCGATTCTTCAGTCACTCACTGTCACTGTGTCACTGTCATTATCCCTTTTCTGAAGCACTGTGCTCAAGTCATATGCTCTTATTGGGAAATATTATTTTTGTATAGTAAATTGCCGGCAGTTGGCTAAATGTATTGGTCTGGTGCAGAAGTGGTTGGGTGAGGGAGAACTGAGGAAACCATGTAAACCACACACAACTAAGGTGGTCACAGGAGGTCAAAATTACTTTGGGCTTAAAAAAAAACCACAGGTGGAGTAACTATTTTATATAAAAATTTCTCAATCATCTTATTATTTTTGCTTTCTAACCCATACATTTCTATAGTATAAGTGCAGTAAGGCGGGGGTGTCTGCATTACACATTTCTAATGCACGGCCAAGGGCTGAAGGCACTCGACCTGCAGTCTTGTGTCTCACTACATCCCTGACCATGCGTTAGAAATGTCAAATGTACACCCACAGAGAGTCTTATTGCTTTCATATAAAATTTGTTAAGAAATCGCTGTGTCCTGATTAGCTGAGACTTGGTTCTAGCCAGTGCAGTAGGAGAGTACTACCACTTGCTAAAACAAGTCCCTTCCAACCAGGGCAACTCACATAATTCATTAGCCACCTACAGACATGGTTGCAGCTCTCCTCAGATATAAAAAACTTTGGTTTGGCCCTAAAAATAGAAGTATGCAAAATTAAATTAAGTAAACAAATAATTTATTATTATTTATATGCACGAGTCACTAACAGAGGAAGCAGAATAGCAGATGACCTAAGTAGCAGTCATGTGCATTACATGTGACAGTATCAGCAGTTCTCACAGACTGGACATAAAGGCAATCATGAACATGGCCAAGATAGTTAGTGGATGCAGTCATCCAGTGGTTATGATACTTGATGTACAGGTAGGGGTTGTGAAGCAGGTAAATGGATGGTATTACAACCATCTAGATGACAATACTGCTAGGTGGGAAACAAATTGCAGTAAACAAATCACTGACCAAAAAATTATCTGTACCCTTGCACAGGCGTCACCTTATGCTTCATCTGTACATCCTCATGTCATGCCCCCTTTGGTCAAGCACATATCTGTATCTGAAAGATGCTTCCCTTCAGTGCTCCATATGTGTATGTCAGATGTTTGAAGGTTTATATCATATCTACCCTGTGTCTGCCCTTCCTCATTGTATACATATGGAGGTATATCAGTCTGTCTACATATGACATTTGGTGTAGGCCCAGCACCTTCATTATTGACACCATTTGAACTGTATACCCTGAATATAAACAGGGTGCCAGGGTGGAAGCATCTTCAAGATGAAGTGAAATCAGAGGATGAGGGGGAATGGCCTGCAGGTGGAGGGGTGCAGTTCAGGGCCTGCAATATTAAAGTAAAATTTCATATAGAGACTGGTAAAAAAGTGGAACAAACTCCCAGAGGCAGTCGTAGGAGAGGAGACAGTGGAGGGATTCAAAGGGGTACAGGACAACCACAGGGGAGTGTTAAAGGGGGGGCACAGGTCCAAGCAAATACCTGGACAAATGGGCAGACTTTGTGGGACTTGTTTCGGTCCTTTTCTGCCGTTATACTTCTATGAATCTATGAAACCTGCATCAACACTGTTTAGATAAAGGCACCCACTGTGCACATCAAGATCCAGTTTACCTCATTGGAACCCACTCTCAGATTGCCCAATTTGTCTATTAACCTCTTGTTTGGGATGGTTTCAAATGCTTTGCTAATAATTGTACTATTTTGTTGCAGCTGCTTGCAGTTGTAAATCGGGTACTGTATACTGTGGCTATAATTAAGAAAATACATAAATATTATTTTGTTTTCTTACATTTAGGTGTACTTGTGGTAATTGTCAGCCTATGCCTACTCAAATTGAAAACATATGTTATCATGGTTACTTACAAGTTCGTAGAAGAATGTCTCAGGTTAACACACATTGCATTATTATGCATCCTGGTTTTGAAGTTAATTGTCGAAACATCTACTGCCTTGAGACGGTATACTACACCTACATTGAGCAAGATGGACCACGTGGTGATGAAGAGCCTATTAATGAGTATGTATCTTGATATATGATATAATATTATTTACACTTCTTTGAAGTGATATGTTTACTCTTGTAAAATGTAAGCAATAAGGCAAAATAGGTGTGGGTTACTCGGTTTATCCACACCTTCTGTAGTGTTTAAAGAGGCATATCTGGTGACTTAACCACAAATGTTGACACAACACACCATAAAATTATAAAGATACGGTACACCACACTTTTGACAACAATATTCTGACTGATTTTCGTAGTTATTCATAGCAGTTTGTTGGATGATAACACTGCTGTGTGCACATATGACATTTCATGGTCAGTCTGCATATAAAAATACAGACATCCACCATTGTAAGTAGACACAGGCATCCTGTCTATTGAGTCTGATCATTTGTGCAGCTAGTTACATATTATATTTTCTTCTTTTCCTAATAGGACATATCGATACTTGGCATATCGCCAATTTGTGTGCTGGATATTCAAGAGACTGGGGAAGAACAATCGTAAGGTTTTACCTTCTTGTGTTGTCAACTCTATTCGACATGCATTTCCATCTGAAACATACTGTGGTTTTAAATACCCTCAGTGGGACGTAGTCCCACATGTTACATTTTGATATAATGACAGCACTTACAATCAGATCATGATAATTATTTTTTCTTAGCACAAACATGCGTTTATTTATTAGTTAATAATAATGTGCATAAAAATAGGACTGAATTTCCATAGCAACTTTCTTATATCTGTTTTTAGCAAATCTGATGCAATGTAATACAATTTTATTTTATTTGTTCTACCACTGACTTATTTTTTACTAAGGTGATTACATAATCTATATAACAGACATCACTCAAAATTCTCTATCTGTACAAAATGTTATCTTACAGTGAAAAATTGGCAACATGCATAGTAATACATTAAGATTCAAAACTGACAATGTCTACCCCGTGCCATCCAATTTTTCTGTTCCATACAAACAAACTTGTCTTACTTTATATGAGACTGAAAAAAAAAAGTAAAGAAACTAAGAGATACTGTATCATAAAACTAATATTTTTTTTAAAGATTTAATGTATTTAAACATGTAATAACAGTTTAAAGTATATGGTAATTGAAACATTTTACTCTGCTGCACTTTATGAGGGACTTATGCAGAGGCATGTGTATAGAATCTTGTCACGTTATGACGGGAACCTCAGGATGGAATGACGTAGTACTAAAAACAGATTCAAGGGCCAAGTGTGTTACATTTCGGGAATTGATGGGGGATTCAGATGGCAGTGCTCTATAGTCACTGTCCCTCATAAAATGCATACACACTACACAGTTTTATTAATGCTTTGAAAGTATGAAAACCTACTCTAACACCTGATACCATATTTATGATTGTCATGTAATTCATTTTGTCATTTCAAGACTTGTCATCAAATAAACTCATGGATACTTAAGAACCAACTTATGACTTCATCTGTGTGTTGCTTTCATTTTTCATTTCAACATTGAACCTACTGTGATGATGTTTAACAGCCTCTGATTTGTTAACTTTCTCATATTTAGATGCTAGACTGGTAGGAACTGAATCACTGTTACCTTTAATGTATTTACTCTCAGAGTCATAAGTAGAAAAATTCCGTCTGTGATCTCGTATCACTGTCATAATATCCTTTATGTAATCTGTTGTGACAAATCATCAGATAAATGAACAATTAAATATTTGTTTGCATTTTAAGGTTGATACTTACATATCAATGTGACAATGGAATATAATTATTTTAAATATTGCCATGCTACTCCTAATATTTAAAATTAAAAAAACAAGCAAATGTTATAAGCACAATAAGGCTCTCATATGTGTGTGTAAGCCATCTTTCACAGTGATGATAGTAGCTGAAGTCACTCGACATTCTACCTCTTGCCTTACTATGCCCCTTGACGTGCTGTTCAATATGGTTTACACACACCCTTGCCTTCATGATTGCTTATATAGTGTATGGAACAGTGTTTTTTATAATAACCAACCGGGTGGGCAGTATTGCACAGTGCCACATGGCTCAGTGGTGTAATGAGGACCCACTCCAGTGATCACATTCAACATTATGCCACCTTGACAATCCGGTGTTGCACAATACCAACCAATCTGTCTGTTACTATTAAATAAGTATTAAACGTGGTAATTCCAGCATTACTTACCATAAGTACAGGGAATTTTCACTTGTTTGACAATGCCGCAACTGGATTTGTATTTTGGGTATGAGACCTTCCATTGACGTTCTTCCATTTTTGTTCTTGCTTGCTCTCTGCACGAATTTTCATTGTAATGAATTGCTGCAAAGACAATTCTATGATACATCAAAATTAACAGTTAATAAAGCATCTTACAGTGGGCGTGTTAAATGAAAGCTTTGTTATGCACTGTTTAGAATTTTAAAAGTTGTTAACCACACTTCTGAACTTCCAAACAGTGGCATAACAAAAAAAAAATGCACAAGAGTTCCATAATTCTCACACATAGAATGCAAACAGTGTTTTTTTGACCATACACTATAAAAGATATGGCACCGTGCCATTGAGACTGGCCGGCCCAATGACAGGCGGTTATATGCTGCCGCCCAAAACAAGTGCACTCGGGCCATCAGAAAGGCCAAGTCTGAGCACTATCGGTCCTCACTCACTGCCTCATGGGGAATCCAGAACCTTCTGGGATAACATTAAACAGTTAAATGGGAGTGCACACTCCCCACCCACCCAGGTCAACTTAATGGTGTAATCTCCTCAGACCCAGCCCCCATAGCCAACCACCTCAACACCTCATTCACTGACCATAGCCCTATCCTCCTACAAATTTTTTGACCCTCCTCCCCAGCACCTGCTGTAAATCTTTCGCCCTTATTTTCTCCTCCATGTGTTTCTGCCCAAGAACTTAGGCCGCACCTTGTCACTGCCTCAAGAGTAATAGTACAGGCAGTGACACCGGATCCGGTATCCTACGGCTGGTCTTAGACACAGTCCTTACCCGATCACATGCCATCAACCACTCTCTTTGCCTGGGAAGGTTCCAACTGCCTGGAAAGTCACCACTGTCACCCCTATCTTTAAAGGTGGTGATAGGACTGTGGCTGGAAACTATCGACCGATCTCCATTCTCTCTCCTCTCTCCAAGGCCTTGGAAAAAGTGGTGGCCTCTCAAATCTCTGACTACCTCTCCAGCTACAATGTCCTTTGTCCTGAGCAGCATGGCTTCCGAGCGGGCCACAGTACCAACACAGCCCTCCTAGAGTTCTCCAACTTTCTCCACTCCTCCTTAGACACTGGTTTTCTGGCTGGTGCTGTCTTCATTGACCTCTCGAAAGCTTTCGACACTGTCTCCCACCCCCTCCTTCTTGATGCCCTTAGTCTCTCCGGTTTTGCTGCTGGGCCTATCTCCTGGTGCACCAGTTATCTGTCTGACCACTCACAGTGTGTAAAAATTAATGGGACCTACTCAGACATCTGTCCCATCTTTTCTGGGGTTCCCCAGGGCTCCATTCTGGGCCCCTTACTATTCTCCCTTTACCTTAACACCCTTCCACGCTCTTGCTCGGGGAACATTCTATTGTACGCTGATGATGCAGTCATCTTTGCCTCAAGTCGTAACCCTACTGCCCTCCAGGACTCGCTGCAGAAGTCCTCCACTGAAGCCGAGGGCTGGTTCAAGGAACATAGATTGGTGATAAATCTTAAAAAAACAAAACCATGTTCTTCCTCCATCCCAAACAAGTCCTGCAACTTCAAACTCCTCATCCACTCTGGGTCCTCATTCCCACTCGAACAAGTTTGCTCCTATAAATACCTAGGGATCCATTTTGACCCTCCTCTCCTTCCATGGACACATCGCTGCCCTAGCCACTGCCACCAATATCCGATTGGGCATCTTACATCGTATAAACACTGCCTCCTCCGGGGGCTCTTCGACTACAGTCACCTCCTCTATCCTGTCCCTAGTGGACTATGGACTGCCGGTGTATGGTGCTGCTGATCAGACCGCACTCCATAAAATTCACTACTCTGAATAAGGCCTGCAGGTTAATTACTGGAGCACCTAGGATGACACACACCTGTCTACTGTATGCTAAAGCGCTGGTACTTGATCTCGACGAGCGCCTCAAATATCTTACCTGTACCCTTACAAAAAAGACCCTCCTTGGGCTTTCCCCACCAGGATTGACCACCACCATACGCCGCTCTGTCCCACTAGTTCATACTCGGACCTCTGGGAAAACCTCTCTTGTTATCCCTAGAGCTAGGACGTCTCACGGCCAAAGAGCCTTCAGCTTTAGGGTCCCCTCCTGGTTCAACACACTGCCCCCCTCCATCTCCGAAGCTCCAACTATATCGTGCTTCAAAACTTCCTTACGTAACCACCTTATTAACACCCGATGCTGTAACTGCCACTAGTCAAAGCCGTACTCAATACTTATGACAAAAGCTTATTACTAAGCTGCTAAGGACGACTATAACTCTGGTATTGTTTGTATCCATCCTACCTGTACCAGCTTGTTTGTATCTATGTCTTAATTTTACTGTTATACTTATGTGTTGTACTGCTATACTGTGTATTTTGGTTTGTCTTACTGTGACAAGGTACCTTTGTAAATGAGCCTATGGCTCAAAGGTTTTCAAAACTGCTGTTTAAATAAAATAAAAAAAATAAAAGATAATGCCTGGGGATCGGGTGACAACCACTCTGGAATCACCACTCTTGGTTGCTAGGGCTACAGTATACCTCTCGAGCTGCACTCTCGAGGTCTACATGTTGACCTAGCAACCACTCGAGGTGATTACAGCGTGATCATCACCCGATCCCCAGCCATTATCCTCTATGTTAATGACAAACCCCTATAAATCATCATCTATATCATCCATATGTAATTGTTTAATTAATATTCCTGTATTACTACTTTAAATTCCATATACAGTACCTCTTTTTATGATCAGTTTCATGGTGGATTGGTCACCTTAGCACAGGAAATTGTAATAACATCATTAAACAAATAAACTTCAGAGTACATTAATGAATATACATTTAGTACCTTGCCTTCATATACGTGAAGAAATAGTGCAAGTTCTTAGGTGCAAACTGAATAATTATCTTGTGGAATGCCTCAACGCAAGATGTTTGCTTGCTCAGGGACATCAGAGTTACATCAGACAAGAGGTGCTTATTATGTACTATAATTAGTAGTTCTTTATGCTGCTTTGAGCCTGTTGTGAATGGATTGAACAATGATATTGTAACTTGAGATCAAACGATTCCGAATGTTTGTTACTATCAGTACCAGAATCAGTGAAAAACAAATTGTAACTAGTTGATCACACTCTTACTACAATGGCTAGAATCAAGTATCAGCTAACCAGGCCACATAGATTTATTTGCTTGTTTCATAAATATGTATTTACACACACACACACACACACACACACACACACACACACACACACACTGCCGATTATTAAAGTTACATAATTACAGAAGTGATATGGTTCATAAAACATAACCTCAAAACAAACTTAACCTGGAATTAGCCATTCTCTTTCACCAAGATCGCCATGTAAGCATTGTGGAAACCACTCACTGTGTCCACTGTGTATGTTAGCCACATGGTTCCCAATACTACCCATTTAGCTCTAACTAAGTTTATGTCACCATTGTTTGAAGCCGCACACCAATACAGATGATTTGATATAGATGATGTCCAGTAACCAAGTGTTTTACATTGTGCTTTCCTTGATGCGGCATCAATTTTTTTCCTCAGACCTTGTGAACAGCAAAGTAGACAGAAATAGTATTATTGTGTTGAATTTGTAGTGACACAAGTGGATTCTCAAATATAGCCTTATTAACATACCTTTTGATATATGCCACACATCGTACCAATGTTTAATGCTTTGGCAATTCTCACGTAAAAACTTGCGGACCTGTGGGTGTCTGTCAGTGGTTAGACTTTTGACAGTCATATACTTATCATTAAGATATATCAGACCTCTCTTCAGTCCCTCTAACTCCATTGCATTTGAGTTTGCAACTTCATTTGACTATGTGAGATTAGAAAAGTAGTAAATATTTGTAATATCCATTTTCACTATGCTGAACAACAACTTAATTATAACTTTCTGATTGGCTCTAAACATTCTGCCAGCCATATGTTAATTTTTGAAAACATACATGTACATGCTAATCATTTTGGAACCAGTTCTATAACTATTAAAAATAACTTTTTTTATATATAATAATACAAATAAGGCTGTCCCAGGGATAATGTTATTGGTATATTAATCACCCCATTGTCATGCCGTATTGCTTAATAAATAAATAGAGATTAAAAACATGATGACATTTTAAAAATGAAAATTCTATGCACTCTGTTTTATGATACATTCCTATCTGGACAGGATTATCAGCCAAACAGAGCATGGGACATTATTATCCCATTTTTAAATGTTTATTAACTACCCTTACTCTATACAATAAAATAATAAGCAATGAAATACAATGATATTTCATGCTAACAAACAGTACCTGCACAAGTTCAACATGAAGAACCTTGTTAATATTTAGCTCCAAGAATGAGTAGCTCCCATATTTAGCACTGTGTCCTGGAGAACATACACGGCATCTCCTCCAGTGTCTAATGCTTCTCCTTCTAGAAGATGAAACATAATTTTTTGTTGTTCTCACCAAAAATTAAATACACTAGGGACAACATACAGCCTCTGTAGTGAAGTGAATGATCTGTAGCTTATACATGGGATCTTTAATGAATGGAACATATGTATTGCTTTCATTGGTGTAATTCCAGTTAAGAATATGACGGATACTAAATCCAAGTTCCCTGCTGGCATTCTCCAAAATCTTGGTTGTGAAACCCGTTTCTTGATATGGCCATTTCTGCAAATACGGAGAACTGTAATGCAGCTTCCAGTCATAAGTGATATAAAAAGTCTGCACACTGCAAAACATAATGGGCAGACAGACAGTAGGAATGCAAGACATTCTTCATATACCACAAATTTCTTCTGATCGTGGATTGGCTTCTTTGTTGTCATTTCATATAATCTAATAAATAATTGAAAAATAATTGATTTACAAAAATTATGCTTAATCCAGCAGTCAATATAGATATTATGCACAATTCCAGGTAAGATGTCGCAACTCGCCAGGGACTCTGCACTTTATTTGAAGAGCCGAGGTGTCCCGTCACTTGCAACATGCGGATTATGCCATGTGGAGGATAGTACATTCAACTTATGTTGCAAGTCATTGCCCGGTACTGGCAGCCCTACCCCTCCCCCTCCCAGGACACCACTGCACAAAACGGGGACATTTTATAATAGCAATATACCCCTCCAGGGTGAGGGTATATTTGGGGATTTAGCCACTTCTTGTGTGATTGTCACTCAGCTGCGCCTCTTGACTTACCACACAAGACATGTGTAAATCCCACATATCCTGTCATGAATTTGTTTTAACTATTTATTATTGTTAAACAACACACTATACGCAAAATACTAATATTTACTTGTTATTGTTTATTATTTATTCTGCCTGCCTGCTAGTAACATTCTCAGATTCATGTTCTTGATGTCCAAATGTCCAGTCTGGGTCTTTTTCAATGTTATCTTCAATTTAATCACTTGTGCAGTCAAGATCATCATATTCCATTGAATCACTGTTGCAGTCACACAAGTTGCACTGTGTAGCTTGACCTTTAAATTGCACACCATAACTGTGGCCTTCTGTTTGTGTTGATTTACTTTTATACCAAGGCAGTCTAACTACTTGAGTTGATTTACTTCTTTTCTTAGCTGTACTCTACTTGTTTATAATTACATCCTTAAATAAAATTAATACCTCAATTGAATAGCCTGAGATTTACAAACCGAGGTAATATCTTCAGTTGAAAACTAAAATCCTAACGATTATATACATAGAAGCAATGGTATCTCATATACATTTAGCAGTGTGTCACTCGTAAAAGGCAATTCAGATCATACTTTCCATGCAATAACTTTACCACACTTTATGTATACCCTTGATGAAAGGAGGGACGGGGGGACATGATAGAAACTTTTAAGTACCTCAAGGGAATCAACAAAGTCCAGGAGGGTAGCATCTTTCAGAAAAAGAGATGTGTAAAAACAAGGGGGCACAATTTAAAGTTAGAGACGGCTCAGGGTAATGATGGAAATTCTTTTTCATGGAGAGTGGTGGACACATGGAACCGCCTTCCTGGAGAGGTTGTGGGGTCTAAAACAGTGGAGGAATTCAAACATGCATGGGACAGACATAAGGCAATTATAGTGGGGGGTTGCAGGAAATAGGCTGTTGGTTAACTAGACTCTGCAGCTTATCCAGTAGGTAGGGAAATGGGCAGACTGGGTGGGCCAAGTGATCCTTATCTGCCGTCAAAGTCTATGTTTCTATGTTTTACAGTTAACAACGCTGCTATTTATTGATTCTTTGTTGATGGTCTGAGTTGTGGGTGGATTTGGGGAGGGGGTGAAAATAAGACTACAGAGGCCTACTAACATTTGTATTAATTTGCACCGATTTTGACATACCTTCTTGGGCCTCTTGTTAGGATGGTTTCCTATTGAATCATGATTTGTGTTTCTTTTGTGTTTTGTAGTTATTGGAACATCGTATTCGAGACAGTTTAATTTCTTGAATAAATCCATGATGGAACAATTTGTATGTGTCTATTAATTGATACAGATACAAGAAAATGAATCCAGAATGCCTGTAAATATTTATCAGATTTATATTGGTTCATAATACTATTCATGTGCAGGTGTTCAGTACTTCAATGCTGTTCACAACTGAGGTGATGACATAGCTAACATAGTACACCAAATCACTAGTATTTTTGATTTATACCTGTATCAACATTGTACTACTCACTGTATAATATTTATCATGTATAAAGTGCCAGTCTTGTTGTACTAACTTTTGATGAGTATGATGGAATTGGAGTACTGCAGGTGGGATAAGTTGACATGGAATCCAATACTGTACATGAGGTTTCTAATACTGTATTGCCCGTTGGTGACTCCCCAAAGTATGTTGTCAATTCACAATCTTGCAGTTTTCCCACTGTAACAATATCTTGTTCATTCTATAAAAATTAAAAATGGTATCGAAGTGCTTCAATGTAATTGCCAGTTAGGAGTCTGACAGCATTGTATTTAAGCAATAAAGCACAATGTGGTGTGGATTATCAGATGATTTACCATGGATGAGGCGGTTTTCCCACAAGGTGCAGTCAAGTTTATAAATTACGTAGACCAGCCATGGTAAATCTCGCTAACCCACATCTTCCAAGTGTTTTATGTAATCGATGCTTATACCGACCTCGAGCCAAGCAACGAGGTCCCTCATACATCATAGAAAACAAGGTGAGGAAAAGTTGCCTAGTTGTTTGTGATACAGTGTTCTATGTGCGTATGGTGCCCAAAATACATTCTAACAGCTTTATGTTAATCTTTAATTAACGCCATCAATAACTCAACCATATGCTGACTGCGGTTTACCAGTATGCATAAAAGATACTTACTATACTGATGCCAAGACATGCATCTTGGTTTACCATATATTTTCACTTGTCAACTGTTGATTTTGGGAAATGTCTTCTGGTGTCAACTAAAATCAATCAATGCTAGTGCTACTTGTACCTCATCAATTGCAGATACGTAGATGTTACCTTGATATCATTAACATGCAAGGAAATTGAAATATGAAATACTCTAATATATATAATTTTTTATTATTAATCTTCTCATTCTGCCCATGCTATCTGTATCATCTACTCCATTGCAGTTCTTGGTGTCATACAATAACAGTCAAACCTCACCATTCAAGCCATCTGCAATGTCACAGATGAAGATATTGAAGAGGACTGTCTACCACACTGATCCATGATGTACACCACTTGTGACTTGCATCACTTCTGACTGTATACCATTTACCACAACTATCTGTTTACTGCCAGTTAACCAGTTTGCCACCCAGTTGCCCACATCACCTATATTCCATGATCCATGTATACTATAGTAATATCAGTCTTATTGGTAGGAAAGCAGCAGTCATATAGCTAGTTAGGGACAGGAATGATCTGCTGTGTTCTTTATGTATTTGTGGAATCATCTGAATGTTATATCATGTTAACAGTTATTGTGTATAGGACCTGAGATAGACTGTTTTGATCATCTACAGAAATAGAGTGTTTTTTTACTTCTATATTTTCAGTATCCCATGCCATGTGGATGGTACAAATACATTGAGTACTGTACATGATACTATATCTCAACAGCTATAGTGATAAAGAATATGAGTAATATTACATAGGCCCCATAATCATCAGCACATATGGAACATCTAGTTAATGTAAGAAAGATACAATTGTATATTACCGATGTTGATATTTTTTACTAGGTATTACTCCCTTTTAAGACAAATTTTCTTGAACCACATCTGTTTTGCCACATGTGGCAGGACTACAAAGTCTGTGTCTTGGAAATGATCCTCACATATACACTGTGCGAAAGTTGGTTCCCATGAGGCAGGTCTGCTACAGAAGGACTTCCATTTCTCGCGCAAACCATGTAACTTGGGGAACATATAGAATGATTTACCAGACAATTCAGAATTCTTGCAGAGTGGTGCTACACATCTCACCATCTATTTTTGACAAATAAAATGGTATTAGTGTGTTTTGATAACGTCACTACTTTTGCATGCAATAATTCACAGCACTGCCAGATAATAAGTATTACTTTCTCATCAATCTAATTTAGGTAGAGCAACTCCAGACTCTCCTAATAGGGCATCATTACTCACAGTATAATCATGATAGCTCTAATATGGACCCCATGCAGAAATGCAATGTGTCTCTGTAAGTAGGGATGCCAAAAACTGCACTCAATATTCAAGTTGTGATCAAGTACATTTACAATCCCTAATTATAGTATTAAACTAATCTGAGGGGCACCATACAAAATGCAGAATATGGAACAAGTTGCAGAAACAGCGTGATCTATCCATCAGGATATGATTCACAAGGAATAATTGAAATCTGCCTCTCTCACAGTTTGCAAATGGTGCAAATATGATATTCTGTGGTGATTTGCATATGCAGCCATCTGCTTTACATTGAAGGGCATGTGTGATTTGTTTTCAACTTATTTCATTTTACACACAATATTATGTTGGGAGATAAGATAGAAACATCAACTTGTAATGGGACTCCATGCTATGAATACTTTTTATTGCATTGTGATCAGTAGATTTAACTTCATACAGTCAACAGCATTGGGATGGGCATGGGAATGGGGAAAGGTTTGAAAGGAAAAAAAATTTTAACTTCTTTATGTAGAGTTACTTTTAAAAAGAGTGGTCCATGTGAACAGGTCAAATGTCCTGGTCTCGAGCCTGTCAGCATCACGATGGGTCAGTTACTGAATAAATACTGAAAGACTCTCACAAGTAGACACTTTGTCTTACAGCACAAGAGTGCAGCTGCTGTTCCATTCACAGTAAGGAACCCATCTATCACTACACACTGCACTACATTTCTCAGGTGCATATTATGAATGTAACAGTCTCAGAGACTCATTTTCGAGACCAATCCCCCTCAATCACACAACCATCCGTCCATCTGTCACAACTGTACCCCCAATCTGCCAATGTGCACCCCCAATCTTCCAGGTGACAGCAATCCCAGTAAGTGATCTAACTTCATGCAGTCAGTCGCATTGGGATGGGCATGTGAATGGAGAGTGAGCATTTAATTTTTGATTACTGCGGATCGTATCACAAGTTGGAAAATACTGCAGGGGTTTGAACATTTGGGAGAGGGAGACAGAGTGCCATGATGGACATACTATCGTGGAATGTACAAGTGGCACTGGGGACTCGAGATTAGGGAGATACAATGGGAAAATATGGCACAACAAGGATGAATTGATGATCCCCGACCGTCCCATCTGCCAGATGTCAGCAATCCCTGTAAGCGCGAACATACTCACTAGACGAGCCATCTCAGACTAGTTGTGATCAGTAGATTTAACTTCATACAGTCAGCAGCATTGGGATGGGCATGGGAATGGGGAAAGGTTTGAAAGGGAAAAAAAAGTTTGCAAAAAAACTTCTTTATGTGAGATTTACTTTTTAAAAGAGTGGTCCATGTGAACAGGTCAAATGTCCTGGTCTGCGAGCCTGTCAGCATGCGATGGGTCAGTTACTGAATAAATACTGAAGGAGCTCTCACAAGTAGACACTTTGTCTTACAGCACAAGAGTGCAGCTGCTGATCCATTCACAGTAAGGAACCCATCTATCACTACACATTGCACTACATTTCTCAGGTGCATATTATGAATGTAACAGTCTCAGAGACTCATTTACGAGACCAACTCCCCCCCCAAATCACACAACCATCCGTCCATCTGTCACAACTGCACCCCCAATCTGCTAATGTGCACCCCCAATCTTCCAGGTGACAGCAATCCCAGTAAGCGATCTAACTTCATGCAGTCAGTCGCATTGGGATGGGCATGTGAATGGAGAGTGAGCATTTTATTTTTGATTACTGCTGATCGTGTCACAAGTTGGAAAATACTGCGGGAGTTTGAACATTTGGGTGGAGGAGACAGAGTGCCATGATGGACATACTGTCGTGGACTGGACAAGTGGCGCTGGCAGGACTCGAGTTTAGGGTCAGACAATGGGTAACTATTACACTTATCTCAATGTGTTTTCATCCTTTTCTTGTGAGGGGCATAGGATAACTGACATTCGGTGACTGCACTAAACGTTTTTTTATCAGCATTCATGATAACACTAATCTTCTAACGGCATTCAGTTAGCATGATCAGAATCCATATGATTCTTCGTCACATCACTCATCAGATCAAATCAAGAGGGTAGATGGAAAGATGTGTTAGTAAATAATAAACATGCTCAATATAATTTTATAGTTAAATAAAAAAAAACAAAGCTCGATGTCTCACAAATGTATCAGCTAGCAACAAACTGATTCTGAAATACTGATCTGAAGATTCTCGTACGAATGAAATGTTATTTCAAACTGTTATACTCAAATCCAGTTTCATTATACATTTCTTTGATACCATTCTAATTAAAAACAGAAAACGATTTACCTTCAAATCCTCAAGAGTTATTATCAACCAGAATACATTTAGAAATGACAGTATAATTTGAAAAATAAGCTTTTGACTACACAGAAAACAAGACTGCCATTTTAACAGTTCTGCGTGTTTAACGACATCCTGCAATGCAGGAGTTGTTGATGTCATCACGCAGAATGTATGGCTCGAGGATTATTTCCCTGTACTAAGACAGACAGCGGTGAAAGCAGCCAATATATAGATATCACGGAATAAGTGAAAAAATAGCAAAAACTAATTTTTCACACATAAAAACACAGCTAACCACCTAAAGGACACAACCACGTAGCAATTTATTGCTAAATCAATACATACTGACATTTCCTATCACCTTTAAGAGATATGCATCCAAGTTTCTTTTAAACTGAGCCTTATTTACATCGTATACAACTTCCTCTGGTAACCCATTCCATGCAGCCACCACTCGCTGTGTGTAAAAAGCCATCCGTCTACTTGAATTACACTTAATGTGTCTTAACTTAAGATGGTATCCTCTAGTGCTCAGTTTATCATTTTTAAACTGTAGATTCAATTCATTTAACATATAATCATCTTGCATTATATCATAACACAACATCAAGTCTCCTCCCACTCTTCTAGTCTCTAGTGATATTAACTTTAGATTTACCAGTCTATGCTCATATGATCTATCCTACATACCATGCACCATCCTAGTGGCCCTCCACTGCACCCTCTCCAATCCTACCACCACCCCCCTATTTATGGGTCACCACACTGGGGCCCCGTAATCCAGAATAGGCCTCACATACACCCTATATAAAGGCATGACCACTGCCTCATTCCTACTTCTAAAGTTCTTCTTTATATTCCATAAAACCCTATTTGCCTTTATTATCTGCTTGTCACACTGAGCCTGGTATTTCAATTTCTGATCCACCCATATAGCCAGGTCCCTTTCCACTTCTGATTTTCTTAAAGTATGCCCATTTATTTTATAATTATAATTCAAATGTTTATTTCCCATATGGATCACACAACATTTATCTATGTTAAAACTCATTCCCCTTTGAATGGCCCATTTATGGATCTCATCCAACTCCTTCTGAATTGTTGCTGCCCCTACTGCTTGTGTTACCAGGCCAGCAGGCTTAGTATCATCTGCATACTTGCTTACCCAATTTTGAGCCCCCTTGCCCATCTGTGCAATGAAAATTCTAAACAGTACCGGCCCCAGATCCGACTCCTGAGGAACCCCCCCTGGTCACGGGGATCTCATCAGACAGATACCCATTTATACATACTCTCTGGGTCCTATCTGCCAGCCATGCCTGGATCCATTGACATACTCTATGATCCATATCAATATCTGACAAAGTTTAATATTTCTTTATGTGGCACTTTATCAAATGTCTTTGTAAAATCTAAGTACATGCTATCCACCAGTTCCCCCCATCCAATGCTGCCGAGATCTTCTCATAAAAACACAGCATGTTTGTGAGACACGACCTACCAGCCACAAAATCATGCTGTTTCTTATCATCCCTGCCAGTCTTGGTCAAATACATACTTATTACATCCTTCAATATTGATTCCATCAGCTTGCCCGGCACTGAAGTCAAACTTATGGGCCTATAGTTTGTGCAATCTGCTCTATCTCCCTTCTTATGAATGGGTATCACACTCGGCCTCAGCCAATCCCCCTGCACTGCTCCCTCTCCCAGTGATTTCTGAAAGATGATAGCTAAGGGTATGGCAAAGTTTGGTGAGAGTAGTTTTAATATGTTATTTGAGATATTATCAGGCTCAGCAGTGTTTGTATTTTTTAGTGCCTTTATTTTATCTAGAATAATTTCAACAGATATCTCTATGTCTAAGTTATTCTTGGGGTTAAACTGTACATGTCCACTAGATTTAGTAGCAAAAACTGTACTAAAATATTTATTAAAGACGTTAGTCAGTTCTGTTGGTTCTGATAATTGGGCCCCTCCTTTCTTAATGGTGCATAAATTATTATTTGTTTTCCTCAATTAATTTACATAACTGTAGAAACTTTGTATATTATTTTTATGTGCTGAGGTAGCCAGTCCAACTTCCATCCTTTGTTTATTTTGTTTTATCAGATTTTTACACTTTATCTGGACCTGTTTGTATTTAACCCAGGTGCTGGAATTTGCTTTTCTTTTATATTTTTGATACGATCGTTTTTTACTATTTATTATTTTAATGATTGACTTTGTAAGCCATTTAGTTTTTTTCCTTTGCTATTGTAGACATTAACCCTTTAAATGTTCTTATTACATATCTTATTTATCCGCTCCTTAAATGTGCCCCACATTTCCTCAACTGATTTACTCCCCCATAAGTCTTCCCAGTTTATAGAATCCATTTCTCTGAATGTTTTAACTTTATCTGCTGTTTTAAAGCTAAAAACCTCTCTGCATCCTTTCTGTAAAGGTATATATTGCTGATATGAGAAACTTACCCCCTGGTGGTCACTACTCCCCAAAGGAGCCATTGTATGGCAACCCTTAATATTAATATCCTTCCCTGCCAAAACCAAATCTAGGGTATTATTACCCCTAGTAGGGGCTGTTACATATTGAGTCATGTCCAGCTCCTGGCACAGCTCTAGGGATGCCTTACTATTCTCATTAGTGGTCTGATGGCTGCCCCAGTTAATGTCACTATAGTTTAAGTCCCCCGCCATTATCACTTTACCTAGTTCACATGCTCTAGTCAATTCTACTCTAATCTGATCTGACAATTCTTTTGATGCTCCTGGGGGGTCTATAACATATTTCAACTATTATGGGCAATTGTGCACCTGCAATCAACTGTATCCAGATGGTTTCAGGCACTTTATCCCCACCTTACCTTTTTTATTATATCTAGAGCTTTTATATTATCTGATATATGTGCAGCTACTCCCCCTCCCCCCACATCTCCTTCCTTCTCTATCCTTATGGAACAGGGTGTAGCCAGGAATTTCTCTACCCCAGTCCCTTTCTACTGTCCACCATTTCTGTAATAAACACCATGTCCACCCCCTCCCCCGCATATGAGTGTCTTGAGTTCCTCCTTTTTATTATTTAAACTCTGCACATTAATGAGCAAACACTGTGAATCGCTTTGAGTGGTGCTTACTTTTGGTCCATACTGTCTCCCTTGCTGATCATCACTAGCCTGGTGCTGCCCTACCCCCCCATGCCTAGTTTAAATAAATACTTAATGTTCCTCTAATTTCAGTTGCCAGTGTTTTAGTACCCAGAGGGTTTAGGTGTAGTCTGCCTCTTTTATACATTTTTTTGTTATTAATAAACCTCTCCCAAGTGTTCATAAAGGTAATATGTCTAGGTCCGCACCTATTTAAGACTCTACTATTTATTCTTTAGCTGGTACTATTTTTTTCAGGATTGCATCCGTAATTTGGCAATATAGCTGAAATGACTGGTATGTGTCCATTACCCTTTATTAATTCAGTACATTCCATGATCTCATCCACTATATCTTTTTCATGCTCCCTCCCCACATTATTTATTCCCACATGGAGTACAACCACTTTTTGTTCTGGAGAATGTAATAGTAATTTTGGCAGATGCTGGTTAATATCCCCTACTCTTGCTCCTGGTAAACAGTTTAAGGTCATGCTCTTTTTACAACCTGCTGTAAGTACTGTGTCAGTATTTCTGATGATGGAATCCCCTATCACCAGAATTTCCATCTCTAGTTGTGTCTCACGGGGTTCAGTACCCAGATTTCCATCTAATTTAAGTGTCTCTGTGCTAATTTCTGATTCGGTGCTAAGTGAGGAATATCTGTTTAGTACTGTCACAGCATTTCCCCCATGGCCCTTCTCCTTTTCTTGTGGGGTGCCTTGGATACAGTTGCCCAGCTGTCCTCTCCCATTTCCTCACTTGCTGTTGCCCAATAACTAACATTGGAGCTATCACTAGAGCTCCCATGCATGGTATCTTTAGGCTCTGCACTAGCTGTTGCAGGCCTATCCTGTATTATTTGCTACTCAATTCTATCCACCCCAATTTGTATATCTAGGGGATATTTTTGCTGCCAATCCTTCAGTTTACTTTGTAGAGTAGTAATTTCTTTACAGTTTTTGCACACATACTCAGGTGTGTTAGTGCCTGCCAGATTCCTGGCATACATACTACAGTGCCCACATTTTAAGAGATCCCCCTTATCACACAGTTTTTCCAACAACTTATGTATAGTGTAATCCTCCTCCATAGTGAATGCTATTACTTTATTTGTGAGTTGAAATGAATACCTCAGTTTCAAATGTTTATTTCTTGTCTTCTACTGTCTATTTATTAGTGCCTGCACTAAGCATCTTATACTGTTCATACACAGCAGTAATCAATAGTTTACTATAGGAAATATGCTGTTACCGACCCCTCCAAGATTTCCACAGTAACAACTTCCAAACCATTCAGCTTCTCCCCCCACTATCCCTTGTTCCCTGCAGGACACGCAAGAATAATAACGCACATGTCTCTGCACTACGCCTTCGTGCGCTGTGCACTTACGGAGCTCACAACGCTCACTCATTCTGAGCCCGCAATTGGGCTGGAAGCGGTCCACTGGACCACCAGGAATTTAGTTCTTTATTCTGAGCCTGTGATCGGGCTGGAAGCGGTCCACTGGACCACCAGATATTTAGTTCTTTATTCTGAGCCCACAATCAGGCTGGAAGCGGTCCATTGGACCACCAGGGATGTTACTATTACTGCATAGCCCGCAATCAGGCATTAGGCATTTTGCCACCAAGGGGCAGGGGGCTATGGTCCCTGACGGCTTCAGCCTGGCAGGCGCCAGGCACAAGTCCCTGGGGATCAGCACACCTGCATGCAAATGGGGCCATAATGACATGCAAATGGCCCATTTGCACCTTGCATGCATAATGGTCCCATTTGCTACCACTGCTGAATATTATGGTTCCTGCATGTAGCGCATCCCAGACGAAGCCATGATCCCCCCTGCTCCTCACTTGCCACTTGCACTAGGTAGCAGTGCCACTGCACCATGCGCAATGCAGGTGGCCACTGTGCCATATTCAATGGTGCTGAGCCATGGTGCAGCACCATTGAATATCACCCAGGTCACGCCCTGGTGCATCTCAGTTGCACTGTGCCCAGGCTTGCGCCCCAGCCTGGCACAGTCTGAATATCCCACCCAGAGAATAGAAAATAGATTATGATAACTGAACATCAGTTCTGGGGCTGACAATATAGCCTAGAGGTTAGAGTAATGAGCTGTGAATGAGCTTGGTACATCCATGAATGAGCTTGGTACATCCATCAGACAGACCTGGATTTGAGTCCCACAACCTCCACTTGCATATTATGGGACTCTGAGCATGTCAGTTAACCTCCCCAGTGCTCCCAGGAGGCCTCCCAAAACAGACATCTGTGCCTAGTGGGCCTTTCCCAGTTACCAAAGAATAAAAAGATTAAAACATGTTTTTTCTATGGTGATGGCCAGTTGCCATTTGCCATCCCCCTCTGGCACTCTGCCTCTATATTTAATTACTGCACTGTCCCTGATTAAATTAACCTCCTCTTTTCTAGAGACTGAGGACATGAAAAGACTGTCTGCCCTCCCCAGCCCGTGACTGAACTGCCGCCGATCCTGCCCGCAGTTGAAGGTATGGGACACAGCTGCTGCCACAATTTGAACTTGGAGCCTTTTTTCCTTACAGCTGGAGCTAATTTTACTAGGATCCCTGTGCTCCTGCTGTTTCTACTGTGCTCTCCTTAGCTTTTTTTCATACCGTCCCCAGCCCCTGACTGAGCTGCCACTGAGCTTGCCCGCAGTTGAAGGTACGGGACACAGCTGCTACCACAATTTGAACTTAGAGCCTTTTTGCCCTTACAACTGGAGCTTATTTTACTAGGATCCCTGTGCTCCTGCTATTAATACTGTGCTCTCTTGAGCTTTTTTTGGTCTGCCCATGCTCCCCGGCCCCCATCCTTTATTAAATACACTTCCTCCTTGACCCTTTTCCATGCAATTAGTTCCCTTAAGCAAAGAGGCGTGGCATATGCACCGTCAATTAACAAATCACCCATCCTGCCTTCATGCCACCCTCATCTCCTAGAAGGCACTCCTACCTTGCCACTAATGAGCTCCTGATCTCTTGCACATAATCTGTATCCCAACTCCCAGGCTTGCCAGTTAAGCACACTCCTTTGACCCAAGTTGTATTTTCTCTCAATGCAAGTTTCTTTCTGGTTGCTGTTCATTTAGAAATCCGTTCCTGCCCCTGCACTCAAAGTCTTTCTTTCCTGTCCTATTAGAGGGACAACTACTCTGTGCACAACATTTTCTTCTGTTTCTCTGTAGCTCCCCCTTTATTACTAATTTCTCCTTCCTGACTGTATCTCCCCCTTTACTACAGTAATTCCCCATCTCACCCTTTATCCTCATCTTAGTTCCCCACTCCACCATGTTGCTACTCAGTATTGTTACCCTTACTCTGTTATTCCCCATGCTATCCCTCCCTCCTCCACCCCTGTCTGGCTTGCTAACAATTCAGTTCCCCTCTCTCTTTCTCTCTCCCCTACCTTAGGCACCTCACCCCCACCACTGGCCAACACCTGGTTATGCAACCCTTGGCAGATAAGTCCTTTGACTCTCCCCGCTTGCTTCCACTCTGGGCTGATTTCCCTAAACACCTTCAGTAAGTCTACCTTAGTCTCTCCACTCCCCCACCCCTCCTTACACCGCAAATGCATGGTGTCCCCAGTAAAATTTATGCTAACTCTGCTGCTACTGTTAGCAGGCGACATTGAATCTGATCCAGGTCCTGACCCTGCCTCATCTATGCAGCTTCCCCGCAGTCTAAAATTAGCCCACCTAAACATCAGGAGTCTCCTAAATAAAACCTTGCTGTTCCAACCTCTGGCCCTCTCTGTCAACCCTGATGTTCTAATCATTACGGAAACCTGATTAAAACCACACATTGATAATGCTTGTGCCTCCTTCCCCAGCTACTCCCTCATCCACCAGGATCAGTTGGGAAGAGGTAAGGATGGTGGAATAGCTATGTATGTTGCCTTTACCCTCACATTCACTCCTAAACTTGTAACATCCATCCCTCAGTCTCATGAGTCCCTGCTGGTGAAACTCACCTTCCCTTGCTCCATCCTTATTTTCATCACCGGCTCCTACTGCTGCCCCACTGCACCCATATCATCAATCACAGACCTCTTATCCTCCCTACAAACACATGCAGCTAATGGCGAACTACATGTCTTGGGAGATTTCAACATGAATTGGCTCGCTCCTTCCCACTCCAAAATTCGACAAGACATAGCTGCCCTAAACCTCACTCAGCTACTAAATGAACCCTTCTGTTTAAATACCAAATGCTCCAACCACTCTCTGATTGACTGGGTTCTCTGCACCCACCCACATCGTATAATAGCAGCTGGTCTACTCCTTGACTCATTAAGCGACCACCACCTGATCTATGCAGTTCGGAAAATCCACTGCCTCTAATCCCCTTCCAAAACCCTAGTTATCTGTTCCTATAACTCCGTAGATATTGCTTCTCTCCTAAACAATCTGTCTAGCACTGACTTACATCATCCATGCCCCCTCCATCAACTCAGCACTCACTTATTTTAAATCAAAACTTCTCTCCTATTGGGATAAATATACGCCACTAAAACAGATCCGTGTGTGGGGTACTCACCAGCCCTGAGTCTCTGCTGATCTCTTGGCCTGTATGACACCTTTCTTTCCACAATTTGAGCCTGCTTTAGTACTTTTTTTCATGTTTGAAATAATAAAAGGAGCGCTCCTTTTAAAATTGCTCAGACCAGGTTTTAATCAGTATTTGCAGCTGTTTCTGAACACCTATTATTCCATAAGGTCAAAGAGTACTGTCTGCTGCATGATAATTCATCATAGTCTCAATGGAAGTGATGTTTAAACAACTGATGGACAAAAACAGCTGAGAATACTGATGAAGACCTTGTCCGAGCCATATTAAAAGGAGCGCTCCTTTTATTATTTAACATGTGAATAAAGTACTAAAGCAAACTCAAACTGTGGAAAGAAGGGTATCGCACAACTCAGGAGGTAAGTGACAATCTAAAATAACATAAAAAAGTATAGGTCAAAATTTTCACCAGATTAATGCACTGCTGCTTTAATCTATTTTTTGAAGTAAGCTGGAAATTGGTACTTCATGCAGCACTGTGTATCATAATGTATCAATATATGGTTTCAAAACCATAATGTGAATTTAAAAAAAAAACAATATTATAAGGACAAATGTATATCAATACATATTTGATGCATATTGTTATTTAGTGTAAGGGCTACCCTGTGTCTAATGTATTCGGTATTCTTCTATTGTTCAATCAGATTTTAAAAGATCATTACAAAGTTATTGCAAAAATATCTAAAGAAAGAATATATAAAAAGTTACAATAATCTTATTCAGACAATTACAGGTAACCAGGGTTTATAAATGAGTAAATATGACATTCATACAGATATAATAGACCTAACCATTTTCTTCCTAATCCTCTGGACAGAGGAGATAATTAGCCATTCTCTTTACGATAAAATCATCCTCGCTTCTGTCAGCAGAATTCTTAATAGCTCATGATCATCACATCCCTGTACAGAGCTGATTGGAGTTAACCATTTTTTCTTACATTATTATACCATTTACACCTTGATATAACATGCCTAAGATTTTCATCCTCTGTCCCCGTACAACAGCAGAGTAAAAATGTTAGATCATTGTTTTTTTACAGCCTTGCTGTAAGTACATTTGAATAAAAAAAAAAAATTCTAAATCTTGCATATAGTTTCTGGAGCAAGGGGTTTTCCAAAAAATCCTGGTAATATCGAAAGACGTGTGCACAGACATTGACTGTATACCGTAAAGCATATCTGCTGTTTTCTTCAGGTCACTTGATTTATATCTGTTGATCAATAGATTTTTTAAATAATGTTTATATTGATCTCCTATGAATATGTCCTGATGGGGTGGGCTGCCTGTACAGATCCAGGCAGCCCACTGATTCAAGTATGTTCTTAACCAGCTCAATTTTCTACAATCAGTCTGTTCTGAGTATCTTTTTTCAGCCAAACACTTCTTAATCAGTCTTGCCTTGGGCAGTTTACTGATTTTTATTCAAAAATTTGTAGTTCTTGCTTCAGCTAATGCTTGTAGTTTGGGTAAGCCCAGTTCTGCCCATACAAAATGGGCTGTGTCTAGTGGTATCTGGTGACATCTCTTGCCAAAGGAGCACCCACCTCACACCACGAAACATGAGTACCTCTCGCCTGTACCTTGGCAAAATGCATCTGTGGTGATTGGGACAATGGGCACCTTTGCCATATACAGGATACCATTAATGAGAGACCACACACAAACTGCCTGACATCCAGACTGGGAGCTGGGACCAAGCAGGATGTATGCATTATGCTGGCCTCAATGTCACGCAGCAAATAAAGGGCATTTCCCTTGCCAACCACTTTTCTTATTATGTTGTCACCATATTCCACAGAGCATCCTCATTCCTTTATTTCTTTTTTCTGGCTGAGATTTCTCACAATTAGCAGTGACATCTCACAATTAGTGCACTCCCACTGTACCCATAGTTAGAAGTAGGCATAAACTTCCTATGCCAGGTACACTTGCACTGTACCCACTGTTAAATCTGGTTCCCTTCCCTTTGCTCTAATGGGGCCTTCTGTGCTGATTTGTCACAATTTTCTCAATTTACCTTTGCCTTTGTCACACTCCTTTCTTTCCATACTGGGGAATTCTGGAGCCTCGGTGCTCCCCAGACCAGTGCATGGGAGCATCCTCCCAGGCAGGGCGAGCACTACCCTTGGGATAAACAGGCCTAAGCCTAGTAATGTACCAGTCAGAGGTAGTCAAATATGGACTGTAAATCAGATTAGTACCTACTCTTGAGTTCTGTATTAACTGGTCTGATCATGAATGCCTCCTTCTGACAACATCACTGATAGCCCTAGTGGCCCAAAGAACAGGCTCCCTTGCCTAGCCCTATCATGAAAACTTACTGACCCCAACTCTAATCAGCTCCCTCCACCTGATGACCAATGATTTGGGGCTCTTCCCTAGGATTTGCACAAAATGTTTACCTAGGCGTTTCCTTCACATACTTTACACAGAGCATCATCAATGAAAGGTTTACTTACAAATGTGCTCTCTGTCAAGCTGTACTCTCTTTCAAGAATACTTCATAAAGAGAAAGGATCCTCATGGATCCCAGTGATCTCCATTGAGTAGTGGCCTTCTGCAAATCCCTGTATGCCAAACTGGCTTCTGAATGTTCTGCTTTCTCAAGGTAAGCATCCAGGATGCCACATTTTCCCAACCGTTCCCATCCACTCACATGGTGTTCCTCTCTTTGCTCCAGAGACCTCACTGGAGGGGATCACTGCCACCCAGATGAATGGACCCTGCCACCATCCATGGATCTATAGTCTACTCAGCATAGTCATAGCCAGAAAGGCTAGGCTCCCTCTGCTTTTCTTTCTGCTGCCTTCAATCCACCTGCTCTCTGCTTGCCTTTCCCTCTTACACTCTGAAAGGGATGGCAGGACTGTAAATATTCATGTTGGCTTTTTCTGCTTCTGGCTGAATTGGGTCACTTACAACACAACCTGACATTCTGTCTAAAAGCAGTATCCCTTTCAGAGGACAGCTCTTGGGATCAGGTTTAACCCTTCAAGCGCCCACTACTGACCATCTTGAACTGGTTAAAGAGAGTGGTTGGTTGCAATAGTGGTGTACTGATTCTTAGAAATGGCTCAAAGCTTTCATTAAAAAAAAAAAATCCCAGCTACAACATGTCCAGTGTAATCAGTTCTTGAAGTAATACCTTTAACAAGGTATACCATTGGTACCATAAGGGCTAGGAATTTAATAAGCAATTCTTTACTAAATTCAAAAGCATAAAACCACTAAATTTACATAAATTATGTTTAAACTTTAGTGTTTTCTAGATTTAGTGTAATTTTCTTTTTATTTTTTCCTGTTGATCTACTAGATAATGCAGTACTTACTACACTGGGTCTTTAAAAATGTATCTGACTGCCCTCTGCTGACCTCATAATTACTGTTTGTGACATCACAGTTTGTTGTTATAGTGAGCACAATGACATCATAAACAAAAGTGTAGTGAGGGTAACTGTGGAGAGACAAATGCTTTTTATACAGATTTTTTGTGTGTGTGTAGAATACTAAGATGTGTTGTAAACCTTTGAAAGGACCATGGACAAAAAAGTTTTCTGTAGTAAATTTTACTAACTAAAACATCATATTTATGAAAGCACAAGCTGAAAAGTAGAGTAGTTCTTTAAGATGTTTAGACAAAAGCTTGGAGTCAGCGCTTCTTTCCCTTGTTTATCAATATATAAAGCTGTATATCATACCGTATCAATATATGATTTTAAAACCATCAAAGGAAATGTTTGAAAAAATAATGTAACGGAGACAAATGTATTGTATATCAATACATATTTGATCTAAAATATTTGACAATGTACCACAACATAGTTCTGACTCCAAGCTTTCATATAAAAACATTAAGTTCCTAGCCATAATGTGTGCAGTGTTATGACTTCTAGAAGTAATTACCTTTAAAAAGGTATAACTTTGGAACTGTAAGAACTAAGAACTTACATTTTTTGATATACATTTTTAGCCCCCCTTGGCTGCTGCCCACTCCATTTGGCCCTCAGTCCACCCTGCCCAATCATAAACCTTCTTTGGGACTTCCCTGGACTCTGATTAATCCACCACAGATCTTCTCTACATGGTGAGGCTAGAGGGGAGAGGGGTTTCCTCCCCCAGTACACAGACCAGATGTCAAAGCCAGGGCCTGGTCAGTGGTACAGGACCTGCAGCAGGTGCAGTAGTGTCATCTTACCATCAGGATTTTACCTCATTTTTAGCAAAGTGCTATCAGACCTCGATATGCTTCTGGTGCCCTCTGCAAGAAATGTAAGCTCCTTGGACCATTGCAGGGGCCCCTGTAGGGTCATCCCTCCCTGGGCTGGGAGCACTGCTGCACAGCAGGGCATCTGCCCATGGGCTGCAAGCCAACTCCTCAAGTTCACGCCTGAACTCAGGTCACCACTATAGGAGTGCATAGTGCTACCCACTGAGCAGTCAGGCAGCCCCCAAGAACTTAATTTTATTTGGTGAAAGCTTGGAGTCAGAACTATGCAATCCTTTGTGTGTATATATATATATATATATATATATATGTAATATAGCTGCAAATCCCAATATATCAACACACAGTTTTAAATCTATCATGAGAAATTTTCCAAAAATATTATCATGGGGAAAGATGCAGCTCGATATACATATGATTTATGCATATTAATACTGTATACAGCAATATATACTGATTTTTTAGAGCTGAATCCTAGCTTTCATTTAAAAAAAAAATAAAGTTCCTAGCCCTAATGGATCCAAAGTTATTACTTCTGGAATAGTTGGCTTTAAAAGAGTATAACTTTGAAACTGCAAAAACTAGGAACTTCATTTGTTTAGATGAAAGCTTGGAGTTATTACCACTTGCTTCTGTGTATCAGTATTTAGAATTGTACTGCATATCACAAGGTATTTGTCCTTCAGATGAGATGTTAAACCAAGGTCCCTTCTGCCCATCTCTAGTCATGGTTAGTGGTGGACGAAGTGGACTCAATCTGCTACGTGAAGTGATTCGCAGAGCAAAGGTGGATTTGTGGAGTGCTCTGCAACGTGAAGCAGAGTACTTCACATTATAATGAGTAATGCAAAGTCCATTGAAAACAATGACTTTATGTTACTCTGCCTCCCAGACCACTTCTCCACTAATATTTTAAGTTGAAGTGCATTGAAAACAATGCACTTCACCTTGTTTTTAAGCTCCGAAGGTGAATTTTGCAGTGATTCATGGGATTTCAGGTCACATGGGCTCTATATTGATCTGCCAAGCCTCAGTTTGGGGTAGTGTGTGTAGGAAGGAGTAGGAGACAGTGTGCTCTGAGAGCTGTCTGTGATGGAAACCTTCTAAAAGCTGTTAAAAAAGCATTTTTGCATTTTTTGGGGGGCTCAAACTTTAGTTCATCGATTGTAGGAAACCCTCATGTGCTCATATCATTGAGCATTTTTGTTTTTGTGTGGATTTTGACTGTTAATGTACAACACTGAGTGTGTGTAGTGAAAGACAGTGAAAGTGTGCTTTGGGGAAGGGGCGTATCTGTGGTGTAGGTAGATTTAAGTTGGAGAAATAGTGATTTCTTTGTTTTTTGGTTATATTTTTATTATATAACTGATTGTGTTAATGTACACACAGTGATATTGTCAGTAATTGTTGACATTTTCTTGCTGATTGTGTGTTGTGTGGATGTGGTGCAGCAGTTCATAATTTCAGGTTGTTTACATTACAATTTGTGGCATATTACTGAACTTTTCAATTTGCTACGCATTACTCATTCACCATTGTAGACAAACTGTTCTGTGTGTGTGAGTGTGTGTGGTGTTGTGTGACATCAAATTATATAGATTTATTGTGCCACAGACTAGTATAATTGCAGGCGCAGCAGTGTGAACCTGCTATCCACTGCAGCTGCTTGATTTTGTACTGCGATCATGGTATTTGTTCTTTGTTTTGCTGCTTGTACTGCCGTAAAAATCTGCAGTCAGTGCTCACCCCCACCCCCACTGGCAAAAGGAATTTTTTACCAGACTGGATTGTTTTTGTGATCTCATCAGCACCACTAGTTACTGAAGTTGTTTCCATTGCGTAACAGACTAGTCTCTATCTGTTGCTGATGCTACAGTTGTTTTTTTGGCTTCACACCCAGTGTCCCCCCAATCAGAGAGTGAATGTAACAAAATCTAAATTTGGTTATAATATTGTTGTTGATCCCCCAACATGCCTGCAAAGAGACATGCAAGCAAAGCTGGTTCTTGCCATGGTAATACTAGCAGTAAGATAGTCTGTGGGTGTGGTAGTATGCAAATGCAGAAGTGCATTGCTGATGTGAGGAAAGGTATTCTTCCTGCAATATTTTTTACAGCCCGATCAGTAGCTTCACTCATAGCTGGAGGAGATGATGTTTTCCCAGCCGGTGGTGTTAGTATTACTGGTGTTAGTGGTGGTGGTAGTATTAGTATTGGTGCGTCAAGTTCGAATTCTGACCAGTGTACCATATCCAAAAATATTGAGTGTGAAGCAGTTCAAGTGAGTGGCAGCGTAGATGATGTCATACTTTCCAGTAACATCCCAGTAACTGAACCTGAGGATTCTGATAATCATGTCAACTATAGCATACAATGTGATATTCCATCCACCGTGGCAGTTAATGTCATGCATTTTCCATGCAGTGATTCACAGTGTGGTGAAAAAATATCAGGTGATGGTGATGTAGATGCTGATGATGAATGTGATGATAACGATGATGTTGCTGTTGTTACAACATGCAGTCCACATGCCAGCATCCAAGCAGAAGAAGTGGATGTGTGTGATGTTGATGAATATGATGATGATATAATTGACCCCAGTTGGGAACCGGAGAAAAAGAAATTCAAAGTGGCTGTGTCTGAGTCTGTTTGCAGGAATCCCCCCCCCCCATAAAAACTTGTGATTTACCGGTTTTAGTTGATGATAATGACCTAGTAATAAATATGACAGGTAGTCGTGGTGGTCAGTTGCAGTCCAGGTGTGCAGTTCCCACAACATCATGTGCCCCCCCTCCACTTCAGTGCTTAAAATAACAGAATTAAATAAGCAATATCATGGACATGTTAAAAGCAAAGCATCACAATCCCTTGTTTGGGATTTTTTTATTCAAGATGCAAATGATGAGTCAGTTGCAATCTGCCAGGTTTGCCATGTGCGTGTGAGTCGAGGTAAAAAGGGGAGCCATCTGGGCACAGGAGGACAGCATATGCATCTTAAGAATAGACACTTGGCACTGTGGACCCAGCACAAGCTGGCAGCTAATACCACAGTAGGGCTTTCATTCTCGTCACCGGAAGTGAGCATGTTATCCCCTTCCATGACAGTTAAGTCCAGTAGTAAATTAAACGTGTGCAGTACTGAGGTAATAAGAGCAGAGGATTACTACAGGCATGATGAGGTGGAGGACCATAATGACTTTGAAATGTTGTCCAGTGCTGATGAGAGTAGCAGTTTTGGTGGTGGTGGTGTTGGTGAATGCAGTATGTCTAGTGCAAGTGGTACATCAACCCCGGCTGGCAAATCTGGCAAAATAACTGCATTTCTGGGTTTGTCATCATCACCTGTGCAACCGTCTTCATCAAACATCCACACTCCACCCTCTGCCAATGCCATTCATCACAGAGCACAAACATTTGTGATCACACCCCGTGTAAAACGTTTAAGTCAGCCCACGGGGAGTCACGTGATGCAGTGGTGCTGAGAGGCTGCTTGCTCTAGAGCTCCCGCTTTCCCCCTTACAAATCTTCAACTTTTGCTAAACTAAAGTCACCAGTCAAGCTCTAAACGAGGTCTAAACACCTTCTCAACATCAGGAGACCTCAGTGGATAGATTTTGGGGTGTAGATTGCCTAACTGAAGATCGCGATGGCTGATACTGAAATGAAGGCCTCAGGAGTCAGGCACACCCCCCCTACCACACCAGAAAAAGCCTCCAAAAAAGCCATAAACACTGGGGTAAATCCCTCTTCGTCTACTAAACATTCAACTGGTGGAGGACCCAATGCAGCTGCTGGTACCACTTTAACAGAGGAGCGTTTTTTAGAAGAGCTTTCCCCCTTCAAGGATACCTTGCAGGAGATCTCCAAGGAAATCAAATCAATGAGACAAGATTATGCGGACCTCTCTAGGAGAGTGGGAGATTCGGAAACCAGAATTATATCCATGGAGAAATGGCAACAGAAAACGGATCCTGAAATTATTAAGCTTCGTCAACAAATTCAAAACTCCAGCTGAAAACCGAAGATCTGGAGGGACTGAGTCGACTAAACAATGTGTTAATTTTGGGACTCCCAGAGCTAGAGGAGGAGTGATACCCTAAGATTCATCCAGCAACTCCTTAATAAAGTAGTGGGCCCCTCACCTACCCACCAACAATACCACATAGAGATAGCCCACAGGTCTCTTAGACCCCGACCTCCTCCGAATGCTCCCTCCAGGCCTATAATTATCAGATTTCTGAGTTACCTGGATCACCAGCACGTTCTTGCCAAAGTCAAAGAGCTGGAATCTATCCTGTGGAATGGAGTTAAACTTAGGATTACCCAGGATCTACCCCGAGAGGTGCGACTAAAGCGAGCTGCCTTCCATCCTGTAGTGAATAAGCTGATCGCGGCTGGGAAGGCATTCCGGATGAACTATCCTGCAAAACTACTTGTGCAGGTGGAAGGCATCTGGCATCCCTATGAGAACCCTGAGGAGGCAATTTCTGGGCTGGCTAAGTTGCTCCCCGACTTGTTTAAGTGACTTTTGCTCAACGAGTGACTGAAATATTTTTAAATGCTGGGGTTGGTTATTGCTCTTGGTAATCCTGTTACTCTGTTAAATTTACCTCCATGCTCTTAATCCCATTGTTTTGGCCTTAGTTGCCTTTTTACTTACTGGGTCCGACGCTGGGAGTCTGGTAGGTGGCTGGTACTCCTGGAGGTGGATACCTCTGTTCCCCGCTGGGGTGTCCCCCCTGAGAGACCGTGTGGTGGGAGGCCTAGTAGTTCCAGGCTGTGAGGCCTACTCGGCCTGCTTCTAAGTCCCGTAGTGACCTTGCTCCTCGATCCTCTATGGGTACTGTTGCGCAGGGGAGCAGTTTCCGGAGGACCTATTTTCGGTCTTGACCATTTTGGTCCGCCGATTAATATGTCCCCGTACAATTTCCTCTTAATCCTCCGGATGTTAACTGAGCAGGGCCATGGAAGGCAAGGGACCTCCTATAAAATTTTCAGGTACTGTTACCCGCTACTTTTCTTTGGGCTGTCTAGGAGAACTGAAGGAATGGTTTGGTACTCCCAATACAGCTACCAGATACGGTGCTACCGGTAGGGGGCTCGTATGCAAGGTAGCGCAGGGGCCATGCTTTGCGACCTGTTGGGGTTGGTCTGGGTACCCCTAAGGAGTTTTTCTTTAGGAAACACTGTTCTCCTCATAGTTAGGTGGTTGGCTGTTGGTTATGGGTACCAAGATTGGTGTTTCGTTTCATACTGGTACTACGAGGGAGACTGAGGTGCGGGGGAGAAGGGAGTTGAGATGTTTTGGATCTTCTGGTTACTCTGGTTGTTAATAATTGGAATGTCAACTATACTGTTCATTTTTATTGTAATAGTTGGGCTGGGGAGGGAAATCCTCACGGGTCTGTTATTGGGATTTGTGGGGTCTGCCACTTAACTTTGTTCGCTTCATGCAATGTTGGTCTTGCTCTGTTGTTCAAGGACTCTTAGCTCTACCTATTCTATTTTCACCCTTTTATTTGGAATTATATTTGGGGTTATCTTGGGGTGGTTGGAGGATGTCGCCAGTGTATGGAAAGGAGGAGGATACAAGGCTCAGGTCGTTTGGAATTACCCGGCTTTTAGAGTATGGTTAGGGTGTAATTAAATTGGCTAGCTGGAATGTAAGAGGGATCAGGGATGCCAAGAAGAGATCCCGCATACTGGTTAATTGTTAGCTATTGAGGCCGACATCCTGTGTCTGAGACCCACATTACGGTGGCTGAAATTAACACACTGAAGGTCAAAGGCTTCTCCCAAATTTTTGTGGCGGAGACTCATCGGAAGCCAGAGGAGTTGCATTATGATAAAGAAAACATACCCTTAGCCCGCAAAAGATACTGAGATCCAGAGGGTAGATATATTTTGGTGCAGGGTTCCTCTATAACTCTGCCATAGTCTTAGGTTCTGCACGGTCCGTTGGGGGAATACTTGTTTTATTATGCAGTTAATTGACAAACTTAGTTCCTTTCTGCCAGCTCCCCTGATTCTGGGAGGGACTGGAACATAGCTAACCAAGAGCTGGATAAAACCTACAGGCCACAAAACCCCTACTCAAGTAATTGGCGCTAAGGGATATGAGTAGTATGTTGGGTTTAGTGGATCCTTGAGGACCCTACATCCCTCCAATAAGAGCTACACCTTTTTTCCCACTCCATAACTCTTGGTCTAGGTTAGATTACTTTTTAATAAGTACTTCTCTTATGACCGAGGTACCCTCTGCAGGTATTGAACCCATAGTAATTTCCGATCACGCATTAGTCTGGTTCCGCTTCACCCCCCTATCTCTAACACAACGAGATACGATTTGGAAACTTAACACTCAGATACTAAAAGATGAGCAAGTCAGATCCCTTATTAGAGACTATTTGGACACAAACCAGGGCTTGGTGGTTAGGATGGATATTCTTTGGTGTTCGTTAAAATGTTTCCTGAGAGGAGAATTTATTAAGATCTCCTCCAAGAGAAAGAAGCTCAGGTCTCAAAATCTCATTTCCCTTTCGAGTCAGATAAAGGCAGCAGAGGACTTTCTGGCTACCACCAAATCACTGGGCTGTCTAGAACAGCTGCACAAACTCAAAATGAGTACTAAGGCCTAATCCGTGAAAGACTGAGTTCGCCTCTACTGAGAACTAAGGCTAGGTATTTAGATCAAGGAGAGGCCGAGCAGACTTCTCATGCTTGAAGCTTAAAGAAACAGAGAACTCTAGATTAGTTCCAGCTCTGGAAGACCAAGATGGATCTGTTAAGACAATACCCAGGGATATTGTGGAAGTTTTTAGAGAGTTCTACCAGAATCTTTATGGCACCAAGACATTCCCCTCTTCCCAGTCAGCCCTAGAGAGCATCTTTGGGTCAATCACACTCCCTCGCCTCTCTGACGATCAAATAGCCTCTCTTTCTTCGCCCTTATCTCTGAGGGAGGTGGAAGAGGCCATTCATAGTCTCTCATCAGATAAAGCTCCCGGCCCCAATGGCTTACCTGCCAATTTCTATAAGGCCTTCTGTCAGGATTTGATTCCTACACTTCTGGAATTCTACAATTACTTATTATCCTCTGATCTGTTGGATCCATCCTTGCTGGAGGCTATTATTATTTGATCCCAAGTCAGGTAAACCCTCTCTGAATCCAGCCAACTACAGACCCATCTCACTGCTCAATTGTGACATCAAAATACTGTCCAAGATCCTGGCTTCGTATCAAACAGGTCTGGGTCTCACTCCTGAGCAGTGAGCAAGTGGGGTTTGTACAGGGCAGGTCTGCTGCAGATCATATTAGATCTCTTTCTCATGTTTTCAGCGGCCCAAGCTTCCCAGGTCCCCATGGCTCTGGTCGCCTGGAAGCGGAGAAAGCATTCGACGGTTAACTGGGAGTTCTTATGGAGTACTATATGTCTAAATTTGGTTTCCCAGAGGGTTTATGCTGGGTGAAGGCACCATACAAAGACCCCACAGCAAAATTTACTGAACGGTGTCTTCTCCTCTCCTATCCGATTGCTCTCAGGCACTCGACAGGGATGCCCCATCCCATACCTCTTCAACTTATCTGGAACCCCTGTTGCTTAATCTTAAAGCAGCTCCAGGGATCCAGGGTGTGCCATCTCTCAACAGACTTCCAAGATTTCTGTGTTTGCAGATGACATCCTCCTACAACTATTTAATCCGGTAGACTCTCACTGAGTGGTAATGGAAATAATTGACACAATTTGGCCTAAGTATCTAATTATAAGCTCAACCTGACAAAGTCCGAGGTTTTCCTCTCAACATGCATCTGTCCCAGTCCTCTATTTCCTCATCTTGGTATGAAGTGGGCCCCATCTCACTTGAAATACCTTGGTATTTACTTGGGCCGTGACCCTACTCTGGTTAAGAAACTTAATTTAGATGACCTGATAGACAGAATCCACTCTGACCTGCAAAGATGGGGTAAACTATCATTATCAGTGGGGCCCATGTTAGCATTGTAAAATGAACATCCCACCGTCTCTTACCCCTGAACCTTTTAGATATCTGGTTGCCCAAATCTTTTTCAAGAGGATTCACTCGATCCTGACTGATTTATATGGAACCATAAACCTCCCAGGCGAGCTTTTTACAAATTATGTCTCCCTAAAGATATGGGGGGTCTCCGTCTACCCAATTTCGAATTTTACTACTGGTCTAGTCACCTAGTTAAGGCAGGGAAATGGTTAGGAGGGACAGATGTAACTTACTCCCTCTATGGTTAAGTTTTGATCTTGACCTCATTAAGCAGCATAATATAGACCCCACTAGCCTTTTTTATTGTCGATTTGCATCCCTCCCTAGAGATATCCAAGAATCTCCAGTAGGGGCCACAGTAAAAGTACTCAATCAGTTTTATGTCACTGCTAAAGTCAGATATAATAAAGACCCCGGCCAACCCTTGACCTCTAACCCTAACATTAAAATAGGGACCAAACCTTTATCTCCCAAGTGGCTACCCCAAATTCAAGGGCTCTCAGTGGAAGACCTCTATGTGCAGGGTCAACACGGTTCAATTGCTGACCTCCTGTTAGTCTTAAATATCCCCGCCAAAGCGATTTTTAAGATATACCAGCTAATTCACCTGATTGATAAAGATTTTGGGACACAATACCCACATCAACTGTTAAACCGTTACTAAGGGTGATTAAAGAATGTGCGGTTAAACCTCATGGGGTGTCCAAACTGTATATTCACCTTATGAAACTTATTTTTCCCACCCCTTTAGCTGGCTCCAAATCTTGGTCCCTATCTCCCTCAGGCCTTTCGTTCACATGGAGTCAAGTCTGGAAGGATTTGTATACATATAATACCTTAGATAAGAACAGGTTAATTCAATACTTTATAGTAAATAACGTGTACATTACACCGGTGTTGAAATCGAAATTTGATCACTCCAACTCCCCAAAATGTTTTAGATGTGGGAAAGAATATGGTAGTCTTCCCCACATTTTCTGGTACTGCTCTAAGGTTGCCCCTCTTTGGAAGGCCATTGAGGACAACCTAGATCCTATATTAGGTCTGAAAGAACTTTTTACATTAGAGGTCTGTATTCTAGGCATTTATTCAGGTATCAATGTTAGGGAAAGAAAATATCATATGGCTCTTATTTCAATGGCGGTTAAGAGACTAGTGCTTCGACACTGGTCAGATAACCTCGAGCTTGCGTACCTTGACTGGGTAGAAGAAATGTCTCAATGTTTTAAAATTGAGAAGTTGATTGCTAACACTAGATCCTCTCCACTGGCCTTCCAGAGAAAATGGGGCAAGCTTTATGCTCTGTATCTTCACTGATTGAGATCCCAAGTGCTCCTAGACTTGTTTGGTTTGATGGAATATTCCCTATCTCTGATCTCTCCGGTACTCTCTTCCGCTTTCTAAAAATTAACCTCAAAATACCTCTTACGTCTCTAGATTGTCTGGTCTGGTTTCTATCTGGTTTGTACTTCGGGTAAATCATCCCTACAATATCTCAATTACCTACGCAAGCCTTAAGCTCTCTCTCTTCTTCAGTGGTGACACCTTCCTTTTGGGGTGGGGGATGGGGGGTTTGGTTTTGGTTTTGGGTTTTTGTTTTTCTCTGGCTCCTATGTAATGGTTATTGTCTGGTTTATCTTGGAACTCTGTATCATCTTCATGTTGTATTTACCAGTCTGATGTAATAATAGTTGGAAATTAATAAAAAGAGAATTTAAAAAAAAAAAAGTCAGCCCACGTTACAGAGTGTTTTTGCCCATAAGCTAAAGTACTCCCCAATCATACAGTGTCACGTGAACTTAATGCTGCTGTAGTGGAAATGCTGGCAATTGATCTTTTGCCCTTCTCCTTTGTGGAGAATTCTGGGTTCTGGTGGTTTGCTGCATGTGCCTGTCCAAAATGGAAGGTCCCATCCAGGACCTACTTTTCTACCCGTGCTGTCCCCGAGTTGTTCCGCACTGTGTCCGACTCAGTAAGACATGCCCTTCAACATTCCTCCTCTCCATTCATCCATTTAAGTATGGATATGTGGACAAGTGGCAAAACAGTGGGGAGTTCATATTTGTGTATAACTGCACACTGAGTGCAGGTGCCGGGGGTTGTTTGCGATGTTGGTAGTGTGAATTATCAGTGCAGTAAGGTGGATTGTCACGGTAGCAATCTTTCAGGAATTCGGCAGCATACAATGATTGCTATTTGCAATGTGACCTGTTCACACACTGGTGAGAACATGTTGGATGTGGTACTGACTGAAATTGACAAATGGCTAAACCCTCTGTCCCTGAGAGCTGGGTTCATAGCAAGTGACAATGGGTCAAATGTGGTGAAATGCATCACGAATGGTGTTTTTTTTCATGTTCCATGCATGGCCCACTGTTTAAATCTTGTGGTGCAGGAGTTTCTGCAGCACCCTGATGTAAAGGAAATGCTGACCGCTGCACGACTATCTGCTCTCACTTTTCAAGATCTGAAAGGCCTTTGACCAACTGCGGCAGTTGCAGATACAAAACAGCCTGCCTCAGCACCACTTGAAGTTGGAAGTTGTCACCTGATGGAACTCCACTTTATACATGGCAGAGAGGTTGTATGAACAATACAAAGCCATCTGAGAATATCTTGTGATGCACACTAGCCATGACAGTTCCAGGGCCTCCATGTCTATGACGACTGAACAGTGGCACCTCATGGACTCTGTACTAAAAATTTTGCGGCCTTTTGAACATGCCACACAGGCAGTGAGTGGCGAGTCATCTGCCTCCATTAGCCAATCAATTCCACTGCTGTGGGTGCTGAGGCAGACATTGGTGAATGTACAGCATGGCCTTGATGTTGCTAGAGATGTTGGTAGCAGTATGTTGCTGCAGCACATGCTGACAGTATTCGACCAGAATCGTCACATTGTGAGGATGCAGCGTAGTGACAACTTTGCCATAGCAACAATGCTGGACCCACAATACAAACGTGGAATTGCATCAGTACTGGAGGGAGGGCCGGAAAAGGTAAAACTTATCAGTGGTCAACTGGTGCGTTTGGTTAATGGGGCACAGAAGTCACGTGCCAATGTCAGCAAACCTCAGCAGCATAATCCGGCTGAAGGTGTACCTGTAGGACTATCAAGCATATCCTGCAAGGGGAAGGGGACAGCAGTTCAAGGTGGTCTGTTATCCAAAGTGACTGGCGTTAACCCGCTATGGGAGGCTTTGTCCCAAGTTGGTATTTGTGATATAAATGATTCGGGAGAACAGGATGATGCATCAACAACTGGGCTTAGTGCTGTTTAGAGAGTGGTTGAGTCATATTTGTCTGAAAACAGGCATCTGACAATAACTGAAGATCCTCTTTTGTACTGGAGTGGAAAAGTCAGTGAATGGCCAGAGCTGACTGCAGTAGCACTAAAGTACCTCACATGCCCACCATCCAGTGTAAGTGTTGAGAGGGTATTTAGCTGAGCAGGTGCAATAGTCAGGGATCTTCAGACAAACCTGTCTCCTGCAAATGTTAGTTTGCTAACATTCATTAAAATGAATGAGAGGCACATACCAGCACAGACTGCAACCTCGGTGTTCATACCCCGGTCTAGTCATGGTGGTTTTGGTGATTTGGGAATGGACCACCCTGGTGCCACTGGAAGTGGCTGCCTGAAACAGCCCACCACTGATGTAGATGATGACACAATAGAGAAAGAATTTCCCAGTGGCCAGACTTCAGACATAGATGACTGTGAGGGAAGCTTTCTTTATGAGGATGATGACGTAGTTAATGTTGGCAGGTTTTAACTGAAGTTGTTAAAAGGCAGTGTGCCACCCAGGACCACCACCACTGGCAGTGATGTTAGCCACTGCCACCACTGAGCATGAGTCTGTCTGACCCCCATACCACCACCACCGGGACAGATGTTAGCCACTGCCACCACTGAGCATGAGTCTGTCTGATCCCCGTACCACCACCAGCGGGACTGATATTAGCTACTGCCACCACTGAGCATGAGTCTGTCCACCCCCTCCAGACCACCACCACCACCGGGACTGATGTTAGCCACTGCCACCACTGAGCATGAGTCTGTCTGACCCCCAGACCACCACCACCGGGACTGATGTTAGCCACTGCCACCACTGAGCATGAGTCTGGCTGCGCCCCCAGACCACCACCACCAGGACTAATATTAGCCACTGCCACCACTTTGCATGAGTCTATCTACCCCCCCAGACCACCACCACCACTGGGACTGATGTTAGCCACTGCCACCACTGAGCAGGAGTATATCCAAACAACCACATCCATCAGCCACAGACACAAAGCTTCTTAATATTTAAACCATAAAGTGAGTATGTGTGCTAATGTTTGTTATGTTATTTCACTACCTTTAGTTGCATGTTTTGTTTTCTGTAGCTTTTCATAGCCACAGTGTTCAAACACATACGGTACGCTTTTTTTTTTTTTTTATAGGTTAACAAAAAAAGTCTCCTTCACTGAAACTCGGTGGGAATGGTACTGCAGCTGTACCATACAGAGGAACCTATGGAATATCCATTTGAAGTCCATTCTGGTAAGTATGAAGATTTTATTTCATCCGTTTCATTGTTTTGGAAAGACTGCAGCAAATATTGCACACAGGTTGTGTTAGTTGACAAGATGTGGGTTTGAAATGTAACTTGACTTGAGATTGAAAACCAGGGAGGGACAAATAACAATTAAGTTGTAAGAAGTCATTCATTTCTTTTTTTAGGAAACTTCCAGATGCTTTGTTATTCTGTCAAAGTGGCCTTTATTAGATGACCGTGACCATCATTAACAACCAGACTCCAGAAGGATGCAGATGAAATCTGTGAAAAAGTAACAAAATAAGAAACCATTACAGACAAACCTGCAAATATGCTTCCCCCACCCTCCAAAAAAATACTTACCTTCATGTGCTTGAGAGTTATCCATTTCCAATATGAACACAAAAAATTCTCATTGAGCACTGGAATGTGCACACCAACAGCTACTGTGACCTGTGATACAGAACAATACCATGAGTACATGTCCATGTCAACCCCCCTCCTCATCTACAAAATACACACACATATATCTATCTATCTATATCTACTCACCAAGGCTACTATTAGTGTACAGACAAAGGGCACCCTTCCATCCAGTTGAGATGATCACATTGCCTTTGCTCGAATTGCCTTGCAGAACACACTGGACCAGCAACAGTACACTCACGGTCATCATTCTATTCTGGGGGACTTTGTATGTGCTGAAACACTTCCATTTCACTGTGTTACCACTTGTCAATTTTCTGCACACAAGAAGGATGCATTTTGGGCATGCAGAAAAAATCTGGGGACTCTGTGCCACCACTGCGTGCATGACTGAGTGCGCCATTAATTCTGGGGGACTTTTATGTGCTGAAACACTCCCATTTCACTGTGTTACCACTTGTCAATTTTCTGGACACAAGGTATGACTGAGTGCGCCATTAATTCTGGGGATGCATTTTGTGTGTTGTGTGATTGTGAGCTCATGATGTCATACTCACATTATCAATTAAAGCAGCATTGTAAGAATGTCGTGACAATTTTGAACTGTGCTTTTTTATGCTACTTTACATTGCCATAGCCACTACTTACCTCCGAATTGTGACTTGAATGATGTGCTTCTTTTCACAATTTCTGTCTGCTTTACTTAGTTGACTACCTTCTTTCATGTATGAAAAAAAAATGAGCACGCCTTTCAATATTGTTCTTACCAGGTTTATATTTATTTGCAGCTGCTTTTCAATAAATATTGTTCTGTGCTGTCATAAAACACTGCCTGCTGCATAACTGTTAATTTACAACAGAAGTGATATATAACAACTAATTGATGTGATGGAGAAAAGCAGAGGAAAACAATGACAAAGATCTGGTCAGTACCAATTTAAAAGGAATGCTCCTTTCATTATTTCACACATGAAAAAAGGTAGTACAACAGACTCAACTACTGGAAATTCTTGTATCATTCCAGTCAGGATGTAAGTAAAGGAAGTTGCAACATAGCATTAAAAAATATAGGTCAGAGTTCTTAACAGATTGTTGTGTTGCTGCTTTACAGAGATTCACCACGTTACATAGTTATGGTGATGCACATAACCTAATATGTGGGTGCCTTACTTCAAGGGGAATATATCTTGCTCCACATAGTGCAATACATTTCTGAGAAAACCACCCGAAATTTAATTACAGTGTGTCACGTGATGGAGGAATTCCAGTTCAGAAAAGCCGCCCACATTCTGCACCACTTTCTCAGCAACGTTATGACGTGATGCTAGTGGGAGCACAGGTGCATGCTTCACTATAGTGAATGTCCAGCAGCTATCCCAATGTTTCATTATGTTATAAGGTTCACTTTGTGGTGAAATGTGGGAACATTTCCACTAACAAGGCTCTTCTTACTGGAAACGTGCCCGCATGTTTCACCACAAACTGACCATTATAACATAAAGAAACATTCAGAAAGCTGCCGGACAATCGGACATTCACTGTAATGGAGCATGCACCTGTGCTTTCTCTGGCATCACATCCTAATGTTGCTGAGAAAGGGGGGCAGAATGTGGGCAGCTTTTCTGAATGGCAATCCCTCCATCACGTGACACACTGTAATGAAATTACGGGTGGTTTTCACACAAATGCATTGCACTATGTGGAGCAAGAAAGCTTCCCCTGGAAAGGAGAATGTGTATTAGTAAACAACAACAAAAAAAAAACACACAAAAACAGCACAGCACAGTAGTGGGGTGGGGGGTTCCAGAAAACAATCCCTTAATGTGGCCGTGGGATGCCGTGGTGGTCCAGCAGCAGGTGCAGCATTGTAAGTATTTGCTGCTGCTGTTGTTGGATAGTGTTAACCTGGTGCTGCACAGCACCTACCCTCTCATTATTCTCCCCCAGGACCACCCACTCCAGGGCAATGTCAGCCTCTGTTGCAGGGACTGTGGTGGGGTCCACTGCAGGTGGAAACCCAGGTAGTGGTGGTGGTGGAGAGGGTGGTGCTGGTGGCTGTGGTGGCAGTGGTGGTGGCAGTGCAGCTGCTGTATTGGCCCTCCTCCTGCTGCTGTGGTGGCGAGGCACAACTTCAACCCCAGAAGCACCCTCAGCCACTGCCACAGAAAGGCCAGCAGGTGGATGCCTGGCCCCTTCCATGGCAGCCTGCCACTCCACCTTGTGGTGGTTCAACACATGGGTGCACTGGCCACCAGTCCCCAAATATGTCCCCAAGGGGCCACAGTGCACCAGCACACTGCACAGATGGCACACCATGACTGTGCTGTCTCCCCCCCCAGAGTTAAAAAACTCCCACACTGGGGAGCTGTGGGGGGGAGAGATACAGTCCTAGCACCACCTTGTTTTCCTGGGGCACCTCCTGTGTCTGTGGAGATGGTGGCGGGGGTGCTGCTGGAGCCCCTACAGCTGCTACCAGTGGTGGTGGTAGTGGCAGAGTAGGTGGATGTGCAGCAGTCACAGGTGGCACTGGTGCTGCTGCTGTTGTTGCTTCCACGGGAGGGGGCAACACCCAAGAGTCAGGAGCAGTCCAGCAACACACGACCACCCCCATGTGTGCACACTCCCCTCCTCTGACCGTACCCATGGAACAGCGACTGTCCTTCTCCAGGGTCCATCCTTCGCACACAAGTCCCCGAGCCCAACTATAAAAAACTACAACCACAGTCAATGCTTAGCCTTCACCCAGTGGCCACACTCACTCTCACACTCCCAGACACACACACACACACACACACTGACACACACAGTCAAACACAGACACAAAACAAAACTTATAAAAAAAATTCACTACCAAAAAAACAATCACAAACACAATACAAAAACTAAATAAAGATATAGGTTTTAAAAAAGCTGTTGTTTTCAGACACAAAGGCAATAAAGCACTTTCTGATAGTGACTCAAAATTGCTCTCCTCTCCACAAAGCTTTCTCCCTCTACGAATGCAAAGGAGAAAGTGAAACTGCTTATCTGACTCACTTCCTTCCTGCTTGGCTAAAGCATGTGACTTACAGTACTGTAAGCCATGTGATGTGTGGGGTCCTGCCTATTTACTTGTCACTTCACCTTACTTTGCGTTAAGGCACAATGACAACACAAAGTAATAATGAGAACTCGAATTTTACAGTGCCCACTTTGTGTTGTGCTCCGCCAATGCAAAGTGGCCACTTCGCGTTCACTTCGCCATCGGATTAAAAATTCGCTGCATCTCTAGTCACTGTCCAAGAGAATGTAAAATGGCACTCATTGACAAAGAGCAGGGGAATTTTTGTTAAAGGAAAATCAAAGACAGAAATCTTACAATCAAAAACCATACAAAATCATATCATACATAAAACAAACTGCAAGGAATTGTGACTATTCACAACAATTAGATAAAACAGGAATGGAAAACCCTCCCCACTTTTATTTCACTGTGGCACCCAGTGTGTGTGTCAAAACATGGGATACTGTTAGTAACAGACAGTAAAAATGGCTGCCCTGGGTGGATGGTGATGCCGGCAGTGAGAGCAAACATTCTGCACTAAAGAACCATGCACTCACCACACTGATGACTGAAGAGAACACTTCTGATGCTTCAAAAGGTGCTTTATTCCAATAATATCATTATGACAGCATCAAAAACCAGGAACATCAGGGCAAACGCCATCTTGACGTTTCACATGTATCACCATGCTTAATCAACAGACCTTCTGGCACTCCCTGCTGGTAGCCTTGTATAATGGTGCAGCTAAAAGTTACAGGAATACCAGCTAAAAGACCATAACATTAAGTGCAAAACACTGCATGCTTATATAGCTGATTGTTTTGTGCTAAAAATGGTGAAAAGTGCTCAAGTGCTAACGAGTATACAAAATATTAAAAACGCTTATTACAGACAGAATTCATTATAACTGTTCATTGTTCAGATGCTCTTCTAATGCTTCCTAAACTGCACTCAGTTGGTTTAACTCCATATATGCTATAATGTACAGTACCTTTTGATCTGCAAAATCACAATGAACAGTATGTTAAAAATATGATGGTACCTGGTTATCTAACAATTACATATAGCCTGAAAGACATATATCAAAGTAACATACCATACTATCTATTGTAACACACTGGAAACTATTGATTCAATGTCTAACAGCATATCTTAGAATTCCCACACTTAACCATTACCATGGTATTAATAGTGGTACACCATCGCTGGTTTAGGAAATAAAAAGAAAATAATTGGGGAAGAGCAGGGGAAAGAAAGGTAGACCAACAAATATTAAAAAACATAAATTTGGGGGGTTATGAAGGGCCTAAAAATGGGGGGATCATGGGGTATGGGCAAGGTTATGCTATGAGTTGGGAAGCAGAGAATAATCAAATACAATTACGGGCAAGTGCATTCAGACCCACAGTAATCACAAGATTACTGGCTCATAATTCTACGTGTACCCCCCCCCCCCATTTTAATATCCAAGCAAATGATTTATATCAGAATAAACCTTAGTTACTGTTCATGTTGAAAACAGACAAACAGGCCAAGCTTTCCTGTTATATGTACTCCATAAGCCATAAGATAGCGTTGTGATATTTTGCAATCCATAGCACATATGCTACAGTGGCTGTCAAAACCTTAATGTGGGTCTGTGGTGTGCCATGCAGAGAACATAATGTCTCCTCCCAGGGACAATTTGCATAAAGGATAAATAAGAGCAACGCAATGTGAAGTTTATTCATTTTTAAATCCTGCAGCGTTTGCGACTGAAGGCCCAAGATCAGATGTTTTTCTGATGCGTGCCATTAATGCTCAGGGCTTTGTCTAATGTCTCTTCTGTTACTGTGCAGGGAACATAATGTGTGCTATTTTCTCCACACTGGAGTATCGTTTTCTGGTGGACTGATTGGCTAGGGAGCATGGAACTGCACACCGCATTATCTTGCACAGGGCTGCTCTCTCTAATTTGCTGTAACAAAGCCAGCACATTACATACAAAACATATTGACGTTCTCCAAGGGCCCTTGGGGATCTTTATCCTTCCTTGTCAAAGGAGTTGCACATTCCTGAAAAAAGGGCTTCAAGCCTCAGTGAAGACAATGCTGCTTCTGGCATACCACAGTTGACAATGATCAAATGCATCTCTCCACTTACTGCATCTTGTTAAGAAGATGGAAACTCAACTAATACTGTTTTATCTGCTTACTTATGATTAGGGTCAGCCACGTCACCACCTGAACTGCTACTGTTTTTGCTTCCGTCACTAAGCACTATTAAAATGGTTGGGCCACTGATGGTTAACTGATGGGTTTTCATCAGTGTTCAGCTCTTCTCATTTAGCACATATTTAGAAGTTAAAAAGAAATACAAACCAAACCTGGGGCAACAAACATGTGACCTAATCTAGTGTGAGTGATTTACATGAACTGACTGTCTCAGCATGGATAAGGTGTAAATGTTCTATGCAGATCCGTGTGGAACAGTTGCAGTAATGGACATAGGACACACTTGAAGTGGGGCTCAGGTAAAGAATTGGCTTTTCACTGATAGCCAGTTGTAGAATAAAAAATCCTTCAAGCTGCAGGCATTTTATTCTCTTAGAACGCAAGAGAAATTGGGGACAAGTAACATTTTTTTTATTTTTCACTTTTTGCCACTTTGTATCTGTCCTGTACCCAGATGATTTAGGTCAACATGGTTAAACATTTCCTACAGCTAAGAGGGCAGGTGTGTGACTACCTTTATAGTGATGCCAATGCTGCTCCTTCATAGGCCAGTGGGGGGTGGTGGTCACAAATGCTGGGCATCTCTCCCATTCCCTCCCCGCTAACTAAGTGCCTCCTCTTTGTGATCCTTTCAGCTCACATCTAACCACAGGGTGGGATTCTGCAGCTCACATGTAAACCCCTGTCCCCAAGGTGGCATGGCAAAAACCACAAGAGGGAAACGCTCGCCAATCAGAGCAGGGTGTGAAGGACAGCAGGCCCAAAATTGACACTCTGAGTAGATGAGAAAAACTCACGGTCCTTGAGAAATAGGAGAGATTGTCTAAAGGTGAAAATCACTGGAAAACCAACTTGAAAACTTCAGATTGACAGAGGAATTTGATTGATTCTGCCGAGCAGTACAGTCTCAATACATGTAGCAGAGGAACTTACTAGATGCCTCAGTGCTCCGCCTCACTCTAAGGCTTTGTCAAAAGGATCTCCCAGGTGGCAGGGCTATGCCCTGCTGCCACTCTACTGGGCTAGCCCTGGGGCAAGTTTTTTTTTAATGTCTGAATTTGGAAACAGCTCAATTTTCTTGACAGTACTCCACACCATTACTGCACTGCAGCCTAAATTGCCACGCAAATGCCCAAATGTCTCACAAAATGGTAAGTGTATATAAGCCATGTCTAAGGTCTACAGTAGCAGAAGCTGCAGAAAAAGCTCCGTAGTTTCTAAATGCCTCTCCCTTTTCACACAAATTTGATTTGTGGGAGAAATTTATGGACAGCTTGTTTTTAAAATGGTTTGATACAGGGTGTCTTTTTTATCCACGTATGTAAAGCAGGATCACAGAAATATGTTAATGCAGTACACACTATGCAGTAATTTTTGTTCAGAAGTGACACTAGATTCATCAAATCCTCCCCCCCAAACACACAAACACATTTTAGACAGTTAGGAAGGACCAACAAGTATGCTGTGCAAATAGGTACTAAATGATAGATTTTTCCTAGCACTTGAGATTGCCACTTGACTTGAAGAAGTAGAGTCAAACACAGACACATTTATTGGCCACAAGCACAGGTACTTCACTCCAAAGAGGGACACACATATCTTCCATGACACAATATACATAGGGCTTCCTGCGAAGGTTCTTCCATAAACAGGAGCACTCTGCAGGAATCTTGTAGTCCTTTAGCTATATACAAGCAGTTCTACAAATCTTCTTACTGCTACTACTCAGAGATGGTCATTTGGTCAGTCTTTTAGTGACCCAACCCCAGGTACACTTGAGGTCTGCTGTTACTCTTCCCCCAGCAGGCCTGATCTTAACACCGTTACCTCTCCCCAGGCTTCCCAGCATTCTACCTTTGGTTCCAGCTTACTGTGGTTCAAAATTTGTGAAACTTTCTTGGACACAGAACATACCTTTTTTTTTTGGTAACTCTGCTTATTCTCCTTGGTTTGGCAGGAGATGTACCCAAAATGAGCCTTACTGGTTCCCTTTCAGTTTCACCCCTTATTGTTATTCTCAATGAAACTTACCAGCAGCCCTAGAGACCATGGCTTATCACCCCCCATGGTGGGGTTCCCCCTGGACCGAGAGAGGATGGAGGACAGAGATGCTAATCCAGTCCACCGGTGCATCACGGGACAGCAGAGGTGGTATTGGTAGGATTCTCAGCATTATTCAGCTTAGCCAAGGGGTTTTCATACTGGATGTGACCCCCTAGTAGAGGCAAATGAGCAATGACATCAGTGCACAGTTGAGAACAGCCCCCTTCCAATGTGCAGATGTCCACTGCAATACCAATTCCAGTCACAGTGCTGGTCCCAGGTGCCCCTATCCATAGCCTTTGTTAGGGGTCATAAACTGCCAGGGACCAGATCTCTCCCTTCTTGGAGAAAGTGAGCAGTTCATCTGATGCTCAGCCTTCTCCTCTTAGCTGACCCTGCGACAACACTGGGTTCACTCTTGAGCCGGGGCCATTGGCATCGCAAGCAGCAGTGCTACCACTGTGCTGGTAGGCCAGCCTTCATACATACAATCCTTAATGGGCCATACTTGGCACATATGTGTGAGCTCCACAATTGGCAGAGCCTTGATGACTGTTGAATGGAAGAGTTCTCCTTGACTCCCTCATGGATAAGTATGTATGGCTTAGGCTGCCATCCTTCACCACCACAGTACCTGGAAAGGATTTTCACATACCTCTTGGGTACTTCCTTGAGGGGAGACCTCCACCTTTGGGTGATTTCCTTGAGGGAAGACCCTGGCTTCTTCACTTGCACTCTGCTCCTATTTCAGTGAGACCTCTTGGCCTCTGGACTCTCCATTCTATACTGTTGTACTCTACTCTCTCTGTATTTCTTGGGTCTCATTCTCCAGTTCTCTAGCTTTGTCTCACTCAGCTTCCTGGCTGCCTCTGGCCAAAATGTTCCTCTTCCCCCTTTGGTGGAGTGGGTAGCTGCTATTCTCAGCTAGAGCTTCTCTGATTCTCAATCTAGGCTGTGTGCATCTCTCCTGAGCTCAAGGAAGACCTGATTCCATGTGCATGCCTCCCATTTTATAAGAGATGGGAGTGGCAGGCAGGTTCAGCATTTACATAGCCACTCAGCACGTCAGGGCACGCATATTGACTCAGTAGACTTGTCAGTGCTGGGGAAAGGGAACCTGGAATAGTCTCCAGGTTTACACATCAATGTCTTGGTAACTGGGCTTGAAAAGGCAGGGCCGGGCGAGAGCCTGGTTTCACACATTCTCTGTAAACCCTTTCAGTCCCTCATAAAGGCCTATTTTCGCACTGCAAAAGAAAGATGAAGTGGGCAAAGGCCTCCCTGTGCTATGCAAAGGAACATAACTATTCTGCCCTCTACCTGTGGCTAGCACAGGCAGGAACACGCAAGACATAAGTACTGGAAGTCATGCAATGGAGAGAGACTTCATGGAGAAAGGATTTACAGCTTCATTAACATGGTTCTTGGCTGTGCCAGCTGGAGTATCCAATCAATTGCTTCAACTGCTAGTGCATGTCTCACCTTCACCCTGTTCTCAAAACCTTTATCTTATACTCTATACATTTGAATACCATGTACATGGAAACCACTGATACTTATCCATGTAACTCTTATACTATGCTGAAGGGCCTGGTGTAGTACCCTGCCATACTTAGCAATGCTTACAGTTCATTTTTGTTGCTGTCTCCTCGTCTTCGGACACTGAAAAGGAAAATAACCAACAAACCAGCATAGACAATGGCAAACACAAATCTGTAAAAGAAATTCATTATCCAAACCCCATAACAGATTATTCTCTCCTGCAAAGAAAAAGATGGCACATATAAAGCATACTGCATTTCAATATCATATAACATGTTCCCATAAAACACTCTCCCCTTCTTTGGCCTCTTGAGCCACCACCTAGAGTATTGTGTCCAGTTCTGGAGACCACATCTCCAGAAGGATATAATGTGGAGGCGGTCCAGAGGAGGGCAACTAAAATGGTGCAGGGTCTGCATCAAAAGCCCTATGAGGAGAGACTAAAGGACCTCAATATGTACACCTGGAACAGAGGAGGGAGAGGGGAGATATGATAGAGGCCTTTAAATACTTCACAGGGGTAAATAAGGTACAGGAGGGGAGTATGTTTCAGAAGAAAAGGTGCTCAAGAGCAAGGGGACATGCTATGAAGCTGCAGGGGGTAGATTCAGGAGAGATGCGAGGAAGTACTTCTTCACAGAAACCAGTCTCTGGCCCCTTCCACTTCTTGCCCAAACCAGCCAGGCATGAATGAAAAATAGTGTCCTTATTCAGTTTCCACTTTTTCCTTGATGACAAGATCAGCCTTGCACAGTTTGGTCAGTCGATGCTTGGCGTCTTTTGAGAGGAATCAGATTTTATCCCACCACTCATTCATTTTCATTCTACTATGTTGGAGTCACTCAGAAGGGAAAGACAAACACTAACTCCTCCCTCCATGGGGCATCAGCAGAGCAAGCGCTGTAGCAAATGATATGGTCAGATATTTGTGAACGTTCTGTAATATCTCTGGAGAAATTCCCCAGCCTACCTGCAGTACCACTAAAGGGCTATCAGAGAGAATCTTTTAAGAAATATCTGGAAACCTTTGGAAATATCTGACCACATCTTTTGCTGCAGCTGTACAGCTGCTGCTACTCCAGCATGCTCAGAAGGTTCATCTTTCACTTCCTCTACCATCTGTTCAGGTTCCTCATCTTCTGGCTCTGTCTCAGGAGCTCATCTGGATTTGTGGACTTAGGCAGTTCATCTGGTTCAGGGGATCTAGATGGTACTGTCTTCTGTGGGGAAGAGTGTACAAGAGGGGGATCAGGTGCTGCCATCTGCAGGACTGTACTCTGGGCTGGACACTCCTCTGGAGAGCTCAGTTTTCACCAATCTTACATTGATCCACTAGACCAGGGCTCCTGCTGTGACCCAGAGTCCCTTGTCATATTTCTTACCCCACCTTCTTGTTCCATATGGTCTCGTGGGCCATACCACCTACTTTATCTAACTAGGCAGTGACAATATCCTTCATAAACTCCTGAGTTCATCTAAAATCTTGATGTCCTTATCCATTCCACCTGGTGCCAGCATTCGATGTTTCATGGCCTGAATTGCCTCATAGACAGGACAGTTAATGGTGGTAGCTACACTAAAAAAATTAAGTAAAAACAGTTTTAAACCTGTTCAGGACAGAGGTTCACATCTTTTCTCTCTCTCTGGTTGTATTTCTCATTCCCTTCCTTTGGGGCCTGCACTTTCTAAAAAGTAATTTTTACATACAATTTCTTAGAGATCAAATACCTTCATAAAATATCCCAACCCAACCACATTGTCATATTACAGTATTGATTTCAGTTAGGTATTATTAAAAAAATAAATTAAAACAATTCAAAACAATTCTCTTTAACTTTGCTGATCATTGTGTAGAATGTTGTAGAAAGAGAGACTGTTTCCAGAAAGAGTGAGGGAAACATAGAAACATAGAATTTGACGGCAGATAAGGACCGCTTAGCCCACATAGTCTGCCAATTTTCCTACCTGACAGATAAGCTGCAGATCCTAGTTAACCAACAGCTTACTTCCTCCTACCCCCCACTAGGACTGCCTTATGTCTGTCCCATGCATTCCTGAATTCCCCCACTGTTCTTGACTCCACAACCCTCTCCATGAAAAAATACTTCCTCACATTACCTCTGAGCCGTCCCCCCTCTGTCTTCAAATTGTGCCCCCTTGTTCTTTCACATCTCTTTTTCTGAAAGATGCTACCATCTTGTACTTTGTTGATTCAGTTGAGGTACTTGAAAGTTTCTATCATGTCCCCTGTCTCCCTTCTTTCCTCAAGGGTATACATATTAAGCTCATTTAGCCTTTCTTCGTATGTCTTCTGGTGCAGACCCTGCACCATTTTGGTTGCCCTCCTCTGGACAGCCTGCACTCTGTCTATGTCTTTGTGGAGATGGCGTCTCCAGAACTGCACACAGTACTCCAGATGGGGTCTCACTAACTGTCTGTACAGATGGATAACAACTTCCTGTTTTCTACTATTGATGCCTCTCCCTATGCATCCCAGTATCTCCCAGCCTTCCTTACTGCCTTCTCACATTGCTTGCCCACCTTTAGGTCATCTGATATTATTACCCCCAGGTCCCTTTCCATTTTTACTTTTGTCAGTATCTCACCCCCATTGTGTACTCTTCCCTGGGTTTTGTTTCCAGGTGCATTATTGCACTTCTTTGCATTGAATCTGAGCTGCCTACATTTGACCATTCCTCCAACCTTGCCAAGTCCCTTCTCATCCTTTCCACTCCATCTTGTGTATCAACCCTGTTGCAGATCTTTGTGTCGTCTGCAAAGAGACATACTTTTCCTTCCAGTTCCTCTGGGATGTCACTTATAAAGACATTAAAAAAGGACCAGTCCCAGTACTGAACCCTGTGTTATCCTGCTAGTAACCCTCCTTTCTTCACTGTGGACTCTGTTTACTACTACCCTTTGCATCCTGTTGTCTAGCTAATTTTTTATCCAGGCTACCACCTTGGGACTCACTCCAAGGCTGGCTAACTTGTGTATTAATCTTTTGTGTGGGACTGTATCAAATGCCTTGCTAAAATCTAGGTAGGCCATGGACAGGTCAAGGAGGGACATGCAGATTCCTGGCAAATACCAATGCTGCTAGGGCCACTTTGAGAGGGGAGGGAGTTTGAAAAGGAGGGCTAACCCAGGTTACTTTTGCCAGTCTCCCCCCTTTTTTCCTTCCAATCACCAGTTTCCGAGGCATCCCTCAGGCCACACCTCAAGTCCCCCGGAACCCTGACTTTGCACCTCGCACCACCTTAGATGCCCCCTGGCTTGTGCTCCCCAAGGCAGGACCACCCTCTCCTACCTTTGGGTGCTCCTTCAGTCAGGTCTGGTGGTCGAATGTGGGCCGGAGGATATTGGGACTGAGTGGGTGGACTACGGCAGTGGGCATGGGACTGGCATGCCGTTGTGTCCCCAGAATCTGGTGTTTTTCCTTGTTCTGTGTGTAATCTCTCTATGGAGGCATGGACATGCAATGATGCTCCAAGTGAGCTGTGCATGCTCCTGCACCCCCCCGCTCACAAGTGTCCACTATTGCCTCCTCCTCTTTATGCATGCACGTTCCTGCTTGGTGTTCCCAGTCTCCACTAGGAGTCACTGCTATAGTGGGATCACAATCCCCACCCTCCCCAGGAGAGGAGAGATGTCCTCCAGATGCTCAGTCCTCTCCTCCCCGGCCGACCCACAGCAACCTGAGCTCACTCCTGAACATGGGTCGCTGGAGTGGTGAGAGGTGTGGAGTCCACTGCCTCAGCCCTCAGAGCCACCTGTCCAGCTTTTTTGCCAGTCTTTTGTGAGGGGGCAATGTGCCAGAATGCTGATCACAGAACCACATGGCCAGGGCTGGCTAGTGATTGAAAACCAGCCTTAAACATCAGGGCTTCTGTTTAAATTTGCTGTTCATTGTGTAGAATACTGTAGAAAGAGGGATAATTTGGAGGTACAGGAAGAGGAAGGGAGATGCAGAGTGAGGGTGGGCATCAAACCAGTGGGGCCAATTGCAGAGGTCAGTGAGGCCGGAAAAGAGGGCTTCTAAGCACAGGTCACTTTTGCCAAAGTCTTTACGTGCAGGGACAAAATGCCAGAATGCTGGTTGTATGGCTACGTTATTGAGTCTGACTGCTGAGTAAACAACATCATCGGACATTGGGGATTCTTTTTAAATTTGCTGTTAATTGCATAGAATCTGATCAATCCCTATATGTCAAGAAAACTGCTCTTAACAGGCTTATATCTTCTCATCTTTTGTTGCATTTATTGTTCATCCTTTATGAAATGCCTATAAAGTGATATTTATATTATATGTACTATTGTTATTTTGAAACGTTGTAGGATGCGATTCCGTTGTTATTTATTTAAGTATTTAATGCATTTATCCTTGTAACCAGGTTGTAGTTGTCTGTGGTACCCCTTGAAAATGAGCCTTAAAGGGGAAGACTCTTGTTTATTTATGAACTGAATATTTCTGACATATTTTTCATGCATTTCATCAGTTACTTCAAGTATGTCAATAAAAGATCAGTCATTTTTATGTTTGCTTGTGCACACGTGCAAGAAACATAGTGCCACCATATGATTTTTTGAAGGTGTGCCGCCTGCTCTGCCACGCCCGATCCATTTTGCAGGCATGACCACACCGCACCAATGAATGGCTGAGCTGTCTATGACAGCAGTTCAGAAGCAGTGGCATGCAGTTGAAAGATAACCACCGCTACAGTGTATGCAGTTTGAATCTTGATGTCAAGGTGGCTGTCGCCGGCTGCCTCTCAGTCCCCATGAAAGCCAATGGGGTGCCCAATCCCCTTGTTGGCATGCCCCCTCCCTAGTTCATTTGCCTACAGGGTAGCCCAATCCCCATTGGCATAATGTCCCAGCAGCTGTTTTACATTAATATGGTGGCAGCTATCACCGTCTGCCTCTCACAGTCCATGAAAGCTGACAGGGGTGCCCAGTCCCCCTGTCAGCATGCCCTTCCCAAGTTAATTTGCTGATGGGGGAGCCCAATCCCCGTTGGCATAATATCCCCCCATATTTGTTATGTGCTGAGGGGTGTGCCCATTCCCCCTTGGCTCATGCAACCCCCACACACTTTGTGCCGACGGGGTGCCCAGTCACCATTGGCTACAGCTCCCCCAAACAAACACCCAGGTGGCACACTGGAAGCCCACCCCAGCGTACCAAACCACCTGTGAAACAAGAAAACCTTCCTGCTTTTTTTTTTTCTCTGTAAAAAGAAAAAAAATGTTCCTCGTTGAGTCCGGTGCTCCCTCCCCCAACCCACACCCACCCTCTGTGCACCCCACCTCCCAACACCCCCCTCACCCCAAAATTACCTCCAGAGCACAGCACAATTATCTTTGGTGGACCAGGAACATGTCTGCACTCTTCAAAGCTGACCGCGAACTGAAGAAATGCAGGTAAGCTGTATAATGGCATAAATGTTTTTTTTCCAACTTATTTGGATATCTCAGCCATTTTTGCAAATTTTGGCACCAAATTTTCAACATGGGGTTCTTGGGACCCCATCTCGTGATTTCAGTGACTGTCATCTGTTTATTCGGTTCCGAAAGGTGATTTTATGGTCACTATGCAGAATCACCTTTTGGGACCGAGTAACAAAATGTCAGTGTCACTGTTCATGAGGTGGGCTCCCAAAAAGCCTATGTTGCAAATTTGGTGAAAAAATTCCAAAAAATGACTGTGTTATGAGTGTGCATTGCACAGTTTCCACACACGCTCATAACTTCGCAAATTTGTAATATTTTCACTCCAGATTTTTTAACATTGGCATTTTTTCAACACCTCCTTATGAACAGTACAGCTGTCATTTTTCACATCCTGCCAAAATGAGTTTTTGCATTCCAGTGCAAAATAGTGTGGTCGCTGTGGGAAATCTGTGTTTGGGACAGATTAAGAAAATCACAGTGATGCTGTTCATGAGCAGAGGTCTTAAAATGCCTATGTTGAAAATTTAGTGACAAACGTCCATAAAATGACTATGTTATGAGTGGGCATTGTGCAATTTCTACACACACACTTAACTTTGAGAAGTTGTAATATTTGCACTTAAAATTTTCAACATTGTCAATTATGCACACCTCCTTATGAACAGTACAGCTGTCATTTTTCACATCCTGCCAAAATGAGTTTTTGCATTCCAGTGCAAAATAGTGTGGTCGCTGTGGGAAATCTGTGTTTGGGACAGATTAAGAAAATCACAGTGATGCTGTTCATGAGCAGAGGTCTTAAAATGCCTATGTTGAAAATTTAGTGACAAACGTCCATAAAATGACTATGTTATGAGTGGGCATTGTGCAATTTCTACACACACACTTAACTTTGAGAAGTTGTAATATTTGCACTTAAAATTTTCAACATTGTCAATTATGCACACCTCCTTATGAACAGTACAGCTGTCATTTTTCAAATCCTGCCCGAAATGTGTTTTCGCACATCTGGCACACAATGGCGCAGTCGCTGTGGGAAATCAACATTTGGGACAGATTAAGAAAATCATAGTGACAGAGTTCATGAGCAGAGATCACAAAATGCCTATGTTGAAAATTTGGTGACATTCCTATTCTGCATCTGTATAACTCCTGTACGTCCAATGTTAATATCAGCAAACAAACATTCGGCATTGACAAATGCTTGTTTCTATTGTAACACATATCTAGATTCTGTGGCACTGACACAAGCTTGCAAAGCTTCAAGCCAGTCTCCATGTATCTGCAAATGAGGCACTTGTAATACAACCCCTCCCATTCTTTGATGTCACTGCATCAACAGCTCAGAAGAAAGCATGAGGTTTTCAGTGCTTTTTATCCTTATTTTATTTTAAGTTTGCAATGGCTTAAGACAGTTCTTTCACACCACTCACACAGTGTGTGGTACTAGTAGCTTTAATTTTTGCATAGCAAATAATACATCTAACAGTATTTCATTGACAATAAAAAAAAATGATTTATTTGTGCTGCTTATATCTCATGTTTAGACAGTTGCAACCTCACAGGGGTAGACTGAATACTTCTGTTGCCCAGATGACACACACATCCTCCTTTCAGCAGCTGGAGCAATGGATAGGTAGATCACTTAGTTTAAAAAGTGTATTTTTTACATTTCAAATGATCCTTAAATCACAATTGATGACTGGAAATACCAACAGAGGGAATAAATATGACATGGGAGAGCTGAAGTAAGCAAATACACAGCACTGCATATGTGATACTTCTCCTTTAACTGAGTGGGGAATACCATAGTCATATTTAAATGAACATACCAATTTACTACTACTAAAATGCTGTAGAAGGGAGGATTAGTTTGGGGTCTAAGAAGAGGGAAGGATGTAATGACTGAGGGTGGGCTCTGACACTGCTATGGCCAATTGGAGAGGGGAGGGAGGTTGAAAACAAGGACCTTACCAGTGACACCTCATGTGATCAACCCTTCACAGCATGAGTGCCATGGAGCAGGAGTGTGGCATCAGACTGAGGGACATCTGACTGAGGGACATGTGCAGGTAAGTCTGCAGTGCTATGGGGAACTCTGCCCATGGAGGGGAGGACAGGCTAAGCAGGTAGTAGGAAGGGCAGTAAAAAGCTCACTGTAGGCACCACATCCCTTCTGAGGTAGACCTATATAGGGATAGCAAACCACCAGTGGGCACCACACTCTGTCTGAGGTAGGTCTCTTAGGGAATAATATAACACCAGTATGCACTACACAATATCTGGGGTAGGCCTACATAGGTGCTTGCCGGGAAGGAGGAGTTAGCAACTAGCTGAAGGAGGAGATTTAAGGGGACATTGTTACATGGGAGGAGGCAATAGGTTAAGAGAGTGAATTAGGGGGATAGTGCTATATCTCTTCTAAATTAATATATGTGTATAGAAAAAGCACATAAGGATGTAGGGTGAACATGTTGGGGGGGTTAGCCAGCTGTAGGGGCTATGGGGTGAAATGGAGAAAGTGACAAAGGCAAGAAGGACAGGGATGGGGCAAAAAGGAGTAAGGCCATCAGGAAATGGAGGGTAATGAGTACCAATGACCGTAGTCTGGGCAACAAGCTCCCTGAGCTGGTGGCCTTGATGGAAGAGGGATGCCTGGATATCGTAGCAATCACAGAAACATGGTACACAGAGAACCATGACTGGGATGTTAACATACCAGGGTACATAACCTACAGGAGAGACAGTCAGGGGAGAAGAGGGGGAGGAGTAGCTCTCTATGTAAAGGAAGGAATAAAAGCAACTGAACAAAAGAGTAAACAGGGACGAGAGGAGGCACTGTGGGTCACCTTGGAGACTGGAAAGGGCACCACAATCCGCACAGGGTTGTGTACAGATCCCCATGTCAGGGGGAGGGAATGGACAAGGATATGATAGAAGGCATTCTTAGAATGCCAGAGAAAGGGGAGATACTGTTGATGGGAGACCTGAATATGCCAGATGTTAACTGGAGCACATTTGCTGCAGCCACATCCAAGAGCAGGGTCATTCTTGATGACCTACAGGTGGCAGGCCTCAGATAGTTAGTTTTGGAACCCACTCGTGAGGGAGCAATCTTAGACTTCGTACTCTCAATCGGGGGCAGTGAGAGAATCTCAGATCTAGAAGTGGGTTGCCATCTGGGAACAAGTGACCATCAAACAGTGTGGTTCACATTAAACTCAGCTACATAGTCAAGCCATACAAAAGTGTGGGTACTGGACTTCAGGAGGGCTGACTTTGGCAAGATGGGAGAGTGCCTCAGAAAAGCACTAGTAAACAGGCTAGAAGGAGGTGTGCAGCAACAATGGGGAATCATCAAAACTGCCATCACAGAGGCAACACGCCTTTGTGTGAAGCAAATAAACAAATCAAAATGAAAGAAAAAGCCACTATGGTTCTCAAAAGAGGTGGCTGTGAAAGTCAGGAAGAAAAAGATAGCATTCCGAAAGTATAAGGAAATACAGAAGGAGCAGGACAGAGAGCTGTACCAGTTAAGGCAGAAGGAAGCAGGGAGGGAAGTCAGAATAGCAAAGGCCCAAACTGAGGAAAAGATAGCCAACTCGGTTAAGAAGGGGGATAAAACCTTTTATAGGCACATCAGCGAGCATAGAAAGACGGAGGGATAGTGAGGCTGAATAAAATGAACGGTGGGTGGGCAGAGGGAGACAGTGAAAAAGAAGGGATACTGAATGAATATTTCTGCTCAGTATTCACAAAAGAGGAGGGGGAAGTGCCTAATCCAAATAACAGAAGCACTCTTGATGAGGGGTTGATCCCAGTCCTTTCACAGAAGAAAGGGTTCTGCAAGAACTCCTAAAACTGAAGGTGGACAAAGCAATGGGGCCTGATGGAATTCACCCCAGAATTCTAAAAGAATTAAGGGGGGAACTAGTGAAACCACTGGCTACTCTTTTTAATAAATATGGGAGGATGGTGTGGTACCCGAGGACTGGAGGAAGGCAGATGTGAGTCCTCTTCACAAAAGTGGGACCAAGACAGAGGCAGGAAACTACAGACCTGTCAGTTTGACCTCTGTGGTAAGGAAAGTGATGAAGTCACTTAAGGTCATGTCAGACGAATCTAATAGATTTATTTGACTGGATGACCAAAGTAGTAGACCAGGGAGGGGCTGTGGACATGGCCTACCTAGACTTTAGCAAGGCATTTGACACAGTCCTGCACAAAAGATTAATAGTCAAATTAACCAGCCTGGGAGTGGGTCCCAGGGTGGTAGCCTGGGTAAAACATTGGCTGGACAACAGGACACAGAAGGTAATTGTAAATGGAGTCCACTCTGAAGAAAGAGGGGTTACTAGTGGGGCACCGAGGGTTCAGTATTAGGTCCAGTCCTTTTAATGTTTCTAAGTGACATTGCAGAGGGACTGGAAGGAAAAGTATGCCTCTTTGCACATGACACAAAGATCTGCAATAGGGTTGATACACAAGGAGGTGTGGAAAGGATGAGAAGGGACTTGGCAAGGTTGGAGGAATGGTCAGAAGTATGGCAGCTAGGATTCAATGCAAAGAAGTGCAAAATAATGCACCTGGGAAACAAGAACCCAGGGAAAGAATACACAATTGGGGAGGAGGTAGTAACAACAACAAAAAAGGAAAGGGACCTGGGGGTAATCATATCAGATGACCTTATGGTTAGCAAGCAATGTGAGAAGGCAGTAGGGAGGGCTGGGGATATGCTGGGATGCATAGGGAGAGGCATCAGCAGCAGAAAACAGGAAGTTGTTATCCCTCTGTACAGACAGTTGGTGAGACCCCATCTGGAGTACTGCATCCAGTTCTGGAGACCCCATCTCCGCAAGGACATAGACAGGATAGAGGCAGTCCAGAGGAGGGCAACTAAAATGGTGCAGGGTCTGCAAGAGAAGCCATGTGAGGAGAGACTAAAGGAGCTTAATATGTATGCCCTTGAGGAAAGAAGGGAGAGGGAGGATATGACAGAAACTTTTAAGTACCTCAATGGAATCAACAAAGTCCAAGAGGGTAGCATCTTTCAGAAAAAGAGATGTGCAAGAACAAGGGGACACAATTTAAAGATAGAGGGGGGAGGCAGTTCAGGGGCAATGTGAGGAAGTATTATTTCACAGAGAGGGTAGTGGATGCATGGAACAGCCTTCCTGAGGAGGTTGCAGGGTCCAAAACTGTGGGAGAATTCAAGAATGCATGGGACAGACATAAGGCAATTCTTGTGGGGGGTAGGAAGAAATATGCTGTTGGTTAACTAGGATCTGCGGCCTATCCTGTAGGTAGGGAAATGGGCAGACTAGATGGGCCAAGTGGTCCTTATCTGCCGTCAAAGTGTATGTTTCTATGCTTGAGAAGATGGGGTACTGCCTTTTTTGAAGGTGGTTTGAGGGGCTTCGTGTGCAGCTGTGGGCATCTCTGGGGGAAATACACCTGCACAGGCAGCTGAGTTAGAATCCTGAACAACTGCCCACTCCTGCCTCCCCCAAAGGCTCACCAGCCCAGGAGAAGGCAGAGTGGTGGGAAGGGAGAAAGGTGGGAAGAAACAATCTACAGGTGCATAACTCTGTCCTTTGGTACTAACTGCAAACAGATATGCACCCCGAAGGAGGCAGGGATGCCTAACACCACAAGGGGAGGCTATGAATCAGTCACAAAGGAGGGTGATGCAGGGACAGCATGACCTAGCATGACAGGGGTTAGAAAGAAGGAGCAGACAGAATATACATAGAAGGGGACTGCATGGTAAGAGGTGTTGAGAGGGTGTTTTGTGGGGGAAAGAAGGAGTGTAGAGAGGTCATATTCTTGCCGGGTGCCTTGTCTATTAGAGACAGGAACAGAATATAGAGGATGATAGAATTTGGGAAGTGCCACATGTCCTTGTAAACTAGGGTACAAACAATGTGGCAAATTAATACTTGGAGGAAGGTAAATCTAACTTCCTTTGGCTGGGAGGGGGCTAAAGGGGAGGGAAGTTTTGCTATCCTTTTCAGAACTGCTACCAGTGTGGGGCAGAGGGGAGTGCAGAGACAGTAGGATGAGGCAGGAGAAAACAGTACCATTCAATATTTAGTTGAAGCCAGGGGTGGTATCAGGAGGAGGTTTATGGCTATAAGGGAGACTGGAGTAACTTCTGGGATGGAAGGTTATTTAAGGGACAGGGCCTTCATCTCACAAGTGAGGGAACAAGTACACTAAGGCAGATGTTTGATAATTTTGAGGAACGTGATTTGAACTGAGGAGGCGAGACAGAGGCTGGGAATTCCCTAGAATGGGAGAGGACAGGGAATACCTAATAGAGATTTCCTTGGAAATTAGAAGGAGACTAGGGAGTGACAGTGATGACAAGAGCAGGGAACAAAATAATTTAAAAGGGAGATGGAGGTTAGGAGTCAAAATAATCTACTTAGTAGGAGGAGGAAAGGGAGTAATAAGAAGACTGCAGTAGGCAGGGACCTGAGAACTGGTAATGAGAAGGTGAATAAGGGGGGAGGTTAGAATGGAGTCTGTCAAGCCGGTTTGGTGATGCAGAAGGCTGAGGTTCTGGATACCTTATCTTGCACCACGCCGGTGACTTGGGTTTGGGAATGGACCCAGGTCATTGGGGAGCTGGCACTGGGGAGGGAGGGAGGGTGGGAGCAGGATTGAGCAGGAAGGTAGTTCTCCTCTTCCAGGGTGGTTGCCACCCCCATAGTACCGCTGCCACCGGGTGGAGGTCCGATGGTCAGCGAGATGGAGGGGGGCGACAAGTAGTGGGAGGGCACCTTGAGACATGGTGTGCAAGTGCCTCCACATGCTTACACACGTCCGAGGTACTGGGATGGGTTACAGGGAGAAAAATGGGAAAAACGCTACAAAAAAAATACATATATATATATATATATATATATATATATATATATAGAGGGGAAAAAAGAATGGAGTCTGTCTGAAAGTCAAGAGCCTGAATAATATCACTGCTGTACAAGCAATGGCGGCTGAGGCTGAGTTACATTTGGTAGTGTAACCCCCCTGTAGAGGCTTACCTTATTTGCCTCCTGTTTGCCCTATCTCCTTGCTATTCCCTGTTCCTGCCTTGCTGCCTGCCTGAGTCCCATAATGCCCCTGAGTCCTCCATCCAGCCCCTGCATGTTTTGCAGATGGAAATGGGGCCAGAGGAGTTAAGACTCGGAACCACCGAAATTCAGCTGCACTAAAGTGCACTCCGGCGGTCTGCACATGAGCACTGGTGCATATTGGTTTCTTCATCACTGTTGCAGTTAAACTAGGACCTCTCCAGTGATCCTGACCCCCAGAATCAACAAGACAAGGGTCAGTGACATGAATGAGGAGCATCGGGAGCACCAGGTCATTTTGGTCAAGGAGCGCTAATAGCCCTTTAGTAACATCTCATAAATATTAATGAGGCTTAGTAAATATTAATGTGCAAGTCTTTCCACTGCCTGGGAACAGTAAAGTTCGGCTGCAGTGATGGACTAAGGACTGAATGTTTACAGTTAATTCTGAAGGGATTAAATACTGAAAAGGGACTGCTAATAGACAGTGGGGCAAGTAATAAGTAAAGATGTTTATACTGGCTGCACCAGAACATTAAAGTTTGGGACAAGTATGGTCTACATTGTACTGTTTACTTCATCAGCCATGTTGGCAGCCTTGTGACCTCAGACCAGCCAGCTGGAAAGCCAGAATTGTGCCAAAAGCTTATGGAACTGTCCAAAGGACTTATGGGGGAAAGCTGGGGAAACCTTTGTGCCCTTTTACAGGACCAATCAGGCATCAAAGGAGCCTGATGCATATTAATATTTCGATGGGACAGTCATTTCAGCCAATGAGGAGCTGCCTGGAGCTCCAAAAACCCAAGGGACTTTTGATTCTGAGTCAGTTCAGTGGGAGCCCCTCCAGGGGGAGGATCTCCAGACCCTTTACAGAAGGATGTGGCTGCAAGGCTTCAGAAGGGCCTGCCTGGGTGTTGCCAGTTACTGGTCCCCCAGAGCATGCATTTTCACCTTCCCACATTTTGGAGGAACTTTGTTCAAGGAATCCTGTTTTGCAACTTCAACTGTAAGTAGCTTGAGACATTCAGCTGTGAGAGAGCTGCAAGTATCTGCAACCTCAGTGGTGAGAATTGTGCTTGGAGGGTTCCTGAGTGAGAAAGACGTTTGTGGATTTCAAGTAAGATGGAGATCTTCTTGGGGCAAAGTAGCCACTCGAACCAGTAGGGGCTTAAATTCTGTCTGTTTACCCTGCGGTCACTCAGCATCACACAAAAAGGGGGTAGATGTTTGTCTGAAGGAATGACCATGGATAATCTTGTTTACTGAAAAATGGTAGGGAGACTTGCCTAAATCTCCATTTGGAAATGCTACAAGTGAGAAGGGACAACCTCTGTGGCTTCACTGAGCACTTGCACGGTGTAGAAAGTGACATCCAGTGTTAAGGTATGTGTTTTCATTGCTAGGCTCAGGGTCCTTGGAGGAATCCACTGTATGTGCCTGAGTCTCACTGAGACTGTTGTCTCTGGCAAAAGTGAGGAGACTGTGTCCTGATTGTAGTATATGGTAACTTACCCTAGTAACATTGTAGAATGGTTTAATCCACATCCCCCCTGCAGTTTTGGGCTAATGGTATTTCTGGGGTGGAAACTGGGTTTTAGAAACTGCACGAGCAGATTGTAGTAGTGGTTCTGCTTAGGCCTGCTGATCTATCTAATGTATGTTTGTTGAATAAACCTCAGAGCTGTTAGAAGTTACTTATGGTGTCCAGTCATTCCTAAAACCAGCAATCCTATGAAGCAACTAAAGTGAAATATTATATGGTGTCAGAAGTGAACTTGCAGTGCTGCAGTTGCAAGAAAGAAGAAAAGTTTGTGCTGCCAAGAAAGAAACAAAAAGACAGTATTTGTGAGTACCTAAAGCTTACTAAAAGACTGTATAACAAAGTATTTTTGGCAGTATGGAGCAATTTAAGCCACCTCCACCACTATTATTGACTGGAAATCTTGCAGAAAACTGGAGAAGGTGGGCACAGAGATTAAGTCTGTACTTCACAGCCACGGGATTAGATGATAAATCAGAGGAAATGAAAATTGCAGTCCTGCTATACACAATCGGGGATGAGGCCCTCGAGGTCTATAATACCCTCAATATAATGTATGCTGACCCACAAGCTAAAAAAACAGCTGAGGTTATGGAAGCATTTAAGAATTATTGTTCAAGGCAGGATGGTAATACAGGCTGAAAACCAGACCGCCAGCTACCAACACGTGAGACACGTGCACAAAAATCAAACACGTGTGGGAGGTGTGGCAAGGGATATGCGCCAAAGGCTTGTCCAGCATATGGACAAGAATGTCGTAAATGTGGTGGCCTCAACCATTATGCAAAAATGTGCAGGTCCAAAAAGTCCAATAAACCTCATGAGAAAATGACCAAAGGGGTAGAAGCACTAGTTGTGGGTGCTGTAAAAAGAAAAAAAGAAACGGTGCGGACACAAGTACCAGATGAAGGGTGGTACACTACCTTGAAGATAATGGGACAGCCAGTTAAGTTCAAGTTGGACACTGGGGCTGAAGCCAATATACTTACTAAAGAAGTGATTGCGCAGTTTCCATGCAAGGTACAAATCAAGCCAACCAGTACTATCCTAATGGCATATGGAGGAGCACAAATTAATCCTGAAGGGGAAGTGACGCTAAAGTGTAAGACACAAGACAGAGAGGCCAATCTGCAGTTTTATGTCACTAATACATCGGGAGCTTCCCTACTGGGTCAACAGGCATGTGTCATCCTGGATCTGATTCGCAAAGTAAAGGTGCTTAAAACCAAGCCACCAAGCACAAAAGAGGAACTTCTTGCACAATATAAATCAGTGTTTGGAGGCCTAGGAGAATTCCCAGGAGTTTACCACATATATACCAACCCAAATGTTACTCCTGTGGTACATGAGTTTGGGAAGTCCATATGCAATTACGGACAGACTAAAACAGACACCGGAACAGCTGGAGCAAATTGGGGTGATTAGCAAGGTAAGAAAACCTACAACATGGGTAAATAGCCTTGTAATTACTGAAAAGAAAAATGGTGAGATCAGGGTGTGTTTGGACCCTAGAGACTTAAATAAAGCTATCAGAAGACATCATTTCTCCATCCCCACATTGGAGGATATTTCAGAGTAAGCTTGCAGGTAAAGTTTTTACAATTCTAGATGAAAAGATGGGTACTGGCAGATCAAATTAGATAGCGAATCTACGGACCTGTGTACATCAACAGTCCATGGGGAAGGTACAAATTACAGATTTCCTTTTGGTATACGGTTCTGGTGAAGTATTCCAAGAGAAATGCTGAACACTTGGAGACATACCAGGTGTTTTTGTAATAGCTGATGACATGCTTATAACAAGAGCTACCAAGGAAGAGCATGACAATACTTTGAGAAAAGTAATGGACAGAGCAGTGGAACTCAATGTAAAGTTCAATAGTGACAAAATACAATATTTGGTGAGTGAGGTGAAATAGATGGGGCACATCATAACTGAAAATGGACTACGGCCTGATGAAGCCAAAGTAGAAGCAATAGCTGAGATGCCCCCCTCCCGAAGATAAAAAAGCACTACAGAGGCTGTTAGGAATGACTCAATACTTGGCGCAGTACATTCCGAATGAAGCAAACCTCACTGCACCACTAAGGCAGCTACTCAAAAAAGATGTCATGTGGCAGTGGCAGCCAGCACAGGAAGAAGCCTTACAAAAGCTGAAAGAGACTATTTCTTGTGCACCAGTATTAACATTCTTTGATCCAAAAGAGGACATTGAAATCCAAACAGATGCATCTAAGGACGGACTAGGTGCTTGTCTTCTACAAAGAAACAGACCAATAGCTTATGCATCTAGGTCATTGTCCAGTGCTGAAAGAAACTATGCACAGATAGAAAAAAGAGTTGCTAGCAATTGTGTTCTCTCTACAGAAATTTCATCAGTATGTTTATGGAAGGTCAGTGAAAGTACAATCAGATCACAAGCCACTACAGTCCATACTGAACAAACCAATTGGAAAGGCTCCAGCAAGATTGCAGCGGATGCTGTTATAGATACAGAAATATGACATAGAGGTAATATATACTCCAGGCAAAGATATTCTGATTGCAGACACTCTACCCAGGGCAGTACCAAGAAAACCAGCAGAGGGAGACATTGATCTAAGTAGTGAAAAGGTCATATACTCAATCCAAGCAACAGAAACACTGCCTGACAGCATGTTAGAGGGACTAAAACAGGCCACACAGAGGGACAGTAATTTACAGTTGCTTAAAGAAATGCACCTCAAAGGATGGCCTAACAGGAAAAAACAAGTCAGCATCAAACTTCAGCACTATTGGCCCATGAGACACAATATATACATAGAAAATGAACTCATAATGGTGGGTAAAAGAATCATCATACCCAAAGAGCTGAGAACAGATATGCTACAAAGACTTCACTCAGCACATCAAGGAATACAAAGGTCGAAAGCACAAGCCAGAGCTGTGATGTATTGGCCAGGCATGAATCAAGAAGTAGAAATGATGGTTGAAGCATGTGGACCTTGTCAGGAACTCTTACCCAGCAACCATAAAGAGCCAATGTGTCCACATGAAATACCTGACATGCCATGGTTAAAGCTTGGAGCAGACATTTTTGACTTTAGGGGACACTCCTACTTAATAGTAGTGGACTATTTTTCAAAATACCCTGAGGTTCTCAGAATGCCTGACAAGACAGCAGCTACAGTTATTGCAAAATTGAAAGCTGTATTTGCAAGACATGGAATTCCAAAGAACAATGGAGCGATCATGTACCATTTGCAAGTCATGAAATGAAGCAGTTTGCAAAGTTGTGGGAGTTCAAAATAACTCATTCCAGCCCAGGATACCCACAATCTAATGGTTTAGCTGAAAGAATGATCCAGACAGTAAAAAGAATCTTTCTGAAGTCTATGCAAGGTCAGACCGATCCACATCTCGCATTGCTCAGTCTTAGAAATACACCAGTCACAGGACTGAACTGTACACCTTCTCAATTGTTAATGGGCAGAATGTTGAGGACAACATTGCCTGCAAGTGCAAGGGCACTGCGACCTGAAATACCAAAGGATGCACATAAATGTCTGAAAAGACTACAGAAAAGACAGAAACAGTATTATGACAGGAATGCAGCTCCACTTACTCCATTCAGAGAAGGGGGAATGGGTATGCATAGAGACTTCTAGTGGGTGGCAACCTGCTACAGTGGAAAGAATCCGTGATGAGCCAAGATCCTATAGTGTGATTACACCTGCAGGACAGCGATTCCGCAGGAACAGGAGGCACCTGAGGAGAGACCGAACAGTTGCTTTGGAGGCTGAAGAGCAACAGGTAGATGAGTCAACTGAATCTGTATTGTCACAAACAGTGCAATCCAGGGACAACAGCCAGGAACAGGACACTTGTCAAGAGTATGAGCAACCTGAGATGGAACCTGTTATTTTCAATGACACTTTGCCAGAAAGTCCTGAGGCTGTACCCAGTGTGCAGTCTACTCGAATGACCAGAAGAGGGCGTCTGCTTAAAGTTCCTGAGAGGTTCAGAGATTTTGTTATGACTTAAGTCAGTGGTAAAGACTTATTTCAACAAAGCTGAGTACCAGTGACTTTAGACCCTAACTCATCACAAAGTAAGACTCAATCATTATGTTAATGTTGCTTGGTAATTATTTGTCATTGATATGCAAACCGAAATCAAGGTAATTGCTTTCTTTTACTAGAAAGGGAGATGTAGTATATGGTAACTTACCCTAGTAACATTGTAGAATGGTTTAGTCCACATCCCCCTGCAGTTTTGGGCTAATGGTATGTCTGGGGTGGAAAATGGGTTTTAGAAACTGCACAAGCAGATTGTAGTAGTGGTTCTGCTTAGGCCTGCTGATCTATCTAATATATGTTTGTTGAATAAACCTCAGAGCTGTTAGAAGTTACTTATGGTGTCCAGTGATTCCTAAAACCAGCAATCCTGTAAGAAGCAACTAAAGTGAAATATTATACTGATGAGAAGGGCCATGACTGCTATACTGGCAGTGTGACTGAAGATGCCAATAGTCCCCGAATGAGTCTAAACTTCCAGAGAGAGGAAGAACGGATCAGCCTGGTGGTGTCACCAGCTAGGCGCTGCCATTGTGCCATCCCCCGATGAGTCATGCCTAGATGTCGGGGTCTGAGGTGTGCCAGCCCAGGTCCCTGTGCTGTTCTGTGTTCCAGAAGTCTAGCCAGAGTTTCAACCGCTAGAGGAGCTGAGAGAGGTGCCAGCCTTCTAAAGCTGCCGGAGCCTGCTACCAAAGAAAGGTTCAAGATGCAAGGTGCCTCCTTCACATCTCAAGCTTCTCAAGTTCTAGAGTTCTCCTGATCCAATCACCCCAGATCTACAGTCCAAATGACACCCCAGACTGTCTGGGGAGAACTGTAAATAGTTGATTTCAAGTGTTTCCCAAGTTTAGTGATGAAACCAAATTGCTGCAAAAAGTTTGGGGTTTGCCTGACTAAAATAAAGTATCAAGTTCTGCCGAGTATCTTGTAGACGCAAAGAAAAGTTAACTTTTGATTTAAGCCAAGCGTGCCAATGCAGGCCGACCAGCTGCAACAGTATCTGGCCTGCAACAAGTTATCACTGGATACCCAGGGACAGAATTTTGGAGGCTTTATCTGAACTGGAGACTGGTACCAGTGGGGGTCTGTATGCCATACATCTGCAGCAGTTAGTTAGTCAGAGGGCTTAACTATAATCCAGTTAAAGGTTGGTAGGTGCTTGCATTAAAAAGATGTTTTGAGTTAAAACTGCAAAATGATATTTTATGATGCCAATTTCTAAATGCAAATCCAAATGGCTGTTTAACCTCTGCATCCAATTTCCCTCTCCTAGCCCTACCCCCTGTAAATAAATGGTTGTTTATCCGTTTTACAAATTTGACTCATGAGCATATCATTTGTACCCCATGTGAGCATATTATAAGTGCAAGTCAATAATTCAAAGTATTGAAAAGCTGGTATCTGGTTTATAGTAATTCCATGTGTGGGATGACTGGGGTAGTGGGTTGGTACATCATCCCAGGGAGTTGTACTGCTAACTTTCAGACCCACTTGTAATTTTTACTCTGGGTGGAGGCACCACACTATTTTATTTCTATCTTGGGAAAGAACCCCCATACCAGCAGAAATAGGACCCAGGATCCTCAAACTGGTTAGTGGCCAGCCAGGCAGGGGTTGCAGCCTGTGGAGTACAGCATTACCTGGGTTACAGTAGCTATCAATGCAATGTGGTCGGCAGAGAACAACCAATGAGATTTGGCAGTTCCAGGGTATACACTGCACAGGAGGGACGGGGCAGAGGTAAAGAACGGGGGGTAACTCTTTATATTATGGAGGGTATTGATGCTATGGAAGATGGGACCATCAAGAAGGAAGGAGGGGGACTGGAGTCAATTTGGTTACAGCTAACCATGGCTCCCGATACAAAGGTTAGGATGGAAGTAGTCTATAAACCACCAGGGCCAAAGGAAGAGGGAGAAAGGGAACTGGATGAGGAACTTAGATGGTGCAACAAAAGGTGACCCAGTGATGGTAGGGGATCTGAACTGCCAGATATTGACTGGGATATGCTGGTGGCCATGAGCTCCAGGAGTCAAGCACTGCTGGGCATGATACAGGAATGTCTACTGGTCCAGCTGGTTAAGGAACCTGCAGGACCCCATCCTTGACTTGATAATCATCACCAACTCAGAGGTGGTGGGTGGGGTGACTGTTAGGAACCCATTGAGATCCAGTGATCACAGTTACATGTGGTTTGAGATGACTGAGGAAAACTGGTCCTCCCTCAGAGGTGGTGGTTCTGGACCATAAATGGGAGGATTATACCCAGATCAGAGAAAGGGTCAGGGAAAACTTGGTGGGGGTAGACCAGATCAGGCAGGAAGAGGAAAAGAGGGGAATGAACAAGGGTCAATCCTGGAGGCAACGACTCTTGCACAAAGAAGGTCACAAAAAGGAACAAGCACAAGAGACTAATCTGGTTTTCTTGGCAGGTAAGAGAGGTTGTGAAAGGATAAAGGAAGGGCTTCAAATGGTACAAGGTGGCCAAGGGGGAAGAAAGTGTAGGAGCTACATATCACTGAGAGTGTGAAGGGAGGGGAAAGGAATTTTTCAGATATGTTTTGGAGAAAAGGAAGTCTTGGGGAGGGACTATCAGGCTAGCTGAGGGTGGAAGGGTGGAAGATAAGAGAAGGCCAATGTCTTAAGCAATTACTTTTGCTCAGTGTTTACAGTAGAGGAGGATGGGCCACTACTAGAAAGCAGAATCAAGGAGGTCACATGGGAGATATAGGAAATAGAAAGGGTGGAGATCACGAGTGACTGTAGGGAAAGGTTAGCAGCCCTTAGGGTAGACAAGGCCCCATGTCTGGATAGTCTGCACCTGTGTGTGCTTAGTAAACTTGCTTCTGAGCTGGCAGGGCCCTCATTCCAGCTCTTTACCAACTCACTGGAGTTGTCAGATTGGAGACCTGCAGATGCAGTCCCACTTCACAAAGGGGAAGACAAGGAGAATTTAGAACACTACAGACCGGTGTGCCTTACCTCCACTATGGGCAAACTGATGGAGACCATTGCGAAGGAAAGCCTTGTGGCATACTAAGAGGACAACAGGCAGCAGGATGGCAAGCAGCACAGGTTTGTGTTGGGAGATCATTTTAGACAAACCATTATGTGTTTTTTGACTGGGTCACTAGTGTTGTTAACAGAGGCCAGGCAGTGGATTTGCTGTACATTGACTTCAGCAAAGCCTTTGATTCCATGCCACACAGGAGGCTGCTAAAAAGCTGGAGGACTTAGGAGTAGAGAAGGGATTAGTCAAGGGGTGAGAAATTGAATAGGGGAAGGCGGCAGAGGGTGGTGGTTAACTGGCTCAAATTGGGGGATGGGCTCACAAGTGTGGTGCCACAGGGATCAATCCTGGGGCCTGTTCTATTTAATATATACATTAGTGACATAGAGGAATGTATACAGGGGGGATATGTGTTGCTTTGCTGATGACACAAAGCTCTGTGGCAGGGTAAACAGTGATGAAGTGGTAAGGGAGCTTCAGAGTGCTCTACAAAGGCTTGAGAGGCAATCAAGGGCCAGGCAGAGATTCAACAACAAGAAGTACAAGGTGATGCAGTAAGGGAATAAAAACCCATAGATGGAATACTGGATGGTAACAGTTAAGGTATCCACTTCAGCAGAGGAGAAGGATCTGTGAGTCCTCATCAGTGATGCACACAAGCAAACTAGCCAGTGCAATAAGGCCTACTGCAGTAGGATGCTGGGTGTATAGGGAGGGTTTTGACAATAGGAAGGTGGAGGTGATACTACCGTTATACAGACCACTGATGGGGCCTCACATAGAGTACTGTGTCCAGTGTTGGAGTTTTCACCTGAGAGAGGATATTGATAGGCTGAATTCAGTGCAGTGAAGGGTCACAAAAATGATTCAGGGCCCGCAGAGCAGATCTTATGAGGAACATCTGATATATAAAATGTTTTGTATGAATGTGAAACAAAACAACAGTAAGCAACTGATGAAAATCCTCAGGTTGCACCCACCTCTTTGGATTGCTATCCCCATTCATATATGTTTCCCTGGTATCTAGTGGCACCCCCCTCCGATAGCCATCCCCATCAAAGTATATATTTCCCCTGGTGTCTAGTGGCACCCCCCCGATTGCCCTCCATGGCATTCATATATGATTCCCTGGTGTCTAGTGGCACCCCAACCTCCAATAGCCATCCACATCTAAATTTATTGTTTTCCTGGTGTCTAGTGGCACCCCCCACCCTACAATACTGTCTTGCCTGCAATAAAGAAAACGTTCCCTCGTTTTTTTCTTTAACCTGTAAAAAAGAAAATGTTCCCTTGCCGATCCAACCCACTCTATCCAACCTCCCACTGAACACTGACCATTCCACACCCCCCACACACCTTCACTCACCTGAACAGGTTACAGGATGAAGATCCACTCTCTGATCGAAGACATGTCTTGCTGCTGGAACTGCCGACTGCAATATGAGAAACTAAAGTAATTGTGGTTCAATGTATTTCAATGCTGATTTCAACTTTGTGGTATAACTTTGCCATTTTTGCATATTTTGAGCTCAAATTTTCAACATGGTCTTTTTGGTACCCCACATCATGAACAATGTTGGTAGAATTATGCAAATCTGGCCAGAAAGGTGATTATGTGGTTGCTTGGCAAAATCACCTTTTGGACGAGATTTGAAAAGTTCCACTGCCATTACACTGAAATAAACGTGAGCATTGGGGTGGTGGTGCTACTCCAAAAATGGCATATATTTTGAATCTGGCAGAGTGCACTCACCCTTGCCATGGAGATGTTCAAACAAAGCAGTCCTGACACACAAAAGGTGTTTTAAAGCAGTATTTACTCTCCCATAATCATCAGAGAGGTCAGGAGAAACTAAGAAATGTTGCATTGCACTGCTATTTCCTGTATGTACACTGTCTGGCTTTGATGATTATGGGAGAGTAAATACTGCTTTAAAACACCTTTTATGTGTCAGGACTGCTTTGTTTGAACATTTTCGTGGCAAGGGTGAGTGCACTCCACCAGATTCAAAATATTTCCGCTGCCCTTGTTCATCAGGTGGGGTCATTAGAAGGGAATGTTGAAATGTTGGGGTCAAAATATGTAGAAATGCCAAAGTTATGTGCATGTGTTGACATTTTGCTATGCACCCTTGTAACTGGCAATTTTAAATATTTTGACTCAAAATTTTAAACATAGCCATCTTTTTACACCACCTCATCAACATGACAGCTGTCATTTTTCAAACCTTGACCAAACTGTGTTTTTGCACCTGTGGCACGCAATCACGTTTTGGCTGGGATTTCAAAATTTTCATTAGTGGATTTAAGAGGTGGGGTAATAAGAAGGCTATGCTGACAATTTCATTCCTGTTTTAATACAAATACAAGCGCATGGCCCTCTGGGCCTTGCACTTCCACAGCTACATATATGTACGCATCTAAGAAGGGATGTGAGTGTAGTGCTCTCTGGGCCCTGTGCTTTCACAGACAAATGAGTATACAACTATACTATCTCATAAAGTAAGGGATTTCTTTTTGATAATGCACTAGCTAGGGCTGAAGCAACAAAAGTAGGGAAATGTGGCATTAGGGTTTCCAACTCTAACACCCCACCCCCACCCTGCAGGTAGCAAAAGGCATGGCATGTGCCTTGGAGTTGTCAACCCTAACACTCACCCTATTCTCATACACTGTACCCATCTCAGCTTATTTACTCATGGAATGGGGTGAGCATTAGGGATGACAACCCCAAAGCACCCCCACACCTGTTGCTGCCTATAGGGTGGTGGTGTGGTGTTAGGGTTGGAAACTCTAACACCACTTTTCCCTACTTTTGTCACTTCAAACCTAACTAGTGCATTAACAAAGTTTTTGCAAATAAGATAGATAGATAGATAGATAGATAGATAGATAGATACTGTAGATAGATTTTCCTTGAAGTTCACAAACTGTAGTCTTTTTAAATAACTTTTTTGCTCTTATGTGATAGCTTTTTTTAATTTTTATAAAGTTTTAATATCTAAGTCTAGCTTTGCACTGTAATACCCTGTGGAGTAAACCTCATAAATTATATTTCTGGGGCCTGCACCAAGCTTGCTGTATGAAGAGATCCTTTTTATAACCTCTTGCCTTGCATATTTGTATTGTGTTGCATTACTGTTTCCTTTGAATCAAATTAAAACGGGTCTTTAATAAAGCTCTTTCCAAGTACTGTTATTAATTTTGTTCAAGTACACTTGTGTCTTGGAAACCATCTGAACTCCAGATGAGTGTATATTTTCTACTTGCTTCTGCTAGTTCTAATCACAGGATTTAGAGTAGATGAAGCCACAGCAGTCCTAAATTTACTGTGATAAACACGCATTTGCAGAGAAAAAAAAAAGATTTTTTTTTTTGTACTATCTCACATTTTTGTGGAGTCAGAGGTGGAAAGCAATGGTTATCCTTTGTGGAAATAAATGCAAGCTACCTGGAGTCATTAACTTCGACACTCCATTGGAGGTGTGTGTTTGTTCTTTTATGTGGTTTAAGAAGGCCAGTGGAGGCCAGCAGGGGAGAAAGGAGCATGCCTGCTCTAGCACATGGCAGGCAGCATGTTCATGCACTCTCAGGTTTGACTATTACCACATAGTCTCATGGAGGTGAGTGCTCCCATTTGAGACTGTATGTAGAGTACTTACATTGTTTCCTTCCTAGTTATTTTGTCTTTGCTGCTAATATTTCTAATATGTGGACAGTTATTATGTGGTGTGTACTAGCCTAATGTCCTAATGTAAAGTGTGTAAAGTGTATCTAGTACCAGCAGAGTATGAAAATTGGCTATTATGTGGGAGAAATAGAATTGCTAGGGGGTGGGGGCTATTGAAATCAAACACAATCCCTAGAATATTTTGTTTGCCTTAAAATAGTTAAATTAAGGAAATCTAAAGGGTTTAGGAATGAATTTGAGGGGGGAGACGGGAAGGTGGGTAGACAGAATAATATGTTATGAATAGAAATTAAAAGGGATGGGTCATATGAGGCACAATATAAAGAGACTAGGAGTACCAAGAATAGTTAAGACCATGAAAAAATGGCTGCCAGTAAAGATTTATTTTTGCTACTGTGTAATACAAAACTATGGGATGAAAACTGAATGTAATTCCACATAATACAGTGTGCATAAAAACGTAATAGTCCACTGGGAAGTTGCTGTTCCATAAATCTGCAGAGCTTAACACCAGAAAACTGACAAATCCTTCTCTTCATTTACACCCCCCGAGCCTGTAAAGTGCCGCACTTATTTATCATCGTATATCACATTTGAGGAGTTGCAAGTTCCAATCTCCTCCTCTAGCTGGTTCATGTATTTTCTCACCACCCCAAAACTTTAGAGTGGATGCATTGTGTCCTGTAGAGACAAAGTGCCTGGCAACACATGAGTTCACATCCTTTCCTGATACTGTATCATGCCTCTATTCTCTGATATCCTTTTCTTCAAAAGTCAGCTTGTCTTCCCCACATACTGTAACAGATATCACAAAGGCATGTAAGTAAAAACATCATGATTCGTGTCACACATAATGCTTTACTTCAATTGACAAACCTCTGATGTGTGCAAGGATTTGAACTCGGCCTTTTTATACATGACTGAACAGTGGGCACAATGTTTGCATTTGAAATTGCCCCGCTGTAGTGGTTCAGGTAAAAGGCTCTAGTCAGTTGTGGTCTCAGTCAACTGGTGGGTCATATGTAATAATTTATATTTCTGGCTAGACATTTTCTTTTATTAGATGAGGGGAATATTCCTGAATCAGTCACTACTCTTGTTTTTCAATCTCAAGTAGATGACAGTATTTGTTTAAAATGCTGTTTATGGCACTTATATTGCAGATACGCCTGGTAGACACTATCTTGTCTTCTTGCTCCTTGCTTTCTTTAAGTACCTCTTGTTTGCTGATGTTATCCACTCTGGTTATTGCATCTTGTACCACTTGTTGTAGCCTCGAGGGAAGAATCTGTTGCTGATCTTGTTCTCTTGATTATTTTCTGCTCAGTGCTGCAGTTTATTTTTGCTCTTAGTATTTGTGTTTATGGTTTATTTATTTACTTACTTAAAAACTGGTAACCTGGAAAGGCACACTGAGCCAAGGCTCATTTCTATGTGCGACTTGGTGGGAGGGAAAGGTGGAACAAGCCATGGACAATACAAGTATCAAAACATCAGATCAACAATATTATACAAAGATTAGAATAAATAATTAACAAATTTCCATGTGCAGAAATAAAGTGCAGAAAATGCCCAAACAGTACATAACAATTGGCAATAATAATAAAATACTAGGAGACTTCAACTTAAACTGGCTTCCCAACGAACCACAAAACAAAGGCATACTCAATACCTGCCAACTTAACCAAATCATTACACCAGCTAGGCTGAACCCTCAGTCAGGCAAAAATTCCTTGCTTGACTAGAATCTGGTAAAAAAGGTAAAAGAACTTTTGCTCTCGGGAACCTTGAGTGACTCAATCAGTGATCATTTAGCCACATATTGCCTTTGGCACAACAGTGCACCTAAAAACTCTCCACCAAGGCTGATTACCTACAGGAACTGCACTAACTTCAAAAAGGCATCTTTTCTGTTTGACTTGTCACTAATTGACTGGACCTACCTACAATAGACGCAACACAAGATGCAAATTCCGCCTTCATCACAAAATTTACAAAATTTACAACAGTACTGGATAACTACGCAAGCACAGGGTAAAGCACAAAAAATCTGACTGGCTCACATGGGATATTTGCAATCACATTTGCAAAAGAAATGACTCCTTGGACAAGTACAAGTAAACCAAACTTGTATCGGACTAGAACACATACAGACAACCAAGAAACAGATGCAAACAAGCAATACACCAGGCAAAAAGTCAGTATTTAAAAAAACAGCAAACTGCAAACTTAGGTGATCCTAAAAAGTTTTGGCAGACCATTAACTCTTTGCTGAACACCAAAGAACAATCCTCACCTATCTCAATTGACCTGGACGGAGACATCTGTGCTGATCCTCCTAACATAGTGCACCTCTTCAATGATTTCTTCTGCGATTTGAATAAATACAGGCCCCCATGGACACCCTGAAGCTAAATCTACTAAGGAAGTGGAGAACCTGAATTGGCCCAAGTTCCATCTCAAAAGAGTCACATGTTTGGAAGTTGTTAAATTAATTGCCTCCCTAAAAATAAACAAATCAGCTGGATCAGTTTGCTCCCAAAGTTCCTCAGACTTGCTGCCCCTCAGATAGCCCCACCCATAGCCAAAATCTTCAACCAATCTTTCATGACCTGGAGTACTGCGTGCAGTTCTGGCGTCCGTATCTGAAAAGGGACATTAAGTTACTGGAGGGAGTGCAGCGCAGGGCGACAAAGATGATCAAGGGTCTGGGGGGACTTATCATATGAGGGGAGGTTGAAGGAGTTGAACATGTACTCACTGGAGGAGAGGAGAGACAGGGGGGACATGATTGAAACCTTTAAATACATGAAAGGAATAAACAAGACAGGTACAGAGGGGCTGTTCAAAGTAAGGGAGGGGAGGGCCACCAGGGGCCATGATATGAGACTGGAGCGAGGAAGGTTCAGGAGGGAGATGAGGAGACACTTTTTTACAGAGAGGGTGGTGGCTGGGTGGAATGCGTTACCTGCAGAAGTGGTATGCAGTAGAACAGTGGACTGCTTCAAACGAGGATGGGACAGGACAAGGGGGAGGGTTAATGAAGGGGAAGGGTGGAAGGGAGGGGCAGCTGCAGAATAAGGGGTGCTAGCTGCACATTCGAGCAGACTTGATAGACCTCTAGGCCTTTATCTGCTGGCAAATTTCGTATGTTCGTATGTTCGTATGACCCACACCATACCTGACCTCTGGAAAACAGCTATACTTGTCCCGCTACACAAGAAAGGGAAGAAGACACTACTGGAAAACTACCACCCTATTTCTGTTTTGCCAGCTCTAGCAAACTGCATGAGAAAACAGTGCACACACAACTGACTGAATATCTTGAACAACACGATTTAATCTGCAAAGATCAACATGGGTTCAGGAGGTGTCATGGCACTGACACAGCCCTGGTCGAATTCACAAATGCAATCTATCGCACAACAGATAAGGGATTGTTGACGGGAGCTGTGTTCATGGATCTGACCAAGGCTTTTGATTTGGTCAACCACGATGTATTAACTAGCAAATTACTCGAACTTGGCAACGGATCACATGCTGTGGCCTGGTTCAGTGATTAGCCGAACCACAGAAAACAGAGGGTGAAAATCGGTAACGTGGTCTCAAGTACCAATGTAATTCACAGTGGGGTCCCTCAAGGCTCCATACTGGGACCTCTTCTGTTTTCAATCTTCATCAACAGTTTGCCAACAATCTGCAAACCCGTACATACTCTCCCCTATGCGGAAGATGTAGTTCTATAAATGCATAGCAAAGACATCAACAAAATCAATCAAGTACTGGGAAACAGCTTCACAAACCTGCAGAAATGGTTCATTCTAGAAAAAATAGTCCTGAACCTACGGAAAATCCAATCAATGTTGTTTGATTCTAACTACTATATGAAAAACGCAGCCCCCAAGTTCTGCATCAATGCAAATAATGGCAACGGCCTGGAAAAAGTCAACTGCTTTAAATATTTAGGAGTACACATAGACTCTGCCCTTACCTTTGATACCCACATTCAAAATACTACCAGTCTGCTTGGCCCAGTGGCCATGCCCCCCCCTTCTGCTAACCCCAGTCCATGTGATAATACAAAATTCCCCCATCCCCTGGTAGTTTAGTGGTCCCCTCTCCCTGAGCCCTGACCCATGTGATAATGAAAAAATTCCCCACATCCCTGGTAGTCTAATGGTTCCCCCTCCCCAGGTCCCAATCTGTGTGATAATGAAAAACTCCCCACATCTCTGATAGTCCAGTGCCCCCCAGCCCCGATCCCATTCATAAAACTCCCCATAAACCTGGTAGTGCAGAGATCACCCTCCCAAACCCCAGCCTACCTGTATTGATCATTCCAGACCATCCCTGGTGAGCTAGTGCCCCCACCATCGGCAGTGTCCCATCATTTCAACCCGACCCAGTCGGTGATTGGCACTGCTCCTCTTCCTCACTACCATAGCTAGCCACTGACTGAACTATACATACAGCATACAGTGCACACTCATTGGATGACCAATCAGCAATACGCGTATACTGTGTACTGTAGGCGGCTCCTGGTACAGTTCAGTCAGCAGCTGGCCATGGGCGGTGTGAGGAGGGCATGCCAGTTGCCAGCTTGGGGTTGGGGGGGGAGGGGGTTGGTGGGTCACTGCTCACTGGGGGGGTGGAGCCACTAGCCCACCAGGGACAGTCTGGAAAGACTGATGGGGCAGGTCAGAGTTCGGGAGGGGGGACCACTGCACTACCAAGTTTACAGGGATTTTTATGAATGGGATCATTGCTGATGGGGCACTAGATTACCAAGGATGTGGGGATTTTTTCATTATTACAGGGACCATGGCTCAGGAAGGGGGGGCCCACTAGACTACTAGGGAACAGGGCATGTTTTTTATTATCACACAGATCAGGATAGGCAGGGACTGCTAAACTGCCAGGGTACCAAGCCCTTGACAGTGGGCAGATGGGTCTACACGCTGTTAAGGGTTAGGTTTCAGAAGTGTTAAACTGCACTGCTGCTTGCTGCTGCTTGGAAAGTGACCTGGGGTAATCATATCAGATGACCTTAAGGTTGGCAAGCAATGTGAGAAGGTAGTAGGGAGGGCTGGGGGGATACTGGGATGTATAGGCAGAGGCATCACCAGCAGAAAACAGGAAGTTGTTATCCCTCTGTACAGACAGTTGGTGAGACCCCATCTGGAGTACTGCATCCAGTTCTGGAGACCCTATCTCCGCAAGGACATAGAGAGGATGGAGGCAGTTCAGAGGAGGGCAACTAAAATGGTGCAGGGTCTGCAAGAGAAGCCATATCAGGAGAGACTAACGGAGCTTAATATGTATACCCTTGAAGAAAGGAGGAAGGGGGGAACATGATAGAAACTTTTAAGTACTTCAGTGGAATCAACAAAGTCCAAGAGGGTAGCATCTTTCAGAAAAAGAGATGTGCAAGAACAAGGAAACACAATTTAAAGATAGAGGGGGCATGGCTCAGGGGTAATGTGAGGAAGTATTTTTTCACAGAGAGGGTGGTAGATGCTTGGAACAGCCTTGCTGATGAGGATGTGGGATCTAAAACTGTGGGAGAATTCAAGAATGCATGGGACAGACATAAGGCAATTCTTGTGGGGGGTAGGAAGAAATAGGTTGTTGGTTAACTAGGATCTGCAGCTTATCCAGTAGGTAGGGAAACGGACAGACTAGGTGGGCCAAGCAGTCCTTATCTGCCATCAAAGTCTATGTTTCTGTTTCTTGCAGCTGTTTAACACTTGTGAACACTTTCAATATTGTGCTGCACTGCATATGCATGGAGGAACTCTCATTTGCATAGGAGCAGCACAATACTGTGCATGATGGGGCTGTTAAGGGTGCCCCGTGCATATGTGACCTTGAATATGGGCATGCTCCCGACAGCTGGCACTATTCCAGGTTAGCACACCACAAACCCAGTTTGTGCCATGATAACATTTTGAAAATGGGGCCCCTTGACTCTAGTCTTGTCTTTTAAGGATTTGACATTGGGTGAATTCCTTTTGCTACCAAGAAAACTGCAACACAATATATTAGTTTATGTTGTACCTCTTAATGATATTTCCAAAATGAAATGCTGACCAGTTTGTATTGTTCTTTTTTATGTAATTAAATCTGCAGTAAAAACTGTAAAGTGGAATTACTGGTTTCAGGTGCAGGAATCTGTATGACTTTGGCTTACCACTCTGTACAGTACGTGTTGTGCAGTATATTTTTTCTTTTCCAAACAACTAGGTTTGTACCCCTACTTCTATTTTACAAATGGAAACTTCATAAATTAGTGCCCTCCCCAGACAAAAGGTATTCCCATTAGCATATTTTAGGTATTACATGATTTTTTTCATTTCCTTGAAATATACCTTTTTGTGCTTGTTAATATTGCCCCGTAACTTCCAATGTAAAGTCTGCTTCTATCTCACAGGCACCAACCCACTTCTGCTGCTCCTGCTAGGTAAATTAGTGTAGCTGGTCATTGCCATTAGTCTGTAATACTCATTAGCATAGAGGAAGCAAGATGGTATCTGACAAATAGCTATTGGCATGCCTTTACATCAAAAGTTATGACTTGGTATTAAACAAATGTAAAACGTATATTCCAACATACTGAACAAGTCATGTAATCTTACAATGCCTAAAACTCCTAACCCAGTGGATATCTATCAGTTGGGAAGGAAGCTCAAATGTGTGCAGTTTTCCTTAAGGCAGCTATTTCTATAGTGTTTTCAACATTTTGCTGGATTGAGCTGGACATTGTTCATTCTTTTAGAAGAATCATATATATGCAACTTTCTTTCAACCAGAGCACCAGCTGCTTTCCAAATGCCTCCTGATACCTTACATGTGCAAGAACAGCCCAGGGGACTGGAGCAGTTTGAGAGAGGATCACTTAAAGCAGCAGTTCCTGTTTGCTGTAATAAACAAGCATTTGTCAATGCTGAATGTTGCTTGCTTCTATGTGCTGTTTAGGTATTTGGAAGTCATTGGAGTGCAAATATTGAAAATTTTCGAACTTACGAGCGTGCGTAGGAACTGCGCAATGCACGCTCGTAAAACAGTCATTTTTAGGAATTTTTTCACCAAATTTTCAACATAGCCATTTTAAGACCTCTGCTCATGAACAGTGTCACTGTGATTTTGTTAATGTGTCCCATGCATTGAGTTTGCACACCGACTGCGCCATTGTGCGCTACATGGGCGGAAACACGTTTTGGGCAGGATGTGAAAAATGACAGCTGTACTGCTCATAAGGAGGTGTGGTAAAATGGCAATGTTGAAAATCTGGAGTGAAAATATTGAAAATTCACAAACTTACAAGCGCAGTGGAGGAACTGTGCAACGCACACTCATAAAACAGTCATTTTTAGGAATTTTTTCACCAAATTTTCAACACAGGCATTTTAAGACCTCTGCTCATGATCAGTGTCACTGTGATTTTCTTAATGTGTCCCATATATTGAGTTCGCACACCGACTGCGCCATTCTGCACTACATGGGCGGAAACACATTTTGGGTGAGATGTGAAAAATGACAGCTGTACTACTCATAAGAAAGTGTGGTAAAATGGCAATGTTGAAAATCTGGAGTGAAAATATTGAAATTTCGCGAACTTACGAGCCTGCATAGGAACTGCGCAACGCACACTCGTAAAACAGTCATTTTTTGGAATTTTGGCACCAAATTTTCAACATGGGGTTTTTGGGAACCCTTCTCATGAATGATGTCATGGTCATGGCAGTATTCAGGTCTGAAGGGTGATTTCACAGTCACTGCGTGAAATCACCCTTCGGACTCAAATAACGCCATGACAGTGACATCACTCATGACAAGGGGTCCTAAAAACCCCATGTTGAAATTCTGGTGCAAAAATTCCCAAAAATGCCTGAGATATGCAACAAAGTTGAAACCCCCCTATCTAGCCCATTATACAGCTTACCGGCATTTCTTCAGTTCGCGGTCGGCTTTGAGGAGTGCAGATGCTCCTCCCGTCCACCAAGATCGCCGCCCGGAGTCCGGAGGCATGGGGTGAGGGGGTTGTGGGGAGGCTGGGTGCGCAGTTGATGGGTGCGGGTTGTGGGGGGCTGGGAGACATGCCGGGACCGGTTGCTTTACAGGTTTCAAAAAAAAAAAGACGCCGTGGACATTTGCCACGCTGGGGTGGGGCTCCAGCGCGGCACAAGGATGTTGGGGGCGTTTCAGCCGATGGGAGATTGGGCACCCCTGCCGGCCATAGATTGCTTGCCACGCTGGGGTGGGCCTTGTAGCGTGGCACCTACCACTGGGATGTTTTTTCAGCCGACGGGATTGGGCACCCTACGGGCTATACAGTGCATGCGGGTTGCGACGCCTGGTGGGGGGAGCCAGCGTGAGCAGCCTTTATCGGTGCTCACTGAAGCGTAGCTCCCCTTTCAACTGGGGTGTACTGCATTTTGGAGCATGTCATAGACAGCTCCAAAATGCATTGGCTTACAGGGGCCGCGCCTGCCAGCACACTGACTGAATTGGAGGAGGAGGTGACACACCTCCGAAATCTCCGATGATGGCACTATGTTTCTTGCACATGCATGCAATTAACATAAAAACTGCACTGCTCTTTGATTCAGTAAGGTAGCATCTAGGCTCTTTCCTTAACTGTGCCACAGTAAACTAAAAATAACTTAGGCAAAATAGTTCATTTTTAACTGAGTTATTTTCATCAAATACTCATAACGATGGATGTGGCCCACTGACTCTGGACCAACTGTGGTAGATGTTCCTTTCAGCCATCTACTGTGACTGATCTAGAGTCAGTGGGGATGAAACAAAGCCATCATGTCAGAGAATCAGAAGAACAAAACGAAACTATAAATAAATGAGCTTGCACAAGCTATTTTTAATTTATGGTAGTGTGATTCGGTAAGGAAGCCTAGTCCCACCTTTAATTAATCTAAAAATGCAGTACCATATTTTTATATGGCTAACATGAACAAGTGCTCAACTTAATATGACCACATGGAACTCCCTCCACAAACAATTACAAGAATAAAACACTCCTGGAATATTTTTTGTTTGCATGTGGCAATCGATCAAGAGTTCTGATTTAATACTGAGGTTCTATTCCAGTAGTTCCCAGGACCAAGCACCCTCTCAGACCCTGAACATGCTGCCTCTGTGATGTACCCTAAGCTCCACTATCTCCGGACAAGGGAGCTGGATTGCAATGTACATTCAGGTTTCCCTTATGGGTGCACAATTTGCTTTTTTGGCACCACTAAGCAGGACTCAATCTGCACTTCTAATTCCAATCCATTTCCCAATTTCTGTCACATTATTAAGAGGCAATAGCATGACCGGCCCGGTGGCACTGAGGGTTGAGGCCCTGGATGCTACTCCTCACGCCACACTGGCGACCCGGGTTAGGACACAAGCCCAGGCCACCAGGGGTCAGTGGGGGGGGGATAAGGATTGCACATCCGGTAGACTGCTCTCCTATCCCTGGGGAGGGATGCAGGGAGTCATTGCTCTGCAGCGGCCCCTGGTGATGACCAGGGACACTGCTAGAGCTGGCATAGATACATGGGGGTGCGGCAGATGTTGGCACATACATGCCCTGATGTCATTGCATGCTCGTACTCCTGAGGCCAGAAAACCAGAAAAAAATGGAGCAGCACGGACCATGGCAGCTTGATAGCTGCACTCCACTGTCCGAAGATACCTGGATGGTGTGTGCCGCTAATAGTTCCTCGTCTGGCACGGGGGCAATGGAGGGTGCCTCTCTCGAAGGCAGAGCTGCATATGCCAGCTGGGCATGCAGACTTCAGGATCGGAGATGGAGCTGGAGTGGTGGCTGGAGTACAGGCAGGTCAGTGACTGCTCGGGGGAAAAATATGACATGATAAAAAAAAAAAAAGAGGCAATAGCACATTTTTTTTTCCTTTTTGGCCTTAAAAATATAACAATGAGATTTAAAAAGCTAAAGACAACCAAGTAATTGCCTATTTTTAATAATGATTTTTGTGCAACTGTTGGCCATTGATTTGACTCTGCCAAATAAATTTCAGCAGCCAGCTTGTAGCTGATGTCAACTTGTAACTGGTCTTGTCATGTGTTGCTCATGTTTCATATGAGATACTCCTAAAGGGACAACTGTTTGGTGATAGAGTTTTCTAGCGCAAGATCATTGATCCATTTTTGTGTTGCATGCAGAATTTCATTGACACATGTACCAGTTTTTGACACATGCTCACTTTTAATGCATGACCATTTATTTTTATGCATGCTGCCGTAAATAGTGGAAACTGATAGAAAAACTCAAGATTCTTTGAGAACAGGGCTGCTGAGTTTAAGTGCAATCTGGGCAGCTGCAGGCATAGGTGGGAAATGCATGTACGTCTCCAGCTGCTCCTTTTGAAGGCTCCCAACTCAGAAATTGTCTAGATTAAGTATACTTGTTTGAATGTTCAAATCAGCATAATCTATCTGGAATTAGTGTCCATAACAATGGCAGGGGATAAAGTTATTTAAATGCTGAAATAAAGCTAATATTTTTAAAGCTGCCTACATTGATCTTCACGTTATATACAGCAAATTAAGATGCATGACTTACATACTTACTGTACTAGTACTTACATGTACTTTACGAACATGGCAAAATAATGCAACTAAACCTAGCATTAAATGGCACTGCAATTGTCAACTTCTCATTTGAGTGAAATGATTATGCAACAGACTGCCATCTCAGAAATTAGAGGCGGAACACCCACAGCCACTTTGAGGCACTTTGGCATGTTAGTGAAGGTTAGATTTAACTTTGGTCAACACCATTCCCATACAATACAGAACTTACTACTAAAATTAAAATAAATATTTTTCAAATTATAGATAAACTAAAGGTGTTGAAAACTGGGGAGGTTTTGGTTTTGCCAAATCACCTCTGGTTTTGGTTCTGGTTTTTGTTTTGGATTCATGGCCAATATATATTCAATATAAAATGTGGCCTTTACCTTCATTTTAAAGTACTATATAAAGGAAAATAGGTTAAAGTCTGTAGAAAAATAGTTTAATAGCATAGCAGCTAGCAAGGCCCAGCTGTTAGTAAGTTCACAGGAAACTGTGTATCTTGTAAGGTATTTTGAGCCAGTGCTAAAGTTGAATAAGCACATAATTTCATTTGCTTGCAGTCTAACTACCTAGCAATAAATGGCAGGAGGCAAGACACACTAAATACTGGGACATTCTGTAGGCTGAGGCAATGTAACAGTTGAGTATTTATTTATTTATTTATTGAAAATGTTTCACCAGGAAAGGCACACTTAGCAACAAGATGCTCGTCTCCCGGTGCGACCTGAGGGAGGGGAGGGGTTACAGAAGAGGCAGGTATACATACAATAGTTGAGATTAGCAGCAGAGCCATACAGATAACATTCAGTTCGGAGGGATTACTTTTGAGTTTATTACATAAGGAGAACAGTACAAAACATAATCATCAAGGACATGGTATACATATCATGCGTACATATCAAAGCAAGTACAGTACAGAACATGGTCATCAGAGACAGGGTAAACATATCATGGGTACTCAACGAGGCAGTACATGAGCTACATAAGTGCGAGTAACAAGACTAAGGTGCCAGAATCAGAACTTGTGTGCCAGTAGCAGGACTTGAGCTGCTGGTCAGGCGCTAAAGGGTGACGGGGGATGGAAAGCTTTCAAGGGGGGGAGGTCGGGGCAGTTTCTATTTGGAGCAAGGAAGTTAGTGAGGGCAAAGGATAGGGAGCGTTTGGATGAGGAATGGTGGATCTGGGCTGGCAGGCCATTCCAGAGTTTAGGGAATAGGTAAAAGAAGGCCGATTGTCCGGTGGTGGTCCTTCGGTGGGGGATGACTAAAAGCCTAGTGTCAGTGGACCTGAGGGTGTGAGTGGGGGTAGGTGGGGAAGATAGGGAGGATAAGAGGTAGGGTGGGAGGGAGCTGAGCCAGAAGTTGAAAGTGAATTTAATACTACGGATTAGGCACTGGTTGCTCAAGGATAGCAGGGCCAGTGAACGGTAGAGTTCGCAGTGATGTGAGTGGGTGGGGGCATCAAGGGTAAAGCTGCAGAACACATTAAAGAGGGGGTCAAGTTTGGCTAGGGTGGTCTTTGAGGCAGAACTGTAGATGACATCACAGTAGTCGAAGTTGGGAAGAATCATTTTCAGGACTAAATCACGTCTGACAGGGAGCGGGAGACTAGTGCGGTTCCTGTAGAGGGCACCAAGTTTCGGGCACAGTTTAGAGATGATAGCATCCACTTGTGTGGAAAAGGAGAGGTGACAATCGAGCCAAACCCTGAGGTACCTGAAGGAGGGCACTTCATCAATTTCGATGTTGTTTAGGGTATGGAAGATAAGAGGGGGGGTAAGCTTGAATAAACGCTGTCTAGTGCCAAAAGACATAGAGACAGTTTTCTTGACATTTAGGGAGAGTTGATTGGTATTGAACTAGTGCTGGATTTTGTTGAAGTCCATTTGAAGTTTGGAAGTGAGTTCTTCATGTGTCTGGCCAGAGGTAAAGAGGACCGTGTCGTCTGAGTACATGTGGATCACAGTAGAGGAGCAAGAAATTGGTAGATCATTTAGAAGGATGGAGAAGAGGATGGGGCCAAGAACTGAGCCTTGGGGAATGCCGGTGGTGATGGGGAGAGGGGTGGGAGGTGTGGTCTGTTATTTTAGTGGATTGAATTTTATTTAGTAGGTAGGCACTGAACCAGTTGGTGGCGGACTCTGCTAGCCCTGCCCCTGATAGGCGGGATAGTAAGAGAGAATGGGATACCATATCAAAAGCTTTAGCTAGGTCAATGAAAATAGTGGCAGTGATTAGCCCTTTATCCATCCCAGTGAGGATGGAGTCTGTGAGTCTTAGTAGGGAGGAGGTGGTAGAGTGGTGTTTTCGGAACCTGGACTGAAATGGGGTTAAGAAGTTGGTTTCTGAGAGAAAGTGGGAGAGCTGGGATAGCACTAGGTGTTCCTGAAGTTTGGCAAAGGCGGGGAGGAGGGAGATGGGATGGTAGCTAGTAGTGGAGGAAGGGTCGCCACCTTTAGGAAGGGGTAGGACAGTGGCATGCTTCCATTTGGAGGGAAGGGACTCAGTGGTGAAGGATAGATTTAGTAGGGCGGCGAGGGGAGTAGCGATGGCAGAGGCCGATAGGAAGAGGAGTTTGTTGTCGAGACCGTCTGGGAATTTACCTTTGGAGGTTCAGGGAGTAAAGAACATCTAGGGTTTCGGTGGGGGAGATGGGTCTGAAGGAAAAGGGGTTTTTACCAGCTGGGAGGAGGTAGATGACTGGCGGGCCGGTGTAGCTATAGATGTATGGGGGGTGGATGTGGTAGTAGGAGGTAGGGAGTCGAGGAGGGCCAAGATGCAAGTAGTGAAAGGAGTTAGACTCAGAGGCTACCTTAAGGGGGTCGGAGAGGAGACTCCCTTGGGCGAGGAGGAGGGGTGGGGGGCTTGCTGTTTGGGGGGAGAAAAGGGAGTTAATGACTTTCCAGAATTTTGAAGGTCTCCCAAGATTTGCCTTTAGGGTGTTTTTGAAATATTCAGCCTTAGCTAGGCAGATGGCTTTGTGCACTTGTTTCGGAGCATGCGGTAGGTGATAAAGTTGACTGGGAGGAGCGTGGCTTTGTAGTTACACCAGGCCTTGTCACGGGCTTGTTGGTAAGCTATCAGCTCAGGGGATATCCAGGGTAGGTGAGACCCAAGGACTCTGGCCCGGCGCAGGGGGGCATGTTTGTTCCAGGCGGAGAGGACGGTGTTCTGAAAATGCATAAGGGCTGAATCCATACTAGAGCAGCTTGAGCTTGGGACCCAATTTGAGTGAGATAAGTCTTCCAGGAGGGGGGGGAGGTTGAGGGATTTGTATGACCGTTGGAATATAAATTTGGGAGGGGATTTAATTCTGTGAATTTTGCAGACCAAGTAGATTAGGTGGTGGTCACTAATGGAATCAGGGAGGAGGCCAGAACTGATGACGCGGTGAGGGTGGGATGTAAGCGCCCAGTCTACTAGGGAGTGATTACCGGACTTATGGTTAGAGTGTGTGGGTTCTGTAATGGTTTGGCTAAGGTTAAGAGCGGTGATCTCAGTTTGGGTTTTGTTAAATGTGGGTGCTAGCCAGTTGTGGTTAAAATCACCCATGATAAATAGTTCACCTGACTGGGCTAGAGATGAGAGTTGGCACAGTAGGTCAGTGACTATTGTGGTAGGTGTGACTGGGCAACAGTAGATACCTGTCACAAAGATAGGTGATGAGGAGGGAAGGGACAGTTTTACCATGATAGGCTCATAGGCTTTGGGTTCAGTTTTTGTAAGAGAGGCTGAGAAGTCGAGGGCTGATCTGATGTAGATAGCCACCCCTCCACCTCTGGAGGGATGGTCTTGCCATGTGATAGTGAATCCTGGAATGGCAATGGTATTATCTTGTAAACTGGAGTTTAGCCAGGTTTCAGATAGGATGATTATGTCAGGGGTGTGGTGGGTGGCTAGGACCTGAAGCTGATCGAGCTTAGGGGCTAGGCTTTGAATATTTAGATGGAGAAGGTATAAGCCTCAGGGGAGGCAGCCTGGATGAGTGTCAGTGGCGGCCTTGGCTGAGGAGTTAGGTAAGGGGTGGTCTGGGCCTGTGGGTAGGGTTGGGCCAGGGTTAGGGTGTATATCCCCTGCAGCCAGAAGGATTGGGGCGATGGTTAGGTGGCAGCATGGAACACGGAGAGACCGGGGTTTTGCCATGTGCTGGCTGGGGGTGCCAGTAGGGAGTGCTGAGTGGAGGGAGAGGGGACAGGAGTGGGAGAGAGTGACCAGAAGGCAGCTGAAGGAACAGACTGAGGAGGAAAGTGGTGTGGGGAAATGGGACCAGGAGACAGCTGGGAGGGATGATGTGGACTTAAAAGGGGCATGTGTAGGATGGGTCAGGATAGGCCGTGGGGGGGTGTTGGGTAGGTGCTTGGAGGGGGAGTTAAAATGGGAAGGGACAGTAAAATGGGGGAGATCAGAAGTATAAGGGATGTTGATGGGATCATTTTACCAGGTCTGGGGAGGAGGTGCCCTGGCATGGTGCCTTGGTAGTAGCTGGGTGGAGTTAAAAGTATCCTGGTTGTCCCTCAGATAGTGTAGATACCACTTTGGAGTAGTGGTACTGTTGCAGACTCTGGTGTACAGGGTACAAGGTTCAAGACCCTGTCAGGGCAGTTGAAATAGGACCTGGCTGGGAGCAGGGATCAGGTTGTGGGTGCCTTAAAGTGGGCTGGATTTGGGCCAGAAAACAGGGTTGAAATAGTGACTCCTAGTGGTCAATTGGGTAGTGACAGGTTGGGTGTGGGACAGTCAAATAGGACAGGGGTTGTGAGTAGGGCTAGCCAGGTGGTAGGGCGAGGGTATGGCGTGGGTGGAGGCAGGGGTAGGAGTGAGGGGAGAAGTAGCCTAGGCAGGTAGTGAGAAAAGTAGCCTAAGAAGGTAGAGAGGTTACAGGAAGCAGGAAGGGATTCTGGTGGGGAGTCTGGGGTGGGAAGGACAGAGGGTCCCTCTTAGTATAGCAGTATAGCCTGGCACTATAGCCTAAAGGTTAGAGTAATGAGCCTTAGTCCAGCCGACCTGGGTTTGATTTCCCACAACCTCCACTTGCATATTCTGTGACTCTGAGCAAGTCACTACTTAACCACCCCAGTGCTCCAGGGTTACCTGTGGAAACAGGAACTTGTGCCTAGTGGGCCTTACCTGGTTATCAAAGAATAACACACACACCCCAGAGCTCCAGGGTCACCTGTGGAAACAGGAACTTGTGCCTAGTGGGCCTTACCTGGTTTTCAAAGAATAACATGCACACACACAAATGTAACCCCTGGCTACCTTGTTTAGTCCATTAAGCAAGGTGTGCTCTGTTAACAAAAGTGACTTGGGAACTGAAGAAGGGCAACAGGGGAGGAGGACACAGTAAACAAGATGCGATGGCCTGAGAGGAGAATTTTTTGTTAACGGTAGCAGTATACACACATAACATATATTGGATAATCTCACCCACCCTTTTGAACTGAAGTTTTTTTTTCTTTATAAGCAGACTTTGTTGTTTATGTTGCCAGTGTGACAGGGTTGAATAAGATCCTGTTCCATTTGTTATGCAGAAAGAGTTAAATGCAAGGATCTGTTCTATTCTTTCATTTTCTGTCTCTCGTCTGTCTGATTGGGCAACCAATGTTCTCAAGAGACCTAGGAACTGATCACTTTGATGGTCTCATGATTCTCCACCTCTCACTATCTCTCTGCTTTCATTTGTTGTTTCTGTCTTTTCTTCACCCAATCACATCTGCAGTTATAAAAATATATGTAAATTTTTACGTGAAACTGGGATCTCTTGGTTTGAAATGTATATAGTTATCCTGTTCAAATGATTGTGAAAAGCCATTTGGAATTTAGGGTGTTAAACTAAGATGCAGTTTGAGCTCCTCTCGGGCTGGTTTGCAAACTCTTTTGCAGAGCTGTCAGCAGGAGGTCAGCTTGGGACACTGTTCTGTCTGCAGGCCTGCTCTGCAAAGAAACCGACAAGAACTCTGATACATTTTGTGAGAAACAGGATGTCTCCTGAACGAGCTCAGGATCAAGAAGTTAATTGTCAAGCAAAGACTTGTTATAAAAAGTGCAGCAATATTTTTGCTAGAGACACTTTTTGGAAACTGAAAAGAAACCATCAGATGAAGGAATTTTGTTTTCTCTGTTTGTACTACCTTTGTATTTAACTATCCTGAACATGCTTTTTATTTTTATTCTATTATTGTTGATAATAATAAATTGCTAGTTGTGAATTTTGTAACTGCTCCTGGTTTTCCTGTACTTCCTGACGTATGCCTCAATGACAGTTGGCATCAGACTAAGTGGGATTTACACTGTGCACACTCTAAGCCAGGAGTTTTGTGCATGGGTACTAGATCTGGTACTAGGGAAGCATAGAAGATGTATGGATTCTGCAGCAGCAAGCCCAGGAGTGCTCACCAGGAAAATGGCAGCCAAACTAGAAGCAGAAACAAAAGTCCAAACTGAGACTATACAACCAGAACCAGTGATGGAAGAAGAAGAACAGGCAGGGACATAACCTGAACGCCTGCCTGCCTTCTTCAAATGGTGGACTATACAACAAAGAGCAGGTCTGACAAGTGTGGCCAGACAAGAATCCATCAGAGGTATGTCAGGAATAGGCATGACCACCAAACAGATGGCGGATGGTTGTTCCCACCAAATGTTGGATGCAGGTGGCACAGTGGACACACACTGATCACAGTGGGAGGCATCTAAGTAAGAGGGAAACCTCTGCAAACCTTCTGCCTCATTTGTACTGGACAGAAGTCTACAGGCAAGTAACGACCTACTGTAAAGTCTACAGTGCCTTCCAGTTAATGTTGGCTGTAGGCCTCAAAGAGAAGGGTGCAGTTACAGTGCTGAAAAAAAAGCCTTTACTTCCCAGAGACCAGGAGAAGCAGAAGGACCACAAAGGAAGACCACCTGGGGAAAGAGGTGGCATTCTGGGAAAATATGTATATTTCTTCCAGGGCTGGGAGAGACATAAAGAAAAAAGATTATCAGGAAACAAACAGTGTAATGGGTTTGCTGCAATGCTGATGGCTAAACTGATAAATTAGAAACATCAGGAATTAAGAATTATGAAGGTTGAACAAATGTGTGTGCTTAGACTGAAGTGTTTGCTGTAATGGTTGCTATGGAAAAAAGATACTGCATATGCACAGACCTGAAAAAGGTTATAAAGTAATGCTGGAAGAGAATTAGCAGAAAGTTTTGGAAACCTATTTTTTAAAAACAGGTTCCCTCTTAAAGAGAGGGGTACGTGAAAGGGTTGAATAAGACTCTGTCAGATTTGTTATGCAGAAAGAGTAAAATGCAAGAATATGTTCTATCCTCTCCATTTCTGTCTCTTGCCTGTCTGGTTGTGCAACCAAATGTTCTTGTGAGACCTAGAAACTGATCACTCTCATGGTCTCACAATCGTTCACCTCTTACTATATCTCTGCATTCACTTGCTGTTTCTGCCTTTTCTTCTCCCTTGCATATCTGTGGTTATAAAAACATATGTGAATCTTTATGTGACACTAGGATCCCTTGGTTTGAAATGTATATAGTTATACTGTTGAAATGATTGCAAAAAGCTATTTGGAATTTAAGGGGTTTAACTGAGCTGCAGTTTGAACTCCTCTTAGGCTTGTTTGCAAACTCTTTTGCAGAGCTGTCAGCAGGAGGCCAGTTTGGGACACGATATTATTTGCAAGCCTGCTCTGCCAATAAACTGACAAGAACTCTGATACATTTTATGAGAAACAGGATATCTCCTTAACAAGCTCAGGATGAAGAAGTTAATTGTTTATTATAAAAAGAGCAGCAATATTTTTGCTAGAAAGACTTCTTGGAAACTGGAAAGAAACCCTCAGATGAAGGACTTTTTTCTCTGTTTGTACTGCCTTTGTACTTCGCTATCCTGAGCTGTTTTATTTTTTTTTATTTTTATTCTATTGTTACTGATAATAATAAAATGCTATTTGTGAATTTTGTAACTGCTCCTGGTTTTCTTATACTTCCTGACATATGCTTTGATGACAGCCAGCATTTTTTTAACTCAATTAGGATGTGCATGCATGCTACAATTTTTAAATTTATTTATTAATTTTTTTGTTAGTACAATGTTATGAAAAGAAAACCAACTGGTAATTATGTAAACAGACTAAGCTAGCATTGTAAAAGAGCATGTACACAAAGAGAGTATAATGGATTGACCCTCCCACTCACTATTTAGAAAGTGATTTTTTTTTTGATAAGCCGACTTTGTTGTTTGTGTTGCCAGAGATGGGCCCCCACAGTTTTGGCAATTTTTTTACTCAGTTAAGATGCAAATGCACAGTACATTTTTTAATTTTTTTTTTGTAGTATAATGCCATGAAAACTAAATGTAATTATGTATTCAGACTGAGGTAGCATTGTGATTTGTGAAAGAGAATATTCACTTTTATGTAGTGTTTGTAATTTATTTTTCTTTCATAGATGACTATCGATTCAAGAGCAGCGGATCAGTCAGAACTCAGAATGGGGTCAGATGTTATCCAAGAAAGAGACTTAGTACATAACTGGAATACATCTACCAGAAATCAATACAGTCACTTAAAAATTTAAGTTAACCTTACAAATAAAAGATTGAAGAAAAAATGTGTGTGAAATTCTTTCATATGTTCCATAGAGTCAGAGAGTAGTTCCTAGCTTTTGTAGTCTTGCTAGACAGCAGTTTAGTGGAAGAAACAAAATGGTGACTGGCATGAGACAGGATAAAAATGACAGGAGAAACCGGCTAATGCAACATTCCCTTTGCCCCAGTACTGTGCCAGTAGTACTATATTCTTCTTCAAAATCACTGCCAATAGGCTCATCAAATCATCACTACTGTTTGAACAGTGTTTTAGAAGTGCACCAGAGTATTCTGCAAATACACCATAGTTTAATTTAATAAAAATTAGAATTTGAACATTTTCTGGAAAAAGTTTTCTCCTCTTAGTACTAGCAACATAGCCAGCAGTGCTAAATATTCTTTCTGAATAGACACTTGTTCCTGGGCAACTTAAATAGTAAAAGGCCACTTTTTATAATGCTGGCCAGACCACACCCCTTTTTATGCCAATACTGAAGTGGGTCATCTCGAACATTTATCTTTCTGGGATCCTATAAGAAGTCATTTGCCATACTGCTTGCTGAGTAGCTTGTGATGGAAAAAGTAACAGCACTGTCTTTCTCTGTGTTATCCAGTCCTGCCCAAATGTTGACCATACAAATTACCCCAGGGTTCCAACTCATAATGCATGGCTATTCTTATTTTTCTGCCTTCACTTGGATCTGTTTCTTGGAAGCAAACATGGGTATTTTTCATGATTAGCAGCTGCAGCACTTCTTGCTGGAGTTTCTGTTGTCATTTATAGATCAACTTTATTAATGAGCAGTTCTTTATAATGGTGGAGGTCTATGCTACCAGATTGGAGAAGATCTGGCAAACTGGTTTTGAAATATGGATCCAACATTGTTGCTATCACATAATGTTCACATTCCAAAATCATGGCAATCCCGTGGTCCGTTTCCAAACACAGACAGCTTTTCAGCATGAGTCACACCTGTGCTTGCACCTTGCTCTTCAAATGTTTCTCTAAATCTTTTCAGTCTTGCCAGCACTTGCTTCATATGTGGCTTCCTCAAATGGCTGTAACAGCTGACATAAATATGATATAAGATTCTACTGCCCAGAGGTGAGTGTAACATCCCCTTTCCCTACTGCATGGTCCATGGTGTACTAGTACACTGCTTTGTGTTGTTCTTGGAGCCTCTATAACATATAAAAGGTGGAGTTCCACCTAGTGGCAACTTCTTGTATTAGCTGGTGAATTGGTAAATTATTCTGTTTCTGCAGTTCTCACAAAATTTTACAAGCTTTTGCAGAGCAGTTGGTCAACTGGGTGGCAAACTGGTTGACGGACAGAAAACAGAGAGTGGTGGTAAATGGTATGCAGTCAGAAGAGATGCAAGTCACAAGTGGGGTACCTCAGGGATCAGTCATCAGTAACATTGCAGATGCACTAGAGGTCGAGGCGTGTCTGTTTGCAGATGACATCAAGATCTGCAACAGAGTAGATGATCCAGATGGGGTGGGTAGAATGAGAAGAGATCTGGATAAACTAGCAAAATGGTCGGAAAAGTGGCAACTGAGATTTAATACAAAGAAGTGCAAGATCATGCACATAGGAAAGAGAAACCCTGAAGCCACCTATAGGATGGGAGGAGAGTTGCTGTCAGTCACAAAGGAAGAAAGAGACTTCGGCATCATCATCACTGATGACCTGAAATCATCCAAGCAGACCTCTAAAGCAGTAGGTAAGGCTAGGGGGATGCTAGGGTGTATTAGTAGGGGTATCACAAGTCTTAAGAGGGAGGTAATAATCCCTCTTTACAAGACACTGGTTAGGCCCCATCTGGAGTACTGCGTGCAGTACTGAAGGCCACACCTTCACAAGGACATTAACCAAATTGAGGCAGTCCAGAGAAGGGCAACCAAAATGGTGCAGGGACTGCATCAGAAGACATATGAGGACAGATTAACAGAGCTCAATATGTATACCCTACAGCAAAGGAGGGAGAGAGGTGATATGATCAAAACATTCAAACACCTTAAGGGCATTAACAAGGTGAAAGAGTCTAACATGTTTCAATATAAGAAAAAGAGCAGGACAAGAAGACACAGCATGAGATTAGAGGGAGGCTGATTAAGGGGTAATGTGAGGAAGTTCTTTTTCACAGAAAGAGTGGATGCATGGAACGGCCTACCTCAGGAAGTGGTGGCTATGAATACAGTGCAGGGCTTCAAACAGGCATGGGATAGGCATAAGGCAGCAATACAGATGAGTATGAATAGATAGGCCACTGACAGCAAAGGACGATGGCACATTTATAAGGTAGAAAAAGAAATGGGCAGACTGGATTGGCCTTGTGGTCCTTATCTGCCATCAACTTCTATGTTTCTATGTTTCAGAGTGCCTATTCTGCATATTCTGCATACTCCTGTTTTCACTGAGGAAGTCCTGTACCACTAGTGTGAGTGTATGTGCAAAACATGGTAAATGCAGAAACCCACCATCCTTTAATGCTTTCACAATGTTAGCTCCATTGTCTGCAACCACAAATCCTGGGGAAAGGCCATTGGGGAAAGCCATTCTGAGAAGTGTTTCTTTAGCTCCTGTAAGATGCTCACAACAGTGTGATTTTCTTTGTCAAAGCTTGTAATACAGAAAGCAGCCTGTTTGTGAGGATTCTCTTGGTCCCTGGCACTGCCAGAGGCTGTTGCAGAAGAAAATCATACCCAGTGAGTGGTGACAGTCATGTAGTCTACTGTTTTATGACTGGTCCACATATCTGTTGTATGTACTTTTTCAACAGCTGATGACTTCAATGCACTGTTTACCCTCTGGTGCAGTTCCCTATAAAGAGCTGGCACAGTCTTTCTGGAGAAATATGTCCATGATGGCAGCTGATATCGAGGGACAGCTAGTTTCATCACATCCCAAAAACCAGCAGAGTCAGCTATAGAAAATGGGCAAATGTCCAGTGCAATCATTGTGGATACTGTTTTATTTAACTGCTGATCAGCTGGATGGCTTTGGTCATATTTAGTTTTACGTTCAAAAGCCTGCTGTTATGTTGAATGTTTCTGATTTGTGACTGGCACACTAAAAAAGGCTGGAGGGGAGAGAGAGAAGAACTCATTCTGTATTTAGTTGAGGAGCTTGCTGATTCTGATAAAGACCTAGCGGTTAAAGGGGGTGATGCAGTTAATGTCCTGCTCAGTGTTTGAGGGGTTTTATGTTGTATATGGAAAAGGTTAGCTACAGTATATCACCAGTGTGAGTACCAGTAGTAACCTATGCGACATCCTCTACCATGTCACCTTGTGACTTATTCCTGGCCCACTGAAGTGGATGTATTCTCTGCAAGTGTCTTATTAAAATTACTAGCCAGTCTTCCTCTGCTGAAAGAGGCCTTACATAAAGAGCATATTGCACACATGCTGTTCTTTGGATCAAGGTAAAAAAACCTCCAAATGGAAGAGGATACCTTTTTCATTTTTGTCCCTGCAATTGCAGCTTCTGAATTATCATCTGGCGTGTCTATGTTAATTTCTATATTTTGATTATTTTCCTCAATGCCCTCACTAAATGATTATGTGTGAAGCCTGCCCTCAAAAGTGGAGACAGGCATAACTTCCTTTTCACTGGCCCCTAATGACTTTTCCTCTGATAACCTTTTCCCATATTTTTTGGTTTGACTCTCACAGGTTCCTCTGGCTCTGAGACCTCATCATCAGGGTCCCCATTATGAACTGCCTGTGTTTTCAGGAATGTACTTCTTGTCACTGCTATCCCCATGGTCTGACTCTGAGGAATGAGAAATTGTAGAATCTTAAGAAAGTGGCACAAAGTATGTATGTGTGCTTATTCTTTCCTTTCCATTACGTGTAGTGCCTGCAGCTGCCTTTATTTTTAGTAATAACTGAATCTGCTTTTCTTAGTTGCTGGTTCAGCACCCAAGCTTTTCTTGCTGCCTTTTACTTGGCCAGTATGTGTTAACTGGGTATCACCTGCAGCAGCAGATGAACATGATGGGATCTCAGAACACAAGGACTTGGAGCATGAGGAAGCTTCAATCAGTAAAGAAGAGGATGCACCTACTGCAATAGACAAAACACTTTTTGTGACTATTTTTTTTCTTCTGAATTGCTGTCTTTGTCTTGGAAACTTGTTTCAGAGGCCTAGTCCCATCCATTATTATTTTAATAGCAGTTGCCGATCACTGATTAAGCCAGCTCCCTTCCAAGAAAAACCCCAGTACTTAACTGTACTACCATCCTTGGTCACCTTGTGAAAATAGGTGGCAATGATAATGAGTAGTTAGTGCACGTCTCAAGTAGAGATGTTGCAAAATTAAATTGCCGGCAAAATTGCCTCAAAATCTGCAATTTCACCATGTGAAACATGAATTCTGCCATTCCATGGAATTTTTTGCCGGGTATGAAGTTGCGAAATTTCACCCTCAGAACTAGGTATTTTGCCACGAAATGCACAATTTCACCCGAAATGGCAAAATTTCAACCGAATGTTGTCATTTTGTGGGCAAAGTTTCACATTTCATGGGTGAAATTTCACAATCCATGGGTGAAATTTCACATTTCTCACCCACAAAATATTTTGCGGAATGGCGGAATTTCACGAAATGTTTCACGTAATGAAATTTTGCAATTTTGCACATCTCTAGTCTAAAGACAAAGTATGAATATGAACTGGTTAACTAGCAAGACTACAATTTGGGGCTACTATACAGCTGCCAAGAGTTGCCCCCTCCCTCCAAAAAGGTTTTGCATGTGATGCAAGCCTTTATTTGACAGGACAACAAAAAATAATATGGTTCTCCTGTCCCTGTTCTGACTCCTGATTGTGTAGAAAATGGCTGGTGACACAGCAGACAGAAGCTACTCTACTACCAGGCTGCCCCTTCCCTCCAAAATGTTTCACATGTCATGCAAGTCTTTATTTGACAGGACTACACACAAAAAAATATGGTCCTGTCCCTGTCCCAACCCTGTTTGTGTAGGAAATGGCTGGTGACACTGCAGAGGCTAATCAACTGCTGGACTGCCCCCTCCCTTCAAAATATTTCACATGTGACAATCACACTTCATTTTAGAGGACTACACAAAAAATAATTTGGTCCTTCTACCCCTGTCCTGGCTCCTGCTTATGTGGAAAATGATTGGTGACACTGCAGACAAAGGCTACTCAACTGCCAGGCTGCCCCCTCCCTCCAAAACATTTCACACATGACAATCACACAACATCTTTATTTGACAGGACTACACACAAAACAATATGGTCCTCCTGTCCCTGTCCCAACTCCTGCTTGTGTAGGAAATGGCTGGTGACACTGCAGACAGAAGTTACTCTGCAGCCCCCTCCCTTCAAAATGCTTCACACATGACAATCACACTTTATTTTAAAGGACTACACAAAAAGAAAATATATGGTCTCCCTGTCCCTCTCTCAGCTCCTGCTTGTGTGGAAAATAGCTGGTGACACTGCAGACAGAGGCTACTCAACTGCTGGGTTGCCCTCTCCCTCCAGGACATTTTGCATGTGACAATCACACAACCCCTTTATGTGACAGGACTACACACCAAAAATATGGTCCTGTCCCTGTCCCGACTCCTGCTTGTGTGGGAAAGGGCTGGTGAAACTGCAGACAGAGGCTACTCAACTGCTTGGCTGCCCCCTCTCCAAAACATTTCACACATGATGCAAGCCTTTATTTGACAAGACTACACAAAAAATATATGGTCCTATCCCTGTCCTGACCTCTGCTTGAGTGGGAAATGGCTGGTGATACTGCTGACAGAGGCTGCTCAGCTGCTGGGCTGCCCCTCCCTCCGAAACATTTCACATGTGACACATGCCTTTATTTTACAGGACTAGACAAAAGAAATGGTCCTGTCTGACTCCTGCATGTGTGAGAAATAGCTGGTGACACTGTTCTGACAGAACTTTGGGGTGGTTACATGAGTGACTTCCTCAGCATCTCACAGTATGCCAAATTTGTATCCCATCTCAGGTCTGCTGAATAAGCTCAGTCACTGCTCTACTCTCAGCTTGCTTTTTTTATTTTCTTCTTTGGTAATCAAGTAAGGCCCACTAGGTACAGGTGCCTGTTTTTAGGGGAAAACTGGGAGCACCGGGGAGGTTAAGTTAAGTGACTTTCTCAGAGTCAGACAGTATGCAAGTGGAGGTTGTGGGAATCAAACTCAGGTCTGTCTGCTGAATGTACCAAGCTCATTCACAGCTCATTACACCAACCTCTAGGCTATACTGCCAGGCTGTCAGCGTCAAGTGCCAAGACAAATTCCAGTTGAACTAACTTGAAAATTCTTGCTCTTGTGTGTTTCTGTTTCTGATATTGCACTGTGTCACTACTGTACTTTGGGGCCAACAGAAAGCAATGCAGTCCCCCACTGCCCCACACAGTCTCCCTTCAGTTAGCACCTTGCCCTCAAGTAAGCTAAGTTTTGCTTTTGGGAGCCAGCGTTTGTTGTCAGGCATGAGGCACCCCTGCCTCCCCCACACACAGTCAGTCCTGGCCCACATCCCTCCCATGTCCTGATCCAATCCTTTCAGTTTTTAATTTTTTCTTTTCTTTTCATTGGCCATGTGGGTGGGGGAAGTTTACTGGTCCACAGAGACCTCTTCTCTGTTTCCCTTCCCGCCCGGCCACTCACTCTTCAGTAACGGAGCTCCTCTCTCCTTGGTGGCTCAAATGAAATGGCGCTGAGCACAAAGATGCATTCTTCTATAGTATCATGACTGTCAACTCCCCAGCTCTCTTCTCACTTGTCACATAACAGGCAGTAGCTAAAAAAAAAAAAAAAGCTTGGCGATCAGAGCGGGCAACATTTGGCTCGGAGCTCATAGAAACCCAAGCTGTATGTGTTCTGGATGGCTCGGTTTCACCCCCACATGTTCGGCACACCTCCAAGATAAACTTCTAAGGGCATTTAATCAGGTTAATAAGATTATTCTCATTGAGTAAGCTTATTTGAGTCACTGCAGCAGTTGCAACTGGCTTCAATACTGTTTAAAGAAGTGCAGAGTTTCTGACACAGCTTACAGATGTGCTTGACAGCATTAGTTCAGACACACAATTTGGCATAGAAACACTACTGGATTCCAGATATAAAGATGTGCTCATTTCCACTGGACACATAGACTATATCAAACAGAAACAGTTGTGAATACATACACTTATGGTGGAGCAGCAAAGACAACTTGAAGAAACCAATAAGAATATGCATACACAACCTTCTGGTCATACCCATCTTTCTCCTCTTCGGTTAACTTCACATAGTGCCAGTGGCAGGTGTCAGCATTACATGGAGGAACACTTGGATAGTGATTATCCTGAGGTAACCAAGGACATTTGGAAATGTTTTTGGACTAAATACTGGTGCCACTTAGACATTTTGGAGGAAGACTGGAACCTCTTACTAAAGTACATAATACAGGCTTATCTAGTAGTGCCACTGGTCAGGAAAAACAGCAATCCAAACAAATCATTTTAAGACAGGCAGGTCATTTGGCCTGCACTGGCTAAAGTGGTTTTGTATTTTCTTGGATGCCCACCAACATTCAAACAGATATTTCAGTACAACTGGGGATACCGCTTCACCATAGCACTCAGAATTACAGTAATTCTCAATTATCTTGAATTCTTAGCTTTTTTCAAACTCAAGTTACCAATGATCATCTTTAACTATTCATTTGGTTATTCACATGCCAAACAAGTGACATCTTCCCACTCGTATACCTTCTGGTGGTCATTATCTCCAGATCCTTCCTACCGGCACCGGCACCACAGTCTGGATCACTACTCCCAACAGTAGCAGTATAACTCCTCATTCTGATGACATGATGACAACTTTCACATTGACATCATCAACAAGCTCAACATGATCAGGTGTGCCACTAAGCTCACAGAGTTGGTATCAATTAAATAAAACCATAACCCCATCCACCATGAATGAGACAGTGATGGAATGAGTGATTTGACTGGTCATGTACAGACACATGCAATTCTGTAGTCTGACCTCATGTAGTCAGTAGTTAAGTACTACAATTTTGGTTGCTGTCAGGCCATGTCTGTGTTTAATGAAGTCCAATTAATGTAAAAACATCACCAACAAAAATGCAAATATTTCACTGAGTCAGAAAGTGACTACGTACAGGGAAAGGATGGTGCTTGTGCAACTTGGTATGTTATTCTGTAAGGAGTCTTATAACTGAAATGTGTTTGATTAACAGCTAGTAATCTGAATACTTATGCAATGTATTTATTTACTTTATTTATTTAGTTTTGATTGATTGGGAAAGGAGGACTAGACAATTCTGCCTATTTTCAGTCTTGTCCTGGGGGAGGAGGATACAGATGGATGTCAACTGACACTGAAACAGATTAAGCTGTTAGTGGTATTTTTAGTGAATGGGGGAAATTTGGCCAGGACACTGGGGAAACTCCCCTACTCTATAGACAGGTGGCACTGTCCTTCTGTCTGCAGGGATGGAGGACCTCAGTTCGGAAGAGGTTGTGGAGGAGAATGAACATGTATTTGGTGCTCCAGAGCTCTTGGTAGAACCTTCTATATCTGAAAGAGAAGGTCAGCCTGAATTGGGCTACGACCAAGTATTGGCTTTGGAATTGACTATTTCAACATTGATGGAAGAAGCTGAGATGTTTACAGAGCAACAGTTGCAAAGTGAGTTGGATAAGAAAAAAATCACAATTACTAGATTTAATAAATATGGCTAAACAAGATTTTCAAACCCGTAGACAAAAATTGGAAACTGAACGTAATAAAAGGAAATGTTCTATAGCTAATCCTACTCAAGATGCAAGTAAGAGACTGCCTTTGGCTAAACCATCATCTCAGATTGAAGAATTTCAGCCTTTAACTAAAGAACAAACCCCTATGCTTGATGAAGTATTGAGAAAGGATTGTTCTCTACCAGATTGGTCTCCTGGAGTGGCTTTACAGCAAGCAGGATGGCTCTGGGAAGCAGGTCGCTGGATTCCGGGTCCTCAGTTTCCTTTTCTTGGCTCTTCTGCTTCCAATAATATATCTGAGACTGGTATTGCTGCTGTCAAGTTGGTTTCCTCCTTTGTTGATTCCCCTGCTGGTGAGTTGCTTCTGCCAAGTTCTATTGTGACTGCATGTCTCCAAGGGCAGGTCTGAGACTCGGGTTCTCAGCTTGGCGGTATCGACTGAGTGCTACAACATAAAGAATCAATCCTACTTGCTTGAAATTGGATTTACAACCAGTTATTTCATCTTCTAAAAGATTACCTAGCGAAGGCAAATGTCATGCTGCCCAATCGATACCAGCTACCATCTCTACAGAAAACATTTCTGGCGAGAAACAAACGGAGCATGATCTCCCTGCTAAACCAGATTCTAGGCCTAAAACTTATGCAGACTTGTTTTGTAAGCCAGCAGAGGTGGCTAAGTGCCGGATTTTGGTTGGACTTCAATATAGGGGTAAGGCCCCAGTAGTCCCTGACAGGCTTTGGGTTGAGAAAACTCTTTTGGTGGATTCTTTGGGATTTTCACCTTCCGAAGTATACACTTTTATTCACCCCCCTGGAGACCACTCCTATGACATTAGTTTTGTAACCATGAATTCACTAGATAAGTTCTGGAAGAAATACCATGAGGTTAAAGATTTTGAAGTTTGGAAAGACTTTTTGGCTATCCCTATTACTAAGCCAACTATTAAGACAGTGACTATTTTGTTTCGCAATGAGGATGTTAATGTGGCTAATATTATATTCTGATTGGAAAAGAGGTGTTCTGTGTATGATCATCCTAAACCTATTATAGATGAAAATGGCTTTTGGACTGGGGGGTGGACAATAAGGGTACAATTGAATCAGACAGAAGAAGGCATCCAACACCTTCCTAGTTCCTTTTTTTAGGTCGAGACAGGGGAATAGTTTTTTATGCAGGTCAACCAAAGAGTTGTTACAGGTGTGGATCATTACAACATTTAAATACTTCCTGTGACCAAGTTAAGTGCTTTCAATGTGGGATGTTGGGACACTCTGTGGCCCACTGTGCTGCCCCCCCATTTGCCATTTATGTGGAGATGAAGGGCATTCCTATGTGTATTCCCCATGAGTTACCCATGATTCAGATGCCTCTTCTGACCAAGAATATTTTTTATATCAAGCCAGGAAGCCTTTTAGTTCCTCAGGAACTGGGCCTGAAAGTACAAACAGAGGTAGACGTCGAGGTAGAGGTAAGGGAGGGGGTATTGGAGGTGAAAGAGTTATTACAAGGCCCCAAGTGGTTATGCCCCCACCAGAAACTATTCTTTTTTTTGTATTATTTGTTTTATCGCCCCTTGCGTCCGACCGGCCTCTCCTTCGGGCCTTCTGCCAAGGACTACCCGCGCTCCATTCCGAACCCACCCTGATGCCAGCTTCCCAGATCCCAGATCGCAGCCGACCAGGGTAGCCCGACGTAACCCTTCGTCGGATGGGTCCCCTCCTTCCGGAGGGAAATTGCCTTCAGGCATTCTTGCTCTCAGCCCTGATGCTGCTGGGATCAGGATTCCCCTGGCTCATCGGTGGTTCTATGGAGGCGGGGGATCCAAGTGGCCATCATCTGGTCATACGGATGCCATTTTCCGCTTTTCTGTTTTTTTTTCCCCTGTCGCGCCGCTTCTTGTAGTGCCCCCGGTCTCCACTGGGGGCCGCTACAGAGCAAGGCATGGCCCTAACCCACCCCCAGGGTGGAAAGCAGTCCTTGGGATGCTCGATCCTCTCCTGTCCCCTGCCGACCCTCAGCAACCCAAGTCCGTTCCTGAACCCGGGTCACCGGCGTGGTTTGAGGTAAGGCACCTGTGCCTCAACCCTCTACACCACCAGGCTGGCAGAAACTATTCTTACCTTCCCCGAGAATATGGATGTTACTTTTTCATCTCAGGATATGGTTGGGGTTATTGAAAGAGAAACCCCCTTTGTGACCCCACTTGGTTCCCCTTTAAAGGATTCCAGAGGTCTTTTTCCCCTTTCTTCAACAGATTCACAACATCTTGAACACTTCCCTGTATCTCACACCAATAATTTGACACAGCTGTCGTTGTGCAAGAACAGGATGGGATTCATTTATCTCCTGATATAGAGGGAATGGAGGGTATGGTGATGCAAAGCTTGCCTTTATCTCGTTTGCCATTAACAAATCAATTTACCCTACTTTCCACTTGGGGAGATCAAATGGAACATAAAAGTTCTTTGCCTGACATTGAGGTTAGTCAGGAGAGAATTGATGTCCAAATATCTGGCCTGCAACTACCTTCAAGGAAGGTTCAGGTTTTTCAAACAAATAAATGAGTTACCAGATCAAGTGGAAAAATTATAAAACCCCCTCCCTGAACCAACTGCTATACACATTGCAAGTTTGAATGTTAATAGTATAAAATCTTCAGCAAAATGACTTGCGACTTTTGGTGCTTTATCTCAGTTAAACTTTGATGATTATTTGTTGCAAGATACTAGGTTGCATACCTTGAATGAAGTAGCCCAGGCAACAAAAGATTGGCCTTGGGGTAGATCCTATTGGTCTATGGGAGAAGATAGTTGTAGTGAGATTGGGATTTGTATTTTAACATCCAATTTTTTATGTTTTAAAATTGATAGATGTTGAACCAGGGAGACTTTTTTATTGGATGTAGTACTTCATGGTTTACAGTGTCAGCTTGTCTCTCTTTATGGTCCTCAGACAAAGGTGTTAAGAATTGCTTTGCTAAAAAAATACAACCGTATTTGTATACTAGCCATCAGATAATTTTCTGTGGGGATTTTAATATTAATTTACATCAGAGAATGGAGTTAGGTAAACAATACTTTGATAAAGTGTTCTTAAAGTCAGTTCTTACCCAAGCAAATTTGGTGGATGCACATGTTAAAGATGGTCAAAAGGCAAGATCAATGTTTTCAAAAGGGATTTTAAATTCAAGAATAGATTTCATTTTTGTACATAAATCCTTATTAATTCATAAAGTACTTAACATTCCAATGGAAACATCTGATCACTCTCTGATGGGAGTTAGTATTGAGAATCCCCCCAGATGTAAGAGGGGACCTGGAATATGGCGGCTTAATTCTTCTCTTTTAATATTACCAGACACTGAGAGTGATCTAAAAATTATAATTCAAGACAAACTTATGACAATAGATCTATATGATAACATTGCGGAATGGTGGGAAGATTTTAAAATTTGTTTAACAGGATATTTTCAAGCTTTGGGTCAATCATGTGTTAAAACTAAACTGGAGGAATATAACAAGTATAGATCTTTATTATGTTCATTACTATCCTGACAAGAAGAAGGGATAGGTGGTTTGACCAAGGAGATTGCAAGAGTTAAGCGATTAATGAGTGAATATCAATATAATAGATTTCCGTTCTTACACAAAGAACAGTCTTTTTGGACACAAGGGAAAACTGCATTTGCTAACCCTTTTATAGCATGTAAAGATCGTATTAAAAAAACACTTTTTTGAATATTTAGATATTTCTTCTAAAGAATGAGTTTATGATAATGTTAATATAATGAAAATTCTTGATGAACATATTGAACATAAATTTGGGAAACAAGCTGAAGATTCTAAATTTATACCATATTTGCTTCATGCAGCAAAACTCTCACAGCTTTCACTGAATTGGCAAAAAGTTATGATTGAAAAATTTACTTTGGCAGAATTAGAGAGAGTAAAACTAACCCTAAAAATAAAAGGATCACCTGGGTCTGATGGGCTGCCAAGTGAAATATAAAAAACTCTGTGGCATTTAATGCCAACTATCCTATTAACATTATATAATTTTTTGGGGAAGAATATTTTTTGCCCTTACAGATGTATAAAGGTTTATTAGTTTTCCATTATAAATCTGGAGATCGAGCTGATGTTAACAATTGGCGGCCTCTCACACTGTTGAATGTGGATTTTAGAATATTTTTCAAACTGCTAGGGAACAGACTATCCTTAATTATGCCAGACTTCATTTGTCAAGACCAATATTGTTCTGTTTCAGGAAGACATATCTCAGATGCATTATTAGTAGTTAGGGAAATATTAGAAAACTCAAGATGAAATCAAGGAAGGAGATCAGAACTTAGGATATCTAGTTAGTTTAGACCAAGCCAAAGCCTTTGATGAAGTGTCCCATACATATTTATGGCAATGTTTGTTAGCCTATGGGATTCCAGAATTATTTGTTCAGTGTATTAGATTGTGTTATGTTTTGGCAAATGTTAAAACATATGATAATGGGTGGATAGGGTCCCGTCATCAGATTTTGAAAGGGGTACAACATGGATGTCCCCTTAGTCTCCTATTATATGTGTTCACATTGGATTCCTTATTGAGATTATTGATTAGGTCCCCTAGATTTAGGGAAATAGATGGGGATTTTGGTACTTTTCCTAAATTATTGGCTTACGCAGATGATCTTTGTTTAGTCTTAAAAGATGGTGTTTCTATTGTTGCAGCTTATGATTTAATAAATGAGATAGATAAGATAACAGGAGCATGAATAAATTTGAATAAAACACATTGTTTACGTATTGGTGGTTTTCCTATAGGAAGTGAAACAGTGGGAGGTTTGCCTGTAGACATGGTTCCATGTCGGATATTAGGAATTTATTTTGGGGGTAGTAAGATGGCAGAATATAATTGACAATGAGCTTTGGTTAAAGGGAAAAAAACTTGTGATAAGTTGGAACAGATGGAAAATATCAAAATTAAAAAGGATATACTTGATTAAACCATTTTTACTTCCTGTCTTTCTATTTTCAAGTTCTGTTTTTTTATTGCCACGAACTTTGAAAACCCAGTTAATGGGTTGTTTTTTTTGTAGTAGTTTTTGGGGGAGTTGTTTAAATCTGCTTCGACGGACTATTTTATATTTGTCTATAAAAGCTGGTGGGGTGAACATGGTTCATCTGGTTTTATTTTTTTTCATGATTTATTTATATAGCAATATAGTACCATTAATTAAGGGAAGTACTCATTGTTGGTGTGGATTAGTATATTGACAAGTATCTGGAACTTTGTCTGAATGGAGCATTGGTTACTTTCAACATAAAAATAAGAGACATCCGAGATTGACATCTAGGTGGGAAGGAGTTTATGATAAAATTAAGACCTGGCAAATAGATAGAATTTAGTAGGGACAATTATACGGAAAGCTCTTTACATGGATGTTCTTCACAGGTGTTTTTTGAGTCTCCCTTTTCTGGATTCTCTTTGATCCATCAACAAGAAATTTCAGATTATATTACTGATACAAAAATACCCAAACATATTTGGGATACAGTGTGGTTAGGTCTCCATAATAGGGTGAATGTCTGTAGTAATCAAAAACATAAAAGCTTTCAAGAACGATATTGCCCAAGAGAAGGTTGTGTAGAAATATTAGAAAATATGTCACATCTTTATTTTAACTGTCCCTATGCAATACAATTTTGGGATGTGGTAAAAAATCATTGGAAGAATAAGATTTTGGTTCCCCCAACAATGGAATTATTATTTTACGGTATTCCTAATATGTCTGTAGCTAAATAAAATTTGAGTACTTTAAGAATGATACATGACCATTTTTTATAATAGTTATGGATCAGTAGATGCAGATTGTTGTTACAACAACAAATGATTTCTCCAGAAGAATTATTTTATGTGATAAAATTTGATTTACATTGTTTACAACATATGGAGGTTTTACATTTAAGTACCACTTATTGGGTCAAATTGTGGACTGGGTATGATTTCCTTTAAAGATAATATTTTTCAAAAAAAGGGGGAGGGGAGGTTTTGGTCATAATACTGTAGAACTATAGTATGAATTAATACATATTTATGATTATGATTCTATAAGTTTTGTAGGATGACATTTGAAATGATATATGTTTTTGTGATTTAAAAAAGTATAGTGGGGAGGGGTGGTCTATAATGTTTTCCTTATGTTTAGAGTTTTTGTATGAATTAATACTTTTTATGTTCCTTTTTCCTTTCTTTTTATGGATTTTATGATGTCATACTGATTTGTATATACTTTGTTATGATTTTGTTTTGATTCAATAAAAATGCCCCTACTCACCTGTAGGGGAATTGCTGGCCATCAGCAAGATGGCCACTCGTGGTGTTGCAGAGGAGGAGAGGGACATGCTGGAGGCTGGAGAACAGGTCTCCTCCCTAGCCTCGACATCTGTGACTGATGGAATTATTAATTATTCACTGAGAGAGAGTTTGGGCAGTAACCCAGTTTTGAACCTGGCTATGAAGGAGGAAAACTCAAGTATGTTCTACTAAGTGGAAATCAGTATGAATGTGGAACTGCCTATGAATAATACTGAAGATTCAAATATGATGGATGGTGATTATGTTTTACCGCAGGATGACTCTGATGTTCCAGATGATGGGAAGGAGGATTCTGTGAGGGCTGAGGAGATACTCAGATCAATGCTGGAGGAAAAGAAACAGCAGCTTCTCCAGCAAATCACCGATGAGGAGGAGAAATTTTGGGTAGCATCCAAAATGTTATAGCAATCCACAGACACTGGCCAGAAGAGTAAACAACAGGTGGTACCTGAAACGACCGCACCCAGTCAGGACTCAGGAGCACCAGGAGATGCCTCGGTAAATTCCAAGGCAGCCAATGGCAAACATAACGTGTTACAAAAGAAAACCCTCGGGGCTACTTCACAAAAAGGTAATATATGTAAACACTTACAGAAAGAGACTGTATGTACTCATGATAAAACTGCTGAATGGACACCTGCTAAAGCACTTAAGAATGCAGGCTGGATAGAGCAACCAGAAGGAGGCTGGTCACCAAACCCTGCAGACCCAGCTGTGGCCCAGTACAAAGACGTGGAGGTAACTGCCTCAGGTAAAATGATATCTTCTCCAAAATGTGATGAAATTGTATTTGAAGAAGCAAATGAAGGGAGTAAAAAACAGACTCAGAATAATGTAACAATAAAGAGTACTACAGAACAAATAGAGGGGCAGGAAAAGGATAATACGGGAAAAGAGGGGCAAGATGGAGGACAGGAAGGGGGAAAACAGAGGGGGACAAACACAAGACAAGCAACCACCATAGTCTCTACCTCCAGAACAGAACTTGTGTCTACCTCTATAACTACACATACAGGGAGATCCACTCCTATACAACAACCAGCAGGAGGGAAAATGCAACAAGCTATACCTAGTAGCTCACGGATAGACCAAGTCATGGAAGACACATTACCAGTTGGGACTGGTATAAAAAAATTGTGGCGCGGGCCCGCCAGCACAGTGGTTGGATTTCTGCTTGCAACGTCGGCAACCTGGGTTCAGGAATGGACTCGGGTCGTTGGAGGGCTGGCAGGGAGGAGATGGATTTAGTGACCCACGGCTGCTCTCCTTCTCCAGGGGGGAGAGTGGTAGAGTGATCGGAGCTGTGGCGACACCCAGAGGAGGCTGGGTTGCACCACAAGCTACAACACCAAAAAGTAAGCTCAGGGGCGGCGGATGCAGGTCATCATTGCACGTCCCACTCTCACCTAATGGGGAAAGAAAATCATGCTGCTTGCTGCCAGGATGATGTCTGCCCCTCCGCTCTAATGAGCTCTCAGGCTGGCTTCCGGACCTATCCCACTGTCTGCGGCACTTGGTCCGGTGCCGCAACCCCACCCTGGGGGGTAATCCAGAGGGTATCCAGGAGTAAGGGTTAAAAATGTGGGAGTGGGAGTGGAGGGGGCCATGACCTGGGCAGATGGCTCAGTGGCAAGCAGCAGATAAAAAAGTGAAGAATTAAAAAAAAAAAAATTTGCAAAATCCAGAACAAAGGAAATTTTTTAAACAAATGTTATGGATATCTGATCTATTTAAAAACAAAGGGGAACCTGCCCCTCGGCATAATGCTATTAGGCTGTTGTATAAGGGAGGCCTCAAGGACCCACCAGATAGAGTATACTGTACGTGGGCAGAACCCTGTTAAAAAACTCACTTAAATTCTATGCTTCAGATGTGTTTGCACTCATCCACAAGGATGAGCACAACTATGACATAAGTTTAAAGATTGTGGAATGTTTACACCAGTGCTGGGCCAAATACAATGCTCTAAAAGACACTCCACTGTGGGTGCCTTTTTTTGGAGTGCCTATCACAAAGCCAGCAGTAAGGACTTTGACAATTCGCTTTAAAAATGAAGGTGTCAATATATTGGATACAGTGTTTTGGTCAAAAAAATGATGTGAGGTATTAGAACACCCTACTCCCATAATTGACTCTGAACAGATTTGGACAGGAGGCTGGAAAGTGCAATGTAAATTGGTTATGGGTAACAATGGCATCATACACCTACTGAGTTATTCCTACTTGGGGAGAGATAGAGGGTCACTTTTTCATCCAGGACTGCCAAAGTCCTGTCATAAATGTGGCTCCTGACTACACCTAAGCAATGTGTGTGATACACCAAGATGCACACATTGTCTGGAATTGGGCCACTTAGCGTTAACTTGTGTAAATCTTTTCTGTTGCAACCTGTGCAAGGAAAAAGGTCACTTGTATGTAAAATGTCCCTGGGTCTCCCACAACAATGAGGAAGAAACCTCTCATGAGGCCTTAATCACCTAGGCACAAAGAAAAGGCTATGCTCAAGCATCTGAAGTGAGAATGCAGGCCATATGGCAGGAAAAAGAAAGGTTGAAACAAATGGAGGCAGAGAAACAAAAGGAACATGCCAAAGAGATTGAACAGTCAACAGAAAGAGAACTTGAGAAAGAAAAAGAGCCTGAGCAAGAACAAATAAATGACAGTACTCACTCAGAAACAGCTGAACAAATAGAACAAACAGCACAAAGAGCAGACATACACTCAGATGTTACAGGGGGACAGAATCCCCTCCCCCTCCCCTTTTAACAACTGAAACAGAAGGGAACAAAAGAGAGGAACAAGAAGAAATGGAGATCACTCCCACAAATATGGAAGACATGGAAGGAACAGACCTACAGAAACCAGACCAGGTTATGATGCCCCCACCAAAAACTCAGGAGGCAACTTTCAAAACAGTCACCTATAAGAAAAGGCCTAGAGCTAAATTAAGCAACAAAACTGAACCAAAGGGGAAAGAGAGGAAGGTGATAAAAGGAAAAGGCAAACTGACAACAGCAAATAAATATAAATCACTACTGGTAGAAAAGAACTGGGGAGACACAGAGGAGGACAATGAGTCAGATTCTTCATCGATATCATCATCTACCATGGAACACTCCTCTGAGAAAGAAGATGGAGTGAAAGGAGGCAAAGTGAAGAAAAAATGGAATACAAGACCTATGTGAACATCATGATCTGGGCCATATGCTTTTTACTCATATGCATGGACATCCTTACATTTACTATCCATAAATATCAACAGCATCAAGAATGTGAAATGACGTCTGGCAATTCTTATAGAGGTAAAAGCTAGGAAGGTGGATAGTGTATGTGTACAGGATACATGGATAAAAACATTTTTCGAAACAGCACAGGCCTCAAAGCAATGGGGTAATGGGGCCACTTTTTGGTCACAGGTGAATGAAACGTGATGGTGTGGGAATTTTTTTTAATAAGCCACATCTTAAGGTGACAAGACTGATAGACGTAGAGCCAGGTAGAACTTTGATTTTAGACATACAGTATGAGGGTACAAGAATAAGATTAATAAATACCTATGCACCTCAGGTAAAAACACACAGGATTGAATTATTTAGGAAAATACAACCATATCTACATACATCTAGAATAGTAGTGTGAGGAGATGACGTTAACTGTGCCATGCAACAAGCAGATAGAGGGTTGAAGACAAACTTTATTGTGACTCAAACGCTTTAAGAGATATTGCTAACACAACACAGCTACAAGATGCATATAGGAGTAAATATAGTACTGGGGGGTAATACATACAGTATTTTAGAGGCTCTTTGTCGACTAGAATCGATTACTTTATATCAAAGTTTGTAGCCATAAGAAAAATGCAAACAAGATGCATGGCCTTCTCTGACCATAGAGGGTTACAAATGGAAATAATATGGGAAGACAGTCCAATATGTGGGAAGTGTCCATGGTGATTAAATGTACACCTATTGGAATCAGAATTTATAAAAACGGAATGGGAAAAATTATGGACAGCTAGATTATCTGTACAATGCATGTATGACAGCATGGCAGACTGGTGGGAAGAGTTAAAGCTATTGTTTAAAGATTTTTTCTTTCGGAGAATAGCAGGCAAGCATGCACTAAATTCTTATTTAGACTATTTACAGTTAAGAAAACAACTTCAAGCACTCATATCAAAAACAGAAACATTGAAAATGGATTTTAGTAAACAGAATTACTAAATTAAATCAGGATATGTACCAAAAACAATACAATAGAGCAAAATCTTTACAGCAAGAAATGAGATTCAGGACAGAATGTAAAAACAAACCTTTAATGCATTTAAGGATTGGCAAAAAAAAAAGACTGTGAAAAAAACTGTTCTTAAATTAGAAGATGAAACAGGGAACCAACACATTATAAAAACAGCCATGATTCAGGTGATTAACAAACATGTGAATGATAGTTTTGGGGAACCTCATGTTGTACAGATACAACAACAGTACCTGGAACAGCTAAATATTCTAAAATAATCCAATGTCCAGAGTTCTTCATTGATAAAACCATTTGAGGAAGAAGTTAGACAGGCATTAGGAACCTTAAAAAATGGAACTTTTCTGGGCAGAGAAGGAATTACAGTAGTATTCTATAAAAAATGTTCTGAAAAGTTAATTCCAGAATTAATGTCATTATACAAAGAAATTTTAGATTCGGAGATTCTACCAAAATCCATGACAGAAGCTGATTCCTTTACAAAAAAGGTAATACAAATGATTTAAAGAGTTGGAGACCCATAAGCCTATTAAATGTGGATTTCAAAATTTTAGCAAAAGTATTAACAAAACGACTAGACAATGTGTCAGATACATTAATCTGTAAATCACAAACTTGTGCGATACCCAAAAGGGGGATAGACAACAACTTAATAGCATTAAGAGAGTTTCCTAGCTCCCTGAAGGAGGCGGTGGTTACACCACTCCTGAAGAAAGCTTCTCTGGACCTGAACTGCTTGGCTAATTAGAGACCTATTTCTAACCTTCCCTTTTTAGGGAAGGTGATTAAGAAAGTTGTCATGCTGCAGCTGGAGAACCATATTACCATCCATGATATCTACGATCCTCTCCAGTCCATTTTTTGGAAGAGGCATAGTACTGAGACAGCTCTGGTTCAGGTGCTCAATGATCTCCTGATGGCTAGAGATCAGAAGCTCCACTCCATCTTGATGCTTCTTGATCTCTCATCAGCTTTTGACACCATGGATCATGGGGTGTTGCTTGAGCGCCTAAGGTCATCTGTGGCCTGGCTGGTTCAGTTCTCAGGTGGTTCCAATCTTTCCTCTCCGGCAGGTCTCGGAGGGTGGTGTCCGGGTTGTTTTCCTCGGACTCAGTCTCCCTGTCTTGCAGGGTCCCTCAGGGCTCAGTATTCTCCCCAGTGTTGTTCGCAGTGTATGTGCTGCTGCTAAGAAACATTGTAAGATGGTATGGGCTGAGGTTTCATTGCTATGCTGATGATACCCAGCTCAAACTGTCTTTCGCTCCTAACCAGGATAGTTGTTATCTCGGTCTTTAACAGCTGCATCTCAGAAATCCAACTGGTTGAAACTGAACTCTGATAAGACTGAGGTGTTGGTTGTGGATCCAGGTCTCCAGCTAAAAGGGATGGTGGCAGGGCATCCCATTGGGCTTTGGCTCAGGAAAAGTTAGCTGCCTTCCTCTGAACAGGTGCATGACTTGGGTGTGTTCCTTGATAATAGACTGACACTTTGTTCACAGATGTCCACAGTTGTCAAGTTCTCTTTTTACCATCTTAGGAACATTGCTTGGGTCAAGCACCTTGTTCTGTCCGGTGACCTGCCAACATTGATCCACGCCTTTGTGTCCTTATGCCTGGACTACTGCAACTCCCTCTACCTAGAGTTTCTGGGGGTTGATATCCGCCACTTGCAGCTGGTGCAGAATGCTGCAGCATGACTGTTAACTGGGGCTCCTCTTCTGAGCCACATATCGCCTGTGCTGTGCGAACTGCACTGGTTGCCTGTTCAGTGGAGGATCACCTTCAAGGTCAGTCTTCTGACCGTAAGCCCTACATGGATAGGGCCCAGACTACCTGCAAGAGCTCCTGGTTCCTTACTGCTCCCCCCCCCACCCACTCCGCTCAGCTGACAAGTGGTTGTTAGAGATTCCCAGGGTACAGTTGAAAACTTCCGGCTCTCGTGCTTTTATGTTTGCAGCTCCTACCCTGTGGAATTCTCTGCCTCATCAGATTCAAGAGTGCCAGTCCATGGGGAGCTTTAAAACAGCTTTAAAGACTTCCTTGTTCTGCCACACATTTGGTGTTTAATGTTTCTGCTTATTTATTTAACATTTTTTATGACTTGATTTTAATTGTATTTGATACCTATGCTGTTTGTTTTTTTAATTGTTTATGATTGTACAGCGCTTTGATTTTAGAGAATACACTACATAAATAAAATTATTATTATTATTATTAGTTATTTCAAAGTGGAATGATGGGGAGAGAAGAAGGATATGTCTTAAGTTTGGACCAACAAAAAGCCTTTGATTCCATTTCACATAACTACCTATTGTTGTAGTAGGAAATATGGCATACCAAACATCTTTGCACAATGGGTAAAGAGTATGTATCACAAGGTGACTGTAACTCCTAGGACAAATGGGTAGACAGGGGAGACAATAAGACTGCAGAGAGGAGTAAGACAGGGCTGTCTACTTAGCCCCTTACTATACATCTACTTTGCAGACCCATTTTTGAGGAATATACAGATCTCAGAATTAATAGGAGTAATAGCTTTGACACAGATGGAAACACCAATAAAAGCATTGGTATCCGCTGATGATGTGGTTATGGTGGTAAATAAGACAACAGATGAAGAAGAGATAAAACATCAAATAACAAACTTTTCAAAAAATTCAGGTTCTAAGATCAATATTGGGAAAAGTACTGGAATACAGTTAGGTAAAACTACAGATACAACAATAACAACCTACGCAGATATTAGACTCTCACAGGAATACTTGGTATTACCTTTGGGGAAGGAGACCTACAGTAGCAAGGTTGAATTGGGAAAGTAAGATAAAGAAAGCAGAATGCATATCAATAGGTTAGAAGAACCAACATATTTCAAAAAGGAAAATAATACTATTAATAAAGAACATATTATTACCAATTTTTATTAATGTAAGCTATGTCTTTCCACCCCCCACTCAGTTAAAAAATGAAGTTATATAGCACAATCTTTCAGGCATTGTAGGAGAGTAGGCTAAACCCCATAAAATGGGATACGAACTATGGGACTATACAAGAAGGGGGCCTAGGGATGATTGATCCGGTGGCCTTTTACTACAGTATTTTTTTATTTTTAAATATATTTTCAAGAAACACTATGATTAGTAAGCCATGGAAAAGCTGCAGTTACAGAATGGGTTGGAATATGCAAACAAGCAAGGGAACAACAGAAAAGTAAAATATTATCTAAAACATTTATGGTACCCATATATGTAAAATCAATGGTTCAAGATATGATAAAAGGGAACATACCATTTCATACAATGACCAATAATACAAGGCAGGGAATTTATGAGACAATAATAAGGACAGGGAAAGATTTGGTAATACCTAATTGCCCAGCATTACAGACAAAAAATAATTTAACACAATTAACAAATACAAGGATTCCGGCTTTTGCATGGGATATGCTGTGGTTAAGCATTCATGGAAGACTGTCAAGAACAATAATAAGTACAAACAAATTACAGAGATATATCGCCCAAGGGAAAGTTGTGTACAAGTATTAGAAATGCAAGACCATTTATTCTTGGAATGCAACTATGCCAAAGAATTCTGGGAGTTTGTGACTAAGACATGGAGGTTTGATTTATTTCACAAATTATCATATACAGAAGTGGTTTTTTCCATCTACCCACAAAAATGGCAATGTTTCCACAGAGATACACTACAAGTTATTTTCGCCTTGCTGAAATATAATTTATGGCAGGCACAATGCAAATAGGTGTTACAACAGCATGTAACGTCACTAGAGGTACTTTTGAAAAATGTGGTTATTTCACTACAGCAGGTGTATGACAGTGATAGGAAAAAGGTATCCTTCAACAAACTGAAAGTGATGTAGAAACACTGTGAACTCATGTTGGACTCATAAACAAAAAAAATGAAAGGTGGTGGGATAGGATTTACTGTTATGGGTGAGCACTTAGCATGGGACTCTAAAGTTAAAAGAAAAAAGAAATAAATGAGAAGAAAGAGGTGGAAAACAGAAAAAAGAGAAAAAGGATATGAATAAAGGAAAGAAAGAAAAAAGAGCAAGAGAATATGTGACAATACTAGTATATACAACATAGTATGAACTGTTTAATGATTATGAATTTTACACCTTCTTACCCCCCAAAAACATTCTCCTACTCTCAGGCTGCTGTCACCAAGATGGTGGACCAGGTACCTGCAGAGCAGGATGGCTTGCGGCGAGCTGGGGACCAATCCTCCAACCCAGTCGCTATTGCTAAGGAGGATTCTTCACTTAAGGATACTGCTCTTGTGGATTTGACCTCTGTTACTCCAGCAATGAATTGGGATTTTCCTATGATGGATATTGCTGACATTGAGAAGGATAAGCAATGTTTGGAGCAAGAGCTGGACGATCAAACTAAACTTTTGCATTTACTAGCCAACAATGAGGAACACTATATTAAGAAAAAAGCTGAGTTAAAACAGAAGACAGCTGCTCTGCTGTTGGTTAAATGAAATGTACTGCCCAGTGTCTCTTTGACTATTGAGGACTCAGCCGATGACATCGCTACCCGCTCATCTGATTGTCAGCCATCTGTTTCATCGCTGACCGCTGTGTCAGCCATCAAACTCTTTTTTAATGTTTCTCTGCCTGATAGTGAATCCTCTCTCTGGACTCCTGAGAAGGCTTTACGAGATGCTGGTTGGACTTTGAATTCAGATGGAAAATGGGTTCCTGACCCAAACTGGAACCCGGTCTAGGGACTTTTTTTTTTATTTAGGCCAGGAGTAGCACACTAAGCCGAAAGCTTTTTTACAGGAGCGACCTAGGAGCACAGGGAAGTTAAGTGACTTGCTCAGGGTCACACAGTATACATGTGGAAGCTGTGGGATTCAAACTCAGGTCTGGTCTGCTGGATGTCACCAAATTTGCAGCTCAGAGCCTTAAACAACTGTGCTATACTGCCTCCCAATTCTGCTGCGACCTCTCCAGAATGGCAACTGCCAAATGTTAAGGTACCTGTAAGTGTTTTTGCACCTTCTTTTCAAGATTCATTGACTTTTCATACTAGCCAGAGTAATATTGAACCAGCTTTACTGGAGGATATGCACACCTCTGTATCAACAGGTCCTGTGGCCTCAAACCTCGAACAGTAACCTAAAACTGTACTGCCTCCCATGACTGATTCTCCTCAGCATTCTAGTACTGTTTCACCTCCGATCCCACAGGTTCCAGCTACTCCTTCAGTACCTGCTTCCTCTCTTGCAGGGCGGTGGCCTTTATTATCTGAACTGTTTAAAAATAGAAATGAGGCTGCTCCTCACCACCACCCTGTCCGCCTAAAGTATAAGGGTGATTTGGATCCGGCTCCAGACAGATCTTATGTGGGAAAGCATCTGCTAAAAGGCTCATTAAACTTAACTCTGAGTGATGTTCTTGCTTTAATACATGTTTCTGGAGAGGACCATTTTGATATTAGCTTTTGCAACCCTCAGGCCTTTCGTCGGTTCTGGACTAAATACAATCAATTGAAATTTTCACCTTTTTGGCCCCCCTTCCTGGCTATCCCCCTCACAAAGCCCTCTATGAGGTTTATTACCATCATGTTCAGGTATGAAGGAGTTCCTGTGGATGGCATTATTCATTGGTTGCAACAGTGGTGCAAAATCCTTATGCCCCCTGAACTTATACTTAATGCTGAACATTTCTGGACAGGTAACTGGCATTTTAAAGTCATATGGAGACAAAATGAAGAGGGCATCATTCATCTCCTTAATAGTTTCTTGTTAGGCTGGGACCGTGGGGTGTGCTTTTACCCTGGCCAGCCTCAAATCTGTTATAAATGTGGCGATCGGACTCACCTCTCCAGTGTATGCGATAAACCTGTCTGTGCAGTCTGTGGAAAGGTAGGCCACATCAGTAATCAATGTAATAATTTTGCCAGATGCAACCTTTGTAAAGATACAGGTCATCTGCATAAGGACTGTCCATTGTCTTCTTGAAATAAATCTCACCCACTTAATCCTGACCTTCTGATCAAGAGAACACATGATGACTGTCTTCCGCCTGATGTACAGCAACCACTTGGGCTTGCTGATGACTGCACCTGGTTGATTGAATGAGAGCAGCCTTGGCCCTCCCCAACTTTGAGTCTCCAGATTTTTCTCCAGTTACTGAACCGCAAGCTGAGCTGTCATCTGAGCAGCTAGTTTCTAACTCTGCAGATGGTCTTACTAATATGCCTCCTCCACAGCCATGGATAAAACTCCATCCCAGATGTCATTCTACATGGCTGAATAAATGACATTTGAATCCACCAGATCTAGAACTCTCCAATACTTTTTTTACTTTATCTGGTGCAAACTGGGGGGATTCAGACATGAAGGAAGGGGGTTCTGATACTTCTTCCACTGTATCTGAGAAGCCTCTGGATGAGTTTCAACACGATAGTAAAAAAAAAAAAATGACACAAAAAGACATGATGACTGCGTCTAGTAATTATCCATGTTTTGCTGGGCATCTCTGAATGTTTGTCACCTGGCCTCGGAGCAGAAGAGGCATGCCCTGTTTCACTATATCCTTGATTTATGTGTGGACTGTATGTTTCTTCAGGAAACTTGGATGTTTAGCCTTACACAAGTTCATCATTTCTCTCAAGACTAGGTATGGGGACCTTCGTATTGGTCCTTTGGCATGGATAAGGTGGAAGGTGTTGGTATTTTATTCTCTGGATCAGCTTTTCACCTTATGAAACTCATTGACAATCCCTGGGAGAGTTCTTATTCTAGATGGAGTATGGTCCTTTCATTCTATTCGCCTTATCAATATTTATGACCCTCAATCCAAAGCAGACCGAGTTAAACTCATTGACTCTATATAGCCTTATTTGGCTACAAGTAAATTGGTTTATTTGATGGGGATTTTAATTGTAGCTTAAAGCTCTTTGATAAACCAAGTTACTGTAAAACAATTTAGTGTGATGCCTTTGCATTCTATAAATGTATTGAATTGGCTGAGTTGTTGAACTGTATGATTCCTGAGTCCCAGGGTCCTTCTCTCTTCTATAGACAAGGTACCCTCACCTCTACAATTGACTATCTTTTTGTTTCCAAAGGGGTACAGGTTCTTTCTTCTGCTTATACCCCTTGTGTGAATTTTCAGACCACTTTCTTCTTTCAGCTGCCACTTCATATAATTCTTCTTATTCTGCTAAACCTTCCAGGTGAAAACTAAATTGTTCTGTCTTAACCTTTCTCCAGGTTTCCTCAGCAGTGTCTGGTCTCCTTTTGGCCAGACTTTCAGTTTTGGATTAATATGATGTTTATGACTGGTGGATTACCACCAAGGCTGATCTCACCAGGTGGGTTCAATCTTATAGGAAGACTACTGTGAAAAATAATTTTTTACATATTTGAAGCTTTGGACACAGCTTCAGTCCTTATTATCCCTCCCTACTCACTCTTTATTGGCTTATAATTCTCAAACTGAGAATATGAAAACCCATATGCACACTTATCAATATGACAGAACTCAGCCTCTTCAGGCGGAATTTGAATTTGGTACCTCTACATGCCCATATAGTAATCCCTTTGAAGCATGCAGGGAAAGGAAATGCACTTCTTCCTTTTCTTCTTTGAAAGATGACAACAGCATTGTCACTTCTGACCCTGTTCAGATTCAGGCTATTGTTGCACGTTATTTAACTTCCTTTTGTCACTCCAACACTCCACCTATGTCTGATACAATATAATATTTGCACACTGTTCCAAAAACCTTCATCTATTTTAGATTTTGGGTTTCTCACTGCTCCGATTACTTTATCTGAATTAGAATCTGTAATTTGATCTAAGTCAGGTGTTTGTCTTGGACAAGACGGGTTCCCTTATGAACTATATAAAGTCTTTTCTCCTGTCCTGACTGTCTGCTTGCCACACGTCCTTTCTTTCCTTTTGAACACTTTGATTATTCCCCTTTTTTTATCAAAGGTTTAGTTATTTTTTTTATTTAAGTCTGAGGATAGGACAGACATTAGAAACTGGAGACCTATAACCCTGTTGAATTCATATTTTAAAATTCTATCACAATTGCTCAATTTGAGATTAAGAAAAGCAGCTCCTTCCCTTATTCATCTGACTCAGCACTGTTGTCTTCCCGATAGAAAAATTCAGTATGTCATTATTATTTGAGACATTTTTGAGTTTTATGCGTCTTGCCACTTGCTGAGTCTCCTTTTGTCTTTAGACCAGAAAGGCATATGACAGAGTGAGCCACACCCTTTTATTCACCACTCTTCAGTATTATGGGATACCCCTTATATTTATTAATTGATTGAGAGCATTATATTCTTCTGCCTTCCTTATTCCTATCCTACCAGGTTGTTTTGGTCAAGTCATTTCTGTAACCATAGGTGTCCATCATGGGTGTCCTCCAAGTCTCCTGCTTTAAGTTTTTTCCCTTGACCCCTTATTACATTGTATTTTTGCCATCATGAGATTGGGGGACTCAATGGTTGCCACCCTGCAGATGAGGTTAAAATACTGGCATACATTGGTGATATATGCATTTTAGTGCATGACTTGGCTAGTCTTGCTCTTTCTATAGGAGAACTTCCTAACTTTTCTGTTATGTCTTTGGCACAATTGAATAACGAGAAGAGCGTGGGTTATAATTTGGGTCCCACTGACTCTTCCTTGTGTACTATTCATGGTTTTGCATTCAATCATTCCCAAATTATGATTCTGTGTGTTATATATGGCAGTCCAGAAGCACTTGCAATCAATTGGAAGCTGGCTTTGGTCGCATGTGAGAAAAAGCAACGGTCTGGAAAACGTGGTCATTGTCTAAATTTCAATGAATCCAGTTTATGAAAAAGTTCTTAATTCCTAAACTGCTTTATATTAGCTTGATATTCTTGCTTCCTTCTCACCTAGATATCTGCCTGTACAGTATTTTTTTCCAGCTCCTTTGGGGGAGTAGACTGAATCCTATTAAATTAGCCTTATTTTCAATCTCGGAAAGGTGGTGTAGGCATGATAGATCCTATTGTTTTGTTTTTTTCCATTCCACATCCTTTGTTCACACTTTTTAAACTTGGATTACCTCCAATACTTTCTATTCCATGTTTATGGATTCTAAATAATCTCTCTTCCTTCTTAGCTCAGTTGCATGTGACCTTTCCCAAACTTTTTAAAAATCTCCTGATCCCTAGATATTTAAAACCATCTATTCACAACTTGAGAAAATGGAATATTTCTAAACTGTTCATTTCTTCCTGTACTAGTCAACAACTTTAAAAATCTGTTATGTCAGATATTTATCCTAACACACCTACCTTTAAAAATTGTCCACCACATATTGTTCCAAAAGTTCAAGCAAAATTAAATAATGATCAACTTCCTTCTTATATGTGGGATGCCACTTGGTTGGCTTCCTATAGTAGGCTCCATGTTGGAGGAAACAATAAACATAAAGTGCAGGAAGAACGGTCATGTCCATATCCAGACTGCCATAATGTAGAGCAATCAATGGAATGTTCTGTATTTACTTGTTCCTATCCTTAAGTAAAAATGATGTGTTTTTGTCCATGCTTTTCTTTGTTGATTGTCTAGTGTTATTGGTTTTGTAATTTATGTGATCTCTTTATATGCTTCAATAAAAACTCCCCTACTCTTTTTTGAGAAGTGCCATATAATCTTTAACATCCAACTGATCAACCACCGGAACAGGCAGGTGGGACCTTGGTTTAACGTCTCATCTGAAATACAGTAGTTGTGACCATACATGATCTTTATCCCTTACGAGGACTACCAGCTCTTTGAAGCACCATGATGCCACAGGAACCCTATTGAGGAGAGTTCCACCTAAGCTGGCTCCCTTAAATAATCCTAAGCAGGGGGCATGATTAGAGTTACTCACTGCCCCACTGAACCCCAGGCTATATCCTTGCAAGTCTTTGGGTAAGTTAGCAAGTAATTATAGGGAGAGAATGATGCTTGTGCAGCTTGGTATATTATTCTGTTAGGAGGCAGTTGTAACTGAAGTTTATTTGATTGACAAGTGAGTATTCTAAATGCTTATGCAACATACTTGTGGATATTCATGCTCTTTGTCCCTTGCAGGTACTGCCACCTTTTGGGGTTACCATGTGGGAAACCCCCTCCCCCTTTTCCATTTTTACCTCTTCCTTTTTTCAACTTGTGTTACCGTGAAGGCACAGGAATCCTCTAGATAAGGGTTCTACCCCTTAAGGTGCCATGGGAATGAAGTTGCTTTAGGTTAAAGGTACTTTATGGAAGGAGCCCCAAAATAGAAGTGTCTAAAGGAATAATGAAATATTCACTGACTGCACTGATGGGCAGATATTTTTCTTGCCTGGTCCCCATTCCAAGACAATGTGAAACACAGGAAGTATGTGGCTGATGATCCCACTAGGTCCCCACAGACTAGGTATTACCATACAATGCTAGGTTACTGGTGAATAAGGTGGCGATCGTTAAAGATGTTACCTCTGATTCAGATGCTGACCTGGCATGCATCAGGGAGACTTGGCTGGATGACTCAGCTGGACTGGTTCTAGCTTTTAATCCCACTGGGTTTTTCCATGATACACTGCCCAAGGCTGAGAAGAAGGGTCAGTGGTGTGGCTATCATTTTTAGAGCTGGATTTAATTATTTGGTGTTTCCTGTCGAGGTAGCAGAGACATTTTACTGTGTGGCCATTGAGTGTGTGGCTGCTCTGAGATGCAGGATAATCTTTATGTACCACCCATCTGGCAGTAGTGGGGATTTCCTCCAGGAGTTTGTTGAAAGATTGTTAGTCTGGGTGTTGGAGTCAACAAGGACTCTTCAGCTAAATTCCAAACATTCTATTGGCTGGGTGATATGTTTTTAGCTAGTGTAGATGCATTTTATATATGAACATATTAAACTGCCAGTGGATACATGCCATATGGTCTATTCAGTCTGCTCGAGTATGCAGCTAGCAATCCCTTATAGTGCAGCTGCCACTCCTTCCCCTCCCCCCATCATGGTGACCATCCCCCTCACTTTGTCCCATCCCCTTTTAAAACTGCCCACTTACAGGACACCACCACTTCAGGCTGCACGTTCCACATAGACACCACCCTTTCTGTGAAAAAGTGCCTCCTCATTTCTCTCCTGAATCTTCCTCCCTCCAATCTCAGATCATGCTACCTTGTGTCCCCCCCAATTTAAAATTCCCCTGTACCAGTTTTGTTAATACCCTTCATGTAATTAAAGATCTCAATCATATCTCCCCTAACCCTCCCCTCCTCTCCTCTCCTCTCTTCTCCTCTCCTCCAGGGAGTACATGTAAAGCTCCCTCAGCTTACCCTCACAGGGTTCGTCCTCCAATCCCATGATCATCCTTGTTGCTCTGTGCTGGATCACCTCCAGTAACCTAACATTTTTCTTCAAATATGGGCACCAACCTACCAGGTCAATATGTTGTATGCTGAACAGAACTGCTAAAACGAAACAGTGCAGTACATGACAGCGAGAGGGTGCAATACTGCGAATGGTTTTATGCATGATACTGCACCCTCTCACTGTCCCAGGCAGAGGACAAGACCTCTATTGGGGCAGGCTTCCATGGAGCAGCTGCCGTGGCTTGATAAGATGAGCCACTGGCAACAAGGGATGCAGAAAAAGCATTTGGGACCAGATTCGATTCCTGGTCCCCGACGCATAGAAATTTTCTTTTTTTTTTTTGCACTTTGTGCGATATTTACTTTAACTCTCGGCGTTAGTTATTTTATTTGGGGAGGTTCGAGGGGGTGCACGCAAGAAATTGTGGTTTATTTGCTGCACGGTATGTGCATGTGGCATAATGTTTTGCAACATTATGAACTCGTGCCGGGTGCCAATACTGCACACAGTACTCCAGGTGCGGCCTCACCAATGATCTGTAGCAATACAGCCTAGTATCTTGTTGACTTTATCTTCTGCCTTCCTGCACTGTGCTGAATGGTTCATTTGCCCCTTTATTATCATCCCAAGATCCTTCGCTTCCTCTGTAGCAGCTATCTGCACCCCTCCCAACTGATAACACCTCCTTGGGTTCCTTGATCCCAAGTGCATGACTTTGCACTTCTTAGCATTGAACCCCAGCTGCCATGTATTTGACCAGTCCTCAAGTTTTGTCAGATCCTCTTGCAGCCCCTGCCACCCTACTGTGTCATCCACCACCACACCAATCTTGGTGTCATCCACAAAAAGACTAATCTTGTTCTTAATGCGATGTGAGATGTCAGCTATGAAAATGCCAAACAACACCGGGCCCAGTACCGAGCCCTGTGGCACCCCTCTCGTTACAGCCCTTGCAGCCAAAAGTTCCTCTCCCACCACTACCCTCTGTTACCTCCCTTGCAGCTAGTTCTTGATCCAGTTCACCATCGTTGACCCTGCTCCCTGGTATTCCAACTTGCTAATCAGCCTCCCATGTGGCACTGAGTTGAATACCTTGCTGAAATCCAGATACAAGACATCCACCACATGGCCCTTGTTCAGTTCCCTAGCCACCCAGTCATAATAGTCAATCAGGTTGGTCTACCAGGATCTGCCAGAGACAAACCCATGTTACTTCCCATCCTAGAGACCATTACCTTCTAGAATGGTTACTAACTTCTCTTTAAGGATTGTTTCCATTAATGTTCCCACAATGGATGTGAGGCTTACTGGTCAGTAGTTGCCCGGTTCATCCTTGGGTCTACTTTTGTGGAGGTGCACCACCTAAGCCATCCTCCACTCCTGGCGTATGCACCCTGTTTCCAGAAAGGTATTGACCAAATCTGCCAATGGCTCTGCCAGAACCTCCACTAATTCCTTCAGTACCCGGTGGTGTACGCTGTCTGGTCCTGGTGCCTTATTCACCCCTAGTGTCCTTAAACTTTCTAGTACCCTGGCCTCTGTGTGTGTACCCCTATCTGGCACACCCTCCCCCCCATGCCTACCCTTTGCATCCCCTGAAGTATTGACCCATCATTTTAGTATTCATTTAGTGCTTCTGCCTGCTCTGTCCCTTTCTCTGCCCACCTGATCCTTCTTGAGCCTTATTATTTGATCTTTGCAGATTCTTCTCTCTCTTATGTACCTGAAGAAGTCCTTTTCCCCATCCTTGATGCCTTGTGCCAGTCTAAGCTCTCTGGAAGCCTTGGATACCCTGACTGCTCTGGTCACCCCTCTAGATTTCTTCAGGTACTCCCCTCTATCCTCCCCCTGCCTGGATCCCTTGAGTCTCCTGAAAACTGCCCATTTGGCCCACACCTTTTCCAACACCTCCCTGCTTAACCAGTTAGGTTTCTTGGTATTAGCCTTTTTGCTTTGTGTCTTGGTACAGGATCTAGTGGCCTCTGCAAGTCTTAGCTTGATGACTTCCCATTTCTGGCCAGCAGCCATGTGCAGATGAATTGCAGCTAGGTGCCTGGCCACTATTTCCCCCATCATCTCAAAGTCAGCTCGCCTGAAGTCCAACACCCTGGTCCCTGTTTCTGCAGCCTCCTTGCCCATGCTGAGTGAGAACCACACTGTGTGGTGGTCACTCCCTGCCAGCAGATCCTCCACCCCGAGCTCTCAAACAAATACCCCATTATACAGCACATGGTCCATAGTGTTGCCTAACCTGGTTGGCTCATTTACCATCTGTACCAAGAAGCTGTCCTGAAAAGCCTCAAGGAGGACTTGCTCCCTTGTGCTTGAGGTGGCTGGGGTGCTCCAATCCACCCCCTGCAGATGGAAGTCCCCCACAATCACAATGTTACTCTTCTTACTGACCCTCCTAATCTGCTCCGCTAGTCCTCTGTCCAAGTCCTCTGCCTGAGATGGTGGCCTAAACACCACCCCATCATAATGGCCCTGTTTCTTGAATCCTGGAATTGTATCCATACTGCCTCTGTTTTACCCTCCTCCCTTTCCTCCCTGGCATGCCTTATCCCTTCCCTCACATAGACTGCCACCCCTTCCCTTTCCCTTTTTCCTGATCCCTGTGGTATATTCTGTACCCCGGGGTCACCAGGTCCCAGTAATTGTATTGGGTGGCCCATGTTTCAGTGATGGCAGCTATGTCCACCTTCCTCTCTGCCATGAGAGCCTTCAACTCATCCATTTTGTTTCCCAGACTCCTTGCATTTAATGAGACTACCCTCCAATATGTACCCTTCCCACCCTTCCCCCTTGAACACTATTGTCATCAGCACTGTATGTACCCTTCCTTATGCTATCTCTACTTATGTAGGGGTAAGCCCTCTTGACTCCCTTACCTGGAGGCATATATCTTCCAAGGGGTGGAGTTTTACAATGTGGGCATCGACATTTAAAATGTTGTCCAAGATGCTCTTTTCTTGAACCAGGTCCTTATTTTTGTGAAAGTTTGGGGTTTTAGTGGGTATTCACTGGTCACTTACTGCCACGGTAGCCCTCAGTCACTAAATAGTAAAATAGTTAAAGAGCAGCTGATGCCTTTGGAAAACAATATTTAGAAACAAGTCAGCCTGTATTTCATTTATCTTCTATAGATTTTACCTCTCCATTATTTTTTACTAAAGAAATTCCCACACAAACAAGATCTTTAACTCTTAGAGTTCATCTGCCTCTATAGCTTATTTCCTACTTGAAATAATAATGCTCTGTTGTGACATCACAGTCTGTTGCTGTGGGAATAACCGTGATGTCACAAGCAGAGTATTATGACAGGTTGGGAAGAAGCAATAGGTACTGATGAGCCCTCAAGGAACAACTATCCTGTTTTCAAGTATATGACCTCAATAATAAATCATGGGGATCAGAAATACAGAGCTAATCAGAAAAATAAGCAGCTTTGTGTCCAAATATTATGTTTTTCAAAGTTCTTCTTGAGGCGTCAGTGGCTCTTTAAAAGCATATTCTCTAGTGCCTTTTTAATAAAAGAAACTATTTTGAAAAATATGTGAATTTGGCCCTTTTGGCTTGACATTGAGCCACACTTGAGAGCAGTAGAGGTGTGTATCAGGCCAGGCTGGAAATTTCGGTTGGCCATGTCTTGGCCTGGAAATAAAATGAAGTGTCATGAAATGCTTCTGGTGGAATGTAGTAGGCCAGTTGTTGCAACTTATGCTATTCCTCCCAGCTCCTGAATACTGTAATTATGTTTACCCTGCGTTTTCTCTTCTCCTGGAGTACCTGGAGTACTTCATCCAGTTCTGGGGTGCTCACCTCAGGAAGGATAGTGATGGGCTCGAGATGATGCAGTATAGGGTAACAAAAATGATTCAGGGTCAGCAGGGCATGTCCTATGAGGAATGCCTCAGGGCACTGAACATGTACTCACTGGAGACCAGAAGGGAGAGAGGAGATCTTCAAATTCCTAAAGGAAATTAACAGGTTAACTGTGGGGAACTATTTAACTTGAATATCAGCTTGCAGTCATGTGGTCATGAATGGAAGCTAACAGGAGGGAGGCTCAGGAGGGATGTGAGAAAATATTATTTTACAGAAAGGGTGGTGGAGCTGTAGAACAGCCTGCCTGCTGAGGTGGTGGGTGCAAAAAATGTTAGTGGTTTCAAGCATGGCTGGGACAGAATGAAGGGCATAGTGGTTGCTCGGGGCATCAGAATCAGGAAGGAGAATGGAGGAGGGTGGGTAGGGCTAGGACAGTGGATGAACAGTATGCCCCAGGGCTAGGTAGGGAACTCGGGCAAACTGGATGGACCTTTGATCTTTTTCTGCCATCATTATCTGTTTTTCTGTTTTTATATTTCAATTTTCAGTGGAAAACTATACCTAAGTTTGCTTTTTAGATAGATGCATGGGGAAGGGGTGGGAGCTATGGAGAAACAGCATTGGTGGGTTGATTGGGGAGTGATAAGAGACTTGGGTTGATATTGATGGGGAACATATAGGTTCTTTAGGTGGATTTGTTCAGGTTAGGATAGGCACAGGCAAATCCAAGAAGGAAAGTGCATGGGAAAAACAATAAACTGTTTAAGATGAGCTATACTAACACACAGATGAGACAGGGCAGTCCCTATGAAACACAGAAACATAGAAGTTGACAGCAGAAGGAGACCACTAGGTCCATCTAGTCTGCCCATTTGTTTTAGACTTATTTTGACACTCTAGTTGCCCTTTGTAGTCAGGGCTCCCTCGTATCTATCCCATGCATTCTTGAATCCCCCCACAGTGTTGACCCCCACAACATCTTGGGGCAGACTATTCCAAGCTTCCACCACTTTTTCTCTGAAGAAAAACTTCCTGGTTTTGGTAGAGAACCTCCTTCCTTGCAGCCTGAGGTCATGTCCCCTGGTCCTGGAGCTCTTCTTGAAGTGAAAAAGTTCCTGTGCCTGTACCTCGTTAATGCCTTTTATGTACTTGAGTATTTCAATGATGCCCCCTCTCTCTCTTCTCTGCTCCAGGGAGTACATATTCAGTTTCCTAAGTCTTTTATCATAGGACATGTACTGCAGACCCTGAATCATTTTTGTCACCTTTCTCTGTACTGTTTACACCCTGTTAATGTCCTTCCTGAGGTGAGGCATCCAGAATTGGACTCCATATTCCAGGTGAGGCCTGACCAGCGATCTATACAGTGGTAGTACCACCTTTCTCTTCTTGCTCAGGATTCCCCTCCCAATGCAGCCCAGCATTCTGTTGGCCTTCATTGTTGCCTTCTAATACTGCTTACTAACCTGCAAGTCATCTGAGATTAAGATTCCCAGATCTCATTCCTGGTTTGAGGTTGCCAGTCTTTCGCCTCCTAGGTAATACTCCTTTCTTGGATTTTTCTTTCCTGTGTGCACAACCTTGCACTTTGTGGCATTAAATCTCAGCTGCCATACTCCAGACCATTCTTCTTGTTTCTTGAGGTCAGTTTCCATCTTGCTCACTCCTTCTGTGGTGTCCACCCTGCTACATATCTTGATGTCATCTGCGAACAGACACACCTTCCCTTCCAGTCCATAAGTGATGTCTGCTATAAAAGCATTGAAGAGCAGAGGCCCTAGCACTGAGCCCTGGGGCACCCCGCTGGTCACCCTGTCTTCCGTTGATTGTGCTCCATTAACCTGTACCCTCTGGGTTCTGCCTTGTAACCAGTTTTGTACCCATCTGACTACTTCTGCACCAAATCCTGTGTGGTCAAGCTTCTTTACCAGCTTTCAGTGTGAAACCGAGTCAAAGGTCTTATTAAAGTCTAGGTAGACCACATCAACTACCCCACCATTGTCCACTATTTTTGTAGCATAGTCAAAAAACTCAAGCAGATTTGTCTGGCATGACCTACCTGCTGTGAAACTGTGCTGTTTAGGGTCTTGTCAACCATTAGTTTCGAGGAATGCTATGATTCTCTGTTTGAGTAGTGTCACCATTAGTTTCCCTACTATAGACGTGAGGCTCACCAATCTGTAATTATCAGCCTCTTCACCATGGCCTGATTTGTGAAGTGGAACCACTATTGCCTTTTTCCAATCTTCAGGTACCACACTGCTCTTCAAAGATTTTGTGAATAGAAGTGCCATAGGGACTGCTAATTCTGGGATCTATGACTGGTCATTGACAAAATTTGTGTTGAATGACCAGACAGCAAAACCATCAAGTCGACCGCTTTTTGTGGTCAGCTGACGGTTTCCTACTGAACAACATGTTTTCTTTGGGGGCTATGCCCCTGAACCCCCTTGTGGGGGCATGTGCCCCCATCCCCCCGCTAAATATAATCAACTCTGAGTCAGAGCTGATTGAGGGGGAATGCAAGACCCCCGAAAGACAGTGCCAGGTTCCAGCACCGACACTACAGCGACCTGGCACTGTAGTGTCAGTTGACGTCTATGTTTCTCTGTCGGGTGGGTGAATGCTAATTCTGCCCCCAGTTCCTTAAGGATTCTGGAGTGCATCTCATCTGGTCTCATGGATTTGTCTGCTTTTAGTTTATTTAGCACCTCCCATACTTCTGCTTCTGTAAAGGGACTTGTGTCTACCCCTGGTCCTGGGGTGTTGTGTTTTTTCAGGGCTGGGCCATCCCCTCGGTCCTCTTTGGTAAACACTAAGCAGAAGTATTTGTTGAGGATTTCAGCTTTCTCTGGGTCATGTTTGGTGCATTTCCCTTCTTCAGTAACAATCTTTACTATCCCCTCTTTTTGCCTTCCTACGTTCCCTAATGTATTTAAAAAATGATTTGTCTCCTCTCTTTGCCCCTTCTGCTGTCTTTTCCTCTGTCTGGGCTTTTGCCTTTCTAATTTATTTGTTTGTTTGACTCTCTCATTTGTTTCCTTGTATGACTCCCAGTCTTTCTTGGTTTTGGTTTCCTGGTACATGCTGTACACCTTCTTTTTTTCTTTGACTGTGATAGCCACTTCCTTGGAAAACCATAGAGAATTTATTTTTCTCTTTGCTTTGCTGACCCATCTGGCACATTGATCTGTGGCAGTCTTTATTGCTCTATTGAGTCTCCCCCACATTACCTCCACCTCCTCAACCTCTATTTCCATTAACTGGCTACTTATGTTGCTAATCATTTTTTGGAAGTCAGCCTTTCTAAAATCTAGCACCTTTATCTTTGAGTGGCTGATGTCCTGTGTTATGTTTGCCTGAAAGCTTACCATGTGATGGTCGCTGTTGCCCATATGACATCCCATTTCAATGTCCTTGATCCTTTTCGAGTTTGTGAGGACAAGATCAAGAATGGCATCTCCCCTTGTTGGGTTTTTAACAAGTTGGCACAGTCCCATGCCTTGTAGTAATAATAATAAGTCCCTACTTCCTCGTGTTGCAGCTGTTAGTGTGCTCCAGTTAATATCTGGTAGGTCAAAGTCCCCCACCAGTATTACTTCACCTTTATCAGACATTTTGTGGATTTCCTCTATCAGGTCTTTGTCTCCTTTATCTCCTTGATTTGGGGTCCTGTACACAATGCCGATTCTGAAAGGTTTTCCCTTGCCTGTGTCCACCGTTAACCACAGTGACTCAAAGTCCTCAAGTTGCCCTTTTACTTCTGTGGCTTTTATTTCCTCCTGAATGTAAATAGCTATGCCCCCCCACACTTTTTTTGCCCTGCCTATCTTTCCTGAGCAGATTGTAACTGGGAATGACTGTATCCCATCCATGGTTTTCCGTGAACCACATTTCTGTTAGTGCCACCCAGTCCAACCTTTCTGTTTCCCAGATGGCTATTAGTTCAGGATGTTTGTTGGTTATGCTTCTAGTATTTGCAACCATTGTCTTCCAGGAATGTACAGTACGTCCTCTTTGACGCGAGGTTGTACCCTCTTCTTGGACTGCTCCAGTTTGCTCTTTCCAGCCAAGAGATTATGGAGGTTGCTGGTTCAGGTGGATGTTGCCTCTGATATGTTTTTTTAGGATGTATGTGCTCATTTGGCATTTTGGGGAGTGATGACTAGCCCACCGATGGCAGGTGTGTGAGCTACATCATAGTTCTTTATTTAGTTTAAACTACCTGTATAGACATCAAATTTTTGTCCGAGTGCTTGCACACCTCTGTTTAGGTGCAATCCACCGTATTTAAAAAAAGCCCTTTTCCAAAAATTGTGCCAGTTCCATATGTAGTGGTATCCCTTGTCTTGGCACCAATCATGCAGCCATGAGTTGAATTTGCCTACTTCAATCTCTCTGACTTGATTGATGCTTTTTCCTTTTTCCCCACACAGGCAGCACTTCTGAGAAAGCTAATTTGGACATAAGGGAAGAAAGTCTGTCGGCCAGGTCCTCAAAGTGTTTCTTGGCCTCCTGAACTGCGTGATTTGCCAAGTCGTTGGTTCGAAGGTGTATTGTTATATGTGTAACATCCCCTGATTCCTGCACAATTGTCTTTAAGCAGTTCATGTCCCTGTTTGCAGAGGCTCCTGGCAGACACTTTGCCACAATGTTGCTTTTAACATTTTGTATTAAGTGGTGTTCTACTCCTCAGATCATGGAATCCCCGATTATGACAATTTTGCTTTTGTTTATATCTGTGTCATTTTTAGTTTGAGTTTTAGTATTTTTGTTGTTACTGCATTTGGTTTTGGTATTGTTGTTGGTTATATTTTCAGTATTAGTATTTTTGTTTTTATCATAGTTTGTATTGGTTTTAATTGGCATGTTAGCCTTTTTTGGTGGTTTGATTTCTTTACGTTGTATTACTTTGTACGTGGTAGGTAGCAGTGGAGCAAGCCTGTTTCTTTTATTTGGATGGCTGGGAAATGCTCCTGGTTTTTGGCTTCCTTCCTGGGTCTCCTATGATGCCTCTTTTTTCTTACCACCCACCATTCTCTAGGCCCATGCCTTAAGTCCATGTACTGATGGTATAAAACCCTAGGAACTGGTGCAGGTGTGGGAAAAACTTGAACAAGTGGGTCTTCACTAGAGGTGGGTGAAACCTGGCAATTTCGCCCCACAGAACTTCCATGGAAATCAGGGAACTTTCACAGAAGTTTCTGAACTTCCGCCTGTGGCAGAGCGGAAAACTTCCACTAAAGTTAGTAAGTTATGGGCAAAATTGTGCCCGTTAATGGGTCCTGGAGTCCTGGACTGGCTAGTGGTCCCTCCCCCACCTGCTCCTCATGTATAAAATATCCCTGGTGGCGGCTGTAGAGAAACGCTGCACCACCAGGAAAAGCAGCTCAGTCAGGAGCTCTTCTGTGAAGAGAGAGAGAATGAGGGTAAATTAATTTGGGGAGCAATTGGGTGGGTCAGGGGGACAGGAACCACAGACAGGGAAGCAGCAGGGGATCGGAGATGGCAGAGAACTTAACCGGTGGGCAGGGATTTCTGACAAAGGAGTTACAGGGAGCAGAGTAGGTGGCAGGGTGGGTCAGCGCCAAGCACTGGGGGGTGGAAAGAGTAAGAGGCAGATGACAGGAGCTTTAGAGAGTGTGGAAAAAAGGAAAAAAGTGAGTGCAAGCCAGTGAAAAAAGATTAAGTGGAAACAGGGCAGCTATAACAGGGCATATACTAAAAAGAGCAAACAAGTTGAAAAGGCAGAGCAGCTCAATTAATAGGAAGCAAATTAAACAGTTTGTATTAATAGAACAGTGGCATTGTAGCAGCTCAAGCAAGAGTAGCAAATACAGATTAACAGAATTAATAAAAACTGTAAAACAACTTGTACATTTAAACATTTTGCTTTTAAACCCAGTCAGGAGCTCTGCTAGGAGCCAAGATTGCAGCAAGTCCTAGGCATAGAAAGGCATCCAATCTGCAGGAGAAGCTGTGGTGAGCAGGCCAATTACAAACATCAGCTGGTTAGCACCTAAAAATTGAATGGAGTGGAGCTTCCAGGAGGGACCATACCTTAGCTGATTTGTCTGTTGAGCTGGGGGAGGTGACATGGCACGCTGCTGCATAGCCTCCCTCTCAGGTGAATGCTGCACAGTGGGCCATACAGGTGGTATGGTGCTGTCTGGCCACCAGCAGTGGGCACCGTGGCACACTGCCCATTGTGACCTGGATCCTACTGCCACTGCCCAAATGTCTGCTGGGCAGTGCCCCATGCCATCGCAACAACAGCACCACCACCACCCACGCTGGACACAGCTGTGGCACCACACACATCTGTACCAGTGGGGATGGGGGGTGGCTGTGGAGCTGCAGGCACAGCGATGGGCTCTTCTGGTGCCTGTGTAGTGGGAAGGGGTGTGTCGGGCACCACCACCCCTATACTGTCCAGTACCACGGTAAGGTCATCATTGGTGTCAGACAGCACCCTAAGCTGGGTCTCTGCACACAGCACCTCCAGGCTGTCATTGAGCAGAAACCCAGCCAGGGGGTCATCAGACCCCATTTCAAGCACAGCTGAATGCCCAACAATGCCAAGACATGGCCTGTCCTGGCTTGGGATGCCTGTCAATGTTGCAAGTCAGGCATGTCCACGGCCGCCTCCACCTGGTCCTCTGCATGGAGGTGTGCTGGTGCTGCAAGACAGACACAGAGGGTTAGTAGAGCAGCATAACCTATGGCCCCCCCATCATTCCGCCATTGCCACCTGCCACCTTGCTGCATTGTGTGTCTGTGTCCACTCACGCAAGTGGCAGTGGGCATGGCTTCAGACACACCTACACATCACATCCCCACCAGGCATGCCTGGTGGCTGGTCATACTCACCATGCAGTGAGGATCTGCCACCCATCTGGAACCCACCACCAGGCACACCCTCCACCACCATGCAGCTGATGGTGGATGCCACAAGCTCCTCTGTGGCTGTCAGCAGTGGCACAGTTGCCGGTCCACCACCGTTCACCCTGCAGGACACCCGTATGGCTGCAACCTTATCCTTAATCCGCCTCCTGTCCATGCCAACCTTCTTCTTGCACTCCTGCAGGGCCTGATGGTGGTGGCTGTGGGTGTTAACGTATTGGGCCACCTCCTCCCAACCCACCGCCCACTCCTGCGTCATGCCCATGGCACCACTAAGAAGGCCCTCCCGGTCCATATAGGCATCAAAGAGGGCATTGGTCTCAGCTGCTGTAAAGTTGGGCCTGCATTTGCGTGCAGGTGCCTGACTCTCCTCTCCTTCAGTTGCCGACATGCTGCCACCTGTGGACATGAACAGCAGAGTGGGGCAGTGTCAGCACATTGCAATGCAGCTCTCTGTTGCAGTGTTGGATTAGGCCGCTGTTCATCCTTGTTGCCAGTCACTTACCTGAATGGTTGCAATACCGGTCTGTGGCCTGTGCTGTTCCACTGCATTTATAAGGCTCAACACATGCAAATGAACCTGTGCGCAATTGTAATGATATGCTAATGCTCCCCACTGCGCCATGCATTGACTAATGAGGTGATTTACATGTGGCTTCTCAATATTGCACAATTGCACAGTGTGCAATGGAATTGTCCCGGAGCATCTCTGTGGTGCAATACCTGCGGATGCATGGTGTGCATGCCCACAGTGCACATGTGTGCAGCAATGACCACGTTGCTATCACGTGACATGTGCAACCTGCATGATGCCATGGCATGGAGCATTCAGTGCTGGTGTGCCATCGCGCATGTGCTCACTGCCTCTATCATGCACCAGCGTGCTGCGCATAGGGTGATGACCTCTGACCAATGGGTCATGTACGTGACCCCATGTCGCCACTGAGCCCTGGCATGTTGTGCATGCCCATGACTGCAGTATGGCACCGCACTGCACACTGTGTCAGTGCATCCACGTTCTGTGCAATTGCAGCTTTGTGTATTTTATTACACATCCTGCACATGTGTCAGACATGTGCACTGTTCCATGGCCATTTTCCTCTTCAAGTCATCTGCTGACCATGGCACAGGGACAGAGCAAGAGGGCAGTAAACTGGACGGAGGTTGAGCACATCAACCTGGTGGCTCTGGTTCATCCCTTTGAGGGGCACCTGTTTGGCCAGGTGGGAGGTGTGGCTCCATGTCACAGAGGTCCTGGATTGGAGAACTGGTGTCGGGCACATGGCTGAGCAGTTCAGGCACCAGTATGGGGACCTGAGGTGGAGGGCAGCAGACCACTTGCAACGCATGCAGGCCTACATCCAGTGAGGATCTGTGCCACATCCAGGTAGGAGTGCTCATGTTGCTGTTCTGCCCAGCCACAGTACTGTGGTGTTGTCATGGCTGTGTGGCATGGCCTGCAGTGGAGTACTTCATCTTCCTGGGGGACCTGTGCACTGGGCTTGACTGTTGCACAAGCTGCAGTGGTGCTGGCATGTGGGCCTCAGAACTGACAGGGACATGCCCAGTGCACAGCGGGCTGTGTGGTGGTGGGGTGCTCCACATGCGTGACTGTGTACTGATGTCCACCTCTCTTCATTCCCTCCACAGGGCCAGAGGATCGTAGATGGGCCAGGGCAGCGGCGGCAGCCAGGGCGGTGCAGCCTAGTGGACGGCAGGTGGCACCAGCTGCACAGCAAGGGGCAGGTAAGCATTGTCACATTCCATCTTAGTGTCACAGTAGAATAGCAGTGGTGTTGGGGTACAACTATGGCCGCCTCTGCCAAGTGCCTGGACAGCTTTACGTGTCGAACAGTCCATTGTGCATGCCACTGAGGGGCCATCCCTTGGGCACCATGTCCCGGCTGTTGGGGGGGTGGGAGTGTGCATGGCTTCCACCATTTGTGCTGTGGCCCTGCTGTTGTTGTGTGCCATGTGTCCCTCACAATGCGGACCTGTGACCGCTGCACTGCATCTTCCACCTCTGTGCACCACCATGGTGTGCCATGTGGATGTCTGGCATTGCCCTCCATGTGAGGGTCCTTTCCAGTCTCTTCAGGGGTGTGTGTACCCACTGTCCAATGCACACCATGGGTGGGCAGGGGTCCTTGGGGCCTTGCACTGATTGCCTGTCTTGTCTCATCCCATAGACGTCAGGCATACAGCAGCATGGAGAGGCCCAAGGGTGCAGGCACAGACACAGTGACAGATCCTGGCAGTGCTGCAGCAGATCCTTTTGCTGGTCCAGTTCATATGATGGGTGACGACAGCCATGAGGAGGGAGCAAAGACACAGAGGGCCATCTAGGCATGGACACCATTAGTCTGTCCCTGTATATAGCCCCCATTTCCCTTGTTAACCCTCTTCCTCTGCAGTCCCCCAGCATATTGTACAGCCCCTGTTACCTGTCCCCATCCTACTTTCTAACTTCCCTGTCCCTGCCCCTGTTACTTTGTTTGTTATGGTGTGTTTCCTGTTATAATGTGTTTATTATCCTACATGCCTGTGTCCGTGTCTGCTTTGCAGGTGGTTTGTGTGGCCATGCTGCATTGGTCAGGTGTTAGTTCATGGTGTTCACGCAAGGAGGGCACATGTGGGGTTACTGTGGTCCCCTGCTGTGTCCAGTGGTGTATCACATTGTGGTGGGGGCTGTCTCCCAGGTTTGGTGGGTGTGTTGTATGTCTTCAGATTCACTATATGGCTGTGATCATGGGTGGGTAGGTGGTTGGAGGTGTAGGGGTTGTGCACAGGCCTAGTTGTCATGCTGGACATGTCAGCCCACTGGGCTGTGGTCGTCTGTGTCCACTGTTGTGCTCCCAGTCTCATGCGGTATGGCCACCTGCCTAGGTTCTGGCTCATTCACTGCCTGGTGTTAGTGCTGCCTGTGGGGTGGTGTGGCATGGGTGTGTTTGGGTCCAGGGCCATGGGAGGGTCACCCACTGTGGTGTGGCATTGGCCACTGCCAGTTGGCTGGTGGCCTGCATGGGGGGCACTGTTGGCAGGCTCTCATTGACCATTGTCCCCACCTGTCCCCTGATGGCTGGCCCATCATTGTGTTCTAGGGTGCTTTTCTGCTGCATACTTCTGTCACACGCCTGTGGACTGGCTCTGGTTGGTGCGGTGCACAGCGCCTCTGTTGGTGGCTGTGCTCCATTCCGTGTTGCCCATTGTTCTCTCCTTCTCTGTGCCTGTGTGTGCACTGCTATGCCCTGCTGGTGGGGTTCTGTGATCACTGTCACTGTGCTTCCTTGGCTGTGTCCCTGGGCCTCTTGTATTTGCACTGCTCCCTGTGTTTGTGCGCAGATTTGCTCTGCACTTCCATGGTTGTGCCGGTGCATCTCTGATTGTGCCATGGCACATCTTTGCCATATTCTGCCAGCTTGTGCTAGCGCATTTGCGGTGGCACAACTTCTGAATATGGCACCTGATTAGCCATTGCGCATCTGACTTGCGCTGTGTCAGACTTTCGCCAGCCTTTGGTGCAATTCTGAATATCTCAGCATAGTGTGTTACTCTAGTAATGAATGTTTTGTATCTAATTCTTTAGGCATCTGAGCAATAACTGTGTGGTAAGTACAGTTATAATAATTGGATTGATGGGGCAATTATATACAGTACATGAAATGAATACCATTATTCCACATATCTAATGGGAGGTAATGATACTGGGACTATGTGCATCATGTGCATTTTAATTTAGGGGACATTAGTTCCTTTTTTTACATATTTAACTGCACAGTTTACCACAGTACCCTAAAGAAGTTGGGTGTGTAATGAACCACTGGTTTTCTTCAAAGTGGATTAATAAACCATTACTGAAGTACCTGGAGGGGAGGGGGATATCAAAGGGAAGGAAGTAGTGTATGGCGGGGAGAGGGCAGATCTCTCAGTAGTTACTAGGGGGCCTGCAAACTTGAACAGACTAGATAGATATTAAGGCTTTTTTCTGCTGGCAATTTTCATACGTTTGTACATAAATATATTTACACTAGAGTCAAACCTTCCTTTTCCATAAGTCTTATTACCTGCCTCTGCATGCAACTTTATCCCTCTAAGCATACTGTACATAGTGAGTCTCTTCTAGAACAGTGAACATCCTGGAGCATGTGCTGTACTGATATTGATAGGGAGCATGGGGTTTCAGAGGTAGATTTGTAAAGGTTTCAGGGACTGGGGTGGCATATGAAACACTAAATCACTAGGATGGGCATAGGCAAACCTCAAGAAGGAAAGAGCATGGAAAAAAAAAATAAACTGATAAAGATGGGATGTACTATGCACTGATGAGACAGGGCAACCCCTGTGACACATATATTGATGGTATAACCACGATGCAGGATGATGCATTTTTAAGGTATTAACGTGGAATGTTAAAGTGCTTAAGAAACCAGTAAAATGATTTGGGGGAAAATGATTTTATCCTGCTGCAGGGATCCCATTTCACCACAACATAAATACTTTCCATTAAAACAGGTGGGGATCTGTGGGTAGGTTCATAACATCAACCAATTTCACATAAGGTAGCAATCTAAAAAAAAAATAGGTAGGCTGAAACTGAATGCTCTAGTTCAGATAAACAGGGATGATATGTAAGACACAACGGAGTGTACACAATGCACATCCTGGAGTGTCGAATTACATTTATAACTTGGCTTTTGGTTTTTAAAATATGTTTAACAGAATGCAATGTTTTTTTAATATGTAAAAGTTGAAATTAATGTATGTTTAGAAGCTAAAGTAGTCCTTCTACCTACTGGGACTAGATTGTATTTATTGGTTTGCTTTAGGTATTTTGACCTAATTCAGCTAGCTTCTGCAGTTGCAGGTTTTTAAACTTTTGTAGTGTTACTGATTGATGTCCCTGTTCAAATGAATATTAAGTAAAAAGTATGGCTTAATATGGAGTGAGTGTCAGTTTGCTTTTTGCTGGCAGTGAAACAGTGTCCCTTTTTATTTCTTAAATAGTAGGGTATCAGACACTCAAACTGTTCATGTTATGCAGCTGCTTTGATTGGCAGCTCATGTTGATGGCAGCAGGAACTGATCCTGAATTAATAAAATGAAGGGCTAAGTTTGGAGTGAGTGTCCTGTTTTTTGTTATTCACTAAAGTGTTTCTTCTTCTGAGTCATAACGATCACAGCACAGGTTAGTTGCGCCCCTGCTTGCTTACTCGTGCACTCATTACAGAAATAGAAGGCTAATTTTGGTGAGTGTCCCTCTTTTTCTCTTCGGTGATTGTAGTGTTTCTTTATTCTGCTCTGCCACTACCGTCACAGTTTCACATTGAAGCATCCACCCAACACTTTCCTCCCCCACCCACTTGCTTGCTCACAAAATATCAGACCTGCTCTCTCACTGTAGTGTCACTGAAGCAGGGGGAAGACACAGTAGTGACAAGAATTCAACAAAGGACCGGAGCTTTTTTTACTTAAATATCTTGTGTAGTGAGAGTTTCACCATGTAATGAGAGTGTCATTATTGCCACATGTACTGTAATGGAAAATGGCAGAGAGACTGCAGTTGGAGACTGCTGTGGATTGAATTGGGTTGTACTTCTACAAATGACAAGTACAATTACTGGTGAAATAGGCTGATTTCTTTTTTATTTCCTGACAGTGTTTTTCAGTAGGCATATGGAGATGGAGGGTGAGTTTTGTGGGCAGGAATGACATGCTGCATCAAAAGTATGCCAGCAGCATTGTGGACAGCAGTGGCAAACTCCATAATTTTTAAAAGAAAATAGGGGAAATGTTCAAAACCTTGTTTTCTCTGAACATGTCACACTGATGCTACCAAGGAGCATGAATGTGTGGTTAAGGGAAGGTACTGCTGCTGATACACTCACTAATTTAATACCCTGGTAATCAATGTTTAATGAGCACAAAAAACATGGCTGAAAAATGTGCTTTTCCAGATTCTATCTAGGCATATTGATTTGTGAGATGTCTAGGTACCAGGATGATTGTTCATTTTGCTCTATTCATGCAAAGTCATGTGACTGGTTTTCACCAATTGCAGCTTTTACAGTTCCCTAACAATTCTATAAGCTACTGTGGAAATCAAAACAACAGGTCACAAAATGCTATTAGCAAACCAGCAAGCACCAAAGAAAATGACTCAAAATATTTTAGTGACATTTTCTGAATATAACCACTTTTTCTGCTCCTTATAGGATTAAAGGGGATTTTAATACAACTTTAACACTTTAAATAAATTATCCCACATGGTGGATAACATATCACAGCTGGAAAGAGAATTAAATCCTTTTCGGAGGATGTTAAACTAATTGATCCTTGACATAAGAAATTTCCACAAACCATACAGTATTTTTTCCTTTTGGACCCCACACCAGACTAACATTCTCTGCTATAGGTACCATTTCATCTCAGAGCCTGCATTTTATAAGGTGGAATGAGATTCTTATTAAAACATTTTTAATTTCAGACCATGCTCCGGTACAGATAGCATTTACTCTAAATCAAATTAAATGCAATGGTTTGAACTAGAGATACATCCTGTTCTAGTAAAGTGCAATACCTAGTTTTTCTAGATAAGGTAGATACAGAGATAAGGACTTTCTTAAAATTACTGATGACCCAGAATTATCACCTAATACTATTGCACGGAATTTGTTAGGGGGTGGCTATCTCATATGCATTTTATCAAAAAAGAAAAATAAAGAAAACTAATACAGCTACAGACAATGGCACCCAACTAGGGAGGGGGAACCTCAGAATTAGAACAGAGTGTTGATGCACTTATAGATGAGCATTAAAACAAGTTTGGGGAAGGCTTGGGTCCAAAAAGCTATAGGCAACCCCTGTTAATATAAGGCCTGACTGATACGCTGTCAGTGAGTAAAGAGGGATTAAAACAGAAGGAGGTAGCAAATAGCAAATCTGTTGGGGGGAGTGGGGTAGGTGAGGACAACATGACACAATGTAAGGATAGTTGTAGGGCAGTGGCTGAAAAGGACTGGGTGGGAGGACATGCACCTACTTTAAAGGCATCTGGGAACAAGGTTGGTAAGAAGATAAAGACAAGATCGGTGGTTGGGGCAAAAAAGGATCTGAAGGAAAGCATAGGTTGGTAGGCAAACAGGGTTCATGGAAAACAGTCTGCCTGAGTGCCCAAAGCCTGGACAACAAAATGGAGGAGCTTCAGGCAATAATGGTAGAGGCCCAACTTGACTTACTTGCCGTTACTGAAACCTTGGCATCCAATAGCAGTGACTCAGAAATTGCTGTCCTAGGCTGTACCATTTCAGGAAGGATAGGCAGTAAGGCAAAAGGTGACAGGTGGACACAATGAAAGGTGCTGTGCTCTTGGACTGGGGCAGGGTGTGAGTGCTGGCTATGAGCCAAAAGTTACTTGAAACAGACAAAAGGCAACCACACTACAGAGCCAAGAGTAGGATAACTCCAGTGAAGACAAAAATGCCAGGTAGTTTGAAGCAAATATGTTTATTCAGAAGTAATCCACTTTGAAGACAATATTGTTAAAGACACACCTGTAGAAGTCTACATTCAGGCACCTCAGTACTTCAACATGTGAGGTTTCATCAGGAGGTTGAACAGTGGCCCTGTATATAAGGGAATGAAAAGAGATCACCAAAGATAAACCAATGGGTGAGGAGAGCAAAATGGAATCAGTTTGGGTGCAACTGGCAACAGTGGCAGGGCAGCAAATGGAGTGGGAGACAGTAGTATATAGACTGCTGAATCAAAATGAGAAAAATGACAGGACAGTAGGGGGACAAACTTGGAATGGTATCAGAAAAGGGTAATGGGATAACAGTTGGAGACCTTAACTTACTGGATGTTAGCTGGGCAATCCAGGCAGGCAAGAGTACGGTATGCGGAGCTAGACATTTCTAGAGGTGATACAGATTGTTTCCCTTTGCAGTGGATCAAGGAACCTACTAGAGGGGAGGTGCTCTTGAATCTGGTGATCTCCAGTAGAGATGTCACTGAGGATGTTAACCCTTGCTGTGCCATCAGTATGTATACACATCCTAAAACCCTATACATTCTAAATCTTCTGGCAGCCTAAGAGTTAAGTGGATGGAACTTCTGGGGTCCAGTTACCACAATTCAGTGTGATTTCACATACACATGCGGTCCACCACTTCACTGTTAAAAAAGGGTCCTGAAATTCAGAAAGGTGGGCTTTAGGAAAATAAGGGAGTTGCTCAGGGAAAGATTAGTAAAGGCAATGAGGATGGAATGGATAGATGCAAAACTGGAAATCATTAATAGGGGGATAACAGAAATGACTAATACTGTACCTGCATAAGGCGGGTGGGAAAGAACAGGAAGTATACAAAAATATGCTGTTCTCTAAAGGGTTAACGGAGGCAGTTAGAACAAAATGAGCAACATTATAAAAGTATAATGGAGAGCAGAATGAGAGCAACAAGGCAGAACATCTGGAAAAGTTAAATGAGGCCAATAGGAGAGTCAGGAGGGCTAAGGCGGGTACTGTGTTGAGAACTGCAAATGGATCAAGGAGTTAAATAATCCTTCTTTTGTTATATTAAAAAAAGGAAAACAAAAGAGGGAATAGTCAGGCTGAGAAGTGAGGAGAAATATGTGGAAGAGGACAGCCAAAAAGCAGATACCCTGAATGAATATTGTTTTCAGTTTTTACAGCAGTAGAAGGTGTGCCACTTTCAGAGTGTGGGGTTCAGACCCTAGAAATAATGGAGGAAAGGCAGGAGGTGGGATTGGTGTCACTGGAGAGGGTGCTCAAGGGAATATTGACCATGAAGGTAAATAAATTGTTTGGTCCTGATGGCATGCATCCTAGGGTGCTGTAGGAGGTTAGCCAGAATCTGGGTAGACCACTGGCTGATATATTAGACTATTCATTAGCAACAAAGGTGGTGCCAGTTCACTGGAGGACGAATAATGTTGTGCCACTCCAAAAAAAGTGAAGGCAAGGAGGATCCTAGTAATTACAGGCCAATCAATCTGATGTGAGGCTACAATATCATTATAAATGAGCACCTTAGCAAAAAGAGGTACAATTTTGAACAGCCTCATTATGGATCAGTCTCTGCCCATGATGACACAATACTCTACGGATATATTTTATGTAAAACCATTTAGTTTCCCTCAAATGAGGTAACATGTTATAAGGGCATGATGTATACTTGCTGTAAGAATGTTGTTTTGCAGCACTTTTCTGTAAAGATGAGTCCCCAGTCCTCCTAAACAAACTCCAGTACAATTTCAGTAAACCACACTCCTGGTTTTCCTCTCACAGACTGGTCCACAACACCAAACAAACTAAGTCCATTTTATTCTTAGATGTTAGAAAGACCTTCAATTTTGATATCACTTTAACAGACAATGATAGTAACCCTATAGAAGAGTCACATAATTTAAATACCTTGGTATTGTCTTAGAACCCCACCTGTCCTATGAATACCACATCAGTCAACTGATTAAAAAGGTACATCAATGTCTCAGGATGATCTTTTGGTGAATCAGTTTCTTATACCTCAAACAAGGGCACCGGTAGCCAGCAGCTTCTTGCTGCTGCTATTCAACTATGGGTCTATGGTCTATTCCTCCTGCACCTCCCGAAAAAATCTCAATAAGTTAAGCACAACCAATCATAACATTATCAGGTTTGTCACTGGCCTCCCCAGAAGTACCCATCACTGTGACCTCTACAAGGCAGCAAACTGGTTATTATTTGAGGACAGATAAAACAATAAAATCCTGATTTTTTCCTATAAAGTCCTCCATGGCCACCTACCCAGCAGCATTATCTCCATTTTCCAGAGGCCCACCAATGCTAGAACTACTAGGCTCACCTCTGATCACTCCTTCACAGTTCCTCTCTGCCACATTTCTCAAAGCCAGCACTCCTTCTCCTTCAGGGATGCAAAACTATTCAACAGCCTTCCTTACGCTTTGGTTCAATGTCCCTCCCTAGGATTATTTAAAATCAAGCTAAAACAATATCTCTTGGACAGATCAGTATGTGTGATTGCACTTAACAATGTTGTTTTGACCCATGATTGTGTACTCTTGACCTTGATATTCTTCGTTTAATGTTTTGTCACTCCCTGAATAAGTGTCTGTGTAACTCCTGACCCTGCTGAGTATTCTGTGATGTGTTGTCACTGGACGCTTGTGAAAATGGGCAGCTTTTCTTACATGCCTTTCTAGTGTAAAAAAGAGAAAAAGGAAAAGGAAATGTTTTTGCTACTATTTGTATGCCTGCTTGTTATGAACTGTTTTGTATTGTTTTATGCAAATTAATAAAATGAACATAAAAAAATAAATGAGCACCTTGTAGAATTCCTGGAGGCAAATAGGCTACAGTACTAGAGGCACCATGGATTCATGGCAAGCAGATCCTGTCAGACTAACCTGATTGATGTTTTGATTCAGTTACAAAGGCAGTGGACAGGGGTCAAGATGTAGACATGAGAGGGTGAAATACAGAGAATAATCTGTCTCTTTACAGATAATACCAAGATTTGTGGTACAGAGGTCATAGAGGATGGGATAAGGGACTTGAAAAGGTCTCTAGAAAAGCTGTAGAGGTGGAACACGGTATCGTAGCTTAATGTTAACTATGCCATTCATCAGGTTTATTCTCACTGTATCCTGTCTAAGAGTGTATCATGGATGGTATCCTGGCTAAAATGTACATGTTGTTTTTATCACGTAAGCAGATAATCATTTAAACTACTTACACTATAGATTCTACAGGAAAATAGTTTAAAATACTTCTGGTTGTCATATTAGCATAATTTTGAAATGGGTCAGTTTAAGACATTTATGGGGGTCTTGAGTATCCTAACCAATGTTTGGTATCAACCCCAAGCGTGAAGGTTAGATTAAAAGATACATCACTTGTGATTTTTTATTTTTAGTTAGCATGTTTTGTTCATTTTATGCTATATTTTAAATAATCATAATGCATCCAAAGCCTTGTCAGAATCAGTTTCATTCTCAAACAAAATCATGCCATCTCCTCTTGTATTAGTAAATGAGATCTATTTAGTGTAACTGTTTTGTTTTTGAAAGTAAAAAAAAAGTTTCTCATAATATATTTGAGTTATAGCTATATTCCTAAAATCTATAATTTATCATTTGGCTATGCTAACTAAAAAAAAAATGCAGTTTCATTTTGCTATTGGTTTTAATCAAAGTTGCTCTTGAATTCTTCAAGCATAATTTCTCTGTCATGGTCTCTTCCAATTTGTTTTCTGACATTCTGGACACATCATGTCTAATCTAGGTCAACTAGGGTTCATTCATGTTTTTTTTTTAACTTAATTAGTTTTTTATTTATAGTTTATCATACTGATACATCTTAGGCAGAATTCCATTCTCAATACATAGCCATGTTATAGCAATTAATCAGCTTATTTATACAGTACAGATCTACTTATTTCTTGCAACAATTGCTTTCCAATGTACTGCCTACAGTTACTATTTTCTTTCATAATACATAAAACTATGACAGCAATGTAGCATAACTCCAAAAGGTAGATAACTACCTTACTGCCCTTCAACTACACAACTTTTTATTCAACATGAATTTAATTCTTAACTGTCTGGTCTCTCTAGTCACACAAAGCTTCCTTGCTCAGGTCTCATGGTACCTTTAAATTGTCTCACCCTTATCTCCTTACTATCAGTTGATGACCCATCTCTCGGATTATGCCCCTCAGTTCTGAAGAAGCTGTTCTAGAACTGAAATTCCTTCAGTATCTTCAATATAATCATAAAATGGTAACCACCTCGCATTATATTGATCCACTCTAAGATTTAACTGTGTGGTGACCACCTCCATGACTTTGGTTTTCTTAATATTACTTTTCCACATACCTTTGGTCGGTGAATTTTTTTTTAACCATTGTTGGGTGATAACCTTAAGGGCTGCGGTTACCAGGATATAAAATAAGTATTTCTGGTTCTTTGTTCTAATTTCCTTTGGGGTCATAGTTCATATTATATTAACAACTGAGAGATTTTCCTGAAGATGGAAAATGTTTTGGGTTCATTCATGTTTGATCTTGGTTTGCCCATAGTTATGATAGCATAAAATAGAAACCAAATGTGCATATTTATTTGCATATGAGAATTTAGACATTAACATTTTAAACTAATACAAATAATCACAATAATAATATTTATTGCAAAGTGAAAATAAGGGTTACACAAGAACATTAATTATTTGAGCATAATAAAATTAATATGAGAACTCACCATATTTTACAAGAGCTCTATTTTATGGTGGAATAAATAGCAATTAGGCTTTTTTATCAGTTAGGAATGAATTGAAGCTCCATTAGAAAGGGCAACAAGAGCAGAAAAGGGTAAGTAAATAAAGGTTATTTTAAAAGTATGTGTGGATAATACAATGTGTATTCATTACAGACTGTTAAGGTTGTTTGAAAAAAAAATGACATTACCTTAGCAGTAAAAAAAATTTTTATAATGCAAGATACAAATGACATTACCTTAGCAGTAAAAAAATGTTTTATAATGTAAGATACATTTGAAATAGCAACCATGGATAACCATGGACAACCATGGTCAACTTGACTAATTTTCAAACTACTTTATACTGACCATGGCCATCCATAGTCTGTCCCTGGGCCATAAACAGTTAGTTGTCCATAGATAACTATGCTTTACACCATGGGAAAACCATTAATGCTCATGGCCACTAACAATTTATAAGCAACCATGGTTTAACCATATACAAACAAGGTTATCCATGATCCTAAGAGTGGAGTGGGGATATAGATAGTCTGTGGAGGGGGTTACTGAGATGTCTTCATGGCAATCAGCTCGGTAAATGTGGTCTAACTATAAGCAGAACACACAGTCAGGTGGGTAATGGGCAGACTGGATGAACTGCTGGATTTTTAGCTGCCAACAAACTCTATGCATCTACAACTACTTCAGAAAATATCCACATGATAACTAATTCTCATTCCATAGTTAATGAATTAGCAAAAGCTGTGGAAACATTCAGTTACAGTATCTAACATTGATTAGAGCAAAATATCACATACTATACTTCGGATCTAAATAGCATACCCTTAGTGATAAACCAGACAAATTTATGTCCTGGCAACTCAAAGCTGAATAGCAGTCAAAGATCAAAGTCAATATTACAACCCAACAGGGAGAATTAATTAATGACCCCCAATCAGATCAACCATATTTTCATGCTGCATTAACAGAAATTATAAAACTCAAAATGTACTCAACTTCCCACTGCTGCCCACTATTTCTTAAAGGACAACAGTTTTTTCAGCAGCTGAGATTGCGATTTTAAACAAAATCATCAATATAATAACATCAGAAAGCATTAATGAGGCCATAAATGCTTTTCTCTCTGGAAAAGTCATGGGTCCAGACAGCATACTTATTGAATTCTACAAGCGATTTAGTAATTATATAACTCCAAAACTCTTAAAGCTGTATAACTCTTCCACCAGAAACACTTTACCAGATACATTCTACAATTACAATGTACTACTATATTTTTAATATACAAGACCATGCAAATTGCAATTATATCAACCTACAGTATATCACTAATAAACACAGATACAGACATCTAAAAAATATTAACTTTAAGGCTGGGCAGAATAATAACATCACTAATTAATCCAGAACACATACATTAAGGAAGAGGAAAGTTCTAACATCACTAATTAATCCTAATCAGAAAACATACATTAAGGGAGAGGACATTTCCAAGAGTATAAGGTGAGCAATCAATAAAATCAGTTTTACCAGTAATGATCCCATGGTAGCATTATCCCTTGATGCAAAAAAAAATTTGATAATGTTGAATGGAACTTTCACCATGACGTACTCAGGCAAATTGGTCTAGGTGACACCTTCTGCAACTGGATTAAAATTACTTTATGAAATGGCAAGAAAGAATGCAGAAGCCTCATTGGATGAGCAACATCACCTGACTGTGCATTAAACAGAGATTATACAATGCCAAGAAATTTTATTGAAACCTGATTGGCCAGTATGCCCTTGGAGCAGTGATGTTATCTGATAGCAACGTCACTGGATCAAGTTCAGGCACACACATGACCTTATAACAAACATTGAATCCCTTAATCACATGGCAGCACAGAAATCAGAATCAAACCCATGACAGTGCACAGAACTCCTCTGTGCTCAGTTCATACAGACGCCCCAGCCCCCAGAAGCCAGAATGAACACTGAACCCTTGCAGATTCACCTCCCCACCCCACGCTCTTCCAATTAACCATGTAGCCACATTAAAAACACCCAAAAGAAAGAAAATCTCTTCTCTACACTACTGCTGCATGCAGCTGAAAACAACTGTCAGCGTGTACCCGCTCGCCCATCTCATTTGCTGAAAAGCCGCATGCATTAGCTGTATATAAAACAGAAGAAATTTCTTTTTTTATTCCTTTTATTTTCAACAAGTAGTTTCCTGGCACCAAACTCACCTGCAGAAGTCCTATCATCCATTTCCATTCCCCTGCTGTACACTGCAATGGCTTGAATGTGTGTGCACATCAAAAGTACCATAATCACTCCACACACTGCCCTGTTCCTGAAAGTAATTGCCACTGTATGAAAATGGAAAAAAAAATACTTTCTCCCTTTACTCACTCAAATTGCATCACAGTGTATGAGTAGAAACACAAAGAAGAGATAGAAAGCGTGTATGTTGGGGAGGGGAAACAAGTAACACAGAGCTGTGCTGAGCCATTAAACTACCACACCACCTAGTGGATAAAACAAAAACTGTGCACTTTTTTTATTCATATACCTACACATAACAAAATCTAGTTAAAAATCAATTTTAAAAGTTTTTTTTTATGCAACCTTTTTTCCCTTAATAAACAAGCCATTGTATAATAGCAATAATGCACTCCAGGGATGTGTGTTGTTGTGTAATAATGTCACTTCTCGAGTGTTGACCGCACTTGACCTGCAGCCTTGTGCTTCAATCACTCAAGGTGTGATGTTATTACACATTAATACACACCCTGTCATGCCTCATGGCTTAAATACTACATGGGCTATTGTGTGTAACCTGAATTTTTACATATCCCAGGGTGTGCGATGCTACATAACCTATAAAACAAAGCTCGAGGGTTTTTATAAAGCATCACATACTGATACCTCAGGGATCAGTCCTGGGGCCAGTCCTCTTCAGTATCTTCATCAGTGACATTGCAGATCGACTGGAGGGTAAGGTTTGTCTGTTTGCAGATGACACCAAGATCTGCAACAGAGTAGATGATCCAGATGGGGTGGGCAGAATGAGAAGAGATCTGGATAAACTAGCAAAATGGTTGGAAGAGTGGCAAATGGGGTTTAACACAAAGAAGTGCAAGATCATGCACATAGGGAAGAGAAACCCTGAAGCCACCTATAGGCTGGGAGGGGAGTTGCTGGCAGTCACAAAGGAAGAAAGAGACTTGGGCATCATCATCATCACTGATGACCTGAAATCATCCTAGCAGACCCCTAAAGCAGTAGGTAAGGCTAGGGGGATGTTGGGGTGCATTACTAGAGGTATCACAAGTCAGAAGAGGGAGGTAATAATCCCTCTTTACGAGACACTGGTTGGGCCCCATTTGGAGTACTGTGTGCAGTACTGGAGGCCACACCTTCACAAGGATAATGACCAAATTGAGGCAGTACAGAGAAGGGCAACCAAAATGGTGCAGGGGCTGCATCAGAAAACATATGAGGACAGATTAACATAGCTCAATATGTATACCCTAGGGCCAAGGAAGGACTGAGATGATATGATCGAAACATGCAAACACCTTAAAGGCATTAACAAGGTGAAAGAGTCTAACAAGTTTCATTATAAGAAAAATAGCAGGACAAGAAGACACAGCATGAGATTAGAATGAAGCTGATTAAGGGGTAATGTGAGGAAGTTCTTTTTTACAGAAAGGGTGGAGGATGCATGGAACGGCCTACCTCACGAAGTGGTGGGTATGAATACAGTGCAGGGCTTCAAACAGGCATGGGATAGGTATAAGGGAGCAATACAGATGAATGATAGGCCATTTACAGAGCAAAGGCCAATGGCACTTTATAAGGTAGAAAAAGAAATGGGCAGACTGGACGGACCTTGCGGTCCTTATCTGCTGTCAACTTCTATGTTTTTATGTTTCTATGTCAGTCCCTTGAGCCAAAAACTCAGAATCAGTGCTGCAGTTCTGTCTTACTCGAAGTAATTGGGCTTTGGGAATATTTTTCACAATATGATATGGGTGGCAACTCGAGGCTTGCAGTAATGAGTTACGGTCAGTATTTTTTCTGTAGATGAACCAATAGCGGGAGAACCAACAGAGGGAGGAAAACATAGTGGTGAACATCTCTGACATTATGTTAAATGACAACCAAATAAAAGTACTACAGAAGGGACTGACTTTCGTGCTCGACAGTGGATATTAATCCTTTTCAGCTGTACGTTGATTTAAAACACATTACTAGAAATTTGAACTTAAAGGCCTTCTATGCTAAAAATAATTTTTTTTTATTTTAGTCTTTGGTAACCAGATAAGGCCCACTAGGCACAAGTGCCTATTTTTAGGGGCAACCTAGGAGTACTGGGCGGTTAAGTGACTTGCTCAGAGTCACACAGTAATGCAAGTGGAGGTTGTGAGAATCAAACCAAGATCTCGTCTGCTGAATGTACCAAGCTCATTTACAGCTTGTTACTCTAACCTTTAGGCTATACTGCCCAAAAATAAGATGTGTAAACCCATGGAACAAACACTGGAAGGTGAGGACATTATTAGATCGGTTTGCGAATGGTGATTTTGACAGCTCACGAACAAGGATTTTAAAAAATGTTGCCTGTTCACTGCTAAGAAATGGTTAGGACTTTTTCCTTGACATTTGCTGGGGGCAAAAGGGATGTCCCACAGATGTGACTTATGCTGGTTTGGTGCAAACATTTTTATCAGTTCCATAGCTATGCCATTCAGGAGTTGAGAAATTTCCCATAGGATAACATTGTGGTGAACATGGCACCTTTCGGTGCCTATATCTTAAAAACTGTTCGAGATATGATTTTTCCCTAAATGCATCATTGGTGCAGGTTACCAGTCCAAGATTGCAACTGCAAAGGAATTTTTTCCAAGGTTGCTATGTATACTGAGATATTGCACCATTTTCAGCACAGGGGTTACTTGGAATGTGTCTATGCCAGTGCTGCATCTCTATAATTATAGGTAGGTGGGAGCACAGGGCCCACAGGGCCCTGCCGTCCCACATATGGATAACATTATGCAGTAATGAGACTGCTGGGCCATCCCTTATGCAATAATGGAAGCACAGAGCCCAGTCAAAAACTGTATAAGGGTAAGATTACACTTTCTCAAAAAGTAAGGAAATTCTTTGCAAAAAACATTGTTAACTCCCCCAGCCTACCACCCAACCCCCACCCTCCACAGACCAACAGGGCATGGGGTGTGCCTTGGGGTCATCGGGACTAACTCTCACCCCATTCTCCTATACTCTACCATGTCAGCTTTTTTGTACATGGAATGGGGTGAAGTTAGGCCTGGTACCACACCCATGCCCCTGTTAGTCTGTGGAGGGTGGGGTGGGTGGTAGGATGGGGATAGGTCTCAACCCTATGCCTCATTTACCTACTTTTGTCACTTCAACCCTAACTGATGCATTAACTAAGTGTTTTGCACTGAATATATACATGTGTGTATATATATGTGTGTGTGTGTTTTTGTATATGTATATGTAGTTATATGTCTATGTATATATAAATAGACAGGCAGGAGAGACAGACGAGAGAGAGAGAGAGAGAGAGAAACAAACAGACATACAGATCGATAAATAGATAGATAGATAGATACAGAGAGAGAGAGAGAGAGAGAGAGAGAGAGAGAGAGATTGATTACAGAGGTGATGTAGGACCTTTATATTAGGGTTGTGTTTGTGTTTCATTAAAAATGACTATTTTCAGAGCATTATATTTCAGTATTTTTAGAACTAATGACTGCAAAATTTGGAATGCAGCTTCTTGTTTTAGGGTTTTTTAACCACCAATTTTTGTGATGCTCCCATTTTTGGTTTTTACTTTTTGTGATATTAATGGCCAAAATTATGTATTTTGCCTGATTAACTATCTAAATTTTTGCTCTCAGATAGCTAAAAGTGGAAAAGAGTTTAGATATGAACCTAGCAGGTTTCGTAGCTATCATATGGGAATAGGTCTTTTTTGGGCATTTGTTACATCTATTCATTTATAAGTTAATTGTGATTAATTGGTCATGCATGTGCATTCAAAACACTAGCCAGGAAAAATAGCTAAAACTACACATAGACTTTTTTCAAATTAAAGTTTGATGCAAAAAAACATTTAAAGTAAGGTAACCATTTAATTCGGTAAAAGTTAAGAGTGACATTTTAGTGTGTGTGAGGTAGGGTTAGTAAGAGTTACACAATATATACATTTTAAAAAGTTTAACTAAAAGTAATTAATTATCTTTGATAAAAAATGAAAATCTTTCCAAGGGAATCCTTCACAAATGTTACTTTTTTCTGTAAAATCTATGAAAAGCATGAATATTTTAAACAGGTTTTTAAATATTTGTGCTGCATGATGGTTTTCATCCTCTGTGATGATTTTCAAAGTCTTCATGAGGTTCTAAAGTATTTCTTAAACTATTCATGTTGCACGATGGTTTTGATGCATTGCGATTGTTTTCAAAATCTACATGTGGCATCAGTTTTTCTTAAGTGCTTCATGTTGCACAGTGCTTTTTGTGCTTTGCTACAATTTTTAAATTTCTATGAGGTTATAAAGTATTTGTAAAAACCTTCATACTGCAAGACAGCTTTGAAAATCTACATACTGCTCATTGGTTTTCAAAATCTACAAGCCTCATAGTGGATTTTAATATTTACATACAAATCCTGTGTGATGGTTATGAAAATATGGGTCAGACATTCAAACCTTTGCGCCTAACACAAATCCATAGAGCTGGAATGGCACTGGATTTGCGCAAGGCTGCAATGTTGAAAAACCCTATTAGCGCCAGCACTGTGTGGTAGCACCAATGCTAATAGGTAATGGTATGCAGGGGCGTGGACAAGAGAGCACCCAAGAATGCCAACAGCATGGCATATTCAAACGTACAGCGCCATGCTACAGGCATTAGTGTGACCTGTAGCGCGGCACTAGATACCACCAGAAAAGGCTGGCAGTAATGCGGCAGTGCCCCACCGCATGATTCCTGACCCTGTTCTATGTATATGATTAGCCATAGCCCTGGTAGTCTAGTGGTCCCCCCATCCCCCAGCACAAATCCTAACCCCTGGTCCATGTAAAATATTAGCCCTATCACTGGTAGTCTATTGGTCCCCCCACCCTTCAGCAGAAAATCCCGATCCCCCAGTCCATGTAATATATTAGCCCTATCCCTGGTAGACTAGTGGCCCCCCATCCCCTAGCACGAATCCCGACCCCCGGTCCATGTAAAATATTAGCCCTATCCCTGGTAGTCTAGTGGCCCCCACCCCCTGCACCTATTCAATACAGTAGCACTCCTGAACACTCCAGTCAGTGGCCGGCCATGATGGAGAGAGGAGGGCTGAGCCAGTAGCTGACTCCAGAGGGATGCCATGTTTGGGGGTAATGGGAGGTGAACAGCTGGGTGGGGGGACGACTAGACTACCAGGGAAATCTTACTTTGACCATGGATGGGGGTTAGGATTCATGCAGGGAGTGGGAACTAGACTACCATCGAAATACTCTGAATTTACATGCAAATGTGTCAGGATTCATGCAGGGGGTGGGTGACCACTAGACCACTACCATGGAAATTACTCTGAATTTACATGCAAACGGGTCGGGATTCATGCAGAGGGTGGGGGGACCACCAGACTACCATGGAAATTACTCTGAATTTACATGCAAACAGGTCAGAATTCATGCAGGGAGGTGGGAGGACCACTAGACTACCAGGGACATTACTCTGAATTTACATGCAAACGGGTCGGGATTCGTGCAGGGGGGTGGGTGACCACTAGACTACCAGGGAAATTACTCTTCATTCTATTGTGCATGGGTCAGGAGCATACCTCTCAACTGTCCCTGATTGTCAGGGATGTTCCTGAATCTGCCTCACAATATTACTCTGTCCCTCCTCACAGCTGTGTTTCTGTGGCTAAACAGTGGAAATTATAAGCACAGAATAATGTCAAGGATTACACTTACAGACTTGTTCTTCTCTAGCAAATGCATTTTACACTAAGCCCCATATTCTACCAGCTGTCTGGGTGGATATCTCTACTTTTGAAGATGTGTCCCTGATTTGAGTCCTTTGTCCCAGATTTGTTTAAGCCTTGTTCCTGATTCAGGAGGCAAGAAGTTGTGAGGTATGTATGCACCGACTGTGCCTGGCAGCACACAGTTTCTGCTGCTTCCAGCCTGTACTTCTATTCTGACCAACAGGGGATGCTGTGGGTATGCCTTGGCCTGCAGCATCCAGCCTGTACTTCCATTCCAACCTAAAGGGGGAGCTTTGTGCTCCATGCAGTAGCACCGAGCAAACTGCATGGTAATGTATGCTAAACAGCACTTAATGAGTTGCAAATGTACCTGTTTGCCCATGGATTACCTAAGTAGGCTCATTTGCATGGGAGCTTTGAATATAGCTCCCGTTTGCCCAGGGCTAACCAGTTTGCACTGGGCTAATGTGTTAGCACTGTGCAATCAGGTTAGCCCCGGGCAAACCTCCCTTCAGCATAGCACAGTTCTGCAGTGTGTGGCTTGCAGTACATTGTTGTTTGTAATAGATGTGAGACATCTCTGTGCAATCACACACAATGTTCTCCACCTGCAGCACTGGCGTGCAACTGAGTCTAATGAGCTGCAGCTGCAGTGTGCACTTCCCTGTTGCTATAATCAGTGCTGTCTTATTCCTGGGCAATTTTGCCTTGCACTCCTGGCCCTGTTTGACCTGCTTCCTTTGCTTGCTATATTCAGCTAGTTTTGCACCAGATTATTTCCTTTTCAATATAGCTTGCTTTATGCTCTAGGCTATGTTTGCCCGCTGGGCAGTGCTAATGTAGCCCCAGGGCAATGTTTTGAATATCTGGCCCTATATGTGCTGCACAAAGGTTTTGAAAGTCTATCTGCTGCAGGAAGATTTTAACAATCTATACACAATGGTTTTCATCTATGTGCTACAGAGTTATTTAGTTTGAACCTTTGTACTGCAAGACAGTTTTCAAAATATATTTGCTGCTCAATGGTTTTCAAAATCTACTTGCTTCATGATGGTTTTTAATATTCACATATAAATCATTTATAAAGGTTTTGAAAATATACAATATTGTTATTTTGAAAATGAATGTGTTGTGCTAAGTTTTTTAGTAACTCAACAAAAACATGAATGTAATGTAAGTTTTTAAATACTTAAATATTAAGAAAGAACATTTCACTATTTGTGATGTAGATGCATATATACACACACAAACACAATGCACCCTATACATCACTGGCCTTCATATGTGCCACAAATGGCACGTATCAACATTCCAAAGTACATGCCAGACACCCGCTACCAGCTGAAAGTGAGGGGCTGGGATTCGCCATCTGTGGTTGGACTGATACATGGCCCTCTACTCCTACACAATGTGCAGAGCCTTCTGGGAGGTCCAACGTCAGCTGGACTATAAACTTTCACTTCAAAGGTCCAAATGGTCATGGTAGCCTACGGGAGCAAGGGATTATGGTACACAACACTTCATGGAAGGACTGTCTCTGCTTCAGCAGAAGATCTTCTGGCTTTTCACTAGAAGTGTTGCAAAGTTTTACTTTGTCCACGTTTCTGCAAATCTGCAAGATTTACCTTGATGAATAATGTTGTGAAATGCTCACTTTGCCACTTCTTGGTTATCCTGGGAAAATGACACTTTCTCAGGCAAAGTCAGGTAAAGTCATGGCAAAGTTGCAACTTCACCTGTGAACTTGTATAACTCCATTAAAAAGTACAGGCCTAAGGCCCACCCTCTGCCCTCCATCGCTCGGCAGATCGCTAGCGACTGGCCAGCTCTCACCACAGTGGGTGGTTGGTTCAGGAGGGAAAAGACAAGGGGCACAAGAGAAAATGGAAATTCAGGCCTCGAACATGCGATCCTCCAGGGGAGCCGTCCTTGCTACCTCTGGCCTGCTCCCGAGCGCAGCGTGGCACTCCTCACCCTTCCCCTGCCACATGGCCTCAGCGTTTTTTGTCTCCACAGAGGTCAACCTCTCTCATCTAGACAAGTGCTCCTGCACCCAAGCCAGCCAATCCCCCCCCGATAATAGAAGCAGGGTCCTCTACAGCCTCTGGCATTTTTTTCCTCCTCCCCCTCACTCTTGGACTGCATGGCCCTTGCGGCCTACTCCATAACCAGGCTAGGTCCCAGGCCTAGCATTGGGTGAGTGGGGGGGGCGTTTTTGATTGCACGCATGCCCTGTATTGCGATGCATTAGGCAATAGATACTGTAGCTCCTAAAGAGCTATGGTATTACAAGCCTCTGAGACATGCTACAAGCCTTTTTATCAGCGATTCCATGCCTAGACTACTGCAACATAGATACAGAGAATGTATTCTCAGCATGTCCCCAGTAGAACAGGGACCCAGCTACATATTAAAAATGCTGTTTTTTCCTGGACATTTATCAAGGAGCTTGCATGCTGCTTATAGAGGGGGCCAAATAAACAAATCTAGAGCCTCGCTTTTTACCTCCATATGGGGTCCCTCCCTCTAGTGACCCTATACTCCAAGGTACCTCCCTCTGGTCCATATGGGTTCCTCTCTATAGCGACCCATATGTCCAAGATATTATATAGTGATATACTGGTGGTCCCTTTCCATAGTGACCTCCACACTGGTTATCTCCATGTGGGGTCCCTCTCTACAGTGACCCCCATGTGGAACCTAGCCTGCATCTCTCCACACACCAGTCCAATACCTATCAGCAGCACTAAACAGATATGGGGCACCCACAGAATTGGAGACCCATTGTTACCCAGTCCTAATGAATACGCATCCCTTTTTGTCTTCTTTCTCACCAGATGGTCAAGGCCAAGAAATGCACTGCTTGCAGCGTTAACCTCCTGCCCCACGCTCCGGGCCCCTATGTGCCGCCTGTCTTCATGACGACAATGACCTGTTGCTGGAACAAACCGCTGGCATGGGCCCCAATAATCTGGGGCCTAGTGGTTCCACATGGATGGATACAGGCACTTTCCTACTTCAGAACCAGCAGGCCACGGTAGCGATGATGGAGAGTCAACAGAATTTCATGCTGAAGATAATGGAAAAGTTAGAATCCCTTACTCAGCACAGGACACCAACCGCACGACTTCCGGAGCCAGACATTGTGGGGTGGGCCAATGAGGACCACTCAGATCATGTAGAGCCAGTACCAGATAGCCATAAGCCGGACTCCAGAGAGGACAAAGACATACCAGATGAGGAAGATGGGGCAGAAAGTGACAACGAGGACATGGAACTGCAATCCATTCCATCCTTCACATCCAAGCTCTGCTCTTTTAACATGGTTCTAGGCCTCATGAAAATAGTCAAGGCCACTATGAGGTTCGACATTGAAGAGGGCAAACCAGCATTGAAATTAGACCCCATGATTCAGCAGAAGGTAACTGTTAAGGAGACATTCCTGGTATGTCCAGTGATCAAGGACATCATCAACAAGGAGTGGCAATCCACAGAGCCTAGCAGAATGTTGAACAAGAGGAACTTGGACCGCATGTACCCAGCTCAGGAGGACAAAGCCAACAACTGGTGCACAGCCCCGACTATTGATCCTCAGGTGGCGGCACTCAGTAGAAAAAACATCTTGCCGTGTGGGACTCTATCTTTGAAGGACCCCACAGACAAGAAAGTGGAAGACATGTTAAAAAAAGCCTTCGAGACTGAAGGCATGGCCACAAGGGCATCCACTATGGCCATTTACACGGCACGTGCCCAGATCTGCTGGCTAGAAGAGCTTCTTGAGCAGGCAAACCCCAAATCTAGAGAGGCAGAACTGTTAGAATGCATTCTCGATGCAGCCAAATACCTGGCTGACATGGCAGTGGACTCCCTCAGACTGAATGCCAGGGCCACAGCCATCACTAACCATGCCAGAAGGGCACTGTGGCTAAAATTATGAGAGTCTGACAATGAATCCAAGACATTGCTACAAAACTTGCCCATGAAGGGTAAACATGTATTTGGGGAGGGCCTGCAGGAGTTCCTAAAGCAGAAAGAGGAGGGAAAAGAACTCCTCAAAAACAAAAATAGGCACACCTACCTACCTTCCACTAGGTGGAGGTTTGGGGGGGGGAACAAGTCTTACCAAGCACACAGAGACACCTTATACCCAACCAGTACTTTTTGAGGCCGAGGTAACCACACTGCACACTGTAGCCCTTTCACCCACTCCTACCAGCCCTCCTCCTTCAGATCCCGTGGGTCAAGGTTCAGAGGAAGAGGTAGAGGACATACGGGAAAGCAACAATGACTACTCGAACAGATCTCCACATGGTCGGGAATGGTGTCTCCCCTTGGGACAAAGATTGTCGCTCTTCAGGCACCAGTGGTTCTACACGACCTCGGACAAGAGGGTTCAAGAGGTGGTGTCAAGAGGATACTCCATAGAGTTATCGAAATCCCCCATCACACACAGGTTCATCACCTCTCCCATTGCCAAAAAGAAGGCTACAGCCCATCAGGTCCAACAGATCCTGTGGGATCTGATTCAGAACAGAGCTATACAGCCCATCCCCCTGCATGAACAGAAGCTAGGAGTATACTCCATCTTCTTCCTCGCCCCAAAGAAATCAGGTGAACTAAGCTCAATCCTGGACCTGAAGCATCTCAACCAGCATGTAGTTCCCCAGAAGTTCAAAATGGACACACTAAAGTTGACCCTACGCAGTATCTACGTAGGGCATTTTCTGATGTCCATAGATTTAAAGGACGCATACCTTCATATTCCCATCAGACCAAAACACAGACAGTACCTCAGATTCCACATCCTAGGCCAGCACTTCCAATATCAGGCCCTACCGTTCGGGCTTACCTCAGCACTAAGAGTATTCACCAAGGTGTCAGTAGTGCTAGTGGCCAGACTCTGAGAACAAGATCTTGACATCATCCCCTACCTGGACAACTGGCTGATTCAGGCACGCTCCAAAGAGCACTCCCTCCAACACACTGGGCTCACTCTGAGGGATCTTGAGGAGCACGGATGGGTGGTGAACCAAGCCAAGAGTCATCTGGTGCCCACGCAATGGATAGAACACCTGGGGCAAAAATCAACACATTGCAGGGCTGGGCAAAACCATCCCAGACAAGGGTGAACATCCGAATCAGATTGGCATGCCAATTGTGGGATTGCCATCAGTCAACCATGGGACAACTAGACAAGCTACTAGGTTACATGGCATCTTGTATCAACCTGGTCCTTTGGGCCAGGTGGCACATGTGACCCCTACAGACTTAAGTCCTCACTTGGGGGTCACCGAACGACTACAACCTGCATGTCATAGTCCCATTACCACCATCAGTGAGACAGTCACTAACATGATGGACAGTGAGCACCAATTTCACCTGAGGGGTCCCACTGGAGGCCTCTTACCATTCCTCCATAGAGACAGATGCGAGCCTTCTGGGCTGGGGTGCTTGTCTAGGCGACAGGATGGCTCAGGGCCAATGGACATCAGATGCCCAGTTGTCCATCAATGTCCTAGAAATGCAAGCAGTATACAACGCTCTCAGAGCTTTCAAAGCCTCCATTTCTGATCAGTCAGTCCTGCTACATTCCGACAACCAAGTCACCATGGCATACATCGCCAAGCAAGGGGGCACCAGGAGCAGAGCTGTGCTGAGAGAAGTGGCGACAGTCCTCAACTGGGCACAGAGCAACCTCATCAATCTCGGCACTGTTCATCTCACTGGCTAGCTCAACATTCGTGCAGATTGGCTAACCCGACAACAAGTCCACCCAGGGGAGTGGCGTCACCACCCCAGCCTCTTCGATCTGATCCAAGAGACCTGAGGACCGGTATCCATAGACCTCATGGCCACAGCAGAAAATGCACAGGTCAAGAGATTTTACTCAAGATACAGGGAAACTCAGTCCCAGGGGACCGATGCCCTGGCACAACCCTGGTCCAGGGATCAGGCGTACATCTTTCCACCCATACCCCTGCTACCCCAAGTACTAGCCAATATCTGATCTTCATGACAAACCATCATTCTAGTGGCTCCTTACTGGCCATGGAGAACCTGGTTTGCCACAGTGTTGGCTATGACAATGGCCAGTCTCAGGTTACCATACCAACCCAATGTGCTGACCCAGGGACCGGTACTACAACTGGACCCATGGACGCTAAAGCTCACAGCCTGGCTCCTAAGAGGAAGAGACTGATGAAAGCAGGGTATCATGAATCAGTCATTTCCACAATGCTGCAATCCAGACAATCCTCAACCACTTCTGCCTATGGTAGACAATGGTCAGTGTTCAGGAGGTGGTGCCAAGATCAGGGCAAGGATCCTAAACTAGCAGACATGTCCACTATCCTCTTATTCCTTCAACAAGGAACAGACAAAGGATTGGCCCTCTTGTCTCTTAGGGTACAGCTCTCAGCCATTGGAGCAACCACTGGTCCCATAGGGGGACACAGCCCAGGGGCTCACCCGGAAGCCTTGCATTTTCTGAAAGCAGTAGAGATACTGCGACCCAGAGTCAGACCATCCATCGCACCCTGGGACCTCCCGTAGGTATTAGACTCCCTCAGTACAATCCCCTTCGAACCGCTACAGGAGGTAGACCTGTTCTGGGTTGGTCTGAAGACCTGCTTCTTCGTCGCTACCTGTTCAGCCCGAAAGATTGGGGAATTAGGGGCACTGTCCTGCAAGGAACCATACATGGTGTTCACCCCTCAGGGGGTCTGCCTACGCATGGTACCAGCCTTCCAACCAAAGGTTTCCTCCACCTTTCACAGGGAACAACCCATTGAGTTACCTACTTTTTCTGGAGACACTCAACTTGGAGACAAGCCCGTCTCACACCACCTAGACCTAGGGATCACCCTATCCATATACATATCTAGAACTCTACCTATATGCAAGACTGAGAGATTGTTCATTGTCACAAGGGGACAAAGACAAGGCAGGGCAGCCTCCAAGACTACCATTGCTGGCTGGCTCAAGAGAACCATTCAGGAGGCTTACAAGACAAAACAGGTGACACCCCCGAGAGTATCAAGGCCCAGGACTTCATCGTTGACATGTCGTTGGAGTCGCCCAGATTGATGGTTCTGGGCGACTTTAACACCTGGGTCGACGATGAACTCTCACAATTTGGTAATCACTTCCTCCAGTTAATGATATCTCTGGGCTTTACACAGGTGGTTTCCACTGCTACCCATAAATCTGGACATTTCCTGGACTTAGTCTTTCTCCTAGGGATTGATATTACTGATTTGGGGGTGGAATCAGTCATATGGTCAGACCACTGCACCGTGGGGTTCAATTTTATTACCCCCCTGAGAAGGCCTACCCCTGTGGAGATGGCAAGATACCGCCCTTTACAGGATATTTCTCCCCAAGGCCTTGCCATGGTTCTTGACCTCTCATCCCACGCGTTGGTGAGCAGTAGTCCAGAGACCTTGGTGACGGCCTATAATAGGGCGGTTACTTCTGCTCTGGATACTATTGCTCCTGTTCGTGTATGCCCCCTCTCCCTTCATCCCAAGGCACCCTGGTTTGACGGGATGTTGAAGGAGATGCGGAGACAGGGGCGAAGATTAGAACGCTGTTGGCGCAGATCTGCCAGTGACACTGACCGCCTTAAATTTTTATTTATTTGTTTATTAAATTCTCGGATTACAAATACCTTTGAGCAGAAACTGCTCATTTACAAAGGTTCCATGTCAAAAGATGAGGGTCAACATACATACAGAGGTAGTAAAAGAATGCACAATAAACAATCAAAACAACATAAAGAAAAAATAAAGATACTCAGTTATAACATACTTTGAGATAATATTCATAAAATGAGCAGCTTGAGTAGGCAGCTGGTCCGGTAAAATAAAGATAGAGGGCACCATCGGCAGTTAGTATTGCAGGCATGCAACCAGGAGAGGAAGTTGGAGACTAATGGGCCACTGTCCATGGTGGTGGAAAATGTCTTGTACCAGTGGAGATGTGAAGGAGGAAAGGAGTCACAAGGAAGGCCCAGTGCCAGAGGGAATGAGATTGGAAAGGGCAGGCTGTAGAGACATGAGTGAGCTGGGAGGTGTTTAGAGAGATCTCTGTTCAGAGAAGCAGTCACATTGAGTGGTAGAGGTGAGGTAAAGTTTGAGATTCCTTTGATGGGTCCAAGTGTAGTAGAGGAAAGTGCTTCTTTATTGAGGAATTGAACCATTGAGCTCTATAGATAAAGGACCGCTGACCCATGGAGGTACGACATCTGGGAACCTGAAAGGTTAGAGATTGGGGCACCACATGTTTGTTGAGTGCCACTGTAGGTAGTAAGGAGTGAGCTAACATCAGGTGGCATGAGACCAAGGAGAATCTTTTTGGTAAGTAAGCAGGTCTGGTATTGTATTCTGCTGGATAGGGGTAGCCAGCTGGCCTGTGCATAGAGGTCACAGGTGTGAGTTTGTCGGGCTGCACCCATCAGTAGTCTACAGGCTTTGTTGAGAGCAACTGAGATCCTGCAGAGGGTACTCTGTTGAGGCAGAGCTTGTAGACGGCAAGGCTGTGAATCAATGATAGAGGTGACAGAGCTGTAGATGGTTAAGTTTGGAGCAGCCGCAGACATACAGTGCTTGTGTTTGTGTAGTAGTCCAATCCGTATATTGGCAGTCTTGGCAACAGTGTCAATATGCCAAGTGTAGGAGAGGGTACTATCCAGGGTAATACCAAGGTACTTGAACTCCTTGACATGTTCGAGTGGGTTCCCAGCGTGGTTCTTGATGGTGAGGGACAGAGAATTGTGCCTGCTCTGTCGGTTACAGAAGGGCATGGCTTTAGACTTGCTGTGGTTCAGGACAAGTTTATGAGAATTGAACCAGTCTTCAATGCGATTGAAGTCGAGCTGCAGCTGGAATTCAAGGACTGTAATGTCATGGTGGCTGGAAAACAGGACTGCATCGTCTGCGTATAGTAATATTTTTTGGTGGCAGGCACTGGGGAGATTGTTGATGAAGAGGGAGAAGAGTAGAGGGCCCAGAATAGACCCCTGGGGGACTCCGGAGCGGACCAGTTTCTCATCCAAAGAGATTCCTACAATCCTTTACACTTTGGAACCAATTATCAAGGTAGGTGAACCATGGAAGGGCATCGCTGGAGATCCCAATGAAGGACAGTTGCTTGAGCAGTAGGGGGTGGTTAACTGTGTCGAATGCCTTGGTAAGGTCTATAAATACTGCCCCTCCACAATTCCCTTTGTCAAGCGTGGCATGGATGAAGGTTGTAAATTCCAGTAGTGCAGTGGTGGTGCTGTGCCTTTTTCTGAAGCCATGCTGCTCTGGGCACTGTACATTGTACTTATCCAGGAATTCATCTAGTTGGTCCGACACTATTCGCTCCAGTGCTTTGGATAGTGGGGGGAGGAGTGAGATAGGTCTGTAATTGGTGTGCAGTCTTATCTCCGCTTTTGTGAACCAGTGTGACAGTGGCTTTCTTCCAGAGAGAGGGGAAATGGCTCAATCTAAGCGAGAGATTAAAGATCTTTGTAAGGCACTGATGGACCATTACTCTGTCTATCAATCTGCAATCTCCCATAAGAAGGCAGAATTCCTGTCCAGGGAGATTGCTGCTGCTAGGAACCGACCAGCTCAGCTGTTTCAAACTGTGGACAGGCTGTGCAACCCAGCTTGTCTACAAGTTTGGAGAGCTTTTTCGCAATTAGAGTGTGAGGAGCTCGCTCACTTCTTCGCTAATAAGGTGGCCGATATTAGGGCGAATCTGCGTCCTGCGGCTTCTAAGGGGGATGCGGTTGAACAGCATGAGTTCACAGTGCCTCAATTTTCATGGTGTTCCTTCAGCAGACCTGATTTCATTGATGTCATGAGGATTATCCATGGTATGCGCCCTATGAGCTGTAGTTTGGATCCTGGACCGACTTCCCTAATATTGGGTTTTTGTGACATCATTGGTCCAATCCTTGTGCAAATAGTCTGGTGCTCCCTGGACTCGGGTGAGTTTCCTAGCTCCCTGAAAGAAGCGGTGGTGATACCGCTCTTGAAGAAATCTACCTTGGACCCAGATTGTTTTGCAAACTACAGACCCATCTCTAACCTACCCTTCATTGGCAAGGTGATTGAGAAATTAATGGCGATCCAATTGGAGAGCCATTTAACAATCCATGACATATACAAACCCTTCCAATCCGGTTTTTGTAAAAGACATAGCACCGAGACTGACTGGTTCGGGTGCTTAATGATCTCTTGAGGGCGAGAGACCAGAAGAGACGTTCTATTCTAGTACTTCTTGATCTCTCTTCAGCTTTTGACACTGTGGATCACGTGGTGCTGTTAGCATGCCTGAGGCAGATCTGTGGAATATCGGGAACCGTCCTTGGATGGTTCACCTCATTCCTCACTGGAAGATCACAAAGAGTTGTGTCGGGGATTTTTTCCTCTGGCCCAATTCCTTTGTTGTGTGGGGTGCCTCAGGGTTCTGTGCTATCTCCCATGTTATTTGCGGTGTATATGCTGCCCCTCGGAGACATTATAAGACGATATAAGCTGAGGTTTCATTGCTATGCTGATGATGTCCAGCTATACCTGTCTTTTGCCCCTGACCAGGATGGAGCTCTCTCGGTGTTTAACAACTGCCTGAAAGAAATACAGGATTGGATGGATTCTAGTTGGCTGAAGTTGAACTCAGAAAAGACTGAGGTTTTGCTTGTGGATCCGGGTTGTCGGACAGAGAGGTCGCCTGTTGGTACACCCTCATGAATTTTTCTTGGGGGTGTATCACTTCCAACCTCTGAACGGGTGCGTAACCTAGGGGTTATCTTAGATGACAGGCTGACACTACAGTCACAAGTGTCAGCGGTTATCAAAACGTCCTTCTACCACCTTAGGAATATCGCTAGAGTGAAACACCTTGTTCCATCTGACTCGTTACCAACGTTGGTCCATGCCTTTGTTTCCTCACGCTTGGACTACTGCAACACCTTGTATTTTGGGCTTTCTGGGGTTGAATTCTGCCACTTCCAGCTAGTGCAGAATGCAGCAGCATGGGTTTTGACTGGGACAAGCAGGTCTTGCCACATCTCCCCGGTGCTGAGCGATCTGCACTGGCTTCCTGTTAGGTGGCAGATCACCTTTAAAATCTGTTTATTGACTTTTAAAGCCCTACATGATCAGGGTCCAGCCTATCTGAAAGATCTCCTGGTTTCTTACTGCCCAGGCCGAGTACTCTGCTTGGCTGACAAAGGGTTGCTAGAGATTCCAAGAGTGAGCCTAAATTCATCTGGTTGTAGAGCTTTCTCTTATGCTGCTCCCACTCTTTGGAATTCTCTACCCCATCAGTTGCGGTTGTGCACCTCCATGGAGGAGTTCAAGAGGGATTTAAAAACTCATCTGTATCAGTCTGCCTTTTTAGATTATTGATTGTGATGTATCATTCTGAGATTGAAGTTTTTATTTATGTTTTATCTGTGTTTTATTTGTGTTTTATAATCTTTGTACAGCACCTTGAAATTGGAAAGGCGCTTTAGAAATAAAATTTATTATTATTATTATTATGATTACTATTATTATTATTCCACCAGGTCAGTAGATACTTTGTGGGCAGAAAGGGCCAACATGTCATCAGAATACATCTGCAAGGCGGCGACTTGGACTTCCATCCATTCGTTTGCCAGGCATTATAGACTAGAGCACCTGTACAGGCTATAGCCAACCTTTGCCACACAGGTTCTCTTAGCCACCAGCTCTTCCTCTCACTCCTTAGACAACTCTGTCTCCCCCCCCCCATGGGTGGAGTACTGCTTCTTATCTACCCATGAGGTAATGTCTGGAGTGCCATGCATGGTCAACCAATCACAATTGGTGTTTACTCACCTGGTAAAGGTGATTGTGTTGGTTGACATCCATGGCACTCCACGACTCTCCCGACACAGTGCTCAGAAGTGATCAGGATCAGAGAATAGGAAATTACCTTGACATAACTGATTCCTCATTTCTAAGGGACATCCAGGATATTAACTGTCAACCCCTCATGGGTGGAGTTTAGATTGTACTAATGGGAAAATAAAACAAGGGTCGAAGGCCCACTTGTACATGTCGCCTCAGTCTGCATTCTTTGTACAGGATGGTTAGTGTTTTTTTCTAGTAGTGGCTGTGTTACTAACCTTACTTTCAGCTATGGAAGATTTGAACTAGAGAACAGGGGTTTCTGGGACCTGGATACACAAGAAATTTGATCCTAGAGTCATGTGCATCACTTAGCCTATTAGGTGGGCTAAAACCCATGAGGTAATGTCTGGAGTGCCATGGATGTCAACCAACACAATCACTTTTACCAGGTGAGTAAACACCCATTACTTCACTGCTGCCCATTACATGGTACTAAACAGAGTAAAGCTGATCTGTAATAAGGCATGCCAATTAGTACTTGGTGCAGATAACCACTCTTATAGTGGTACCCTTTATGCACTCACTAACTGGCTACCTTTAGCCAGCAGAATATAGCTCCAGACCTATTTGCTAGACAAAAAGGCTCTCTTGGGCCTAATGCTCCCTGCTTTAATGAATTGCTTTTGCACAGTCTCTAACCAATACAACACAAGGAACATGGCCAGGAATTACCTTAAGCCTCGTTTTCAGTGTTCTCAGCTGGGAAAGCGGTCATGTGCTGTCAGGGATGCTATATGGTTAAATGAATTGCCTGATGCACTGCTGAGTCTCCCCAAGTTTAATCAGTTTAAAAGAGATCTTTGCAGTCAGCCTTTGCAGTCCAAAGCAATTATAACCATTAAATAGTTTTATTCAGTTTCTTACTGTACATAACCTGTGACTTTTTATACAACAATCCACATCAATTTTTTTAAAACTGTATGCAATTGTTCTGCCTTACGTGATTGTAGCCTGACTCAACTGCATTTCCAATGGAACTGCTTACTGTGTTTGTAATGCATTTTTTGTGACTATGTACTTGACATGGAACCTTTGTAAATGAGCACTTGTGTTCAAAGGTAATCTCTGAGGTTTTTAATAAATAGATAAATACTACACAAATTTCTTAGAATGGGGGCATTTATGGCAAAATAACTACATTAATGCTCATTAAATGTGCTATTGCTCAAAACCCGTACTACACAAAGGTTGGGAATAAACTATTAGAGTTGTAAACACAATGCCCAAAGTTTGGAAATGTGATATTAAAGTTCCTATGTCTAACCCCCACCCACTCTACCACCTCATCTACCCTCATGACCCAAGGATAGACTACAGGTACAGGGCCATGCATCAACAGTATGAAACCTTATACAGGGTCAACATATTGAAAATTGGTATATAGTAATCCTAATCCCCACCCCTACCCCCTCCTCTACTCTTGTAACTAGGGTGGGGCAAATCAGTTAGCCAGGTGGCCAATGACTGGTAAAACAGTTGGTTTTGCTACCACATTTTAATACTTACTAGTCACTGGGTACCTGCCCATGAAGTGATTTTTATGCCCTTAACAAATTATGGCTTCTAAAAATATTAAATTGGCTTTCACATTTTGAAACTTACTAGCCAACCTGAGCATCCATTCACAGGCCGATTACTCACACCATGGTGGTTACACAAGGCCAAGCTACAAGTTTAGCCCCACACTACAAGGCTGTGCTGGATTATGTGATTCTCTGAAAGTTCAGTGGTAGCTTCCACACTTACCACACAGTTCAATGTTTGTGGATGCATATTTCTGTGGACCAATATATAGTAGGACATATGTTTAACAGCAATATTTTGTGTCACATGCTGCTTACTAACATAGGTACCATCCACTCATTATTTGTTTTGTACAGCTACAAGACCCTGCATAAAATAGTATGCGTGTTCCAAACATATTGCTTCCTTTTGACTATTTCTAAGTATTGTATGTTTCTTAAAAAAGCAGCTCACAAATATGTAATGTGCATAGTACTTTCAAATTTGTAACAATTCCTCTGCTTTGTGGAGAGTGTACAATATTGTGTGCCAAGTAACGCATAGTTATAAATGAATGTAAACCTCCACAGGTACTGTATGCAACCCAACGTATTCTATGTAAGTAGGTAAACTTTTATTTATATGGCGCCCAATCCCAGGGGCTCTGGGTTCCTAATAAAGAGTCAAACAGGCAGGGTTATACAAACAATACCATACAGTATCTATGATTATACAAATAAATTAAATCATTAATAAATACTAATAATAAATAAATAGCATTTAAACCAGTTTCAATTAATCAGGATATGCTTTTCTAAAAAAATATGTTTTCATACCCCTCTTAAATGCCTCCACTGATGGAGCCTCCCTCAGAGATCTGGGAAGTAAGTTATAGAGGACTGGGCCGTCCACCTCAAATGCATGGTCACCCGAGGTTCTCAGCTTAGCCCTTGGAACTTCTCGGAGGCCCCCAGTGGAAGAGCAGAGGGAGTGCACTGGAATGGTAGGTGTAAGGAGGTCATTCAAGTAGCCAGTACTCAAGCCATATATGGCCTTATATGTGAGCAAGCCCACCTTAAAGATGATCCTCCACCTGACAGACAGCCAATGCAGGTCTACAATGTGTACCATCTGTATGAAACACCATACGTGAGTGGAATGATTCTGGACATATACTTTACCCACTGGTCATGAGGGTAAGGAAAGGGATGGGGATTAGGACTGCTACAGTATGTATTATTTTTTTTTATATGTTTACCCTGTATGATGTACTGTGTACAGTTTTTATTTATTTAGCTTTTATTGACACACTAGACAATTAAATGCCTATTTTTAAGAATGACCCAGGAAGTTATGATAGGGCAGTGCAAACAGATTAGATAAAACACAAGATAAAACCACAGGAACAGTTTACAGGAGTGCACAAGAGCAGAGCAGTCCACACCATTGATGCATGGCCCTGTACATGTAGACTGTCCTTGGTCATAAGGGTAGGGTACATAGCAGGTTGAGTGTGAGTTAGACATAAGAATCCTAGTGGTTCATTTTCAAAGTTTATGGACATTGTGTTCACAACTTTAATAGTTTATTTTTAACCTTTGTGATTTGAGTTCTCTGTGATAGCAACACTAATAAGCATTGACATAGTTTTCTGCTATATGTGTGTGTATATATATATATATATATATATATATATTGCAAAAACTCCATTAATGCATCAGTTAGGGTTCTATTACTTGTGACCAAAGTTTGAAATTTGGTGTTAGGGTTATCAACCCTACCACCCTAACCCACTCCCCCCACCCACCCTCCACACACCTCAGGCAGCGGGGTGTGCCTTGGGTTTGTCGGACCTAACTCTCACCCCATTCCATGTGTAAAGACACTGAGATGGTACAGTATAGGACAATGGAGTGAGCATTAGGTTCGATGAACCCAATGCATACCCCAACTCCTGTTGGTGTGTGGAGGGTAGGTGGGATGGTAATGTTGGAAACCCTAACGCCAAATTTCCAAACTTTTGTCACTGTAATAGAAACCCTAACTGAGGCATTAGTGTAGTTTTTTTCAATGAATTTCCCTTCATTTTGAGAAAGTACAATCTTACTCGTATGAGGTTGTGGGAGCGCAGGGCTCCCATCAGTCTGTAGTGTGTTGTGGGAGCATGCATATTGTAACTGTGGAGACAGCAAGACAGCTCACTTCTGCTGGGAGGGTGCACATCGCAAGAAAAACTTCTGAAATGTAGCTAACAAATACCAGCACACCTCTACTGGGTGCAAAAGGTTTTATTTAATTATTTAAAACATGCACCACCACCAGTGTGTAATGGCTGGCTGGAAGGAACCACAACCCGGTTTTGCATGATAATGCCCTCAGGAAATACTGCATACTAAACTGGTCAGGTTCCGTCTTGTACCAGCCGTTACCACAGTGGTGGTGGTGCGGGTTTTTAAATAATTTAATAAAGCCTTTTTTGCAGCCAGCAGAGGTGTGCTAGCGTTTGTTGGCTACAAAGAATAATATTTCCGGAAAGGCTGTCACTGCACTTCTCCCCTCAAATTTGGATTCATTTCACCTGTGAATCCTTCATTTCTGAATCCCCTCCACCTGTCCTCTGAGCTCCCCTGCCACTCACTAATTTCTGTCTCATCTATTCTCTCCTACAGTACAACACAAGCTCCCCTTGTGGGTGCAGGTCATGAGGGTCGAACATCCTCACTTGAGCATCCCTGGAACAGACCCCTTTTGTTGCAGTCAGGTGACGATTTCCCAGAGCTGAAAGCTGGCAAGCCCAGAAGCCCTGCAGATATTCTCCAACTTGCTTGGTGAAGGAGGCCCCACTGACTCTTTGCGTCAGCTACCCCACCATCCCCACCACCACCCTTGGTGGATTTGATATTATATAGAGCTTGTAGGGTGACCTTACCAAACCAATCAGCCCACTTTCCTATAGGCAGCTTATCTGTGCCTGCCACTAGTGTCCACTAATTATCCTTTCAATTCTGATCACTATTTTACAGATTCTAACTAAACTGCTTCTCCACTATCTAACTCCCTTGCCCTGCTGCCAGAAAATGTATTTCTTGCTTTTTCTCCTCTCTGTCTCTTCTTCTCTGCAAGTCCCCCCACTCCATTCCCCTATATACACAGCCCACCCCACCTCATATCGTCTCTGCTTGTGCCCTCCATCCACCTCACCCCCCCACCCCTCTGGTTACACCTGCCTGCCATCACCCCCACCCTCAACTCTCCATCACAATGTCCCACTTCTCCTGCCTCCCAGCTGTCCCCACCCACCCCTCAACAGCAACCTTGTTTCTACCTAAGCTCCTATGGGGACCAGAAGTATTGAATTCACCTGATCTTATATTGTCAACAAACAGCCCCACCCCAATGCAGATCCCTTGCAGCATGCTCATAAGAGAATCCTGTAATGTATCTTATCCAAGATCACTATCATTCTCCTGCTACTCTCTGGAAATATACACCCTAATCCATGCCCCTTGGCTCCCCTCCTCCAAGACCAAAGCAATCCGAAGGCCTCATGCTGGCAACCATTAACATCTGCAGCCTCTTAAAGAAATTTGCCCTCCTCCAAGCCTGGGTTCACTCCACAACACTGATGCTTTAGCAGTAGTTGAAACATTGCTACCACAGAATATCCCAGACTCTGCTGTTACCCTGCAGGGCTACACACTGCTCAGATCAGACAGACTAGGAAAAAGGGGTGGAGAGTGTGCATTTTGCCTCCAGGACTCCTTGCAAGGCAACACAATTGAAACAACACACCCCAGTGCTGGTGCCCAGACTCTCACCCTAAAGGTTGCTGTTGGCAACTCTGGCAAATGACTTTACCTAATGTCAGTCTACATACCTCCCCATAATCAGAAGGATGCATTCATATCCATCCTAAACATCATCACCCAGTCCCCCAAAAATTCAGAAATTATTGTAAGCGGGGATTTCAACACAAATTGGCTTGTTCCTCAGACCTGTCTTAGGGATGTAACTGCCACCCAAAATCTTTCTCAGATGGTACTCTCCCCTACCAGGGCAAACTACAGCAGTGGTACCAGCGCCCCCATTCATCTTATCTTCACTAATCATCCTGAGTGTATACAGGACGTCCAGGTCTTGTCTGATTCGCTCAGTGATCACTACTGGTCATCTGCCACTGCTCCTACAGCTGGAAATCCCCCTCAAGGATCTCTAGGCAATGCCAGCTGAAGAAAGGATCCCCAGTACATCACCTCCTAAATCTTGACTGGTCCCCTCTCAATCACCTGACCTCAGTGGTTGCTGCTCTGTCCTTCTTCATTAGCTCCTTCCAAGCCACCTGTCATATCTTTGCCCCCTTTATGAAGCAGATTGTAAAAAATCAATCCCCTCCCAGGATAAATCAATCCTTGCTCGACCTAATAATGGCCCATGACAATCTGTGGCACCATATCTTGGAGTCCGGCTGCCCTGCTCATCATCAACTCTACTGTGCTGCCCAAAACTCCTGCATCTGGGCTAACCACCAAGCTAAGGTGGACTATTATCGGGCCAGACTCACTGCCACCTGGGGAAATGGGAGGAATTTCTGGGAGAATATTAAGGAACTAAGTGGTAAGTCCTCCTCCCTTCCCCCCATGCTGATCGTTGATGGGACTCCCACCCAAGATTCTGACAAGACTGCAAATGCTTTTAATGCTGCTTTCTCTGACCTTAGTTCTATCCTCCCCCGACTTCTTCTCTACCTCCACTGGTCAGTTTCCCCCTCCCTCAGGGTCCCACCTTTTTGCTTTAAGACGATCTCGCCTAGCACCACTCGCACGTGTCTCTCCAAGTTCCTTGGAAAACCAGAGTGGTGACTCCCTAGACACAAAGCTGCCCTCCTTGGCTCTTGATGCAGTACTAACTCCCCTAACCAAAATCCTCAATATGTCTCTGTGCCTAGGGCAGTTCCCTACACAGTAGAAAAGGGTGGTCATTACACCTGCACATAAGAATGGCGATCGTACCTCCTGCAGTAACTATAGACCCATATCCAACCTCCCTCCCTCTCTAAAGCATTAGAAAAAATTGTTGCTGATCAATTCACCAAATAATTGGACTCACATCACCTACTGTGCCAATAATAGCATGGTTTCAGGAAGGGACATAGTACAACTAATGCCTTCCTGGAGTATACCTCCTATATCCATGATGCCCTTGACCAGGGAGCCTTGGCTGGATCTGTTTACATAGATCTCACCAAGGCCTTTGACAAAGTCAATCACCCTATGCTGATTGACTCCCTCCTCTCTGCTAGCATATCCCAGGAGGCCACTGACTAGTTCTCCCACTATCTTCACAGACGTGCCCAGCAAGTAAAGCTCAATAATACCTTATCCACAAATCTTCCTGTCCAATCGGGTGTCCCTCAAGGCTCCATCCTTGGCCCACTCCTGTTTTCTCTGTACTTAAACTCCTTACCCATGGCCTCCACTGGATGTCTCCTACTCTATGCAGATGATGCAGTGATTTTTAGCCAGCATCCAGACCCTACCCAGCTCCAAATATCATTACAGGGCTCCTTCATGGAAATAGAATCCTGGTTTATCACCCATAAGCTTGTCCTTAACTATATGACAACTAAGGTCATGCTATTCGCCCACCCTCAACATAAACACAACTTGGCTGCCCTCTCAATACACAATTCCCAGGGAACCACTTTGGAACCTGTCACCAGCTTTAAATATCTAGGGATCACCCTTGACTCGGCTCTCACCTTCCACGACCATATTGTGTCTACCTGCTCTGCAGTTAGTTCCAGAACTGGGCTCCTGTATAGACTCAGACCCTGCCTCCCCCTGACACTCTCTGATTAGCTACCTCTACTGTAGCTCTATCCTTTCCTTGGTTGACTACGGCATAGTTATCTATGGCTCTACCATGGACACTGTCCTGTCCAAAATCAAACACACCATAAATAAGGCCTGTTGATTAGCCACAGGCAGCGAATGGCTCACACACACCTATGACCTCTACCAATGATCGGCTTGGCTAAACTTCCAAGGGTGACTATTTTACCAGACCTGCCTACTGCCAAACAAAATCCAATTGGGCCTATCTCCCCCTGGCTTTCTTTCACTTCTTCAACCAGTGTCACAGAGGCAGGCTACAAGACATTTGGACACTACTGCCTTTCACATCCCCTTTGTCAAATCCAATGCTGGTCAAAGGTCCTTTCAATATAGAGCTCCCCTCTGGATGAACTCTATCCCAGGGCATCTCCTCTCCATACCCAAACTGGGATCTTTCAAAAAAGAGCTGCATGACTACATCATGTCCAGATCCAACAGTGACTGCCCTTAACCCTTCTTGCTCCCTCCTCCCTTCCTCTATCTCTGCTATCAAACCTCTGCCCCCTAGTCGAGGCCCAATGGGCTGATTTCTCACCCCTGTAATAATATGTGTCTATATCAAATGTTTACTTGAATTTACTATGTGCACTTCTGGTAATGCTTGGCAGAAGACACCAGGAGAAAGGACTGCTGTGTGACTGGACTTCTCTGCTGGGACTAAAGTAGAAGAACTTTTTTACTTGGACCTTGGACCTTTAATTTAGGTTAAAAAAAAATAACATACAAAACAAAAAAAAAAGTGTGTGTTTGTCTGGATTAACTGAACTGAATGGGTATATGAACAGTTATCTAGGTGTAAATCTCAGGTGATTGAAAGAACTTAACTGCTGTGAGGTTTAAATTACTTGTAGAAAGATCTAGTGAGTAGGGGGAGTGTCTTAGCTAGAAGGAAGCTACATTTAAAGACTGCCTTAGAAAGATTCTGCTAATAGCTTGGCAGAAGACACCAGGAGAAAGGACTGCTGTGTGACTGGACTTCTCTGCTGGTACTATATTGCCCTCCTTCCCTCCATCCCAACCCCCACCCAAAGCTAGTTCTATTTTTATAGGCACAGGATTTGACTGACAACAGGAACTTCCTGTTTGGGAGCAGGAAGTGAGTGATCACAGAACCACCAAAGACCCACCATCCTAGAAGGGCAAGAGTAGCTCTCCAGCCCCCTCTAGCTGCAGGAGGTCTGCCTCTGAGCAAGTAAGCGGTCTACTGAGAAATATAGGATATTCTTGTCTCAGAACAGGACAATCAGGAGCTTAAAGGGCACACAGGCAGAAAGTTAGGAGAGAGAGAAAACAAAAACAGAGGAAAGAGTAAGGATTTCAAACAGTTAAGGGGCCAGAAATAAGACATGATTGGAGTGGTGCAGTGAGTGGCTGTGGAGCAGCAGTCTTCCGGGGACGTTCTGGAGGATGCAGTGTTGTCCCATCTGCAGGCACCTCTCTGGGCTGAGGGAGGAGGTTGCTCATCTCCAGGCTGAGTTGGCCAGGATTTGTGGGACCTCTTCCATCCAGAGACCACCAGTGCCACTGCCGCTGCCTCAGAGGCTGCCAAGAAAGAGGAGCGGTTGGACCACAGTGGGCTCAGGGAGGGTGAGGGTGGTGGAACAGAGGCACATCCTCCAGTTGTACCTCTCCACAATTCCTATGCCATTCTGGCAAAGTGTGGTTCCTCTATGGAGGCACCCACAGTGGAGACCAAGAAGGATGCTGAGAACCTCCACAAAGGAAGACCCACAGGAGGGTGGCAGGGACCCTGCAGGGAAGGAAACAACCCTGTTGGGGGACTCCATTGTTAGAAGGTAGAACTGGGGAGGAAGGGAGAGGAGGTAGGTGCCTGACTGGCGCCATGGCTTGGAGGGACAGGGAGCTTAATCCTCAGGATTTCTGGAGCAGCTGCACAGGGGAGGGAGCTGGATGTCATTGTCCACCTAGGGACAAATGACCTGGCTAAGAAAGGGATTTGAGAAGTGCAGGAAGAGTCTGTGGAATTGGGAAGGGGCCTTAGTCAAGTAGCACGCACGGTAACCTTCTCGGAGGTGCTGCCCATCTATGGCAAAGGAGAGGCTAGGGTGTTCAGCACCATGGGATTCAATCAGTGGTTGAAAAACTGGTGTGGAGCTCAGGGATTTGGCTTCACTGGGGACTGGGGGTACACCTGGAGTGATGCAAGCCTATACTGGCATGATGGGCTGCATCTGTCCGGGAGGGGAACCAGGATCCTAGGTGATAGGTTTAAATGCTTCATTGGCAAGCTTTTAAACTAGCCAAGGGGGGAGGCACTGGAAATGAGCAGGGAAATCCTAGCCCCCCCAAATAATCACGGTAGTAAGTGCGGCAAACACCAACAAAGAGGTGTCAATAGGGAGAAGGGCAGGGGTAAATGGAGAAAGTGACAAAGGCATGAAGGACAGGGATGGGCAAAAGGGAGTAAGGCCATCAGGAAATGGAGGGTAATGAGTACCAATGCCCGTAGTCTGGGCAACAAGCTCCCTGAGCTGGTGACCTTGATGGAAGAGGGGATGCCTGGATATCGTGAGCAGTCACAGAAACATGGTACACAGAGAACCATGACTGGGATGTTAACATACCAGGGCACATAACCTACAGGAGAGACAGGTGGGGGGGAGGAGAGGGGAGGAGTAGCTCTCTATGCAAAGGAAGGGATAAAAGCAACTGAACAAAAGAGTAAACAGAGAGGAGAGGAGGCACTGTGGATCACCTTGGAGACTGGAAAGGGCACCACAATCCGCACAGGGGTTGTGTACAGACCCCCATGTCAGGGGGAGGGAATGGACAAGGATATGATAGAAGGCATTCTTGAAATGGCAGAGAAAGGGGAGATACTGTTGATGGGAGACCTGAATATGCCAGATGTTAACTGGAGCACATTTGCTGCAGCCACATCCAAAAGCAGGGCCATTCTTGATGCCCTACAGGTGGCAGGCATTAGACACTAGTTTTGGAACCCACCATGAGGGAGCAATCTTAGACCCCATACTCTCAAACGGGGCAGTGATAGGATCTCAGATCTAGAGGTTGCCATCTGGGGACAAGTGACCATCAAACAGTGTGGTTCACGTTAAACTCAGCTACAGAGTCAAGCCATACAAAAGTGAGGGTACTGGACTTTAGGAAGGCTGACTTTGGCAAGATGGAGAGTGCTCAGAAAAGCACTCCAGCAAACAGGCTGAAGGAGGTGTGAGCAACAATGGGGAATCATCAAAACTGCCATCACAGAGGCAACAAGCCTTTGTGTGAAGCAAATAAACAAATCAAAATGAAAGAAAAAGCCACTATGGTTCTCAAAAGAGGTGGCTGTGAAAGTCAGGAAGAAAAAGATAGCATTCCAGAAGTATAAGGAACACAGAAGGAGCAGGACAGAGAGCTGTACCAGTTAAGGCAGAAGGAAGCAGGGAGGGAAAACAGAATAGCAAAGGCCCAAACTGAGGAAAAGATAGCCAACTCAGTTAAGAAGGGGGATAAAACCTTTTATAGGTACATCAGCGAGCGTAGAAAGACAAAGGGAGGGATAGTGAGGCTGAATAGAATGAACGGTGGGTGGGCAGAGGGGGACAGTGAAAAAGCAGGGATACTGAACGAATATTTATGCTCAGTATTTACAAAAGAGGAGGGGGAAGTGCCTAATCCAATTAACAGAAGCACTCTTGATAGGGGGGGTCAATCCCAGTCCTTTCACAGAAGAAAGGGTTCTGCAAGAACTCCTAAAACTGAAGGTGGACAAAGCAATGGGTCCTGATGGAATTCACCCAGAATTCTAAAAGAATTAAGGGAGGAACTAGTGAAACCACTGGCTACTCTTTTTAATAAATCATGGGAGGATGGTGTGGTACCTGAGGACTAGAGGAAGGCGGATGTGATTCCCCTTCACAAAAGTGGGACCAAGACAGAGGCAGAAAACTACAGACCTGTCAGTCTGACCTCTGTGGTAGGGAAAGTGATGGAGTCACTTCTGAAGGAAAGAACAGTTGAGTACCTAGAGGCCAGTGGAGCACAGGACCCAAGGCAGCATGGGTTCACAGCGGGAAGGTCATGTCAGACGAATCTAATAGATTTCTTTGACTGGGTGACCAAAGTAGTAGACCAGGGAGGGGCTGTGGACATGGCCTACCTAGACTTTAGCAAAGCATTTGACACAGTCCCACACAAAAGATTAATAGTCAAATTAACCAGCCTGGGAGTGGGTCCCAGATTGGTAGCCTGGGTAAAACATTGGCTGCACAACAGGACACAGAAGGTAACTGTAAATGGAGTCCACTCTGAAGAAAGAGGGGTTACTAGTGGGGTACCGCAGGGTTCAGTATTGCGTCCAGTCCTTTTTAATGTCTTCATCAGTGACATTGCAGAGGGACTGGAAGGAAAAGTATGCCTTTTTGCAGATGACACAAAGATCTGCAACAGGGTTGATACATAAGGAGGTGTGGAAAGGATGAAAAGGGACTTGGCAAGGTTGGAGGAATGGTCAGATGTATGGCAGCTAGGATTCAATGCAAAGAAGTGCAAAATAATGCACCTGGGAAGCAAGAACCCAGGGGAAGAATACACAATGAGTGGGGAGGTAGTAACAACAACAAAAAAGGAAAGGGACCTGGGGGTAATCATATCAGATGACCTTAAGGTTAGCAAGCAATGTGAGAAGGCAGTAGGGAGGGCTGGGGGTATACTGGGATGTATAGGGAGAGGCATCAGCAGCAGAATACAGGAAGTTGTTATCCCTCTGTACAGACAGTTGGTGAGACCCCATCTGGAGTACTGTGTCCAGTTCTGGAGACCCCATCTCCGCAAGGACATAGACAGGATAGAGGTAGTCCAGAGGAGGGCACAAATGGTGCAGAGTCTGCAAGAGAAGCCATATGAGGAGAGACTAAAGGAGCTTAATATGTGTACCCTAGAGGAAAGAAGGGAGAGGGGACATGATAGAAACTTTAAGTACTTCAGTGGAATCAACAAAGTCCAAGAGGGTAGCATCTTTCAGAAAAGAGACTTGCAAGAACAAGGGACACAATTTAAAGATAGAAGGAGGGCTGTCTAGGGGCAATGTGAGAAGTATTATTTCACAGAGAGGTAGTGGATGCATGGAACAGCCTTCCTGAGGAGGTTGTGGGGTCTAAAACTGTGGGAGAATTCAAGAATGCATGGGACAGACATAAGGCAATTCTTGTGGGGGGGGTAGGAAGAAATAGGCTGTTGGTTAACTAGGATCTGCGGCCTATCCTGTAGGTAGGGAAATGGGCAGACTAGATGGGCCTAGCGGTCCTTATCTGCCGTCAAAGTCTATGTTTCTATGTTTAATGTTTGCTGTATCTGTTTGCTCTAAGCTACTGTATTTACTCATTATATTTTGTCTTTCTTTTCTGTTATGATGTGGAGCCTTTGAAAATGATTCCCTGACTCAAAGGGTTGTAATTCCTAGACTTTTAATACAATAAAAAAAAATAAACATATTGTAACTGTCACTGATTTGCATGTGAGAGCACAGGGCCCTCCAGGCCCTGTGCTGTTATGTAACCAAAACTGTAGAGACATTGTAACTAACCCTCATCTCTCTGTGAGAGTGCTCCCATCACTCCATAATGGTATCCATTTGTGGGAGTGCAAGGCCCTATTGGTCCTGCACTCCCATCTACCCATAAGTATAGACGCACAGCGCAGACCTAGATACATTCCAAGTAATCCTTGTGCTTAAAATGGTGCAATATCTCAGTAACCATAGGAAAATTCCACCGCAGTTGTAATCATAGCCTGGCAACCTGCATGCATCCTAAGTACACCTACAAGTGTACTAAGCTACGTTTAGTGGAAAATCCATATGTCTAACCATTTTCGAGATATAGACACAGAAAGGTACCGTAGACAACACAATGTTATCCTCTGGGAAATTTGTAAACTTCAGAATGTTATAACTATGTAACCAATGTAAATTTTATCACTAAATCATCAAAAGGCATATCTGCGGAGCAAACCCTTTCTACCGGGCAAATGTCAGCCCAAAATTCCTAACCATTTATTTGCAGTGACGTGACTAAGAAACAGCAATTTTGTTAAAAGTACTTTAGGAAATTTGCAAAAGTTTTGCAAATTTTGTAAAACGTTCACAAAAGCTTTGCAAAATTTTCGAAGGTAGTTTTATGAAACATTCACAAATTTACAAAAGTTTCACAAACGTACTTTCGCAAATATGTGACAGTTCCAACGGAAAAATTTAAAACACATACTTTCAAGCATTATTTTTAAAAACATATCTCAGGATCGTGTTCCTCGGGCCCCGATTAGGTAAACACAACTGTTGGTGTTTGCCAAGGGGCAGTATTTTATTGAATTACAGCATTCTTTATGTGTCACTAACTGAGAACAAGATGACGGCTTTGTGACACTATAGAACCCATTTACAAAAGTCAAAAGTGTTTTTGCAAAAGTCAAAATTACTTTCAAGGTGGACATGTAATTTTTTCCCACAGGCTACAATGGGAAACTTTAGAGTTTTATAACTTTTGAATGGATTAATATGTTTTCACCAAATCTTCAAAAGGCACATCAGTGATCCAGATCCCATATACCCTAACAATTTCAGACCACCCTCCAAAAGCATTTCAGACTTACAGATGAGCAATGAATTTGCACAAACATGGTCAATTTCACATTTTTTGGTGTTCTGCAGCTCCACAACTGCACATCCAACCAGAATGAAACTTGCCAGATCAAGAGATATATGGTACCAGGCAGCACATGCAGAATTTCAGGCACATCGGACAAATGGTTGCAAAGTTAGTAAAGTGCAAAATTTGAGGTTTAACATAGAAGTGACCATGCAACTCTAACTATAGGGCACTACCGTGCCCTAATATCTATCTATCTATCTATCTATCTATCTATCTATCTATCTATCTATCTGTCTATCTGTTGCAAAAACTTCATTAATGCATCAGTTAGGGTTGCCATGACAAAAGTAGTGAAATGAGGCATTACAGTTTCACCCTAATATTCCACCCCTGCCCTGCAGAGACCAGGAGGTGTCGGGGGTGAGGGTGGTGGCAGTGGGTTATCAACCCTAACACTCACCCCATTCCATTGTAAAATAAGCTGAGTCACAACAGTATAGGAGAATGGGGTGAGTGTTAGGGTTGGCAACCCCACTGCCACCCCCTCCCTCCATCCAACACCAGTTGGTCTCTGCAGGGCAGGGGTGGGATGTTAGGGTGAAACCCTAATGCCGCATTTCCCTACTTTTGTCATGGCAACCCTAACTGATGCATTAACAAAGCTTTTGCAACTTATCTCCTTACTTTTTGAGGTAGCATAATAGTATTCTCATTTTACTGAGGGAGCTCAGGGTCCTTCGGACCCTGTGCTCCCATCCCTCCATCAAGATAGTATAACAGTATCCATTTTTTATGGTGGGAGTGCAGAGTCCTTCAGATCCTGTGCTTCCACCCCTCCACTGAGATCATACAACAGTATCCATATTTCATGGTGGGAGGGCAAGGTCATTAGGACCCTGCACTCCCTTCCCTCCATTGAGATAGCATAACAGTATCCTTATTTGAGTACAAATTTTCAGCATAGCCTTTTATGACCATAATGAACATAATTCTGCACAACCACAATACCATTCTAAGCCACAGGTGTAAAAACATGTCTTGGTCAGGATTTGACAAATCACAGCTATGACACACATCAGGTGGGGTAATCAGAAGAGTATGTAGAAAATATGGAGTGAAAATATTGAAAATTTACTAAATTACAAGCATGCTTAGCGAGATTGCTTCAAATGCCCATAACACAGCCATTTTTCAAAATTTTGACCCCAAATTTTCAACATAGTCTTCTTATCACCCATGTAACTATCATTACTCAAATCCCACTGGAAAGGTGATTTCGTCAAGTGACTGCAAAATCATCTTTCTAGTGAGATTTGCCTAATAACAGTCATATTGTTAATGAGGTGGGTTCCCCAAGACTTCATGTTAAAATTTGGAATCAAAAGCTTAAAAAATGGCAAAGTTATGACCAAACATTGAAACCCCTTATTGAAATGCATAGGACAGCATTTACCTTAGTTCAGATTGCAGTCACCGGTTCCAGCAGCAAAAGGTGCCTTCGATCGCGGGGCCGGGTGTCAAACCAGGAACCTCCTCAGGTGAGTGGCGGTCAGGGGGGATGTCGGGGGATCAGGTGTGAAGTAATGGCACGATTGGCAAACAACATTTTTCTTATTTCCAGGGCAAACAGCCACAAAAGACAACAAAACTTAAAGGGGCACAGTTATGGGACCCACTGCCACCACTGAAAACTGGGGCAATGGAGGATGGGGGTACCAGTGGACACCAGATAGCATAACAGTATCCTTATTTGAGTACAAATTTTAGGAAATGCTAGGAAGCCACAGAAATAATAAAAAAAAATGCAAACAAAAAATGAATAAAACAAAATAAAAAAATACATATATATGCTTGTTGAATGCTCGCACATATGCTGCAAAACATAACCTTCACCATTGTAAATGAGTTATTGAAGAGTGTATCCTAGGGGTATTCGCTAAAGCAAAGTATTTATCTAAAGTATTTTATTTAAATACGGAGCTCGTGTAGCCTAGCACAGTTTTGATCCGTTTGTGACTCGGCCGCTGGTTTCGAATTACCATTCCAGTGGCATTGAAAACGTAGTGAAACCTATAGGCCTGAGTTCTTCACAAAACTAATTACCTGCAAAAAAATGTGGACAAAGGATTGGGAAGTCAGTAAGTAAGCTTTCGTATCTCTCCATATAAACATTTTATGTGAAACTCTATCGGATAGGAAATCTCTCGATGGTAGATACTATTTCTATAAATATCATTATGATTAGAGAGGGTACTGTAGAATTTAAAGTGTTATGAATCTAGCAGTACGAGGGAAGTAATTAGCTTACACAGTCTCTCTTCTGTTTTGAATTAGCGGGAAAGTGGTACGGAGAGAAAGAACGTGGGCAAAATCCATCTGCTTTTCAAAAGAACTTCTCGAAGACCTCTGGCAAATTCGAGCAACCCAGAAGGGTCGATGTGCTTGGAACTGGTTTACTGATACAAATCTCTTGTTTTTTAGTGATCACCTATGACTATTTGGGGAAAAAAAAGCAAAGAACCTAAGGATCTTAAGTACTTCCAAGCACTGGCTATAGTTGAGAAACAAGAAAATATATTTAGAAAATGAGTAACCTGTATAACCTTTTGTAAAGCCTGAAAAGTTCGGTCTGAATTTATATTGACGGTTTTGCCATCAGATTTCATTTATTTATGGCACAACCGTTGTGAAATTGGTAACTGTTTTTACAGCTCTGAGATCAACGGAGTACCCCGCCTCAAATCGAAGTTTAAAATTTGGGGACTGTTTCCTTACTGTCCCTCTAGGCTTGACAGCGCAGAGCTTGGCAACGAATATTAGATAAAAAGAACATGTGATTGAATATAATAATATTGGTGCTGCTTGAGCTAGTCTCATTAGACATCGTTTTGCTAATTGTTACTGCCTCCCTGTTGTCAATGCTGCTAATTAATTATTTTTGATATTGTTTTTTCTTTACCAGGATAGCTAAAAGCACTATTGGTAAATCTCCCATACCCTGTGTATAAACTGTATATATAATTTGGGAAGGGTTGATTTGGGAATTAAGTTAGAATTAAGCTGCATCTATCCAGCTGAGGGCAGTATTGATACCTTGCATAGTAGTTACAAATATTACTAAATATTGAAGAATATTGCATAATCCGTAGTTTGCACAAAGTTTATTGCACACTGCCTGCATCTGAAATGTATATTAGAAGTGGCAAAGAGGTTTATCCATCTGGAAACTGTAGGAAAAAAAACAGTTACAAGACAAAGGGGGTGAAGAAGGGAGAGAATTTACTTTGCAAAAAATTAAGAAACAGAGAAATGGATCTGTTTTCTCACATAATCTACTGATCACTACTTTCACTGCTTCTACTCCAAAGTCCCTCTAATCTCCCGTTTCTATGACTAAACTAGCTCACTACATCCAAAAAGACGTATCCATTGATAAAAGAGCTACAGGAGACAGGGCCGTGACTCCGCTCCCAACAGTCCCTGGTGTCCCTCTTTTGGAGGATGGACCTCAGGTCCCTGTTGTACAGAAAAATATGCCCCAAGTTGTAAATACTTCACAAAATACAAATAGAAGGTTAGTGGCATCTATTGAAGCTCCCAAAATCATTCCTGAGATAGATGAGCAGTGCACACATCAAGTCCCTCTGTCTGATAATTCCAATCAGAGAGGCCATCCATCATACATGTGATATGTCCAACTTACTTAAGAGGGAGATTTGGGACAAATTAGTAGGGAGATTGGCCTGTTAGTAGGGAGATGCTGTAATGTCATGAGTTTGCCCTTAAATAGCGACACAAAATAAGAAAAAGGCATTTAAAAACATTTAATATATTTCATTTTGTCAAGAATAAGCACTAAAAAGAATCAACAACTAGTTGTACAAAGTTATCACTTATACTATTCATCACTAATTTACTTTTTATGTGTCTTTATCTGCCAAAAAAAACATGAATGGATATTTTGGACAAAATTTTACTCAAGCAGGAGATTTTGTTTCCCAGGAGGGAGGGAGGGAGTTCAGTCAAAAATCAGGAGTCTCCTGCGAAAAGAGGGAGATATCACATGTATGGGCCATATTATGCCCAGTCAAACTAAGTTTACTGATTTTTGTTTTCTCAAAAAATCAGACCTTTGAGGGTAAGTTAGCATACTCTTCTGTCACACCTGCCACACCTGCTTACATAGAAGATAGGATATCTCTTACAAGTTCCCCACAAAAATCATCTTTAAAGGTACCTAGGGATCCATGAGAATCAGGCCAACCTCCCTTAGGAGGGGCTGAAATTTCTTTTCAACCCTCAAGATTTAATCTTTTTAGTCCAGTCGATGTGTCAGTGAATCAAGCTAACATGTCTATAACTCCGAATGACTGATATTCTTGCTGGCTCCGCAGATAAAGTATTTTCTAAGTTGAACCAAGAAGTTGATAGGCTAGTGCTTGACCCGGAGTTTTTAGCCCAGTGTCCCAACACTATCTCTAAATATACCATCAAAGCACTGGCTCATCCTGTTATGTCCAAAATAGTTCTCTTAGAGGCATACTCTGGTATCAAACTGTGCCTCGAAAACTTTATCTCTTTATATGCTGAAAAATGTTCAACCCTTGAGCAGAAAATTAGTAACCTAACAGATCACATTGAGGGCCACAACACTCAACCCACTAAGAAAAATCTATCATTTTCCACTATTGTGATACCGGACTCGCCTCCCCTCAAAAACCAAACTAAAAATATGTTACACTTGAGGAAGAAAAAAAAAAAATTCCAAAACTATGAGGAAGAGGCGAAGATTGTCTAAACCTGCTGAAAATCCCCGGGAGGGGCAATCTGTGCTGATAGCCAAGTATAAGCAATCAGAGAATTTAAATTCAGAAGTCTGCACAGTGGACAGAACAGCATCTCTGCATGATCAAAAACAGGTTAGTCGGAGTACATCATTCTTACAGGTCCCTTAACTTCCCCCTTTGGCTATACAGGCTGGACACTGTGTTACAGCGGAGCTTCACACTGCCAGTACAAATAACATTGGACCTATTACTTCTCTTCACCCCCAGGTTCTTCTTTTATTTCTTCTGAGATGATGAAAAAAGTATTTACACAGAAATGGTGGAAATTAATATATCAGGCAATTGAGACGATTGGTGGCGAAAGGCTCGAACACTTACACGTCCTCTTTCCCTGCCTATATACCCAAGGAGACCTGGATGCCACACTTTAGATCTCTTTTCAATAGCGAAGTCCCTGTCCGTACTAACGATAATCTTCTTTCAGTACTGAGGACTGGAGATTTTACACTACTGACCATCTCACTTGGTGAAGTAGAACATGCCATATCCCAACTGGCCAATAATAAGGCTCCTGGACCAGATACTATTCCGAGTGAGATTTACAATGCCCACATGAACTACTGGGTTCCCTTTTTTGTTAATTTTTTCAGTGCATGTTTGAAAGAATCATGTGTCCCTACATCTTGGCTTAAAACTATTCTAATTCCCATTTATAAGAAAGGTTCCTTTCAACTTCCCTCAAATTACAGGCCAATTAGCCTTTTGGATATCAGTGGAAATCTCTTTGCTAAAATCTTACTGGTCAAGCTTCAAAACTGGGTTGATGTTTTTTCCCCACTATCAATTTTTCAAGCAGGATTCCGTCAGGGCTTCTCAACCATAGATAATATTTTTATTTTGGCTCACTTACTTGAAAAATACAGGTTACATAATCAGATGAAATTATATGCCCTTTTTATAGATTTCTCAGCAGCCTTTGATTCTGTGTCCAGAGGGACCGTATGGGAAATCCTTCTTTCAAAAGAACTCCCTATTAATCCCTATTTATTTACTTCATTCAAACACAATTACAGCCATGAGATATGATATTCAGGGGAACCTATCAGAATTGTTCAGTACTTCCTAAGGTGTGAAAAAAGGATACCTACTTGCTCCCTTATTATTTAGCTTACATATTGACTCATTATTATATTCTGACTCATCCTTAGTGCTTGATTCTCCTAAAACTGGGAGTTCCATATATTCAAATCCACAAGCCCCTTTACCCAAAATTTACTTGAAAATAAATTAATTGAGGTGGCCCGTCTTATACCTATCTCGGTATTAAATTTACATCAAATTCACAATGGACCTTACACTTAAAGAACAGATCTCTAAAGCCAAACTTGTCACCAAGGCTTTACTAAGGTTCAACCATAAATACGGGGGACACAGAGGCGCACCAGCATTGGTTGCTGGTAAAGTTAAGTTAAACCCAATCATACTTTATGACCCTGAGGTATGGGGCACTAATCCTCCTGAAAATATTGAGCTTCTCTTATTATTTTATTAGAAAGCCCTCTTACAAGTTTCAGTTTCCACTGCTAATTCAGTTGTAGGGGCAAAACTAGGTAGGCTTCCCATAGCCACCACAGTAGATATAAGAGCAGCCTCCTATTGGTGAAAATAATCAGTAATCAGTTTAACACTTTACCAGATTCATGCCTTAAAGAGAAGATAAGTTGGTCCGAGAAGGGCTTTTTGTCTCTTTGGCTGAAACAAGCAGTACGGTTAAAAGCTACTTTAACCCACTTATGGGAGGATTAATTGAAAAGGATACATATATCCCCCCTTTTTAAAACCACTTTAAAACAAAGGCTTTACCTTGAAACATGGAAACATCAGATGACATTAATCAGACCACAGAAACAAGCTATTTGGTTTGGGTTGAATAAAATTGATCCTTTTATAGAATAATTAATCAATAATGCCCAACAGGGTGTATGTCATGCTGGGATAATGTCACACCTCAGGTGGTTGGGCACGAGGCCACATGCTGAGTGCATCCAACAACTGCGGCGTGACGTTATTCCAAACGACGTACACCCTGGAGGGCATTATTGCTATTATACAATGGCTTGTTGTTATACAGAATAAAAAAAATCATTTTAAAGATGATTTTGTGTGGAAAAATATTTTTGTTTTTTAAGAGCAGATGAAACAATCAAGCAAATGCTCAATGTGCTCAAGATCATCTACAGGTTCACAGTGAGGCTGAGACTAGACCCATGATGTTGTACTGGGATAACATCATGGGTCCAGCCTAAGACTGACCAATCAGAGTCCAGGATTTTTTCTTGCCATTGTATAATATGTTTTATTACCTCTTGACCCCTGTCTCAGGAAATTAATTACTTGGGCAAGAGTGGGCATGCTTGTCTCCAGATACTCTTTTTTAATAAATCACCTATGACAGGTTTATCGCAAGATTTTTGTAGGTGTAACAGAGGTTTTCAGGAAGCTCTTTACCATATAGTAATACAGTGCCCTCTTTATAATACTGTACAAGAACATTTATTAAAATTGTTTTTAACAAAGTATGCAAATTTGGACTATGATGCCCTGTTTATATTATTGCACTCCAAAACTATTTTTGAAGCTCTCCTAATTGTGAAATTTCTTGATTCAGTAGTAAAGACCAAAAGGAACCATTTGCCTTGGCTATAGAATATGTATGCTAATCAGGTGGCTTTGGATAAGAATTATGGGTTGGCTTTTATATGACTACGATGTCTTATTACGTACTTATACCCGATCCATTTTTATGACATGGGACAGCATACTCCTGGAGACAGTGCACTTTATGTAAATATGTAATGCTTTTGTTCCCATTTCCTTTTTACTTATTTATGTATAACTGTTGTAATGTTCAATATTTTATACTGGATGAACAATAAAAACTTTGTTGAGACATATAGGCACACAGAACATGGGTGCCCACATCCAAGCCAGACTTCAAGAGCTGAGCAAACTGGGTTTTGATTGAATCCTCTAGCAGGGATTGTACCAGATCCCTAGCCTGGTCCCAAATGGCATTCTGGTATTGCACCATATGCGTTTGGTAGTAAAAGTAAAAGTAGTAAAAACTTTATTTTTATACAGGAAAAGCATGTCTTTAGGTCTGCAGACCTAGTTTTCAAGACAGTCCTGTCACTATAAGTTACCTACATACTTAAGACATAATAACCAACAATATACAGACATTACATAGAAATACAAAATATTGATACAATAATTCAATTGAATCCCACTCACATGACTAACAAAATAGTACTTAATATTACAAACAAGCATTATAAGTCACTTCACATCCCATCAGCATACTTTTACATATTCCTCTCATACATATCATTTATAACAGATACAGTTAAAAGAATTTATTTTCATTAGTTCCTGGCAGAACAAACTATATACTGGAAATGTACGTGCTGTAGGGTGCAAAATGTTCCAGTGTTTTGCAGCCTGGTAACACGTTTCCCAAATAAGTGTGTATTTTTTTTTTCCAATTGTTTAACCAGGTGAGACACACTAAGCTGAAAGCTTGTTGACAGGTGCAACCTGGGAGCACAGGGAAGTTAAGTGACTTGCTCAGGGTCACACAGTATGCAAGTGGGGCCTGTGGGATTCAAACCCAGGTCTCCAGATTTGCAGCTTAGAGCCTTAAACTACTGCACTATACTGCCTCCCTTTATATAGTGCTCTGGACTTTCTTTATGATACTTGTAAATTGTTTTTTGCCATGGCACACCTTGAATTCAGTGGCAACCAATGTAACAAAATCAGTAGGTCACAATGTTGTTTCTTTATATTACAATTTAATACATATCTTGCAATTCTGTTGAATGTCATGTCAAGTTTATTTAATAACCTTTTATTTGCTACTCGATAGAGGAGCTCCACATAAGTTAAGATCGGGAGTATCAACTGTTCAGCAACCCTTTTCTTGCTGTTTTTTGTTAGGCACCTTGTGGTCCTTCATTGGGCTCCCACTCTATTGTTTACTCTCTCAATTTCTCCACCTATGTGCTCCCCAAATTCCATACTTTCATCAAAAGTGATTCCCAAATAAGTGTAATGCAACAGCTGCTCTAGAGTGGAACTGCTGTCCACATTAATTTTTATTATTGTGGTTGCTTCAGTGGAGAAGTGGGATTCGGAGGTGCGGTCCTGTTGCAGCCAATGGCACCACTGCTTTTTGTGGCTGAGCTCTGTGGCACTAATGGCATAGCACGCTGTCTATGACAGCAGTTCAGAAAACATGCCACCACCTTGAAAGAAATTAGCCGCTGCAATCAGGGAGCGCCATGGGGCAGTCCCTGATTCCAGCAGCCAACTACTGCTTGCCTCATCTGGTGTCCCCTCAAGCAACATGGCGGCGGCTTCGTGTCAGCTTCTCATAGTCCCCACAGAAGCCGAGGGATAGCCTCCACTTTCCACAGTCCCTCTGAAAGCTGACAGGGGTGCCCAATCCCCCTGTCGGCATGCCCCCTCCTAAGTTAATTTGCCGACAGGGGTGGCCAATCCCCGTCGGCATAATGTACTCCCCCATTTCTTGTGTGCCGAGGGAGTGCCCAATCCCCCTCTGCTCATGTGACCCCCCCTTATTCTGTATGGCTGGCGGCGGTGCCCAATCCCCCATCGGCTACAGCCCTTCCTAAATAAAATGCTCAGGTGGCATGTTGGGAGCCCACCCAGTGTGCTAAATGTCCCTGTAAAGGAAAAAACCATCCCGCAATTTCTTTTTTTTTTTACCTGTAAAACAGAAAACGGTCCCGGTGGCCACTCCCCCAACTCGTGCCCACCCTCTGCGCACCCTGCCTCGCCACACCCCCCACCCCATTTACCTCCAGAGTCCAGTGCGATGATCTTCGGTGGTCTGGGAACACATCTGCACTCTTCAAAGCCAACCACAAACTGAAGAAATGCCAGTAAGCTGTATAATGGCATAAATGGTTTTTTTCAACTTATGTGGATATCTCAGCCATTTTTTTGACTTTTGCCACCAAATTTTCAACATGGGGCATTTGGGACCCCTCCTCATGAATTCAGTCACTGTCATGGCATTATTCGGTCCCAAAAGGTGATTTTGGAGTCACTGCATGGAATCACCTTTCGGGACCGAGTAATGAAATGACAGTGTCACTGTTCATGAAGTGAAAGAACTCCTAAAACTCAAGGTGGACAAAGCAATGGGTCCTGACGGGATTCACCCTAGAATCCTAAAAGAGCTAAGGGAGGACCTAGTGACACCACTAACCACACTTTTTAACAAATCATGGGAAGATGGGGTGGCACCTGAGGACTGGAGGAGGGCAGATGTGATTCCCCTTCACAAAAGTGGGAGCAAGGCAGAAGCAGGAAACTACAGACCTGTTAGTTTGACTTCAGTGGTGGGGAAAGTGATGGAATCACTTCTGAAAGAAAGAATTGTTGAGTACCTAGAGGCCAGCAGGGTACAGGACTCATAGCAGCATGGATTCACAGCATGAAGGTCATGTCAGACAAATCTAATTGATTTCTTTGACTGGGTGACCAAAGTAATAGACCAGGGAGGGGCTGTGGATATGGCCTACCTAGACTTTAGCAAGGCATTTGACACAGTCCCACACAAAAGATTAATAATCAAGTTAACCAGCCTGGGAGTGGGTCCCAGGGTGGTAGCCTGGGTAGCAAACTGGCTGCACAACAGGACACAGAAGGTAATAGTGAATGGAATACATTCTGAAGAAAGGGGGGTTACTAGTGGAGTACCTCAGGGCTCAGTACTGGGTCCAGTCCTCTTTAACGTCTTTATAGGTAACATTGCAGAGGGTCTGAAAGGAAAGGTATGCCTCTTTGCAAATGACACAAAGATCTGTAACAGAGTTGATACACAAGGGGGGGTAGAAGGGATAAGAAGGACTTGGCAAGGTTGGAGGAATGGTCAGACATATGGCAACTTAGATTCACGTAAAAGAAGTGCAAAGTAATGCACTTGGGAAATAAAAATCCAGGAGAAGAGTACACAATAGCAGGGAGGTACTAACGACAACAATAATGGAAAGGATCTGGGTGTAGTCAGGGGGACATGATAGAAACTTTCAAGTACCTCAAGGGAATCAACAAAGTCCAAGAGGGTAGCATCTTTCAAAAAAAGAGGTGTGCAAGAACAAGGGGGCACAATTTGAAGATGGGGGTGGCTCAGAGGTAATTTAAGGAAGTATTTTTTCACAGAGAGGGTTGTGGATGCATGGAACGGCCTTCTGTAGGAGGTTGTGGAGTCAAAAACAGTGGTGGAATTCAAGCATACATGGGACAGTCATAAGGCAATTCTAGGGGGTGGGGGTAGGAAGAAGTAGGTTGCTGGTTAACTAGGATCTGCAGCTTATCCATTAGGTAGGGAAATGGGCAGACTGGGTGGGCCAAGCGGTCCTTATCTGCCGTCAAATTCTATGTTTCTATGTTAGTCATATCAGATGACCTAAAGGTGGACAAGCAATGTGAGAAGTCAGTAAGGAGAGCCAGGGGGATACTGGGATGCATAGGGAGGGGCATCACAAGTAGAAAAAGGGAAGTGGTTATCCCTCTATACAGACAATTGGTGAGACCCCATCTGGAGTACTGCGTGCAGTTTTGGAGACCTCATCTACGCAAGGACATAGACAGGATGGAAACAGTCCAGAGGAGGGCAACTAAAATGGTGCAGGGTCTACATCAGAAACCATATGAACAGAGACTGAGAGAGCTTAATATGTATACCCTTGATGAAAGGAGGACAGGGGGACATGATAGAAACTTTTAAGTACCTCAAGGAAATCAACAAAGTCCAGGAGGGTAGAATCTTTCAGAAAAAGAGATGTGTAAGAACAAGGGGGCATAGTTTAAAGTTAGAGGGGGGATGGCTCAGAGGTAATGTGAGGAAATTCTTTTTCATGGAGAGAGTGGTGGACGCATGGAACCGCCTTCCTGGAGAGGTTGTGGGGTCTAAAACAGTGGGGGAATTCAAACGTGCATGGGACAGATATAAGGCAATTATAGTGGGGGGTTGCAGGAAGTAGGCTGTTGGTTAACTAGAATCTGCAGCTTATTCAATAGGTAGGGAAATGGGCAGACTGGGTGGGCTAAGTGGTCCTTATCTGCAGTCAAAGTCTATGTTTCTATATATATGTTATCCTGGCCTGGTAGGGCCAGTATAGTTAGGGTTGCGCAGTCACTTCTATGTTAAACCCAAAATGTTGCACTTTAATAACTTTGCACAAAACATTGAAAATACATTTCTCTGATCTGCTTGAAAATCTGCATGCATGGTGTGGTACCATAGATTTCTGGATCTGGAAATTCTTTTTTCCGATCAGATTTTCAGTTGTGGAGCTGTGGAGCATTGAAAAGTGTGAAAAATCCTCAATTTTTTAAATTCTTTGCTCACCTCTACAGCCTGTATGATTTATCTAACTGGTCTGAAATTTTCAAGGTATATAGGGACTGGGTCAAGGAAGTGCCTTTTGAAGATTTGGTGAACAAATATTAATCTATGCAAAAGTTATGAAAGTTTAGTTTCCCACGATAGCCTATGGGAAAAAATATATGTTCAGCTCAAAAGCTTTTAAAAGCTTTTGAAAGCATAAAAAACTTCAGAGCTATGCCAATTAGCTTTCATGCTATCTTGTTTGCAGTTAGTAGCAGACAAAAACGGCCAAAATTCAAAAAATAATACCCCTAGGTAAACACTGTCAGTTGTGCTTACCTAATCGGGGGCTGAGGAACACACTGGGGGCATCAGATTTTCAATCTGACCCCCAGAAATGCCATGTTCATGACTGATCCCCGTAGTGTCATAAATTGCAGAAGGAACGGACGCGGCACTTTCATGAAAGTGTAACACATTTGCACCCGCTTCTTCTGCAAGTTCCGACATTTGGATTGAGAAAATGATTTTTCTGGGGGTCAGATTGATAATCTGATGTCCCCAGTGTGTTTCTGAGCCCCAGAATAGGTAAACACAACTGATAGTGTTTACCTCGAGGCAGTGAATAAAGAAAACCATCCTCCAATGTTTTTCAGCTTTGATGCAGGATCCTGCATCAAAATTTGCAATGCTGGATCCTGCATTGAACATGTGCTGTCACCGACAACAGGGTCTCCAATCCCTGTGTCGATATGCCCCCCCCACCCTCCAAACACTTACGTGGAACACTGGGAGCCCATCCAGTGTGCCCAGATAGTTTTTTTTTCCTTTTTTGTGTTTTCCAGATCCCCCCCCCCCAGCAAGCCAACTTTCTTTGCCAGCAGGGGTTAGGCTGATGACCCCAAAACACACTCCAATGCCCGTGGGTGTGAGGAAGGTGGGGGATGGGGATGGGGTGATAGGGCTTGGTAACCCTAACACCAAATTTCCAAACTTTTATTGGTGTACTATCAACCCTAACTGTTGCATTATCAAAGTTTTTTGCAATGAATATATATATATATATATATATATACATATATACAGTATATATATATATATATATAAAGATACACAAAAAATTTTTTTAGAGGGGTTGGGGGGGTACCACTAGCCACCAGGGATAATGGACAAGAAAAGGAAAAAAAATAATCAAAATTCTTGTTCAAGGGACACAATTTCTTGCCTGTCAGTCTTTGTCCATCATGGCGGACAAGGAAAATGGCTGACAGGCAAGGATTCCCGGTCTGGCTATCTGGTCCCGAAATTTGGGTGACCAGATGGCCAGAAATGAATCCTTGTCCACCAGCCGAATTCCTTGTCTGTCAGTCTTTGTCCACCATGCCGGACAAGGATAATGGATGATGGACAAGGATTTCTGGTCTGGCCATCTGGTCATCAAAATTTCACAACCAGATAGCCAGATCAGGAATCCTTTTTTATCAGCCGTTTTCCTTGTTTTTCATGGTGGACAAAGTCTGATAGACAAGGAAGTTAGCGAGTGACGGACAAGGAATAAAATAACTAAAAATAAACAATTCTGAGGGCATAAACATGCCAAAAAGCACACAGCAGAGCTGATCAACTCCCGGTGAGCATAAATCATACTTAGATGTGTGGCACAGATGCCCTTGGGCAGAGTTAGGACACTTTTTTCTGGGCCAAATAAAAAAACAAAATGGTGACTTGTGAATAGGGATGTTTTTCATACGAACAGGGATTTTATCAATCCCTGTTCACTTGATGTCAAAATCCCTGTTCATGAAGCAAATCCTTGTTCACCATTTATATACCTATCCAAAAGACTGAACTGAGCATGCTCAGAACCCAAAATTTCAATACCATTAGAACGGATAAATATTTTTTCACCAAACTAATGAAACATAGAAACATAGACTTTGATGGCAAATAAGGACCACTTGGCCCATCTAGTCTGCCCATTTCCCTACCTGTGGGATAGGCCGCAGAACCTAGTTAACAACAACCTATTTCTTCCTACCCCCCCACAAGAATTGCCTTATGTCTGTCCCATGCATTCTTGAATTCTCCCACAGTTTTAGACCCCACAACATCCTCAGGAAGGCTGTTCCATGCATCCACTACCCTCTCTGTAAAAAAATACTTCCTCACATTGCCTCTGAACCGCCCCCCCACCGTCTATCTTTAAATTGTGTCCCCTTGTTCTTGCACATCTCTTTTTCTGAAAGATGCTATCCTCTTGGACTTTGTTGATTCCACTGAGGTACTTAAAAGTTTCTGTCATGTCCCCCCCTCTCCCTTCTTTCCTCAAGGGTATACATATTAAGCTCCTTTAGCCTCTCTTACGTGGCTTCTCTTGCAGACCCTGCACCATTTTAGTGCCTCCTCTGACTGCCTCTATCCTGTCTTTGTCCTTCGAGATGGGGGGTCTCCAGAACTGGATGCAGTACTCCAGATGGGGTCTCACCAACTGTCTGTACAGAGGGATAACAACTTCCTGTTTTCTGCAGGTGATGCCTCTCCCTATACATCCCAGTATACCCCCAGCCCTCCCTACTGCCTTCTCACATTGCTTGCTAACCTTAAGGTCATCTGATATGATTACCCCCAGGTCCCTTTCCTTTTTGTTGTTGTTACTACCTCCCCCACCATTGTGTAATCTTCCCCTGGGTTCTTGTTTCCCAGGTGCATTATTTTGCACTTCTTTGCATTGAATCCTAGCTGCCATACTTCTGACCATTCCTCCAACCTTGCCAAGTCCCTTCTCATTCTTTCCACACCTCCTTGTGTATCAACCCTGTTGCAGATCTTTGTGTCATCTGCAAAGAGGCATACTTTTCCTTCCAGTCCCTCTGCAATGTCACTTATAAAGACATTAAAAAAGACTGGACCCAGTACTGAACCACCTTGCGGTACCCCACTAGTAACCCCTCTTTCTTCAGATCCTTGTTAAATAATGCTGGCTTATCCTCTGGGGAAGCCTCTTTCCACCCTGAATATTTCAGACCAAAATTCCAAACGGTGTGGCCGCAGCGCAATGGGCAAAAATCAGCAAAAACTGGTGAACAAAAAGTGAAAAACACACTTTGTTCAGTATGTGCTGCATAAAAACCATACATCCAATGAAAATGAAACTAGGCTCATCAAGAAATCTACCTCCACAGGACAATGCATACTAAATTTCTTGAAAATCCATTGGATGGTTACAAAGTTATTAAAGTACAAAATTTGGGGTTTGACATTAAACTACCTACTCAACCCTATATATATATATATATATATAGTATATATATATATATATATATATATATATATATATAGTGTGGTTTGAGGGCTTGAGCTTTCTGTTATAGCAACCTTAAGGAGCATTGAAATAGCTTTTTGCCACACACACACACACACACACACGTACTTCCCCCTTTTAGGATGGAAAAACATATCCTCACTACCACATTTTATCTGTCCACAGCACCTGGGCGGCAGCATCTTCAGTCCTTGCTTGGAATCAAACTGGAACCCTGAGTTCTGAAGGCAGCAGCCCTAACCATTTTCCCTATCCAGGAGGTTAGAGAGCTCTTTGAACTCTCATTCTTGTAAACTCATGGACCTGAAATGGAGGTTTCTTTTCTTGCTGTTGCAATTACTAAGCACTGCCTTGACTGTTATTCACTACTTTCAGTGCTATTTGGTGTTGCTTTGCACAGGTGCCTTTTCTGATATACAGTACTTACTCTTTTACCCCTTCTCCCAGAACACATCTGGAAACAAGCTGTTTTTTAACCAACCCACCTTTCTTGGTGAACAATGCTTTAAAAATGAAATAAAATGAAACATTTCAAACAGCTGAAAGGGACTCAAAAACCTTAAGGTCTAAAAGGGACCCATGTTAAATAAATAAAGAGAGACAGAGAGAGAGAGGAGAGAGAGAGAGAGAGAGAGAGAGAGAGAGAGAGAGAGAAACAAATAAACAAAAAAAAATGGGACTTGAAATTCTTGTGTAATCCCCAGGTGGCGCTATCCTAAGGGCTACTACCCCTGCCTGCTCAACTACTAACAGGTTGAGGGGCCTAGATCCAATGGCGGGTGCCTCCACCCAGAGGTCAGGGTTTGCAGTAGTTAAACTAACTTGGTCACAGCCCTCTGGGACACTGTAACCCCCCTTTCTTCCCACTAGTGGCCCACATAATGCATCAGGAATATCTTCACAATGTACACTTACCCCCAGGACTGACTCTGTCAACTGGACTCTGGGAACCCCCTGTAAAACAAGATGATACAGTGCAAAAGCCACAGTACAATACTTTAACAGAAACAAATACCACAGACAGTGTAACTTTGCTGAAACAAACAGATCTGATTTATTTAGGGGGATATAACAAGGACAGGGGGAAATCAGGTTAATTAGGTTAGCCACATTAATAATCACTGTACTGTGCACGGTATTCAGAGTCCCAAAATGTCACTTTCACTGGGTACCCAGGATAGGGGGAGGGGGCTAGCCAGGATCGGTGCAGCTGGTTGGGGCCCTGTGATGGAAAAACACTTGCACAATACCCAATTGTAATCTGGAGCCAGTTGGCTCAGTTCATGAAGAAATGGAAAAGAGAAATCAGATGAAACACTTGCAATTAGATAAACAGATGGCAGGGAGCTACCCTGATTTGTACTCACAGATTCGATGCTGAAAGCTGGATGAGATGCAAATTTTTCTGGGTTGCCAGGAGAAACAGAATAGCTGGCCCAGTCCTTGTGGCGGGGCTCACTTGCACTCAATACAGGCAGATGCAGTCCAAATGATGCTGGCTATGACTTCCAGCTCACTGCACATTTTGTATGTACACAGAACACTACCAGGCAAGCAGCTGGTCACTTCAAGAGATTGAGCCTGGCTACAGAGGCATTCTTCTCTGACTCAAACTCGGATTCAGTTTGAACCCTGCTAGGGAATCACACTCCCAGCACAGCACACAGTTCATGACATGGGGAATTACTCAAATCTCAATCCCCACAAGCACTACACACATTTATATGTAAAGGTCACATACTGTACCAGACAACAGAGTCCTGACAGGCCGATCGCAATTCTGCATACTTTTGGTCTTCTTCAGGTTGAGTCTGGTCCCAAAATGACTTCTGCTTCTTCTTTCACTCTGAAAGCTCTGAGTCAGTCCAAATTATGCTTGATAACGGACTCAGGCCAACTTTGTGGACTCACACGAGCTTCCTGCGTGAACTACTGCGCACAATGGCTGCACGAACACACAAGGTGGTTTCTCCACCCACTTCCAACTGCAACACAGTTCTCTTCTACCCCAAACCTCAGGGCACTTCAGCATTGACTTCTTCTTTGGAGTCGCTGTCCGAAAATCAAGGTTCCTCTTCGGAATCTCTGTCCAAAAATCAAGGTTCCTCTTCTTCACACTTGGTTGCCCATGATCTAGGCCACAACAACAGCTTTCCTTTTACACACAAAGCTTGGATACTTGGTCCAAGAAAACACAGTCCTTTTCTCTCCCTCCAGGAGAGCTGAAGACAGACAGGCCTTTTTCAGGCGTCCAGCGCAGTTCCTGCGCTTCCCCGTGGGCAGCAGCCCCACGAGCTGCTCACTCTTCCAGCTCCATGCTCAGACTGACTCTCCCAGCAGATAATCCAGGCATTTCCCTCAAATCCAAAAGGTTTCCATTGGCTGAGTCTCCTTGTCAGTCACAACAGGCTCCCTCTATTGGCGAAAAAAGGCACCACAGTCTAAACTACATTTCCCAGAGGCTCTCTTCATACAAGCCCCTTGTGGCTGGCTCCATTTGAGAGTCCAAGTTCTGATTTGCCAGCAGGCTCCATTTCAAGGAACCCCTCCCCATTGATTGGACCCCTTTAGCAGTTCAGATCCGAAATGGAGGGGCAAAACACACAGAGTCCCAGCTGCAAGAAAGGCAGGTTAGACAAACTGTACTGTCATTATCACTCTAACAAATTACCAGCATATAATTACACCTTTTGAAAGGGCTCCCCCAGCGCATATAGTGACTGCAGAAATGGAGCGATTTGCTCAGTGGCCCAGGCAGGACTCGAGCAGGGAAACACACAGTCCCCCCAGTTCAAAGTAATTATGCTGCAGTTTGGCAGCTCTTAAAGTGACAGTACATGGAGGCATTATGCACTCTCACCCAATTATTTTTTAAATCGGCTGAAATACAGGACAACAGCCGGGCGGAGAGCATTTAGGCTCACCAAAGGAGGCTTTTCAGTGACCCCCATTTGTAGGGGGGTTATACCTGTGTGTATATCCTACCTATGACTGTGAAGATCTTATGCAACTAATAAACAAACAACATTCATTACATGTTAACAAGGTGACCTGTAGTATGACTACACTAGAATGGTGGGTGTTTTGATTTTTTCCATTATGTCTTTGCATCAAAACTGTCTCAGCAATAGCACAAAAATAATAGTTTTCTGTAATGAACATCTATAACCTCTTTTGGTCATAACTGTCTTTCAGATGCAAGTGCATTAAGAGTATCCCCTAAAACATTAAAAATGTTTAAAATAAATAATTGTTGAGTTTTTATGATTCAAATTGCAAAAAAAAGTTTCTCCTCTCCTTGCCTACTGAAATGCATGGGTGCTATCAAGGAACATCTACTTATCATTGTCACTGCTGGTTTATTGAGTGGACAAGCATGTGATGGGCTGGGTGCAGAAAATATCCTATGGGAAGAATTCCACCTGAGACCTTATGGATTTTAACATGCATAAGGTCAGCAGACAGCAGTATGTTCAGAGTGCTTATGCATGATATTGTATACTCTGCCTGATTCACTCCACATCTCTTGATGAAACTGCCACCCTCATTAGGAGATGCCAGAGGGACATGGCCCTTCTGACTAATAGAGGAAGAGAGATGTGATAAGTCATCAACCCTGTACAAAAGAGAAAACTGCCGACAGAGATACAGAGGATGGGGCACAACTTCAGTTTAGTTTCTGACCACCGTAGCTCCTCTTTTAGAATTCTTTATTATGGAGGGCCAGATCATGAGTTGTATGCTGTATGCCCCCAGGCCCCCCCCCCAAAAAAAACAACTCTTGGGCGGCTGTCTTTAAGTTCGTTGCAAAGAAAAAACAGCATTTGCCAGACTGACAAGATGATCATTCTGTCACTAATTCACGGCTAATCTCTAGATAGACCCTCTGCAGATCATCGAGTGACTTGCTTTTATCTTAGTTGTAGAAATAGCCTTTAGCAGAAAGCTGACTGCAAAGGCCAACTGATCAGTAGTTGCACCACTACCAATCTCTTGCCTGTGCAGTAGTTCTATAGGCTGAGGTGCCAATTCCTACTTAGAATGGTAGTAACAGTAGTCTTGTGTATTTTTTGCTTGGGCTTTATGTGGGCCTATCTTGTTCAATCAAAACCAAAAAAATTATAGGTGTCTACTGAGGTTTTCACAAAGGGACTCAACATGGCATTCGGCATATAGATTGTCATGAAAAAGAATAACTAAATTATTGCATTAACTGAAATATTAATATTGATACACTGGAACTCATTTTGGTTCAGATGCCACCTGGGGAGTTAAAATATAATACAAGTCACCTTGTCCCTGCTGGGACCATGCAGCATTACAGCTGGGGGTCATAAAATACTCCATGACACAATTTGTCTTCTCTCTTAGCTGAGGAACTGAGCCTTGGAATACTGAAGCCTCGTCAAGTAGAATTTCCCAAGCACAAAACCCATTAGCAACTGGTCAACTGGTCAGCAGTTCCAAGTGGTAAATCACCATCTATTATATGCTGCAGACAGTTGGATGCATGTCCACACCTAGCTGGAAGATGATACAGGGCTCATTCCTGTATAGAGTTCTGTTAGCATAAGCAGAATGGAAGATAATACCCATGCGGCAGAAAATGCTTGCAGAATTACAAGTTACCTCTTAGCAATATTATTAGGCAGTGTCAGTGTCCTAGAAGGAGCAACTAAATAGTTCACTGAAGGTTCTGTTTGATCTGCATTATGTACTGTATATTAGTGATACACTGGGCAGCACTAACACTATTAACTGTGTTCTCAGGGAAAAACAACTCCCAGTAGAATTAAATTCATGACAAAATGAAAGGGGAAAAGGGGCCAAGGTTCTAATCTTCCTCACACCTAAATTCCAAATAAAGTGGACTAATCATGCCACATGCATTATTGTTGTTGCAGCCGTTTATATCTCTCAGTAGTGCTAAAATGAACTGTGCAAAAAATAATCAGGCTCCCTCAGACAGATAAAAATCAAATTAAGTCAAGAGAATCAAATAAAGTCTGCAGTGGTTCTTTCCCTAAGTACTAGTATTGAACCAATTGAGCCAATTCAGATTTTATGTTTCGAACCAATGTTTGTGCTCCAAATTGCACAGTTTAATAGCATATGTATTTTCGGCTGCAAGTCAAACTTTTGTTGGGCAACTTTAAACATTTCCAAGTTAGATTCCTCAGTGCTCATGCATCTCTTGGAAAATGTTTTGAACTATGATGGTCAGATACAATTAAGCCTATATTAGTTAATTCTCTGTTTTTATTCTCCCATGATTCTTTATTTCTGATGACTTTTGCATGAATGCAAGATAGTTCTGGATCGGACTTAATGTTATCCTCCTGCATTGCCCTCTCCTGAATTCATATTTCTATTTGTAAAATCATACCAATTAAGACAACAGATTGTGATGTTATGTAAGCAATAAGACATGACAGGGGTGTTGGCTGTCTGTGGTTAATGCACACCCTGGTGCGTATTGAGGCAAGAGGTGCTCGCACTGAGTGCCTTTAGTGCCTAGAAGTGCATTAAGTACATACGACCAACACTCCTGGCATGTGTTATTGTGCTTATAAAATGGATCCCTGTGCCAAAAAATAGGATTTAACCTGAAACAAAATTAAGAAAACACTCTTGGCATGTGTTTTGTGCTTATAAAATGGGTCCCTATGCCAAAAAAATTTAATTTAGTGTTAAAAAATTAGAAAAACAGAAAAAAAATTACATTTTTTCAACTGCAAAACAAAACACAATGCCTGTTTTAGGCTATTGTGCGTTGTTATAATGCTTGTGTGGCAATCTATAGTGCTGTTGTATTTGACTAGTTTGAGAATCTATTGTTGCAGTTTGGTTGCTTCATTTTGTTGATTTGCTTTCTGCAAATACACATCCGGCCACCAGCACAGCAAATGAGAAAGAGTGTTCTGTGCAGTCGGCTGCTGAGAGGGAGAGAGTGAGTGTGTTGTACGGCTGGCCGCAATACAGCACATGAGAGACAACGTTGTCCAGCCACGTGACTGGTGAGAAAAATTATCTTTTTTTTAACTTAAGATGCAGTGACTGGCCAAATGAGGGCTGGGAGAAGACCAATCCAGTCATGGCAGGTGGGAGCAGACTTCACTGGAAGGGCAAGGCAAGACAGAGGCCACCAGGAAGGGGTGTGTGTGTGCTTCTCTTCACATTGGCACAGGAAGTGGGTTGAGCAGGGGACTGAGCAGCTTGGGCATCAGGCAACAGGGGGATAAAATACCAGAGTTAATCACTGCTTTGATCAGAGGATTACAGGCCTAAAATATTCGGCCAACAGAGAAACGGAAGACGAAAGGTTTGAGCTGATGTTTTATAGACTTGTGTTACATACAATTTTTGGTGATTGTGGGTGTGCAGGCAGTTACTAAGTGTGAACAAAAGATTTTTTAATTGTAATGGCAGGTTAGCAGTTAACATTACAAATATGCCTGCCACAAATTTATTTTTTTAATATTTCAGGGAGGCATGAATATGTAGGGGAATTGCATCCTGGTTGTCGGAAGGGTTCCCAACCTGGTGGTTGTCTGTCTGTCAGTAAGAGCATGGGTCTGGGACTCTTTTGGCCTATCAAGATGCAGGATTTTTCTTACCCATTTCATAAAAAACAGATGATTGCAGCCTCAGGAATGGGACAAGCAGAAGTAAGAGATGAAGTAATACACACAGATCCTGTTTTCATGCAAATGTCCTCGGTCCTAAGAGATAGATACAGAAAATGAATTACATATTAGCTTAAGTTGTATCTGAATATTATATTTTACAAAAAATACAAAATCACACATGCCCACACAATGCAAAGCATCATGGGCTGCATATGCAAATCACCACAGAATGTTATACTGATTCAACTTTAAGCAGAATTGCATGGTGCCAATTTTACACATTTTACATATTTTACAAAGTCTCCTTGAATTCTGGCAAATCATTTTTGGTGTGGCTAAAAATAGGTCTTAGTTACCCAATCCATCTCCTGAATAATAGTTAAATGAAATAAAAGTTTCAGGGGTATACACAGCTCTGAATCCCATAGAAGCCCCCTTCCCCTTCAATGTTGTGGTTAAAGGGATAAAAGAAAACAATTACTCAGCGCAATGACAATGGCTAAATGGAATAATACTGTATATAATCAAAGATATACATTGCTGTGTTGTCATCAAGGGATCCTTGTGGCATCATAAAGATATATGATGTAATAAGGATCACCAAAATGAAAAAAGACATTTTTTGTAATATGTCTGTAGTGTAGGGCTGATCACTTAATTTTTTACAATTTGCACTTCATACTTCTGCTCCCTGAAGCTGCCCCCATCCACTATTCTTGGGCCACCTCCAGGCCTAGTTATACACCTTCTCTATCTCTTACCTCCTTTCCCCTCCAGCTTGTACCTTGTGGTGCAGTCCTCAGGGATAGGAGACTTTTGGGAACTTCCACGGCCTAGTGGGTGGTCAGTGTAGTGAGGTCTTCAAGACATCTGGCAACATCATGCAGTGCTCTAGTTTTTTCCCCTTGGTTTCTGCAGTTCCCCTCTCCCCAGGATGCCAGTGCTGGGCATAGGTGTGCACATGCATGGCTCACCTTGCCAGCCTATAATTGTCCCTGTACCATGGTTTAACTGACTGCACTGCCACCTGTGATCAAAGAGTGGCATTACTGCAGCAGGTCATGGACCCCACCCTTCCTCTTCAGAGAAGAAGAGTGTCCCATGGGATGCTTGATTTTCCTCTCCCTCCGGCAGCCCTTGAATGAATCAAGCTCAGGTTGTGAACCCAGGTTGCCAGTGCTGGTGCCAGGAGTGGCAGCACTGCTGCCAGGCCAGCAGGCCAGTCTAGTTGGTGACTTTAAAGGGAAAAAAAATACTTATTTTGTTGTTCGTCAGTAAAAGTGACAGTTGGTGTCTATATTTGCGTGACCATGACAGACATGATGATGCTGTTGTGCCTTTAATCTGCTATATGAAGGATAAAGTACAACAACATCCTAACTGTGATGTCAGAATGATGGTGCAACAAGACTATGATATCACTGCTTCCCTATGGGAAACAAGACTATTCATACACTGTATATTGATGTTTTAGCTGTGTTGGTAAGCTCTTTTCTGCAACTTAATGTAGCTCTACTAGTATGACTTGTACTGACTACAAAACAGAGGGAATATTACCAAATATTAACAGATTTATAACCTGCACCAGTGCACCAGTGCACCAGTGACTGATTCTCCAGTCACTGCTGGGTTTCCCTTGCAGGTAAAACTGTGCTGCTTGGGGTTTAGGGCTGACAAGAAAGGCAAAAAAATCAAAAGAACTGAAATAAATGCCAGTCTTAGAAGGCAGCCTGTATTAGTTGTAAGACTACTCTCTCATGAAACATAAGAAATGTCTCTATCTACTTCAGCTTTTTTTTTTTTCAGTGTATTCCCAGTAGACGTCTTGGGTTAAGCCTTTTTTCAGAGTGACTTGTTTGTGCTGTCATCAGCTGTTGTTTTGGTAAATGGTGAGTTAAACAGATATATCCAAGCGTAAAATCTAAAAAATGTTCCCTGTGGGCGCCTGGGGGGTGTTGTTTGAAATCAACTACATATCAATTGAGCAGCGGCGAGCGGATCCAATGATAAATTCTATTCCACAGACGCGTTATAAATTACATTTTTTTTTTGTTCCCGATCTTGCCTCATCTCACCTCCCCAGAGGCCCTTAAACTGAAAACTATGATTGTGTTGTAGAAACATTTTCTCAGCTTGAGCAATGCCATTAGCATTGCATGTGCCAATCCTACTCCTCAGCCCCCCTCCTTCTGCCCCCTTAACAAATGCAATATGTGCCGGGTAATTTTTCTGTTCATTATCTCATTGTTTTCTGTAAGTACAAGGTTAGATTGAATTACTGCAGGCTCTATTGTCTATTTGTAATTCTCCTTCCATGCCGCGCTGCTAATGAATGGGCAATTTAGTCAATTCTTTGTAACGGCTTCTTCTGTGCGTCAGCCACTTAATTACTCTGAGCCTTTTTCACTGCTGGTTTATTGCATTATAACACTGGCTGGTACTGGGCTCTAGGACCGGATTTGTAAAGGTGGAATGGGATTTATTAATGAAACTCTTGTAAAAAAAAAAAAAAACAACTCAGAATTAAAATGGGTCGGGAATCTGCACTATCATTCCTTGTAAGCACAAAAATAGAAACAGACTTATTAAAAGAAAAGAAAAAGAAGTCACCTTAGGATGAAGCAAGGCAGCACTTGGGATACAGTTTCATAAAGCTCGAATCATGGGTAGTGCTCCTACTGTATATGAAAGGGAACCATCCTTCAGACTCCAGCATGCAGTGCACCTGCAGGCTGGTCTGTAGCAACTCCTGATCATTTGGAGTGACAGTCATTTGGGGGAATTTATTTGCTTTTGTTTCAGATACTGGCACTGCTAAAAATAACAAAGGGATCCAGCCTGCATTTCAATGGTCTAGTTACAGAATTCTCACTTGCATTGTCCTTGCTGGTGGAAATGGAAAGAAAGTGCTAAGTGCGAAGGTACTCCACCACCATCGGTACAGGGACTTATATTTTAAGGGGATCCGGGGGCAATATTCCCCATAAGATTTAATATTTTCCACAATGGATGCAATGCCGTGTACATTTGTGCATTTCAGAATGCTTGTCTGGTGATGGGCATGGCCTTCCTCACACTACCACAGCTGGCCATCAAATGAACTGTCAGCACATGTACTGTATACAGTATGTGCTCACTGACTGGCAGCTCACTCAGAGCTGTCCTCCATTGAGCACGTACTGTATATAGTATGTGCTCTGACAGTTCATTCGTCGGCCAGCCATGGTGGTGTGAGGAGGGCTGTGCTAGTCGCTGAATTGGGGTTTAGGATGGGTGGCAGGGTGATGGGCACTAGCTGCTGGGGTTTGGAATTGGGGGGGCCACTAGACCACCAGGACTGAAAGTTATCAACAATCTCATATATGGCCATATTAGGCTGGGGGAGAAACTTTATGCAATGGTCATTGACTTGCTTTCATTATATAGTACATTATGGGCAAATTAGGGCTGGTGGGGTGACACACTTGCTGCACAGTGTTCCGCTCTCCTGGAGGATGTCTACCTACACTGAGACCAGCCCTAGGCTGGTCTAACTGTACTCAGATCTTTGTCCTCCTAGAGGGTTTTCTGGATTCTAAATTAGGGGATATGGCAGCCTGCATCTGCTGTATGCCCAGTAGCACCATGCTGCAGCCCATTTTGTGGCACATGGCTGGGGCAAGCCCCCTTTGGTGCATGCAGCCTGTATTTGATGCAGGCTGCCTTACTGAATAGCTCCTGGCTGCATCTTTCGATGCAAGGTGACAGTTGTGTCAGACATGTTTGACGCAAGCACCTTGTGTCCATCTCAGGGCTTTGAAAATCCAGCCTGAGTGTTTAATGTGTTTTAGTGATGCTAATGTACATTTGCAACATAAGCATTTGTTTAGATTTCAAATTACTGCAAGTGGCTCAAGAGTTAGAATGGCTTTTAAAATGGAGAGAGAAAATCCTGCATCTTGGTTGGTCAGTAGTCATGCATTAAAAGTGTCTATTGCACAGATAAAAACAAGTGCTTCTGACCTGGACACTGGCCATCAGAGAAATCATTGATCCCCCACCATAGAATGTTCACTAAAGCAAGAGCCACTGTTGTTTCCTCACACTTAGCAACCAACAGTTGACCACAGCCACACAATAGCTGCTTCATTCCTTGATTGCAAAATCACAGTATAAAAAAAAAGATATTGAGTTTGAATCATGTTCCCCCCATAGTTCTATCTGATGCGATTTATCTCCCACCTGACACTAGCTCCCACCCGCCACTCATTCCTTCACTTACATACTCACATATAGAAGTAAATTGCAGATTCAAAAAGTAACATAACAAAATCCAGTGCTGACATTCAAAGTGCGTTTTGGTTCCTTCTTTTTTAGTCTGCTGCAATTTCTTTTCCCCAAACCCACTGATGGCTTAATCCCTTGCCTGCTCCCTCACTTATATGGTGCAATCTCACTCCACTAGCCAATTGCTTCAGTGCCCCCCCCTCGCTCCCTCACCTTCATGCTGAAAAATGGAACTTCTACATGTTATTTCTTATAGTGCCAAGTAGACACTAAGAAGCAGTGTTTATCAAAAAATGAGGAAAGCAGCTACTGGTATACTTTTTTTTGTTAGGCACAGTTCCTCTAGCCTGCTTCTTTCATTCTTCCCTCGACCCCTGCTCCCTCATCGCCCATCTTTTCTGTGACTTACGTTGCTCCACTGTTTGCCCATGTGGCTTACCCATCATGGTAGTCTCTTTCTTCAGGACCCTAGGGGGTTCTTGGTCCCCTCAATGCAACTCAAGCCAACTTTGCGGGAGGGGTCCCACAGTTGATGGTGTGGGGCCTGTGAGCCATGATCGGAGTCATCCTGCCCAGCTAGGGTGTTTATTCCTTAGTGTTTCTCCCCAGCCTGAGACGCAGGCAAACTAGGAGGCCAAAAGGCACACTCAGACTGAGCATGCATAGTGTGCCAGACTCTGGCTTGCATCTCCCCTTGCTGGCACCCAGTACCCTAAGCTGCATTTCCACCTGTGGTCACCCAGTAGGCAATCTTGCAGCGAGGCTGATGGCTCTCCCTTCTAGGAGGAGGAGAGTGTCCTAGGGATGCTCAGTCCTCCTCCCCCCAGCTTCTGATGACCTGGGCTCATTCCTGAACCCAGCTTGTCAGTATCATGAGTGATACGGCTACTGTTGCACCAATGGGCCAGTTGTTGGTACACTTTTTTGAGTTTTGTCCTGTGCAAAGTTCAGCAATGCACTTGTGCTTCTCATCTCCTGCATAATGTGATGCGAGTAATGGCAAAATAAAAAAAAATGATTTTATACTTGTGTGCAACTGACCACATCTCACACACACTCACACACACTCACACACACACACACACACACACACACACACACACACACACACACACACACACGAAGGCCCCAAGAGGTGCAGAGCAGAGTATACAAACAAACTATAGCTATGGTGGTCACATAAGGACAAATGCCCTGATGCAAAACAAACAAAGAAAAAAGCTTTGTACAAGTGGAAGGACTACTTTATAAAAAATTAAGATTTTCATTGATTTATTCAGATTTAAACCTTTTCAATGTGAAATGATATCACCATAGTTAAAAAAGCCCTTTTTATAAGTGCAGTGGGACACTCAAGGGATGTAAATTAGACAAGTCTAATGCAATGAAAAGGGCTGAAGGCACTTGTCCTGTGGCTCCATGCCTTACTATGCCCCTGACCACGAATTAGAGCTGTCTAATGCACTTTGTGTTATGTCTCATTGCTTACTCAATGTTCTGAAAAGCCATCAGAGCTTAAAGGTTTTCAGTCATTTCTTCAGTCTGGCAATTAACATAAGTGTAGATGGAACATTTAAAAAGAAACACATGAATTGTCAAAACCAATAACAGTTGTCCTACTAGTCTTTTTTTCCCATATAGTTTTCTCTTTCCAACCATACTCATGAGGGATATACTCAGATCCCAGGATAGTCCCCTGTTCAGGCCCATTAACACTGTCTTCCCTGTGTCATTATCTATCCCAACATCGCTACTTTTCCATAAAGAAGAAGAAGTAGCAATTATACAATTCCTTTCATACACATTGTATCCCAAAGCACTTTACAAGCAATGAGAGGCCTGTAGTGAAATGACTGTAAATGTGTAGTGGCTGCCATTTCACTCATCAACACCCACACACAGCCTTGAAGAATTGCGTGAATCATTTTTTTTTTTTTTTTATGGGAAGGGGAATGTTGGCCAGGACAAGGGGGCAGTTCCCAGCTCCTGCAAAATGTGCCTTGGGTTCTTTTACTTCCACCTGGTCATCCACCAAGTCAGCAGAAGAGATGGGCAGAAGGGACGTCGGTTTAATGTGTTTTCAGTTGAGCCACACTGACACCCTCCCTCCATGGCAGTGGCTACAGGGAAAGGGCTGTCCTCCCATAAGGCAGTCTACTGTTTGAACTAGGATTCACTGTTAGCTAGCACTAGGAACCAGGGGAGGTTGTGGAACTCAGGCTGTCATACAGACAGACGTGTTTTTTTCTCCTCAGTTTTCTCCCTGGTTCCTTCCTACTCTTCCTCCCCTAGTGTGGGCAGAGCCTTCCTAGTGGCCTCAGCTACACACAGCAACATCCTACAGATGAAGCAAGCTCCCTTGGCCCACTACAGGGGTCACTGTATCATCAGAGACCAATGCCAGTCCTCCCCAATTGCAGTGCACTGCCGAGCAGCAGCTGCTGCAACCTGGCCTGCCACATGACATGGCAACCTGAGCTCACTTCTGGACTCAAGCCACAGCACAGCAGCACTCAAGACTTCTTCTGGGCCATCAGGTGGTCACGTGCCACTATTCCAAAGCAAGCATGAACATGTAACCAACCACAATCTGTTGTGCCACCTTAAGGCTGAGTTCCAGACCAGTATCATCTTTTGGTGCAGGAATGGGGCACATACTGTGAAAGGGCCTGAGACTTCAGTCTCACGTCTTCCTTTCAGTTCCTTCTTTTATGGAGTGGTACGGAGTGATTATAAGCATACAGGAGGAAGAGAGGGATGAATTGAAGTCTCAGGGTTTCCTGACAGTCTGCCCCATCAGGTATGGCATTGGGCTCAATAGGTGTAAAGGAGATGGAACAGAAGACTAGCAATCCACCACCTTCCTTTTTTTTTAAACCAGGAGAGACACACTAAGCTGAAAGCTTGTTTACAGGTGCAACCTGGGAGCACAAGGAAGTTAAGTGACTTGCTTAGGGTCACACAGTGTGCAAGTGGGGGCTGTGGGATTCAAACCCAGGTCTCCAGGTTTGCAGCTCAGAGCCTTAAATCACTGTGCTATACTGCCTCCTTCGGGAGTGAAGTTTGGTCCTGCTTGACTGCATTCAGCAGTGCCACTGGACTTTTTGACCACAGAGGTTTAACCAGGACAGGTACAGATCCCAGGGGAAGTCATGTTCAAACAGCTGCCTCACCTGCCACACCAGCCACATTAGCTGAAGTGCTTTTTCTATGATCCTTACAATATTATATTTATCAATATGTTTCCACATATTGTCCCAACTACCTACCTTAAAATTACAACTTTTATTTTGAAATTGTGATTTTTAAGCATTTTTGTCCATAAAACCTTGAGAAGTGCCCTATACTTGCAGATTAAGCTGATTTTCGATCAGTGATGTCTATGATGTCATGAGAGGGAGCTGCTGAGCCACATAAAACAGCAGACAAAGGATGAAACTAAAAGAGCAGTCTTATTGTGTTATAGAACTGTAATAACATCCCTCTTGGGGCAGCACTTTGAGAACAAGGATATAGGTCAAAACCTTATGTCACACACCATATTTTGGGAAAATCATGAGAACAAGCTAATTGGCTTGCCATCAAGTTTGCTATAGCTATTCAGCGCTAAGAGTTCTTCAAAGTTGCAGACTAATAATTGCAGCGACCTAATTATATATGAGGTATGACCTGTAATTGGGTTTTGCAACACATGTAAGTATGTGTGTGTGTGTTACACTTACATCTTTAGATATATATCTTGAAATAGCTTATCAGTTTGCTCCCAGCACTGTTACAGATTTTATTAGCTATGGTTACCTAATTATGCATGTGTTCTGGCTTCTAAATGGTGAGTCGGGCATTTTATAAATCACTCTAGCTAGCTTAAGTGTTTTATAATAAGTTAGTTCCTCCATTGGTCATCATTTATTGTATACGATAGTCCTTGCATGATTTGGTCACCCAGATCTACTCAGCTGCACTTTGCAATCCTGTCACCCAAATCTTTTGCAAGGATTCTAGTGCAATAAGAGACAGCCAACGAAGGACACTGTCATTTTAACAGTGTTTTTTGTTCACTGTGCATTATTGCCACATCTGAATATGTCTCTGCATATAATCATTGTATTTGTTCTATTTTATGCAAACTTTATCAAATGTTGTTCCACAGTTTTGTATTTTTGTATTGTACTGCTCTTTGTCCTCTGTTCCCCTACCGCAGGTTGCAACTGGAAATAAGTTTCGTCTCAGTGTGCCTCCCACGGTTACCAATTTTCAAATAAATAAATAATGGACAAAACAAACTTATCAATTCTATAAATGCTAGTGCTTACTAGTGCCATCTGTAGGGCAGTCAGTGCATTACACATGAATTTAATTTCAAATTATACACTGACCACAGCTAGAATTGGTCTCTCATGCCATCCAGATAGTGTAAAAGCAGAGCTACTGCTTGCAGTCCAGATAAACCCAAGTTCATGCCATAAGCCCTGGATGTCTGGTGCTGACTGGTGAGGTAGGGTCATGGGTAGCATTCACCATGGATGCTCCCAGTCTCCAGGAAGAAAGCCCCCTGCAAGACAAAGTGCTAAGGAGACTAGGCCTTTCTGCACCTAGCTGCTACAGTTTTATATACTTCATAATGTTTTACTTATTTATTTATTTATTTATTTTTTACACTTAAGCACTTTTCACTGGAGTAACCACCTGTGTGGGTTGATACATAAACTACCGATGCATTTCAAAGCTTTTTCCCTCAGTGATTAATGTTTCAGTATGTGTTGATTTTTAGAGTGTCTTCTCCTTTATTTGTACTCTGGGGGGGGGTACTTCCTTCTGTTGCACAACTACCTACTGGTGACCAAAGAGAGGGGGTTACAGGGGAAGGGAAAATAGAATGCACCTCTCTCTTGGTGTTGTATGCAGGCAACACTTGGCCAAAAAGGGGCTAGCATGGGAGTTCCAAAGGAGAGGGGGTTAACCATCCCTCAGATGGCACTGATAGGCACCAGGACGTATTGCTCCACAGGAGCATGTCCTGTGGGTGTAATAAGTAGTAGAGGTATGGGGCAAAAACATACAGGGTGGACCTGGGACAGATTAAGACCCCTTGCCTCAACACACCCACACCATGGCTGTCCATCCCACCTTCTCATTGCAGACTCCTCCCACTGGAGTCCCAGGCTTGTCAATGGAAGCATTCTCCTCAGAGGCCTGGTCCCCCTCAACGTCCTGCCTGCAGGGGATAGGTCACAGGTTACCTGCTGGGGTGAGGCTTAGAGTAACGAATGAGCAAAGGAATGAATGACCTATCTCTTGGAGTTCCAAGTGTGGGATTTGGATACTGAGGGTGATGGAAGGAGGTTCCCTGGTCAAGACTAGGGTGACTGATAAAAAAATAGTGCAACAAACATTTGATCCCTTCTGCAGGGCTGCAAAGCACGAAAGACCAAAACTCTATTGGTAGGCTAATGAAGCAGCTCCTCTGGCATTGCTAGTAGGAGCCAGGTTCATTTCCATCACTAGTCTTCACAATAGAGAATATAAAAGAATATGCTGACTTCTGCCATCTGTAGGTCAGTCACTAAATTATACATGAAATACATTTCAGATAACTTACTCAGGTCCCTCCGTCAGCTGCCCACACTTCATTCCGATTACCACTCATATCCCCCAAAATTGAGCCCTCAGATTTATTTATGTAGTGGTGTGATTTGTTTATTTCTCTTTGAGTCACTCTCTTGGATTTAATACACTTTGTTTCCCTTTCTTCAAGCCACTAACTGTTATGAAACTGCCATGCTGCCTGCTACAGTTTTATCTGTCCTGCCTACATGATGAACATGTACCAGCTGTAATACTAAAGACTTCGTAAATTTCAAAAGATAAAAACTTTATATTTTTTTCTCATTTTGTCAGTTGCCAAATTAATTGCATGCACTCCGCTGAGTTTTGCTGCCTCTCCAATATCACTGACTGCAATGGCACACACAGGCTGAAGTTCCTCATGAATCCAGCATTGACTTAATATCCTCAGGTGATCACAATGTCACTTCTACACTCTGGCAAGTCACAGGAGCTGAAGTCTTGTCATCTGTCCAGAATTTTGCACTCTGTCATCACAGTTACTTGAATGCAGTAAGAAAACGTACAACACTTCATACATGTTTTGCACAAATCCCATAAACTCCAAAAGACAAAATAAGTTTCAGGCACATGAACCTGAGGAAGAAAACAATGTGCTCCAGTCTGGCGCTCAAGTATTTTTTTCACATCCATTGCAAAAAAGTACATAGAAAGCAGTACAATGTTTTGTGCAGAACTAAACAAATTAGAACACAGCCTTCCCATAGATAGCAAAATGTGCTATCCACCACTGCCCTGCAATTTGAAATCATCAGCCAGTGTAATGGGGCAGTGGGGTAGGCAAAGTGAATGCTGCAATGTGTAGGTAGAAGAATCAGTAATAGGAGGAGGTCTTCCCCTGTACAGATCCCATGTTTGACCTCACGTGGAGTACTGTGTGCTATTCTGGTGCCCTCACTTGAGAAAGAACAGGGACAAGGTGGAGGAAGTATAAAAGCGGGTAACCAAAACGATTCAGTGACAAGGGAAACCCTATATAAAGAGGTTAGAAGATCTCAACATGTGTAACCTGAAGGCAAAAAGGATTCCATGTCATAACGGTGATCGCTAAATAATGATCGCCATTACAGCAAGTGTACATCGCCAAAAAGCCAAACGGTGATGTACGCTCCACAGTGAAAGAACACCGATGAAAATGGACTAATATATCTATGTGCTAGCCCCACACCCCTAATTTAGATTCTCAACTCCAGGGGTGCATGTCGGGAGGGAGAAACTCAGGGGAGTTAAACACCCACACACACTAAAACAAAAACTGTACTCCTACCCAGCCCCAAACTCTAAATCTTCATCACTGCAGTCAGCCACCCTCACAATCACACGGCCAGCTCAGCAATGCCTCACCACACTACCTACCACAACTACCTACCACATACTTCCTTCATTATCCCTCCTCTTCCATTCACCTTCCTGCATACTTGCCGTTCTTCCCCTTGATCTGCGTTATATTGTGTCTCACTACCCTTTCAGGGTAGCTCAAATAATGGGTGCTCAAATTGAGTCACTCAAAACTGAGTCTCTCAATTTGAGTCGCCCTATGACGGATTACCAGTAAAAAGAAAGAAGAGCCCATATACCTGACACAATTCTATACAAGACATATCATTCAATCTTTCCAGGAGCTTCAGTACCATTATGGCAAGAGGAAGAGACATTATTTTTCAACACTTTCAGGTAAGACATTTTATTGAATCATAATCCCCATCCTGCAAATGCCACACTCAAGTGCCCCCTATCATTTTAGCCTTGATAACCCACATAAGAAACCAGAACACTACTCATCTCATCTCATCTCATCTCATCTCATCTCAACAATCTATCAGGCATTGCAAGGGACACAGCCCCAAGACACATTGTACATAGATTCAAAGTGGGGAAGGGAACTAGGACAGGCCCTAGAATGAGAACAGTGGGAGAGAGTCTGCTATGAAGCATGCAGGATCACTTTCTCCCACATTTGGAGACAGTAGGCATGGAAGCACACAGTCTACTATTTTTGAACACCTGTAATAACTGCCAAAGTTGGGGACCATGCTAGTATCACATGCTGGAGGCAGTGTGGAGAGCAGCATGCAACCCACACACATATTCATGTCCTCTTGCCCAGCATTGAGGCCCTTTCTGAGGGAGCTTGAGATAGCTATGGCTGAAATACCCCATACAGCAATCACACTCTCCACTGAGAGGTACATGCTCTACTGGTACCCTAGAGCTGCAAAAAATATGCAGGTGAAATATATGTTGGGTATCATACTTATAGCAGGCAAAGGTTTTCACATATAGATGAAATGCATGGGTAATGTATGTCATGCAGCATTATGTCAGTTTTGTCCCAAAGCTAAGCTAGGTGGTGGAAGACTGGAAACATATTAGGCTGAGGGATGAGCAACCAGGGAGTAAATGTCTAGGCTGCAGGAGTGGGTCTCTGAAAGCTGTATATTCATGCCCAAACCCTTAGTGCGGTACTGAGTAAGGGGGCACTGGATGCAACAACAGTATTCCCCCAGTCCCAAAGCTGTGTAAGGGGATGGGAGGGACTCAGCCACATGTCAAAAATACATACTGAAGTACGGTATCCTATGTGATTGTACCCTTTCACACAAATGTACTCTATGATACCTCTGATGTGCAATACTGCTCAGTAAAAATATATCTACAAAAAAAGGTAGACGAGGGTATCATAAAGACACACATGTTCCTCTTTGGAATAAATAAGGTAGGCTGCAAGGAGCTGTTCACACTGGTAGCACAGGCACAAAAGGGAGCTCAGTTAAGCTGGTGGGAGGGGGATTCAGGAGGGACACCAGGAAATATTTTTCCATGGCGTGGTGGACAGGTGGAACAAGCTGCCAAGAGAGGTTGTCTGTGCTGTGTCAGTAGAAGGGTTCAAACACAGTTGGGACAAATATATGAGATGTAGAAGGGTAGAAGGGGAGGGAAAGGTGGGCTGAAGGAGTGAGTGACTATTAAGGCCATCACATCCAAACGTAGGTAGGGCTAGACAGACTGGATGGGCCATTGGGCCTTTTTTTGCCATCAATGTCTACGTTTCTATATAAATTTGGAAAAAGTGGTTCTCTAAACATAGCCAAAGCAACAAATTCTGGTCAGAGCCCATATGGCTGTGGAAAGCTTTTAGGAGCGGCAAGAGCACTGAAAAGAATATGCAGTGTTTTTGCTGCACTGGAGTCAGCCATAACTAATACTGTAGCAATTACAGTATTGCACATGCATAATACATTAGTGCATGCGCAGTTTGCCCCGGAGTCGGCTGTGCACAACATGGCAGTGCTGACATGACTACATTTGTGCGATACTCACGCATGTGCAGTTTAAGTCAGCACCGACATGTTGCATATGATGGACGTCACTTTTGCAATTGCGGAAAGGAAAGGAAAAGTAGTGCGCTGGTAAGGGTGAGTGTGTATGCGGCCCGCAGAGGGGAAGGACTGCATAAGCAGAATCACTGGAAACTATGCTGGAGCACTGTGGCAGAGCACCAGACAGTGATCTGGTCATGTGCTTCCGCAGTACTTTGATACAAATCTGATGATAGCATAACATCTGTGGAGCTTGGCCCACATAGCCGTAAAAATCTGACTGCTATTTATCACTTCAGAAGGCAGATTACTGCAAATGTCTAATGTCCTTTGTATGCAGTAAATCTTACACTTGCGAGTTTTAAAATTGTTTGGCCTAATTTGTTATTACTGTCCCCTGACTTTTTGTTGAATTCTAAAATTTTTAATTTAATTCTTCCATTAGATCCTCCTTGTTAATGATTTTGTACATCATTAACGCATTCCCCTCAATATGCCTGTTGTAGAGAGTATTTACCCCCACCTGCTCCCTCTGCAACTCCCCCTATAGGACCCTCACCCTCCCTGCCCATACTTCCACTTCAGGAAGAGTTGACTTCTCCTATTACTTTCCAAACACTTGGAACTCCCTCCCTTTAGATATCTTTTCTGTCCCGTCTACTCGTTCGTTGTCCTATCTTCGTTGACACTATATTTCCTCGTCTTGCAATTGCATCTGACCCACCTGTCCTTCATTACCCCTCCCTGCCCTCTCTTCTGTTCTATTTCCACTACTCTATCCCTTCTGCCCCTCCCTAGGCATGCCAATAGCCTATAGCACTAGCTGGGTTTGCATCAAGTATTGTTCATATCCTTGGTGTTCAACTCCTGGGGGCAAGGCTTGAATCCCCCCCTTCCTCTTCACTCCTCTTTAATTCTTCCCTTTCACAGTTTCATACCACCTCCTCCCATCCACCTTTTGTTCCCAATCCTCCCCCTCCCTTTCTTCAAGTTAGCCACACCCACCTCTTCTGTGCCAATATTCTGTTCCTCATTTTATCCCTCACCGCTCCTCCCTTATCCCCTGCCAATCCCCTTGAGGGGTGTGCATTCTGGAGGGGTGAAGGCTCACCTAATCCCCAACCATCTCCCACTCCCAATCCCCCTATTCTGACAAGGTTTCTCATTTATTTATTGAATTTTGTTGACTGGATAGGCCCACTGAGACTAGAAGTCCCTTTTTCAGGGGTGACTGGTGGCGGGGGGGATACAGATGGTAACCAACTGAAATCGAATCAGATTAAGCTGTCGGTGGTATTTTTAGTGAATGGGGGAAATTTGGCCAGAACACCGGGGAAATTCCCCTACTCTGCTGACTGTGAGCCTTGGCCACTTCAGGTGGAGCTCCGGAGGAGCAGGACGCCCGGTTTGACTGGCAGAGAACCCTTATCAACGACGATTTACTAGAGGACTCAGAAATCTTTCCAGATGTTGCTTCAGATCCTGACGACTTAACTAAAATGGAGAAATTTATTTCAATGGAGGATTTACGGCTACGAAAGCCTAAAGTTGATTTAGCTCCAGATATTTCTACTGATATTTTGTTGCAGAAATCCCTCACAGATTTGATCACTAAGGAAAATGAGAGGCATCTTGTGGGAAAAGGGCACCTAATGAAACAACTCGCACGACTGCAGTCTGACTGTCAAAACTCCCAGCCTGCTTGTCATCGGGCCTACACCTCTGGATGATGTGGCAGTTCCAAAGAGTACAGCAGAGCCGGGTGAGTCAGATTTCATTCCTTTTTAGCATATAACTGCAACAAGTGAAAGCGAAGCTAAAGTTACGGCTGGCAGCCCATGAGTACAGGACCACTCGTGCCAAAAGCCGATATCTGAGAGTTCTACTAAGGTTTCTAAAACAGACATACCCCATGTAGTGCCTGAAAATACTATTGAATGTCACGGTAAATCAGGACTCAAAGGTCTGTCGGCATGGGAGTGTTCAGATGGCACCACAGCTACCCAGAGCCAAAACCTATCAAAATCTGCTGGTTTTGTGTTTAGGGGGAATAAACCGGCTGTAAATACTGCCACTGAAAATAACAATGTGATTTAGCAAACTTCTGATTCACATCAGCATGAGGCAACTGAGTTTACTTTTCCTTGAGAAGTTTCATCCCAATCTGGGCTAAGGGATGAAATTAAAGGAAAACACACGGCTGTAACGACAGCAAATAGACATATTACTGATGCTTCTCTGCCTTTTGCAGTACAGAGGACTAGCCCAGTGTATCGTAATATTGAGTCCACCTTTCCTGCTGAAGAGGTGACTAAGGGAAATTAATCATTGAACATTTCTTCGGGTGAGCCCTGGTCTCCCCAGAAAGCCTTGCGTGAAGCTGGATAGACTCAAAATAACCAAGGCATATGAATTCCTACTCCTGATTGGGATCTGACATTAAATTTCACCCAGGACACACCTGAATGGCTCCCTAATGTTCATTACCTACTAATCCTGCACAGGGAAATGGACCTTTAATTTCTAAATCTGTAACTAACTGCCAGCCCGGTGGCACTGAGGGTTGAGGTGCTGGATGCCACACCTTGCTCCATGCTGGCGACCCGGGTTCGGGAATGGACTCGGGTCTCCAGGGGTTGGCAGGAGTGGAGAGGGATTGCTCTCCCTCTCTGGGGGTGGGGGATTTTCAGTTGTCACCACACTAGCAACCTCTGGCAGAGGCTGGGGGCAGTGCGCACACACTGTACTGTAGGGGTGAGCTTGGGGCATGGCACCGGGGGGGGCACGTGCAGACGCATGCGCGCTCCCTCCATTGGCGTCATTGCATACCCCAGCCCATGTCAGGCTGAAAAAGGGAAAAAAGTGTGGCCCTCGGTCATTGCAGCTTGATGGCTTTTTCAAGGGACTGCCCGGAACTGGGGGCACCACCACACAATACTGGATCCTGTGTCAGTGGAGTGTATGGGGGACTCCCTGCCACGCCACCGTGGGGAGCAAGCTGTGGGGGTAGATGGTGGTGGGGGCTTCACTAGGAGCCAGAGCAGGACCAGATGGTGGCCGGAGGTGGCCAGATGTGGGGATGTGAAATGTAGACTGGAGGCCACAAGGTAAAAAGCATTAACCAAAAAAAAAAAAAAAAACCTGTAACTAACCTGGAACCTTGACAGCTGGATGGTAAACCCCCTGTTACTGTCAAAGCCTCAGAAACTCTCCTCCTTGAAGAAGAAATTTTACAAGTTCCTACTGATAATCAGAAGCCACTGCTTTCAGAACTATTTTCTAAAATTAGGAAAGAAGCTGCTCCTCGGAGAAATGCTGTCCGCATTAGATATAAAGGAGGTTTGGAGACCAGGCCGGACAGACATCATGTGGGCAAACTGTTATCGAAAGATTCATTGCACTTCTCCCCAAGAGAAGTATTTGCATTTATCAACATTTTGGGGAAGACAATTTTTACATTAGTTTTAGATCTGCTTATGCTCTCGATTTATTTTGGGAAAGGTACAATCAAGTAAAGTTTTCCCCCACATGGACCCCCTTTTTAGTTATTCCTTTGACAAAATACTCATCAAGTATGTCACTGTGATGTTTCGGAATGAGGGGGTCCATGTGGAGGCTATAACTTATTGGCTGAGTCAAAAGTGTGATGTAATGAGTCCTCCAGAAGCTATATTGGACACAGAAATGTTTTGGACTTGGGGGAGTCATTATGAGGTAAAGCTCTGGCAAACCGAGTCTGGTATTGAACACATCCTTAATTCCTTCCTATTAGGTCGAGATAGAGGTGTTTGTTTTTATGCTGGCCAGCCCCGGGCCTGTTACAAATGTGGATCTAGAACACATCTTTCCAGCTCATGTGATAGGCCTCAGTGTGATAACTGTGGGGAGATTGGGCATATTGCTTTCGAGTGTGCAAACCATACTAGGTGTGACCTTTGTGAAGGTACTGGTCACGTTTTCTCTGAATGTTCTTGGGTGGCTAAGAACAAGGCCACTTGTTTAAGTCCAGATCTCCTTATACAGAAAGCACAGGATTCTGTATCTTCCCAACCTACTACTTCTTTAGTCCCTGACCAACCAACCTCAGGTCCATTGAAACAACCAATTACCTCACCTTCTTCCTCTCACCATCTTCATGATGAAACTAAGGAGGAACCTGTACCCCCTAAACCCTGCCTCCTCATTGAATTTACCTCCAGACCCCTCACTGCCTGTATGTTATACAAACCCCATAGAAGACATTCCCATCTCCTCCAGTCAAGCAACTTATACCCCAGTACCAGTAAGAAGATCTGCTAGGAATATGATAATAGACCTGGCCCTGCCTCCCACAGACACAGAATTTAAAAACCCCTTTTCAGTCTTAACAACTCAATTGGGGGACACTGGGATGGATCTAGGAGATTCAGACTCTCAATCGACAAAGACTGAAAATAACGCTGTAATACAATGCCAGTCAGAATATAAAGGGAAGAAAAAGAAAACAAGGAAAAAGGAGTCTTGAGCTAAGTTTAAGTACTTGCATGGCCCCTTTCAGTGTAAGCTCATTGAATGTACACAGCCTTCTTAATTCAAGAAGTAGATCTGTTGTTTATAATCATGTTCATAGTATAGCTATTGACATTTGTTTTTTACAAGAAACCTGGATGTACAGCAATGATCAGGCAAGGTTTTTCCAAATGGAGTGGGTTTGGGGACCATCTTATTGGTCATTTGGAATGGCAGCAGCCAATGGTATAAGATTTTTATTTAATTAATTTGACTTTACTCTTATTAAATTGATTGATTTGGTCCCAGGAAGAGTATTAATAGTAGATGGGTTATGGAATGCAATGCACTGTAGATCAATTAATGTCTATGGTTCACAGATTAAATCTGAATGAGTGGCCCTTTTTGAAAGTATGCAACCTTTTTTCCTTACCTCATATAAAGTTTTTTTATGTGGAGACTTTAATTGTAGTATACCACCCTCTTTTGGTGGCACAACACCCCAAAGGAAAAAAGTGTATTGTGACTCAAAGGCACTGCGAAGATTAGTAGATGCGGTAGATCTTTTATATTGTAATAATTATCAGATTTCTGGACCTAAGTTCACATTTCATAGAAACAAATTGACCTCTACCATAGATCATATGTTTATTTCTAAATCCCTACCAAATTTCCATTTTAAGACTATATTTACTGATTTTTCAGATCACCTATTATTACTCTGTTCTTTTTTATGTATTCCAGACCACTCATGTGTAAGGCCAAGGTGGAAATTAAGTTCTTCCATCTTGTCTGATCCTTGGATAATAAATCAAATAACAAATATGTTAAAGGCTCATTTATCTGTTAATTTTTTGTATGATGATTTGAGAGATTGGTGTGCTGATTCCAAAGCAGATTTTAAAACATTTTTTTTTTGAATCATAGGAGAAATAAGGAAAACACTAATTTCCTACAGTACTTAAAATTGAGAAAGCAACTTCAGAATTTGTGCTGTATAGCTAACACTCCCAACTTTGATTACACAATCCAAATCAATCTACTCAAAAAGGAAATGACTAAATTTCAATATGCTAGAGCGCAGGCTATGAATGCTTTGCTTCAGAATGGGACTAAGAAGTCTCCTCAAGGGGACCCTTATGTAGCTTTTAGAAAGTTTAAGGATGCCACTTTTTTAGACTCCCTATTTAATAAGGAAGGTAATTCAGTGATGTCTATAGAGGCACTGAATGGAGTCATAAAATATTTCACTTCTTCCCATACTCCTTCAGACCCTCCCTCAGAGGATGTTATCAGGCAATTTTTGAATAGAATATCTGTTTCAGATACCTTAAATGACAATTCTAATTTAACAAAACCCATTACTGCTTCAGAAATTGAACAAGCAATTAAAACTTTGAAGAATGGCACATCACCTGGTCCAGATGGCTTGACAAATGAATTTTATAAATCCTTTTCAAAACCTATGTCACTATGTTTGGAGATAGTTTTTAGTTTCTTTATGTCTACTTACCTAACTCCCATTTGGTTTACAGAAGGTCTCTTAATTTTTCATTTTAAATCCAGAGAGAAGACTTCTATTAATAATTGGAGACCACTTATTCTTTTAAACTCGGATTATAAAATATTAGCTATCATTATTAACAATAGGCTAAAGCACTTAGGAAATCTGGTTTTGTCCCCTCTACAGTTTTGTGGTTTGCCCAACCAAAAGATTCAGCAGGCCTTAATAATAATAAGGGACCTTACTGATTATGTTTCACAAACAGGGGATAAAGGGTGTATCATTTCTGTGGATCAGTACAAGGCATTTGACAGAGTCTATCAGCCATTTCTTTTTGTAACCTTAGAAAAGTATGGAGTTCCATTATCAGTAATACAATGGCTTAAATCATTATATCACAATGCAATTGTTCACCCCATAATTAGGCATCAGGTCAGTACAGCAAGGATGTCCCCTCAGTCCTCTTCTTTACATTTTTACTCTGGATCCCCTCGTTCATCTTTTGATGGATGATCCCAGCTGGCTGGGGATATCAGGACCAGATGGTACAAAGAGATTTCATATACATGCTTATGCAGATGATATTTGTTTATTTTTTTCTGATTTTACACAAGTGCCTCTTTTTTAGACCTTGTGAATGTTTACTCCTCTTTTTCCAATGCACAATTAAACAGAACAAAAAGTAATGTTCTATTCATTGGTTCTAATTGTCCTGCTCCTTTAACTATCAATGGGATATTAATTTCTTCAGAACCTTTAAAACTTTTAGGTATTTACTTTGAAGCACAAAATATCCCCTCTTTTAATTGGGATTCCACTTTGGCTAAAGTAGAATTTAAGGTTCAAAGATGGAGGGACTGGATGATGACCAAATTTAAATGTATCCAGATTATCAAACAATTTATTATTCCCATGATCCTTTACACAACCATGATTTTTCCACTCCCCACCAACATGGAAACTCAAATATATAGTCTATTTTTTCAGATGCTATGGGGAAATAGATTGAACTCCATCAAATGGCAATATACCTACTTACCTAAAGAAAAAAGGGGATTAGGCATGATTGACCCGGTGGTATTGTTTCACACCTTGTTCTTCTCTCAGTCACTTAAAAATGGTCTGATCCCTGGAGACATGTTATATTCTTATTGGACAAAAATTAATTTTTCTATTTATTTTGCCAAATGGCAGTCTATTTCTCTTAAATTATCTAGTAATCTTCAAATCCCACATTGGTTTACACCTGTGGCCCAAAAACTGTATAAATGGGGGTTAACAGTACAATAAGTTATAAGGCATTCAGGACCTCAGTTGTATAATGAAGAAATGGCTTCTATTTATCCAGCTGAACCATGTTTTAAACATCGTCCTTCTTCCCAAATTTCAGGATTCTTATCGCCATTGACCAATAAGAGAATCCCCATCCAGATGTGGGAATTCCTCTGGTTGGCTGTTTATGGCAGGATTAACATAAGAGGAAACGCAAAGTACAACACTAAAATAGAAAGGAATTGTCCTCATGAGGAGTGCATTAATCTTGAAGAAACTAAGGAGCATTTTTTGTTTCAATGTTCTTATGCAAAATCCCTTTGGAACTACCTTGTATTAAATGGAAAATGGGTTGGTTAAGGACTGTACACTATGATAATTTGGTATTGGGGAAATTTGGTAATTTAGAAAATCATTATCATAGAGACACATTGGTTGTTTTTTGTTGTTGTTGTTTGAAATTTTATCTCTGGCAGGCTAGATGCCAGTGGGTCTTGTATCAAAGATTGTGGCCTCATGAGACAGTAGAGATTCTTATACACTCAACTATGGAAAAAGTATATCTCTCTGATTTGGGGGCTTATTCATCCAAAAAGGTTTCATATTGGTGGAAAGGTTTTTCAATGTCTATTAAGTATAAGTAGATTATATTGTTATACTTCATGTTATATCTAGGCCTGTTGAGCAATATTTATCCTTCTTACATTTTCTGTGTGATTTAACACTATTTTCTTTTTTAATTTGTATGATTTTTTCCTAATGCAATCTATGTAATGGTGTTTGTCTTTTTATTTCTTTTGATATTGTTACAATAAAAAATTCCCCTACTCTTCCTTGAATGCCCTGGGAGTAAGCAGTTCTGGAAAGATGCAGCAAATAAATGGAATATGCATTTTATTACATTAATTACATACAATACCTTAATCTTAGGGGATTACTCAGGTATTTGGAAAATATATCACAAGAGTACTTTAAATGTATTTTTGCTTTAATACAATATTTTATGTGGCAAGCCAGATGTCAGTATGTTTTACAACAACAACATGTGATTAATAATACCATATTAACACAAATAGAGACTGAGATGCCTCTCCCACTACGTAGGTTTCGACCTCGGCCTCTTCCCTTCCCCCGCACTTACATTGCTTTTGTGGCCACCCTCTCCCCAGCTTATAAGCCATTCCTGGCCCCCACCTCCCCTCCGAACAGCACTTATTGCCTCTTTCCTTGTCGGAGGTCCCCTACCCTTCTAGCCGTGGTGGTCCCCCAGGTTGGGGTTCCTTACCCACTAGGTCTACTCCGTCCACTGCAAATGTTCATTCTACCCCTTGCCTGTCTCTCCCGACTGCCTCATGGGGTGTTTGCTGTATCAGGCCCCCCCCTTTACAGCCTCCTGTACCTGTTGTTGTCCTCACCCCTTGCCACAATATGGGATTATCGTACTGACCTTGTAGTCCTACTCATGTTCGTTAGCTCTGACTCTGTACTATTGTCTATATGCTGTACTCTGGCCCCACCTGTGTGTGGGTGAGATTGTTCCCTGTCTATGTATTGAATCCATGTACTGTATTCTCTCTGGCCCACATGCGGTTGCAGGCCTGTATGCTACCCTGAATATGTGCCATGTTTATTGTTTCTGTATTGTAACCTCCCGGGTCACACCTGAAAATAGGCACTTGTTGTCTAGTGTGCTTACCTGGTTAACAAAAACAAATAAATAATAAATAAAAAGTTAAAGCCAAAGATATACAGAGATTCTCTCAAGACAGGGCATATCAATTATGGAAGAATTTTAACATGTAGGATTAGAAGTTTAGTGAAAATTATTTGTAATATGGAATGTATTTAAATATTGATGGATACATTTTTCCACTCAGAGTAATGTTTGTTTTTGCTTTTGAATGTAATTATGACATTTTTTGTTTTGTTAATTACATGTGATGTTATTTTTTTTTGTTCAATAAAATTCCCCTACTCTTCCAGTAGGGGGAACCGCTGGCTGTTTTTCTCAGAATGGCCAGTGTACCTCAGACGTCAGAAGGAATGGAGATCTGTTTAATGGAGGAACATGGCTCTTCTCCTGCACCCAGAGTTGTGGACACAGAGATGTTTTATGACTCTCCCTGTTTCGATAGTGATGCTAGAGGAGATGGAAGTGAAGTTTTGAGTAACAAGAATGAGCAGACAGAGTCTCTCGAGATACATTATTACCAGAATACTAGTGCACCACAGCAAAGGTACCACTTTGTTACCTGGTGAGATTATTCCTCACTCTGATCAACTCACGCAGCAAGAATTGAGAGACTTCTTGCACGCTTAGGAGGAGAGATTTCAGGTTAGGAGGTTGGAGTTACAAGCAGCGCTTACCAAAATACAACCAAACCCAGAAACCGTGACTGAGTCACGAGCTTTACTAACCCAGACTCCTGATGCTCCATGGAGCATGGAAGTAAACAAGCCACACACAGAACTGGTCCAGTCAGGATTCCCTTTGCAACCTGCTTCTGATCAACTGCCGGGTATGCTACCACAAGTCTTTGCTTTTCTAAATAGACTAAAAGACAAAGACCTTTTTGTGTTTGCAGAGCAAAAAAGAGAGTTTCGTTGGGAATGGCGGATACAGACTCCACTAAGCTCGGCCTAAGACAAACTCTTGGTACTTCAAAAATGGGTATAGCTCAACCTGAAACACAGGCTTGGTTGGTAGATTTGGCCCTGAGAACGGCGGTCTGGGCACAAGATAAAAGCATGGAAAAGTGGATTTCTGGGTTCACCCCTATCAGCATAGATGAAGGGGTGGAATCCATGACCATATCTGTATCTAACACTGTTATGAGGGCCCCTAACAGCTCTGAAATGAGTGCAATACAAATGGTTGAGGCACCTACCAAAGGTGCAGCCATGGAGAAAAACAAGCACTAATGTTGCGTCAGACTCAGAAATGGAGGAAGTAAGTCAGGGTACACACTCACCCCCACAAGTACCTTAGGGTTTTCAGCTGACACAAAACCCAGTCCTGGCTCTCCATACAAATGTCCCTTTAAGGGAACAATCTTGGAGTGCCCATATGGATCTAACAGCCCCCCCTACCAACAGACCCTGGGGAGCAACAATAAGCCCTGCAGGATTCTTCTACTTTGACCCTAGCTCAGCTACAGGGCAAAACCAACAAAATTCCAAAGGAACCAGGCCTCCACCAAGAGGCTCAGCCTCAAGGCCATATGCATCCTTTTTCAGACAACTGGTTTATCCAACTAAAATGCACAATGCGGTCCACCTCCATAATAAAGGAAGGATGGAACTTTTCCCAGATAGATTTTTTCTTGCTAAAACCCTGCTGAAAGGATCTATTGGGTTTTATGTGACAGAAATTTATGCATTCATCCTTGTGTCCAGAGAATGGACATTTGATGTTAGCATTAAACTACAAAGCAGGCTAGAAAGATTTTGGCTTAAATATCAGCAATTGAAAAACACACCCTTATGGACACCATTCAGAGTGATGCCTCTTACAAGACCAGCATTCAAGATGATTACAGTACTTTTTCATAATGAGGGTGTCAGTGTGACTGATCTACTATATTGGTTGGGACAGAGATGCACAGTCCAGGGAGCCCTCAAGGCCATCTTAGATACTGAGCACATTTGGACCAGTGGATGGCTTATCCGAGTCCTCTTGAATTCTATAGATACTGGACTTTCTCATCTCCCAAATAGTTTCTTTATAGGGAGAGACAGGGGGGTGGTGTGTTGTTTTATGTGGTCAGCTGAAAGCTTGTTACCGCTGTGGTTCTGTCTCACATCTTAGTAGTCTATGTGACAAACTACGCTGCACACAGTGCAATGAATTGGGACACACTAATAGTTATTGTACTAATGCACCACAATATAACCTTTGCTCTGCCCTTGATCATACTTATCATATCTGTCCTAAGGCCGCACATTCCCAGACTGGTCAGACAGATGACAAAGGACAGAGGTTGGTGATAGCCTTAACACAGCATTCTAAGTCAAATGGGGCCCCTCCACCAAAGCCTTGTGATGTGACATTTCTGCCCCCATGTCAGGAACAGACACCCCCAGATACAGAGCAGGTTGAACAGATGGTGGCTTCGCCTGCCGTATCACAGGATACGCCAATTGTTGGGGACACTCCTACACTAGAAAATGTCCCTATCCTTACTATTAACCAATCCATGCCCCCTCCCCTCACCCCTGACCACAACAAGAGATGGATGATTACTAGGAGGAAGAGGGACCATAACCCCCCCAAGAAGGTATCCAAAATAATGATGATTCCCCTGGAAAACAGGTTTGATGGCCTTATGGATAGTACTCCAGTATCAGGCAGTGACTTGGATGCTTTCTCCCTCAGTTCTGACCAAACTGATGCACTTTCAGAGACTGACGAACCCCAAAAAGAACCTTCAGAAGACCCTAGGAAACTAATAGGGAAGAAATACACTAGGAAGAAAAAAAATACAAAAGGTGCATGTAACCTGAGGGTTTAGAGTGTCCTGGGCTCCTGATTGTCCTCTATGGTGCAGAAGCTACTAATGAATACAATTAATGTTACTAGTATTAAAAATGGCACGAAAAGACTGACTGTCTTTTCCCATCTTATTTCCTCTTGAGCACGTCATTTTTTTACAGGATACTGGATTACACTCTCTGCCAGAACTCTCAAAAGCAATAAAATCTTGGTACGTAGACCCTTCATATTGGATGATAGGACATGATATGTGTTCAGGACTCGGGCCAATTCCAGGATGAATATAGCAACTCGCAGGCATATGTGAGTTGTGACATTCGCTGCTATTCTGGGGACCCTGCGCTGTATTCTAAGAGTGGTAGGGCCCGGCACTTATGACATGCCACTTGTGACATGCGTAGGCTAATGCCACTGGCATAGCATAATACCCCTGCATGACGCAAGTCACAGCCCGCTGTAGACTGCCCCCAGAGCCTCCCCACCCTGGAACACCATGACATGCACCAGAGGGCATGGGGGGCTGGTCAGGTGGCACAGGAGTCTGGGGGGGCACAATGGAGAACAGACCCCAAGGATCCCTGACATTTGGGGGGTGAGGGGCGTGGTTGTGTTTGTTGAGGCATGGGGAGCACAGCTGGACCTTTGCCATGGTGCTGCAGAGTGGGCATCTGTCGGCTGGCACCAACAGATGCCCCTTAGAGCATCGCTGAGATGCTTTAAGTTAGCTCTACCAATGCAGCTCCTGGAATTGTGGTAGTGGGTTATGGCAGCTGCCCTTCTGGAATAGGGCACAGTTGCTGCCGTAACCCACCCTTGTGCCATGACATTGCAGGTTGTGGTGTAGTGGGTGGCGTATCCCATGGTTGGAATAGCCCACAGCTGACACGGTGCAAGGCACCTTTTGGAATAGGGAATGGCATAATGCATGGCGAGGTCGGAATTATGCCATGGGTTTATGAATCTCGCTTGCGCCGGCATATGCTGTCTTGGAATCGGGCCCCCGCTATCTTATTTCAGGATATTGATTTTCATCTCATGAAATTAATAGACCTCGTACCTGGTAGAGTGTTAATCCTGTATGTCAAACTTCACAATAGCTTATACAGGTTCATAAATGTGTATGCGCCATAGTCTGAAGTGGACCATACAGAGTTATTCCAACAAATACAGCCTTATTTGTATACACTCTATTTTCTTGTTATGGGGGAGATTTTAATTGTGGACTGTCTTTCCAGGATAGGGGGAAACATAGTAAAACTAAAAAGATTTTCTGTGATATGTCATTTTTGAATAACATGATCAAAACTGCAGGACTTAGAGATGTTTATTTTTTCTTTCTTTTTTTTGAACTTTATGTTTATTAATGTACAATAGACATACAGTCATCATCACTAATTTCAGATTTTACATATATAAAGTATACATCCATGAGGATGCCACTCCTTTTAATATCTAATGGTTGTCCATCTAAAATTAAAAGATATGTCCTGGGGGTTAACATTATATAAAAATCTCAAATGAAATATTCCACATAGCTTCAATTTGAGCTCATGAGCTGCATGGAGTGAAGTAAAATGTCAATGTCAGTATTCAAGTCCTTTGAACTTTATTCCTCTAGGGGAACTGAAGTGAACCACCATGCCTAACCCATAAGTAGGGGCACAATAAAGTGTCAGAACTAAACTTTCGAGTCCATAATATCTCTTCCTATAAAGAAAAAAAAGGATTTTGAATTCAGAAACAATTAACTTAATTCTCCAAACATATATATCTGTTACTAATATTGATACTTTCTCAATATTAAATCATCGAGTTATTGTATATTATATAATAGCAAATTAAGCATAGCTAGGCATCTAATTAGGTCTGTTAACTTTAGTAAGGGTGCAAACAAATCTTTCCAACTGATTTAAGGAGTTATTATTATCTCTCAAGACTTTCAGTTTCAAGATCTTAGCCCTTCAGTTACTGGACTATAAAACAAAGTTACTTAAACTAACTCTCATTCCTTAACTTCAGGGAAATGTAACCTGATTTTTAGTTCTTGAGCTATAAAATTCTCAAGTGTCTTCTTCTGTGGAAGAATTCTCCCCTTTATTTTTTCTTGGCCAAACTGCAGATTTTTGGCTTCATCTGAGAGCATCATTGGAGTCCGAGAAAAGAAAAACTTTACCTCGGTGCGCGATTCTCAGACGTGCCGGGAACACCATACCATGCAGTATCCTCACTTCACAAAGCATTGCCCTCGCTCCGTCAAATTTCTTTCTTTTTTTTCGGGTAGCATACCCAATGTCTGGGAACATCAGTTCTGGTTGCCCATCATACAGGAGTCCCCTTTTATTTCTTGCTATTACAAGTAGCAGATCCCTGGAGCCAACACCATCGGTTGTCACTACAGTGGTGTGTGGGGCCTGTGGGTTGTCGGGGCAGCCCCACAGCGTTACCCTGTAGGCTTTTTGGAAATGCTGGACCATGGAAGTCACCTCCTCACCAAGCTGTTGAATAATCTACTCCTGTAAGAATAGGAGTATGTGATCTCTTTCTGCCCATTCCGGAACACCAAGAAGACAGAGGTTAGTAGCCCGAGCCTGATTTCAAGGCATTCCAATCATGTTTTTAGGTGGGTATTTTCTTTCATCATTGTAGCTACTGCCCCCATAGCAGCGTTGGCTCTTTGGGTTGCTTCAGCCAAAGTAAGAGTAACGGATTCCAAGCTTGTTTCAATACCCGCTATTCTATTAGTTAGTCCATGAAATTTATCAGCCAGTCCAGCAACCGAAGTAATCAGACGATTAATTTTATGACCGAGCCAGTGCACAGTTTCTTCCCCAGTTTCGGCTCCCTCATAGTCTCAGCCTTGCGTTGATCGCGTAATTGAAGCACCGGGAGTAGATTTAGTTTTAGAGTCTTCTGTGGCCGATTTGTCTCTTTTTGGGTTGCCCATTGCAGACAGGAGATAGTTACACACCCTCTTGTGAAGTTTATAAGCTCTTTGCTCCCAAAAAAGAAAGTTTTATACACCAAATTAGTAAGAGATAAACAGAGCTCCATAAAGATAGATACACCTTGCCCGGGCTCCACCGCACCCCCGCTTATTTTTTCTTTCATAAAAACTCAGCTCCTACTTTTGTTAAGGGAATTCTAGCAACTAGAATTGATTATTTCTGTATTTCTAGCTCTGTTTCTATTCAGAATATAACTAATAATGTTGCAGAATTTTCAGACCATACAATGCTAAACTTGTATATATGTAACAACATTGATCAGGTACTGTACAAGGCCCAGGAATATGGAGACTAAATTGAACCCTGCTGTCTGGTCTAGAACTTCAATATAACATTAAATCTCTTCTTCAGGCCATAAGATCAGTGGTCATCATGTATGATGATTGTTGTACATGGTGACTGAATACAAAAATGGAACTGATCTCTCTTTGGAAGTCTACTATAAAACATCAGCATGAACCTGAGTGGTAGCATGACATTTCAGCTAAGTAATATCAGTGAGTCAATTTCAGTGAAGACATTACAGCAAATGTCATTATAGCACACCTGTCATTACAGCGATCTACTATGTTAGCGCACCCGACATTTCAGCGACTGTGACTTTCAGCGATACCTCCCAGGCAAAGTGCATCTTGAAGTGAGAATCTTAGAAGTAGGGGGGGTTTGGGGGCACAGCCACCCCATGGGGGGGTTTGGGGGTGTAGCCCCCGTGCAATACAACAGTAAAACAGCAGCCCCCCTTAGTTGTGCACAGTACACTACCTTAATTGAATGATTGCTGCCAGGTGTAGAGATGCTTTACAGTAGCATTGGTGCATGGTGGGACAGATCCATGTCTCAAGATGGCAGTTGAATTTATCCATAGCCAGCGTGGGATGCGTGGGTGTTGCTGCGGGTGTGCGCCAACGTTGGTACCAGGATCTCACAGAGTGCTTGGAGCAGGTTGTGTGCAAGTATGGCATGCATTCCTGGTATGAATATCTTAGGGGCTTAGCTTACAATTGCCAGCTTCAGGAATGATCATTACAGCTGTAATGACAATTGCCCCAATGACCGGTCACTAAAAGTCACTGTAAAGATGAGCGCTGAAAACACCAGTCGCTGTAATTACATTAGCTTATATAGATTCACTGAAAAGACGTTCGCTGAAATAGATTAGCTGTCATGACATGGAACCTTATATACAATACTTGCAAAACAAGAAACAGCTACAAAAATTGTTATCCCTGACCCACCAAACTGGCGTTTCTTACATCCCACAGATCCAAATCCTGAAAGAGAATATGATAAATTTCATGAAAAACAGTCTATTAATTTACATATACAACAAAAATGTGGGACCCAAGGTAAATCAGGGAAGTTATTTCTATACAAAATTGTAAGGCTAGGATAAAAAAGAAATATATGGCCTGTTTATTTGATCAAGCAAGAACACCTATTTATGAAACCAAAGTAATTTTGAATAGAATCACCTCATTCATGGGATCTCTTTTTGAAAAACAGACTGTTGATACAACACTTTTTGAACCATTTTTTAGCACCTTCCCTAATCCTCAGCTTCCAGCAGACCTATTACTTGGCCTTACTGCACTCATTTCTGCAGCGGAAATCAGGGCTGCAATACACTCCTTGCCTTTGGACAAGGTCCCGGGCAGGGATGGGCTGATGAATGAACCCTATAAGCTTTTCAGTGAGGATTTAGCAGAGAAACTGGCAACAGTGTTTACAACAATATTGTATACCCAAAATATCCCACTGAATATGTCAGAAGGTCTACTTATTTATTTGTATAAAAGAGGAGATAATAGGGACATCAACAATTGGCAGCCTATTAATCTCCTTAATATGGATTTTTGAACTGATTATGAGAATTTTGAACTCTAGACCTCTACCAGTTGCACAAACAGTTATTTCCCGGGCACAAACGTGTGCCATCCCAGGGTGTTCTTTAACCGAACATCTCATTCACCTCAGAGAAATCTTTGAAAGGAGTCATTCAGATCAACTACAAGCATATGTGTTGTCCCTTGATCAGTCAAACGCTTTTGACTCAATAGACCGTACCTATCTTTGGCACACATTACAACAATATGGAATCCCACCAGGATTTATTTCTTGGATTAAAAGTATATACATAACTGCCACTGTCCAGCCCCTAGTGAATGGATGGTTGGGACCTCTTATTCCCATACATCGAGGGGTGAGACATGGCTGTCCATTAAATCTTTTTCTATATGTTTTTAGTGGTTTTACTATAGCACTGCAACAGTGCTCTCACCAACATCCCCTACAGCGACAGACACAATGCCGAGTGTCAGCATTGTGCCATTGGGATGCAGGTGTGTGTCTATCAGGGGGCTGTGCCCCCAACTCCCCCAGTCTCTAAATATCTAATTCTGAGTCTGAGTTGGACCGGGGAGGGCTCAGCACCGGGAAATGCACCACCAGTGTCTTCCTCACACCAGCACAGCGACTCGCCACAGACAGGCGATTTCTGTCACTGTGCTGGTGTTCATGGTGGTGGTGTTGGCCTTATGTCAGCACACTGTTTTTAGCATAGACCCCCCCTCCTGCATTCCTTGAATCACTCTGTGGATATCCATCTGATGCAGATGTCAGCAGGACTTCTACCGTACACAGCATTGATATATGCTGATGATCTCTGCATTATGACAGCACAAACCCAGTCTACTGAAATTGCACTTTGCATCTGCCAGGAATATGGCTGCTTTTCTGGAGCATCCTTGAATTTACCAAAGAGTGCAGGATACCATATTGGGGCATAACAACCATGATGCACACAAATAGCAGGTATCACAATCTCATATCTCCCGATTAAAATTTTAGGTATTACATTTGGTGGCTCTAATATGGACATTTTGAATTGGGAAGTAAAATTGAATCAGGGTTCCACACTGGTAGCTCACTGGAACAGATGACAGTTCAGTAAAAAGAAAATAAGTGTTTTAATTAAAATGTTTCTTATACCATTGTTTGTTTATTTCAGTTATATTTTCCATCCTCCTAAATCTTTAGAGATGAAATTATATTTTTATTTATTTATTTATTTCAATCTTGGATTACAATACCTTTGAGCAGGAAACCGCTCATTTACAAAGGTTCCACATCAAAAGGGTGGGAAAACATACAATGGGAGCAGTACAAGAGTCACTAGCTAAACAGATTGTACAATAACAGGATTTAAGCATTCAACAACAGTATGATACAGTAAGGTAGGAGAATAATATACAACATGTTTAACAATAGTCCTGGTGAATGCCTGGTCAGAAGTGAGGACAGGAGCAGCCATTAGCAGCTTTGTCATATCAAAAGGAAGGATACTTGTACAGTAAGTAAGAGACAGAGGAAGCACAGTGAGGGGTGGGGAAGTGGGGAGGGCAGTGGAGGGCAGGGTAGAAGGGGGGGGAGTGGAGGGGGACAGGTGCCTAAGTAGGGGATAGAGGGAATGAATAAGAGGGATAAGGACAGTATGGAGAGGTTGAAGGTGTGGGGCAGAGGGCTATAATTGGGGGAAGCAGGTCAGAACAGAGAAACAGAGAGCCTTTCTCAAGTGCAGTCACAGCTACTATTCTCTAACAGATGTTGTCTTAGTAGGTTTTTGAAATGGTCCAGTTTTGGTACGTTAGTGAGTTCTGCACCAGTAGTGATTTTTTCAAGGAGTGTGGGGTAGCAGACTTAATCCCATCAAAACAAGTATCTTATATTTGCCTATACAGAAAGGAGGCCTCAATATGGTTAATCCTGTAGTTTTCTTTTATTCTGTTTTCTTTTATGCAAATTTCAAACCTTTATTATTTTACACAGGCCAAAGTTGGTACAATTTATGGTACCTCTCATTCCAATCTTGGTTTTGTAAATGGGACATGGGTACATTACAGTCACTTTCTGCATCAGTTCTCACCCCTCAGTATGTTCAAGAATGCTTTTATAAGCTAAAAACTTGGAAAGTCACTAGTAACCAACTTTTGACTATTCCTTGGAAGGAACTATGTAGTTTCCTTCATACAACATTGCTTTACAGAACAATGTACTTTTCCATCCTGCCTTAGGCAATACCAAGATTCTTTAACAAATCTCCTGACCTGCCTTCGAATCCCGCCTAAACTGTGGGATATTCACTGGTTGTCTTGCCATGGTAAGATTAATACTAAAAGTAACCAAACACATAAGCAGCTGGACGGGAGACACTGTAGTAGGCCCCACTGTTTCCAACAGTTGGAAATGATCTATCATTTATTTTTCATTTGTTCCTATATACAAGGTTTTTGGAAGCTACTAGCTGATACTTGGTTTACATCCTATTTTTCTACAACTACACTAGAGATGCTTTTGTATGGTCACTATTCTAGGACATGGCAGAAATGGAATGCTGACACTCTACATGTTGTATTTACTGTGATCAAATGGTTTCTTTTGTCAGTATCGATGCATGTTTACCTTACAACAGAAGCATTTTTCTCATTTAGAATTAATAAACAAAATCACAAAAGAATTACAATGTTTATATTTTTTAGAAACTAAGAAATATTCTCATGCGTGTTGACTTAAAATGTAGCATAATATGTTATGGATCACAGATTTGGATGTTCCAGTTACCTGGTTTCTTTTTTTCTTTTAAAATCCTGAAGTAAGCTATATTTTCTTTGTTTACCTTAAGTTAGTATAGTCCCTTATTGCTTTCTTTGGAATTTGTATTGTTTTACCCCTTTTTTTGAATTTCTTGTGTAATTTGTTTTGATGTATGATCTTCCTGCAATAAAACTTCCCCTACTCTATTTGAGAAGTGCCATGAGATCTTTAAAGTCCACTTGAAAACCACTGGAACAGGCAGAGAGGACCTCGGTTTAAAGTCTTATCTGACAGACGGCATCTCAGGAGTGCAGCACCCCCCTCATGCTACACTACAGTCTAGTGCTCTCAGATTGATTTGATATTTTTCCTGTAACTCCAAGGCAATTTTCCTGTATTTCCCTGCATTGTACATTATTTCATATGAAAGCAGAATTGCTCTGTTTTCCTGTATAACCAATGCAAGTCTATGGGAAGAATTTCCCTGTAGATGGCTCCAAATCCCTGTAAATTACAAGAATCCCTGCAGATAAGGAAGCCCTGTCTCAGTGTCAGTATTGGGATTTAACCCACATGCCTGGTGTGGGGATACAACCCACAGCCTTCTGATCTACCAGCCTTTGAGGCAAGTGTGCAGCCTGCTAAGCCACTGACACTGCTACTTACTACCCCAGATGCTAAAAAAGCAAAATGCATCAGTGTTGAAATGCTTTGCGCGTATGTATATGATATGTATATCAGTATAAAACTAAGTCTGTGTGTATATGCTTAAAAAACATATATGTGTGTATATGTAAAATGCGTATATGTATATAGACTATATTCTGGATGGCAAGTGCTGCCTGTCTATCCCTCAAAAATGTTTAGTATAGCTTTAAATTTATTCTGTAGTATGTATGGACTTAGATCTATGTATATTTTTTATTTGGCTCTTGTATTCAAAATTGTATTCCCGTTTCCCCTTTCCCCCAGGACGCATCTGAAAAAAAAGCTACTGTAGCTCAGTATGCCTTTCCAGGTGAAACTTTTCAAAATAAATAAATAAATAATGTAGTCTGAAGAGTTTCAAACACTCCTTATATGTCTTATGTTCTAAACCCTTTCTTGTTGCCTTCCTCTGAATGAATACAGTTGTCTTATTAGTAATAGTAATATTTAAAGCTCCCCCAAACTGTGAGCAGTAATCTATCATAGGTACATATTGTATGAAGTTACTACATTATGATAGTATGCAGCTGTATACCAATGTTGAATTATCTACATTATTGGATTTTATTTATTTATTTTTAATAATCCATATATTGTCTGCATACTAATGGCACAGCCAAGGATGCTCCTTACAATCTGTGACCTTTTTTTTTGTACCACTGTATTCATTTTTGGGAAATCACTTGCAACCTGGCATATGCTGTTTTGTTCGATTAACAATGGGTTAATCTTATCAACTGCAAAATGCTAGCTCTCTCTCTCTCTCTCTCTTTCTCTCTCTCTCTCTCTCTCTCTCTCCATGCATTTATAACACAGGGATCACCCCTTACCACCCACACCAAAAGTGACCATTCGCACAAGAAACTATTTAGCTTCACATCACAAGGCAAAGTAGAGGAACTGAAAAATAAATCTCACTGAATGAATTGTTTTATTAGATCTTTGACTATAGACCCTTCTCTGCGTTCTGCTTCATTGACTTCAACTTTGGAATGTCAGTAATGAGGAGGAGGTGCACTGACTAATAGCATAGCATAGCATAGCATAGCATAGCATAGCATAGCATAGCATAGCACAGCAGAAATGTGATTCTTAAATACAATGTCCTCAGCTTAGAAAAGCTGTGAAGGGATTATCTGAATATAAAGTAGGTACAGATCAACAAAAATCCTACGTAATCAAATAAGTACTAGCTGTCAGGTCACTTAAAGCAGGCATGAGGAGAGAGACAAGAGAGAGATAAGCAAGCTGAAAAAATAGTGTTGCAACTGGTCTATTCAACAGAGATAAGAGAGTATTTCATTCAACTGGTGTAGTGATTTGTAGCTGTGGAAGGATACACTGAAAACTCCAAACAGTTGTGCTTCGGTAATCCATTTTTAAATCTAAAGCAAGATGGCTGTAGGCTCCACCCACAGCTGTAATAAATGTGTTGTGCATACAATAAGGATGATGCCATATGCATGGCAATACTATCAGAAAAAATAATGTAAGCATGCCTTCATATGCTTTAGTATAAAATAAACAAATACAATTAAAGTAAAACACTGACTTAATAAAACACTATTACACTTAGTTTTAACCTTTGTCTGCTATTGTGTTGCAGTGCAACTCCTTCTCATAACATCACAGGGAAGAGTTAGCTAAAGCTGCACAAATCTGCTCCAGAGGGCATTGTTCCAGTTTTATTCCACACAATACTTCAAAATGACAAAATTAAATAAAAGTTGTGATTTTTCAAGTAGGCAAATAGGCATTTATATCATTATGGTTTGGAATATTCAGAAATGAACTACTGTAAGAGAGATAAAAAAAAACTTTTAAGGCCTCCTCATCCACCATGGCAGCAGCTCTGCTGACTGTTTGGGCACTCACCCAGACATAACTGCCTTTGCCCAGCCCACAAAGTAGAAGGCATCAAACCAAGAGACCTGAATTCTGGGATTGTGGTCTTGAGGTAATGTAACATGGAGCTCAGTGCAGTGCTGGAATTACAAAGGGGCTTGCTATGGCTCAGCCCCATATCTCTGAAATGAGGCCTAGTAGCTCACACATTAATGCAATTGACTTATAATGGGAAAGGGATCACAGTTTAAAGACAGGACCATCACAGACCACCATAGACCACAAAGCTCAAAATGTGCCATTCCAGCACTGGTTCAGTGACTATAAAGTAGCAAGGGGACAGTAGGATATAAGGGAGCCACTGTTTTGTGTGAGAGAGTATTGCCTAGAGGCTAGAGTACCAGACTGTGGACCTAGAGACACATCAGACCTGGGTTCAAGCCCCATAACTGTCACTTGCATACTGTGTAACCTTGAGCAAGTCAACCTCCCAATGCTCTGAGGATGCACCTGGAAACAAGCTTCAGCTCAGCATTTCTTTCCTCTCCATAAATTCTAAAGTAAATAAATAACATGACATGTCAAATGTTATCAGTTTTGCAAAGCTCATCAGGTGACAGATGAATCAGGCAGGACCTGAGTGAAAAGTATTGCAGCATGTTATTGGCAAGATCACCTACAAAATGTCTGTGCCACAGGGTGGGATGCTGAAGCTCAAGACCTGCTGTGCTCTTGTTTAACTTCTACACTATGAAATATCTTTTTAACATCAGTTCAAATGTGCAGGGCTGATTACTGATATATATATATTTCCCTTAAATCATATTTGTCATTGACATTCTGCAAATCATGTATGGATCTGTGAGGAGCTGTGCTGTTACTGTGATTCTGGTCCTCACTCCAAAATTCTGTAAACCTATGGCCTTTTCCAAAATCTGGCACTTCATTTTACTGATGTGCACCTCACCATGCTTTGTATGCACAGTTGAGTGCTGCCAGGTTTGCCTGAGGGTGCTGTGTGCCAAATAAAGGCTGAGACTGCAATTTGTTTCATTCAGAGAATGTCTCTGTTTGGGCTGTTTCCTCCTTGAAGATAGGTGCCCTCACCCTACTGAGATAGTGAAGACAGCCAGGTCACAGAGAAGCTGTAAAATGTACATACGTATACAATTATGCAACATACAGGGTTCCCTGCTTCACAGAACCTTCACCCTTAACCGAGAAGGAACTCAGTATAACCTAGCACCCTGACCCTGGACATACCTCACCCACAGGAGACCAGACTGGATCATACATTTTTTGTTGGCACTCACTGCAGTCAAAAAAATGATGACGTCACATATTAAGGTTAAACTTTGTGGTGCTTGCTTGTCAAATGCATACAAGGCAAAGGCTATTCATGTCGTACATGTGAAAAAGGCAGTCTGGGTGGTACTGCACTGTCTAGAAAGGAAAGCTGCAACTAACATGAGTCATACAGTGCTGTGTAACAGTAGAAAGCAAAGTGACCCTTGGTGAGGGTTGTTGACGCAGAAGCAAAAACTCCCAGTGCAGTGTTGAAATATGAAGCAGCGGTTTGAACAATCTGAACCTGAACACAAAAACAAACCATGCTAAGAAAAGGGTACCAGAAACAAAGTTAGCTGGTGAACAATGGCCCCAAGGAAGAACCACTTCAGGTTCAAAGTGCTGGGGTGTTGGCTGCCATCCTTCATGTTTTCCATACTTAAATAAATGAGCCACCGTTCAGCAGTGAACTTTGTTTCTGGCACCCTTTTCTTAGTGTGTTTGTTTTTGAGCTCCAGTCAATGTTATTGACATTGTAATTATGATGCCAAAGGCTCTCTCTAACATCCACGCTAATAAAGAGTTTTCTTTCCTTGAATACTTTGAACTTCTGCTTTTGGGACTAAGTGTTCCAAGTTCAGTGTCCAGCAAAGAATGGAGGAGCATCTGCCTGGGTTCGGACAACCCCAGGAGGAAGAAAAAAAATGCTTACAGATCAGTACTTTTACGTCAGTAATAATTGCATTTGCTATGACCAGACACATGTCTTACAAAGGGTCCCTGGAATTTCAGCCACTAGGTGGCTGCAGAATAGCTTGCAGAACTGTCATCCTGCTGCAGAATTAATGTAGCACCACACAATTCATCGTCTATGTGGTCATTTTAATAATTCTGCACCTGTTTTCAGTAACTAATGGTTCTTTTTCCCTCTTTTTGTACTGCGTAATTTCCACCACAATCAGCATCAGATGCCATTGGTTACACCATGTGCCATCTTAACCAGTTGTTGGACATTAAGCTATATCATGCAACTCAAATATTTCAGCAGCATACCTTTGGCACATTCAGTGAAACATTCAGAGTTCATTGTATTACACTTGGTGCTTTAGACAGAATAAAGGTATTGCCTATCCAGACTGTCTCCCACACCTTGTGAGAGTAACTGTTATTCCATTATGTAGTATATATGTCTGCAGCACTTTTTAAACTTGTCTAGTGTCTCAGCAATTTACAATGTGGGATTCTGCTTTGGAAAAAAATATTATAATCAGTGCAAGTAGGAGAAGGCCATCATGCCATAGACTCTAGAGTGGCATGTGTCCCCCAAATTCTAATCCAAGAAGTGTTTATTGGGCTGAGGAAGGATGTAAAAATATACTTCAGAACAGACTTCTTTTCAGTTTTTTTGCCCCAATGGAAATTCTCTTGGCATGACATCCCTGATCACGTCTGTAAATTTTTATTCTGTGTCCCAACTTTTGCCTCTTTGTCCCATGTTTGAGGGATAGTGTCATGCATTTGGGTGATCAAAGGTTAAGAGGGAAGCAAGGAAATGAACCTATTCTGCTGCCATAATTTAAAAGCCCTGCAGTATACCTCATGGTTTAAAGTGCCACCGAGGGCCATGGGCTTTCAACATAAGCTTAAGCTTCATTTGTGCTGGTCAGCTGAGGAAGCATCATGAAAACCAGTCCTCAGTTGGTTCCATTTCTTACAGCTGGAAGAACTGGATGGAAGCACTACCTCTGATACCCAAATTTCCTGCTCTGCTGTGTAGTCTGACAACTGTTTATGGGTGGAATATCTTTCACAGAATCAGAAATTTTAGGAAAAGTCAGTGAATTCAACTAGCCAAGCCTTGGATTTTGCAAGAAAAATTCTGATCCCATCAAGAAACTCTGCTTCCACCTTGGCAGAAAATAAAATTGCTTACATAGAACTGGGTGAAATTTCAATGGTGGAATGCTACACAATTATGCACCATGTCATTGGTTAAGAATAAGTTCAGCACTGCTAACAAGATATCTGTTCAATCCCAAAGTGAGATGCGCTAATGTGCGGGTCCCAGGGTCTTTGTAAAGAACAACTATGAGCAAATTCTTCAAAGCTTCTGATAACTTTATTTTTACACAGACACCAATGTTTTTGCATTGCCTGAAGAGAGGTCGTGAGGGGCTCCACAAGCTGCCCTCCCTCAAGAAAGTCCTCCAGTCACCCAAGGTCGTGAGGGGCTGAATCCAGCAGCCCTCCCTGCACACACTGAAGCTAGCTGACCTGAAGAGAGGTCGTGAGGGGCTCCACAAGCTGCCCTCCCTCAAGAAAGTCCTCCAGTCGCCTGAGGTCACGAGGGGCTGAATCCAGCAGCCTTCCCTGCACACACTGAAGCCAGGTACAATCGGGACTTGCAGCTCATCGCTTTCAGCCTGCCTTCACTTAAAGTCAAAGTTACAGCGCAGTTTGGTCCCTGCCAGCGCTGTGCACCGGCTCCCCACCGCCCCCACCACCACCCTTGGTTGACATCTGATTTTATAGTTAAGACCACATGTCGTCTGGAACCAATCAGCCCACTTTGCCATCTACAGCTTATACTGCAGCATCACTAGAGGGCTTCCTCTCTTTTCATACATTTACAGATTTATATCTCGACAATATGAACACCATCTCTTGTATCCTAACACTTTTAATTTTAATCTTGTTATTTGTTTTTCACTCCCTAATAACCTCTTGGGTGCTTAAACCTTCCTGGGACCCCCTTGCTTGCCCCTCTGCCTATCTCACTGGAAACGCACCTGGGCCAAAACGCCTACAACATCTCTCATTAGTTTTTCACAGCAGCAACTGTACCCCTAGCTTTAGCTGCACCATTAATGGCATCTGGCTTGCCCTAACACCCTCCCCCTCCTGCAGACTCCTACCATCTAGCACATACCTCTCAGTATCCCTAGCTATCTTAACTCATCTGGTATCCACCCTCCCTATACCTACAAGTCCCACTAAATCGCCCACTTATCCAGGTCCTCGCTGCAATACAACCAAGCTGATGAGGAAATTCGCTCTCCGGCAAGCTCTCCTTCTCCTCCTGCTTATATCCGGGAATGTCCATCCCAATCCAGGTCCTCCCATGCCTAGTGGCACTAAGAAGGGCACACATAGTGGCCTATTTCTGGCCTCCCTCTATATCTGCAGTCTACCAAAAAAACTTACCCTGCTGCAGGGTTGGCTTGTACAACACTCCACAGACATCCTTACCTTGTCAGAAACCTGGCTCTCAAAAATGTCCCTGATCTCGGTCTCCCTCAGGGACTATACCATTTTCAGAGCTGATAGGACAGGTAAATGGTGGGGATGTACCATATATGCTAAAACATCCCTCCAGCCTCTCTTAGTCCCACTTCCCATTCCTGAACATGGTGCTCAGGCCATTACCATCAAAGTTGCCCTTGGTACTCCTGGTAAACCTCTTTATATTATGGCAGTTTATATCCCCCCAACAAACCAGAAGCTAGCATTTGATTCTATCTTATCTGCAATCACATATCTTCCCCCAAAAAGTGAACTGATTATTATGGGTGATTTTAATGTGAACTGGCTATCCTCTACATTGGCTTCCTACAAAGACGCAGCTCGTGCCTATGACCTTACCCAAGTAGTACCATCACCCCACTAGGCAGGACCCTCAGACAGGCTCCTCCACACTTATAGACCTTATCTTTACAAACCTCCCGAACCACCTCTCCAAAGTCAGAGTGCTTCCCGATGTACTTAGTGACCACTCCCCTGTCTCATGCTGGTGGACAAATAAAAATACTCCTAACAGACCTAAAACTTCCATCCAAAGGTGCCTCAAAAAAGGTGCCCTCTCTCGCCTCAGAGTGTACCTCTTCACCTGTGACTGGGATCCAGTCTATACTGCCCAATCTTTAGACACTGCGCTCACTGCATTTATTACTATCTTCAGCGCTGCCTGTGACATATTTGCCCCCTTTCACAAAGAAGGTAATAAAAACCTGGGACACCCTTTGGATTACCCAGTCCCTCCTACAACTGATGCATCACAGAGATAACCTCTGGCACAGGGCCCTATCCTCTCAGCTGCCCCATGATAGACAGCTTTACAGAGAAGCAAGAAATAAATGCACGAGGGCTATTCAGCAAGCCAAGGCCACCTACTATCACCAAGCCTTTACCACCATCTGGAGCTCTGGGAAATCTTTCTGGAACAATGTCAAGGAACTCTGTGGGAAAGTCACCAACACAGACCCAACCCAGCTCTTAGTTCAGGGTACCCTCTCTCACAACCCCACCGCCATATCCAATACCCTAAACACCGCCTTCTCTGACCTTAGTCATGTCCTCCCCTATAAACTTCTTTGACCCCATTTCCCACACACCTACTGTTACACCTTGTTCCCCTACACACCCTCCTTTCAAGCTGTGCATAGTCTCTTGCAATGAGGCTAAACGCTACCTCTCAAAAGCCCTGCATAACCCGCGTTATAGCTGTGACTCTCTTGACCTTAAAATTCTTCAGCTTACCCTTATTGAGACTCTGCCGCATCTCACCAAACTCCTCAACTACTCACTGTGCCTTGGCCAAATTCCTACACTATGGAAGAGGGGTATTATCACACCTATCCTAAAAAAGGGTGATCCAACAATCCCTGGCAACTATAGGCCCATTACTATCCTTCGTCCCCTTCTCAAAAGCACTAGAAAGAATTGTGTCTGACCAACTCACAGAATACCTGGACAAATATGGACTCCTCTGCCATGAGCAACATGGTTTCAGAAAAGGGCACAGTACTACCACAGCACTACTAGAATTTACATCTTACATTCATGAAGCTCTTGAACAGGGGTCAGCAGTAGGGGCAATCTATGTTGATTTGACTAAGGCATTTGACACTGTCTATCATGAGCTTCTTCTTCATGCCCTTGCATCTATCCATATTGCACCTGAAACTATCTCCTGGTTCAAAAAACTATCTGACTGACAGAACACAGCAAGTAAAAATTAGAAACACACTCTCCTCCAAGCAACCAGTTCTAGCTGGTGTCCCTCAAGGGTCAATACCTGGCCCTCTCTTGTTCACTCTCTTTCTGAACTCACTCCCCCAAGCCTGCAGTGGAAAGCTATTGCTATATGCTGACGATGCCGTGTTATATTGGAAACACACCAACCTCATCCATCTCTAAAGTACCCTTCAAGGCTGTTTTAGAGAGCTTGAATACTGGTTCACTGACCACCGTCTAATACTTAACTACGACAAAACAAAATCCATGATGTTTGCCCACCGCCAAAACCCCCCTCAGTAACTCCCAGCTCTCAATCTCAAACTTACAGGGTACCCACATTGAACAGGTCACTCATTTTAAATATCTAGGTATCACTCTGGACACATCCCTTACCTACCACCATCATATTAAACTTCTCTCATCCTCAGTCAATACCCGACTTGGCATTCTTTACAGACACAAACACTGCCTTACCCCACAGGCGCTACGGTTAGCCGTTACAAGCTCAGTCCTTTCATTGGTCGATTATGGAATAACTATTTACGGTGCTGCTGACCAATCAGCCCTAAGCAGCATCAATATAGCACTCAACAAAGCCTGCTGCATGGTCACTAGCAGCAATAGACAAACTCATACTTGTTTGCTGTATTATCGAGCGGCCTGGCTAACCCTAGAAGGGAGGCTTAAATACCAAACCTGCCTCCAAGCCAAAAAGATCCTTATGAAACTCACACCGATTTGTCTACACCACCTCATCCGACCAGCCCCCCTTAGCGGCACCCCTAGATGCCTGGCCGGGACCTCCTATACAGTCCCCCATTGCAGGACCTCTCTAGGGCAAAGATCTTTCCGTTATCGTGCTCCCCCTCTGGCTAAACAATCTACCATCTTCCATCTTACTTGCCCCTAATCTAAGTCAATTCAAAACTGGGATCAAGAGGTTTCTTCTTAACTCTGAGACCTGTAGCTGTTTTCCATCATTCCCCCAGGTTGTCGGTCACCGGGGCCACCACACCGTTAGGACCATTTCAACCCTCAGATATTATCTGAGCCTTGGCAATACCTTATACTGCGACTGTTGAACCCTTGTAATGTCCTGTTTTGGAAACTTCTGTACAACCTGTTCTCTGTGTAATCTTCTATTACAACTGACGTGTAGCCTTTACTTATGCTATGATTTTAATCTTTTGTCAAAATGTAATATCTCTGTTTTGAGAACTTTGTACACTCTGTCTTGTTGTAATGTCCTGTCGTGACTGACGTGGAGCCTTTGCAAAGGAGTCCTTGACTCAAAGGTTGTAATTCCGAAATTTTCAATAAATAAAAATAAAATAAATAGGCTTTTTTCAGGGGCATTATATTCAGAATCTAAAAGCAAACATGTATACAAAATATTCATGTGTTTAGGGTGTCCAAGTGAAGGTAAATTCAATGCTGAGATGCGCTAATGTGGGGGTCCCAGGGTCTTTGTAAAGAACCACGATGAACAACTTCTTCAAAGCTTCTGATAATTTTATTTTTACACAAACCCCAATGTTTCATCTGTTTGCATAGACTTTTTCCAGGGGAATTATATCCAGAATCTAAAAAAAAACATATATACAAAATATTCAGTAAGTATTTCTTCCTATAAATTCATGAAATGTATTTTTTCGTAAAACAATGCATAATGCATTGTACCTGCAGTCTGCGCTCAAATGGCTTTAAAGTGGTGTAACAAAACCTTTAGGCTGTTTTTATATTCCCAAAAATGCTATAATAAAGAATAGATGAATACGTTTAAATTTCATGAAGCATTTAAAAACTGACAGCCACTGCAAAATTCCAAGTGCCAAATATAGTGATCGCACACCTAGTTTCAAACCCCATCAATGCATATCTCTCTAACTCCTGGGTTCTGCCTTGTAACAGTTTTCCAACACTCCCTCATGTTTCTGACTCTATGCCTCTATGCCAGTTTCAGTTAGAAATAAATTGGCGTCTTACTATGAGAGAAGGCCAACAGAAGCACGCCTCCCTCTTGAGCCTGCAGGAGCCCCACATGTCAGATGTCACCACACATGTTGTCTGACACCATTACACAGAATGCTGTTTGGTAAGAACACACTTCTTTACTTCACACAACCACTTGTTTAAAAATGTATGAATGCAACTGCTCTTTATGTTCAATTTACAAGCTATATGGGATATAAGAGTTCCGATTTATATTTAACAGAAACTGGCATAGAGGTATAAAGCCAGAAACATGAGGGTGTGTTTGAAAACTGTTACAAGGCAGAACCTTATGAGCTAGAGAGGTATATTAAGTATTTTCCAACACCAACAGAGTAACTTGCATTGATGGGGTTTGAAAGACCTAGTGCAATCACTATATTTGGCACTTGGAATTTTGCAGTTGCCGTCAGTTTTTAAATGCTTCATGAAATTGAAACATATTCATTTATGCTTTATTATAGCATTTTTGAGAATATAAGAACAGCCTAAAGGTTTTGCTACACTGCTTTAAAGCCGTTTGAGTGCAAATTGTAGGTACAATACATTATCCATTGTTTTATGTAAAATACCTTTCATGAATTGATAGGAAGAAATACTTACTGAATATTTTGTATAGATGTTTGTTTTTAGATTCTGAATATAATTCCCCTTGAAAAAAATATATGCAAATAGCTGAAACATTGGGGTTTGTGTAAAAAATAAAATTATCAGAAGCTCTGAAGAAGTTGTTCATTGTGGTTCTTTACAAAGACCCTGGGACTCCCACATTAGCACACCTCAGTATTGAATTTACTTTCAGTTGGACATCCTAAACACATGAATTAATGATGATTTACCATTTCCTTTTTTTTTTTTTATGAACATTCCCAAAGGGACCCAGATATGATGCATGTAATATTGCCACAGAGAGGACAGCCCAGTGACATGGCTATTGCACTACCACCTGGTGACCTGGGTTTGGGAGCAGATTTGGATTGCTGGGAGTTGGCTGGGGGGGAGAAAAATGAATGCCTACTGGACTGCTTTCCTCTCCTAAGGGGAAGGGTTGTGAACCCCACTATCGACTGCAACAAGGTGAGGCCTGGCAGTAGTGCAGGCTAGAAAAGCATGTAAGGGAGGGGCTGCCTGTTTGGTGTGGTGTGTGTTCCTCACATTGAACACACTACTGCTTGTCTGTGGTAGGGATAGGTGGCACCAGAACAAGGAAAAGGCTGTGCAGGTTCCTGAGGCCTTACACACACTCAAAGCCACCTCATTCCCTGGGAGCAACTGACCACCATCTAGCCTGCCCTATTTTCTTTGCCTATTACTACACCCTGGACACTGTTTGGTCACAGGTGTCCCTCCTTCCTCCTTTACCTCTACTTATTTTACCCATGTGCCTACCCCATGTATGTTTGAAGCTCCCAACTGTCTTTGCCCCACCATCTTTTCTGGCAAGCTATTCCTGGTGTCCACTACTCTTTCTGTGAAGAAGAATTTCCTCACATCCCTCTCAAACTTCCTCCCCTCAAGCTTCATCACAAGCCTCCATGTTCTGGTACTACTCCTTCTGTGTAAGAGAGAGACACCCCTCCTGCACCTTGTTCACCTCATGAGGTACTTATAGGTCTCAATAATGTCCTGTATCACTGTGCTCTTCTCCAGGAAGTACATGATGAACTCCTAAAGTCTCTCCTCATATGGTGTCTCATGTAACCCCGGACCCTTTTGGTAGACCTCCTCTGGACTGATTCCACCCTGTCGATGTCCTTGCTGAGGTGCAGCCTCTAGAACTTGACACAGTACTGCAGGTGGGGTATAACAAGTGAGTGATACAGAGGGTACACCACCCCCATTCTCCTGTTAGAAATTCATACGAACATACGAATGTGCCAGCAGAAACAGACCTCCTGGTCTATTTAAGTCTGCTCAAGTGTGCAGCCAACACCCTAGTTTGCAGCTGCCCCACCCCTTCTCCCCTTTGTCATCCCATTGCCACCCCCACCTCCCCCACCCTCACTTTCCCCTGTTCCCTGTCCCATGCCCTTTTGAAGCTGTTCACAGATTTACATGATACCACCCATTCTGGTAGGGTGTTCCATTTTGCTACCACTCTCTCTGTGAAATAGTGTCTCCTCATTTCCATCCTAAATCTTCCCCCCTCTATCCTTAGCCCATGCTCCCTGGTGACCCTCCCCTTCCTTAACTTAAAGACCCCATCTGCCCCATCCTTATTGATTCCCCTCAGATACTTGAATGTCTCTATCATGTCCCCCCTGACCCTTCTATCCCCCAAGGTGTACATATTCAGGTCTCCCAGCCTGTTGTCATAGTCTCTCCCCTCCATTCCATGTATCATCTTTGTTGCCCTCCTCTGCACCTCCTCCAGTTGCCTAATATCACACTTTAGATATGGCCTCCAAAACTGCAAACAATACTCTAAGTGCAGCCTTACCAGCGAACTGTAGAGGGGCAAGATCACCTCTCTTTGCCTGGATGAAAACCCCCTCGCTATGCTCCCCAGCATTTTGTTAGCTTTTGCAGCCACTCTCCTGCACTGGGCAGTGTTGTCCATTGTCCTTGTTATCATCACCCCTAGGTCCTTCTCCTCCTCAGTGATCCCCAGCTTAACCCCTCCCAGCCAGTATTCTTTTCTTGGGTTCTTCATCCCAAAGTGCATAACCTTACACTTCTTTACACTGAACCCCAGCTGCCACCTCTCTAACCACTCCTCTAGGTTGTGTAGGTCCCCCTGCAGCTGCTTCCATCCCTCCTCTCCATCCACCACTGCTCCGATTTTGGTGTCGTCAGTGAACAGACTTACCTTGCTCACCACCCCATGTGCAAAGTCTGATATGAAGAGCCCAAACAATACTGGCCACAACACAGAGCCCTGTGGCACCCCACTCATCACTGGTCTTGGAGCTGAGAGCTCCCCTCTCACCACCACCCATTGCAGCCTGCCACTCAGCCAGCTTGTAATCCAGTTCATCATTTTTGCCCCTACCCCTACACCAGTTAGCTTCTCCCTAAGCCGCCCATGAGGCACCAAATTGAAGGCCTTGCTGAAGTCCAAGTAAAGAACATCCACCGCATGACCCTTATCCAGCTCACCTGTCACCCAGTCATAATATTGTATGAGGTTGGTTTGACAAGACTTCCCTGAAACAAACCCATGCTGCCTCACATCGTGGAGGCCATTGTCCTCCTAGTACAACACCAGTCTTTCCATTAGTATCATTTCCATGGATTTGCACACTATGGAGGTGAGACTTACCAGATGATAATTACCCAGTTCATCCCTTGGCCCACTCTTGTGTAATGGTATTACATGTGCCATCCTCCAGTCCAGTGGCACACATCCCGACTCCAGTGAGGTGCTGTAGAAATATGCCAGTGGCTCCGCCAATACCTCCGCCATCTCCCTCAGCACCCTGGGGTGGATACCATCTGGCCCTGGTGTCTTGTCTACCTTCAGTGCTCTCAGTCCCTCTAGGACTCCACTTGCCTCAATTCTTCCATCCATTGCTTCCTCTCCCCCTGTCCCCACTCTCCCAGACCATGCTGGTAGTGGTCCCCTACTTTCTTCCATGAGCACTGAGCAAAAGTATTCATTCAGTGCTTCTGCATGCTCTTCCCCCTTTTCTGTCCACTCCCCATCCCTTTTTATTCTCACTATTGTCTTCTTGCACTTCCTTTTCTCCCTGATGGATCTGAAAAAGTCTCCCCCCCCCCATTAATTCCCTGTGCTAATCTCAGCTCCCTCTGGGCCTTGGCTTCTCTCACTTTTCTAGTCACCTCCCTGGACCATCTTGCATATTCCTCCCTGTCCACCTCTTTCCCCGTCCTCCTAAATTTCTGGTGCACCACTCGTTTTGCCCTCACCACCTCCGCAACCTCGCTGTTCAACCTGTTCTGCTCCTCTTACTCTGTGCCTTGGTGCAGGCTTCTGTTGCCTCTGTAACCCCCCCATTTAATAATATCCCATTTCTGCTCCATGTCCATCTCCTGTCTTATGCCCTCCAGTTTCCCTTTCAGTACTTCCTGCATCCTCGCAAAGTCCGCCCCTCTGAAGTTTACCACCCAAGTAACTGATGTTTCTGGCTCCCTACACATAGTGATATTAAACCACACCATTTGGTGATTGCTGTTGGCTGGTGGGTCCTCTACCTTCATTTCCCTCACTGCCTCCCCATTTGAAAATACCAGATCTAAAGTGTTCTTTAGCCTAGTAGGCATGGTAACCAACTGTGTCAGGAGATCCTCCTGGATTGCGTCCAGGAGCACTTGCTCCCTAGCACTGGAGGGACTGGAATGCTCCAGTCAACCCCCAGCAAGTTGAAATTCCCCACAATGACCACCTTCCCTTTTCTACATACCTTTTTGATTTGTCCCTCTAATTCCCTGTCAAGCTCCTCAGACTGGGACAGCAGCCTGTATACCACCCCAAACCTCACTTTCCTACCCCTTGAGTCTAGGAGCTGCAGCCAGATTGCCTCTGTTCTCCTTTCTTCTCCCTCATCCCTTGTGCATTTGACCCCATCCCTCACATAGACTGCCACCCCAACCTATCCCTCCTTATGGTCCTTCTTGTATAATTTGTATCCTGGGATTGCCAGATCCCAGTCCTGGTGCTCAGTTGCCTACGTTTCTGTGACAGCTGCAGTATCCACCCTCCACTCTGCTAAGATTGCCTGTAGCTCAACGGATTTGTTTCCTAGGCTTCTTGCATTCAATGAGACCAACACCCTCCATAATGCCCCCTTCCCTTCACTAGCCTCCATCTCCTCCCTTCTACTCCCTCCTTTTTTGGCTGCCCTGAGTCTTTCCCTGCTAGCCTGGGGGGTAGGTTGTGACTCCACTCTATCGGATACCCACCTACCTGCTATCTCCTCCTTATTCACCCCAGAATCTGGCAGGCCTTGCCTGCTGCCTTGTCACACTACCCTGCAACCTTGAGGTCATCAGATGTAATTGCCCCAAGGTCCATGTCTTGCTTCATAACTCTAAATACTTCCTCCCCCATCCTATACACAGCCTCATGTTTCCCCACCCCAGGTGCATGACTTTTCACATTTGGAATTAGAACCCAGCTGCCACTCCTGAGACCACTCTTCTAGTTTTCACAGATGACTTTGCATTCTCTCTACCCTCTCTTGGTTGTCCACCCTGTTGCAAATGTTTGTGTCATCTGCAAAGAGGCACACCTTCCCCTCCAGTCCCTCAGCAATGTCACTTATGAAGACATTTGAAGAGGACAGGACCCAGTACCAATCCCTATGGTGGGGAGGGGAGGATAAGCTTTCCTGTATGCCACAAGGCAAAAATCTATTTGAAAAAAGAAAAAAAAAAACTATCACCACAATGACCACTCTTACAGTTGAAAGAGTGGCTGCACACACATTTTAAGCAGTAGTAGCTGTAGTAAAATTGCATTCAACAATATGAATAAGGCAGTTCCCATTGAGCATAAGCTCATTTACAGGGGTTACTCATTTTTGCACAACCCTGGCTACAGAAAAAAGTACAATATTTAAATACAAAGCTTATAATGTTTCCCAAAATTGACAAGCAATCAGTTATGTCAACATGAGAAAAATCACACAATACTATATACAATGTGTGCCAACATAGAATTGAATAATTCAGTTAATGCTTACATACCTTCTAAAGGCAATCAAAATACAAACTAAGGGTATGAGAATTAAGAATAAAAGGAAGTACTGATACCCTGTATACTGTTACAACAGCAACATTCCTACAGCGACTCTCTGACATCGAAATCCTAATGTCAACAGACTTTGCAACGACAGGGATTTCTCTGTGATGGGGATTTCTCACAACTGGTGGTAAGCACCTAACTCCACTGTCTGTGTGACATGGAGTTAGATATCTAAAGTAGGGGGTTGTAGGGGGCGCAGCATTGATAGTCTACAGTGGTGGTCAGTGTCGGCATGTTGTGGGTTCTTTTCGGGACATGTCGGCGGGATCGTGTCAATGTAAGGGATGCCATGAGGATTCCTGTCACTGCAGTTTGGTGGAACCCTGATACCCAAAGAATGTAGCACACTTTTGTTCATTTTGCCATTATCATTTGGAATTAAATTCCTGATCAGATTAAATGTTTACCTTCATTCTGCACTTCCTCATCTGCAATATTCTCTCACTTTAAACATATGTCTGCATGTGTATTTAATGAGCTTTCATTGCGTGTGTAATTTGTTTATATAATTTGTACTGAACAAGATGTGAAATACTGTATTCCTAATTCTGTATCTTGTACTGCAATAATTTTGCTTAGACTTTGGGTCATGCCAAAAAGGAATATATTCCAGAGTACTTGTGGGGCAATACTGGACCTGGTACTCACTAACAGGGACAGTGCTGCAGATATCAAGGTGGGAGGCCACTTGGGGACCAGTGATCACCGGACAGTGTGGTTCAATATAAGGACGCAGCAGAATTGAACCACACAAGGGTGAGGGTCCTAGACTTCAGAAAGGCAAATTTTAAAAAGATGGGTGAATGCCTTAGGGATGACCTAGCAGGGGTGGTAATCCTGGTGGGGTGGAGGAACAGGGGGCGAAGATAAAAGGGAGCATAATAAAGGCAACAAACCTTTCTGTCAAACAAGTGAGCAAAAGCAAGAGGAAAAAGAGACAGCTATGTTTCTCAAAAGAAGTGGCTGAAAAGGTAAAAGCAAAAAGGGTAGCATTCAGATGGTATAAGGAGACTTAGAGGAAGGAGGATAGGGAGGTGTATTTGGGGAAACAGAGGGAAGCAGGGAAACAATAAGGAGTGCAAAGGCGCAAATTGAAGAGACAATTGCCCAGGAGGTAACAAAAGGGACAAGACATGTTTTAGATACATACTGCAAGTGAAAAGAGGAAAACCGGGGTGGGATTATGAGGTTAAAAAAGGAAGGGGGTGGGGCTGTGCAGAGGGGGGTTCAGGAAAAGGCAGATATCCTGAACAAATACTTTTGTTTGGTGTTTGCTGGACCACATTATGCTCTTGGATCACCTTAGAAAGTATTGTGGACTTGCCAGTACTGTCATCAACTGATTTGATTCCTGTCCCTTGGGCAGGAAGCAACGAGTGGTGATGGGGAATTTCCCCTCCTCTCTGAAGCCCCAATCATGTGGATTTCCTCAAGGTTCGATCCTGTCACCAATGTTGTTCCCGGTACACATGCTGCCTCTGGGAAAGCTCATTAGATGTTGCAGTCTGGGTTTTCACTGTTATGCAGATGATACCCAGCTATATATGCCTTTTGCCCCTGTAACAAATAATGCTGTTGAAGGTCTTAACAACTGCCTGGCTGAGATCCAGGACTGGATGTCCTGTAACTAGCTGAGGCTAAACCATGGCAAGATGGAGGTACTGGTGATTGAGCCTGGCCGCGGGCATGACGTGTGTGCCTCTGGAGTGATAACAGGGCTAGTCCTGGGATCTATTCCATTGATGGCATCCTCTAGGATGAGAAATCTGGGCATCATCCTTGATGACAGGCTGACACTTGATGCTCAGGTGTCGTCTGTTGTCCAAAGTGGTTTTTACCACTTAAGGAATGTTGTCCGGATTAAACCCCTAATTTCGCCCAAGGACCTGCCCTCACTGGTCCATGCCTTTGTTACATCCAGGCTGGACAACTATAACACTCTGTACTTTGGGGTCAGAGGAGGGAGCCTCCACTGACTACAGCTAGTGCAGAATGTGCTGGAATGCAGCAGCCAGGTTGCTGATGGACCTGCCCAGGTCTTGTCATGTGACCACAGTCCTGCGGGATCTGCATTGGCTGTTTCTTAGGTGGAGGATCATCTTCAAGGTGGGCTTGCTCACCTTTAAGGCCCTATACAGCTTGGGCCCAGGCTACCTGTTTGACCTCCTTACACCTGCCATTCCTGTATTCTCCCTCCGCTCTTCCACCAAGGGCCTCCTAGTGGTTCTAAGGCCAGGCTGAAAACCTCAGGTGACCGTGCATTTGAGGTGGCCAGCCCAGTTCTCTGGAACATACTCCCCAGAGCTCTGTGGGAGGATCCTTTGCTGGAGACATTTAAGAAGGGTCTGAAAACCTATTTTTTTAAAGAAACATATCCTGATAACTGCAACAGATTTTAATGTCACCTGTTTTATTACATATTTTATTTAGGATTTAATTTATTGTACAAATTACATACTATTTGTCATTTTGTATAACCCTGTCTGTTTGACCCTTGTAAGGCACCCAGAGCCCCTGGGACTGGGTGCCATATAAATAAACTTTTACTTACTTACTTCACAGAGGAAAAAGAAGGGGAGGGGCTACAAATAAGTAACAAAAGCTTTGGAGGGAGGGAGGTGGACACTAGTCCTTTTTTGGAGGAGAGATTCCTTAAGGGACTTGCTAATCTGTAGGTGGACAAAGCAATGGGGCCAGATGGGGAGCACCCAAGGGTATTGAGGGAGCTGAGGGAAATACTGGCTGCACCTCAACAGTTCTGTTTAAAAGCTCACTGGAAACAGGAGTGGTTCTGGAGCACTGGGGGAGGGCAGATGTAGTCCCACTACACAAAAGTGGTAGCAGGGAGGAGACTGGCAATTAGGACCTACGATTGGTCATCAACAAAAATCTTGCTGAATGACCATACAGTGAAACTGTTATGTTAACCACATTAGCAGTCAGCATAAAGATTCTCACTGCCTACAATGATTTCTTCTGGGGGCTGTGCCCCCCACACCCTCCCCACTAAATATAATCAACTCCAAGTTGGAGCTGATTAGGAAGGGGGTGCAAGACCCCCAAAGAACAGTGCTGGGATCCAGCACCAACACTACAGTGACCTGTTGCTGTAGTTACTATAGTGTCAGTCACTGTCAAAATGCCGTTGTTGGAGCAGTATACCTGGCAATTATAGGCCAGTCAGCCTGACACCAGTGGTGGGAAAGTTAATGGAATCACTACGCTGAAGGAAAGGATTGTGGAATATCTTGAATCCAGTGGATTACAAGACCAACGGCAGCATAGTTTCAAAAGGGGAGGTCATGCTAAAATAATCTGATATACTGTATTTCTTTAACTGGGTGACCAAGGAACTAGATCAAGGTGGAGTGGTGGATATGGCCTAACTAGGTTTCAGTAAGGTGTTCAACACCATTCCACAGAAGAGACTAGTAAGCAAGCTGGGTAGCTTCGGAGTGGGTCCAAAGGTGGTAAACTGAATAAGAAATTGGTTAGGGGATATGCAACAGAGGGTGGTGGAAAATGAAGTTCACTCCAAGGAAGAGAGGGTGACTGGTGGGGTGCCTCAGGGATCAGTACTGTGACCAGTTCTCTTTAATGTCTTTATAAGTGACACTGCAGAGCAGCTGGAAGGTAAGGTCTGTCTCTTTGTGGATGACACCGAAATCTGCAATAGGGTGGACACTCCGGGGGGAGGTGGACAGGATGGGCTGAGACCTGAGAAAACTAGAGGAGTGGTCAAGGGTGTGGCAGCTGGGTTTTAACACAAAAAAGTGCAGAATAATGCACTTAGGGCACAGAAGCACAGGGCAGAATACAAAATGGGTGGAGTGGCATTGATAACCATAAAGCAGGACAGAGACCTGGGGTAATCATATCGGATGACCTAAAGGTGGCCAGGCAGTGTGACAAGGCAGTAGGAAAGGCATGTGAAATGCTGGGGTGCGTGGGGGGGGGCATCACCAGCAGAAAGAGAGTGGTGCTGTTGCCTCTGTGTGGATTGCTGGTAAGACCCCACCTACAGTATTGTGTCCAGTTCTGGAAACTACATCTCTTAAAGGACATAGACAGAGTGGAGGCAGTTCAGAGGAGGGCAACTAAAATGGTGCAGGGTCTGCATCAAAAGCCCTATGAGGAGAGACTAAAGGACCTCAATATGTACACCCTGGAACAGAAGAGGGAGAGGTGAGATATGATATAGTCCTTTAAATAACTTGTAGGGGTAAATAAGGTACAGGAGGGGAGTATTTTTCAGAAAAGGTGCTCAAGAACAAGGGGACATGCAGACTGGATGGGCCTTGCGGTCCTTATCTGCCATCAACTTCTACGTCTATGTCAACTTCTATCAACTTCTATGTCAAGCTGATGTGAGGAAGTACTTCTTCACAGAAGGAGTGGTGGATTCCTGGAACAGCCTTCTAGCAAAGGTGGTGGGGTCAAAAATAGTGGTGGAGTTCAAGAATGCATGGGATATGCACAAAGGAATCATAGCATAATTCCCCTGTATAGATCACTAGTGAGTCCCCATCTCGAGTACTGTGTCCAGTTCTGGAGGCCCCACCTCCAAAAGAACATAGACAAGGTAGAGGAGATGAAAAGGAGGGCAACCAAAATGGTGCAGGGCCTGTATCAGAAGCCCTATGAAGAAAGGCTTCAGGAATTAAATATGTACCCACTAGAAGAAATGAGGAAAAGGGGAGATATGATAGAAATATTCAAATACCTCAAGGTTATAAACAAGGTACAGGAAGGGAGCATTTTCCAAAGAAAGAGATGCTCAAGGACAAGGGGTCACACTATGAAGCTGGAGGTGGGGTGGGGCTGAGAGGATATGTGAGGAAGTACTTCTTCACAGAAAGGGTGGTGGATGCTTGGAACAGCCTCCCAGTGGAGGTGGTGGGGGCTAAAATTGTTATAGTATTCAAGAAAGCATGGGATAGACACAAGGGGTTCTTCAAAGTAAGGCAAGGGCTGGTGCAAACTGGACACCAAGTAAGGTCTGCGATGGCATTGCAGATTGGGAAAACAGAGCAGACTAGGTGGGCCAAGAGGTCCTTATAATGTTGGCTTGTGCAAGCAACATCTTGTGGTAGTACGGGTTTGGGGGGCGCTGCCGCTGTTGGGCGAATACAGGGCATGCATCAGTAGGTGCGTCCCTCATTCCCCAATCAGCCTGCATGCGGGCGCCACACCATGCATGTATAATGGGGCGAGAACATCTAAGCAAAGGTCCACTGCAATCCGAGCAAAGCTCGTCATATGCAGCGGTCCTTTGCTTGCCGTGCTCGCAGCCATTATGAGCATGGTCAGCAAGCGGCTTAGGTCTGCCGACATCAGGGATGCCCAATCCCCCTGTCAGTAACCCCCCCCTCTGTGTTAGTGTGCCGCCACGGGGAGCCCACTCCCCGTCGGCACCCCCATGTTGAATTATGCTGGCAGCCCAATCCCCTTCAGCTCGTGGCCCCTGCCTTTGTATGCTGATGGGGAACCCACTCCCGGTCGGCATCACCCCCCCAATTGTTGAATGCTGAGGGGGGTGCCAATCCCTCTCGGCTCGTGCCCTCCCTCTTTCTTTGTTTGCCGTCGGGAGTGCCCAATCCCGGTCGGCATGACCTCTCCATTGTGTGTCGATGAGGGTGTCCAATCCCCCGTCGGCTACTGACACCCCCCAAAAAAAAAACAGTTAGGTGGCATGCTGGGAGCCCACCCCAGTGTGCCAAATGCCCTGCAACACAAAAACTGTCCCTCAATGGTTTTCCTTTTTTTCCGTGAAGCGAAACCGTCCCTCGCAGTCTCGATGCCCTCCTCCCACCCGCACCCACCCACTGCGCACCTGCTTCCTCACCCCCACCCCATACTTACCTCCGAGTCCGCGCGACGATCTTCCGTGGACCGGGAACACGCCTGCACTCTTCAAAGCCGACCGTGAATTGAGGAAATGACGGTAAGCTGTATAATGGAGTGAATAGAGTTTTTTCAACTTTGCTTCGTATCTCAGGCATTTCTTGGAATTTTGGCAACAAATTTTCAACATGGGGTTTTTGGGGTCCCTCCTCATGAATTCTATCACTGTCATGGCGTTAATCAGCCTCGAAAGGTGATTTCGCAGTCACTGCGCGAAATTACCTTTCGGGACCAATAAACGAAATGACAGTGCCAGTGTTCATGAGGTGGCCTCTCAAAAAGCCTATGTTCCAAATTTGGTGGGAAAAATCCAACAAATGCCTGTTTTACCAGCGTGCATTGCACAGTTGCTATGCAGGCTCGTAACTTCGTGCATTCCCAATATTTTAAAGCCGAACTTTCAGCATTGGCATTTTTGTACACCTCCTTGTGAACTGTAGAGCTGTCATTTCCCACATCCTGCCTAAAATGTGTTTCCGCACTTCCAGCGCACAATAGCACAGTCGCTGTGGGAAATCAGTGTTTGGGCTAGATTATGAAAATGGCAGTGACACAGTTCATGAGCAGAGGTCCTAAAATGCCTGTGTTGAAAATTTGGTGCTGATACTCCATAAAATGACTGTGTTACGAGCGTGCATTGGCAGATTGCAGGTACACTCGTACCCGTCGTGCATTCGTGATATTTTCACTCTGGATTTTCACCATTGCCATTTTTCCACACCTCTTGTTGATCAGTAGAGCCATCATTTTACATACCCTGCCCAAACTGTGTTTTCACACTTCTGGTGCAGAATAGCGTGGACGCTGCATGAAATCACTTCTTGGGACACTGAGGAAATGACAGTGACACTGTACATGAGCAGAGGTGCTAAAATGCCTATGTTGAAAATTTGGTACCGAACGCCCATAAAATGGCAGTGTTGCAAGCGTGTGTTGCATATTCCCCACGCACCCTTGTAACTCCGCACATTTCGTATATTTGTATGCCACATTTTTAACACTGGCATTTTTTTACACCTCTTTATGAACTGTGCAGCTGTCATTTTTTCATATCCTGCCCAGCATGTTTTCCTGCACTGCACTACCAAACACCCAAAGGGACACCCTAATGCCTATCACTCTCTGCGGGGTGTGGGTGGGTTGGCACCAGTTCACTACTTGACTGCCATTCCTATGCTGCATCTCTCTAACTCCTGCACTCCCAATGGCAGCAAGCCAACATTCGGCATTGACAAATGCTTGTTAGAAAGAGCTATAGATTTACAGTCTGATATAATAATGTAGTTAAGGAGAAATGGGTTGCCTGGATGGGCCAAGTGGTCCTTATCTGCCATCAAATTCTATGTTTCTGTGTTACTTACCTGATAACACAATAAAAATGAAAATAAAATATAGAATAAAGGATGAGGAAGTTGGTGATATGAGAATTTAATGCACATCCAAAGTGTAGGATGCCACATAAACCCAGAGGGCGAAGCCCGAGGGGTTTATGAATGCATCCGACACGGAGGGTGTGCATTAAATTGTCATATGCACACTTCCTCATCTTTTATTTTATATAATATACTGGTGAGCAATTTTTTCAATGTGTTAGTCCTTTGACCCTGTGAGAGACACACACACACACACACACCTTGTCTCATTCCTCAGGATTAGGATTTTTTTGTTTGTTTGTTTGACTTTCTTACTGTTTTGTAGACAGTATTTGAGTCACGCTGTCAGAAGGTGCCTTTCCTGCTCATAGTGTGGCCAAATGCAATGATCAGCAGGATCAACCAGATGAAGCTTTTTTGGATTGGTTAGTTTATTTTTTATTTATTTATTTTAAATGTGAAGACAAGATCGACCAGATAGATAAATGTTTGGCTGTAGAATGGTGTGGTGGTTCCTTGCTAGTGCAATTATGGAGCCGCCACAATTTAGGAAGTGTTCAGCCCGACCACACAGAGGAGCACAGCCAATGGCAGAGCACTCTAGTTTGAGTAACAGAGTGCATGTTTACCATAATAACCAATTGGCTGGAAATGCTCTCTCGATCTATATGGCATTCAGCCAGGAGCACTGACAGAAATTTCTGGGCCTGGGACACACCTTTAGGACTGGGCCCCCCTCACCCTCCCATCCCCTCATAAGACATATATAAATAAATAAATGAGTACATTTATATTTAAATAAATAATGTGCCACCACACTGTTTAATTAAAAAAAAGGCTATAAAAATGATGTAACAGAATTAATACTTTTTACAGCTGCCAACAATCCTAGGCTGGTGGAGCCATCAGAAAATTACGTAGTTATTTCTTTTAGGCTTTGGGGTGGCATCTGTTGATTGTTCTCTACACCAGTGCTTCTTCTGCTTGCAGGGAGAGACTGACAGTGTGGATGACTCATGATGCCCCCCCACAAGCTCAGTACATGGCAAGTATTGAGCAAAGCAGGGTACACATCAGGGACGTGGAAGTTCCCCCCCCCCATTTTTCTTTCCCTCCCATCACATTCCAACCACATGATGATGCTGCTAGCCATCCTGGTAGCCTCAGTCAGACACCATAGCTAACCCTAGGAAGAGCACAATCTGTGGCCTAACACAGCGGTCACTCACTATGGTGTTTGTTGTAGTGAGATTTTCTCCCTAGCTGTGAAGCGTGGCCCACAACAGCATTGTTTCCAAATCCAATCCCACTCTTCCCCCCGTCCCATGTGCCCCAAGTCTGCTCAAGAACCTGGGTCACTCACTGGCATGAAAGGGCGATGTGCTTCCACTTGACAAACAGGCACCGCCTGGGCTAGTCTCTTAAATTAACATGGGTGGCTGCTTAATCGAGCATGGGTAACACACTGACTTGAGGAAGAGGCAGCAAGCCTCAGTATATAGGGGAACTGGTAAGACAATAGTGATTTAAACCTTCTTTTCCAAAATAACTTTTTTGAACAGATATTGGCTTTGTGTGTTTGATGCCTATCAGGAAGAACTTAGCTGTGTGCTGCTGCTACACACACTGCTATCACATTCCCCCCCCCCCACATTCTGCACTCAAGCCAGGTCAGACAGGAGGCTACTTTGTACCTTGGAGATTAGGTGATTTTTAAAAAGTGATCATGTACAGACAGTTCAAAACAAACAATAATTATCTGCACTACACCACTCAGGCTGATTGCAGTTCGGTAAAAAAAAGATAGTTGTTGCTTCTCAATTTAAATGAGTAGCAGAGTACCCACCATTGCTTCTAGCCAGCACAGGCCCTGCAGCTGCAGGCTGCAGTCTAGGAATGAGGAATCCTCTTCCAGCAGCCTCCGGAGTCTGTCCAACTTGTCCTCTTCCAGTTCAACTTCCAAGTCTTAGGGAGTCCCGGTCAGTCAGTCTGATCGACAGAAGTTGAACTTATTATAAAAGCAGTGTCAGTCAGTGAGTCACTGATGTCAAAAGCTGAATGCCAAGCAGCCAGAGTGAAAGAGTGCATCTCGACAATGTTGACTGGCTGTATCGGATGTCTATCTGTCTCTTTCTTGAATTACCGAATCTTGAGATTGAGGAACACGAGTAGAGCGGAATGTGGACTGACTGAGCAGCACTAGCAGTGAGCATGACCTGTGATGTCATGTAGCATGGTGGCTGTGGCCTGATGACCTGACCTCTGACCCCATGGGTGACCTCCCCTGCTGACCTGACCCCTGGCCCCTGGCAAATTTGTCTGATCAGGAAGTATTGTAGAGCAGAGGTGAAGCAGGAGACTGCTGCTGTCTGCAGCCTGCACTGTCTGCTGGCACGGGGTCCAGACCAGAGAGAGAAAAAGTAAGAGATATTCCAGTGGTCTGACCCTGAGCCAAGGAGGATGAGCAGGCTGGGGAGGGAGTGGGAGGGAGCTGGTAAGGTATAGAGCAGGGTAGCAGCCTGCAACCACAGCAGAGAGAGGGGCAGCAGAGCCAGGCAGAGAGAGCTGCTGCCTGCCTGGCAAGCAGCCTGAAGGAGCTGAGGAGGAGCTGGCAGGTGTTGTGATGGGTTGTGCCATGGCCCGGGACTGGGAGGTGTGGAGGGAGCCTTGCTTGAGGGGGGGTGCTCAGCATGCTCTGATGCCAAAGTGTCTCAGCCTTTCTCAGCCTGTGTGTCAGCTAATTCTTTGAAGGGGGTGACCACTGGGAAAAAACTGATAATCAGACAGCTGGACCCTCCTGAGTCACCGGACCCAGGACAGTTGCCCCAGCTGTCCCACCCCAGCTCCCCTGCATTCAGTTGGTGATATGATTCACTTCCACTGCCAGTGCTGTGAGTAAATTGTGTGTGGGAGTATGGAAGAACACATTATAGCTAAGCCCTCTTCCACAACAGGCATGTGTGTGTTTGAATACTGACTGGAAATGGCATGAAGTGTTGTCTGAGCAATGCCCCAAGCTTCCCTACAAGTGAAGTGTTTTCAAGGTGCTGTGAGACACCTGCCAATATTGTCAGTTATGAATGTTTATCAACACATTTGGTTTGAAAACCTAGAAGCTAAATGAAATCATTCAATTATCAAAAAATGCATGTTTGGCATTGTAAGTTTTATTTGTATTTATTTTAATCAGTAACTAATAATTACTCATTGAGGTCAATAATGCACTGAAATGAAGTAAAACAATACTCTGTAATACACAGATTTGTACTGTACTGTAACACAAATAATGGAATTCTGTGTCATGCATTCATTTACACTGAACTTTCTCTTTTAGGAATGGTTTCACTCATGGGGTTAACTACAGTGCAATACTACAAAAAGTCAGTAATTATAAAAAAATATGGGAAGTGGTGTTTATTCATTTTTTTCACACCACGATTGTATGGGCGGGTGTGCCAAAGATGTAGGCGCACCAGCCTTGGGAGCAACCTAATGGGATTTTCATCCTGTGCAACAACTGCGTAAGTTTTTTTTTTTTTTAGTTAGTTGTTTAACCAGGTATAGCACACTAAGCTGAAAACTTTTTTTACAGAAGCGACCTGGGAGCACAAGGAGGTTAAGTGACTTGCTCAGGGTCACACAGTATGCAAGTGGAAGCTGTGAGATTCAAACCCATGTCTGGTCTGCTGGATGTTACCAGATTTGTAGCTCAGAGCCTTAGACCACTGAGCTATACTACCTCCTCATATTAGACCAGCTCTTTGTGGTCTAGCTTGTGTCAATCCCGGGGACATATTTTATGGTGCTCTGCACCACAAATTTGGCATAAGCTGCTGTAAATTGGATAAACTGCCGCAACTGCATCTAACGTAATAAAATCGGGTACAGTTGTGTCAAAACTCTTTGGTGCACCACCAGATTCAAAGTGTTGTAGTGCAGGGCTGCACCACCATTTGAAAATCTGGCCCTAGGTGTTTAATGCCTACATACACATCCTGAACTTTGCTCTGTGGGTTATAAGCATCACATACCTAGGTGTGTATAACAAACAAGTAGAACACACTACATCCTTTTCATTATTTTGTATATAATCATCCAGAATAGGTCAACAAAGATTCAGCATCTCATTTACAGTGGAGTCCTACTTCTAGCAAAATTTACTTGTTCAAAGAAGGGGATGCATTGAGGTCAAGTAGCTTGCCCACATTGCACAGTGTGTTAGGGATTTAGTTCAGATATTGTAACATTTTAAATAAACTGTAAATAATTTACAGCTTCGAAAGGGGGAATTCAATGAGGTCCAGTGACTTGCTCACATAGCACCATTTAATGGCAATTTAGTTGAGATGTTGTATTTTAAACAAGCTGTAAACAAAAGGCTATTGATAAGGATGTCATGAGCTCCAAAAATTAATTAAATTTTTCATGTTGCCTCAGCCATCGCAGTTCTAAGGAATGAAGGGTCATCATTTTTTTGTTTTGTTTTTGAAGGGATTAAAAACTAAAAATGTGCATAATTATCATTTTGTTCCTTATTGAGGTGTTCCATCTAGTATTTGTTTTTATTTCATTTGGCTCCAGAAAAACAATTGTTACTGCTTTTTGTATCTTTAGATTCCATAGTCAACACAATTGGCCTGACCTGCATGAAACCAGAAATGTTTTTGCCTGCTGTGATATGTCACTTGTGTGTGGAGGTGACAGTTTTAGTTGATGTGTCACCTTGATAACTCACTTTTGTTACAAATTGACCTATTGTTGGTCATTGATTCCCAGTAGGCAGGGCTGCCAGCAGTCAGTGACAGACAGGGTCAAGGGTCATCCTTTAAATAAAGCTCTGCATCACTAAACATCTAAAGTCCTATAACAATCATCATAAAAGGAAATGGCAAATTCCGTTTACGCAGTATGATGCCATTCATGACAGCTTCTGAGATAATTCACCAGTTATGTTATGAAGCTCTAGATTTAACATGAAAAAATACAGTCCAAAATACTGAAAATATACAAGATGTGTAGCAAAATGAAAAATTAGAAGAGCAAGAAAACTAAAGGAAAGAAACAATACAAAAGGAATAAAGGTTAAAAGCTGTATTTCACACAGCAGATCTACAGTACCTCAAAATACTGTACATCAGTACAACAAGTAAGTCTTAGTTGACTCAATTATCCCGACCTTTCTAGTACAAGATCAGCAACTATTGTACATTTATTAATACATACATATTTGCTGTAACAAGTCCACAGGGTGCTAATTCAGAATCAATAAACTGTTTCAGTTCTGAGGAGAAAAGTGCAATTTAGCCCAGACAATTCTCATGGTCCTATAGGAATGAAGGTTTTATTGGTTTTATTTTTCTGTTTACTTATTGCATATCAGTAGTTTGTCTCATGTATAATTCCTGGTTTGATGTCATATCACTTTGCAGATTAGGTATCAAAGAAAGGAAATGAAACACATGTATTATAAATTGCAATTAAGGACTATTGTATCACTTTGGCCTAAAGGACCACAAAAGAAATAAAATGGAAGAGTTGTTCCTAGTTAGAAAAAAACATGTATCATCAACAGCAAGTAGGAAAACAAGTATAACTGAAAACAGTCCCACAGGTAATTTGCAAATCTGCTGAAATCCTGGACAAGCTTTGATTTAACTGAAGCTTGAAATGGCTTTTATTTACTGTTTATTGTGGAATAAATGACATCTCATAAATAGGCTTTATCCATTACCACGGAATAGAGATCACTGTGTTAGGGACATTTTATCCTCTCAATATAAAACAAGATACGCTGCTGTGTGTTATTACAAATTGAAAAATCAATGCAGAGACACAGACACATCTGAAATTTCATTTTCAGCAAACCGCGTCCTCAAAAATGTATTCCCTAATAAAAATGTCTCTATAACCAGAGGGATTTACAAAACACTGAGCAATGCAGGACAAAAACAAACAGTGAATAAAGTGGCTCCATTCTGAGTCTCTGACTGTCTGATGCCCATTAGTCACACAGTGCATACTTGGTGAATATTAGACAGAGCTCCCAAATAGAAGAAAGGCAAAGTTATCCAATTAAAATGCCCTTTGCCTGGTGTGTACTCATTTCAGGTTATATGCATCGTCAAAATGGTAAGGGTAAGACAGTTTCTAGTTAGAACAAGTTCCTTATTGACAAATATAAAACTACACATACGTCACTATTATAACAGATAACATGAATAAATAAGTTCCCATTTATAAATATTTTAATCTGTGTTTATCATGATTGTTACACAAAGGACAACCACTGTGTTAATTCTCCTCACATTTAACTTCCATTGGTGGTCCATGTTCATGAACTGAAATTTTCTACTGTATATGCTGTATATCTCATGGATTGATTGTATAACTTACATGGTAATTTCTAACATATTAACTTAAGGTCAAAAGGGGTTGCAAGTCCATCAGGTCAATTTATGATATGCAACATATACTAATTTATAGGGGTTCCATATTTCCTATACTTATTATGCAGGGTATTCTGAGATGTTGTGTTGGTAAGCAGATATTTGTCCAGGTGTACTTTGAAGGCCTGTACAATATTCATGTCCACAGTCTCCACTAGTAGACTATTATTGTTTTATGAAGAAAAACAAAAAAGCTGGCACCAGTAACAGTCTATACATCAATGCAATTTATTGTTACAAAACACACATGAAGAGTGTGCAAAACTTCTACTGAAAGTGCAAAAAAACATTGAAAAAATGTATTGAGTCTTTTTCCAACTAAGTGTTTTATTTGCCTTTTTTCCCCTTACCCATTTTCCCTTTTCTTCTCCTCCTTTCCACTTCTTTTCCCCTCTCTTCCCCCTCATAATCCTGGCTGTCTCTGTGGTTTAGAGAGATATAAGATTTTGCGTCAGTATTATTATTAAGTTATTAAGTTGACATTAATTTTATTCAGTCTTTTTTTTCCTCAGGCTCTTCCAATCTTCTCAGGAGATGCAGCATGCCCATTTCCATTAGCTAATGGTGTTTACTAGTAGTATTATTACACAGTGATCTATTGTTATATATAATAATTTATGCATCACTCTGTTTGCTGTAATGAACTTGTTTTTAATTATTTTTGTATGAACTTGCTGGTTGTTACTTTGATTTGTATTGATATATGGCACTGTCACTTGAAATTGTGCACATAAAAGCCGAAATGGTAGCTTCACCTAACAATCCTTGAGAAAGCTTCCAGTGAAACCAGTCAGGCTGCTCTGTTTAGTGTCTGCATCCCTCATCCGCTATTACTGCTGCTGCTTTATAAGCTCACACTTGTTTTTGCACATAGATGTTTTGCACAGTCTTTTAGAGTGTGTTTTTCCACAATAAATTTAATTGAAGTATAGACCAATACTGGCACCAGCTTTTTGGTTTTTCTTGATTGTTTACCCACCCAGCCAGGCATGGTTGGGTTGTGGATTGGCAGTTTTTTTTTTTCAGTTTGCGTTTGTTTTTGGTCACACTCACAACAGTGGTCTTTTTCTTCTGTTAATTTTGACATGTGCAATACATACTTTTTTAAGCAGCAACTAGCCCCCTTAGTAATGTCCTCTATCTTTCAGGAGGACATAGAGACTGAGAACGAGGGTTTTTCATTTATGAGGATATTATGCAGTGACCCAGACACTAGGATTTTCACAGACCACACTCCTGAACCAGGAAGTACTCCAGCTGCTGAACTTGTGAATGAGCAGGAAGAAACAGCATCTACTGTACAATTTGCATGTGCAAACCTAGAAAGGACTGCATGAAAAGTTCATAGATACTACTGGAATAAGACCCCTTTGGAGCCTTGTTTAAAAGTGGAGTGTGTGCATGAAGTTTTAGAATTGCTAAACTGCCTGGATATGGTCAGGATAGACCCCCATTCTTCTCATATTGGACCTGTGAGTTGCAGTCAGTGTCAACTCAGCTGATACATTGTATCATTCAAGATTATGAGGCACAGCAACCACAACTGGAATCAGAAATAAAACAGATAGAGAAGAAGAGTTGTCAGTTCCAAGATCGTCATGACTTAAAAATATTTGAGAAAAAAAATTAAACAGACCATAGAAAGACAGAAACAAAAACTTTAAGCAAGAAACTTGAAAAAGATCAAACACAACCAAACTGACTATCAGAATTATTAAGTATTTACCTAGTTTAAGGTTAACAATAATAACAAAAATAACAGAAGCAGCAGATGTAGAAGTCACCACAGATCCATTTCTAAAAATAACAGGTCACCATCTTCCTATACTTCAACTAGTATCTCAGATCAGGACCAAGATCAAGACAATCAAGTGGAGTTTTTTGGTTCCATGTCATAACAGCAATCACTAAACAGCGATTGCTGTTACAGTGATTGTACATCGCTGAACATCAAAAGGGTGATGTACACTCCCCAGCAAACCCAACAACGGCGATGGAAAATCAATGCCCCCCCATGGGGGCCTTCTCCCCCCATACACCCCTAAATTATGATTCTCAACTCCTTGGGGGGTGCATGTCGGGGAGAGGGAAACTTGGACAGAATGAAAAATATTAAGTGCCGCACACAGTAAAAAAAAAAATAGAAGCCCTATCCAGCCCTGAGCCCTAGACCTCCCTCACTGTAGCCCACCACCCTCACCACCACACTAGAACGGCGTCTCAGCAGCATACTGCCACACTACACTCTGCATACCTTCTCCTTCCTGAACCCTCCTATTCTGGTCCTTCACCCTCCTCAAATCTCGCTGATTTTGCCCATCCCTTAGTGCTATAACTGTGCCATGCTACCCTTTCAGGGTAGCTCACATCACAGGCCCTGAAACTGAGTCACTCAAAACTCAGTTGTTCAATTTCAGTCGCCATTATAATATGCTACCAGATTTTATTTAGAATAAAACTAGCAGGACATGGATCAAGCCCTCTGTAGGAGTCTGTAAATGGTAACTTTCAAACCAGGAACAAGAGAACAAGATGGGGGAGGAATGTTGTGGCAGGCACTTCAGGAACATAGCCAGGGAAACAACAGGGGAGCAAGAAGCGAAGACTCCAAAAAAATAAATATGATAATCATCTCCTCACAGACCCCAACCTACGCAAGAGTTAAAACCTCTAGATTTTTACCTGGATTTATAAAGACTCACATGTCCTTTGAATCTAAAGAGTTTATTTTATAAACTTGAGATGGGTTGCCTCAGGAAAGATACTGTTGGGACTGATATACTGGACACATGCATGACTGTGGAACTATCATTGAACCTACAAAAGATGGTCCCTTCAGATCTCATTCCACCAATTGACATCAACGGTTCAGATGCTATACATCATTTGAAAATGCTCCAATGTAGGATGGAAGTGCAACATCGTCCAGTTTTCAACCATGCTCTACATTTTGTCTGCCTTATAATTCATTAGTAGCAGTCTTTGAACATAAATGCAAGAATGACTTTAAAAACTTACTTGATAATCAGACACCATCCAACTTTTCCAACCACATGAACAGATGAAAGAGCAGGACTACAGAATGATCACACATTAACCATAAAGCCTGCTGACAAAAGAGGGTTGGTTGTGGTTATGTACAGAACATTATACAAGAAGTGCAAAAGAGGGACATTGACTTCTTTCTAAAAAATTCTGTTAATTGTGGGATAATTTCTGCTTACGTAAAGAAGTATTTAACTCTAGATAACCGCATTAGGGCCACTCCATACCTTCCCATTAAGATACACAAATGTCTTTAAAATCCTCCTGGCCATCTCATCGTGGCAGAGATAGGGTCACTCACTGAGTCCCTTTCAAAGATTGTAGGTGGAAACATTATAGAAATTGTCTAGTCTCGCCCCTCTTACATAAGGGACAAGGGCCACATTCTAGATATCTTGGGGGATATGCACATAGAGGCTGAGTGGAGGTTGGTTTCAGTGGATGTTGAGTCACTTTATACTAATATTCCCCAAAAAAGGGGGATTTAAAAAAAAAGTTTTATTTATTTAAACATTTGGTAACTGGTAAAGGCACGCTGACTTCAGGTGCAACCCAGTGGGGAAGGAGCAGTGGAAATACAGACAATAAATGCGGAGAATTAGTCAACAGAACATTAACAGCTAATTACAATCAATATAATACAGCAGTGAGAGCAAAAACATGACATGTGATGAATCTCTGGAGGTGAACCATACAATAGTAAGTGCTCTACATAATGAATCTTTAATAAATGCTGGGAAGAAATTGTAGGAAGGTAAAGTCAGTAGAAGTTGTGGGTTTAGCTCGGTTGTGGCAGCGACATAGAGGTGGAAGAAGGAGACGTAGCTGTTGCTTGCAGTTAGAGTGAGAGAGTGAATTTCTGATAGCAGGGGTAAGTTTGTTCCACAAGTAAGGAAGCCGGTAGGAGAAAGCAGCTTTGCCCGCTGTGGAAGAGGGTCATGGCAGGGTGAATGATCTTTCATTTCTGTGCCTGAGTTCATAGGGGGATAGGGACTCTGAGGATAGACAGTCCTCAAGATAGGAGGGGAGCAAGTTAAACCAGTACTTAGATATAAGGTTGAGGGCATGTAAATAGCGCCTGTGAGATAAGGGGATTAGTCCAAGGAGGGAGTAAAGATTGCAGTGGTGGGTGCATGGCAGGAGCTTGTAGTGAAGTGACAAAATTTATTTACTTATTTATTTGCTTTTTTTAACCGGGTAAGCACACTAGACAGCCAAGTCCCTATTTTCAGGTGCGACCCGGGAGATTACAAGGTACATTACAAGGTACATACATGAACATCAGGCAAATACAAGTGGAGGATTACATTACATAGAATTAGCACAACAGGGACTTTACAAGCATCAGATTTCATCAGGCAAATAGTAGCGAAGAGTTAATATAAAGTGACCAGAACACAGGGACATTGTAAGAGAACAATACCAAAAACAGGTATTACAATACAGTATTAAACATTGCAGTCAGTAGGAAGAAGTGCAGTGTGAATTCATCACTCCAGGCAGCAAGTTGTAAGGCTAGCAGTTAGAATAAGGAGGAGTCACAGTTAGGATAGAGGGCCAGCGAGAGAAAGGAGTGCACAGTTATAGTGCTCACCCTGTTTTGCCGGTGGGCCTAAATGGTCCATTTTTATATGTGCTGTGAGAACAGGAGGAGTATGAGCACAGTTGTGCTCTGCCCAAGTCATAATGTTTAGGTAGCATCTCAGTTAATTGGGGCATCTCAGGCTGAGAGGGTTTGTCTAGTGCAGAGACAGGTGACAGCCATTATGAGAAAACCCCAGAAGGAGGCTTTAAAGCTCTGGTGCGAGGGAGAGGAGCGAATGCTAGTTGGAAGAGAGTTCCAAACCCTGGACGCATACACAGCGAAGGCTCAGTCACCCATTTGTGTGCTGGTTTTAGGTACCAGGAGGGCATGGGAGCTGCTGGATCGCAGGTTGTAGGAGGGTGCAGCAAGAACAAGGGTCTCAGCAAGGTTTTGAGAGGTGGCAGTTCTGACAATATTGTCAATGAAGTTTTCCACGACATAAGAGCGGTGAGTTTCTGGTGGAAGCCACTCAAGCCAGGTGTAAAGCTCACAGCGGTGAGTGAGGTGGGGTGCTGAGAGCGCAAAACAGCATATGTTGTTGTACGCTGAGTCCCACTTTACTAGACTAGTTTTTGCAACGTAGGCAAAGGTGATTAGTCCATAGTAAAGTGTGGGTAGGAGGACTCCCCTGGCTAGAGCAAGACGGGCAGCTGGAGTTAGACAGCTTTTTGCTCTGTAAGCCTGACCCAGCTTGCAGTTTGAGGTCTTGCATGTATTTCGTATGTGCAGGTCCATATCCAGCTGCAGGTCAAGGGTTACCCCCAGGTACTTGACCGAGCCTGCGACAGTCAGCGGTGACCCATCAGCCCCAGAGATCTGTAGTGAATCTGGGGTGGCTTTTAACCTGGCTGCTGAGCCAAATAACATGGCCTGTGTCTTCTGTAGGTTAATAACAAGTTTATGGTCCTGCAACCAAGTTTGGATGTGGTTGAAGTCCGAGTTTAGTTTTGTGTTAATGGTGGTGATGTCTTGGGATTTGGCCATGATGACTAGGTCGTTTGCATACAGCACTGAGGACCCTAGAGCCAGAGCCAAGGGTAGCTCATTTATGAAGAGAGAACAGGAGAGGCCCCAGCACAGAGCCCTGGGGGACTCCGCAGTTAACCTGGGCAGGCTCAGACAGGACCTTGTTGAATTTGGTGTACTGATGCCTGCCTGTGAGGTAATTGCTAATCCATGCAAGAGCTGGGGAGGAGAAGCCAAGTGACAGGAGAGAGGAGCACAGTAATGTGTGGTCAACCCGATCAAAGGCTTTTGAGAGATCAACAAAGATGGCCCCGGTCAGTTCACCTCAGTCAGCAGCAGACCTGAACTCCGAGGTAACAACTGCTAGGGCCGTGGAGGTGCTATTCCCCTTTCTAAACCCATGTTGTGCAGGGCAGAGAAGGTTGTGGGTTTGTAGGTAGTGGGTGACCTGAGAGGCGACTACCTTTTCCAGGAGCTTGCTGATCGCTGATAGGATTGCAGTGGGACGGTAGTTCTTGAGGTCTTTTGTGTCCACTTGCTTGGGTACAGGTATCACCTTGGCCATCTTCCAGATGTCCAGGACTATGCCTGAGGTGAGTGATGCGTTGAAGACATGGGCTATGGGCCGGGCTAGTACTGATGCCCCTAGCCTCAGCAGCTTGGACTCCAGGCAGTCATGCCCAGCTCCAGTGTATGGGGATAGACCAGCAAGGAGCTTCTGGGCCTCCATGTCTGTTACTGCCTTGAGGCAAAAGGGCAGTAGGGGGGTTGTCCCTCTGAGTGAGGAGGTCCGGCCAGCAGGGTAATGCGGCAGTTTGGGTAAAGCAGGCAAGTCTGTGAACTGAACGTTGAAGGCATTGGCAATCAGTGAGGGGGTTGTTGCAGTTAACCCGTCAATGAGCATGTCAGTGACTTGCACTCGTGGCCCCACCCACCACTTTCTTAATGCTCTGCCAGAAAGTCCTCGGATTTTTGGCTGTGGAGAGCAGGATGGACTGACAGTATTCACTTTTTGCTGAGCAAATGGCTCTCTTGCATGAGTTCCTCAGCTGCCTGTAATTCTGGAGATCCATGCTGGACAGTTAGAGAGGTATCCAGCCTGGCAAGGGTGGTTACAGGGGCAGAGCTGTAAACCACATCCACATAATCTAGTATGGGGAGGATAATTTTAGAGACAATTTCACATCTGGCAAGCAACAGGAGAGAGTCCCTGTTCCGATATAGCATGCAGAGTTTGGGGCACAGCTTGGAGGTGATAGATTCAATGTGAGATGAAAAAGACAAGTGGGGGTCCAGCCAAACACCCAGGTACTTGTATCTGGTGACTTGGTCAAGTGGGGAGCTATCAAGAAAGGTGACTGGAGGGTAGTACAGCTAAGTTTCTGGGTAGAGACAAAAACCATGGAAACAGTTTTGGTGGTGTTTAATTTCAGTTGGTTTTGGCTGAACCAGTGCTGAATGTTGTTGAAGTCGCTTTGTAGGGTAGCTTGGACTTCAAGCAGGTTGGGACCGGAGGTAAAGAGGATGGTGTCGTCAGTATACATGTGTATTGATGAACTGATGCAGGAGGAGGGAAGGTCATTAATGAAGAGGGAGAAGAGGATGGGACTGAGAACAGAGCCTTGAGGGACACCTGCCAGGATGGGGGGATGTGGTATCAGTGATTCTAATAGATTGAAATCTGATGGATATATAAAAATGAAACCACCTTACAGTGATGGGGCAAGTCCAGCTGCCTCAAACTTCTGCAGGAGGAGAAGGTGGGATACAGAGTCAAATGCTTTTGCTAAATCAACAAACACAGCTGCTGTAAGGAAGCCTTGATTGGAGGCAGTTTGGATATGGTTGGTGACATGCAGGAGGGAGGAAATTGTGGAATGGGATTCATCCCAGAATTCTAAAAGAACTAAGGGTAGAACTAGTGACACCACTGACTACCCTCTTTAACAAATCATGGGAGTATGGGGTGGTACCCGAGGGCTGGAGGAGGGCAGATGTGATTCCCCTTCACAAAAGTGGGAGCAAGGCAGAAGCAGGAAACTACAGACCTGTTAGTTTAACCTCAGTGGTAGGAAAATGATGGAATCACTTCTGAAGGAAAGAATTGTTGAGTATCTAGAGGCCAGAGGACTGGGACCCAAGGCAGCATGGATTCACAGTGGTAAGGTCATGCCAGACAAATCTGATAGATTTCTTTGACTGGGTGACCAAAGTAGTTGATCAGGGAGGGGCTGTGGACATGGCCTACCTAGACTTTAGCAAGGCATTTGACACAGTCCCACACAAAGATTAATATACAAGTTAGCCAGCCTGGGAGTGGGTCCCAAGATGACAGCCTGGGTAAAGAATGGCTGGAGAATAGGACACAGAGAGTAATAGTAAAGGAGTCCACTCTGAAAAAGTGGGGTTAGTAGTAGAGTTGCCGCAGGAGTTCCAGTATTAGGACCGGTCCTCTTCAATGTCTTTATAAGCGACATTGCAGAGGGACTGGAAGGAAAAGTATGTCTCTTTGCAGATGACACAAAGATCTGCAACAGAGTTGATGCACAAGGTGGAGTGGAAAGGATGAGAAGGGACTTGGCAAGGTTAGAGGAATGGTCAAATGTATGGCAGCTTAGATTCAATGCTAAGAAGTGCAAGGTAATGCACCTGGGAAACAAAAACCCAGGGGAAGAGTACACAATGGGGGGTGAGATACTAACAACAACAAAAATGGAAAGGGACCTGGGGTAGTCATATCAGATGACCTAAAGGTGGGAAAGCAATGTGAGAGGGCAGCAAGGAGGGCTGGGGGATACTGGGATGCATAGGAAGAGGCATCACCAGTAGAAAACAGGAAGTTATTATTCCTCTGTACAGACAGCTAGTGAGACCCCATCTGGAGTACTGCGTGCAGTTCTGGAGACCCAATCTCAGCAAGACATAGACAGGATGGAAGCTGTCCAGAGGAGGGCACTAAAAATGGTGCAGGGTCTGCACCAGAAGACATATGAAGAGAAACTTAAGGAGCTTAATATGTATAGCCTCGAGGAAAGGAGGAGAGGGAGACATGATAGAAACTTTCAAGTACCTCAAGGGAATCAACAAAGTCCAAGAGGGTAGCATCTTTCAAAAAAAGAGGTGTGCAAGAACAAGGGGGCACAATTTGAAGATAGAAGGGGGGCGGCTCAGAGGTAATTTAAGGAAGTATTTTTTCACAGAAGGTTGTGGATGTATGGAACGGCCTTCCAGAGGAGGTTGTGGAGTCAAAAACAGTGGTGGAATTCAAGCATGCATGGGACAGTCATAAGGCAATTCTAGGGGGTGGGGGTAGGAAGAAGTAGGCTGCTGGTTAACTAGGACCTGCAGCTTATCCATCAGGTAGGGAAATGGGCAGACTGGGTGGGCCAAGTGGTCCTTATCTGCCCTCAAATTCTATGTTTCTATGTTTCTATGGTGTTTCCTGAAGCCAGACTGATTGGGTGACAGGATGTTGTTTGTTGCAAGGTAGTCAGCTAGTCAGGTGTAGGCCAAGGATTCTTGTAGTTTGGCTAGGGCTGGGAGGAGCGAGATGGCCTATAATTGCCTGGCAAGGAGAGGTCACCACCTTTGTGAAGGGGAATTACACAGGCCAATTTCCAGCATTGTGGAACTGTTCCTGTGGAAAACAAGAGGTTAAGGAGATGTGTAAGGGGCTTGGCGATCACAGGAGCTGAATTCTGCAGGAACTTGGGGTGAATCCCATTCAGGCTAGTCTTTGCAGGGTTAAACGAGTGTAGGGCTTGCTGTACCTCTTGTACAGTAAGGGGGGGTGAATTTGAAGTCTTTGCTAAGGGGAGATGATGGTGGTGGGACTGGGGAAGGAGGGGGGGAGCCCAGTGGTACAGCACAGGAAGTAAAAAATTGGTTCAGGATTTCAGAGGCATGGGTTGGGTCAGTGACTGGTTGGCCATGAAATCTGAAGGTGGAGGTGCAGGGCTGTGCTGGTGCGTCAAGGAGTGTGTGTACAACTTCCCAGAATTGAGGGGGCTTAGCATGCAAGAGTTGCAACCTAAAGTAGTCTGACTTTACTTTTCTTATGGTCTTGGTGCAGGCATTATGTAGGGTGTTAAAAGCTTGCCTGCTCTGAGGGTTGGGGTTTAATTTAAAGTACTGCCAAGCCTTGTCTCTTTCCTTGCATTTGGTGAGGTTGGGTGTGGTGATCCGGGGTGGTGTCACTTCTTGACCCTGGACTTTTTCAGAGGGGCACTGATGTCCCAGATATTTGTTTAGTTGTGTAGGAATCTAGAGTGGGCCATGTCAACATCAGAGGCTGAGTAGACAGGTTACCAGTTGGCTTTGTATAGACTGGTAAGGAGGGTGTTGGTGTCCAACTTGTTTAGAGAACAAGTGTTGATGTACTTGGGGGCAGTTTTGGGCAATTGTGTTTTCCTGATACAATAAGTAATACAGTGGTCAGTTAGTGCATTAGAGAGGACACCGGAGGAGGTTATTCTGTGAGGGTGGGAAGTAAGGATCCAGTCTAATAAAGAATGGTTTTGGGAGTGGGGGTTGTAGCGGATGGGTGGTCAACTGGGTAAGATAAAGGGACTCGATTTTGGAGGTGTGAGGTTTTGAGGAGGGGGCTAGCCAGTCAAACTGAAACCTCCTACAAGGACCAGTTCCCCTCTGGATGCTAGGTCAGCAGGGTGGTAAGGGTGGTGATGAGGGAGTCATGGGATAGGCGGGGAAAGGCATAGAGCACACCTAGGAAGAGTGAGAGTGAGGCCGAAAGGGAGAGTTGAACCATAAGGAGTTCATGGGAGCTGAGGTGAACTTCTTTGTGAGTTACTGAGCTCATGAGCAGCTGTTTTGTGTAGATAGCTACACCACCAGCTCTTTTACCATGGTTCTGCATGTATAGAGTGTAGTTTGGGAGAGTGAGGGAGGAATCAGAGGTTTTAGCAGAGATACAGGTTTCTGTTAGGCATAGTATATCTGGAGCTTGCTCAGCTATCCAGCAAGTTAGTAGGTCAGTCATGGGTAGGAGACTTCTGATGTTGATATGGGTTATTGATAGGCCTTTGTGTGAGCCGAGAGGAGTGGGTACAACTATGGGGCCAGGGTTTGCATTCAACGACCCCGGAGAAGAGGAGGAGGGTAAGGAGAAGGAATGAATAGGTTGCAGGGAGCCTATATCTCCAAGTGTGAAATGGTATGTTGGAAGCAGGTCTGGCGGCCCTGATTAGGGAAGCAAATGTTAACATCTGTGGTGGCAAGATGCTGGGAGAGATGTGGGAGGAGGGAAGAGGGGGACAGACAGGCATATGACATGGAGAGGGGGAGGAGGCGGTGGCAAGTCTAGTGGGGAAGGTGCAGGGGATTACAAGGTAGGCAGTTGTAGAGATGGTGAGGCTACAGTGAGTGCAGGAAGGGAAGGAGAGAGTGGGGAGGAAAATGAGGAGGAGAAGAGGGCAGAGGGTATGGACATACATAGTCAGGTCTTGGAAGTGAGGTTACGGGTTGGGAGAGAAGGGTCACTGGGGCTATAGACCAGAGATTTCAATTAGGCTTGCAGAGAATTGTGGTAGGGAGATCAAGATCACTTTTGTAACCGCCTTTGCTATTTTTCCTTTAAAAAAAAAACAACAACAGGGGAGCTCTGGGAAGGGGGCGAGAGCTGTGGACAGATTCTCAAGTTTAGGGCATGTGGAGGCTGGCGTCAGCCTCCACACTTCTGTCCTGCAAATGGGCAGAAGGTAAAATAGATGCAGAAGTATAAGGATAGTAGAGCTGCAGGAATATCACATTGGTAGGGCAGCCGCCTATAGTGTAGAAGGTTGGGGGTTCAAAGCTGCATTGAGTCAGGTGGAAAACAAGTAATGAAAGAAGGAAATCAGGAGGATAACACTAGGGGCAGAGAAGCAAAGTGGAGTAGTTGGAGAGATAGAATAGCTAGAGAATTGGGTAGCAATAAGTACTCACTAGTGACTCCTAGTGGCCAAAGAGTATAACTTACTAAGGTGAATATGGGCACTTAGAAAACTCAAGCTAGGTCACATGAAGTGTCATGTGACCAGAAGCTCCAATAAATGTAGGGACGGCCCTGGGTGGGTGCGTGGGGCAGTTAACACACAGCGTTGACGGGCAAACACAGTCACACTGTAAGCTCCCCCAAGGAGGAGTGTGCTGTTCAGGCAAATTCCTTCTGCTCAGGGTTCTGCTGTGCTGCTGCTGCTGCTTCTGCTGCCTGCTCTAGTGAGGGGCCTGGGAGTAAAGGATTATTAGCACTCCATCACTGGTTGGACAGTAGGAACGAGTATGGGGACACCTAAAGATTTCTTGGGTGACTGTGCCTAATTTGTGCTAAACTCAAACTGTTTCATTTTTCAGGAGGATTATTGACTGCACATTAAAGGCACCACTATGGGTGCTACATCTGAACTCAACTATGCAAACCTTTTTTACGGTAAGTGGGAGATAGAACATGTCTATGACAGTGAGGTCAGTCCTTTCCACCATAGAACTGACTTATGGAACTGTTACATAAACAACATAAAGTTGGTGTGGAAGGGGGACAGGGCATAGCTAAACCAGTTTAGGACTTTTCTACAAGGAAGCAATGCAAATTTGCAATTTTCAGTGCAGGCAGCCTTTAGGAGTATTCATTTTCTAGATCTCTGCATAATCAAGCAGGAAGATAGTACCCTGAGAACTGACCTGTTCCAAAAGAAACAGACAGAAACACTCTGCTCCACTTTGACACTTGTCATCCCAGACACGTGACTGAAAATATTTCCAAATTCCAATTTTTGAGGTTACAATATAACTGCAGTAATATAAATAACTTTGAAAAAAGGAGCAGGGAATTAAAGGCCAGATATCTTTCTAGGGGCTATAGAGAGGAGATTGTTGATAAGGCTAAAGTATATGTCTCTGATAAAGAGATGGGGGATCTCTTGGGGCTTCATGAACATTCTATACAGGTGGATCAGCACGATTTTAGTTTTATCACTATGGCCCTAATATTCAAAGGGATTGTACCTGGTGCAACTGAGGTGTGCCAGCGCAACCCCAGCAATGAGCCCGGTGCGATATTAGAAAGAGGGACTTGTACAGCGCAAGTACTGATGCATCAGGGTGCAAAGATAATGTAAGCAATGAATCTCCAGTGGGCATGCCCATGCTTATGCAGCACATCCCGATATTCAGCCCGGGATGTGCGGTGCATATGCTGGCACAACTCTGGGATGTGCCGCATACCAATGCCAACAGTTGAGCCTGAAATAAACGGCTCAGATGGTGGCCACCCATAGGTGAACTGCTGTACTACAGGGCATAACACAGCAGCCACCAGCCATGGGTGGCCACCCGGACACTCAGAACACCGTCCACAAGCACCTATAAGGCCTCTGGTGGTCTAGAGGTACCCCCACCCTCCCTGTAGCTGCGATCGCCAACAGTGACAGGTGAAAATGCCCTGGAAGCCCAGTGGTATCCCCCTCCCTGCTGGTAACTGTGCTGCCCATACAATAATGTGTACAATTCCCTGGTGGTCTAGTGGTAACTCTCATCCCACCAATATCCCCAATCACCTGTATGCATAACGGACATATCTCCCTGGTGGTCCAGTGGCACCCCCCCCGACACACACAGGACCCCTGCCCACCCAGCACCCACCCCGTCATCGGCGGACAGCTGCAATCCCACCCGCATACTGCCTGGCTGCCCACGAATGACAGCTTACAGTAAGCTGTAAGCCCATTGGTCCACACTGTGGGCCAATGGTCTTGCAGTGCATACTGTAAATGTCAGTCACAAATATGTGAGTGAATGACTTCAGTCACATATTTGTGACGGACAAGAACAGTATGTACTGCAACCCATTCATTTCAGCATCAGAGACAGCTTGGATACAGAGACCATACCAGTGCTCAGAGGCCTGACTAAGGCTTCCACTGCACAGATTGGAAGGCATTTGGTTGACTTCAGCAGACACAGAAGGAGACTGCAACATGCAGGAAAACAAAGAGAGAGAGAACCTACACCAGCAGCTGAAGGGATCGGTCTGTAGTTGAAGCCAGCAACCCTGCAGCTGAGGCCCAGGTTTACCCCCAAAACTGAGAAAGGCTTTCCAGAGACAGACCTGAGTGTTCTGAGCTGTGAAAGAGCAAGCCAGCTCCAGAAGCCACCATGCCAGCCACCATGCCCTGCTGAGATCCTGCAGTGGGAGTGGCCTTGGTGCTTTGCAAAAGGTGAGCTTGGCATCCCAGCCTTCATCTGACCATTCTGAGAGAGTGGGCAGCTAAAGAAGTAATATCCCAGATGGCCTGCAAGATGACAGAGGGAGCCTAGCAGAGGAAAGCTCAGGGAGAAATTAGAGGCATGCCAGAAATTAAGGACAAAAACTGGTGAATTTACACATGACTGCAGAAACTAGGTGGAGGCTGATACCAGCAAGGGAAAGCCATGAGTAGCCCATCAGGGCTTTCTGATCCTGCAGCACAGCATATCCTCTAAACTATTCTACATGATATACCACAGTGCAGGTGGAAAATACATATAAAAGTGCAATATTATGTGCAACAATGCAAACAGAGTGACAAAAAAGTCAAAAATGCTTTATTTTTTATCACCCTAAATAAAAACACCAATTAAAAATTTATAGCAAAGTGTGTCACTAGCCATTTAACAATTCTAGTAGCCATGAACAACAGTTCATGATAGAGGGCCACTATGAGAATTACAGCCCAAAAAGTACCAGGCTGTAAACTCAGTACTCAGAGTGGAGAGATAGCTATAGAAAATTTTTTAGCCAAAACCAAGGTCCAGTGGCCAAGGGTCATATTTTTGTCATCTTTGCAGTTATAGTATATGGAATCTGGTCTGGCAAGTTCAGGGCAGTACTCCAAAATCTCAAATATGCAGTCATCTTTTCAAAATCAAATGTAAGAAATATTGTTACCTCCTAATTGTTGAAGACACAAAACATGTAGATCAATGAGCTTACGCAACTTAGTGAGGAGTTATGCATGTGCAACTTTGTTGATAGTCTGAAGGTATTTGAATGAATGTGTTGTTGATTGTAATAGGAATACTCTGGCAGTTCAGACTATCTCTTCCAAGGGAACTACCACCCTGTCAGTGTACTGTAAAGGCAAAGGAACCCTCTTGAGGAGGGTTCCATCCTCTAGAGGTGCCACTGGAACAAATTCCTTTAGGCTAAAGTTACCATAGGAAGGTGCCCCCAAAAAGTACTGAGCAGCAAGTAGTGGCACAGAGCTTACATGAGGATGGAGTGACAGCAACAAGCGATGACAGGAAGACATAGACTGAATCAAGCAATGATTGGCAGATATTGGAACTGATAGCAGAAGAGGCATGACTTCCGTAAGGAGCAAAGGAATGGCAAATGGGAGAAGGACCACCATCCAACCCCAACTCACAGTGGAGATCTATCTATTGTTAAAGAAAAGCTGTCCTAATCCCCGATTTCCCACCCCCCACAAGCTTTAATCCCTGATTAGGGATTTCACAAACAAAGCGCCCTTTTCAGACCAGTTTCGCTTACTTTTTTTTATTTTTAAAAAGTCAGGCATTCCGCAAAATGGTGTATGCTGCTTGTCTCCATTTCATGGCAAAGTGCAGCACCACACCGCTCAGCCCCAATACACATTTTTTCAAAACAAAAACAAAAATAAGTGAAACTGGTCCAAAAGGGGCACTTTATTTGCAAAACCCCTAATCAGGGGATAGGGCTTGCAGGGGAGGGGAATTGGGGATTAGGACAGCTTTCCTTTAAGACTACCTAATTTTATGACCTTCACCACAGAGGAAAGGGGAAAAAAACTATGAAGGAGACACCTCTGGGGATCCAAGGCCTTAGTCACCTTCCCTCCAGGCTTGGGATAAATTTGAGATGGCTTAACTCTGCAATTTAGAGACTCAATTCAGGGGAGAAAGTTTTAAGGGAAAGCTCTCACTCTATCCCACTAATGTGGAAGCTGTAGGGGTGCTGCAAGCTAATCTCTGCAGATAAAGGAGGTACCCTGTGCTGAGGTACACCACCACCCCCCAAGGCTGGAGGAGGAGAGTAACAACCCTTGAAAGACACTCTCTCAGCCTCTACAAAGTGAGGCCTAAGGAGGAAGCCATAACCTTGAGAGGGATAAGGCATATGAAGAGCCCCTGAGGGGCCGAAAATTAGAAATTTATGATCTTCATCCTTGAGGAGCAGAGGAAGGGAAGGGGGTGGAAACCAAGTAAACGTTAGGTGGCTGTATGGGAAATAGCTTTTGAAGGTGCAGCTGACACTCTCTGCACAGCTAAAGGAGAGCACCCTTGGACCTAGAGGCCTCACCCTTCAGCAGCTGAAGTCTTAAATGCTATACCAAGAGGTGCTGCTGAGTCAATCTGCAAGGCTAAAGCTTCCCCAAAGCATAGCACCTTCTCACTCCAAGGGCTGAAAGAGAAGGACCCCAACCTACAAAGGACCTACCTTCAAGGTTCAGACTTCATGGGGTAGACTGAGACTGTTGACTTAAGGATAGTGCCCTGGAGTCATACCATGGTTGTGGCTGGCATGCATCTCAGTGCAGCAGCAGAAGGAGGCCATGGCAAAGCCTGATGGCCATGAGCAGATGGAAGAAATGAAATGTGAGTAAGGCTGAACAGCTGCTTTTATCTGAATTCAGAAGTAGTGGGATACCATGGTGAAGCCAGACTGCCATGAGCACATGGAAAAAAACAACATGTGAGTAAGGCTGAATAGCTGCTTTTTATAGCTGAATGTAGGAGCAGTGGGAGGCCATGGCAAAGCCTGACAGCCATGGCTGATTGAGATATTGAATGAGACTGAATGTTACAAAACTGGACTGAATAAGGAATGCATGCCAACCAGTTCCATAAGGGAGATTAATCTTAGTTGTTGATGCATTGCAAGTCAGGAAGGCTGAGGCAGTATAAACAATCATTGAAACTGCTGGGGAATCAGGAGTATATGGGAACTGAAAACTAGGGAGCAGACGCTGTTGAATTGAACAACAAAACACAGCAGGAAGTGGCAGCCTCAGTAGGAGCCAGGTGTAAACAATTAGAATTGCAGTTGGAACTGAGATTAATGAAGGTATGGAAAAAACAGCAAACCAGGAGCCTGGAAACACAAGGTGAAGTACATGGGGGGGGGGGCAGGATGCTGGGAAAACTAGAAAGCCCAAAGAGATCCAAAACAAAAGGAAACTTTAAGGCACAGGAGAACAGGAGTGTGTCAGGAAAAGTTGACAAAAAGAAGCACAAACTGCAGCCAGGAAAGTAAAAACCAAAATACTGACCTAGAAAGCCAGAGAGGTACAAACCAAGCAGAAAATCCAAATCACAAAAGGAAGGTGGGAGACAAATACTGGGAGAAAATGGAAGGGGCGAGCCTCCAGCTGCAATAAAGAAACAGTGCTTCTGAGGGAGACTGGAGAAAGCAGACTTAAATAGCTCAGACAGGGGGCATGGCTGGCTGCTCCCACCCAATGAACTGCAGGCATAGCCTTTGATTAGGTGAAGTCCGATTTTCACAAATACTTGCATGTTTGAACTCTGTAGCCTTTACGGATTTTTGTAAATAACTGCTTTGTGGCAGTTTGAATGCACTGTTATGACATGCCTTAGATTGGGAAGTGTCATGCTTTTTTTTTGTAATCCTTCAATGTTTAGAGGTGGTTTGATCAGCTGTCTAGAGTAGTGGTTAAGGAGCTGGACTTCTGAACATAAGATTGTTGTTCAGGTCTAACAATGTATATTTATTGATTTATTTATTTCAGAAGTTTCACCAGGAAAGACATACTGAGCTGCTAACAGCTAATTTCCAGATGCATTTTGGGGAGTGGGCGATGTGGAGAATCATATACAGTAAGTACAATATATCAAGGAGCAAAATCAAATTTAAAGGCAAATCAGTATAACAGATACATGTAACAGAACAACTGGGATAATTTAGTTGACAAAACTACTCTTACATAGCAATGAACAGATAATGTAGAAGCAGATTGCCAGGGCAAAATGGGGGGGGGAGGGTCATGGACAGTTGAAGGAGGGTGAGAAATAGTCATGAAGTAGAGACTGTGAGGAGTAAGCAGAAGAGGCAGAGTGGATTAACAAGGGAAGGGAGGGCCATATTTAGGAAAGAGGTATGAAAAAGAAAATTGTCCAGTTGAAGATTTTCTAGAAGAAATATAAATGTGTAGAACTTTCATTAACAATGATGTCAGTAAACATATATCTTACTTACTTTGTGTTCCACTCATATGGATTCTAGCAATATATTTGCATGAACTACTATACAACAAGAGTTTGCTGTGTCCAGCATTTGTCCGAGTGTCTTACACATGTACTGAAGGTTCATCATTTAAAGTTGTGCTTAGTGGTAGTGGTACAATATGTTCTGTTATACCTGAGGATATCATGATACTGTTATCACTGTACCCTTTGTCATAACCAGTTATATCACTAGTAATCACTATGCATTAAAAAGGCATCAATTTATTATCTTTCAACATGAGGAACAACTGGCACTGCTGGTGAGGAGAGTGAAGTATTAGCCACATGATTTAAGGTATAAGATGAATGCATATGGATATTACTTATATATAGATACCAATTAAATTATGGGGACTGTGACAGGGTTGAACAAGACCCTGTCCTATTTGTTATGCAGAAAGAGTTAAATGCAAGGATTTGTTCTATTCTCTCCTTTTCTGTCTCTTGTCTATCTGGTTATGCAATCAAATGTACTCGTGAGACTTTGGAACTGAGCACTCTGATGGTCACGTGATTCTCCCCCTCCTGCTATCTCCCTGTCTTCATTTGCTGTTTCTTGCTGTTGCTATCTTTCCTTCCACCTTGCATGTCTGCAGTTATAAAATATATGTGAATCTTTATGTGAAATTGGGATCCCTTGGTTTGAAAATGTATACAGTTATACTGTCGAAATGATTAAAAAAAGCTATTTGGAACTTTGATGGTTAACCTTGAGATGCAGCACAAGCTGTAGATGTCAACTGAAGATTAGTTCTTGATACCATGTTCTATTTTTTCACCTGCAAAGAAATGGATAAAGTTCTTCTGATGCATTTTGTGAATAAAACCCTGTCCCATTTGTTATGCAAAAAGAATTAAACACAAGGATATGTTATATCCTCTCCTTTTTTGTCTCTTGTTTGTCTAGTTGCTGAACCAAATGTTCTCGTGAGACCTAGGAACTGATCACTCTGATGATCGTGTTGATTCTCTTCCTCATGCAATTTCCCTGCCTTCCCTTGTTGTTTCGTGATATTGCTATCTTTCCATCCCTCTTGTATATCTGTGGTTATAAAATATATGTGAATCTTTATGTGAAACTTGGATCCCTTGGTTTGAAAATGTATATAGTTATACTGTTGAAATGATTGTAAAAAGCTATTTGAAACTCAGAGGGTTAACCTTGAGATGCAGCACAAGCTCTTTTGCAGAGCTGTCAACAGGAGATTAGTTCTGGGACACCATATTCTATTTTGTTGCACCAGCAAGGAAATTGACAATGCCCTGATACATTTTAAAAGCCAACAGGATGCTGGGGTGTATTGTGAGGGGAATCTCCTCCAGAAATAGGGAAGTGATCCTACCCCTGTACAGGTCACTGGTCAGGCCACACCTGGAGTACTGCATGCAGTACTGGTGCCTGTTCCTGAAGAAGGATGTCAGATTACTGGAGGAGGTACAGCGCAGGGTGCCAAAGATGATCCAGAGATTGGAGGGCAACCCTATAAGGAAAGATTGAGTGAGTTAAATATGTATTCCTTGGAGGAGAGGAAGGATGGGGGATATGATTGAGACCTTTAAGTACTTGAAATGAATAAACAAGACTAATACAGAGGGGATTTTTCAGTTGAGGAGGGGGAGGGACATGAGAGGGCATGGTTTCAGATTGGAGGGGGGAAGATAAAGGAGAGAGATGAGGAAACATTTTTTCATGGAGAGGGTGGTAGCTAAGTGTAAGTGTAGAGGAGGTGGTAACCTGTAAGGCACTGGGCAGTTTTAAGAGGGGATGGGACAGGGTGAGGGCGATGACAGATGGGAGGGGAGGGCAGCTGCAATGTGAGGGGGCTAGCTGCACAATTGAGCAGACTCAATAGACCGTGAGGCCTGTTTCTGCTGGCAGATTCATATGTTCATATGCATTTTGTGAAAATAGGATATTCCTTAATGAGGTCAGGATGCAAAAGTCAAGTGCTATGCAATGACTTCTTATAGAATGAACTCTGGCCAGAGCCGATAGAGCTGCAGCTAAAGGATTTGGGTAAAAATATTGAAAATTAGTAAAGTTACAAGCCTGCATTTTCAAAATATAATGTAGGCTCATCAATTTGTTGTTTTGTAATATTTGTACAACACATTTTCAACATAGTCTTGTTATGACACTGCCTAATGAAGAAAGGCAGAAAAAATGTTCAGCTTCTGCCTAATAGGTGATTTTGCACAGAGAAAGACTTTCTGGGCAGAAGTTGAAAAATGACAGATGAGATGCTATAAAGGAATGGCTGTGTTATAAATTTGGGGTAAAAATATTGAAAATTACCAAAGTTATGAGTCTGCATTCTCAAAATTCAACATAGGCTCACAACTTTGTTGTTTTTTTCAATATTTTTACACCAAATTTTCAACATAGCCTTCTTATTATTACCTCTCCTCATGAACAAGAACAGAGAAAATTTTCAACTCCTGCCTGAAAGGTGATTTCACACAGGGGTCATGAAATCACCTTTAAGAATGTTAAAAACATTATGTCTGGGATTTGAAAAATGACAGCTGTCACATTCATGAGGTGCTGTAAAGATATGGTTATGTTGTAAATCTGGGGTCAAAATATTGAAAATTGCCAAAGTTACGAGCCTCCATTCACAAAATTCAACGTAGGCTCATAACGTTGTTTTTTAATATTTGTACATAAATTTTTTTACATAGCCTTCTTATGACCCCACCTCATGAACAAGGATGAAGAAAATTTTCAACTCTTCCTGAAAGGTGATTTCATGCAGGGACTGCAAAATCACCTTTCAGGACAGATTTGCCTAATAACAGTGCAATTGTTTATGAGGTGGGGTTCCAAAAAAAGCATGTTGAAAATGTAGGCCAAAAATATGAAAAAATGGCCAAGTTATGCCATGAAGTTCAAAAATAGCTTTAACATACATTGAATCACATACCTGTGTCTTCAGTTCATGGTCCAGCTTTGAAGAGTTAAGATGTGTCTGTGGTCCAGATAGGATTATGGCATTGGACCCCCAATGGGTAAGTAAGGGCTTTGGGGGGGTGCAGGGTGTTGGGTGCTGAGTGGGAGGATCAGGTAGGGGGAGCGTAATGGCTGCAAAAGACATTGACAGACTATTTTTTTTTTACAGGTTAAAAAAAAAATGAGGATTACTACACTAGGGAATTGGGTACCTCTGAGTGCCACTGTTATATTTCTTGGGGGGGGGGAGTGGGATGGTGGGTGCTGATAGGGAGGGTCGGTTGGGGAAGGAAAGTATAAATGTGTATATTAAAAAAAGCACAAATAACAGTGCATTTGCAGTGGTGGATGGGGGAAGGGGTTCATCACCAATGAGAAACTTTGTGACCAGGACACTGGGGGCTGGGCACCCCCAGTGTCACTATTATGTTTCTGGGGGGGTGGTGAGTGCTGAGAGGGAGGGTTGGGTAAGGGAGATACATTTAATTTTGTGGGAAGGGGGAGTCTGTAAGAGGCTTTGTGATTGGGTCACTCTGGGACTGGTTATCCCCAGTGTCACTATTATGTTTTCTTGGGGGGGTAGTGGGTGCTGATAGAGAGGGTCAGGTAGGGGGATACATATAATAAAAAAAAAAGAAATCGGCGATCATGGTGGAACACATCACAGTCTGCTGTGACCAAGATGGCCACCTCACCGAAACGCACATGAGCAGTATGGTTTGGTGGTCATCTTGGATGCGGCAGAGTGTGTCATGTTCCGTCGTGACCACCGACAGACTAAAAATAGTGCAGTACAGCTAACAATGGAGACAGCGAGTGGAGTGCATCATAGATGCGGAGGTGACTATGTGGCAACTCCAACATGTTGCTTGGATAGAAGGAATGCAGGAGTCCTTTTTCTCATTGCAAGAGGTCTGCAGGGCTATGCCCACTGCATCCCTGAAAAGCAGCAATCTTTTGTTACAGGGAGAGACTGAAACTTACAGATACCCTCACAGGAAGGATCTTTTTTTCTCTGTTTGTATTGGCTTTGTGAATAGTTATACTGAGCAATTTTTTCTTTTATTTTACTGTTATTGATAATTAAATGTTACTTGTGAATTTTATAACTGCTACTGGTTTTTCTATACTTACTGACTTGTGCCTCGATGACAGACTAAGACCAAAATTCAGAAAGAGCAAAAATGATTTTTTAATTTTATTTTTTAAAACCATCGTGAAATTATCCATGTCAGTATTAAAAAAGTATATCAATATACTTTATTGTTATAGAAAAAGTGTATCAATAACATTTATTTAAGAAAAAAACAATTGAGTTATGATGAAAATATGTATATTGATATAGCTAAAAAACTACCTGTTTTTTTATATCGATAACATAATTTCTACTGTTACATAATAATGACTCAATTTCTTAATGGCTGGACTCCAAGCTTTCATTAAAAAAACACAATTTCTACTCCAACAGTTCCAGAGTTAGACCTTTCAAAAGATATTTTCTTTAATATGTGATAACTTTGTAACCGTTTGGGCTAAAGACATCATTTTTTTTAAATGAAAGCTTGGAGTCAGCTAAGTAGACGTCTGCAATCACAAACACTACATATCACTACAATCACCATATATCAATATAAAAAAATAAGGGTCCCATAACGCAGATATTTGCGCTCAGCCATGCACTAGCCTGGGTGCCCGAAGATGCTAATTGTAGTGGAATAGCACACTGGTGCTATTTGACTGAATATAGGGCCATGGTGGCCCAGCACTAAGCCACTTATCCCAGTGCTAAGTCACTTAGCACAGCCCCAACATGACCCTAGAAATATTGTGCCACAATGGTTAGCACCTGAGTACAATTTCCGATATTCAAACAGACCCATTAAAATGAGCCCATTGGGCATGGAAGGCACTAAGGGCCATTTACATGCCCATTATGGGCTCATTTGCATGGGGGATGAGGATGGTTTGTGCAGCACACCACCTCAGTTGCCTGGTCCCTGAGGAGCTATCCCTGGTGATAGTGGTCCCTCCCCTCACCAACACCCATGCCCGATAATAAATAGCAATGTCCCCGGTGTCCAGTGGTCCCCCCACCTATGCCATGCCCAGTTTCATATTTCAATTTCCCTGATGTTCAGTAGTCCCTCCCACCACCCAGTTCCATTCCCCATCTTGTATATCTATTTCTCTGGTGTCCAGCAGTCCCTCCCCCCACCTGATGCCAAGCTCCATATTACATATCTATTTCTCTGGTGTCAAGTGGTCCCTCCACCCACCCAGTGCCATGCCCCATATTATATATCTATTACCCTGGTGTCCAGTGGTCCCTCCTCCACCTGATCCCCATCCTTGTATGGAGTAAAGGCCCCTGGCTTGTTAATCCGCCCACCTCCCCACACACACACACTGATCACAGGCCTTCCCACCATGCGGCATGCCATTTGCAAGGAAGTTCACTGCCACAACAAAGTCCCTGCCCTGTTTCTGAACAGTGATCTTGGCCCCACCCACAGCCCATCCCTTGGTGGTAGTTAGAGGCCCCGCTCCCTCCCACAACACTGACAACCCACCCCCTAGTCCCCCATACCTGCCAACTGGTACTAGGGTAAGTGGATGGCAAGTGACACAGACCTCCACATACCACCTCAGCCAGCTGCTATCTGACAGGAGCAGGGTGTGCATAACTTATTTATAGGGCTGCCCTATAAATAAGCTGTGCACTCCCTGCTCCTGTCAGATGGTGAGCAGCTGAGGTAGCATAATGAAGACCTATAAAAAAAAAAGATGGGGTAAAATAAACAAAAACAAGGATCATGCCATGTATCAGTCCTTCAAACTTCCCTCATGGATGGTTTGAATTTAAGCAATGTGCCTATGAGAGATTAACCTGCACCATACATAACAGGAAAATACAAAACCAGTAAAAACAAACCATCAACAACAACAATACTAACTACTGCGTCTGCTAAGGAAGAACTGCCAAAATTACATGGGAGGTACAGATAACCCTCTCAATTAACTACTGGCGTTATGGGGGGGCTATGTGCAGCTTCAGAGGGGGATGTCTTCAATTCAGGGTTAGAGATGCAGTGAAGTCTTACTATGCCTGAGTATATAATGCAAAGTGATCAACTTTGCATCCACATAGCATTATGCAAAGTTTCCATTCAAAGATCAAAATTCTCCTTTAATGAACTTCACTTTCCAAACTTTGGGTTAACTTCAGGTTACACTGTGAGAAGGTGAAATTTGTGAGAAACAGGCCACAGATCACATGTCTAACATTATGCAGGTCACATGATGCAGGCAGGAAGGTAATCAGGCAGGAAGTCAATGAACTAGTTTCACTTTGACTTTTGCTTTGCTAGAGCAGAAGCTGTGTAATTTAGTGTGCTAGTCAAAACTAGTAAAAGAAAGTTTTCTGCTTTTCATCCTTTTTTCCCCCCAAAGTCTTAAGTTTATTTTAAACCAGTTTAATCTCTAGTACCCTGGTGCCAGAGGCTATCTTGTGCTGCTGGTGCTTCAGGAGGAGGATGAAGAGGTCCCAGCACTTTGGCTTGTACACTGGTGCCAGAGGCTGTCTTGTGCCACTAGTGCTTCAGGAGGAGGATGCAGCGGTCATGGCATTTGGCTTGTACACTGGTGCCAGAGGCTGGTTTGTGGTGCTGGTGCTTCAGGAGGAGGATGCCGAGGAAAAGAGTTCATTGTAGGCATGCAGTTTCCCATAGGATAACATTGGAAGTATAAGAAGTCATAACTTCGTCAATATTTGTACTTACAGTAAGTGACAATCTATATACAGTATGGCCACAAAGATCTCAATGGGTACTACAAGAATAACATTTGCCATACCCTTAACTAATTGTGGCCATTAGGAAAAGCAACTAATGAAATGTAATTAAGCTCATAGAATAACACTGTATCTTCAACAGGCCATAACTGTCAATACTTGGTGTTAAGTGACAGTCTATATATGGTAACAAACCACTCATCGGGTACTACAAGAATTACATATTCCACACCCTTTACTAGTTGTGGCCATTAAGAAAAGCAACTAATAAAACATAATTAAGCCCATAGGATAGCACTGTTACTTCAACAGGACATAACTCTGTCAACATTTGGAGTTAAGTGACAATCTATATATGGTCACAAACCTCCGTCTCAATGGGTACTACAAAAATAACATATGCCACATCCTTAACTAGTTGTGACCATTAAGAAAAGTAACTAATAAAATATAATTATGCCCATAAGATAACATTGTAACTTCAACACACCATAACAAGTTCAATATTTGGAGTTAAGAGACCAATCAAATCAAATCACTTTTATTTTAAATTTTAATTCCTTGTGATCAAAGCGCTTGTATAAGATAAAACATTCAAACAGAAAATATAATAACTAATCCATATTAAAATAATACAGTTATCAAAACCCATATCAGCAGATATAAAAAGATTCAGGGAAAGGTAATCCAAATAAGTAGGTCTTGAGAGCTGTCTTAAAGCTCTTGGCGGTCAGGCACTCTCTCACCCGATGAGGTAGAGAGTTCCACAGGGTAGGGGTCACAAAAGCAAAAGAGTGGGCCCCCGAGGTCTTAAATCAGACCCTGGGAACCTCCAGCAATTTCTTACGTGATACCATTTGTGGTGTGTGCCATCTGGTGCCCCTACAAAATCCTTTACATTGGCAGGACTACACATCCCCTGAAGATACGCATTCAGGAACATGTAAGGGATATCAGAAACTTCAATACTGAGAACACAGTAGCTGAGCATTTTTTCTATTATCGTAATGGCAATCCTAAGGATTTGCAATATATGGGCTTTGAGCTTGTTAAAGTAAGCAGCAGGAGGAGGTAACAGACTTGAATGGCTACTACAGCACGAGACATTCTGGATATTTATATTGAATGCTGTCACACCAGATGGACTAAACGTAGAGCCTGATTTTAAACCATATCTTTAAGAAACTAATGGGTGTCTGTTATAGATACCATCTTATTGTTCCAACCACCACCCCCCCCCACTGCAGAGTACCAGAAATACTGCATTTCGTGTACCTTATTGATTCCTCACTAACCTGTGACTTCTTTTTTGGCTAGCTGCCTTTATATTAATAACAATATTTGATTGTTTTCCTTTTTTACAAAATTGTTATAGAAAAAATCTGAAACTTAGCTTTTTTTCTTTTTTTCTCTCTTTCCTTACAGAGACGATGTTGGTTGAGTGCAGGTGGTTCCTGCAAGAGACAATAATTGATTGTTGCTCACCACTCATCCTGTATCAGTATCTTCTGTGGACTAAGTAGATTTCCAGTTTATAGTCCTTTCCATCTCTAGTTTAAGGTTCATGATTGTTAACATTTATGTTTGGTCTGCAAGTATTTACTGTAAGTTTATTTTGCATTTAACAAATATGTAGAAAACAAAATAAAAATAGAGTAATGGATTTAGATAAAAAGTATTAATGTTGAAGTATTAGATCATATTTTGTTTGTTTTCCCTTTTTTATTCAATTTAATATCCTCTTCTTTTTATGCTTAAGACAAATCTTCCAGAGGGGAGTGATCCATTTATACATTTGTTCAAGAATATAACTGAGAAATGAATTATTTTTATTTTTTGGGGGTATGGTGTTATGTCACGACTCGGGACGTTTGTGATGTCGCATACTTTGCAATGCATTAATGGTTACAATGTTAAGAAGCCATTTTCAAAAAAGTAAGGTATAAATGGATTTGTCTATGCGCACAACAATAGTGCCCCCTGAGGAAACTCTTTTGAGTGAAATACTGGGGCAGTGTAATGTGGTATACCCCTTAACTGAGGCTATAAGTTAATGAATCTTTTTTCAATTTGGAACCTAAATTTGCTTGGTGTGCAATTTTGTCTACCCGTAACTGATTCTGCTGTGTGGGTTTCTTGTGGACTAGTGCATTCATCTTGGGGCTGCTCACCTTTAACCTGCACCACCCTATAGTTTCTGGTGCAGTTATTCTTTTGTTGTGTGAACCTCCAGCAATCCCTTGTTGGAGAAGCAGAGTGGACGGAGGGGGCGGTTCAGACAAGTAAGATCTTGCAAGTACTGGGGTTCTCAACTGAGTAGGGCATTAAAGGTCAGTAACCTGACCTTCAAGGTGATCCACCACTGTGCTGGAAGCCAGTGCAGGCCATGGAGCACAGCCGTGACATGGCACTATCTTGGTAAATCAGTCAATGGCCTGGCTGCTGCATTCTGCACTAGCTGCAAGCAGTGGATATCAATCCCTGGAAGGTCTAGGTAGTGGGCATTGCAGTAGTTAAAGCAGGAGGTCACAAAGGCATGAACCAGCATTGGAAGATCACTGGGTGGGACCAGGTGCTTTATCTGGGTGGTATTCCTCAGATGTTAAAAAGAGGTCTTGACAATGGCCGACATCTGAGATTTAAGCATTAGAGCATCATCAAAACTAATTTCAAGATTCCACACCTGGTCTGAGGCCACCAGCTGGGTGCCACCAAGCCAAAGGCCGGAAGGCTGTCCTGCCAGCAATCCCATACCCTGATGACCTGGGTCCACCACCAACACCTGAGTTTTATCTGGGTTCAGCCACTCTATATATGGTCACAAATCTCTCAATGGATACTACAAGAATAGCATGCTGCATGCCACACCCTTAATTAATTGTGGCCCAAACTAGGGATTTGGCTGCCCTACATTTCACATGCCACTGCTGCTTCTGCTGCACATGGGGCTGCAATTTTGTGGGACATGAAATGGGGGGTGTGCTGTATGATTTTTTGGTGTGATGCAAACTCTGACTTTGACAAATATCTCAACAATCTATTAGTATGACTTCAGGGTCATCCACAAACACAGCTCCATCAGAAGACCTTTGGGGGGGGTTACTAACAGACTGTTTACCTACAGCCACCTTAAATTTCTTTTTATCCAGTTCCCATATAGGGTTGTTATCATCATCATCATCATCATCATCACCATCATCCACAAATTCACTTTGGATGCTATCCTGTGGAGATATTACAACCTCAGCCTCACTATGATTATTCGCACTTTTTCATCACCATCTGATTCTTTGGATGGCCTATCATGAGGATCTGTGGAAACATGAGACTGTGACTAATGATGATCAGGCTCATGTTCAACTACTGTGGAGAGTGGGACATCAACTACCCGAAAGTCTTCCGATTCCTCAACATTTTTCTGACCTGATCACTTTTCCTTGGTTGTAGCAATACTCATGCTGTTATCCACAATGCCTTCACTCAATTTACTACCAGTGCCACCAGCATCTCCAACCAGCATTGATGCCACTGATTTGGCCAAGAAAAACTGAGTCACAGAAATTCCTCTACTTGCAGCAACTACTACCTTTCCCTTCTGCTGTGTAGTACCACGTCCACAGTCACACTTAATATTGCTAGCCCCTGATGAACCTGCCTCATCATCACAATAACTTCCACTGTTAGCATTTGGGAGCACACAAGCAATAGCCTTAGTGGCAACAGCACTACAGCTAGAAACAGCTTTGCAAGACCATGTCTTCGTGGGCATTTTTTTAAATTACACAGACAGTCACCAAGAAAAGAAACATGTTTATTGCAAAAAAGTGATTTTTCCAATTTTGTGGGTTGCTATAATAAATTCAAGAGCATTCATAAGGCAGTACAATGTCAAACATACTGCAATAGGTATTTTTTTTAGTATGTCTGTTTTCGTTCATTTGAATGCTATAATATGCACTGGAGGAGAGAGAGTGTTCACGGTACTATGGGAAAACACACAATATAGTGGTACAGTGACAACAATTTCAACAGACTGAACAAAGACAATTAACAGCTAGGTTATATTTCTTTGGTTTTGGTGGCTGGGAAGCCAATAAACAACAATAGTGACTTAGAAACAGAAATTTTGCAACAAAGTGCTATAGCTGCACAGACACAAGACCTTAACCACACTCTTCACAAATCCAAAAGTGGAACAACAATACCTTCTTTGGGGGGCAGATAGATTTACAGCAGTACCTAGATAGAAGCAGGAAAAACTACTACAGATAGACTCAGAAATTACCACTATTGCTATTACGGTGGCGCAATAAAATGCATATGACTTGATGGCATGCACATGGACTAAAGGTAATGCATAGAAAGTTTAACAGTTTAGTAAAATAAAACACTGTTCCAAACAGATTGAAAAAATGCTGATCGAACAGCGAAAAATTAATAAAAATTACTAGAAGTATTATTGTGTACAGAACTGAACACACCTATACTAAACAATAGCCAGCAACAATTGGCAAGACTGCCTTTCACGCTGTGCTCTGTGAATCTCCCTTCTACACCACAGATCCGCCCCTCTCCCGGAGCACACTTCTGCACTGTCTGTCAGTACATACAGCGAAACTACTAATTTAAGATGCAAAATTCACACTGAATAAATGATCGATGACACAAACACACAAGGATTTACCACACTTGATGTACTAAATTTGGATTCAAAATGTCCAGAGCTACTGTAAATTGACTTTTTGAACATTTTTTAAACGTTTGAATCTCACAGCTCTGGGACCTAACTAACTCCAGCTTTCCACTTCACACACTAAGCTGAACTGAGGTTATGCAAGCCAATATAGAGCCCATGTGACTTGCCATCCTGTGAATCATTGCAAAATTCACCTTCAGGAGCAAAAAAAGGCAAAGTAACGTGAAGTCCATATGTTCCTATGGCAACTTCATGTTCCCCAAAAAGGCAAAGTTATTCACTTCGCATTGTGGAGATTTTTTGCAAAATTCGAATTGTACACAAAATACTCTGTGTAGCGAAGTTGAGTGACTTCCCCTATCTCTATTCAGGATTATGACAAAATCTAGACTGGAGAAATGGGCTCCAGAATTTGGTAAAGTGGGACATTGTTTTGGCTGCAAAACTGGATAGTTTCTCATATAGCTAATTGCCCAACTACCCGGAGCGATTCAATTGGGTAGGGAACTTTGGTGGATAGCCAATTGCAAAGTATTAACCTTTTAGTGACTACTCCCACCTCTGTGATGAATTGTGCTTTCAGAGAATGTTTAGGAGTATCATCTAAGCAGCAGCATTTCAAGAGAAGTGGAACCTTAACCTGAATTTGGTAGCCCACGACTTCCTCACAAATCTTGATGAATGCTTTCCAAAACAGATTCAGGAGCGCGCACTCTCATAAGATAGAAGTGGATGCAAGCATTGCTATAGCAACACACGTTCACACTTGTGTCTACTTTTTGGAAGCCGGTGACTCTCTCACTCAGGTCTCTCTCCAACCAGCAGCTTCTTTTAAAGAAAACTAAGTAGAGTTATGATTAAATACACTGTTTTCTAACTTTTTGAACTGAGAGTACCTTGTTGTAAACCACTACCAGCATGTCATTTAATAGTATTGAAAGTGCTCAGTCACGTTACATTGGACCACTAATGATTCAGCATGACAACTCTCTACAGTTGGAAGTTACAAAGATAAGTAAATTTATGTTAATAGTGACAGATTTATAACTTTTTCAACAAATAGTACCTTATTTTCAATATCTAACAGCAGATCATTTAGCAGTATTGAGGATGCTCAGTCATGCTACATTGGACCACTAAAAGTGAAAATGGTTGTTCCTAAGGCACTGTCAAATATGACAGGATCAACCAGATAAGGTTCTGTATGATGTATAGTGACATGGAGATATCAGAATGACATATAGGAACATGGAGATATCAGTGATATCTCCACTGGCTGTCTGAGATAGTAGTTTTTATTTTAGGTTCTTATCCCTAAACTTACATTGTATAAATATATCTCTTGATGTGTCATGTTTCGTTCTGGGTAGATGTGTGGATTCTGAGATCCGGATAGTGAAAAAAACCTTAAAATTCATCACTTTCTGCATTTTTTTTCTCATCACCCTACACACAGACAGTGTTGAATTTTGGTCTGAAATGTTACAGTAGAAAGAGCTTGGGTCACAGAATAGCCCAGCATTTATGTGGTGAAACAATATTAATCTGTTCCAAAGTTATTGTATTTTTAAGGTCCCATTATTTTTAATGGGACCTTTACTTTCCAGGATAGATTCACGGAATGATGAAGGATTTTGCTCTGACAAATAAGGATCCTGTTTCTTGAGGGACCATTCCTTGTTTGCCAGACAAAATTTATTTTTCAAATGAGTCACCATCTTGTTTTTTATTTCTGGCCAAAAGAAAGTGTGATAACTGTGCCCATGGATGTCTTTTACAGACATCCAACTATGTATCTTGCTCATTGGGAGTTGATGAGCTGTTGTGTGTGGTTTTCAATATTTGTATGACCCTAGAACTTTTTTTAATCCTTAAATTCATTTTTTGCCACTAGCTAACTTACTTTTTTGTCAGTTCATTTTCTTGTGGCGAAAAAGGAAATCAGCTGGTGAAAAAGGAATCACAGAATGGCCATCTGATCATGAAAAAAAGATTGTTGGCCATCTGGTCTCTAGAAGGACAGTCATCTGGTCACGAAAATGATTAAGTCTTTTTTTTGCCAGATGATTTGCTTTTTCACCATGAGGAAACGGGATGACGAAAAAGGAAGTGTTATGGCGAAAAAGGTTTAGCGACTGGCCATATGGTCATGAAAAAAAGTTTCTGGGCCATCTGGTCCTGAGAAACAGAGCCATCTGGTCATCACAACTGATCCTTTTTTGCCAGACAGAATCCTTTTGTTCCACCACAACAAAGGATTGGCAGAAAAGGATTTCCGCTGGTGAAAAAGGATGTTTAACTTTTTTTTACATAGATAGATATTTTATTTATAGAGTGCCCAATTCCATGGACTCTGGGTGCTGTACAATACAATTCAGAAACAGGATACACATAGCAGCAATTTATCAAAACAATTAAAATTCTATCCATCCCATTTAAAATTAATTAATGATTAAAAGCCTGCTGGAAAATATATGTTTTTAGTTGTCTCTTAAAGGCTTCTACTGAGGAGGCCTTCCTAAGATATCCATGAAGGGAGTTCCACAGAGTGGGTGCCGCCACTGAAAACACCCTATCCCCAGAATGCCACAGCCTCACTCTGGGAACTCCAAGGAGGGGCCCCTGGCAGAATGGAGTGCCCGGGGCAGCCGGTAGGGAGCAAGGAGATCTTGCAAATAGACAGGTCCCCCTTTGTGTAGGGTCTTGTAGGTCAGGAGCCCTACCTTGAAGACAATCCTCCACCTGACTGGCAGCCAGTACAGTCCATGGAGTACCAGGGTAATAAGATCACTACATCTTGCCCCAGCCAGTAATCTTGCTGCCACATTCTGCACCAGCTGCAGCCTGCGGAGATTGCCTCCAGATAACCCTAGGAACAGGGATTGCAATAGTCCAGCCTGGAAGTGATGAATGCATGTACCAGTGTGGTCAGATCCTCAGGCAGGATCAAGGCTCAGATTCGTGCAATGTCCTAAGATGATAAAATCCACTCCTAATGATGGCCAACACCTGAGCATCAAGTGTCAAGCCATCATCTAGGACCATGCCCAAATACTTCACTTGTTTAGACAGAGTAAGGGGAACACCCCCAACATAAGGCCAGGGGGTAACCCCTCACAATGCCCTCTGCCATGATGAACTGGATCCACAACAAGTACCTCTGTCTTGTCTAGGTTAAGTTTAAGCCAGTTTTGAGCCATCCAAGCCTGGATCTTATCAAGGCATTTGTTAGATACAGAGGCCGACACCCGGATATTGGGTGCACAGGACAGGTACAGCTGGGTATCATCTGCATAGCAGTGAAAACCCAGCCCATACTGCCTGATAATGTCCCCAGTGGCAGCATGTAAACCATGAACAACAAGGGTGACAAGACCGAACCTTGCGGTACCCCACAGCACAGAGGCTTTGAGTTAGATGAGGCTAACCCCATTGTCACCCTCTGCACTCTGCCTGTTAGGTATGACCTGAATCAGTTGATGACATTACCAGACAAGCCACACAAAAACCGCAGGTGATCAAGTAGCACCTCATGGTCCACAGTGTCAAACGCTGCAGAGAGGTCCAGGAGGACAAAGATGGTCCAGTCTTTCTTGTCCCTCACCACAAGGAGGTCATTAAGCACCCTCACCTCTGTACTATGCCCTGCATGAAACCCCGACTGGAATGGCTCATAGTTGGAGGAAGAAGCAAGATGTCTCTCAAGCTGCATGGCCACTACCTTTTCAATAACCTTCCCTAAAAATGGGAGGTTTGAGACTGGACTGTAATTGCTGAGGCAGTCTGGATCCAAGGAGGGTTTCTTCAAATGGGGTCTGACCAAGGCCTGTATTAAGACCTTTGGGGAAAACCCCACTCCTCAAGGAAATCCAGACAACCCCAGCAATCACAGGCCCTACCAGGTCCAAACATCTGACCAAAAGACAGGTTGGACCTGGGTCCAGATCACACTGGGTTGTCTGCAGCTTCAAGATTATTTTTGTCACCTCCTCCACCCCAATTAGCTCAAACTCATCCCAGGCAGGAGAAGTGTTTCAACACATTTCAGGTCAGACCATGCATCCCCTTCAAGAGGTACTTGAGGATACCTTGTCCCTGATAGAGGACACCTTGTTGGCAAAGAATACAGATAGCTCCTTGAACCTCATGATTGAACCTGCTCCCCCGGCACAGAGACAGGCAGGATGTAATATCCCAGCCACTGTGCGGAAAAGCTGAGCTGGTCTGTTCCTTGCCGCAGCAATTTCCCTAGACAGATAACCTTATGGGTTCTCATTTGAACTATCCCGTAACCCCCCTGGTGTCTAGTGACACCCCCCACACTGCATGCCTTTATATATTTTTTTTTAATTTAATTGTGTTTATTATATTATTTATAATAGAATTTTTTTTAATGTTCCCATTTACTAGTTTTATCCCTGGTGTCTAGTGGTAGCCCCCACCCTCTGATGCCAACTGCTTTTTTGCATTGGTGATCAATGGCTTCCCCCACCCTCCCATGTCAATTTTGCTGAAAATAAGAAAACTGTTCCTCGATGTCTTTGTTTTTTTAACCTGTTAAAAAAAGGTCCATTGGTGATCACTCCCACACACCCCACCTGACCATCCACCACGCACCCACCTCCCCACACCCCCTTGACACCCTCAAAGACCATCACTCACCTGAAGAGGTCCCATGTTCAAAATCCACTCTCCTTATTGAAGACACACCTTGCTGCTGGATTCAGCGACTGCAATATGAGAAAGTAAGGTAAATGCACTTCAATGTATTTCAATGGGGGTTTCAATTTATTTGCACAACTCAGCTGTTTTTTGAGATTTCAACCCCAGATTTTCAACATGGCCTTTTGGGGACTCCACCTCATGAACAATATGAATGTCATTATGTAACTCCTGTTGGAAAGGTGATTTTGCAGTCAGTTGGTGAAATCACCTTACTTGTGGGATTTCTGTAATGACAGTCATATTGTTCATGAAGAGGTGTCATAAGAAGGCTATGTTGAAAATGTTGGGTCAAAATTTCAAACAATGGCTGTGTTGTGACCATTCATTGCAATTTCAGTACACGCACTCGTACCTTTGGATCTTTTCAATATTTTCACTCTGTATTCTTAATATAGCCTTTTTATTATCCCACCTCATGCATGTCACAGCTGCCATTTTTCAAATCATGGCCAAAATGTGTTTTCACACCTGTGGCTCATAATGGCATTGCAATTGTGCAGAATTACGTTTTGACAGGGATTTGAAACTTTTTTGTACCAGGTACATGTGGTGATGTCATAAGAAGGCTATATTGAAAATGTGGGGTACAAATGATTAAAAATGGCACATTTAGGACTATTTGTTGCAAATTGTGTCACACATGCTCATAATTTTGGAAATATTAAATCTTCAGAGTCCAAATTCTCAATATTTTTTCATTTATTGAAATCTAGGATTACAACCTTTGAGCTACAAACTCATTTACAAAGGTTCCACGTCAGACATAAAGGATCAACATACACAGTACAATATAAGGAATGTGAAGAGATAGAGAAAGCTGTAGGGAAATAAACACAATAACAGGAACAATTATTGCAGCTACTGTACAGTACCTAAAAGATAAAGAATTTTTGGAAGGTAAGAAGTTGATTAAGCAACACAGTAGACCTTGATTAGAGGAGAGGGGGGTAAAGATAGGGGTTGGGGGAAAGGATGACAGTAATCTCAGGCTCGTGGTCACTTTGTCATAGGGGTAAGTGAAGGAGGGGTAGTTGTGGCAGAAAGTGATGGAAATGGATAGTGAGGTGAGTTGAAGACCTGATGAAATGGATTGGGGGAAGGAGTGGGGGGAGCAGGGAGAAATGAGGATGAGGTTTGGCGCAATGTGGGTTGGGCAGCTGATAAGTGCAAATGATGGGGGGAGTTCCATGTCAGTTTTCAGGGAGAGGAGATCAGGGGACGCAGGAGCATATCTGTTGGCTGGCCAGATGAGATTTGAGTGCTGATTTGAAGAGGCTGATTTTGCTGATAGCAGTAAGTTCGGGTGGGAGCGCACTAAGCCAGAGTGGGGCCCTGTATTCAAAGGATCTCTGGCCTTGAGAGGTGCACCAGAAGGGGACCTTGACAGAGAGCTTGTTTGATGCCCTGGTAGTCCTAGCTGGTTCAATCTGGTGCAGGAGGGAACTGCTACCAGGTGGCAATAGACCTAGGATTTTTTTTGGGCAAGGAGACAGACTTGGTAGCGGGTCCTCTCTTCCAGGTTTAACCACCCCATTTGCAGGTAGAGATTACAGCTATGGGTGAGGCGTGGAGCCCCTAATGCTAGCCTGCAGGCTTTATTCAGTGTAGTAGCAAGCTGTTTAAGGGTGCTGTCAGGTGCTGCACTAAATATGAGAAGACCATAGTCAATAGTCGAGAAGACTGAACTGGTGATGGCAAGCTGAAGAGCTTTTTCAGTGAGGTAGTTATGGTGCTTGTATAGTAGACCAAGCTTCCGGTTTGCTGATGAGGCGACATTGTCAACATGGGTGGAGAATGAAAGGGAACTGCCTAGGATGAGCCCCAGGTATCTGAAACTTTGAAACATTTCTAAGGCTATGTTTTGTTTGCTTAGAATGTTTATGGTGGATGTCTTGTGTCGGTTATGGCCGGGGAAAATAGCATGGTCTTAGTTTTGTTATGGTTGAAAAGCAGCTTAGCTTGATCAAACCAGACCTCTACGTTGTTGAAGTCCTGTTGAAGTCTTTGTTTAAGGGAGGCAGGGTCAGTGTGGGGCTGGTGTAAATGACCACATCATCTGCATATAGAAGGGTTTTGTGCTGACAGGCTAGAGGGAGGTTGTTTAGGAAAAGGCTAAACAGTAGTGGGCATAGTATGGATCCTTGGGGAACACCGGTGGACACTTGCTGCGAGTCTGAGAGGGTAGTAGATATTTTTTCCCATTGTACATGCTTTGTGAGGTAGCTCCGGAACCAGCACAGTGAATCTGGGGATAGCACCGTAGCTTCAAGCTGGGCCAGGAGGAGGTCATGGCTGACTGTACCAAAGGCCTTGGTGAGGTCGATAAAGGTTGCCCCCACCAAATGCCTGTGATCGAAGGCATCATGAATGAACCCTATGAATTCCAAAGCACAGTAGTAGTACTGTGAAGCTTACGGAAGCCATGTTGCTGTTGGCATTGTAATTGGTATTTATCAAGGTGTTCTTCCAGTTGATCGTAGATGATCTGCTCTAAGGCTTTTGAGATTGGTGGGAGAATTAAAATTGGACGGTAGTTGGTATGACTTGTTTTAATACCTGCTTTGAAGACAGGGGTTACAATTGCAGATTTCCATCACTTTGGGAACATATCCGAGGTTAGGGACAGGTTGATGATTCTGGTTAATGGTATTAGCACCTTGTCTAGTACCAGGGAGATTAGTTTTAGGTCCAGACCCTCGGCACTATGCCTGGATCTCCCCAGTATTTTGGAGAGGTATTTTTTTGTCATCCCTTTGGATATTACGGTAAGGTAGAATGGGGGGGCATGATTTGTTGGATGTGTTCGTGGCAGTTTTTGTTGAGGCTCACTCACAGGGCTTTGGCAGTTGGGGGAGCATGGTACTGAGGTCAGTGAAGGCTTTGTTAAAGATGTCTGAGATAGTTTTAGAGTCTTGTGTAATGGACCCTTAGAAATTCAGCAAAGTGGGTTCAGAGGTATCATGCTTCCTGGTGATTGTATTGATGTTTTTTCCAGAAGCTACGTCCATCACCCTAGGAGGAGTTTAGCTCGAACTTGGAACATTTGGCTTTAGCCTGGCAGATTCCGAGGGTACAGTTATTAAGAGCTGCTTTATAGTTCTGCATGTCATTGATTGTGCGAGAACTTTGTTACTTATACTATAGCTGATCTCTGGTGCACATCAGAGCTAGGAAGTAAGGGGTAACCCATGATTTATGAGTTCCTCTGGCTTTTCTTCTTTTAATGGGGGTGAAGATATTGCAGGCATCATTGAAAATTTTGATAAATGTATCCAGCGCAATATTGATGTCTTTGGTAGCTAGTACAGGGGCACAACTCTGTTGTTGAAGGTATTGCCTGAAGAATCTTAGCTGGCCCTTTTTTAGCACACAGGATATAATTACCTTCACTGGGGGTTTCTGGGCCTTGTTCAACCAGTGGAAGATAATGAGCAAGTGGTCATTGAGGGAGTCTGGGAGCACTTTTAGATCTGAGATCCTCTCTGAGTGGTTTGTTAATACCCAGTCTAGCAGGGTACTGGTTCCCATTCTATAATTTATATGAGTGGGATGGTCAACTAGCTGATAGAAATTGATAGAGGAGGTCACATCCTTGAAGGTGGCTGACTCACTTGATAACCAGTTGATGTTGAAGTCACCCAGAACAATTACTTCATTACTGGATCGAAGGTGGGTGAGGTGTTTGTGAAGAACTGTAAAGCACTCAGCGTTCTCCCTGGGGGGAATATATACTAAGACAAGTGTAAGGCCCTTGCCCTGGGATCCTAGCGTGAGCCTCACTGAGAGTATCTGCACTTTTTTCCTGATTTTAATTGGGGAGACCTATGCCCTGAAGGTGATTTTTTAAGTAAATTATGCAGCCACCTCCCCTTTCCCCTAGCCTATCAAGTCGGAAAGAGGTGTACCCATGTAGCAGGACTTGATTTTCCAGTGTCCTAGGTGTAAGCCATGATTCAGTTATGGACAGGACATCTGGGCTGTGCTGTGTGACCCAGGCTTGAAGTAAGCCAAGTTTTGGCAGAAGGCTACAGATGTTGATAGAGGTGATTGAAATCAAACGGCTGTTACCAGGTGAACCAACATTGCTTTTACTAGGGCCAGGGTTAGGATGGATATTACCTGAGAGCATCTGTAGTAACCAGGCTACCCTGATAGCTAGGAGCATGAGTTGCTTGATGGAGCAAGATGAGTGGCAATGGGAGGAGGGTTGGGGAGCAGAACAGCAAGCAAAAGGGATTGAGTTTATGGCAGGTGGTGGAATTAGATAGCGGTTTCTCAGCAGTGGCAGGTACTGAGACCCTGTGGTCAGCAAGACTACAGACTTTGGGTGGCCAGACACTGATGTGGAGTTTGGTGGCCCATCCCTATAGGTCAGTTTGGGGTCTGGCACCACGCTGGTGTTGTCATAGGGCAGAGTATAGTTGAGAGGTTAGTACAAATATAGCAAGCCAGGTAGCTTGTGAAGGCATGGTTTAGTCATGCAGAGCAATAGATCTGTAGTATGGAATTCAGTAAGGTGACCAGCAGATGGCAAATTAGGAAATTGGGATTCTGAGACAGATTCTAGATTGCCTGTATACCCCAAGAAAGAAGAGAGATTGAGTGGAGGGGAAAAGCTGTGGTAGGCTACAACAAGAACAGCTATAGGTGTTGAGTTAAGATCACTTTGGGCCAATGAGATGGGAGATCCACAAAAGAGGGAGGGGCAATAGTGTATTTAAAGGAGGCCTGGGAGGGGGTGGGGTGGGAAAAAAGTGTACAGTTATATGCCAGTGAGGTGGTAAAAATCAAGAAAGAATTAGATGTCAGTAAAGCAGGCTAAGGTGCACCAATCAGCTGAGCGTGGTTACTGGTGGGCCAGTCAGGGTCCAGGAGCTGGATCACCACTCCAGTCAGGAGCCGCCAAGGTAAGCCGGCTCCAAGAGCAAGGATGGATGAAAAACAGCAGCTGTACCTACTGATGGGATCCGGTGCTCGCTTTCAAGAGGGCGGTCAGGGTTGCTGGATTTGCTGGGTGGTGGCTGAGGAGAGACGGCCATTACAGTCTGCCGGTAGCTGCTTGTGCGCTGCTCTGGTGTGGTCAAATCCTTGGAGGAATAAACAAAATAACAGACTTAATATATGGGAGTAGGTAGCATGACAAAGGGGTGGGAGTCTGGCAGCAGCCCGGCAGTGGGGGTGGTGGTAGTGTCTGCAAATTACCATAGGGTCTGAGAAAAGAGTTGCAGGGGCAAGATTGCAGTGAAAAACAATAGTGGAGAGAGAGAGAGAGAGAGTGATAGCCTTCTTATTACACCACCTCATGTATGTCACAGCTATCATTTTTCTAATTATGGCCAAAATGTGTTTTTGCACCTGTGGTGCGGAATGGCATTGCACTTGCATGGAGTTACATTTTAGCAGGGATTGAAAAATGTTCTGCACTGGGTATATGAGGTGGGGTAATAACATGGCTATGGTGACAATTTGGTCACTGTTGTCCTGTAATTGGAAGCACTGGGACTGGAAGACCCTGTGCTTCCACAGCTAGATACATATACACATCTATGGAGGGATGGGAGCGCAGGGCCCGAAGGGCCCTGTGCTCCCACAGGCAAATAAGAATAGGAATACTATCTCAAAAAGTAAGGAAATAAATTGCAAAAACTTCATTAATGCATCTGTTGGGGTAAACCAACAAAAGTAGGGAAATATATCATTAGGGTTTCCAACCCTAACATCCTCACTGTACACATACCAACAGGTGTCAGGGGTGTGCCTTGAGGTCATCAGCCCTAATGTTCACCCCATTCTCCTATACAGTACCCATCTCAGCTTAGTTTCTAATGGAATGGGGTGAGTGTTAGGGCTGATGACCGCAAGGCACCCCCAACACCTGTCAGTGTGTGCAGTGTGGGGGTGGGATGTTAGGGTTGGAAACCCTAATGCCACATTTCCCTATGCACCACACCCTAAATTTGCTAACAATTCATAAATTTCTTCCTTTTGTTGTTGTAATGCTGCCAAAGAGATAGTACCCACACAATCTCTTTCTGATGAGTCTTTATTTTTTAGTGGCAGCTCCTGAAACACCAAAAGTCTGCCTTAAAATGACCTCTATTTTGTGACATATCTGAAAGTCACTTTACAAAGTATATCATTTGTCTATTACATCAATGTCCCCATCTCTACTTATAGGCTTGATTAAAGCAGAGTACATCATTTATTTTATACCACTGCATGAGAAAAAAATTAAATAGCCCATCATTTGTTTTTTACACCTTTTAAGCCCCCATAATGTGCAGCACAGATAGTGTCCATCATCTTCTGTTCACACACATGGTATAATTCATTATATTTGCAAATGGTTATTGTTTTTAACTGTTGCTTGATGGTTTCTTCATTTTCTTCCACCAGAATGCCCCAATTTCTTTAGGTGGAGGAATTGCAGGGAATGAGTACTTGCTTCCAAAAATGTTGCTGCCTGTGTGGTGTCCTATAGTGATGCACATTATCTGGGGTTCAGTGAGTGGGCTTCTAGTCCACACAACCAGAAGTGTACATTATGTCCTGGTTAGATTGTTCGGCACTGCTGTAAAGCTGGGGCATCATGGACATACTGCCTTTCTGTAGCTTATTGATCCAGGAAGAGTTTGTGGTGTCCATGACTGTACCACATTAGGGGAAAAGTAAGGGCTACCTTTGTGGGTGTAGATTATGCTAAAATGCAAATGTAGGGACTTACATCAGCTAACATCTGAAATGGATTTAATTAAACTACATTTAGGCAGTAATCTATTCAAAATCTGTCAGTAACTGCAGCTGTGGAAACAAAAGGCATCAAAGTAAACCAAACTGTTTGTAGTTCTATGTGCTGCACGTTAGCAGCACATGTTCTTTTCATGAAAAATAACAGGGAATGTAAATATATTTTATGGGGATTATCACAGAAAGATACAGTAAGTATTTCAGGTTGAGTTCTGTAATGTGTTGTTATTTTTTCACTAAGAAGGTTATCATTATGGGACATTTGTTGTACTGTTTGTGCATTACTAAGACACCATAATGGTGGTGTACTTTGTATGGCATGTTATTTCTGAGAATACAGTTCCATGTTACTAGTTTATTTCATACTCAACAGCCCTCTTGGAAATAAAGTACCAAAACCATAAAAAAAGACAAGCAAATAGTCCTTATCTGTAAGGAAAATATAAGTTTATGATTCTTTTGTTTGCTCTTAAATAAGATGCATGCATGACCAGTAACCATCTGAGAGGATTAAACAAAATGCTTTCTTACCCAGGATGTTACCTTCTCATCAGTTAATATGACTCATTTGTGTTTCAGATGTTTCTCTTAACATTTATGCTTGTTTGACCATTTATGTGATTGTTCATTACAAAGACACCATAGTTGTTGTGTCCTTCACAGTTAACATAATTCTGGGTAATGTTATTGCTTTCATTTGCTTTTTCATATATGTTGTCCCTAAATGTCAGTTAAAGTTTAAAAGAGGTATGCCAAAGCTTCTCTTTCAAGTTGAAGTTTTGATTTTTTTAAATCATTTGTTAGTGGAGGCCTGAGATTTTCTGTAAGTATTTGGTGTCCCATGTGGTGCATGTTAAGCACAGTATAGGTTTTGGGGAAATACTGATGCAAACAAATATTTTCCTTACCTAGGATGTTGACCACTGTGTCTGCCACAGAGTCCCTGGCTTATATTATTCAGGGGGCATTTATGATGTTTCTTTTCAATGTTTTGCCTGTTTGACTGTTTCAGTGAATGCTCATTGCAAAGACACCATAGCAGAGGCGTCCTTTGTAATGAACATTATTCTAGAAAATATTACGTTTTTTTTTACTTTGTTTTGCATCAGTATGCCTCAAATACTAGCAGACTCAATAGACCAAATGACCTTCATCTGCTGGCTAATTCCTATGTTCATATGTTTGCATGATACAGAGATGAGATTCAATCCATGCAAAACAGCAGAGATTATATATTAATAGAATATGTTCCATGTACATAGTATTCATAAATGTCTTGAAGGTTTTGTTGTTTGTATGCCATAGTTATGAGATGTGCTTAATTAATTACATTCAGCATTTTATGATTTGATATTGTCACATTGTAATACTGGTATCCATGTTACACACGTTATGTATCAGAAAAAAGTTGCATAAAAATAAAATATCCTTATTATTTGGGAGATTAATTGGGATCTATCTTAAGCACATATTGGTGCATAGTTATACAGCATAGGTGGTCCAGGAAATCAAATAAGATGTAATACATATCTAAATAATAACATGTTTGGGTTAGTAATATAATGGTGTCTCAAGATGGATGGTTCAGTGATGCCCCACAGGTACAGATTGAAAACAAATGATGAAATGTTACATACTACAGTACCTAAATAGAAGACATAGGCATTGTAATATCAAATAAACGTTATTGTTATAAACAGAAAATATGACATCATGGACACCACGTTACTCATGTTATATTTTACATATGATAATTTACAGTTGCAATTTTCAAAACATATAAATGATGAACTATCTTTATATTTGGGATTATACTACTACCATGTGTAATCACTGAAAACAAAGCATACTCAAGAGCATTGAGCAAAGTTTTTTTAGGGTCACACATGTCACACTTGCACTCTCGGTACTGTATATATATATATATAATATATATATATATATATATATATATATATATATATATATATATATATATATATATATATATATATATATATATATATATATATATATATATATATATATATATATATATATATATATATATATATATATATATATATATATATATATATATTATAGTGGCACAGTCGTGCCACTATAGTTAGGGTTGAGCGACCAGTTACATACTAAAGTCAAAAGTTTGGACGTTAATAACTTTGGACCCATTCGATGGATTTGCCTGAAATTTGGTACACACATTGGGGCATACTAGTTCTCTTGATATACCAAATTGTGTTTCTGTCAGAGTGCTGGTCTTTATCTATGAAAGCAATGAAAAATGCAAAATTATCCATTTTTGGAGGCACCTTTTGGCATTCTGAATGTGGTCCTGCACGGCCATTGTGTGGCTTGTCACTCTGTGAGATGGCTTGTTTGAAAGAGCTTTGGTGGCTGAACATGCCACTTTTTGTTTGGTGAAAAACTATTAAGGCATTCAAAAGTTATGGCACTTTTAATGTCCCATTATAAGTCAGTGGGAACATGTATATGAATATCTTGCGATCAAAGAATAGGGGTTCTGGCCATCTAGTCCCACCTGGCGATCAAAGAATTTGCAACCTCACAGTTCAAGAATCTTTGTCCCAGAGGATTTTCAAAATTCTTTGATAGTGAGATCCGCCATTTTGTTTTTTATTTTCCGATTGGAAAAACACAAATATCTCAGCTCAGGGGTCACTTCTAAAGTAAAACTTTGATGAGTTTTACTCAGGGGGCTCTGATCTATTGAGCCATGCCTTTGATTTCATCCAAATTGTTCAAAAAATAGAGTTCTAAGCTTTTAAAATCTTAATTTGCGGCTCGCTAACTATCTTTGATCGTGAGCCTGCAAATTCTTTGATCATGAGATTCTTTGATCGCGATCTTGCATCACAACCTAAGAACACTAATATCTCAGCTCAGGGGTGGGCTAGGGACACAGATGAGGGTGGGTTTTATTCAGGAGGGTCCATTCTATCAAGGCATGCCACTGGTCCGGTTCAAATCAGTGAAAAATTTGCATTTCACCATTTTTAATTCTTTGTTCATGATCCTGCAAATTCTTTAATCATGAGATTCTTTGATCGTGATTGTGCATCATGAGAGAGGGATGAGATGGCACAATTTAAAAATCAATTATCTCAGCCCAGTGGTGTCCTAGGAAGTCAAATGAGGGTGGGTTTTACTCAGTGGGCTTCGTTCTGTTGAACCATGATGGTGGTATACTGCAATTTCTTTAATCTTTTGATTTATAATATTTTTAATTTTTTGTTAGTGAACCTGCAAATTCTTTGATTGTGAGCCTGCAAATTCTTTGATCATGAGATTCTTTGATCACCATCTTTGATAGTGAGGGAGGGACACGATGGACAGATTTTTTATAATGGAATAGATAGGGGAATTTTAGTAATCTTTCATATTGAATATCTTGAGAACTGTTGGATCTTTTTACTTGAAATTTGGAGGGTGTTTACAGCATGTCCTGTAGATATGAATTATGGTGTTTACATGTCAGAGAAAAATGTTTTTGTGGAGATATTGTGTGACACACTTTACATGTTGCAGACAGTGTTTTGCTTGTGGTGGTGGCTTCAAATTGATAGGGTACCTAGCCTTAGTGTCATGGATATAGTTTTCAGTTGTTGTGTGTGTTAAATTTCAACAGGTGCAGAACTGTGCCAATCTGACAAATGAAAATCTCATACATTAAAATGTTATATCGCGGACACAGTTTGGTCTTTTCACTTGAAATCTGGAGGGTGTTGACACCATGTCATGTGGATGAAAATTACAGTGTTTCCATGTCAGAAATATTTTTTTGGTGCAGATATGGCGTGGTGCAGTTTACATTCTGCACACAGCATTTTGCTTGTGGTGGTGGCTTGAAATTGAGAGGATACCTAGCCTTAGTATCATGGATGTAGATTTTAGTCATTGCGTGTGTTAAATGTCAACTGTTCAAAATGAATCAAGCAGCAAGTAATTCAAATGGAGATGGTATTTCCACACTGCATGAACCTTTTGTGCTAAGCACAATTGAATCAATAGCACAAAGAAAATTAAAAATAAATAATTCTAAAACAATTGGCAATGAAGTAAATGAAAGTGTGGTTAATGAGCTAAATGACATCTCTTTTTGAATTAGAAAAGTTGCTTTTTAAAGAAATGAATACGTCTTATAACATCTCAATGCTAGAGACTTATGCAGAGAAAGAGCTTTACCCGAGAGGGTTATGAGTACTTAGAACTCCCTCTGGAAGTATTGACTCATTTTAATATAAAGCAGAATGGGAAGAGGCAGCTAAGATTTGTACAATGGTGTTTATCAAGTTGATCATTAAACCACATATGAAAACGTATGAATAAATTAACACCGAGCTGCAGGCAATTAAGAATAAATTGAAAGACTTCACTAATGATCACCTATTTAGTGAATTAGACCAAGATCTAGAAGAAATATTGGCAACATATGAGTAGAAACTAATAATTAGGAAACCGAGCAAATTAACAAGTGATGAGGGAGATAAAGTTAAAAGTTAGTTTTTTAATTGGCCTAAAGAGGAATCAGATTGAAGTAACAGTAGAGGGAGAGCTAGAACAAGAAAAAAGAGTCAAAGCAACTTTAGAAAACAAAGTCAAAGTAGACAAAACCATACAACCACTTTTCAAAGTGAAAATAACAACAATCAGCCAATAAATGTAAATCAAAGTGAAGTAGTAAGAAGTAATGGCCCTTTTTTACCAAAAGAAACAGAAAGCAGAGAACAAGGCAACAGGGCAGAGGAAGAGGATGAGGAGGGGGGAGAGGGGACAGAAACATTGTTCCAAGATAATCGGGAAGGAAAGTACATACCAGGAATTGAATATTATCAACTTATCAACAATAGAATTAACTGAACCACATAAAAGAGTCTTGCAAAAAGGATTAACGTTCATTCCAACACCGAAAGTGAATGAGTTTTATATTAACTTGCATTTGTTTAAGTTTTTTAGAAGGATCAAATTGGAGGAATATTTTAAACAAGGTGACATGGATCCACAGGCAGAAGTGAAGATCAGATGGAAGATCCAGAAATAAGTGACATCTCTCAGGAAGAAGAACAAATGGAAGTGCCTGAAATAAATGGAACTCAGCAAAGTAATGATTTATGAATTCGAACTGAATTGTTTAATGAATCTAATGTGGGGAATGTATCAGGATCAGCTAAATTTGTAGATACAACAGTTAATGAGGGACTTAGTGAAAAGATGTGGCAGGAAAGAAGCAGACTTTTTAAAGGGAAATCTGATTTCTACCTGAGGTGTCATAACTCAGACATCATTGTATTTGAAAGAACTATTGCAGAGGAAGTTTCTAAGATAGTAGCTGATCACAGCAACAACAAAGTTTGGAATAATTTCACAAGAACAGAAAATATAGCACTAAAACAAATAAGAAATTGGAATGATGTCACGATTAAAAGTGCTGACAAAGGGGGAAATATAGTAATAATCCCCAACATACAGTATGAAAAAATGGTAGAAGATATTGTTGGTGACCAGCTGCAATATAGGAAACTTCCCTGCAACCCCATAAATAAAGTTAAGGGCGAATTCCTGGAAATGCTTGTGGATGCAAGAACAACAGGTGACATTATGGTCTCTGAATTTAATTTTTTATGGCAGGAAAATCCACTAATGCCAGTTTTGTATGAGTTACCTAAGATCCACAAAGGTACAGTTTCCCCACCAGGGCACCCAATAGTCTCTGGGGTGGGATCATTGACAGATAATTTGTCAGTGTTTGTAGACTTTTTTCTTAAAAAGGAGGTATTAAAGCTCAAATCCCACCTTAGGGATACTGGAGAGTTATTAACAAAATTACAGGGCTTTATTTGGCAAGAAAACTTTTGCTGGTTAGCAATTGATGTTGAGCAATTGTACTCTTCTATTAAACACTCAGATGGTATTTCTACTTGTAGGTATTTTCTTGAGAGAACATTGTCTCTAAACCCTACTAAATTTTTATTGGAACGTATTAGTTTTATTTTGACACACAATGTTTTTGAGTTTAACTGGGAATTTTATTTGCAAATATTAGGTACAGCAATGGATGCCTGCATGGCACCTTTATTTGTAAATCTGACTTTGGGTTTGTGGGAGAAGGAGATGGTGTTATGATGCCTTTCCCTATGCAGGTGACGTCATCATATGGTATCGCTTTATTGATGATGTCATCTGCATGTGGGGGACAGAGGAGCAAATCCCAGAATTCATGGAATGGCTAAATGGGAATTCTTTGGGTTTGAAACTGACCTATTCCACTAATAAAAATGTTATGCCATTTTTGGATATTGAACTTCAAGGCAAAGTAGGGTTGGAAATAAAAACTAAAATCCATAAGAAGAAGACTGCATGTAGTTCTTATTTACATTATGAAAGTAATCATCCAGTGAACTTGAAAAAAGCCATACCTTATGGTCAAATGTTGAGGGCAAAACGAAATTGCACAAAGGAAGAGAATTTTGAATTAGAATCAGAAAAGATGACTCAAGAATTTCTTAGCATGGGTTACAGTATAAAACATTTAACAGATGTGAAACAAATGGTGGGAGCTAAAAATGGAAATGAATTACTGAAGAAACAAAATAAAAACATCACAAAAAGAACCAATGACTTTCAGTACAGAATATAATGCAGTGGTAGGTAAAATTGGAAGTGTAATTTATAAATACTGATTCATCTTGCTAAATGATAAAGATTTAGCAAGAGAAATTGGAGAAAAACCTAGTGTCTGTTTTAGGAGAGCAAAAAACTGAAAAGATCAAATAGTACATAGTAAATATGAAAAAGAAAATGAAAATACAAATAAGTGGTTACTCCCTCCCCCACGTGGATTTAAGAAATGTAATATTTACTTACATGCCTTGGAACGTACTAAGTTTATTCATCCTGTCAACACAAGAAAAAACATAAAATAAATGAGTGCATTACTTGCAGTACCACACATGTAGTGCATTGCCTCATATGTCCATGTGAGAAGCTATATGTAGAGATGACAGAGACAAGTAAAGAAGAGAATTCAAGAACATATTCAAAACATTATAAACGTGAATCAAAACAGCCCAGTAGCTGTATACTTTGAATTGGTACATAATGAAAATCCCACTGGTTTACAATTTGTAGGATTAGAATGTGTAAGGAAAAAGAGAAAATGCAAAACAGGGCCACCACTGAAAACTAAATTACAACAAAGAGAAAGCTTTTGGCTTTGGAAATTACAAAGCATGAAACTAACAGGGCTCAATAATGTGCTAGATTTAAAGCCATATTTAAAATAAAGAAAAATCAATTTCCTAAGTTAGTAAATATAAACCACTGAATAGTCTGATGGAAAAGAAATGGAGTCCTTTTTTTCTGAATATAAGTAAACATGATTTATATATGCTAGGTAAAATAGGCTAGGATTGTTACTATGCATGATACACAAATAAACATTTTCTCATTTTTGTATTTAATTTCCTCCTTCTTGTGTTATTTTAAGAATAGGTTCAGTGACTGTATATGAGGTGAGGTTGCAATCCCACAAAGGCATCTTGGCAATGTATGTAAATATACAAAATCTGTACTATGCCCATATGAAAACTGTTTCACTTTTTCCTCAAATTTAACTAGGCATGGTATTGAAAGGAGTGTTTAGTGGCAATTGGGCTGGTGTGTAATTTACAGAATAGAAGGGCTGGGGTATATAAAACTATAGGCATAATAGTTAAAAGATGCATGCTGCTGGAAATTTAAAAAGCAAGAAACTGACAGGCTGTTCTCTAAATAGCTGCTTGCATATCAAGCCTTATTAAGAAATGAATGAAGCCCTTGACTATTGAATAAGAATGTTTTGTAAGAATGTTAAAAGTGAACCTAATAAGCACTCCTTTTTATAACCTTATGTGTGTTAAACTTTGTAAAAATTAACAACGTTTTTATATATTTGCATAAGAACGCATTGTATAAGTCAAGGAAATGAGTGTTACCACAGGATACTGGTTCTTATAAAAATCACCTTTTAACCAAAGATCATATGTGAAATAAGCTCTGAGTTAATTGATGAAAACCATCATTTAATTGAAATGAATCTGCAGAAAATGGTAAAATGTATACAGACTTTTATTTTCATGAGGTAACAACTGTCCCTTTATCCCCCTTAGTCACATCTATGTGAGAAGAAAAGAGTTAACTTAAGTGCTTCTTTGCTGCTACAATGATCCAAATCAAGAAAGCAATAATACTTGACAGGGTGGGTGGTATTGAGGGATACCAGACTGCCCAGGGGTGTAATGAGGTCCGACGCCGAAGGCGAAGGGCATTAAAGCCCCTGGAAGGTCAGGTATTCTCCAATATAGCCCACCATGGAGGGTATTATTGTGCTTAGAAAATGTCCCACTGTATTACATTTGTTTGAAAAAAAAAAGATTTATATTTATGTATAAAAACTCTTATGTCTTTCAATTATTTTGTAAAAAACAGTTCCCCCACCTGCATTAAATTTGTGTTTTTTAAGGACTTTGGTCCTGTTAGAGCTCCCATAGGTGTATGAAGCTTGTTGCCATGGTTACCCCCCACCACACCCACACACACGGCTTACTAAATGGGCAGAAATAGTTTTAACTAGTTTTTTTGGCTTGATTGCAGTCCTTTTTTTTATTTGATTACAGTTTTATGAACTGCCACTTCTTTTCCCTGAATGAGAGCATGAGAGCAACAACAATGGGAGAGTGGCATGTGCTGTTTCAGGCAATGAAATTTAGGTACTGTGATTTTCTTTTGTGTGTGTGTGTGTGTGTGAAACTTACAATGAGGTGCGCGCAGGCTTAAAAAATATATTGTCTTTAAACTCTCATACTAAGTTGATCGAGTGAGCGCCGAGCGAGCAAGACCCAGAGTGTGTCAGAGAGAACAAGTGAGAGACCACTAGATCTGCAGTCTGGAAAATCAAGAAACTACAAGTCCTCTAAGCAGATGTAGTGCTCTCTGTCTTGCTCATCTTAGCTTCCAATTGTGCAGACAATCGTCATCTTGCAAGAAGTTTTATGCCTTTTATGTGTATCATTCCAGTGGAGACTGGGGAGATCAGCAGCTACTGTAGGGCATGCTTAGCGAGAGAAAAAAATGGTGGCTATGGAGTTTGAAAACTTGGGGTGCCCAATCATACTGTTGGTAATGGTGCACCCCAAATTGGCACTTGTTTTCCACCGGGTGTCTATCAAAATATAGATGCCCAGGTTGGAACTGCTTTCAACCAATCAGGTTTTACAATAATTTCTAGCCATTTTCTAACAAGAATTAAAGAAAATCAAATGGATCTAGCATTTCTTGATGAAAAGAATGTTACAAAAGAAGATTTAAAATGTCAGACTATAAGAATGAACTTGCTTTAGTTGTGAAATGTCTTCCTAGATAATTGTTAGTTTATATATTTTGTTAGGGAAAATTGTTTCCTAAAGTGGATAGCAAGAATTGATAAGATTCATATGCTCGTAGTCCTTTTTAAAAAAATTGAGGGAAGATTTTTTGAGTGTACATATAGAAGAATATTGCAAGACTGGGTCTGTATCAAATTTGATGAAATAAGTATTAGATACTTTATAAATTATAGATAAACTATTTATGTTAAGAAAAAAATGTAGAGCCAGTAGTAACCACTCTATTATTGGGTATTAAGTGATCTGTATTTTGAATAATTAGTTCTGATTTAATTGTTTTTGCACATGCATGCTGGGTATTAAAGAACTCTCGGTGTCTTGATTCTACACCCCCTTATGAAGCCAGAGAGATGAAGAGCAGGGGTTAGCAGTGATTTGGCACAGTGGACAAGGTAGGTTGTTTTGTGAATGAAATTTGTAATATTGTAACATTGCATATGTATGGGCAGCAAAGTTTAAGCACTTTATTCAAAAGCACTTTACCAAGCATTTTTTTTTAAAAAGCACAATTTGTAACCTATACAATGTTATGTATGTGAACAAAATAAATCGAAGCGGTTGCAGTGCATTATAATGTCTTGGCTGCTTTTATTTCTTTTATATAAAAAAATCTTCTAAATAGCTACACTCCAACCAACCTACTTACATTTGCATACCATTATTAAAATAAAAATACAGACAAGTTCTCAAGACCTGGGAAGTTTTGTGAGAAAAGCTTATGCAGTTTCTAAAAGCCAGATGTGTAATTTTTACAGTAATGTCTAAAAGTTTTCTTATACTTATTACATTTTTTTTGCTCTTAACCAAGAGAGACACACTAAGCTGCAAGCTTGTTTACAGGTGTGACCTGCGAGCACAAGGAAGTTAAATGACTTGCTTAGGGTCACACAGTATGCAAGTGGAGGCTGTGGGATTCAAACCCAGGTCCCCAGGTTTGCAGCTCTGAACCTTAAACCACTGCACTATACTGCCTTGGTCACTTACTGTCTAGACAATATGGATTTTTTTTCCAAATCTCTCAGGGTAGAAGGGGCATATTCAAGGTAGTGCCTTTTGAAGGTTTCATGAAAATATATTAATTGGGTCCAGAGTTATAAAGATTTTAAAATGTTTTCTGAGCATGCTGAGTAGGATTGTAGGATTACCCTTGGATGAGAAAGATAAACGTATATTTTGTAAGCATTCATCTTTTGCAAAATAATTGCTTTTCAAGGTTGTGAGAAAAACAATTCAAGTCTTGACAGCTGCCATCTTTTTTCTAAGTAAAAACATGAAAAATACATAAAAATTATGTAGTTTCAAAAAAAAAAAAAAAAACCTGAACCAGAACCCATTTATCTAGATTCTGGTGTTTTTTTTTTTTTTTTTTAGTTTTCCTAGAAATATGTTTCTGAACACACCAAAATCCTAGGTGCCTAGCTTAGCAAGAGGACCCATTTTTCAGGTTGTAAACTGAGAATTCCCCTATCCCACACAAAGTGGCAGGACATAGGAATTTTCGGCTTACACCCAAAAAACTTAAATCTTACATGCTCCTTCTCCAACCCAGCTCAGCCAGCCCTTCTCATCATTCCCACGCTCTTTATGATTATTTTAAAATATTTTAAAATGCTCCCTCCTCCTCTCAGCTCACCTAGCCTTCCCTCATGCTTGTCGAATTATCTGCCCCCTCCCTCTCCCAACTCAGACAACACTCCCTTGCCCTTCTTGATAGTGTACGATTGTTTTCTTAAGCTGACCAAGGTGCCCATCTTCATATGATTCCCCTCCCCTCCAGAGGGCCCACTTCCAATACATAGGTGGTGACACTAGAGGCCCACCCCATGCTGCTGAACAGTAAATGCCAAAACTAGGGTGCCCAATCCCCAGTGTCTTGTCTCTTCCCTGAAAACAAAAAAATAAATGGTCTCTCATGTTTTTTTAATTTTATTTAAACCCGTAAAGAACATAATGGTTCTTGTCAATCTGTCTTCCCTCACAACCCCCACCCACCCCTCCTTGACCCCCAACTCAGCACTAACCACCCCACAACCCCCCCCCACATACACACCTTCACTCACCTAAAGATGGTTCCATGTCATAGATCCACTAATTGGAAAGGCATCCTCCTCCTGGAACTGCAACTGTGATATGAAAAAATAAGGTAAGCCTAGTTAAGAATTTCAATGGGTTTTGAACTTTAACTCATAACATTATCATTTTTAAATATTTTTACACCACATATTCAAAATGGCAACACCACCTCATGAACAAGGTAGATGACATTTTTCAAATCTGTTCTGATTTCCGTGAAATCACCTTTTGAGAAGATTTGAAAATCTTCACCTAGCAATTTCATGAAGTGGGGTCATAACATGACATTATTGAAAATGTGGTGGAAAAATATGGTAAAATGAATAGGTTATGAGTGTACATTTAAATATTTCAATGTTCACTCATAACTTGAATCATTTCTGATATTTTTCCAACAAACTTTCAACATGGTCTTTTTGGGACCCCACTTCACGAACAAGGCAGGTGAAAATTTTAAAATCCATACTGAAAGATGATTTTGCTGTCACTCCATGAAATCAACTTTCAGTGACATTTGAAAATGTTCACCTTCTGGGTTCATGACATAGGGTTATAAGAAGACTATAACAAACCTTGGGATCAAATTATTAGAAAACAAGAAAGTTATGAATGTACTTTGAAGTGTTTTTATGCTCGCTTATAAGTCTGTTAATTTGCAATATTTTCACTCCAAACTTTCAACATAGCCATTTTTGATTCCACCTCATACATGTGACAGGTGTGATTTTTGAACATCTGGCCAAAATGTGCTTTCGCACTTGTGACATGAAATGATATTTCAGAAAGTATTGTATAAATACCACATGCCATGCTTATAAGGGGGAGTCAAAAATGACTATGTTGAAAAACTGGTCAAGATGTAAAAAAAAAACTTATTAAGAAACATTGTGTGCAGTGCCAGCCTTTGGCCCACTAAGTAGTGCTTCGTTATCCTGTGCTGGTGAGCTGAGTTTGTCAGCAAGCTCAGTGAGTCAGCTGGATAGGCTGAGGCTGGGAGGATGGCACTGTCATGTGTCACGGCCCCTTAGCCTAGGAAGAAAATGTGAAGAGTCACCTGCATAAGCTGAAGTACCATATAGTGAAGAGCACTCTTCTTATGGCATATTTCCATGTGGCTCTGCACTTGTGGCTGCCAAAGGGCACTGTGCTTTGGCTGACAGATGGAATCTTTGCCCTGTGCATCTGTATCTACAGCCACATGATAGCACAGGGCAGAGAGGACCATGTGCTTCCTCAGCCCACCAGACAACCCCAAAAATTCTTGACATCCATTGCTACACAGAACTGTAGGGGCCAGAGAGCTCTGCACTTCTGCAGGCAGATGGATTCTTCCCTCAACCCAATGTCCAGAGAGCCCTGTATGTCTGCATCTGTTCATGCAGGTCTTGAAGGAACCTGCATGAATGAGGATATGATTACAATATCTCATAGAGAAGGAAAAGTCATTAGAGGAGAATGTTAATGCACTGGTTAGGGTTAAGCTTACTGCCCTTTTCAGCCCTTGATGTGTCCTAGCTTGTCACCACCCCAACTAGATTCAACCCCTCAACTGGCTCCAGCACCCTCCTGGATATCACCATTACCAACCACCGCCAGAGGGTGCTTGATATCAGTGTACTTCCCAACTCACTTAGTGACCACTCCCCAGTCGTATTCTCTTGGTCCACTGCCAACAGCAAACCTGCACCACAAACTACCCAGTAACATTGCCTACTCCCAGGTGGCCTGCGTCACCTTAAACTGTACCTCTCACAACTGGATTGGTTCCCAATCAGGCTTGCACTGTCCATAGACGAGGCATTGGATTTTTTCACTCGCACTTTTAACACTGCCAGTGACCTCTATGCCCCCTTCACTAGAAATTGCACAAAAAAGCAAAACATGCCCTGGGTTACCCCCTCCCTCCTTCACAAACTTAAAATGAGAGACAACCTAAGGCACATTGCCATAGAATCTGGCAAGCCAACTAATAGGCAAGCATACAAAGCTGAGTGAAATAAGTGTACTTGGGCCATTCGACAGGCCAAAGCCCAGTACTACCAATCCACTCTTGTCTCCTCCTGGGGGTTGGCTAGAAACTTTTGGGATAATATAAAGGAGCTGAATGGGAAATCCCACTCCCCACCCCCTCTCAACTCTCCTTTAATGGAAATGTCTGCTTTGACCCCCTTGGCATTGCAGACTGCCTAAACCACACTTTCTCAGACCTGAGCTCAATCCTGCCCAGTAACTTTTTTGACCCCATCCCAGTAGCACCCCTGTCCACTCTCCAGAGACCTCCTTTCTACCTATGTACCATCTCCCCATTTGAGGCTAGACCCCTTCTGCAAAAAGCCGCTAGTAGTAACAACTCCAGCACCAACCGGCTGGACACTAGGCTACTTCATCTGACATTGGATACTATCCTAGTCCCACTTACTGAGCTGCTCAACCACTCTCTGTGCCTGGGGCAGTTCTCCAGCACATGGAAAACTGCCATCATCACTCCCATCCTAAACAGCAGCGATCGAGCGACCCCGGGTAACTATCGACCTATCTCCATCCTCCCCCCACTCTCTAAGGCCCTTGAAAAAGTAGTTGCCAACAAGCTTGCTGAATACCTGGCCATGCACAATATCCTGTGTCCTGAACAGCATGGCTTTCATGCAGGTCACAGCACCACAACCACGCTACTTGAATTCTCCAAATTCCTGCACTCTGCTCTTGATGCCAGAAGTCCTGCCGGTGCGGTGTTCGTTGACCTCTCCAAGACCTTTGACATGGTTTGCCATCCTCTCCTGCTTGACTCCCTCAGATGCCTTGGTTTCTCCCCCAGCCCCCTTGCATGGTTTACCAGCGACCTCTCTGCCAGAACTCAGTGTGTAAACATCAATAGCACCCTATCTGACACATGACCTGTCCACTCTGGGGTTCCCCAGGGTTTCATTTTAGGCCCTCTCCTCTTCAGTCTCTACCTCAACTCCCTCCTGTTGGCCTGCCCAAGAAAGATCCTCCTCTATGTGGATTATGCTGTGCTCTTCACCGCTAACCCCAACCCCAACACACTCCAGGCCACCCTCCAACAAGCTTTTGATAGAGCTGAACATTGGTTCACATCACGAAGGCTAGTCCTGAACCTAAAAAAGACCAAAGCTATGCTCTTCTCGCATCACCAAAGCAAAGTCATTGGTGCCCCTCTCATGTTACTGCCTAGCACACGAAACCCTCCTACAAGTATCTGGGCATTACCTTTGATTTGGCACTCTCCTAACATTCCCCTAACAATGCCCTTTCTGCTGCCACCAATGTCAGGATTGGACTGTTATACCACCATAGGTACTGCCTACCACAAGAAGCCCTTAGATTGGCAATCACCTCCTCTGTCCTGTCACTAATCGACTATGGGCAGCCCATCTATGCTGCAGCCAACATCACTGCACTTGCAAGAATCCAGCTCTCTATGAACAAGGCCTGCAGGCTAATGCTAGGAGTCTCTAAGTGCACCCATACATGCCTGCTGTATTACACCACCAACTTGCTCAACCTTGAAGAAGGACTCAGTTTCCAAACCTGCCTTCTTGTTAAAAAGACCCTGCTAGGGCTCTGCCCTACCTGGGGTCACCACCTCCCTGCAACATGCCTCCCCCTCAGTCTCCACCCACAGCACTGTCAGAATCTCCCTTATTGTCCCCAGGGTAAAGGCCTCTATGGCCCAGAGATCCTTTCGCTGTCGGGCTTCTGCCTGGTTCAATTCCCTCCCAGCCAATATAGCTGACTCCAATAAGCTTGGTCCCTTCAAGGTCTCCATCAGAAGCCATCTGACAAGAATTTGCTGCTGCAGCTGCACATAATCCCCCACCTGCCCCTTACCTTCAACCCTAGGCTGGGTCTACCCTGTCTTCTTTTGCTGTATATACCTGGGGTCTTATGCAACATCTGCTGACTAATGTAATAAAATATCTATAGTTGCTACCTGACGTGGTACTCGTGTGCCCATATTATGACTACTGTGATCTACCTATTACCAAGCGTGTATCATCAGTGAATGCATGTAACACTGGTTGCTTTTTTAATCTAAGCGTTATGTACGGTACTGTTTGTTTGCTGTGATGTATTGCTCTCTTGTTGAAGCGCCTTTGTAAATGAGTCTATGACTCAAAGGTCTGTAAACTGATGATCTAATAAATAAATAAAATAAATACTGCCACAAAAGTAGGGAAATGTGACATTAGGGTTTCCAACCAGAACTCTGCAGACAGAAGTACTGTTGCAATTTTGGTATCATGGGTTTCATGGGGCCTGCACTTCTGCATCCAGAGGTTCATCTGTATGTCTTACACCTGTGGCTACAGAAGCACAGGTCACTCAGGAGTCTGTGCTTCTGTGGATAGAACTGTATATACAGTATGTCTTACAGTGTGCATGAGTATCTATGACTACTGAAGCCCTGGTTCCATTGTGGCCTGTGCTTCTATAGGCAAAAAAACCCCAAAAACTCTTGTAATTTGGATACCTTGGATTTGTGTCTGTGTCTTCAGGAGCTTGTGCTTCTATGCACATAAGCAGTGATATGATACAGACAGTTGGTGAGATCCCATCTGGAGTACTGCATGCAGTTATGGAGACCCAATCTCCACAAGGACATAGACAGGATGGAGGTGGTCCAGAGGGGGGCAACTGAAATGGTGCAGGGTCTGCACCAGAAGACATATGAAGAGAGACTTAAGGAGCTTAATATGTATACCCTCGAGGAAAGGAGGGACAGGGGTGACATGATAGAAACTTTCAAGTACCTCAAGGGAATCAACAAAGTCCAAGAGGGTAGCATCTTTCAGAAAAAGAGATGTGCAAGAATAAGGGGGCACCATTTGAAGATAGAAGGGGGACAGCTCAGAGGTAATGTGAGGAAGCAGTTTTTCAGGGAGAGGGTAGTGGATGCATGGAATGGCCTTCCTGAGGAGGTTGTGGAGTCAAAACCGGGGGAATTCAAGAATGCAGAGGACAGACATAAGGCAATTTTAGTTGGGGGTAGGAGGAAGTAGGCTGTTGGTTAACTAGGATCTGCAGCCTATCCATTAGGTAGGGAAATGGGCAGACTGGGTGGGCCAAGTGGTCCTTATCTGCCATCAAATTCTATGTTTCTATGTTTCTATGATTTGAGTATTGTGTATTTCTATCTACAACAAGATGTGTGTAAATCTTGTAGTGTGTGTGCATCACAGATACAAATCCACAAAGGTAGCACACCAGTGCTACTGCATTTGTGTCATCTGGAAAAGTTTGTTGTTGTTTGTCTTACCTGATGATGGCTGTCTGTGTTTGCTTTTGTGGTCTTGTCCTTTTGTTGCTGAGGGAAAGTTAGGGTTCCCCTGCTTTTGTGACGATAAGTTGACCTCTAAATGGTACATTAATGCAGTGTTTTGCAATGAATAAATACATATACTGTATGTATTGTGATAACAAGTTGAACCATAAGTGTGGTGCATTAATGCAGTTTTTTGCAATGGATATACATACATACATATATATATATATATATATATATATATATATATATATAGAGATATAGATATATATATATATATATATATATATATCTATATATCTATATCTATAAATATATGTACATATATATATATATATATATATATATATATATATATATATATACATATACATATATATTAATTGACAGTCGTGCCACTATCGATAGGGTTGAGCGGCTAGTTGCATACTAAAGTCAAAAGTTTGGACATTAATAACTTTGGACCCTTTCAATGGATTTTCCTGAAATTTGGTACATGCGTTGGGGCATATTAGAGCTCTTGATCTGCCAAATTGCATTTGTGTCAGAATGCTGGTCTTCGTGTACGAAAGCGCTGAAAAATGCAAAATTATACATTTATGGAGGCACCTTTTGGCATTCTAAATGTGGTCCTGCATGCCCACCACATGGTGTGCCACTCTGCAGGATGACTCATTTGAAAGAGCTTTAGTGGCCGGACATGCTGCTTTTTGTCTGGTGAAAAAATATTAAGGCATTCAAAAGTTATGGCACTTTTAAGTTCCCATTACAAGCCAATGGGAAAATTTATATGTATATCTTGCGATCAAAGAATGGTGGTTCTGGCCATCTGGTCTCACCTGGCGATCAAACAATTTGCAGCCTCACAGTTCAAGAATCTTTGTTCCTGAGGAATTTTCAAAATTCTTTGACCGTGAGGTCTGCCATCTTGTTTTCAGTTTTCCAATCACACAAATACAAATATCTCGGTTCAGGGGGTCACTTCTGAAGTAAAACTTTGGTGGGTTTTACTCAGGGGACCATGATCTATCGAGCCATAGCTTTGGTTCCATCCAAATCAGTCAAAAAATAGAGTTATAAGCTTTTAAAATCTTAATTCGTTGCTCGCTAACAATCTTTGATCGTGAGCCTGCAAATTCTTTGATCGTGAGATTCTTTGATCGCAATCTTGCATCGTGACCTAAAACACTAATATCTCAGCTCAGGGGTGGGCTAGGAACACAAAGGAGGACTTGTTTTGCTCAGAAGGGTCTGTTGTGTTGAACCATGCCATTGGTTTGGTTCAAATTGGTAAATAAATCACGTTTCACCATTTTTTTATTCTTTGATCTTGAGTCTACAAATTCTTTGATCGTGAGGCTGCAAATTCTTTGATCGTGAGAGTCTTTGATCACGATTTTGCATCGTGAGTGAGGGACGAGATGGCTGAATTTAAAAATAATTTTTCTCAGCCCATGGGTGCCCTAGTAAGTCAAATGAGGGTGGGTTTTACTCGAGGGCTTCATTCTGTCAAACCATGGTGGTGGATTACTGCAATTCCATCAGTTTTATGATTTATTACATTTTTTATTCTTTGTTCGTGAGCCTGCAAATTCTTTGATCGTGAGGCTGCAAATTCTTTGATTGCGAGATTCTTTGATCGCGATCTTGCATCATGAGTGAGGGACGAGATGGTTGAATTTAAAAATGAATTTTCTTAGCCCATGGGTGCCCTAGAAAGTCAAATGAAGGGGTGTTTTACTCAGGGGGCTTCGTTCTGTCGAACCATGGTGGTGGTTTACTGCAATTGCTTCTTTTTTTTGATTTATTACATTTTTTCTTCTTTGTTCATGAGCCTGCAAATTCTTTGATCGTGACATTCTTTGATTGTGAACTTGCATCGCGAGTGAGGAACAAGATAGTGAATTTTTATAATGGAATAGATAGGAAATTTTGCCAATCTTTGACATTGCATATCTCAGAAATGGTTTGGTCTTTTTACTTGAAATTTGGAGGGACGAAAGACAACATCCCACAAATATGCATTTTAGTGGATTGGTCAAAAAATAATACAGGGTGGCAAAGTTACGGCACTATGAAGTTAGCACTTTTTTCCATAGGATAACATTACGTCATCCACCATGTTACAGGAATTCTTTGCTGCTCTGCTGGAAAATAATGGTTTGGTCTTTTGGGCTGAAATTTAGAGGGAAGAAAGCCAACATCCTACAAATTTGCCTTTTGGTAGTTTAGAGAAAAATATTTACAGGGTGGCAAAGTGACAGCACTCGAATTTGACAGTTTTCCCATAGGATAACATTATGGCATCAATGCATCTTTCAGGGCCCGTATCTCAGAAACTGTGTGAGATACGGACTTTTATCAAAAAATGCTTAGCGCCCCAAATGGGAGCTAAGCTAAAAACTAGCCAGGAAAGTAATTCATACAAAATTTGAATTTTTTTCCTACGTCATACAGCTCCTGAGATGTAAGTAATTTAGTATTCCAAGTCATACTTTTCTGCTCCGAAGTCCATTATAATGCATACATTCTTTGTTTTAAATTTGTTTTTCCAATGCAGTTTTTGGGGAAAAGAAGGGTGTGCCCTTTTGTTACTGTGACAGTTAGCGTTTCCAGTTGTGCTTCTGTCACCATTCAAGCACCGTTCCTGTCTACACCACTGTGTGTGTAACGGTTTGCATTTTCATATGTCCTTGCATTTCTGTTTCTGTTGTTTTTACTGTTGCTGTTACTGTTACCATTTACATTTACTATTGCAGTACCATGACCTTACATGTAACACTTTTTGCATTTTCGTATGCATTCGTGTTTCTGATTTTATTGTCTTTATTGTTGCTGTTACCGTAACATTTGCATTTACAATTGTGGTTCCATGACTGTATGCGTTACGGTTTGCATTTCGTACTTGCTTACATTTCTGTTTACTTAGGTGTTATTGTTGGTGTTACTGTTACCATTTAAGTTTACAATTGTGGTACCGTGACTGTGTGTGTTTCCAGTTGCGTTCTGTATGCACTTCTATTTGATGTCTCTGTTTATGTAACTGTTTGCTTCAGCGTCACTTTACACTTGTGTTTCTATTAACATTTGCTCTGCCATTTACATTTGGTTTGCCATGTGCATTACCGTTGCCGCTTGCGTTTGCTTTGCAGTTCCTGTTACTGTGTAACAAGACATCACATGGTGGGAGCATGCGGCACAAAGGGCCCTGCGCTGCCGCCACTGCATTCCTTTCATTATTTATCATCCTCATTCTCAAAAAGAAGAGAAATTAGAGGCAAAAAAAATCCATTTAATGCATCAGTTAGGGTTGCTCCACAGCAAAAAAAGTTAGGAAATTCGGAGTTAGGGTTGAATGCCCCCCTTGGACTCCCTCAACCCACCCTAAAATGGCATCGGGGTGGGCATTGAGGTCATAGGTTCTAACTCTCACCCCATTCTCCTATACCTCAGCTTCTTTACACATGTGATGGGGTAAGAGTTAGGGCCGATGACCCCAACGTGCACCCCGATGCCATTTGGGGGGTGGGCTGGGGGGATCCAAGGGGGGCTTTCAACCCTAACCCTGAATTTCCTAGCTTTTTTTCACTGTGGAACAACCCTAACTGATGCATTAAACTGAGTTTTTGGCCTCTAATAAATATATGTCGGTCCATCCACAGTAATAGGGGGACATATGTCGGACATGACTATGAAAAAATAAATGTTGTCATTTCTTTCTTCTTTCACCATCAATACTTTACCCTTAACGTCCTTTACTAAAAGTGTAAACAGGAAGATAATTAATATAACTTGTGGTTTTCTGAGTACAGTCCCTAATGTTTGGAAACAGTAACCAGGTAACGTATGTAACAGGGACAGAGAATATGTTAACTAGAAAAAAAGTTCTGTATAAATATTTTTGAACCTCTGTATGATTTTGCAGTACTTTAACTCATTTGGTTACTTCACTAAGCAACGCCAAAATATTTGCATGCAAAAGAATGTGATAACTATCAATCTAACACATGGCAGAGAATTACGGGGCAAAGTAATTTCAAAGTTTTCCCTCACCAACATTTCTTGGGTAGTCACAGATTAAAATGCATTTGTACATAACTGGGGATAAGAGTAGATGATATTTAGAACTTTATTTGATCACTTTAAAAATTAAACTCCAAAAATCTGTGAAAAAGTGTTTCATTAATGTATGCAACAGGAGAGAGAAACATTCAAAAACTTTAAGCAGTTCCAGAAAATATTGTGGGAAAAAGAAAATCAGGCAATTGGTGTCCCTTATTCCTTTCCACTTCATGTTTAATGTCTACAGTTACTACTCAATCAGCATAAATGTTCTACGGTTGCATACCATCATCACAAGGGAAGTTCGTAATACAACAAATTCACTATACTAACTAGAAATGCCAGACACACTAAATAAAATTAATTAAAATCCTAACCATAACACCACAATATACACACTATATACATTGCTTATTAGAGACCTAATACCTCCAACAAAAGTACATATGTACATCTGGCAGACCCCATGTGACAGTGTACCTGAATCCACCAGACATGAGCATTGTCACTGGCCTACAATGACTCACTCAATCCGGTGTGCACAGTACACCACTTGCAAACACACCAGCGCCCCCATGAGAGATTGACCAGGGACCTGGCACACCCCAGGTGACAGTGTATCTGAATCCATCAGAGCAGAACATGGGTGCTTGCCTACAGTGACTCAGTCTAGCAGGTGAGTGCAGTACACAAACTGCACACCCACCAGGGCCCCATGAAGATTGATTAGGGACCTGGCAAACCCCAGGCGATGGAGTAACTAAATCCACCAGACAAGAACCCTGGCACCAGTCCATTGTGACTCAAGTCAAGCTGCTGTGTACAGTACACCACTTACACACCCACCAGGGCCCCATTAAAGTCTGACCAGGAACCTGGCAAACCCCAGGTGATGACATAACTGAATCCACTACATGGGAACAGATGATAATGTGGGCAACCCACTGGATTGCAAACAAAATGGAAGCACACACAGACACCCATTGGCTTGCAAATCAAATGGAGCACACATGACCCCAGCAACTGGCTTGTAAACAAAATGGAGGTAAGCATGGACACCCACAGGATTGCAAGCAAAATGGAGGCACTATTCCATCCCCTCCAGATCCATTTCAGAAGTCCCAGGGCTTGGTAGACCATTCTACAATTTTTCAGCCCTGTCAGTAGCCCCTGGGGCCCAAGATCAGCACCCCTCCCCATCAGCCCTGTGGTATGTGAGGTCAGTCCCATTTCCCTCATCCATCCCTGGAGCCTTGTGGCACACTCCTAAAATTCTCCAGCCATGTAAACTGTCCCATGGGACCCAAGGTCCGGTACACTCCTCCCCATCAGCCCTATGGCATGTGAGGTCAATTGCATCTATCTCCCCAGTCCCTGGGGCCTGGTGGCAAACTCCTAAAATTCTCCAGCCCAGTTAGCAGTCCTGTGGTATCTAAGGGCAGTCCCAAACGCTCCTTATCAACCCCTGGCACATGAGATAAGTTCCATCCACATCCCCAGTCAGTGGGGCTTGGTGAGCTACTGCAACAAATCTGCAGTCCCATGGAACCCAGAGTCAGTCCTAGCTTTTCCTCATTAGACCCCTGGCACATGAGTTCATTCCCATTCTTCTCCCATGTCCCTGAGGCCTGGTGGCACACTCCTAAAACTCTTCAGCCCTGTCAGCAGTCCCATGGCATTCAAGATCAGTCTCACTGCCTCCCTATCAGTTGCCCTGGTACATGAGTTCAGTTCTACCCCCTTCACAGACCCTAGGGTCTGGTGGTGAACTCCCAAATTTTCCAGCCCTGTAAGCAGTCCCATGTGATCCAAGGTCAGTCCCACCTCCATCCCCATCAGCTCCTGGCACAAAGGTCAGTCCCATCTCCCTCCACAGTCCCTCAGGCCTGGTGGCATGCTATATCAAATCTGCAGTCCCATCGGATCCAAGGTCAATCCCACTGCGCTCCCTATCAACCCCCTGGAATGTAAGGTCAATCCCAACTCTGTCAGCAGTCTCAAGGGTCCTAGTGGCACACTCCTAAAATTCTCTAGCCCTGTGAGCTGCACCATGGGACTTATGGTAGGTCCAATCCCTCTTCATATCTTTTCAGCAGTCCCAAGGGTAACTGGTGGCAACTGTCCTGCTGACATATTAGCCTTACGTTGGCCAGAAGCATTTTGTAAATTTAATTGTTGCCATTGTGCTTCCAAGGAGCAAGTTATCACTGCAGTCTTTATTTTTATAACATACAAGGGTCATTAGTTGCAAAACTTTTTTGTTCTACAATATTGTCATTGGCATTTGTCCACTTTAAATTCAGTAGGAAATTATTACAGCACCCAATATGTCTATTGTTTTTAATCTCAGACTTTGCAGGAAACATTCTATTTCTAATTTACTTTCGTATCAGCTGGCAGCCCCCTTCCCCCAAAGCATGTGGGTGACTATTTTAAAACAAAAGTCCTTTGTTGCATCCCCAAAACAAATGCTCAGTCAAAACAAACATGTCTTGTAGAATATTTTAACAAGCATTTGTCAATGCTGAATGTTCACTTGCAGGTATTTGCAGTGGTGTTTGGCATGTATGGTGCTTTACCCTAATGCCCTGTGCGATTGCTGGTATTTGCAGAATAAATTGTCAGCATGACCTTGTTGCTACCCGCATTGTGCGCTACATAGGCGGAAACACATTTTGGGCAGGATGTGAAAAATGACAGCTGTACTGCTCATAAGGAAGTGTGGTAAAATGGCAATGTTGAAAATCTGGAGTGGAAATATTGAAAATTCGCAAACCTATGAGCGTACGTGGGAATTGTGCAACGCACGCTCGTAAAACAGTCATTTGTAGGATTTTTTTCACCAAATTTTCAACATTGTCATTTTAAAACCTGTGCTAATAAACAGTGTCACTGTGATTTTCTTACTGTGTCCCATACATTGATTTCGCACACCGACTGCGCCATTGTGCACTACATGGGTGGAAAGACATTTTGGGCAGGATGTGAAAAATGACAGCTGTACTGCTCATAAGGAGGTGTGGTAAAATGGCAATGTTGAAAATATGGAGTGAAAATATTAAAATTTGCAAACTTACGAGCGTACGTAGGAACTGCGCAACGCAGAGTCATAAAACAGTAATTTTTAGGAATTTTTTCACCAAATTTTCAGCATAGCCATTTTAAGACCTCTGCTCATGGTCAATGTCACTGTGATTTTCTTAATGTGTCCCATACATTGAGTTCGCACACCGACCGCGCCATTGTGCGCCATATGGAGCAGAAACACATTTTGGGCAGGATGTGAAAATGACAGCTGTACTGCTCATAAGGAGGTGTGGTAAAATGGCAATGTTGAAAATCTGGAGTGAAAATATTGAAAATTCACAAACGTACGAGTGTGCGTAGGAACTGCGCAACGCACGCTCGTAAAACAGTCATTTTTAGGATTTTTTCACCAAATTTTCAACACAGCCATTTTAAGACCTCTGTTCATGAACAGTGTCACTGTGATTTTCTTAATGTGTTCCATACATTAATTTCACACACTGACTGCGCCATTGTGCACTACATGGGCGGAAACACATTTTGGGTGAGATGTGAAAAATGACAGCTGTACAACTTATAAGAAGGTGTGATAAAATGGCAATGTTGAAAATCTGGAGTGAAAATATTGAAAATTCATGAACTTACAAGCCTGCGTGGGAACTGCGCAATGCATGCTCGTAAAACAGTCATGTTTTGGAATTTTTGTACCAAATTTTCAACATGGGTTTTTTGGGACCCCTTCTCATGAATGATGCCACTGTCATGGTGTTATTCAAGGCCAAAGGGTGAGTTCATGCAGTGACTGCACTGTGCCTGTGAAATCATCCTGCAGGCCTGAATAATGCCATGACAGTGACATCATTCATGAGAAGGGGTCCCAAAAACTCCATGTTGAAAATTTGGTGCAAAAATTCCAAACAATCACTGAGATATGCAATAAAGTTGAAACCCCCCCTATGTAGCCCATTATACAGCTTACTGACATTTCCTCAGGTCACGGTTGGCTTTGAAGAGTGCAGACATGTTCCCAGTCCACTGAAGATCGTTGCGCCAGATTCCGGAGGTAAGTATGGGGTGAGTGTGTGTGGGGAGGCTGGTTGCGCAGTGGGTGGGTGCGGGTTGTGGGAGGGGCTGGGAGATGCGCCGTGGGTCCGTTTTGTTTACAGGTTAAAAATTTAAAAAGACGATGTGGGACATTTGCCATGCTGGGATGGGCTCCCAGCATGGCAGAAGATAACTGGGGCGAGCCGATGGGGATTGGGCACCCGTCTGCAAACTACAGGGGAGGAGCCGACGAGAGTTGGGCACCCCAGTTGGCAAATTAGAGGACCGTTTGCCATGCTGGAGTGGGCTCCCAGCGTGGCAGCAGGACGGCTTGGGGATGGGGGCTGTGGAGCCGATGGGGGATTGGGCACCCCATTGGCAAACAACATTTGCCACACTGGGGTGGGCTCCCAGCGTGGCACCAAAGCTTTGGGGGTGCGGTGTGATGTGCGCGGGAGGTGGGAGGTAGCGCGTGATGCGAGGGGGTGGCGCTCAGTATGGCAGCGATGCTTTCCTTTGAAGCAGAGGAACACCGCTGTCATACTGAGCTCCTGCACCCATTGGTGCAGGACCGCCATGCCTGCTCAAGGGAGCAGTGCATTGGGTGGGAGAGGCACACCTCCAAGTGTGCTACTCTCCCAAAACATTCCTTGCGCATGCGCGCAAGGGAACGTAATAATCACAATTAAAAATAAGGTACCACTAGACATCCCATCCATTTGTATCAGGAACCACTGGTTTCCTGAGATCCTTGTTACAAACATGACTGAACTTGGTTGCAGGCTATTAGGACAACTTTGGAAAAAGCTAAAACAGATTCCAGGCTTTTTTCACTTTAAATGCATCAGCAAATGACTACAGCACCCAATACTTTTATATTTTAATCTCAAACTTTGCAGCAAACATTCCATTTCTAATTTACTTCTGGATGAGCTGGCAGCCCCCAAAGCATGTGGTGGCTATTTTAAAATAAAAGTCTTTTATACACCCCAAACAAATGCCCCTCAAATCAAACCAAAAGCATGTAACAACTCTTAATAATAATAATAAAATTAGGCACCACCAAGTCTTGTTTGTAACAGGGAGCAATGGTTTCCTGAGGTTCTTGTTACATACTTGGTTGTGGGCTGTTCTGACAACTTTTGAAAATACTATTTTGTATTCTATGATTTTTTTCACTTAAAATACATCAGTAAATGACTACAGCACCCAGTACTTTTATATTTTAATCCCAACCTTTGCAGCAAACCTTCCAAAAATAATTTACTTTCAGATGAGCTGGAAGCCCCCCCAAAGCATGTGAAAGGCCATTTTAAAACAAAAATCATTTGTTACATCCCCTAAACAAAGGCACACTAAAGCAAACACAAATCTCATTAAATCTCTTAATAATCACAATTCCAAAATAAGGTACACCATTTTGTACCAAGTACCTTAGGGTCACTTTGGATCCCACACTTGACCTGTCTCAACTTGTCAATATGGTGTGCCGTGCCGGCAATGCTAAAATTGTCAGAGCTTATTGCGTGCACCACTCCCTCACTCCTTCCACTAGACTTTCTGTTGCAAGAGGTATTCTCTTACCCCAGCTCCAATATGCTCTGCCCCTCCTCTTTGCTGCAAACTCTGCTACACTCCACAAATGGGACACTGTCTACAGCAACATCTGTAGATTTGCCTTAACTGCCCCACGTCTTACCCATCATTGTCTCCTTTACGCTGGCTTAAATTGGCTGTCACCTAAGGATATTCGAGCCTACTCCCTGGGCTGCTTTATTGACTCCCTGTCTAGACCTCTTGGCCCTGTCTATCTTGCCAACCTCCTGACTCCTGCCTCACACACCCGTACCCTCAGGTCTTCCTCTGTCCCCATGCTCTCCACTAGACCTTGCATGACAAAAATGGGTGAACAGGCATTTGCCCATTTTGCTCCCAAATTCTGGAACTCACTCCCCCTTATGGTGAAAACTTCAGCCTCCCATCGAGAATTCAAAAACTCGCTGTTCACCTACCTCCTAGCCTCTGGCCAATGCAAATGCTACCTCTGTCCCTGTTACAATCAGGACAGTATCATAAGACCACTAAAAAAAGATATTTGGAAGCCTGCAAAAGTCATACATCCACAATGAATTACACAGCCTTACACACCTGTTTAGCACATCTATCGAGCCATAGCTTTGGTTCCATCCAAATCAGTCAAAAAATAGAGTTATAAGCTTTTAAAATCTTAATTTGTGGCTCGCTAATAATCTTTGATCGTGAGCCTGCAAATTCTTTGATCGTGAGATTCTTTAATTGCAATCTTGCATCGTGACCTAAAACACTAATATCTCAGCTCAGGGGTGGGCTAGGAACACAAAGGAGGACTTGTTTTGCTCAGAAGGGTCTGTTGTGTTGAACCATGCCATTGGTTTGGTTCAAATTGGTAAATAAATCACGTTTCACCATTTTTTATTCTTTGATCTTGAGTCTACAAATTCTTTGATCGTGAGGCTGCAAATTCTTTGATCGTGAGAGTCTTTGATCACGATTTTGCATAGTAGTGAGGGGCGAGATGGCTGAGTTTAAAAATAATTTTTCTCAGCCCATGGGTGCCCTAGTAAGTCAAATGAGGGTGGGTTTTACTCGAGGGCTTCATTCTGTCAAACCATGGTGGTGGATTACTGCAATTCCATCAGTTTTATGATTTATTACATTTTTTATTCTTTGATCGTGAGGCTGCAAATTCTTTGATTGCGAGATTCTTTGATCGCGATCTTGCATCATTAGTGAGGGACAAGATGGTTGAATTTAAAAATTAATTTTCTTAGCCCATGGGTGCCCTAGAAAGTCAAATGAAGGGGTGTTTTACTCAGGGGGCTTCGTTCTGTCGAACCATGGTGGTGGTTTACTGCAATTGCTTCTTTTTTTTGATTTATTACATTTTTTCTTCTTTGTTCATGAGCCTGCTAATTCTTTGATCGTGACATTCTTTGATTGTGAACTTGCATCGCGAGTGAGGAACAAGATGGCCAGATTTTTTATAATGGAATAGATAGGGAAATTTTGCCAATCTTTGACATTGCATATCTCAGAAATGGTTTGGTCTTTTTACTTGAAACTTGGAGGGACGAAAGACAACATCCCACAAATATGCATTTTCGTGGATTGGTCAAAAAATAGTACAGGGTGGCAAAGTTACAGCACTATGAAGTTAGCACTTTTTTCCATAGGATAACATTACGTCATCCACCATGTTACAGGAATTCTTTGCTGCTCTGCTGGAAAATAATGGTTTGGTCTTTTGGGCTGAAATTTAGAGGGAAGAAAGCCAACATCCTACAAATTTGCCTTTTGGTAGTTTAGAGAAAAAATATTACAGGGTGGCAAAGTGACAGCACTCCGAATTTGACAGTTTTTCCCATAGGATAACATTATGGCATCCGTCGCATCTTTCAGGGCCCGTATCTCAGAAACTGTGTGAGATACGGACTTTTTGTCAAAAAAATGCTTAGCGCCCCAAATGGGAGCTAAGCTAAAAACTAGCCAGGAAAGTAATTCATACAAAATTTGAATTTTTTTCCTACGTCATACAGCTCCTGAGATGTAAGTAATTTAGTATTCCAAGTCATACTTTTCTGCTCCGAAGTCCATTATAATGCATACATTCTTTGTTTTAAATTTGTTTTTCCAATGCAGTTTTTGGGGAAAAGAAGGGTGTGCCCTTTTGTTACTGTGACAGTTAGCGTTTCCAGTTGTGCTTCTGTCACCATTCAAAGCACCGTTCCTGTCTACACCACTGTGTGTGTAACGGTTTGCATTTTCATATGTCCTTGCATTTCTGTTTCTGTTGTTTTTACTGTTGCTGTTACTGTTACCATTTACATTTACTATTGCAGTACCATGACCTTACATGTAACACTTTGCATTTTCGTATGCATTCGTGTTTCTGATTTTATTGTCTTTATTGTTGCTGTTACCGTAACCATTTGCATTTACAATTGTGGTTCCATGACTGTGTGCGTTACGGTTTGCATTTTCGTACTTGCTTACATTTCTGTTTACTTAGGTGTTATTGTTGGTGTTACTGTTACCATTTAAGTTTACAATTGTGGTACCGTGACTGTGTGTGTTTCCAGTTGCGTTCTGTATGCACTTCTATTTGATGTCTCTGTTTATGTAACTGTTTGCTTCAGCGTCACTTTACACTTGTGTTTCTATTAACATTTGCTCTGCCATTTACATTTGGTTTGCCATGTGCATTACCGTTGCCGCTTGCGTTTGCTTTGCAGTTCCTGTTACTGTGTAACAAGACATCACATGGTGGGAGCATGCGGCACGACATTTCTTTCATTATTTATCATCCTCATTCTCAAAAAGAAGAGAAATTAGAGGCAAAAAAAATCCATTTAATGCATCAGTTAGGGTTGCTCCACAGCAAAAAAAGTTAGGAAATTCGGAGTTAGGGTTGAATGCCCCACTTGGACTCCCTCAACCTACCCTAAAATGACATCGGGATGGGCATTGGGGTCATAGGTTCTAACTCTCACCCCATTCTCCTATACCTCAGCTTCTTTACACATGTGATGGGGTAAGAGTTAGGGCCGATGACCCCTAACGCACCTTGGATGCCATTTGGGGTGGGTCGGGATCCAAGGGGCTTTCAACCCTAACCTGAATTTCTAGCTTTTTTCTCACTGTGGAACAACCCTAACTGATGCATTAAACTGAGTTTTTGCCTCTAATAAATATATATCGGTCCATCCACAGTAATAGGGGACATATGTCGGATATGACTATGAAAAAATAAATGTTGTCATTTCTTCTTTCTTTTCACCATCAATACTTACCTTAACGCCTTTACTAAAAGTGTAAACAGGAAGATAATTAATATAACTTGTGGTTTTCTGAGTACAGTCCCTAATGTTTGGAAACAGTAACCAGGTAACGTATGTAACAGGGACAGAGAATATGTTAACTAGAAAAAGTTCTGTATAAATATTTTGAACCTCTGTATGATTTTGCAGTACTTTAACTCATTTGGTTACTTCACTAAACAGCTAAAATATTTGCATGCAAAAGAATGTGATAACTATCAATCTAACACATGGCAGAAATTACGGGCAAAGTAATTTCAAAGTTTTCCCTCACCAACATTTCTTGGGTAGTCACAGATTAAAATGCATTTGTACATAACTGGGGATAAGAGTAGATGATATTTAGAACTTTATTTGATCACTTTAAAAATTAAACTCCAAAAATCTGTGAAAAAGTGTTTCATTAATGTATGCAACAGGAGAGAGAAACATTCAAAAACTTTAAGCAGTTCCAGAAAATATTGTGGGAAAAAGAAAATCAGGCAATTGGAGTCCCTTATTCCTTTCCACTTCATGTTTAATGTCTACAGTTACTACTCAATCAGCATAAATGTTCTACGGTTGCATACCATCATCACAAGGGAAGTTCGTAATACAACAAATTCACTATACTAACTAGAAATGTCAGACACACTAAATAAAATTATTTAAAATCCTAACCATAACACCACAATATACATACTATATACATTGCTTATTAGAGACCTAATACCTCCAACAAATGTACATATGTACATCTGGCAGACCCCATGTGACAGTGTACCTGAATCCACCAGACATGAGCATTGTCACTGGCCTACAATGACTCCCTCAAGCCGGTGTGCACAGTACACCACTTGCAAACATACCAGCGCCCCATGAGAGATTGACCAGGGACCTGGCACACCCCAGGTGACAGTGTATCTGAATCCATCAGAGCAGAACATGGGTGCTTGCCTACAGTGACTCAGTCTAGCAGGTGAGTGCAGTACACAAACTGCACACCCACCAGGGCCCCATGAAGATTGATTAGGGACCTGGCAAACCCCAGGCGATGGAGTAACTAAATCCACCAGACAAGAACCCTGGCACCAGTCCATTGTGACTCAAGTCAAGCTGCTGTGTACAGTACACCACTTACACACCCACCAGGGTCCCATTAAAGTCTGACCAGGAACCTGGCAAACCCCAGGTGATGACATAACTGAATCCACTACATGGGAACAGATGATAATGTGGGCAACCCACTGGATTGCAAACAAAATGGAAGCACACACAGACACCCATTGGCTTGCAAATCAAATGGAGGCACACATGACCCCAGCAACTGGCTTGTAAACAAAATGGAGGTAAGCATGGACACCCACAGGATTGCAAGCAAAATGGAGGCACTATTCCCATCCCCCTCCAGATCCATTTCAGAAGTCCCAGGGGCTTGGTAGACCATTCTACAATTTTTCAGCCCTGTCAGTAGCCCCCTGGGGCCCAAGATCAGTACACCCCTCCCCATCAGCCCTGTGGTATGTGAGGTCAGTCCCATTTCCCTCATCCATCCCTGGAGCCTTGTGGCACACTCCTAAAATTCTCCAGCCATGTAAACTGTCCCATGGGACCCAAGGTCAGTTACACTCCTCCCCATCAGCCCTATGGCATGTGAGGTCAATTGCATCTATCTCCCCAGTCCCTGGGGCCTGGTGGCAAACTCCTAAAATTCTCCAGCCCAGTTAGCAGTCCTGTGGTATCTAAGGGCAGTCCCAAACGCTCCTTATCAACCCCCTGGCACATGAGATAAGTTCCATCCACATCCCCAGTCAGTGGGGCTTGGTGAAACACTGCAACAAATCTGCAGTCCCATGGAACCCAGAGTCAGTCCTAGCTTTTCCTCATTAGACCCCTGGCACATGAGTTCATTCCCATTCTTCTCCCATGTCCCTGGGGCCTGGTGGCACACTCCTAAAACTCTTCAGCCCTGTCAGCAGTCCCATGGCATTCAAGATCAGTCTCACTGCCTCCCTATCAGTTGCCCTGGTACATGAGTTCAGTTCTATCCCCTTCACAGTCCCTAGGGTCTGGTGGTGAACTCCTAAATTTTCCAGCCCTGTAAGCAGTCCCATGTGATCCAAGGTCAGTCCCACCTCCATCCCCATCAGCTCCTGGCACAAAGGTCAGTCCCATCTCCCTCCACAGTCCCTCAGGCCTGGTGGCATGCTATATCAAATCTGCAGTCCCATCGGATCCAGGTCAATCCCACGCTCCCTATCAACCCCTGGAATGTAAGGTCAATCCCAACTCTGTCAGCAGTCTCAAGGGTCCTAGTGGCACACTCCTAAAATTCTCTAGCCCTGTGAGCTGCACCATGGGACTTATGGTAGGTCCAATCCCTCTTCATATCTTTTCAGCAGTCCCAAGGGTAACTGGTGGCAACTGTCCTGCTGACATATTAGCCTTACGTTGGCCAGAAGCATTTTGTAAATTTAATTGTTGCCATTGTGCTTCCAAGGAGCAAGTTATCACTGCAGTCTTTATTTTTATAACATACAAGGGTCATTAGTTGCAAAACTTTTTTGTTCTACAATATTGTCATTGGCATTTGTCCACTTTAAATTCAGTAGGAAATTATTACAGCACCCAATATGTCTATTGTTTTAATCTCAGACTTTGCAGGAAACATTCTATTTCTAATTTACTTGTATCAGCTGGCAGCCCCTCCCCAAAGCATGTGGGTGACTATTTTAAAACAAAAGTCCTTTGTTGCATCCCCAAAACAAATGCTCAGTCAAAACAAACATGTCTTGTAGAATATTTTAACAAGCATTTGTCAATGCTGAATGTTCACTTGCAGGTATTTGCAGTGGTGTTTGGCATGTATGGTGCTTTACCCTAATGCCCTGTGCGATTGCTGGTATTTGCAGAATAAATTGTCAGCATGACCTTGTTGCTACCCGCATTGTGCGCTACATAGACGGAAACACATTTTGGGCAGGATGTGAAAAATGACAGCTGTACTGCTCATAAGGAAGTGTGGTAAAATGGCAATGTTGAAAATCTGGAGTGGAAATATTGAAAATTCGCAAACCTATGAGCGTGCGTGGGAATTGTGCAACGCACGCTCGTAAAACAGTCATTTGTAGGATTTTTTTCACCAAATTTTCAACATTGTCATTTTAAAACCTGTGCTAATAAACAGTGTCACTGTGATTTTCTTACTGTGTCCCATACATTGATTTCGCACACCGACTGCGCCATTGTGCACTACATGGGTGGAAAGACATTTTGGGCAGGATGTGAAAAATGACAGCTGTACTGCTCATAAGGAGGTGTGGTAAAATGGCAATGTTGAAAATATGGAATGAAAATATTAAAATTTGCAAACTTACGAGCGTACATAGGAACTGCACAACGCAGAGTCATAAAACAGTAATTTTTAGGAATTTTTTCACCAAATTTTCAGCATAGCCATTTTAAGACCTCTGCTCATGGTCAATGTCACTGTGATTTTCTTAATGTGTCCCATACATTGAGTTCGCACACCGACTGCGCCATTGTGCGCTACATGGGGCAGAAACACATTTTGGGCAGGATGTGAAAAATGACAGCTGTACTGCTCATAAGGAGGTGTGGTAAAATGGCAATGTTGAAAATCTGGAGTGAAAATATTGAAAATTCACAAACGTACGAGTGTGCGTAGGAACTGCGCAACGCACGCTCGTAAAACAGTCATTTTTAGGATTTTTTTCACCAAATTTTCAACACAGCCATTTTAAGACCTCTGTTCATGAACAGTGTCACTGTGATTTTCTTAATGTGTTCCATACATTAATTTCACACACTGACTGCGCCATTGTGCACTACATGGGCGGAAACACATTTTGGGTGAGATGTGAAAAAATGACAGCTGTACAACTTATAAGAAGGTGTGATAAAATGGCAATGTTGAAAATCTGGAGTGAAAATATTGAAAATTCATGAACTTACAAGCCTGTGTGGGAACTGCGCAACGCATGCTCGTAAAACAGTCATGTTTTGGAATTTTTGTACCAAATTTTCAACATGGGTTTTTTGGGACCCCTTCTCATGAATGATGCCACTGTCATGGTGTTATTCAAGGCCAAAGGGTGAGTTCATGCAGTGACTGCACTGTGCCTGTGAAATCATCCTGCAGGCCTGAATAATGCCATGACAGTGACATCATTCATGAGAAGGGGTCCCAAAACCTCCATGTTGAAAATTTGGTGCAAAATTTCAAAAATCACTGAGATATGCAATAAAGTTGAAACCCCCCCTATGTAGCCCATTATACAGCTTACTGACATTTCCTCAGGTCACGGTTGGCTTTGAAGAGTGCAGACATGTTCCCAGTCCACTGAAGATCGTCGCGCCAGATTCCGGAGGTAAGTATGGGGTGAGTGTGTGTGGGGAGGCTGGTTGCGCAGTGGGTGGGTGCGGGTTGTGGGAGGGGGGCTGGGAGATGCGCCGTGGGTCCGTTTTTGTTTTACAGGTTAAAAATTTAAAAAAGACGATGTGGGACATTTGCCATGCTGGGGTGGGCTCCCAGCATGGCAGAAGATGGCTGGGGGGGCGAGGAGCCGACAGGGGATTGGGCACCCCCGTCTGCAAACTACACGGGGGGAGGAGCCGACGGGGGATTGGGCACCCCCAGTTGGCAAATTAGAGGACCGTTTGCCATGCTGGATTGGGCTCCCAGCGTGGCAGCAGGACGGCTTGGGGATGGGGGCTGTGGAGCCGATGGGGGATTGGGCACCCCATCGGCAAACAACATTTGCCACACTGGGGTGGGCTCCCAGCGTGGCACCAAAGCTTTGGGGGTGCGGTGTGATGTGCGCGGGAGGTAGGAGGTAGCGGCGTGATAAGGGGGTGGCGCTTCAGTGGCAGCGATGCTTTCCTTTGAAGCAGAGGAACACGCTGTCATACTGAGCTCCTGCACCCATTGGTGCAGGACTAGCCATGCCTGCTCAAGGGAGCAGTGCATTGGGTGGGAGAGGCACACCTCCAAGTGTGCTACTTCTCCCAAAACATTCTTAGTATGCCAAGTTTAACGTAATAATCACAATTAAAAATAAGGTACCACTAGACATCCCATCCATTTGTATCAGGAACCACTGGTTTCCTGAGATCCTTGTTACAAACATGACTGAACTTGGTTGCAGGCTATTAGGACAACTTTTGAAAAAGCTAAAACAGATTCCAGGCTTTTTTCACTTTAAATGCATCAGCAAATGACTACAGCACCCAATACTTTTATATTTTAATCTCAAACTTTGCAGCAAACATTCCATTTCTAATTTACTTCTGGATGAGCTGGCAGCCCCCCCCCAAAGCATGTGCGTGGCTATTTTAAAATAAAAGTCTTTGTTACACCCCCCCCAAACAAATGCCCACTCAAATCAAACCAAAAAGCATGTAACAACTCTTAATAATAATAATAAAAAATTAGGCACCACCAGAAGTCTTGTTTGTAACAGGGAGCAATGGTTTCCTGAGGTCCTTGTTACATACTTGGTTGTGGGCTGTTATGACAACTTTTGAAAATACTATTTTGTATTCTATGATTTTTTTCACTTAAAATACATCAGTAAATGACTACAGCACCCAGTACTTTTATATTTTAATCCCAACCTTTGCAGCAAACCTTCCAAAAATAATTTACTTTCAGATGAGCTGGCAGCCCCCCCAAAGCATGTGAAAGGCCATTTTAAAACAAAAATCATTTGTTACATCCCCCTAAACAAAGGCACACTAAAAGCAAACACAAATCTCATTAAATCTCTTAATAATCACAATTCCAAAATAAGGTACACCATTTTGTACCAAGTACCTTGGGGTCACTTTGGATCCCACACTTGACCTATCTCAACTTGTCAATATGGTGTGCCGTGCCGGCAATGCTAAAATTGTCAGAGCTTATTGCGTGCACCACTCCCTCACTCCTTCCACTAGACTTTCTGTTGCAAGAGGTATTCTCTTACCCCAGCTCCAATATGCTCTGCCCCTCCTCTTTGCTGCAAACTCTGCTACACTCCACAAATGGGACACTGTCTACAACAACATCTGTAGATTTGCCTTAACTGCCCCACGTCTTACCCATCATTGTCTCCTTTACGCTGGCTTAAATTGGCTGTCACCTAAGGATATTCGAGCCTACTCCCTGGGCTGCTTTATTGACTCCCTGTCTAGACCTCTTGGCCCTGTCTATCTTGCCAACCTCCTGACTCCTGCCTCACACACCCGTACCCTCAGGTCTTCCTCTGTCCCCATGCTCTCCACTAGACCTTGCATGACAAAAATGGGTGAACAGGCATTTGCCCATTTTGCTCCCAAATTCTGGAACTCACTCCCCCTTATGGTGAAAACTTCAGCCTCCCATCGAGAATTCAAAAACTCGCTGTTCACCTACCTCCTAGCCTCTGGCCAATGCAAATGCTCTTAATTTGCTTTGTCCCACTGCAGGCTGTCGGGTCTGACCCTGAGTACTACACTAATGTTCTCCCATGCAATATGTTTGTCTAGGTGGCTATGAACCTTGATGTCTTTACTGTCCTCAGCTGTCTTATGGTTACCTAATTGCTTTATTTTACATCCTTATTATGATCTATGCCTAAAATGTACCATTATGTAACTATTACTGTCTACCAATGTATAACTTGTTTTGCTCCTGTACACCTATATTATGTCTGTGCATTTCTGCATATTGTAACCAATGTCCTGTGCTCTCCCGGGTCGTGCCTGAAAATAGGCAGGTCTGTTGCCTAGCGCACTTACCCGGTTACCAAAAGCTAATAAATAAATAAATAAATAAAGTCTTGTTTGTAACTGGGACAGAGGTTTTTAGAAGGTCCCTGTTACAAACATTAGCATGCTACCTCTGTCCCTGTTACAATCAGGACAGTATCATAAGACCACTAAAAAAAGATATTTGGAAGCCTGCAAAAGTCATACATCCACAATGAATTACACAGCCTTACACACCTGTTTATCACATTGCAAAACTATGAAATTCACAGCATGTCTGGCACACAGAAGGCAATTATTAGAGCCACAGAATAGATAACCTTGAACAATATGTCAAATGCTTGCCATTTTCAGACATAAATGGATATATTTAAACAGGAGTCATGAACCCCAGCAAAATACATTATAAATTCAAACTTTATTTAACATAATTAACCATGTCCAGTAGCTAAATCTGGTTGTAACAGGGACAAATGTATTAACTCTGTCCCTTGTTACAAACCTGATTGTCCTTTTCTCTGTCTCCAGAGACCTTACTGAATGCCAGTCTATGCATAGCATACTTCCATTTCAAATCCAGCAACAAAATGCAGTCAGATTTATATCAGACAGTATAAAAAATCATTATTTCACTGCTGTGTAGCCCCATTCATGTCTGCTTACATTTCTGACCAGTTTCCACATTCCTGTTTGTAACACAGTCACACGTTTCTAGCGGAAAGTTTGGTGGAGACACAGAATGTTCTCTTTCATGTTTGGGAAGAAAATTGACTGATCCGCAGGAAAAGCAAAGTTTAAAGGACTTAATCTGGTGTTATGATTGGCTAGAAATAAGCCAATGACACTGTGAAAAAAAGTCACACACCTCAGGCGTGATAAGCAAGCAATAAGACACGACGAGGTGTGGGATATTTCCTGATAAGAGCATGCCCAGGTGTGTTGTTAAGCACAACATGCTTGTGCTGAGTGCCTTATGCACCTGGGTGTGCTCTTATCAGGAGATAACCCACATCTCGGAGTGTGTTATTGTGCTTATAAAATGGTCTGTTAATAAGTATGTATTTAATGTTAAAAAATTAAAAAAATAGAGGGGTAATGAGTATTAAAACAAGTTTAATCATTTGAAATAGTAAAAAAATAGTTCCTTCATATGTGAGTTTGAATAGTGTTTCATTGGCAGCATGGAGTTGTAATTTTTGAGCTCCCCCAACACCAGCAGTACTAGTATGTTCATTTTAGTTCAATTTATTAATTGTCTTTTTTTTAGTGTTCTGTCTCATTTTAAATGTGGTGGATGGTGTGCTCTATTCAAACTGAGAGTGAGGCGATCCCCCCCTTACTTGGTATGTGTTTTGTTCATTATTTTATTTTTTTTTCCTTTGATTTGTGTTATTTGTTATTTATTAAGTATGTTGATGCTTGTGACTTGGAGGTATGGTCTCGGTTTGTAGAAATCTGTTTTGTTGGTATCGTCACGTGATGTGATTAGCAAAGGATCTTTTCTGGGTTTTCATTCATGTGGTTAGAAGTTGCGGTCAGTAAAAAGTGCATTTTTGAGATGAAGAATGGATGAGGCATTTTTTATGTGTAGTTTTGGAATTGGAAGGCGTGAGAGCTGTTGTATTGCATCGTTTTGAAGATGTTCGATTTTACGGATGAGTCAAGAACCAGTTCTGGTTTGCTCAGTTGGGAAACAAGAAAAAAAAAGGTCAGAGTGATTTCTGAAATAAAATAAAAATAATCTGTGGGATTGTGTTGGGTGATTGAACAGCGTAACACTGGGGAGTGGTTTGCAGGTGGCGGGAGTGCTTATAGCTTTGGTTAGCATAGCATGGAGCTGCATCTTGTTTTTTGAATGAGGATGGTGTTGGAGACAGTGATATTTTTGTGTGGTATGGTCAGCTTGGCAGAATTAGTGCCGGTTGGCACAATACATGCTGATAAGGACACAGTTGAATGTAGGTTTCAGCCAATCAGCAGTCTGGATTTTCTAAGCCCATTTTATAAACAGCTGTTACATATGTAGATAGAGGTAAAACAGAGACAGATAGCTCAGTTCTACTTTTAAAGGCAGCCAGAACATCTCTGCAGTTTTGAAATGTTTTTTTCAGCCAGAATAGCAAACTAACTGAGCCTCCTTCAGTTTCTGGCATCCAGCGCCCTGATTCTTGCACAGTTTCAAGTTTATACTAGTCAATCCTGTATGTAACCTAGGGGGACAAAGAAGGTTACATACGAGACTGTCACTTTCTAACTCATTCTGGAAAAAATTAAAAATATATAAAGGCACACACATGGTGATATTACAGGCCTCTTTATGCAAAATACATAGGGAGACTTATTTTTTTCAGCACAGCATTTTGGTAGGTAAAAGGAAAGCATACAACATGTGGTGTCTTGAAATGTCCCACCTAGCCAATGCAAAAACCAGGGGACAAATCTATAAGTTTTGAAAAAAAAAATTTTTTTGTAAGTATTAGGTGGCTGAAGTTATTTACGTTATTCCACTAACTTCTGTAGTAGACAGTAGTGCAGTTTTGAAATATATTTAAACACTCTTTGCAGAGTTACTGAGTGTTAAAGTGCATGTGATGGAAATGTACCATTTAATATGAGCATGCCCATATATATATATATATATATATATATATATATATATATATATATATATAGAGAGAGAGAGAGAGAGAGAGAGAGAGATTATAGAGGTGCAGTAGAGCTCGTATCGTTAGGGTTGGTACAGAACTTCAATGTTAAATCCAAATTTTTGCACCTTAATAACTTTGGCATTTTTTGAGTAAAAAGCCCAAATATTGGTATGTGCTGTCATTTTGTCAGTGTTGCAAGATCTGGAAAGTTTCATAACAACAGCTTCTATAGTTTTTGAGATATAAAGTGCTGAAAAAGGGAGAAAAAGAAATTAAGTTTTTTTCCCATAGGAAAACTTGGAATTTTTTGCCATCATCTACAGTCCACACAGACAAAAATTTTCCTCTGAAATTTTTAGGGATGATGGGTTGTTCACCAAGGGTGTGCCGTTGGATGGTTTGGTGTGAAAATGTATTACCAATTTTTAATTAAAACTCTTTTTGTGATAGCCACAAGATGAGCTGTTCAAACTGTAAATATCCATTTACTGTTGGAACTGTACTGTTTGAACTGTAAATAACCATTTACTGTTCAAACTTTACTGTTCAAACGGTAAATAATCATTTACCGTTTGAACGGTAAATAACCATCACTAAAAAAAGCAATTAAACCCTGAGCAGAGTAGTGAAATTAGTAATCTAAATGTAAACAACTGGGGAGATCAAAATAATTATCACACAACAATACAATGTCTTCACAGTCACAATTTATCAACAACATCTACAGTGCAATGACACTTCTCTTCAATGCGGAGACTTAGGCTGCAGCACTAAATGAACCCCAACATATTCTCCATGGCAGCATGTATTTTTTCCTCCCCATTCTCCAATCGCTGTTCCCCTGCTTCCTTAGTCTGGCATTCCCCTAGGATGGCGACACTATTACAGTGAAAACATTGATGCTGACAACATCGACGTTTTTGCTGTAATAGTCCACCTGAGACCCCAGCACTCTCACTCCCGGTTCTGCACCCTGTCCCCCTTCCAACTCCGACTTGGAGTTAGAATCTTTAAGATCAGGGGGTGTGGAGGCAGATCAGATAAAAAAGAGCTTGGGTCTCCATTCGGATTTATGTTGACTGCAAGTTGCGGTCGACATAAATCCATTGCTGTGATGGCGGTTGACAACTTATTTGTTGAACTGGCATCATAGAGCTCCTTAGTCCCTAGTACCTAGTAGCACTCACCCCAGTCCATTCCTGCAATAAAGAAAACTGTCCCTTGACGGGTTTTGTCCTCCCCAATTTTCTGATCACCATCCCCCTACTGCCTTAAGTCCCTGGTGGCTAGTGGCACCCTACCACCCTGTATATTGTTGTACACCCCCCACATTTGTTTTCTTTTTTAAATCTTGTAAGCCCCAACCCGGTTTTTTTATTGGGGGGGTTACTTGGCTCCCAGCTTTGTCCCTGGTGTCTAGTGGTCCCTCCCCCATCCAATTCCCTTTTTTTATTAGTTGGTGATTTAGTGAAATCCTCCCACCCTCCCTTTTCTTATTTTCTGCCTGCAAATGAGAAAATGGTCCCTCGATGTCTTTGTATATTGTTTTTTAAACCTGTTTAAAAGTCCATCACCAATTACACCTGCACCCACCACCCAAACTCCCACGGTGCACCCACCTTCCCACACACCCCCATGACACTGCCATAGACCCTCATTCACCTGAAGAGGTCCCAGGTTCAAGACCGACTCTACTGATTGACAACACATCTTGCTGCTGGAACCTGTAACTGCAATATGAGAAAGTAAGGTAAATGCCTTCAATGTATTTCAGTGTGGGGGGGTTCAACTTTGGTACATAACTCAGCCATTTCTCATGATTTTGACCCCAGATTTTCAACATGGCCTTTTGGGGACCCCACCTCATGAACAATATGACCTTAGTTAGGCCACTCACACCTGAAAGGTAATTTTTCAGTCAGTTGGTGAAATCACCTTTTCCAGTGAGATTTGTGTAATGACAGTCATATTGTTCATGAGGTGGAGTCATAAAAAGGCTATGTAGAAAATTTAGGGTCAGAAATTCAAAAAACGGGTGCACTATGACCATTCCTTGTAATTTTGTTATGCATGCTCATAACTTTGGAAATTTTCAATATTTTCACCCCAAGGTTTTATTTAACATGGTCTTCTTATTACCCAACCTCATGTATGTCACAGCTGTCATTTTTCAAATCCTGGCCAACATGTGTTTTTGCACCTGCAGCGCAGAATGGTGTTGCAGTTGTGCAGAATTACATTTTGGCAGGGATTTGAATATGTTCTGTACTGTGTACATGTGGTGAGGTCATAAGAATGCTATGTTGAAAATTTGGGTCAAAATTATTTAAGATGGCAGAGTTATGACTATTTGTTGCAATTTCACTACACATGCTTGTAACTTTGTGAATTTTAAATATTTTGAGCCCAAATTTTCAACATAGCCTTCTTATTACACCACCTCATATATGTCAGAGCTGTCATTTTTCAAATCCTGTCCTATATGTATTTTTGCACCTGTGCTGTGGCTTGGCATTGCACTTATGCAGAGTTATGTTTTGGTGGGGATTTAAACATTTACTGCACCAGGTACATGAATTGGGGTAATAATATGGCTTTGGTGACAGTTGCATGACTGTTGTCCTATAACTGGAAGTGCAGCAGCTGGAGATCCCTGTGCTTCCACAGCTAGATACATATACGCATCTATGGAGGGATGGGAGCGTAGGGTCTGGAGGACACTGCGCTTCCACAGTAAAATAAGGATACTATTATACTATCTCAAACAGTAAAGGAAATGCATTGTCAAAAACTTAATTAATGCATTAGTTAGTGTTAAACTGACAAAAGTAGGGAAATGTGGCATTAGGGTTTCCAACCCTAACACCCCATTCCCCACCCTGCACAAGCCCACAGGTTGGGGGCTGTCTTGTGGCCATCAATCCTAATGCTCATCCCATTCTCCTATGCTGTAGCCATGTCACCTAATTTTGTAATGGAATGGGGTGAGTGTTGGGTTGATAATAACCCACTGCATGTTGAGTTTGTGCAGGGTGAGAATGAGTGTTAGGTTGGAAACCCTAATGCCACATTTCCCTACTTTTGTCAGTTTAACACTAACTAATGCATTAATTAAGTTTTTTACAATGTATTTCCTTTACTGTTTCCTTTACAAAAGCTGGCCTGCTGCATTCTGCACCAGCAGCAGGCAACAGATTTCAACCCCTGAAAGCCCTAGATAAAGGGAGTTGCAGTAATCCAAGCATGAGGACACAAAGGCGTGGACCAAGGTTGGAAGGTCATCAGACAGAACCAGATGCTTAAATCTGGTGATATTCCTAAGATGGTAGAAGGAAATCTTGATGACGGCCGACACCTGCTAATCCAGGGTCAGTCCATCATCAAAAACTACCCCTAGGTTATGCACCCATTCAGAGGTCGGGAGAAAGATGCCACCAAGAATAATTCTGGAGGGTGCACCAACACCCAAACCCCCTATCTGGTGACCTGGGTCCACAACCAGTACCTCAGTCTTTTGCGAGTTCAACTTCAGACAGCTAGACTCCATCCACTCCTGGATTTCTTTCAGACAGTTGCTAAAGACCGAGAGAGCTCCATCCTGGTCGGGTGCAAAAGAAAGGTAGAGCTGGGTATCATCTGCATAACAGTGAAACCTCAGCCCATACCTTCTTACAGTGTCTCTGAGGGGAAGCATATACACCATGAACAACATGGGTGACAGCACAGAACCCTGAGGCATCCCACAAGACAAAGCAGTTGGGCCTGAAGAAAAAAATGCCAGACACAGCTGTTTGTGTTCTCCCCATGAGAAATGATGTAAACCGTCTGAGGACTGTCCCTGACATTCCACAGATATGCCTCAGGTGTCCTATCAACACCATCTGGTCCATGGTGTCAAAAGCAGAAGAAAGATCCAGAAGAACCAGGATGGAATGGCTCTTCTGATCTTTCACCATCAGGAGATCATTGAGCACCTGAACCAGTGCCATCTCAGTACTATGTCTCTTACGAAAACCAGACTGGAGGGGTTCATAGATGTCATGGATGGTCAAATGGTCCTCCAGTTGTGCTGCCACTACTTTCTCAATCACCTTCCCAACAAAGGGAAGGTTAGAGATAGGTCTGTAGTTTGCGAAACAGTCTAAGTCCAAGATAGCTTTCTTCAAGAGTGGTGTCACCACCGCCTCTTTCAGGGAGCTAGGAAACTCTCCTGATTCCAGGGAGCACCAGACTATCTGCACAAGGACTGGACCTATAATGTCACTACAACCCAAAATTAAGGAGGTTGGTCCAGGGTCCAAACTACAGCATGTAGGGCGCACACTCTGGATAATCCTCATGACATCCATGAACTCCAGTCGACTGAAGGTACTCCAGGAAAACTGAGGTACAATGATCCCATACTGATCAACAACAACCCCTCTAGAGTGTGCTGGCTGCAGTACCGCCCTGATGCCTGCCACCTTATTTGCAAAGAATCAAGCAAGCTCATCGCACTCTAGTTGCAAAACAGCTTTCCAAACATGCGGACAGGCTGGGTTGCACAGTCTGTCCACAGTTTGAAATAGCTGAACTGGTCGATTCTGAGCAGTCACAATCTCCCCGGACAGGAATTCTGCCTTCTTAGGGGTGATTGCAGATTGATAGACTAAATAATGGTCCATCAATCTAAGGTGGTCGGCATCAAGTTTGGACTTTCACCAGCAATACTGTAACCTTCCCCCCTGTCTCCACATCTCCCTCAAAGTCCCATCAAACCAAGGGGACTTGGGACGAAGGGAGAGAGGGTGAACACGGACTGGAGCAATAGAATCCAGAGCCACTGTAATGGCTGTGTTATAAGCTGACACGAGGGTCTCTGGATCATTGCTTGCCAACGCGGATGTCGAGAGGTCAAGAACCGCCGCAAGGCCTTGGGAATTTATATCCCCTAAAGGGTGGTACCTAACCATCTCAACAGGGGTAGACCATCTGGGGGGTGCTAAAACTAAACCCCACTGTGCAGTGATTGGACCACCCAACTGGTTCCACCCTCACATCAGATGTGTCAATCCCTAGGAGGAAGATTAAGTCCAAAGAGTGTCCATATCTATGAGTAGCAGTGGAAACCACCTGTGTAAGGCCCAGAGATGTCATTAACTGGAGGAAGTGTTGACCAAATTGCGAGAGTTCACCGTCAACCCAGGTGTTGAAGTAGCCCAGAACCATCAGTCTGGGTGACTCAAATGCCATGTCAACAACGAAGTCAACCACTTCCTGAAGGAATAGCTTCTCATCACAGGGTGGACAGTAGATGAGAGCGATTCAATAACCTACACCTGCTACTATTGTACACTCGAAGGACTCAACCTCCTCAACTAATACCCCCATGAGGCTCAGTTCGGTCTTGAAACAGACCACAGCCCCCCCGCTATCCAATCTCAGGTGGTGCATCACCGAGTACCCAACTGGAGTCATAGCCTCCACAATGGGGACAGAATTTTCATCCAGCCAGGTCTCGGTGATGCATGCCAGGTCCACCGTATCAACAAGATCTGTGATAATTACAGTCTTATTCTTAATGATCCTGGCATTGCACAACACCGCCCGAGTTGAATGAACCTCACGGGCCACCCTGGCCATCTGCCTGCCACACTCAGTAGTGCCCCTGGGTATGGGCATCAGACATGGTAGACCACAATCTGGATTCCATTTCACCCCAGGACACCTTCTGGATCCTACCACCCCAATTTGGTGACCTCCCTTGTACATCCTCCACTGTTCATAACCCCCCCACCCTCCTCCCTCTCCTACACATAATGCTCAGCACTCTACAGCACTGGTAGGTCTCAGGTATTTTCAATATTTGACCCCACATTTTCAACATAGCCATGTCTTCACAACACCTCATGAATGTGACAGCTGTCATTTTTCAAATCCTGGCCAAAATGTGCTTTTGCACTCGTGGTGCAAAATCACCATTCGGGCAGGATTTGAAAATGTTCTCCACCCTTCCTCATGAAGTGGGTTCATAAGAATGCTATGCGGAGTCATAAGAAGGCAAGGCTGAAAATTATGAGTAAGAATATGAAAAAAAAACAACAAAGTTATGAGACTACATTGTAATTTTTGAACGCACACTTATAACTGTGGTGATTTTCAGTATGTTGTCCTCAACTTTTCAACATAGCTATTTTTTGACACCACCTCATGAATGTGACAGCTGTCATTTCTCAAATCCTACCCAAAATATGTTTTAACACTTGTGGTGCACAATGACGTTTCAGCCATTGTTTTATAAATGACACCTGTCATGCTCAGAAGGAGTGCTCATAAAAACATAGGGCCAGATATTCAAACTGCACCCAAAATGTGCGCAACAGCAGGAGCAAGCACAAATCAATTGCGCATATGTGCAACAGATGCGATATTCAAACATGGAGCAGAACAAATTGCACAAGCAGCCAACGTCTGAATATCGCACAAACTGCGCCATAGCACAACCAGGAAGGGGAAGCTGAGCAGTAAGGTTGCGGCATAGTGCAACAAGGGCAGCCCAGCTGAGCAGTCCAGAGGTGCCATAGCACAAGCAGAGCACCCCCCAGCAGAGCAATGGAACTGCACAACCAGGGAGGCAGGCTGGGGCCCACTGCCAGCCATGCCACACATGGGCACAGGAACACACTGCAGAACCAACAAGACACCAGCACACCCCAAGCACAGCATCACTGGGGGTGGGAAGGATGATCTACTGGCCCATGGGGACAAGCCAACAAAGCACAGCAGAGCCATGACGCCCCAGCACTACCACTGGCAGGCTGAGACTGCCACACACAGGGGCTTGACAACCACAGTGCACATCAGCCCCCCATATGCACAGCACACCCTGCACTGTGACTCCAAGACACCACCCATGTGCAGTGAATGGCACTGCAGGAAACACCATGCATCCCCCCAGCACACGTCAACCCCATGCAGCAGAGAAGCATACAAGCCAGACACACCCTGTGCACCCAGCAGTGGGTGGCAGCAGATGTCAAGACCAACAGAAAGTCACTGCCATGCTGGAGACACCTCCCCATGCACACACACATGCACACACACACACACACACACACACACACACACACACACACACACACCAGGACCATACCACCCCAGATGGCATGCACACCACTGCAACTGAGCAACCATAGCCAGCTGCAAATCAGAGACCAACACAGTATTCATATCAAAATATGAATGTATTATAAAACTGTAAATTACAAAACCAACAACACCATAACTATTTACAAGGGGGTAGGGGTACAAGGTAGGGATGGGCAAGGGGTAGGGATGAACAACTTGGAGAGGGAAGGCAGGGTGGGAGGGATGGGTGAAGTGGGAAGGGGAATGTGGCCTAAGGCCTAGCAGGCTGGTCCTCCTCTGCCTGGTGCCGCTGTGCCTGGCCATGCCTCCTCCGCAGGCCATGGCACTGGATGCTGCTGAGAATGGCTCGGTTGGCCAAGGACACTTGTGTGAGCTGCTGCAGTTCCCATTCTATCCTCCGGAGAACACTGAGACCTAGGAAAATGGGAACACAGTCAATGGCTGTGACTGACCACAACCCTGAACACCACCCAACCTGCAAGCCATATAGCCCAATGTCCCGCACCTGTGATGGTATGCACCCACCCACAGTGAACATGCACATGGCCATCACAAACAGGCGGCACCAGCTATGTGCACCACTGCACACACACACACACACACTGCCCATGTCCATCACAGTACAAACAAGGCTGTCAAGTGACGTGGCAATGTGGTGCGATGCCAGTTCCACAGCCATGTGCCCAGTGCATGCATGGACCACCAGTGACGCACACACAGACGTGCAGTGACACTGGACAGTGATGAATGTCGCCTGTGTCGTGCATGGTTGTGTTGTGCATGGCTGGTGGTCATGCCCACCCCCTCCAGCATGCAATAGCATCCATGATGTAATGATACTCACATTCCGCAAGAAGCTGTGTCTGCTGCTGCTGCTGCTGTTGTGGCCCACCTCTTGCTGCACCACCGACTGGCACCAGGGCCCTGTCACAGCCCTCCTCACCACGTGTCTGCATCCTCACAGCCTGGCCTGTGGGAGACAAATGTTGAGAAAAACATCAGTGTGACTCCAAAGCAGACTGCCCCCTGCCCCAGTGAGAGTGCCTGCCCACACAGCCAGCCCCATGCATCTCACACCTGCACACACTGACACAGCCAACCATGTCAGAGCCATCACCTATGCACAGCCACCAAAACACACTCACACCCTACAGAGAATACAGGTGCATAGGCGGTACACCCACCTGGCCTGGGCACCATGCCCCTCCTGGCGCGTGACCGTGGCCGCTCATGCAGGTCAGGCTCCCTCCTCGAGAGGTCACTGTATCTGTGCCGGCACTGCTCAGCAGACCGGTGCTGCCCAGTGACCTCCACCAGGTCATTGGCCACTTGCAGCCAGACCTGTGTCCTAGCCATGGTGAGGGGCACCTCACCATACAGTGTCCCATAGTGGGGCTCCACCAGGACCACCAGGTTGGCCACCTCCACAGGGCTCCATTGCACTGCCCTCCTGCGTGCCATGCTTCCAAGTTTACAGCAGGCAATATGGTGTCCCGCTGTGCGGCAACCCCACGTGGAAATGTTGTACAATAGACCACCATAGGTTCCAATAGCGCTGTTCGCACAGCGCCGTTAGTCCACATAGCGCTGTCACCAGACAGCGCAATAGAGCCGTACACATGGCAGCCGAACAGCGCCAGGGGCCAAAGGTCGGACACCAGGTCAGGGGTCTATGACGCAAGGCCACGCACAGCGCCATCTGACGTCTACGCATCCTGCGCGACTGACCACCTGCGTGACAGTGCCACAGTGGACTATTGTGCAGTAGTGCCACAGCGCCATATAGTGCCCAGTGCTGTAGCGCCACTGGCACAATGGTGGCCATGGCCTGAATTGCCGATCGCGCACAGCACATCATCAGCGCGGCAGACACCTGCGTAAGCTACCTGGGCATGTGCAATGCAGTGTACCGCACAGTCACAGATCTGCGCTATTGGCTCAGCCGGATCAACCGTCTTGCGAAAAGCGCAATGGCGCGATATTCAGCCGACACATGCAAATCATCTGATCAGCCATTCAAAGGCACAGTGGCATGATTTGCATCTCATTACAGTTGCTCCTCTCCTAATTTGCATGCATTGCGCTATAAAAGTGCGACAGTGGGCTGTGCTGGACAGATTCAGTTACTGCAGGTGAGAGGTGAGTTGCATGCTGTGGGATGTTCTGGACAATGGGCATGGGATAATGCTGTAGACTGCACAGTGACAGGTGTCCACTTACACCCATACAGATTGCCATGACCAAGCAGAGACAAGGTGAGGGTGAGGATGGTGGGCAAAGGAGGAGGCCCAACTTCACCACGGCAGAGACTGAGGCCCTCTTCCAGGCCTACCTGGAGGATGAGGCACTACTGCGTGGAAGCCGGGCACCCCTCAGGCCGTGCGGCTGCATGGGAGGGTAGCCAGGCAGTGAACCTGCAGGAAGCCACCAGCGCTCTGTGCAGGAATGCAAGAAGAAGATTGGGACAGACCGCAGGAGGGTGAAGGAGAAGGTGGCAGCCCTCAGGGTGGCACGCACTGGCACTGGCAGGGGCCAGCTAGCGGTGGTGGAGCTGACCCCGGCTGAGGACCGACTGGCTGCAACTATGCAGCGCAGTGCTATTGAGGGCATACCAGGAGGTGGATTCCAGACAGGTGGAAGCCCATCACTGCACGGTATGACATGGTGGTGGTGTTGGGGGGGAAGGTTGTTCACATGCACTCACATGTCCTCTCTTTCTGTTGCAGATCCTGTTCATCTTCAGGAGATGGTGGTGGTGGGGACCAGGCAGTGAGGATGACCTGCTGGACATGGAGGAGGGTCCATCCACCTCTGTCACCAGCCAGCATACACTGCACCAGCATGCACGCTGTGCTGCCAACTCTGGTGTCGGTGATTCAGGTGTGGGGGGATGCACAGCCTGTGTCTCAGCAGTCTGGCATGCAAGCATGCCAGCACGCTGTGACTGTGACTGTAGCACATACCTGCACCATTGATGATGCAAGGACTGCAATGGGCAGTGACATGTGTGTCCCATGACGGACACACAATCAATCAATCAATCAATCAAAATCTTTATTTATTCAGGCGAACATCATTGAGCATAGCTCATTTACAAGATGGACCTGAGTGGTCATAACAATATAAGGTTACAAATTTTACACAAAAACATGGTACTGAATAAACACAAATACAATGATTTATGAATGAGACAGATAAACAAATATTTACATATATACAAGGCAAAATGACAATAAACCTAAATCATATTAAAAGGAAAGAAACAAACAGAATAGTAGGGATAAAGCTCGGGTAGTTGGACTTGGGTGAGCATTTTTTGTATGAAGTAGGTTGGAGAACAAGCTAGAAGAACGATAGAGAAATAGGGAGTAGCATAAAAAGGGGTGGGGGAAGGAGGGGGTGTGAGAGGACTAGGTCTTATGGAAGCAGTTGCATGATTCTGGGAATAGACTAGTGTACAGTTTTTTGAAGGATGTTAAAGGAATGAGGGTCTCCAATTTCAAGGTCTTTTGAAGAGAATTCCAGATAAGTGCTAGGGAATAGCTGATTTGCAGCCCTTCCATACCGGGTGCAGGTGATAGGAATCTTCAGCATGATGAGTTTATTGATCCTTAGGGTGTAAGGCCTGGATGTGATCCGGTTGAAACAGTCTGAGATGTAGGAAGGGAGTTTGTTTGTCAGAGCTTTGTAGATCCAGACAGCAGCATTTTGTTTCTTCTATGTTGTAGGGATGTCCAACTGACTGCATTGTAGAGAGCAATGATGGGTGCTGGGGGAAGATCTGTAATGAATCTAATAGCTCTATGATACAAGGTGTCTAATTTATTTAAATGGGAGAGAGCAGTGGCCATAGAGGAAGTCAGCATAGTCAATGAGGGATAGGAATTAGCCTTTGTTTGGAATCTCTGGTCAGGTAGTGTTTGATCCTATAAAATAGGCCAAGTCTTTGTCTAAGCTTTTTCAGGAGCTCTTCAATGTGGCTGGTGTAGTCAAGTTTATTGTCAATCCAGACTCCAAGATATTTGAATTTGTCCACGTATTCCAGATTTTCACCAAGGATGGTAGATAATTGTGGGAGGGTGAATGATGGGACAGTGGAAGAGCAGCTCTTGGTGGCAAAGAACATAGCTTTCGTTTTCTTGGCATTCAGTAGCAATTTGTTTTCTAGTCAGTTGTGCTGTAGGAGGGAGAACTCAGACTGTAAAAGCTCACAGGCTTTTGATGGTGAGGGATTGCTGACATATAGTACAGTATCATCTGCAAAAAGGTGAATATTAGATTGTGAGAGATCGGAGTCAATATTGTTGATGTAAATGGCAAAGAGGATGGGGCCCAGGATGGAGCCTTGCGGTACACCTCTTAGGAGTGGTTTAGAGGTAGATAGGTCACCTTCATTTTTTACCAGTTGTAATCTTCCGGAGATATAGCATCTGAACCATTTAAGAGAGAGTGAGTCAAGGCCTATGGAGTTCAGAGAGGAGATTAGTAGTTCATGGTCCACAGTGTCAAAGGCTTTGCTTAGATCCAGGAACACAGCACAGGTGTTATTCTTTTTGTCTAAGGCAGTCTGCCAGTCATTTGTAACTTTTGCTAAGGCAGAGATGGTGCTGTGCATAGATCTAAACCCAGATTGAGCTGGGTTAAGGAGATTGTTGGTATCAAGGTAGGCACTTAACTGAAAGTTTACTAACTTTTCAAGCATCTTGGACAGTACTGGTAAGATGGAAATGGGCCTATAGTTGTTGAGGTCCATGGGATCACCTGCCTTAAGTAGTGGAAACACTTCAGCTGTCTTCCATATTGAGGGGATAGAACCAGTGGCTAGAGACAGATTGAAGAGGTGAGTGAGGGAGGCAGCTAAGGCGTGCAGTGCTATTTTTAGAAAGTAGGGATCAAGGGAGTCTGCACCTGCACTTTTAGTTGTATCTAGTTGGAATAGAAGGTCTTCTACTTCTTTTAAGGGTATTGATTTGAAGGAGAATGTGGAAGCAGCCTTTTGTCCCTCAGTAGATTGTAAGTTTAGTGATGATCTCATTAGGTTTGCAGGTGAGGAGTCGAAAGCTAGGTCAGCTGTAGTAAAATGATCGTTGAAGGCATTTAAGATTTCGTGCTTGTCAGTGATTTCAATACTATTTAGGTGCACTTTGGGTGGTAAGACAGGGGTAGAAGTTTGACCTAGAATCTCCTTTATGGTACCCCAGAACCTGGAAGGGTTGTGATAGGAGGCATCCAATTCAGCTGTGTAGAAGGCAGCCTTGGCATTTCTTATTTGTTTTGTGCAGGAGTTTCTGGCTTTTCTGAATTGAAGCCAGTCATTTGGATCCTTTGTCTTTCTTGCCCTTTTCCAGAGTTTATCTCTGGCAAGCAGTGCGGATTTAAGATCAGCAGAGAACCAGCGACAAGATTTGAGTTTGGTTCTGACACTGGTGAGGGGTGCATGTATATTGAGGGCACTTGTGATAATATCACTTAAGATCTGAAGAGCTGTCTCTATTGAAGCTGTGAGATAGAATTCTTGCCAACGTATGGTGTGGCACAAATCATGGAGATATCCTGAAATATTAAAGATCTTTTTTGACCTTCTTGGGAGAAATTTTGCAGGGTTGGATGGCTTGATTGTTGATCTTATGCCAGCTATGGGAGAGTGATCACTTATGTCACTGAATAGCACTCCAGCATGAGAATACAGATGAGGCTTATTTACCAACATAATGTCCAGGAGTGTGCTGTTGAGATTATTCTTTGGGTTAATCCTTGTTGGTTCTTTGATTAATTGAGTGAATCCATAAGTGTCACAGAAGGTTACTAGGTGCAGATGCATTGGCTAGCAATTTAAATTCAGGTCACCTAAAATGATGGTATCTTCAGGGCCTAGATTAAGTATAGATCCTAGGTGGGATAGGAGTTTGAGGCCTGCAGAGGGGGGCCTGTAGCAGCCAATCAGTTGAAAAGATGATATATTGGGAAGGGTTATTTTAATTGATAAGCATTCGAATTCCTTTGGCTGTGATGTAATATTGAGGCAGGATGCAGAGATGTTTGCTTTGACATAGATGGCTACCCCACTGCCCCTGGATGGACGGTCAGATCTGAAGAGCTGGTAGTTGGGAAGATTTATTTCACTGTCTTTTGTTGCAGATTTGAGCCATGTTTCAGAGATAACCAGAAAGTCAGGTAAGGTGTGCAACCCAGGCCTGTATTAATGAGAACTTTTTAGGAGGCTGCAGGCGTTGATGTGAAGAAAACTCAGGCCATTTATGGAGGCTAAGTCAGATGGGAGATAGAGCTTTCTGTGGGTCCAGGGTTGATTTCAACAGTGCCAACACAGATCAGCAGAAAGAAGATTAGTTTGAGTGAGGCACCAAGTGATAGGAATAGAGAGTAGTCAGAGGATTTCTCTTCTTGCTAGGGATACAATATATAGTGGGTGATGATCCTGCTGTGTGGTTATAGATTTAGTCATAAAGTACCAGCTTAATGGACAGGCATAGGGGGTCATTGTAGTGCCAGTAAGGGAGCAGGGGGCTTATGGAGTACCGAACTGGTTGTGAGCCTTTTTGTGGGATACCCCAAGGATTACCATGCAGAAGCTGCAGTATATACTTGGGGAATTGAGGGGCATCCACTGGGGACAGCAGAGGGGGACAGGCCCGAGTAGCCACCCTAATCACCATGGCATGGGCTACATCAGTTTCCTCTTCTGGATCCGAGGAAGGTGAGAGACAAAGCAGCAATAGGAGGCACAGTAGCATGGTGGGAGGTAGGTAGGGGTTAAAGATACTAAAGGTGATGTGAAAAAATGAGCTCGGGAATTGGCTAGGAGATTAGCTATGGGCGGGCTAAGAGATTCGGTGGGAAAGTGTGTATAAAAGAAACACCCAGGAGGGGGGAGGGGGCGGGCAAAAATTTTGCAGCTTTCCCGTACCTTTCTGGCTGTCTCTCCCGGCCTTCTGGTTCCCTTCTCGGCTATGCGGTGGCCGCCCGCCCACTGGCGGCTCGGATCCCCTATGGTCTCTGGGTGCTCGAGGGCAGGGCCGGCTAGAAAGGAGGGGACAGAGGAGAGGGCAGTCAGAAAAAGCACTTAGTTGCAGCAATCTGCAAGAGGTGCTAAAAACCAGATTTACACAACAAAGACTGGGTGGGTGGGGGGTTAGGCGCCTGAGCGTCTAGCCCAACACAAGTCTCCCAAAAGACTGTAATCACAGAGTAATCAAGCAAGAAGGCATTTCACAAAAGTGTACAATAATAAAAGTAAAAACAGCTCCTTTTTAGAGAATTTTACATTTTACATTAAAAGAGCAGTAATCCCGACCAGTTTTGGTGGTGCAAGTACAGCTAAAGTCAATGGGGAAGGTGCACCAATCAGAGGCAAGGCAAAGCTGGCAGTTGCCTTCCGATTGGCTTGGGGCTTTCCCGTACCTTTCTGGCTGTCTCTTCCGGCCTCCTGGTTCCCTTCCCGGCTATGCGGTGGCCGCCCGCCTGCTGGCGGCTCGGAGCCCCTACGGTCTCTGGGTGCTTGAGGCAGGGCGGCTAGAAAGGAGGGGACAGAGGAGAGGGCAGTCAGAAAAAGCACTTAGTTGCAGCAATCTGCAAGAGGTGCTAAAAACCAGATTTACACAACAAAGACTGGGTGGGTGGGGGGTTAGGCGCCTGAGCGTCTAGCCCAACACAAGACTCCCAAAAGACTGTAATCACAGAGAAATCAAGCAAGAAGGCATTTCACAAAAGTGTACAATAATAAAAGTAAAAACAGCTCCTTTTTAGAGAATTTTACATTTTACATTAAAAGAGCAGTAATCCCGACCAGTTTTGGTGGTGCAAGTACAGCTAAAGTCAATGGGGAAGGTGCACCAATCAGAGGCAAGGCAAAGCTGGCGGTCGCCTTCTGATTGGCTTGCGGCTTTCCCGTACCTTTCTGGCTGTCTCTCCTGGCCTCCTGGTTCCCTTCTCGGCTATGTGGTGGCCGCCGCCCACTGGAGGCTCGGAGCCCCTACGGTCTCTGGGTGCTCGAGGGCAGGGCCGGCTTTCTGGCTGTCTCTCCCGGCCTCCTGGTTCCCTTCTCAGCTATGCGGTGGCCACCCGCCCACTGGTGGCTCAGAGCCCCTACGGTCTCTGGGTGCTCGAGGGCAGGGCCGGCTTTCTGGCTGTCTCTCCCGGCCTCCTGGTTCCCTTCTCGGCTATGCGGTGGCCGCCAGCCCGCTGGTGGCTCGGAGCCCCTACGGTCTCTGGGTGCTTGAGGGCAGGGCCGGCTAGAAAGGGCCAGCAGGCCAGCACGTGCCTCTGGGCCTTGCTGGTTCCAACTTGTGTGCCAGCATGTCGGCACAGTCCCAGGCTGTGCCTGTCAGCACCGGTGGGGCAGCACCAGTGGCTGTGCAGGTGTCTGGCACTGTTGCGGCCACAGCGGTGGAACGAGTGGACTCTGGGGCACAGCGGTTGGAGGGGCAGCAGCAGCAGTCACCCACCAGGTATGGGGGTACAGTGTCCAGCAGTGGCACATGCCTGCCGCCCTGTGATATGCCCATTCCTGGTCCTGGTGAACAGTGCCCACCCTCAAGGGGTGTTGTGCATCAGGACCTTCAACACCCTGGGGGACAGGCTGTCATTGTGGCAGAGTACCCATTGGACGAGCACACCCCCCTGCTGCGGGAATCAATACTGCAGCAGAGGCGGGTTCCAATGTCCGTGGAGGCACTGTCTGTGGCTGTGGAGCAGCACAGCAGGGAGTGTGCTCTGGACCATGCAGAGATGGTCCACATGCGGATGGATGTGACCGCCGCCATTGACAGGCTGACCCAGGCAGTGGTCTCTGTCGTGGACGCATTGGGCACACAGTCAGGTGACCCTGTACTGCACACCCCACACAGTTCACGCTCCACTCCCCGTTTCCGGCGTCGTGCGACACCAGGCCTGTCGACACCGGGTTCTGATGTGGGCATCCCGAGCACCCCTGGTGCAGGTGTGTTCGGCATGCTGCAGACCCCTGTGCGGGCAAGGTCACGTTCGCGCAGTGGGACCCCTGGTGGTCCAACAGTGCCACCCCATGTGGCCCCTGCTCAGCCTGCCAGTGCTGTTGGGTCACGGCGGGGCCACCCACGCATCTGCGGTGGCTGTGGGACAGTGCTACATGACTGACCTGTCTCCCAGTGCGGGCCCTGTCTGGTGCTGCCCTGTGTGCAATGTGTGTCATGGTGGGCAGTGCACTGCTGGGTGCTCTGCTCAACACGCCGACACACGGACCACCTGCACACCCTCCCAACTGCTGCCCACAGGTGTGTGTGCATGATGATGCCTGCATTGTACTGTACACCAAGGTGCAAGGGTGCCCAGCATCTGACACACGTACTTGGACAGTACAGGTGGTGGGGGTGGTCGGTGGTGCTGTGTGTTAGCAATGTCAGTTCTGCTGCGCTGTGCATCTGCCCATGTACGCTCTGTGCCTGGTGTGTGTGTGTCCATATGAGTGTTCACCCCTCCCTGATGGTGTGTTTGTATGCCTGGACCCTTCCACTCCCCTGGCCATCATGCACCCCTGGTGTGTTACCCTGTGTGCCTGTGGTTTGCGCCTGGACAGTGTTGGTTGCACATGTCCCCTTGACTTACCTGTGTTGTGCATAGTGCTCCTCTGTGATGGTGTTCCGGTGCAGCTGGGCATGCCGGATCAGTCAGAGGTCCCCCCGTCCTGGGGGGGCTGCTCATCACCATCAACACCGGCGCCACTGGCATCTCCATCGCTGTCCCCCTCTTCAACCTGTACAGCTATCCCACAGTCCTTGGCCATGTTGTGCAGGATGCAACAGGCCAGGAATATCCCACAGGCCTTTGGGAGGCTGTACTGTAGGGCACCACCGGAGGTGTCTAGGCATCGGAAGCATGCCTTGAGCATCCCAAACACCCGCTCTATGATGTTGCGTGTGGTGGCATGTGCCTCATTATAGCATTGCTGTGATGGGGTCATGGGGTCCCGGTGCTGATGTGAGCAGCCCAGGGACAGGTGGGTACCCGCTGTCACCTGTGTGGAGATAGTGGAGATCAGTGTCATGTTCAGGTCCATTTTCCCATATCCCTGTGTGCCACTACCATGGCACCTGTGGCATTCCCACCCTTGCCCCAAGTTTGCATTCCATACATGCGTACTCACCCACTAGATGTCCTGTGGGGATGTCCCCACTCTCAGATCAATGGCACAGTGCGGACTGATGCCATATGAAGGCATCATGTGCTCCGCCAGGGTGTGTGGTACAGACATTGATTATTCACCCAGTGGCATCACACACCACCTGGCAGTTGACACTGGAGTATCCCTTTCGGTTCCTATACGCTGCCCCATCGGGGCCAGGTGGCATGCGAATGGCCACATGGGTGCAGTCTATGGCCCCTAGCACGCCAGGCATACGTGCTACCCTGTGGAACTCCCGCATGTTTGCTGTACACTCTGCTGCGGTGCTGGGGAAATGGATGTGCTCCGCAGCGTGTGGCAGCAGTGTGCTGAGGAATTGGGTGAGGATGCGTGACGTGGCCGACTGTGTGATGCCTGTGGTGTCCCCTGTCAGCCTCTGGAAGGTGCCCGTGGTGAACAGGCACATGCAGGCTGTCACCTTGGTCTCCACTGACAGAGCATGACTCTGTTGTGAGGGTGCCTGCATCACATCACTGCACAGCTCACAGAGCCGCCTCAGTATTGCCCTGTTCAGGTGGTACCGGCCCATGATCTCTACATCTGTATACAGCTCATAGCCAGTCTGCGGGCCGCGGTGCACAGCTGTTGGGCGTGCCGCCGACGGGCCCTTCCATGGCCTCGTCCCTCTGCAGCTTGCATTCTCACCCCCCTCATTACAGCTTCCATGTGGAAGCTGGCACTGTCCATCTCCCTGGCTTCTGCCCCCGGCTGGTGTTGCTGTGTTACCCCCGCTGTCCTGACTGCTACTTCCACTGCACCGGGCACCCCCCGCTGGCCTCTGCAGCCTATGGCCCACAATGCTTGCTTTGCCTGCCCTAGCCTGTCACTGTCTGTCTGTCTGTCTCTCTCTCTACCCCACTTGGCATCCTTGTAGCGTTCTTGCGCCGCTTCCTTGAGCCTTTTTATTTTGGCTCATTTCCGCTAGTGTGCAATTTCCGGCAGTTCCGCTCTTGCGCAATGTGCAAGTCTTTGAATTTCGCATTGTGCTCTTTATGCATGGATCCACCCCCGTCGGTTGTGCATGCCTTCCTTTGCATTGCGCTGTTGCTCAGCATGTTTTTGGTGGCGCAACTGCCTCCTGCTGAATATCGCAGAATGGCGCACTTTTGGTCTTGCGCAGGCGCAGCCCTATTGCGCATGGCGCAACCTTTTTGAATATCCCACCCCAATGTTGAAATTTGGGGTAAAAATCAGAAAAAACAGTACAAAAGCAATGCCTTACAAGAGGTGAACATTAAGCATTGACAAATGCTTGTTTTACACAGGTTAACTTTGAGTTTCATATGTGGGTATTAGTTTGTCAAGTGATACAGAGGCAGCAGCAAAAGTGCTTGCTAGTTATTGGGGAGGGGCTGAGTTTGTATCTCAGGGATGCTTTTTTTATGCAGTTTAACTTTGACCTTCATGTGTGGCTGTTGGCTCGGCAAGTGACATGGTGGCACAGTAAAAGTGCTAAGTAGTGATTTGGGGGTCTGGGTTTGTATCTCAGGGACACTTTGTTTACACAGTTTAACATTGATCTTCGTATTGTGACTGTTAGTTCGGCAAGTGATATGGAGGTAGCAGCAAAAGTGGCTGGTGGTGATTTGGGAGGCTGTTTCTTTTTTTGTAGGAGCAATAGTAAGAGAGGCTTTTAGGGCTGCATTGTGAGTAAATAGTAAGTTGTTACATGTGTTATTCGGGTGATTGTTACAGGGAGCAGCTACATTATTTGGAACGTGATTCAGGACACTTTTTTCACATAGTTTAACTTTGATTTTCATGTGTGGCTGTTAGTTTGGTAAGTGATATAGAGGCAGCAGCAAAAGTGCTTAGAAACATAGAAACATAAACTTTGGCGGCAGATAAGGACTGCTTGGCCCACCCAGTCTGCCTGTTTCCCTACCTACTGGATAAGCTGCAAATCCTAGTTAACCAACAGCTTACTTCCTCCTACCCTCCACTAGAATTGCCTTATATCTGTCCCATGCATTCTTGAATTCTCCCACTATTTTTGACCCCACAACCTCCTCAGGAAGGCTGTTCCATGCATCCACCACCCATGAAAAAATACTTCCTCACGTTGCCCCAGAGCCGCCCCCCCCTCTATCTTCAAATTGTACTCCCTTGTTCTTGCACTTCTTTTTCTGAAAGATGCTCCCCTCTTGGACTTTGTTGATTCCCATAGAATAGAATAGAATCTGTTGGCAGATAAGGACCATACAGCCCACCTAGTCTGCCCATTTCCCTACTTGGTTTGGCAATCCCTACTCTTATCTGCACTACCATTCCCCTGCTCCACTGTACAGCAGGGTGCCCTTATGCTTATCCCATGCACTTTTGAGTTCCTGGATTTTTTTTTCTTCCACCACCTCCGCTGGTAGGATGTTCCATGGATCCACTACCCTCTCTGTGAAAAAATACTTCCTAGCATTCCTCCTAAGCCTCCCTCCTTCCCTCCAGCCTCATGTTATGACCACTTGTCCTTGTGCACTTTAATCTCTGAAATAAGCTCCCTTCCTGCACCCTGTTTATTCCTCTAAGGTATTTGAAAGTCTGTATCATAGCCCCTTTCTCCCTTCTCTCCTCCAGTGAATAGCTGTTTAGTTCCTTGAGTCTTTCCTCATAAGGTTTGTGGTGCAGTCCATGTATCATTTTTATTGCTCTTCTCTGGACTGCTTCCATTCTGCCTATGTCCTTCCTAAGATGCAGTCTCCAGAACTGGACACTGTATTCCAGATGAGGCCTAACCAGTGATCTATACAGTGGCATCACCACTTCACTCCTCCTACTGGTTATGCCCCTTCCTATGAACCCCAACATTCTGTTTGCCTTCCCCACTGCTTTTTTGCATTGTTGGCTGATTTCAGGTCATCGGATATGATAACTCCCAGGTCTCTTTCCTGACTTGTGGTGGTTAGAACCTGCCTCCCCCCATCCTGTATTCCTCTCTTGGATTTATGTGTCTCAGGTGCATTATCTTGCACTTTTTAGCATTGAAACCCAACTGCCAAACCCTTGACCATTTCTCAAGTAGTCTTAGGTCATTTCTCATTTTATCTAGCTCCTCCTGTATGTCAATCAGTTACAGATCTTGGTGTCATCTGCAAACAAGCATACTTTCCCCTACGGTCCCTCTGTAATGTCACATATGAAGACATTGAATAGAACTGGACCCAGCACTGATCCCTGTGGAACCTCACTGGTCGCCTCCCCCTCTTCTGATTTTATGCCATTTACTACCACCATCTAGGTCCTGTCTTTTAGCCAGTTACCAACCCATTTTACCACTTTAGAGCCCACATCCAGATTCCCCAATTTGTTAAGCAACCTTCTATGAGGAACGGTGTTGAAGACCTTACTGAAATCCAGGTAGGCCACATCCACTGCCTCTCCCTGATCCACCACCCTGGTCACTCAGTCAAAGAAATTGAAAAGATTAGTCTGACAGGACCTACCCTCAGTGAATCCATGCTGCCTTGGGACTTTTGCACTGCTTGATTCCGGGAACTTCACTACCCTCTCCTTAAGCAGGGACTCCATCAGTTTCCCCACCACTGAGGTCAGACTTACAGGTCTGTAATTGCCTGCCTCCTCCCTAATTCCATTCTTGTGCAGGGGGACCACCTCTGCCCTGATCCAGTCCCCAGGTACCTCCCCTGTCTTTGGTGATTGGCTAAATAGGGTTGTCAGCGGACTTGCTAGGATTTCTCTGAGTTCCTTCAACACTCTAGGGTGAATCCCATCTGGCCCCATTGCCTTGTCTATGTTTACTTTTCCTAGTTCCTTCATGACTCTATCCACTGTAAATGGGCTGGTGTCCACCTCTCCCCCCAGTACATATTTCCTTGTGAGTCTTGGCCCTTCCCCTGCCTCTTCCTTGGTAGATACTGAGCAAAAATATGTGTTCAGTACCTCAGATTTTTCAAGGTTGTGTCCCTCCAATGTCTCAGTATTATTCACTTGGCAGTAATTAGGGCTTCCAGCAGTCAGGACTTATGAGGTTTTGACAGAGTACCCCTTGATGAAGGGTCCTGAAACAACCCCAGTAACACTAAAGTGGGGTTCAGCTTGATTGTGCAGCTCAGAATCTCAATACAGACCTCTTTCATTTCCTTCCAATATGTGTGTATGTCCTGGCAGTCCCACAAAATGTGTGATGCTCCCTCCCCCTGTCTGGCACCTCCAGCATTCACTTCTAGGGATCAGGCCCCAGGTTTTCAGTTTCATAAGCACTTTGTGCCACCTTTGCATTATTATCAATTGGGTCAGTCTTTTTTTTGTGTCTCTTACTGTAGCTTGGAGAGCCCTCCAGCAACTGCCCCATCTTCCCCTGGTAATCTCTGTTTGGAGTTCCTCAGACCATCTGTGTCTCATCCTCACTGTCTCATCAGGCCCAAAGTCCAGCAGATGGTAGAGATCTCACTGCTTCTAACATGCCTATCCCCTTTTGGCCACAATAGGGAGTCTAACAGGTGTGTTTCATGTCCCCTGAGTTTCTATCCTAATAGATCCTGTAATGCACATCATAGTTGTAAGTATTTCCCATGCTATTGATTAATGAAGACATACTTGGCTTATATCTGTGGAAAGCTCATCTGGGTGTTTGTTGTTTTATCCATAATGTCTGACAGCAGGGTAATCCCAGCCATTTCCCAGTCTATATATTTTATTATTTCTCCCCCCTATCAGCAGGCCTGGGTTATTTCAAAGGGGGAAACATTTCACCTTTTCAGGATGCCAATTGGTGTGTCTGAGAGACTTACATCAGGTTTGAAAGGTGTGTGTACTTGTGAGTGGTAGTGGAATGTGTTTGGATGTGGCCGCAAACAGCACCACTTCTGCCAGTGATCTGCATAGGACCTGGGCCTTGCATTGTATCCACTTAGGGGCTTCCTGCCCCTCTGCCCATGGGGCCAAGCTTGCTAATTGCACCAATGTTTGAGCTGTTTTGCGGAGATGTAAGTCCAGTAATTTGAGATCCCCTTTGCCAAACTCTCTCTTCAATTTCTCCCAGGCTATTCCTTTGGGGCCTCCCTCTCAGAAGAAGGCTCAAAGCTTGGAATGTATAAGGTCAATTAGCTTCTTGTCTATCTGAATGGGAAGGTTATCTAGGACATGTTGTATCTTAGGTGCCACCATCATTTTATAGGTCTGTGCCTTCCCCAGTGAGAGATGTGTAAGAGTTTCCACCTCTGGCAATCTCTATCTATTCCTTATATTACTGGGAACATGTTATCCTTCCCCAGTTGTGAGATGTTTCACTGAAAGCTTATGCCCAGATAATCTATACTCTTCTCTGCTGGCTGTAAACCCCAGGGCTAGCCCTCCAAACTCTCCACCCTCTTATCAGATGCTAGGAACTGGGACTTAGAGACATTCAGTTTGTACCCCAATAGATGACTGTATTGGTTTATAATGGCCAGAAGTCGGGACACAGATCTCACTGGGTCTGTGAAAGTTTACAGGATATCATCTATATATGCCAATGTTTTGGGCTCTTCTCCTGTCACCACTCCTTTGATATCATTCCTTTGAGAACAAGGAGCACTTGGATGACAGTGGGCTCAGGGAGGGTTAGAGCGGTCAGGCAGAGGCACATCCCAGATCCTATTCCACTCAAGAATTCATATGCCACACTGGCAAACAAGGACAACCAAATACAGGTACCCAGAGAAGTGGAAGGAAAGGATGTGGAGGTTAGCCAAGGAGGTGACCTCAGCGGGGAAAGCAGTGGACCCCAGAGGAGGAGGAAGCGAATCCTGGTGGAGGACTCCATCATAAGAGGATCCAGCAGGAACACAGGAGGGGGAGGACAGGGAGGTGAGGTGCCTACCAGGTGCCACGGCATGGAGGGATGGAAGGAAGATCCTGGGGATCACTGGGAAGGCAAGATGGGAGGGTGAGCTGGATGTCATTATCCACCTAGGTACTAATGACCTGGCAAATGGGAGCCAAAGGAAGTTCAGGAAGAGTTTAGGAAACTGGGGAGGGGTCTCAAGCAAGTAGCTACTTCTGTCACTTTCTCAGAAGTACTACCTGTGAGAGGCAAGGGAGAGCATAGGGTGCATGCACCAGGAACTTTAACTCATGGTTGAAGAACTGGTGCTGTGAGGAAGGGTTTGGATTCATTGGTGACTGGGGACCCACCTGGAGGATGGAGGTTTGTTAAAGCCTGATGGCCTGCATCCATCCTGGAGGGGAATCCAATCACTCAATGATAAGTTTAAATGCTACATTGACAAGCATTTAAACTAGCAAAGGGGGGTGGCAGGCCAGCAAGGAGGGTACCTACTTGCTCATGCCCCACAGCTAGCAGTGGAACCAGTGAACCAGAGGAGTGGCTATCTCTGCAAAGCAGTGTGCAAAAGATGGAGATTAGTGCCCAAGAGGTGGATAAGCAGAAAAGGGGCAAAATTCAGCAGACGGGCAGACAGCAAGGAGAACCAGGGATAAATGACAACCAAGGAAAGGACTGGAGTAGAATAGTGAGACAGTCCAGGGAGGCCAAATCATGAAAAGCCATGTGTGCAAATGCCAGGAGCCTTAGCAACAAGATGGAAGATCTGGAGGCTGTCATGGTGCAGTCAGACCTGGACATTGTGGCCATCACTGAAACCTGGTGTAATGATAACCATGACTGGGAGATGGCCATGGCTACAACATATTCAGAAGAGACAGAGCAGGCAGGAAGGGAGGAGAAGTGGCACTGTATGAGAAAAATGACATAAGGGCCACAGAGATCCAGGAGGAACAAAATGGGGGAGAGATACTGTGGGTTAAGCTGGAAAGGAAAATGGGGACAGCCATCCGCATAGGTGTGGTCTATAGACCACCAGCCCAGGAGGAAGAAACAGATAGGGAGCTGATGCTAGCCATCCAAAGGATGGCAGACAAGGGTGAGGTAGTACTGGTTGGAGACTTCAACATTCCAGATGTGGACTGGAGCATCCCAGCAGCAGCATCAACTAGGAGCAGATTTATCCTGGACTCCCTTCAGGGTGCCTTCCTCAAGCAACTGGTCATGGAACCAACTCGGCAGAAGGCAATACTGGACCTTGTGCTCACAAACAGGGACAGTGTGATGGGGTCACAGTGGGGGAGCACCTGGGAAACAGTGACCACCAGTCATTGTGGTTTGAAATCACAGAAAGAGCAGAACCAAACCACACAAAAACACGTATCCTGGATTTTAGGGGGGCAGACTTTGGGAAAATGGGGAGATACTTGAAAGAGGCATTAAGGGGAATGGGACAGGAATCAGGGGTTGAGGAACAGTGGGCAGTATTTAAAATGGGGATAACAAGAACAACTGAATTATGTATTAAGCAGGTTAGCAAGAGGAAAAGGAAGAGGACACCATTATGGTTTTCCAAAGAGGTAGCAAAGAAAGTGAAAGCCAAAAAGATTGCATTCAGGCAATACAAAAAGACACAGGCAGAAGGGGATAGGGAGAAGTACCAGGAGAAGCAAAGGGAGCAGGGAGGTCATTAAGGGAAGCCAAAGCTCAGACAGAAGAACACATTGCAAAATCAGTGGGTAGAGGGGACAAAACCTTTTACAGGTACATAAGTGAAAAAAGAAAGACAAAGGGAGGGATAGTGAGACTGAAGGGGAGGATGGGAGCTGCGTGGAGGATGACAACAGTAAAGCTGACATACTGAACAGGTATTTCTGCTCAGTCTTTACTGAGGAAGAGGAGGGTAATGGGTCTGAAGGGAGTACAAGGGGTGAGAATGGTGCAGAAATGGACACAAGTCCCTTTACACGAGAAAGGGTCCTGAAGGAACTGGAAGTAATAAGAGTTGATAAAGCAATGGGGCCAGATGAGGTGCACCCCAGGGTCCTTAAAGAACTAAGAGAGGTGGTGGCTGAACCTCTGGCTATCCTGTTTAGCCGATCACTGGAAACAGGGGAGGTACCCAAAGACTGGAGGACAGCAGATGTAGTCCCCTTATACAAAAGTGGGAACAAAGAGGAAGCAAGGAACTACAGACCGGTCAGCCTCACCTCGGTAGTGGGGAAGATCATGGAAGCACTACTGAAGAAGAGATTGGTGGAACATCTGGTTGTCAATGGACTACAGGACCCAAGGCAGCATGGTTTCACCAGGGGGAGGTCATGTCAGACCAACCTCATTGAATTTTTTGACTGGGTGACTAGGGAGGTGGATCAGAGGAGGGCAGTAGACATGGCCTATCTGGACTTCAGCAAGGCCTTTGACACTGTGCCACATAGAAGACTATTACACAAACTGGGGAATATGGGTGTGGGCAGGACAGTAGTGTGGTGGGTAGGTAACTGGCTGGGTGGCAGGACACAGAGGGTGGTGGTAAATGGCTGTCACTCCACAGAGGAAGAGTGACCAGTGGGGTACCACAGGGATCAGTGCTGGGACCGGTCCTATTCAACATCTTCATCAGTGACATGGCGCAGGACCTAGAAGCAGAATTTCACTGTTACGCTGATGACACAAAGCTCTGTAACAGAGTAGACACACCAGAGGGTGTAGACAGAATGAGAAGCGGCCTACAGAAACTTGAAGAATGGTCAGGGGTTTGGCAGTTGAAATTCAATGCAAAAAGTGCAAGATAATGCATATGAGGCACAAAAACCCTGGCACAATATATCAGTTGGGGTGAGGATATAGCATGCACCAAGCAGGAAAGGGATCTTGGGGTTATCATCTCTGATGACCTCAAGGTAAGAAACAGTGTGACAAGGCAGCAGGTAAAGCAAATATGATGCTGGGATGTATAGGCAGGGGCATTACCAGCAGGAAAAGGGAGGTCATAATTCTGCCATACAAGACACTAGTGAGGCCCCACCTGGAGTACAGTGTACAGTTCTGGAGATCATACCTACGTAAGGACATAGACAGGGTAGAGAAGGTTCAGAGGAGGGCAACAAAGATGGTGCATGGATTGCATCACAAGTCCTATGAAGACAGGTTGAAGGAACTGAACATGTACTCCCTGGAGGAGAGGAGGGAGAGAGGGGATATGATAGAGACATATAAGTATCTTACAGGGAGGAACAGGGTGCAGGAAAACACTATTTTTAAGCGAAAAAGATGTTCCAGGACTAGCGGGCATGGGATGAAGTTGGAGGGAGGACGATTCAGAGGAAACATGAGAAAGAATTTCTTCACAGAATGGGTGGTGGACAAGTGGAACACCCTGCCAGAGGAAGTGGTGGGGGCTGAAACAATCATAGGATTTAAGAATGCATGGGATAGACATAAAGGAATTCTGGAGGTCAGGGGTAAGGTGCAACAGACTTCTAGGAAAACAAACTGAACTTACAAGCTCAAATGGGCAGACTGGATGGGCCATAGGCCCTTATCTGCCAACACTGTCTATGTATCTATGTATCTATATCTCTTTCCTATCTAATAGCCTGCAACAAAGGTTCTAAGGCCAAACTAAAGATCAGTGGGGCAACCTTGTTGAGTGTCTCTGTTTAGCTGGAAGGGTGGAGAGACCCTGCCATCAGTGACCACTTCCACTGAGGCATTGTTGTAGATGACCCGAACCCATGCTCTGAACTTGGGCCCAGACTGGGTTCTTTTCTTTACAAAAATATTTACTGATGATTCAGAGATAGAAGCCAGGTAACTTATAAATCATGGAGAGTATACAATCAAGCTATCCAGGCAGGAAGTACATTTTGCAGTGAAGCTGCTATAGAAAACATTTAAGCTTCAGGGCCGATCACATCCCTGCAGAGATATTTTTGGCTAGTCCAGCACTTTGGGCAGATGTTTTTACTATCCTTTTTAATAAATTAATCATTGGAACCTATGCTCCTTTTTCATAGAAACGAGCCATTAAAGTCTCAATGCACCAAAAGGGCAGCTTGAAAGATTCTACAATGCAGAGACCTATAAGCCTTTTGAATGTAAGTTTAAAAATCTTTTCCAAAATTATCTTGGATAAATTATTAATAGAAATAGAAAGGACAGGAGGATTAAGTAATTATAAGGCAGGTTTTACGATGGGTTGCAATACTATGGACAATTATTTTATTTTCAATTGCGTAATTGAAAAATACACAATTTTGTGTAGCCAGAAACTTTATGTATTTTATGTTGATTTTAAAGCAGCCTTTGACACAATGAATAGATCTATCCTGTGGGAACTGATGACTGATAAAGTGACAGACAAACAATGAATTAATGTTATCAGTAGGCTTTATGATGGAACATGGACTAAAAGTTGTATAGGACCAAATGGCCAATTATCTCAGTCCATAAAAAATACCAGAGGGGTTAGAAAAGGATGTGTCTTGGCACCCACCCTTTTTTCTATTTATGTGGATGTGGTTTTAATGGCATTAGTAGCCTTGGAGTCTGAGTCCCCAAAAATCCTTGACCAGGACTGCCAGGTCATGGCCTTTGCTGATGACATCATATTGCTTTCACTATCCAAGAATGGTCCACCAAAAAGATGGACTTATTGGAACACAAAACAAAGGAATTGAAACTACAGGTGAATACCTCTAAAACTCAGATTTCTATATTTGGTGAGGGTAGAGCTAGAGGGAGCTGGAAATTGGACTATGAAAAACTTACTTTTACAAATACTTAAGTCTATCTGGGCTTCTGTTTTTTTTTCCAAAAGGGCAATGGAAAAATCATATTCATAATGTACTGCGTAAAGCAAAAAAAAAAATGGTTACTGCCCTGTGAAAATTCAACCATTCTTATGGTGGCATGATTTTAAAGCCATTACTTGAAGCAATCCAAGCAACATTTTTGGTCCAATTAGGTTATGGAGGAGAAATCTGGTACTCCAAAGAAAGAGAAAACTAATGGCTCATATCCAGAAGCTTCTGAGGAAGATTCTTGCAGTGACACATTCTTTTCCTTCTGCATATCTGTGAGCAGAATTGGGATTTGGAAATATTAATACTATTCTGGATTCAAAAAAATTAAATTATTGGCTAAGACTTACAAGGCTTTTTCCCGAAAGAATCCCAAAACATTGCTTATTGGAAAAGGAGAAATGTTGAAAAATCTGTTGCTTCCAGTCCCCTTGATATAAAAAAAAATGTGTGAATTATTAGGCAAATACCAGCTGAATTTTCTCAAAAACATTGTGAAGCCAATATTATGTTAAGTAATCAATATAAGTGCTATATCACCAGGAACATCAGAAACTATTGGGTAGCTTCAGACATATAAAAAAACAGTGACTCTAGATTCTCCAACTGGTTTGTAAAAACAATGAAGACAACTTCAAGCTGCAATACTACCTTGAGATCCTGACTGATCAGAAGTCAAGGAGTAATTTTATTAGGTACAAATTTGAAAACTTTGAAAGTAAAGTACTACAGGCAAGTTATAGTAAGAAATCTGAATTGTTAACTAATTGTGACTGTTCAGAAGGGGGTACTGAAGACTTATTGTATATACTTTGGTCTTGTAAATGGTATAACAAGAATCATGTGCACCTACTGTACTTACTGTAAAACATTATTTCAAGTTGGGAGAGTAGATCAATTGAACATAGATATAACTACACTGACAAAGATTGTGATTTATACAGAAGACTCTTCTGCAATTAAATGCTTGGCAAACTATTTTTTAAATATATCCAGGATAAGGAAACAGAAATGTGTGCAATATTGATGATTTTTATTATTACTCCTGATATTAGGGAAATTGTATTCCTGGTTTGGCATGTTGCATTATGTATTACTTATAATTTCTGTAGATGCTATTTATTAAGCCATTCAATGGAAAGATGATGATTTTTAAAGTGCTTTTATAATATATAAATTGCAAAGACTTTCTTGTCCAGCAATATGCTTTCTACTAGTAAATTTACAAGACTTGGAAGTAGTAGACACAGTAATTGTGATCACAGACAGTACAGAAAATATCAGTCAACAGTTCTGAGTCTGAATGTCTGTTACAGTAATAAATGACAGGGCTTGGGGTGCCTAACCCACAGTGGCCCTACGATGATTTCCTTATACAGCCTTAAAAGGCTATTTGTTTTGCTAACTGCTTTGGAGAGACTAACTGGCTAAATTACAGTACAAATAAATGAAGGGCTTGGGGCACTTAACAGTGACTCTAAGATGATTGCCTTAAACATTCATAAAGGACTATTTGTTTCATTGACTGCTGTGGAGAGTCTAACTGGTTAAGTCACAGTAATACATGATGGGGCACATGGCACCTAACACACAGTGGATATAAGAGGATTACCTAATACAGCCGTAAAAGGTTACTTTTTTCACCAACTAGTAGGGAGAGTCTAGTTATGCCCCAGTAATAAATGAAGGGCTCGGGGCACCTAACAGTGGCCCTAAGATGATTGCCTAATACAGTCATAAAAGTCTATTTGTTTTGTTAACTGCTGGGGAGAGTCTAGTTGACTAGGTCACAATAATAAATGACAGAGCTCTTGGCACCTAACACACAGTGACCCTAAGACAATTGACTAATACAGCTGGAAAAGGCTGCTTGTTTCACCAACTGCTGGGGAGAATGTAACTGACTATGGCACAGTAATAAATGACAAGACTTGTGGCATGTAACACACAGTGGCACTAAGATGATTACCTAATATAACCACAAAACTATGGTAAAAGGCTACTTGTTCCACTAACTGCTAGCTGGCTATGTCACAGTAAAATGGCAGGGCTTGGGGGCACCTAGGGAGGCTGAGTGCTGAACTGTGCAGTAGTGAAAAAAAAGTAAAAACTGCCTTTTGTCAAAGTTTGGTGTTTGTCAGGAAGGACAGGGTGATAACAAAAGTCCTCTCAAGAAATATATATTAATACAAAAAATTATATATAATATATATATATATATATATCGTTTTAATTTTTTGTTTACATAAACACATTTTTCTCTCACTCTCTCTTGAGATGGTAACTTGGACCATCTGCTTCACCAACCAGAAAGACTGATTCAGTGCAGCAGCAAATTTAAAACATTGACTAGCATGCCTGGCTGCTGCTTCTCAAATCTTCTTTTTTTTAAATGTTGTCTGATAAAGCTGCTGCACAAACCAGAAAAAGAATGCACAATTGCCCACCTAAAGCTGTCTGTGAGAGCTGGCTGTCTCAACTGATTAATCATTCTCTAGCAGCGATGTGAATTAAATGAAACTGAAGTTGGCCTGGCTGAGCATGCTCCATCACGCCATCTGATTCCTGACCCACCCTCCCTCCACTTTCACTTTTACTTGCCTCGGACTGCAAAAATTAGTGAGGGATTGAGAAGACAATCATTCAGAGATTGACAGTAATTTATCACCAAACACAAGCTGGCCTGACCTGCCCACCCAGTACACTCCCTTACACCCTCCCCATGCCCTAGACCCACTTTCACTTCTTGCCTCAGGCTACAAAATAAGGGACTGGACAGAGGTGATTCTTTTATGCTCTGCAGCTCTGCAAGGCAAGCTAAGTGGATGGACTACTAGTCACAGTAGTCAAATTAATATGCCATGTGGCTTATGCTGCCCTGCACTACACAACAAGCTGATCTCCTTTACTTGAACTGCAACCCTGGAACTGCATTGCTTCCTGAGGATCTCTGTATTTTATTGCCTGGTAGATGTGCATGCTGATTTGACCACATGCCTGCCTTACATCACATGCTTCAGTACTGAAGCTGCTGAATGTGATCACGTTGATTGCCATGGGGTGCTTAACAAAGTTAACTATTTAAAAAAAAATATTTTGAGCCGTGAGCTGAAAGAGTCATGAGGAATTCAAGATGCAACAAGGTACATCAGTATTAATCACTGTTGCACCAGAACCCAACCCATTACCCATTGTGTTATCTGCACCAAATGCCCAATTTGCAAATGCCACCAACATGCCAGGTAGAATAGTTCTTTACCCAAACTACCTTACCTGGCTAAAAACAGGAGATACCTGCACTACCCAACATAATGCCTGAGTGACATATTAATACAATGAGCATGAACTGACATCACAGACAGTATGCCACTATATTTAGAACCTAATGAGATACCAGGAAAATAAAAAAATGAGCATTAACAGGAAACACAACACCATTCTCCTCAAGACACTGTAATGTCTTTCACCCTGATGTGTCACTTCTGGTTCCATGAACAAGAAGCGGTGCAACCCATCTTTTTGAACTTCCTATAGAAGCAACTCTAAAAACAACTCAAACTTACCACATCATTTGATTTGGAATATACAAGAAAATGTAATATATAGTAAACAGGCAACTAGTTCAAAAAATCCACTAGCTATTTAAATTCCTCCCCCACCAAGCCCTGTGCCTTCCATTTTGCTGCTTCTGCTACTGGGGGTGGGAGTGTGGGGGAGTGGGATGTGACACGCTTGACTGTAGTTATTAGCTGTTACTTGGAATCCAACCTCCAGCCTAAGTAATCTACTATCTCACAGGTGGCTACAATCATGCTCAACTTCCTTGATATGCTGAGTTGTAGTGGTTTCATTTTTCTTTTGTTTTTATTTTTAACCAGGTGATGAACTGGGCACAGCCCTTTTTCAGTCACACTGGACACATAATGACAATACTTGTTACGTAAACAATCTCAGATAGTAGAGTAAATAATAATAATACTTACAATAATACAGATTCTTGTGTTTTTGGAGTCTGCCAAGAAATATTCGTAAATAAGCAAGGAGTACTAATAAAGTTTATTATACTGCTTACACCAAGCATGTGACAGAGAAAATCACAAGGGAGATGGGTTTCTTACCACTCTTCTGAAGAATGTACATTATCTCCAGGATTATAGGATCTCAGGTTCTCTGAGATAGAGAAATATTAACTGGTTGCAGTGGTTTTTCAAGGATTTCCCTAAACAACAAAATGTAATTATAAGGGAAAATGTTAGTAAACCTTGTATTACTATAAACATTTGGAATAAAACTTCACAATGGGGTTTTCTAGTATCAAAACAATCAGTACATCCTGATATGTATCAGGTGTGTATCTGTCCTATTTGGAAAAAAAATCAAAGAGACAAAATTAAATTGCCTGTATGGATATTAAAATTAAGTAAAAATCAAGACAGAGCATCAAGATAGTTAGGACTAGACTTAATGGTATCTGGTTCCGGGATGGGAACAGGTGTGAGTACCGTATAACCTATTACCTGTTATGGGAGTAAAAATAGAAGTTAGAAAAGTTCACTTTGCATAACTTTTAGTCCATATCAGAAGAATGTATAGTCGGTCACCACACAATGTTCCACATCAGCAGCATGTACCACTTTGAAGAATGATATTTTTCAGTTGGTAAGTTGAACAGGACATGAAATGTCAATGTCCACAAGATGTAAACTACAAACAGTTTCAGGGGTAAATTCAGGGTTTCTTCAAGTGTGAGATGAAGATTCATAGTTCAAATTCAATGCATTCAGATTTTCCGAAGGTTGATCCAAATGTTCAGGAGGCAGCAGTATTTTCAGAGGCCTCAGCAGGGGGTGCATTAGATTGCACATTGATTTTTACAATGGAATAGCAACAGTGTTCAGTGGAAGATGATCACAAGGCTGCATAAAGTGTAAACATTTATTACAGTACTCAGTTTGTATGAGGTGCCAGCCAGGATTGGAAAACAAGCAGTGAAGAAAATGGATTTCTTGATTGTAGATCAAATGAAGAAGAGACTTCTTGCTAAAGTTAGGGGATTGCCCCCGCACCAGACTTGCTTCATAGTATGCATAACAATGAGCTTCATTGTAGAATCCTAATTGGCTGTACTGAATACAGTTTATTTGAAAGTTCATAAGTGGAAGCCTAATTTCAGTTATTAGGCCTGTATTCAAAAGTTGGTAAGACAAGTTGGAAGATGTCACATGTGCATAAAAGATGATGTTCCTTTCAGGTATGACATTCAATGTTCAGAGTCAGTCATGATTCCAAGACCTCATGGTAAACAAGAAAATGAGGTAGTTTTAAACTTTTCACGATAAAAGTTCCCATCAAGATGACTAATAGAATGTACAGTAACCAGACGATCAGAGAAGGATGTTGCCGGATGAAAATGTGGCAATGACACTGTGAGAGTCACAAACATGGCTTTCTGGATTGTGCAGGAATAAGTTTCAAAACATGGATCAATGCTGGTGTGTGTGGTGACATATCCAAGGTTCTTTGCCATTGACAAGGGAATAGTTCTAGATTCAAATAAACATTTGTTAACACATGCAGTAGAAGTGCATAATGTGGCAATGCCACTGAGTCTGTCATGTATGAGATCAAGGATATATCCTAATTCCAGATCCCGGAAGAGATAACCAAAGGGTTGTAAGAACATAATAGTCGTAGGCAGTGCAAAGGACTTTTCTAGCTATGTGATACTCATCTGCTTCCTTAATGTGAGCAGAAAATAGTTCATTAATATGAATATTTGTCAGGTCAACCCCCTTCACAATATCCTTAATATTGTAAATGTAAATTACTCTTAATGAGCAAAATCATGTATACCATGCAATGGGGTGGTATGATATTATATTTCCTACTATCATGAACCTTTAAGATATGTGTTTGAATAATGGTTATATTGCTCCTTTTTCAAATAGATATGTCAGAGCCAAATAGGCCTGAGTCTAAACCTGTTTTTTTTTAAACAGAGAAAAACAAAACAAAATGCCTAGTGTGTTTGGGTAGGTTTACAGTCATAGGATGTACCACTAGCAGTCAGGATGTGAAAAGCCTAAGTGTGTGTATGTGTGGTGCTATCAGTCCCTGTACTGGGAGTCATTAATGAGTACCTGGTATGCTGCCAGGGTATCCAATTACATTATTTAAAACAAAAAAAAGGGAAATATTTGTTATGAAACATATAACAAATCATTCCAAGTTTAAAAGGTGAGATTTAAAAATCAATGGGATGTGCATGAATGGCACATTATCAAATAGGGAACCTGGTTGAGAAGTGGCTGTTGGACCACTGGGTGGGCCAGGGTTCTATTTTGGGCACTCAGTATTAAGTGTCACAGATTATGGGGCATCATATGGTAAAACCCTTTAAGGCCTAATAGCTTTTATTGCCTTATAATTTTGGATGCAAAAACCCTGATCATCAATAAAATATAAACAGGAGTCCAGATCAAGTCTAGCTGCTAGAATTGATACAAAGCAATGATCATAACATTCAGTAGGGCCTCACTACCCTCCTGGATGATGAACATGTCTTTTAGGATTTTATTGTGAATTCCACAAGATGCAATTAAATCATATGGGCTTGTGAGGTACTCTGCCTCAACAATCTATTTAGGATTAGGTCACTGGTTCTTATCTGCAATAAAATGTGCAGTTTGGGCTTGCAAGAAGGACCATACTTTTAAAAGAATAATAAGCATAAAAGCAAGCATCTGTTTCTGGAACCTAAAAGGAAAGAGAAAAGAAAAATATAGTTTATACTATTCCTTCCATTGGGGTATGGAAAAGTAATTTAATCTCCTTTAAACAGGTTCATTTGATTGGCATGTAGCTATTTATCAATGACTGTTACAGTGAGGCAGTCTAACTTGGTAGACTGCTGGACTGAGTTTGTTTACAATGGGATAGGGACTGTTGTTGGGCCTTGCCTATACATTGTGCAGCAAACAAGTGTACTTTTTGGATGTCTTGTTTGAGATATTTAACATATTTATCTACTGATGCTCCATCAGCAGTGGCAGTACACAGGTCCAGAATTAAGTGTTCTGGAAGTCTTATAGACCATCCGGTCATGATTTCAAAAATGGGGTACACTGTATACATGCAGAGGGTGTCCCTCTTAATGCCATAAGGAGTAAAGGCAATAAAGAATTACAGTCCTTTTTGGGGTTTTCCATTCAAGTTTATTGCAACATAACTTTAATCTGCCTTTTAGCCCATTCCACCTATCCTGATGACTGTGGGTTGTAAGGGATATGAAACTTTTGTTTTACCCATAACAAATCCAGAGTTTCCTGCATTACTTGGGCTATAAGGCTGGATCCCTGTAATCAGAATCTACTTTTAGGGGTAAAGCCCACCTGGTAAATAGCTGGTTTACCAAGACATTTGCAGTCACTTTGACTGTGTTGTTCTGCTTTGGGATAGCTTTAAACTGTTTGGAAAATAGGTCAGTGATCACTAGTGCAAACTACTTGTTCTTAGTGATTGGCATAAGGCCAATGTAGTCAATCTGGATGTTGTTCCAGGGGCCTTATTGCCTTTGGGGTAACAATGTATTTTTCCTAGCTGGTATAGGATTGTTCTGTTCACAGATCAAACAGCTACTGATGTAGTGTTCTACATCATTTCTCATGTGTAGCCACCAAAGGATGTCAGACTGTCTAGGGTTTTTACTGAGTCACTGGTGTCCAGCGGTTGGAGTATTATGTACTTGGTACAGTAGATAAAACCTACTTTCAGGTGTTCAGGAATCACCCTTAACCTTTCATGAGTGTTACAGCAGTGATGTTCCAAATGAGTAGGCCATCACTGGATGGGTGAATGTCATTTTTACTTTCTTAATTTGGCTTATTTCTGGAAGTTATTGCTCAGTTCCTTTATTAAGGAACTTATACACTGCCCTGAAATAAGGATCCTTCTTTTGGAGCATAAAAAATATACATACAAAATGCTCAAACCTTATGAATGTACAGTTTGTATTTAAACTATTAGGTTGTGATGTACACAAGCAAGTCATTGTATTTTACAGAGGTAATATCAGAGAATTGGAACAGAAGCTTGTTTTCTTCCCAAAGAAATTCAGTTTAGAGAGAAACAGACCCAATTAGAATCTGTAATAAAAACATAGTATCTGCAGTGCTTTCTGTAATTATCTCAAGGACATTTCTTGAAGCGGGCAAAACTTAACCCTCTCATGGAGTGCTGATATCATTGTATGTGAGGAAAAAATCTCTTAACACAAGCTGTATCTATCTCAAGGACTTTCCAGCTCTCTAAACCATCCACAAATATTTGTGGTAATTAGGACACTCCTCTCCTCCTTGATTTTCATTTTATTTGCCAGGCATGTTTTAACATTGCCTATGAATCGTACATATACAATTACTAGCCATGCACACTCTGTCATCACCAGAATGTACAATAAGAATTCCAAACCCTGCTATCTGACCCTTGTTGGTATGTGTGGCTGAATCATCAGTCAAAACAAGACACACAGTGGGGTCTTTTAACACTTTCTGAGGTTCTTTCAGAAAGGACCCTGGGACAGGTAGGTCATGGGATTGGAGTGAACAATCGTGGATCTCTCCTGCAATTTGTAGGCCATGGGCCAACAAGGATGGAGTTTTGATAGGAAAGACAGTGATGTCATGATCCTATAAAATGAGAGACCAGTATGTAAGTTTGGCATTGGAAACAGGGTCATCTTTTACTCTGTCTGATAACAGAAAGTTAGTTGGCAAATGATTGGAATGCAGCACAATGGGTACATATCCAATGATGTACATAAAGTATATCACTGCCCAGTATGTAGCCAAAAGATCTGGGATGCATAAGCAATGGGTCTGATGTGTCCATTGTATGTTTGGGCTAAAACTGCATTTTCAGTATACCCTAAAGCTGGGTTAGGATTAACAAATGCTAGGACCATGGTGAATGATCCTAAAAGAAAAGACAATGATATCAATATTAGGATACCTTGTACCTTCTTACCAGAAGTGCCTGTTACAGTTTGTTCTGGGTATACCCTGGACTGTTCCTGGCTTGCGTCTATTATTGCATGTGCTGGGAATAACCCAGACTGTTTCTGAATTGTGTCTGCTATTGCATGTGCTGGGAATGAGTAAAGTGAAAGAAAAGTATATTTTTTTCCATGACAGTTTTGGCGTAGTCGGCAGGATCAGCACGGACTGGACCCGGAGTAGTCCTGGTCGGGGACGAATCCCAAGACTTCTGGTAAAAGTACCGAAAAACAGAGGGAAATCTGCCTACAGCAAGCGGAGCCAGGGTGGGACCGTCCCCGATCGCAGAGGATTCTCTTCAGACCCAGATGGCACTGATCACTGTAGGTACCTGCACTCAGGCTGTTGCATGTAATAAAAAAAAAAAAAAAGAAAAATTGCTTGTATAAGTTGTAACTGATATCAGGATAGCTTGAGTCTGAAATAGTGACAAAAGTAGCTATAAGTCTGAGCCTGAAATAGTGGCAATAGGGACTAGGCGCCATAAAGTAAACCGGTAACAAGTAAATAGGGATGTTTGAGCCTGCTCTGACGGTGTGTGAGTATAAGACAGACAAAGGTGGGGGAGCAATAGAACCTTTAAGTGGGTTGAGCACCTCAGCAACAGAACCTTTAAGTGGGTTGAGCACCCCAGCAACAGAACCCTTAGATGGGTTGAGCACCTTTAGGAAACTAGGGAGAAAAAGGGTGAAGGAGGCAGGCAACAGTAACTCCCGGTGGTTGGTTTTTTTTTATCTTTTCTCTTTGATGAAACTGTGGAAGAATATGTGGAGAGATGTATTAAGGAAAAGTCTCTCAAACAAGCAAGGGCAACTGCCCTTTGCCCTTGTAATTTGTGCTTGCTACAAGTATATACTGTTAGAGCCAATGATGGCTTTCACAGTTCAGGCTGTTTTTAGTAGAAAAGCAGTGGCTGATTAAGTAACGTTAGATAAGCAACATTTAGAGAAAGAAAATAAACTACTGTGGATGTACGCACAGTAGGTGACTACAGGGATGATTTGAAAACTCCCCATGTTGCCTATCTGTGTAGTTTCAAGTTTTCTGTATCAATTTCAAGTTCCCTTGCTTCCTATAGAGGCTGAAACATTTAATCCCAAACCCAAGTACTGGGACCTCTACCAGATGGATCTCAACCTAGTACTCTTAGAGATTTTTTTTGTTTTTGTTTTTAAACTGCAACCCAGAGCTCTGGAAAAAGACTCGGTTTGGCAGGTTACTAAAATGGCCAAAAGAAAACCTTCGAAAGGGTTAAAACCTTTGAAAGGGTTAATAGCTGCAGCATTTGAAAATTATCATGAAGGTCCTGCAGTCGGTTTTCTCAATCGGACCAGTGTATCAAAAAAGAAGAAGGAAAATACCTTGCTAAGTCTGAATTGTTTTATTATTTAAAGCTTTTTTTATGTCTGTTTTATTTCTGTAATACATGTACTACAAAGTAATGCTCCATCTCTCTTGTGCGTATTTTCCAGTGTATATCTGTGTTCTGTAAATATGTTCTGTTGTCAAGGTTGCGAGATAGGATTGACTGCCTTTGGTGCACAACATGTTACAGTAAAAAAAAGAAAGAGGAAGCTTCTTTGCCTCATATCTGACTGTTTTAATTGGTTTTATTTTTAATAAAACATTTGTGCTGCCTAGATAGGGTCAGTGAAGAACTTTTGTATGTAGTTGTTGGTTGGAGCAGGTAGTGTTGAAGGAGAAGAGATATGACATCATAGATTGCAATGTGCAGAAAGATTTGTAGTTTGCAAGCAACGTGCCAAGCCACCGCTAGGTGAAAATGTAATGTGTTAACAGCTTTATCAAACTTCTAGTTAAAACCAGAAACTTTTTGCAAAATGGCAGAGTGCCATATTTTAGCTATGTGCCAAAAGGTGTAATCATGTTATACGAGATGTGTTCACTTACAGATGGTATGTTGTGCTGCGTTTTAACGGAGTTAGAATGTGTTTAAAAAGTGTTTTGTTCTGGAAAGATTTGGCATGGCGATATGTATAAATGTGTTGGTTTAAAAATTGTCAGTGTTACAAGACAGGCAGGAGGCAGCACATATATCTAAAACACGTACAGTTTTCTAATAAAACTATGGGCATTAACTCAGCAAATTGGTGTCAAATAATGTCAGTCTTATTTTGTGTTAAGTATTTCTTTTTGTGTATGTGTATGTGTGTGTACTGTCTTGGCCAGCAGTTTTATTGGATGATGACTTAGGAGACAGAATTACTAATGAGTATCATATGAGACAGAATATGCTTCCATTAGCATTATAGTTTGGACTAAAGAAATGATGACTGGGATCTATTACATGTGGCATTTCTTGTTTATGCATAATATAAGATATAACAAAGGAGTTCTCTCTAAAGAGACAAAGAGAAGTGCTGACAGGGCTCTATTACATGTAACATATCTATCTGAGTGTAAAATACACTCTACATGTAATTATATGAGAATATAAGAATACAATAATCACTGATGATCCCTTAGAGTCATCTTATCAGTGATTAGGTAAATTATAGATTGAATATATATGAAAGACAAACATAATCTAGATAAATGTATTATAGTGAGGTATAATGAATCATGCATGATAAACATTAGCATATATTAGCAGCAAAGCACATTCCTAGCACTCATGCTTATATGATGGGTGCCTATATCTATATGTTAGTGCAAAATAGCAGTATCACAGTACAATAGACCAGGAATACAATGTGAGGTGTATGTGGGATGATATGGGGTATAACCCAGGTGTAACATACTAGACAAGCTTAATAAATGCAACATAAATTACAGGCAATGTAAAAGTAATACACAATGATTTTTTTCTGGTAAGTATCAAAACAGGGGCCTTTGAAATTGTTTAAATATTTCCACCGTGATAGGTTTGTACATTGTTGTACACAATGTACTGAATGAATTGTGGCTAACAAACCATTTAAGGTGGATGGAGCATGCCCAACAAACAACCTTTTAGAAAAAGGTAACTTGGGAATTTTTACAGTAAAAAGAGATGTGGTATTTTTCTGTGTTGATTAGGCTGATGGTTTTGGAAGGGCTGAAACCATGGTTCAATGCAGGTGAATAGCCCTTCCCACATTCCAGATATAAGCCTGCCTCAGTAAGCAATCCGTGTTCAGCATTGTTTGCTCCTGGGCAGGTCTGTGGTCCTTGTGGCTGGCTCCTGCTTCCCTACCTCCCTCCCTCCTCTTCACTGTCTGCATTGTTTCACTCCCATTTTATTATTCAAAATAAATAAATAAAACTTTTTTGTGACTCCTGTGCCGTTGCTGGCAGCAGCTGCCTCTGCTTCCTTCTCACTTGTTCTGCAGTCTCTCTCCTACTTTCTCTTGTTCTGTGCCTGTTCTCCCTCCTCATCTGTCTTAGCATTTTTTCCCCGCCTTTCTCCATTTCCCATCCCTGTTCCTGTCTCTGTCGCATTCTTCCCCCTCCCTGCCTTTGATTTGCTTATCTCTGTGTTCTCATTTACCATGTCTGTGATCTGTGTTTCTGCTGTCCTTTATTTGGGGGAATTTTTCCTGTTTTTTCTTGCTCTCTCTTGAAGCTCTACTCTGTTCCCTCTTGGCTCTCAGGTTGCATCACAGCTACATCAACCATTCCAACTTCAGCTGCTACATTGGGTACTGCATGCAGGATCAGTAACAATACTAAGAGATAAGAGTAGCTGCACTAACAGATGTTTTTGGAGCAACAGAATCATTATGTCACCTTTGGATGTGGATGTTGCCTTTATTTCATGATTATCCATAGCAGGTCTGATCTTCAGTGTTATCGCTTGTCTCTTCTCACAAATCACAATAATAGCTGGTGTTATGTAAAACTGACATTATTAACAGACTACAAGACTGGTTTTAAAATGAAAAGTTTATTATGAAGTCTGTCAGCATGCTTTTGTACCACTGCAGCTTTGGCTGGAATCTCTGCTCTGGTGGCTTAGCAGCATCTCCTGTTTTAATCTACAGGACATAGCATTCTAAGTACTCCACAATGCTTCCATGAAGAATTGTATTTATCTGTGAGGCTGCTGCATTGCCATTCTCTCAATCTGCCAATCTCCAGAGGAGGATCTTTCTTAAGTGCAGATCATAATTGTTCATCTATGAGCAACCAGCTATCTTCCTCAACTTCCTTCAGTGATCAGCTCTGTAACTACAAACACTTCTCTTCGCTATTCCTTATATTTTGAAGGCAGACCTACTGCTAAATTCCAAACTTCTATTACTATGTAACGTGGCATTTCCTTTAACTGGAAAACAAGGCAAGTCAGTTCCTGCTCCCTCTCTTCTAGAACTAATTATCTGTGTTCAATCTCTTGCCCCAACACAGGTGTCTCATCAGAAGGAGACAGTTCTACATCTCAAAAGTAAACATGGCTCAGTCATTGCAGAATTTGAAGAAAATTAGGAGTCCAGCTTAACTTCTGCATTCCAGATTCAATTTAAAGGTTCATCATTACTCCTATACTCCTGTACCTGTCACCTTAGTGGTAGAGACAAAAATAATTTGGGTAATTTTTTCAAACCTATTCCTATGTACTCGGACAGCCATCAGCATATTGGGAATAGTGTACTGGGTATATTCTTCAGAGGTCCATATCAATATCGTTACCACAGAGCCTTTGCTTCCTTTTTTATGATCATTAGTACTGACAATATCTTGCATTCTGATCCTTTGTGGAACATGTCTGCTACATTTACCATTTGAAGCGTCTGTCATCATTCTTAATTCTCTGATAATCCACTATAATTTTATTTTGGGCTCCTGACATGCTTTACTTTGGACTTCAATGCTATGTACTTCATTGTTAGCTCTGCCAGATGGGGCGATATACAATTCCTGGTCCACTGACCATCTCATTTACACTAGCATCCTAACCAATAACTTGCAAGAAGCTGAGCGTGTCGCCATGACACTACTGAGTTCTACTTGATTCTCATTTACCTCCTCCACATGTCCTCATAACCATGGAAAAGATTCTGGTGCAATATCCAGAAGGCTCTCATATGAACAAGTTATTTACTTTCTATTTCTTGGATTTGTCTCATCTTCAGTGACCTGAACTCTAACAACCATATTCAGTTTGTTGCACTAGCTTACATAGATACATAGATACATAGATACATAGACAGTGTCGGCAGATAAGGGCCTATGGCCCACCCAGTCTGCCCATTTGAGCTTGTAAGTTCAGTTTGTTTTCCTAGAAGTCTGTTGCACCTTACCCCTGACCTTCAGAATTCCTTTATGTCTATCCCATGCATTCTTAAATCCCGTGATTGTTTCAGCCCCCACCACTTCCTCTGGCAGGGTGTTCCACTTGTCCATCACCCGTTCTGTGAAGAAATTCTTTCTCATGTTTCCTCTGAATTCATTCCTTTCATTAATACTGCAATATATTGACGTTTGATCCATTAAGGAATCCATCTGATTCATTTACCAACTGAACATCTGTTATTCTCCAAGATTGCTTTTTCAGGCTCCCATCAAAGCCTGCACTTTGAACCACAATGTTATTTACTCATTGTCAGCTCCTGCAGGTGGTGAAACATCTAATTCCCAATCCACTGAGCTTTCTTATGCACTAATATTCTACTTAACTTCCCCCATGAAGCTGCAGCATGCTGCCATGTCATTGCTGAATTCTATTTATTTCTGTCTCACACACTCCATCTACATTTCCCATAGTCATGGAAGCTTTTCTGGCCTTCATATCTGTAACTCAACAGTGGATCTTGTCAGCCTTCATAGAGTACCAGCCTGTGAACACTCTCTCCTAGAGTATCATATTAGCAGTTACCTATTCACTAACCACACATGTTTAACAATACTGTAGCAGCTTCTTTTCCTTCTCTTGCAGCCCTCACAAACAGCCCTTGAGACACTGTCTACTCAGCTCATTCCATCAGGAGGTTTACAAGCATGGGTAGGTGTCCTCTATCAACCAGGATGGGAGACTTCGCATTCTTCATCACCTGCTAACTTGAAGAAAGTCTTCAGGGACCCCCCTGGGGCATCTTCCTATATGAATCAACTCAAAAGTCTTCATGACACACCTCACTTTTCTCCTTTATGCTCCAAATCAAAGACAGTCTTTAGAGTGTCCCCTTGGACATCTTCCTACATGCTTCAATCCCAATATGTTTTCACATTCATGCAGCTCAAGTTTCTCCACCACTATTGGTTTCTCCACTCAGACTGAAACAACCTAAAAATTCATTTTGGAATTCATTTGATACATGCCTGCTTTACAAGAACCTTAATGGCTTTAATCCATCAGCCTTTGATATCGTCTGGATTATTTCTTATGAATCAAGACAATTCTCAGAGTCCCCAAGAAAATCTTCAGATGCAACATCTTTGGTCTCCTCACCATTCCAGTCCTCAAGTCTACAGTTTCTCTATCTGACTCACATCTTCAGTATCAAAGACTGCATAGCTTAGTTAGCGACTGGCTTCTCAGTGTATCAGCCTTCTACTGCCCATCTTGTTTTATGCAGTTCCTGCCTTGAAATCCACATTATCTGGATGGATCTCCAGTGTCTTTCCTACAGACATGATAAACATCTGTTTGTAGTTAGTCTGACACTCTACCTCAGCTTTTATGGGCATTTAATCCTGCTGCCTTCCTCACACCTGCACCATTCTTCTCAACTGCCTGCTACCAAATCACTCTTACTAAACTGGAACTGCAAAAGCATTAGCCCTCAGCTATTCACCATGTCATTTTTCTCCAGTTTTCCAACATTGCTGCTATGGGTTGCACTGAGTATACCTGCTCAAAATGGAAGCGCATCATGACCTGAGCCAACAGCGCACAACATGTATTACCCAATGATTAGTCACATTTTGTTATAATTCTGTAAAGGCCTATTTTTAAGCCTCACTCTAGCTCTTAATCCCAGCAGAAGCAATAGCTGTATTCATAACAAAAGCTCACCTAGAATGTCATTCACCTACAGTATTCATAACACACATCTTGACTTACTCTCTTTGAATCTTCAGTTCATTGGTTCAGATCATAAGATCATCAGCAAGACAAACTCAACAAGGACCATCACAATAACAACACATCATTGCTTGGAAGATATTCTCCATCATTTCTTTAATCATGCCCTAGGAGTTCCTTCCATTCTCATAACAACTGATGCTTTTAAACTCTGCTTTTGCCATCTCCAATCAGAAGCCATTCCCTCTACTCATTCATCTCACCATTTAGAAAAGACACCACATTTATCCTCATATTTATATGATAACCTGCTTATTATGAAGCCTCACTAACTGGCATCTTTCATGCTACTGTCCACACTCTCTGTGAGTTGGGGGAGGTTCTCTCTTTTTGGGCCTTCTAGTCCCTAAATGCCACCCAGCTCCTCTGCTGAGTGTAGGAATACAGAAAGGCCAAAAAGTTAAAGTAGACACAAGCACTGTATTCACCAAGCATTGAATGGGAGCATGTATGCCCACGGTTCAATGCAGGTGAGTAGTCCCTCCCGAGTTCTGAATATAAGCCAGCTCCGTAAGCAATCCACGCTCAACATTTTTTGTTTCCCACCATCATCCCTAGACTCCTCCTCAACATTCAGCACTTTTCTCACCCTCAGTACTGGGCCTTCTATTCCCTAAATGCTGCCCAGCTCCTCTACTGAGGGTGGGAATAGAAAGGCCAAAAATGCAAAGTACGCACAAGCACTAAACTCTATTCACCAAGCTTTGTGATATAAGAATCCTGAAAAAGGAATGCTTGCATTACAAAAAATTCTTTAGGCAAAAACAGCAGCATTTCAGTCTATTCACATTTGTGGTGGGAGTATCCTCATTTTCAAATAAAGACAACTATGAAGAGTCCTGTGGTGAGCACTTAAAGAGAAACAACAAATGTTTAAGATTGTTTTACATTTTAGCATAGATGTCCCACTCTGATTTACAAAAAATGTTGCCCTCTGATTTACAGAATACTACCATAATCCAAAATGGGTATTAGTAGTTGTTTGGTAATCAACATCAGTGCTTTGTCAGTAAGTGGATTTATACTGTGATAAAAAAAAAAATTCTGATTAATTTTTTTCCCAATCTTATCCAAGTGCATTGTCAAATTCAAATTGGAGTCCAAAAAGATGCCCAAATACTTAACTACATTTTCTGTCAAAAGCAGTACACCATTATCACTATATATGCATAGGTCATCCCTGACTCAGGCCAGTCTCTGCATTGCTGAGTAGAATTATTATACTTTTTATTTCATTAAGCCTTAATTTATTTCTAGTTAACAAGGTGATTAAATTGTCATAACCTATCTGTATGTTGTTTGTATCCCTGACAGAGAGGGTCCCGAGTTGAGGTTGACCATATCATCAGTGTATAATAGACTCTTCACATCTGTGAGGGTTTTAGGCAAGTCATTTATTTATTTATTTTTTGGAACATATTTTTTCCTCTTTGCTTGGGCCAGGTCGGGACCTCCTTCCTTCTGCTACCAATGATCTGATGTCGTCTAGCCTGCTGAGATCCTGCCAGCCAGTCAGCAGGACCACCAGTCCACCTGTGACACACCACTGTACTGCCCCCTTAGCATTTCTGCCCCACAGACATATGGTTGCCAACAGCGGAGGTGAAGACTGGAGGTGTCTCCATTGGATGGTGGTGTGGATCTGGTGATGGATGTGGTGGGCTGGCAGAGGCTTCATTTTCCTGATTTTGCACCTCCATTTTACCTGTTCTAGTGCCCTAACCCCCTGTCAGGAGTAGACAACAGAATAGGCTGCCAGTACACCTGATGCAGCCAATCCAAGATCATGCTCCCAAGTCCCCCTCTGAAGCCATGGATTCCCTGCACCACCACCTGTGGTCACCTAGCTAGCAATAATGCAACAGGACTCAGTGCCCTCCCTCCCCAGAAGAAAAAATGTCCTGGGGGATGTTCTACTTTCCTCCCCCCCAGCTGGTCCTCCGTTGACTGAGGCTCAGTCCCAAACCTGGGTCACTAGTTTTGTGAGTGGTAGCTCTACTGTTGCACCAATAGGCCAGCCCAAGTCATTTATAAATATTTGCAATAATAGTGGTCCTAGTACCAAACCCCGGAGGATGCCAGCAATCACAGCCAGTGGTTCAGATAAGGAATTCCCTATCCTTACTTGTTGCACTTGGTTATTTAGATATCTCACAAACTAGGTCAAACTTTTTTTTTTAATTTATGTTTTGTAGGTTTTCCCTTTTTTGCCCATCCCTGCCCATGCATCCGGGGTGCTAACATATCTGTGTGTGGAGGCACATGCACGCCATGCACAATGGAATGCTCCACCCTACTAGCTGACCTCTTCCCTGCCTATGCCACCACTGGACCTCCACCTGGCAGTGACAGGACTCTGGGAGGGACAGCATCCACCCTCAGAGAGGAGAGAAGAGCTGCCAATAGGCAGCTCAGTCCTGCTCCTACCCCCTTCAGCCGGTTCGCCAATGACCCAAGGTCATTCCCGAACCTGGTTCACCAGTATGACTTGAGGTAAGGTTAGATGCCGCAACCCTCTGTGCCACTGGGCTGGCTAACCAGGTCAAACTTTTGTCTGATACTCCTAGTTGCTTCATTTTACTTATCAGACTTCTATGGTGCACCATGTCAAAGGCCCTGGTGATGTCAATAAACACTGTGGTGGAGGTGGGGCAACCCATTCTCTAATGTTAATGCATGAGTGACATAAGCATTTCCAACCACTCACTGTGTATGGACTGACAAACTGATGCACTATAAATGGCAAAAATGCCAAATTGTCTCATAATGCCAGAGCAGCAGATACCCTACTTTATGCCATTCCCATCACAAAGCACATCATTTGAAGAAGCAGCATGAGTGTAGCCAACTATTGGTGACCTGGTCACAAAATCTGCATGGAATATGGATTTCAAGCAGCCACCCACTACAGTTCTGCCTCTGAAAACCGCCAGGATTGCATTCTCTTCCCTAAGCAGAAGTTGTTAAACTTAAAATATGGGTTGGGGGGGAATTTATATCTATAAAGATGGGGTTGCAGGCTATGCTGTGTATACTGGTTAAGGAGATAAAGGAACAGGAAGGGCATTCCAACATCTGGGAGGCAGTGGATGGGCTAAGTCTACAGCCTGAGGGCTCTCTCACACTTCTGTTCATTTTTATTAGTGGGTAGGTGTTGTACAGTAGATTCTATCTGAATAGAACATGAACCAAAATATGTTTTTAATGAATAGTGGGCACTCAAAACTGAATGCCAAAAAAAACAAAACAACAGAATGTAAGATCTCAAGTACTGTATATCCCTGTAACATATCCTGATGATCAGAAACATCAGTTTTATGTTTAACCTGTGCTACAGTTGAACTACATACCCCTTGGAAGTGGCTATCTTTTTAAGTTTACTAGACTAGTATTTTTGAACCCTGAAGTTATAGAGTTTTGTTGCTATCAGCAAGGCTCTGTTCTCAAAAAAAGTATCTCCCATTTTGTTTCTATAGCAAAAATCATTGCAGAATCGAGTCTAAAGTCTACAATTTACAACGTCTTGCTTTCTTTCCTCAGGGTCTTGTAACACTGATAAAAAAGCATGACAACAACAGAAAAAAAGAACATTTTAAGTATGTTTCAGATATCTATTACTTGCAAAGTCTATTGAAAATATACCTCAAATGTGCCACAGGCAAAAGGTGCTATAAATCAATCTGAAGCTTGAGATTTTCCATTTCCCCATAAAAAACTGGCTGCAAAAAAAAAGTCAGGATACAATGAAAATGAGAGGTGCTTTACAATCTGTGCATGCATTTGCCCTGCCTGGGAGATAGCAGAAAAGATTCAATTTACCTTTAGGATGCAATACTTAGATTCCCATTTAAAAGTCAAAAACCTCTGATTATTTATTGATGTCCTGCTCTTCATAGCTAACTGCATCTGGTCCATTGTTGGAGACTTTAATGTGGCTAAAGGATTTCTTTTTAATTTAGTCTCCTTCAGTCTTTTATGGCCATGTAAGACTTTTGTAATATTTAAAAACTATTTTGATGGCAAAAGTATCTGAAAATATCCTTTCTATTAGAATTATGACTCATAATATTATAACTGAAGTTAACCAAACCTGCTTATTTATTTAGGATATTTAGACAGGTTAACTTCTTGGGCATATAAGTAGCAGGATTGCCAGGAGGTCCTGTGGTCATTAACACATAACAGTGACACAATTAACTAAAACATTCAGGACACAAAACTTTTGATACAATATATATCAGTAGAGGTGAACCAGCAAAGCTACGGTAGTTGTTTCACTTGCACAGTGGCAGAGCCCTTAGTTGGGATCCAAACAGTTACATGTTCAAATTTCATGTTCCCTGCTTTGAAGAAAAAAAAAAGGTTTGCAGTGGTAGGGATGGTGCAACAAGCAGCAGTGGCAGTGTGACCTTCATATATAGTGGTAGAGTGGGATCTCAAACGTCACCCTGGGCAGAGGGTAAGCTTAATGACTATGCCTACAGCCTCACCACCTTGGAACCAGACTTTTTCACATTTTTCAGACACTCATAACACGAATACCCCAGTTTCTGGCAGATATAGCTCCTGTATTCGCCCATCTCTGTACTTTTGAAACCAGGTGGCTCTCCTTTTGGTTCTGGCAAAGGCTGGCTTCCTTTAGCCCCCCCCCACCAGGGCTCCCTTTAAAACCACTTGATGTCCCTCTCCCATTACCTTTGCGTTGAGAGGATGTTTGTCTGGATATGAACTGATTAACCCTCTTGGCTTTCTCCATCACGGAGCTTGGAGTTCTCTCCAACAACAATGTTCTCAATTTCTCAAGCACAGTTTTAAGAACTGTCCCAGAAGAAATAAAGATTTTATTTCTTCTATAGACCAAGGTTTTGCACCCTCAATCCAGTGTTCTTGCAAATGACTTAGCTGTATACACATTTCAGCATCGCTGTCCCCCAGTGCCTTTTTTACCTCTCCAAGTTCTGTAGCTCTGATTTCATTCCTTGTACAGAAAATTCAGTTTTGGCAAAGAGCTACTGATGATGTCATAACCAGAACTCACAGCCTAATCCTCCCTGTCAACAACCTTATAGGATTTATTCCTCCAAATTTTAATTACCTTTAATTGCTGTAATCATTTAAAAAAAACTGACACACATTTAGAAGTGCAGTGCATGCATTTCCAGAGTGTTCTGATGCATGGTACTGTACACTAGAATGGGGCAAGAGGTGGATTTGGAATGCAGTGCTTAATAAAACTATGGAATGTCATGGTGGTCACAATTTCAGGATGTTGGTGGGAACATGCAAGCTCAGAATGTGACAGGGACATACAAATACGAATTTGGTAGGGACTGACAATTTCAGAATATAGTGGTGATGCACACTTTTAGAATGAGACAGAACATACCTTTTTATTCTGAAATTGCTTATCCTTGCTACATTTCAGAATTGTATGCACCCACCACATTTCAAACTTGCACATCACATCCCCATCACATTCTGATATTGTGTGTCACTGCCACATTCTGAAACTGTGCATCTTTGCCGCATTCTGACATAGAAACAGACTTTGATAGCAGATAAGGACCACTTGGCCCACCCAGTCTGCCCATTTCCCTACCTATTGGATAAGCTGCAGATCCTAGTTTTACTAACAGCCTACTTCCTCCTACCTCTCACTAGAATTGCATTGTGTCTGTCCCATGCATTCTTAAATTCCCCATCTGTTTCTGACCCAACAACCTCCTCAGGATGGCTGTTTCATGAGTCCACCATCCTCTCTGTGAAAAAACACCTTCTCGTGTTGCCCCTGAGTTGTCCTCTTTCTATCTTCAAATTGTGCCCCCTTGTTCTGACACATCTCTTTTTCCTGAAAGATGCTACCCTCTTGGACTTTGTTGATTCCCTTGAGGTACTTGAAAGTTTCTATCATATCCCCCCTCCCTCCTTTCTTTGAGGGTATACATATTAATCTCTTTTAGTCTCTCTTTGCATGGCTTCTGGTGCAGACCCTGCACCATTTTAGTTGCCCTCCCCTGGACTGCCTCCATCCCATCTATGTCCTTGTGGAGACTGGGTCTCATTGCATCACCACTGCATTCCAAAATTGTGCATTCCCCATATTCTGAAATTGCATATCACCTCCACATTCGGAAATTGCATGTGCCCACTATCTTCTCATATAGTGTGTCTCAGCCACATTCTGAAATTGTGCATCTCTAATGCTTTCTGACATTGCATCACCACTGCATTCCAAAATTGTGTATTCCCATTACATTCTGAAAATACTTGTCCCATCAATATTCCAAAATTATGTATTCATACCACATTCTAAAATTGTGATTTTCAGCCACATTCAAAAACTGGATTTCCATACCACATTCTAAAATGTTGTGTCCCAGTCGCATCAGGAAATTTTACTTTTCCACCACATTGCAAAATTGTGTGTCACTGCATATATTCCAAAATTGCCTGTCTAGGATAGGCTGGACGAGCTGAACATGTATTCAATGGAGGAGAGGAGGGATAGGAGGATATGATTCAAACTTTTAAATACTTAAAGGGGCTTAACCAAACTGACACATAGAGAATCCTCCAGATTAGACATGAGAGGGACACAAAAAGGCATACATTGAGAATGGTGGGGTAAGATTCAGGAGGGAAATCAGGAGACACTTTTTCACTGAACAGGTGGTGGATAAGTGGAATGCCCTGCCTGAGGAGGTGATAACCTGTAGTATGGTGGGGGTTAAGAGGGGTGGGACAGAGTGAGGGAGGGGTAATTAAGAGGAGTGGGAGGAAGGGTGGGGCAGCTGCAAGTTCAGGGCTAGCTACACAATGGAGCAGACTTGATAGACCGTTAGGCCTGTTTCTGTTGGCATTTTCATATGTTCGTATGTCTTCATTACATTCAGAAAATGTGAATCCCCACCAAATTACAAAATTGCCTCATCCCCACCACATTCTGAAAATGAGTGTCCCTGATACATTCCAAAACTGCATGTTCAAGCCACATTTTAAAACTTCACATCCCAGCCATGTTCTGAAATTGTTCATCCACACTACACTGCAAAATTGTGCATACGTCACATTCTGAAAATGCACATCCCTGCCATGCTCCAAAATTACACATCCCAACACATTCCAAAAATTTGCATCTCTGTCAAGTTTTTAAATAGCATGTGATCACCACATTATAAAACTGTGTGTCTCCACCACATTCTGAGATCGTGTCCATGTGGCATTGTGAAATTGCATGTTGCTGCCACAATCTGAAATCAAGGATGCCTGCCACCTTCTGAAACTGCACATCGCCACAACATGCTGAAACTATGTATTCATGACACATTATGAAATTGCATATCCTTGGCACATTTCACAATTATGTGTGTCTTGAATTTGAAATTAAGTATCTCTGCCACATTCTAAACATTTATGACACCGACATATTTAAAATTTCAACATCCCTGCCACATTCCAAAATTGTGCACCCCAACTACTTTTTATGGCTGTGGGTGGAGCTTACAGCCATCTTGCTATCTATAGCTGGAAATGGAGTATCATGGACCACATGTTTTGGACATTTCTATATATCCTTCCATGCCAACTGAAATAAAATATTCCCTTCTTTCTGTTAAGAATGTTGGAAACATAACTCTAAGCTGCTTAGCAGATGCTATTAGGAAACTGAAACAGCTTGTTAAATATTTGTTAAATATTGGTTGCCTGTTAAACTGGAGATTTGTTTACCCCCTTTAGAATGCAACAAACTGCACATTTAAATACTTAGCATTTAAACAGCTTCTTGATACAAGTTTCACTTGGGAATGTATTGTCTTTCAAGAAAGATTCATACCTCATAAATGTCACCCTTTCCCAGCAAATCTATGATTTACACTGTTTTTTTTAACCTCTACAGACACTATCTGATGAGCACTGAGTCAGACATATGCCAGATCTTCAGTGAACTGCCCAGACTAAATACTGTGTGTAGCAATCAGCAGACATTTTCCACTATGCTTTTTGGGAAAAAATATATTGAGCTACAGCAAACACAGACACACACACGTTCTGTACACACTCTGTACACACCATCCTCATGGTCTCAACATTCAAAATAAATATTGCATTCTAACATGTTATAAAAAGAAACCTTATGTCAGTGAACACAGTGAAGTTCAGTTTAGAGTAAATTTCCTTTAAATATTTCTTATCCTGTACTTTGTACACACACACGCACACACACACACACACACACACACACACACACACACACAGCAACCGCATGGCCACAATACTGCTGGGCAGCCTGGGTTCAAGTCCCAGCTGAGGTACTTATTCTTTCTCACCTCTGTTTGCATATGTTCCATAAAATTTGCACATCACACTCCTGTGTGATTGTTACAAGTAAATATTTGTGTTGCCATTTGGTTGTGCATCTGCGAAAGAGTAATGTGCTTAGGGATGGCCCAGGTTCCAGTTGTCTCAGTAGCACAGCTGGTTAGCATAATCAGGACAGTATTCCGGGTGGCCTGAGTTCAAGTCCCAGCTGCGGCACTTACTCTTTCTCACCTCTGTTTGTATGTGTTCCTTAAAACATGCAATTATGCACAACCGGTGTGTTGCACCACCGAGGGGTACTGATTCCCTGTGACGTCGAGAGCAAAGCTCGAGAGGTCCATGGGAATCAGTTCCCTGAGGTGGCACAACACACTGGTTGTGCATAGAGTTACCCATCCGCTATTCTATATAGTGTATGGGCATCAATGCCTATTTCAGACACTGCCCTTTGTTTCAAGGAATTGGAGGCTGTGGGGGGCACTTGAGGGTTGGTGGTAGGCTCAAATTACTGACACTGTGCTGCAGATGTTTCTGAAAGTTCAAGGTTAAAATTCAACAACTTCCAGCTTAATTGGATAGGGGAAATCAAGTATGTAGCAGCATTCCAAGTTGTTCTGCTGCAGTAGTGACATCACTACTGCAGCAGAACAACATAATGATGTCACTACTGCAGCTGAACAAGCATATTCCAGGAATGGAATTCCATGCATAACAGCATTCCACCATACACTATAGTGAAGTTCAGTTTAGAGTAGATTTCCTTTAAATATTTCTTATCCTATATTTTGTATCCTGGATAGCACAGGATCTTCATTTACAGATTTTTGCACTGTATTTACTCAGGCTCTCCCTGATTAGATGCAATATCTTGTTTTCAGTACGGTTATGATTTTCCCACTTTGATAATGTATTTCTTCATGGTAGCCTAGTCCAGGGCCCCCATATTCAAAGGAGATGTGCAGCACATCCCAGTGGAAAGGGGAAATGTGCTGCACAACTCCAACAATGTGCTGCAACATAATATTCAAATGTGCAGGATGCTCCTGCAAGAAGGTAATGGGCCAGGGTGCACACAAATACTATGCCATGCAAGTCAATGGTGCATTCCCATGCATATGCCACACTGCGGAATACTCAGTGGGAATGCACCCCTCACAGTCCAGAGCAGCGTGGTTCACAGTTAGGCCATGAATAGCTGGCCTAACCTGGCCATGCACCCAGAAGCGGGCTGCAGAAGTGCACCCAGGTGCACAGCAGTCTGGCAGCCCTGATGGACTAGAGTTACCCCCTCCTATCCCCGATTGATCCAACTCCATCCTCAAAGAGTTCCATAGTGTATAGCCCACCTGGACCCCATCGCACCAGAGGAAACCATGGTCCACATCCATAGCATAGAGAACCCCCACCCACCACCTTGGTACATAGACAACCCCGCTACCCCCATACCTGACCTGTTGCAGAGACTGGCACTGCTCTCCACATCCTACCATGGCCAGCCACTGACTGCACTGGACCCAGACCAGAGACCTGCACTCCAGAATGACCCAAGTGGCTATACCATACTTTGGGGCACTACACAAGCTGCAGACCCACCAGTGTATGCAGCCGTGTGTATGTCCCTGGCAAACTGTAAGAGGGAATTGACATACCTTTAATGCATGCCTTGTCGATGCTGTATCTTCCTGCTGTCATACATGCTCCCCATTCCCCTGTGTAACATGCCACCCTCTGGACTGCTGAGGTATCCCAGGTGCCATGGGGTGTGGTATCCTGCATTGCCATTTGTAGTATACACTCCAGACTATGGATAGTGTATTTGCAGTTCCCTGATTGTACAAACAAATGGAAGATCGACTGTAACATGCCTATTCTGGGACCTGTGTGAGTGAGTACAGCATCAGCTTTCACCTGAACTGAGCAGTGCAATGCCACAGGACAATGGATCTACATGCGAGTGCCTGAGGTGTATGGCCACTGGCATTATCACCCGCACACAGCTCGTACCTATGTATGACACATTCCAGCATCCTACTGCTAGTGCTCCACCACCCAAAAATAAGATGCTGTTTCTTCTATGAACTATACAGGATAAATATATAGCAATCAGCAGGCATATTCTAGGAAACTACAACGTAAAAATATGTAAAAGGAAAACAACATTGAAATTGCCTCTCAGCAGATCGGCATCATGCAAATTCATTAGAAATAATGGGTAAAAGCATCCCAAAACCTTTCCACAGCCGTATCGGCTCTTATGAGAGTTTGTTAATATTATGCCAAGCTGCATTTGACAATTGAACCTGATGGAATGCTGAAATCTCATCTCTGCAGTATTCTCAAAACTACACACAACTTTGCCATTCTAAAGCCATGTTTACCACTGTATTCCAACTCTCCTGTCATATACTTATGTATCTTGTATCTGCACATTATGGAACTGGATGTCCTGTGCCCACTCAGTGTCAGCTTTCCTTTAAGGGTATTTACTACACCAGCAGTTTTATAAACATAGGAGAAATAAGTCCTATAAGGTAGCTTGTAGGGAGGATTAGACTGTGAGTTCTTGTTACAAAATCCTAAGTATCTCTTTGCTGAAACCTGAGGGTTTCAAAATGACTTTTGACTTTTAAACAAACTAACTTAGATCTCTAAATTTTGGCATAAGGCATTAAGAGATATGCTGATCCAAATTCTGGATTTATTGATGCTAGAAATGTTGGTAGGACTCCCTCTTTTAGCTGATCATCCTCCACATTTTTACATCGACTGTCCCTGCCTTAACCTATTCTTGTTCCCCCTTTAGATTCACGATCCCCTTTTACCTCTTTGACTGTTTCCTACCAGTTTTCTCACTCTGCCTCACCACCTGGTCAAGGTGCCAGCAGGGCACCCTACACTTGCTGCTGTGCCATGGGGTTGCATAGCATCTGCCTACCTGCTCTCAGTTTAAATGCCTAGCAATGAAGGCATAAAATGTTTGCTTCACATTACTTGCCCCTTCCTTTGTGGGATGGATGTTCTCCCTTTTAAAGAGCATTCTACCCTGTACTATGGTAATTGTCCCTGTTAAAGATCATTCTGCCTTGCTCTACGGTTGTCCATGTTTTCATGGATAGTAATGGTAGTCCATGTACATCCATGGTCAGCCCTCCTCTGCCACTGGTCTTTGTGCATGACAACTCAATCCATGGTTTGCCCATGATTCATGGACAGCACCGTCCATAGCTGGGAAATGAAGAACATGCACAGAAGTCTGGAAAACCACATTAATCAAGAGAAACTAAAGAGGGGAGGGAACTAAGCCCATTTTCAGTTTGGTAAATGACAGAAAAAATATGCTGATAAAATATGTAATTTTTTTTTCAGGTAGTAGCCATGACTGTTTATGACATGACTATGGTTTAAGGTTTCTACAGTCCATACATGATAATGATTTTCATTATTTGGTTTTAAATTAAGATATTAACAAAATATGAGAGTCACATGATGGCAGCCTAACGAGCAACAGCTAGTTCCCACTGCTCTGCATCCCTCCCATGTGTTCCCACTGGAAACCAACCTTCTAAATGAAAATCTCAGTCAGAAAAGAGCTTTGCATTACTCCAGCAACCAAAGAGGCAAAGAAAAACTTAAAAATATGGAGGTATATATGCATAAGGTGCCTCCGTGCCACTCGCCTCCCCCATGCCGGAGAAAGACAAGGCCGCAAAATGGCCCAAACAGCAGCAGGCCGCCAGCATTAAAAATACAGCGGGGACATCGGCACTTACTGAGGAGCACTTTCTGGAGATAATGCAGCCCCTCCAGAGTTCCATTGCAGCAATATCTGATGAGCTGCATCATGTACACACTTCGATGGATTCCCTTGCTCTACGAGTGGCGGATTCAGAGGCACATATAATCTCCCTGGAAAGGAGGGATGACAAGGCTGAATTAGAGTGTAGCAATGTGGTAAAGAGATTTAAAAGAATAGAGGAGAAGTTAGAGGATCTTGAGGGCAGAAGCCACAGAAATAATCTGCTCATTCTTGGAATCCCTGAAAAGGAAGAGGGTAATTCTCCGATTTTATTCTTGCAGAAATTATGTGAAAAAATTGCTGGGCCCTCACCAAATGGTATGACTTACACCATCAAGAAAGCACACAGAGCGTTACACCCTATGCCACCCCCTGGGTCACCTCCCAGACCCTTGATTTTCAAATTGCTCAATTTCCTTGATAAACAGCACATATTGGCTCAAATTAAAACCCTACAAGAAGTCCAATGGGAGGGCAGGAATATTCGAGTGACTCAGGACTTACCACAATCAGTCAGAATAAAGAGACAGGAATTGCACCCCATAGTGTCTAAACTGATAGCAGCTGGGAAACAGTTTCTGGTTCGATACCCAGCCATTCTACAAGTGAAACTCCAGGATCAATGGCATGCTTTCAACTCACAGGAACCTGCACAGCTTGAATTAAAGAAGTTACTTCCTGACTTGTTTAAATGATTGGGTTATGAAACTGATGGTTAATAATTATATCTCGGCTTGCTAGATTTGTAAAACGTCCAGAACTGAGTTCTGATCTGGAGAACTTTACTAAACATCGTTCCTGTTTTGTGTCTAGTGGGAATCAAAGATCTCCTAGACATGTCGACTCTTACTTGGCCTAGTGCCCTCAAAGGCCTTATCTGCATTCATTGTCTAGATGAAAGAACTTGCCAACAACACGAGGGGACCATAGCCTAAATTCCTTAGCTTGCTTAAACTACATTTCCACAGACATGTTAAATGTCTACATACTTTGTTCTTTATTTTCTATATGTACTATTTCGAGTCGAGACCCTTAAGTACTATTAAGGGCTCCCTTTCAGGGTTTTTCTTCCCAGTTAAAGGACTGGCTGGGACTGCATAGAAGAGGTGGTTTTTAAACCTCTACCAGTGTATGTGATTTTTTCCTGATAACAATCTACTATTCATTTCTCTTCATTGGGTGGCCCTCACGGTTAGAGTAGCAAGTATATACCTCAGATATATTACCAAACGAATATTGGCATTACTAAATATTACTTATCTCTCTAGTACTAGTTTAATGTTTTATAGCACTGATTGTTATAACATAAATCCAAAGATAGAATGTTTATGAGAGGGAAGGCTGGGGATTGGGGGAGTGGGATAAGTTGTGTCGCTGGGGCGCAAATAAACATCACCTGGTGGTATATTTTGTAAGTACAGTTACCAGAACCAGGGGTTAGTGTTTAAGGTTTTTTTTTTTTTTTCCTTAGGGATTGAAATTGAACTTTGATTGTATAGTTAATGGGAATTCATAAGGCTAGAAATGAGAGGGATGGGTATGTGCCAAACTTCTCCTTATTTAATCGCAGTGATTTATCTGCTATGTTCCACAGACTGAACCTTCCAAAATGTTTTGGCCTGTTCATATTCCATCCTGGAATACTATAATGGGGGGTCTTTATAATATTTTAACTTGGAATGTCTGAGGAGCTAGGGACCGGTGCAAGCAAAAAATGATCTTAAGACATTTAGCCCACCTACACGCTGGAATTGTGTGCTTACAAGAGACACATCTAAAGAGGGAAGACATATCTCTTCTCTGTAGAAACAGGGTAGGCCAATCCTATGGAGCGGGCATTTCCACCAGCCAAGGGGGGGTAGCCATACTCGTTGCCAAATCAATCCCTTTTAAAGTGAATCAAGAGATATGGGATCCAACAGGTCGATATGTGCTATTGCAGGGTACACTGCAATCCCAATCATTCCTGTTGGGGTTTGTTTATGGCCCCAACTTAGATTCACCCTTTTTCTTTTCACATATCCTCAACTTAGTTTCCCCTTTTTTACAGAATATTATATTTCTTGGAGGGGATTGGAACTTAATACCATAAACATGTTTAGATCGATCCGATGCTAAAAGAATTAGACTTTCTCCAGTCCAGAGGGCATTCAGAGATCTCATGAATGGAGCGAGAATAGTGGATATATGGAGAATATTACATCCCACTGAAAAATCTTACACTTTTTTCTCCATTCCCTACCTTACCTGTTCTAGGCTTGACTATTTTTTGATTAGTTCCTTTCTGCTCCAAGGGGTAATAGATAGCCAAATTTATGCTAGAGCAATCTCTGACCACTCTCACGTTTTGATCTCCTATGTATTGGGCCCTGGGGTACGAAGAGACTCCCTTTGGCATTTAAACAATCAGTTACTCAAATCTCCAACTACTTTATCACACATTAAAAAGTTTGTCTCCCAATTTTTTGTATCTAATAAAGACTCAGTTACCAGGATAGATATGGTATGGGCAGCCTTTAAATGTACACTGTGCGGTGAATGCATTCGCTTGGCCGCCACTAGGTCCCGACGGTTTAAGACTAAAGCTGAAAGCCTGTTGAGGGATATTTAAACCATTCAAAAAAATATTAGCCGCCACTCTCCTGATGAAGATTGGACTAAATTACATGTCTTAAATGCGCAATATTATGACCTTATGTCCCAGAAAGCGGAATTAGCATTACAGAGAACTAAACTTAAATACCTAGAGTCCAGTGAGAGGGCTGGTAAGCTATTAGCTATCAGAATCAAACAAGCAGAAATGAACCACTACATTCCGAGCTTGCAAGTAACTGATCGGGACCCCATAGTTACCCATCCCCAACAAATTTCTGCTATTTTTAAGTCAGATTTTCAGGATTTATACTTGGTACATGTAACAGACAAGGCTACTCATAAAGAAATGTTTGATTATCTAGATGGACTTGATCTCCCTCAACTTCCTTCTGACCAGACAGCCCTCCTTGGCTCACCCATCCAAACTATGGAAGTTGAAAATGTCATTGCCCAGCTTCCCCTAGATAAATATCGAGCCCTGATGGTCTTACAAACAATCTGCTTAAAGCATGTGTGAAGGATTTAGCCCCTTTCTTGACAGAAGTTTACAACTACTGGTTTTCTAAGGGTTTCTTGGAGCAACATTTTCATGAAGCTATTATTACGTTAATACCCAAAGCTGAGAAAAAAACCTTCCACCCAGAAAATTATCACCCCATCTCACTCTTAAATTCTGATATTAAGATACTCACAAAAGTACTTGCTAATAGGTTAAGTCCCCTTATGAATCTCTTAATTGGCTTTGAACAAATTGGTTTTATGGTAGGCAGAATCTCCTGTGACCATATCCGTCACCTGCTGCATTTACTTTCTTTCACTAGCCACTTGGACGTTCCGGCTAGTCTGATCTCATTAGATGCTAAAAAGGCATTTGACCGAGTGTCCTGGGACTTTCTCTAGCTTTAGAAAAATTCGGCTTTCCCACCAATTTTATTAATTGAGTACAACTTCTTTATAATGCCCCCACTGCCCATGTCTGGTGCAATGGGCTATTATCTGATCCCCTCTCCTTACACCTTGGCACCAGACAAGGCTGTCCTCTCTCCCCTTTACTTTTTAATATTTATTTAGAACCATTCATCTGGCAACTAATTGCTTCCCTGGGACTCCAAGGTATACAAATTGGTCCTGCTCGTCATCTCATTTCTGCTTATGCAGATGATCTATTACAGCACTTGGAAAACCTGGTTACCGGGGTGCACACCTTACTTAGAGAAATTAACCTCCTTTCCAAAGTTTCCTTTTATAAACTTAACCCCGCTAAAACAAAAGTCTTCCCAATGAATAGGAAATCCTTACCATCTGATACTGAGGGAACTGATTTGATTTGGGAATCTAAATCCTTAACATATTTAGGTTTAAAGATTTTTAGAGAAATCACCTTAATAATTAAAGGCAACCTCGCTGCTGTAATGAGGCAGATTTGACAAGATGGGGCACCCTTCCAATCTCATTTTGGGGTAGAATATCCACCATTAAAATGAATGTGCTGCTGCGTATTCTCTATCCTTTAAATATACTGGGCATTTTTCTCCCAAAGCATTGGTTTAATGACCTACAAGTCCTAATTAACCAATACCTTTGGAAGGGAAAGAGAGTCCGCGAGCATATTTTAAGCTTACTGCTCCAAAGTTACAAGGAGGCCTATCGCTTCCTTCCCTCTTTACATATTACTGCTCAACACATATAACTAAAATGGTACACTGGATCCTACCACACAACCAAAGGTTTAGCAATCCCCCCAAACCCCTCTGGTTGGATAGCAAACGTTTTTTGGCAAAACCCAACAATGAACCTTACCTGCTCTCTTATATTTTCCTCCTTGGAAGATTCCCAAGGTCCTTAAGAGTACATCATTGGGTTGGTCCCTTAAAGTGTTATTCCAGTTACATAAACACTGGAATTTCAACATGTATAAATCATTACAACCCCTTATTAATAATCCAGTCCTCTAAATTGACCCCTATTCCACTTTTCTTCTGGTCCCCTTTACAAAATTTGAAACTGAAGGATCTAGCTCCTGATGACAAAACCATTCCATTTTTACAATTCTTCCAAAGCTTTAATATGCAAGATGTAAACCCCTTTAAATACTGGCAGATTCGACAAGTCATCTTATCATTCCTAGGGCAGACCCCTCAAGCACCTGTGTTTGATTTTGACTTTCAGCTTTCATTATTGGAGGCCAACCAACCCCATGCAATTTCTATGGTACTCAAGAAATTGCAATCCCTTGATCAATGTCTACCTAAAGGTATTTGCTATTATTGGGTGAATAAGCTATCTCTACCCCCTGAAGTATCATTCTGGCATCTTATTTGGTATAATATGTATAAATTCATCAAACAAGACAAACTCTGATTGGTGCAGCATAATGTTTAGCACAATTTAAATTTTTCACCTGATAGACTTTATAAAATGTGAAAGCTTCCATCTCCCCAGTGTCAACGATGTAAAGAATCCTCAGGTGACCTTTTTCATATGTTATGGTCTTGTCCCAAAGTTTTAACATTTTGGAATAACATATAAAACACAATAGACCCATTGCAGGTTTTACAAGATTTTATTTACTCCCAAAGTATGCCTGCTTAATGACCGCCCCCCAAACCATTAAGATCAGGAAAGCTCACATGACCCTCATTTCAGCAGTGGCCAAACTTATTATTGTGAGACACTGGAATGATGACTCCTTACCGCCAGTGATCGAATGGCATAGAGAAGCTTTATTAGCCCTACAACTTGAAAAACATATAGCCAGAGGGGTACTGTGGAGCAGCAAGATGGTGGCAGCACTTTAGAATAGCTCTTACACAGTGTGTAGAAAAAGTAAGATTTATTGGCTTATTTGACCAGGGGAACGACTACGACATAGCAGGGGAGCTGTGGCAAGCTGTGAGGCTTAAAAAGGGACCAAAAAGAGATACTAAACAGTCTTCTCAGAGCCTGGATGCCTTTCTATCCCCAGTGAGTTCCAGCACAGGCAAGAGGCCTACAGCAACAATCAAAACGTCCATGCCAGAGCTACCTACCACACAAATTCTGGCAATGCTCACAAAAATTCAAGCGAATGGAGAAGAAACTAATAAGAGGCTTGCAGCAGTTGAAGCGAAGCTGTCGGAAACTGATCGTACTATACAGGACAATGTCACCACTATAAAAGATCTACAAGATGATCAGGGAAGACAGGCAAAGTACAATGTGGCCTGTGCCCGAGATTTCCCTTTCCTGAAAGCCGAAGTGGAGACTTTGGAAAATGCTCAATGACAGTAGAACATTCATATTGTAGGGTTCCCTTCTAAATTCTCTGGAGCTTCAGAGTTGCTGCCAGCAGTTTCACAGCTCATATTTGAAGATTTGCAACTACTGCCCTGAGAAGCAGGCATTAATGTTTTGAAAGTTTTTGCCATTCCACAACGGAGTTGACAGCGTGGTGTTACAGATCAGAAGCCGCTCACTGCTATTGTTACCCTATTGAACCTGGAAGCCCGAATCTCACTCCTGCAGGTGGCCAGAGCGAGGGGGGAAATAATCTGGGAGATTAGCCAGCTGGGGATCTTTCCAGACCTTTCAGTGCAGACACAAGCCAGGAAGAAAAACCTTCAAGTGATTAAAAAAGACCTACTGTGCCATGGAGTTCAGGCTTGATTGAACTATCCAGCGTGTCTCCAGATTAAACATAATGCAAAGATGCATGTCTTCACGGATCCGGTAATTGCAGCCCAGTTCGCCGAGAGACTCTTGGAACAGTTAAATCCTCCAGAACCCTCGTTGGACGAAGACGGGTGATGTGCTGAACTTTTATGTGGATGTATTGTCTATACCCATCGGGGTCTAAGACTTGCATTTGTCTTATGAAGGGCCTTTTCCACACAGCCCTTAAAGTCCATACCTGCTATAAATTTTGCTTAGTTTCAGTGAGTTACACTGCAGCTCTGGATAATTGTTATTTTAATTTCTCTTGTTTCTCTATAAGCTGTATCTCTTGCTATTCCACTAGTTTGATCTAGGTAAATCAGTTCTTATATGACTAGCACAGTAGTTGATAAAATATAGGTGGATAAAGACCACCTCTCAGTTTGCGAACATTAAAAATCACCTGAATATGTTCTCTCTGAACCTACAGGGCAGATAGATTTCTGCCTTTGACTGTGGGTTTTTGAAGCAACTTAACTGGGGCCAGACAGTCGTCAGATATTTAGTCTACTTGTGACATGTCAGTCAGCCCACCACATATGATCAGTTCTTCAAGTGAGCCTCTATACTGGTTCTTTATCAACTGTTTCCAATAGTTTGAGGTGAGAGTTTTAATACCCTACAGGGTAACTGACTTAGAAAATACTCCTGTTTAAAATTTCCTGTTAGCCTTACACAAAGTGTGGAATTTAAATTATTCTTCTCTATGAAGACAGAGATCTTATGTATGACTCCTGTACACTCACTGTAGAGGTCTGAGTACCTTATGCTTTGTCTTATGTATATTAAAGTATTCCTGTAACATCATAAAATCAATAAACAAATAATACAAAAAAAAAACAAACAGTCATGTTATCTAATAGGAACCAGAATTACCTAGATAGATGGGGCTCTCTGGAGGCCCTGCTGGTAGTTTAGAAGGCATAGAATGCTTGAAACAGATCTTGTAATCATGTATAATGTTCTGATTGTTGTGGGAAGGAGAAATGAAAGGGTGGGAGGTGGGGAGTATAGTAATAATTGTACCCTAACAAGGTTTGATAGAGGATTGGTGCCTATACATATTGTATCATTGATATGTAATATCTCCTCAGTCCTAACCTGGTATTCAAGTATACATTGTACTGCTGTTAAACCTCAATAAAGTATACTAAATAAAAAAAGACATTAACAAAATATGTTCTGTGTTCTGTCCCATTTAATATTAGGTCGTGGATAGTACCCTAGTCAAATATTGTATTTATTACATTGGTAGTGCCATCATTCAAACAACTGGTGGTATAGATTTTAAAGCTGTGTAACATAGAAACATAGAATTTGACGGCAGATAAGGACCGCTTGGCCCACCCAGTCTGCCCATTTCCCTACCAACTAGATAAGCTGCAGATCCTAGTTAACCAGCAGCCTACTTCTTCCTACTCCCACCCCCAGAATTGCCTTATGACTATCCCATGCATGCTTGAATTTCCCACTGATTTTGACTCCACAACCTCCTCCGAAGCCGTTCCATGCATCCACAACCCTCTCTGTGAAGAAATACTTCCTTAAATTACCTCTGAGCGCCCCTCTATCTTCAAATTGTGCCCCTTGTTCTTGCACACCTCTTTTTGAAAGATGCTACCCTCTTGGACTTTGTTGATTCCCTTGAGGTACTTGAAAGTTTCTATCATGTCCCCCTCTCCTCCTTCCTCGAGGCTATTTATTAAGCTCCTTAAGTCTCTCTTCATATGACTTCCGTGCAGACCCTGCACCATTTAGTTGCCCTCCTCTGACAGCTTCCATCCTGTCTATGTCTTAAGTGGAGATTGGGTCTCCAGAACTGCACACAGTACTACAGATGGGGTCTGACCAGCTGTCTGTACAGAGGGATAATAACTTCCTGTTTTCTACTGGTGATGCCTCTCCTATGCATCCCAGTATCCCCCAGCCCTCCTTGCTGCCCTCTCACATTGCTTGCCCATCTTTAGGTCATCTGATATGACTACCCCAGGTCCTTTCCATTCTTGTTGTTGTTAGTATCTCACCCCCCATTGTGTACTCTTCCCCTGGGTTTTTGTTTCCCAGGTGCATTACCTTGCACTTCTTAGCATTGAATCTAAGCTGCCATACATTTGACCATTCCTCTAACCTTGCAAAGTCCCTTCTCATCCTTTCCACCCCACCCTGTGCATCAACTCTGTTGCAGATCTTAGTGTCATCTGCAAAGAGACATACTTTACCTTCCAGTCCTTCTGCAATGTCGCTTATAAAGACATTGAAGAAGACCAGTCCTAATACTGAACCCTGCGGTACCCCAGTAGTAACCTTCCTTTCTTCTGAGTGGACTCCATTTACTATAACTCTCTGTGTCCTATTCTCCAGCCAATTCTTTACCCAGGCTGTCATCTTGGGACCCACTCCCAGGCTGGCTAACTTGTATATTATTCTTTTGTGGGACTGTGTCAAATGCCTTGCTAAAGTCTAGGTAGGCCATGTCCACAGCCCCTCCCTGATCCACTACTTTGGTCACCCAGTCAAAGAAATCTATCAGATTCGTCTGGCATGACCTTTCCGCTGTGAATCCATGCTGCCTAGGGTCTGTGCCCCTCTGGCCTCTAGATACTCGACAATTCTTTCCTTTAGAAGTGATTCCATCATTTTCCCTATCACTGAGGTTAAACTAACAGGTCTATAGTTTCCTGCTTCTGCCTTGCTCCCACTTTTGTGAAGAGGAATCACATCTGCCCTCCTCCAGTCCTCGAGTACCACCCCATCCTCCCATGATTTGTTAAAAAGGGTAGTCAGTGGTGTCACTAGTTCTACCCTTAGTTCTTTTAGAATTCTGGGATGAATCCCATCAGGCCCCCTTGCTTTGTCCACCTTCAGTTTTAAGAGTTCTTTCAGAACCCTTTCTTCTGTAAATGGGCGTATCAACTTCTGTATCCAGAGTGTTACTACTGTTTGTTTTATGTATCTCCCCTCTTCCTTCATAAATACTGAGCAAAAATATTTGTTTAGTATCTCTGCCTTTTCACAGTCTCCCTCTGCCCACCCTCCCTCCTCTTTATTAAGCCTCACTATCCCTCCCTTGGTCTTCCTTCGCTCCCTGATGTACCTATAAAAGGTTTTATCCCCCTTCTTAACTGAGTTGGCTATCTTTTCCTTGGTTTGGGCCTTTGCTGTTCTGACTGCCTTCCCAGCCTCCTTTTGCTTTAACTGATACAGTTCTCTGTCCTGCTCCTTCTGCGATTCCTTGTACTTCCTGAATGCTTTCTTTTTCTTGAACCTTCACTGCCACTTCTTTGAGAACCATAGTGGTTTCTTACATTGTCTTGTTTTGTTTCTTTGCTTCACACAAGGCTTGTTACCTCTGTGATGGCAGTTTTATTATTCCCATTGTTCTTCCACCCTCCTTCCTGCCCATTTGCTAGTGCATTCCTTAGGCACTCACCCATTATGGCAAAGTCAGCCCTCCTAAAGTCCAGTACTTTTGTCTTTGTATGGCTTGACTCTATTACTGTGTTTATTGTGAACCATACTGTTCGATGGTCGCTAGTTCCCAGATGGCTACCCACTTCTACATCTGTGATCCTCTCTCCATCTCCATTTTAGAGTATCAAGTCTAATATTGCTCCCTCTCGAGTGGGCTCAGTACTAGTTGTCTAAGGCATGCCCCTGTAGGGCATCTAGAATAACCGCACTCTTGATGGCAGCTGCAACTGCACTCCAGTTAACATCTGGCATATTCAGATCACCCATCAGCAGTATCTCTCCTTTTTCGCCATTCTAAGTATACTTTCTATCATTTCCTTGTCCATTTCCTCCCCTGAGAAGGGGTCAGATACAACCCCTGTGCGAATTGGTGCCATTGCCTGTCTCCAAATTTACCCACAGTGTTTCTTCTCTGCCCTGTTTACCCTTTTGTTCTGTTGCTTTATTCCTTCCTTTATGTAAGAACTTCTCCTCCTCTCTTTACCCTCTCTGTCCCTCCTGTAGATAGTGTATCCTGGTATGTTTACGTCCCAGTCATGGTTTTGTGTGTACCATGTTTCTGTGACTGCCACGATATCCAGATGTTCCTCCTCCATCAAGACCACTAATTCAGGAAGCTTGTTACCTAGACTACGGGCATTGGTACTCATTGCTCTCCATTTTTTCATGGCTTTACCTTCTGTTGCAGCATCCCCCACTAACTGTTCTACCTTGGCCTTTTTCTCATTTAGTACCCTATTTTGTAGGGAGAGGCTGGGATTTTTCTGCTGCTTGTCAGTGCCTCCCCCTTTGACTAGTTTAAAAGCTTGCCAATGAAGCATTTAAACCGATTGCTCAAAAGACTTGTTCCCTTCCTGGACAGATGCAGACCATCCTGCTAGTATAGGCTGTTGTCCCTCCAGGTGGAACCCCAGTCCCCAATGAAGCCAAACCCCTGTGCTGCGCACCACTTTTTCAACCATTCATTAAACTGCATGGTGCCAATTACCCTTGCCTCACCCATGCCTTTGACAGGCAGCACCTCTGAGTAGGATACTGTGTGTGCTACTTGTCTTAGGCCCCTCCCCAACTCTGCAATGTCCTCCTGCACTGCTCTAACCTCATGATGAGCCAAGTCATTTGTCCCTAGGTGGACAATTACGTCCAGCTCAGAACCCCTTGCAGCTGTTGTCGTGATCCTGAGGATGCGCTTCCTGTCCCTCAAGCCATGGCACCAGGCAGGCACCTTACTCAGTTTTCCCAGCTCCTCCCAGTTCTATCCCTAATAATTGAGTCCCACCAGGAACTGCTTCCTTTCCTTGTGGTGTCCTCTGCCTCCTTCCTGTGGGCCTCCTTGTGACAGCTGTCCTCAGCCTCCTTAGTCTCCTCTGTGGGTGCATCCATAGGGGAGCTATGCTCCCCCAGAATGGTGTATGGATTGTGGAGTGGAACAACTGACTGGGTGTGCCTCCGTTCCACCATCCTCACCCTTCCTGAGCCCACTGTGGTCCAACTGTTGTGTTTTCTTCACTATCTCTGAGGTAGTGGTGGTGGCTGTGGTGCTCCCTGGATGGGGGAGGTTCCTTCCTACTGTCCAGTGTGGCCTGGGGGAAGGTCCCCGTACTACTGTCCAGTGTGGCCTGAAGACGGGCAACTTCCTCCCTCAGGGCAGAGAGTTGTCTGCAAATAGGGCAGCATCTCAGCCTCCAGAAAGACTCCCGGAAGACTGCTGCTCCACCGCCATTACATTGCACTACTCCCCACATCTGTTTTTTTTTTTTGTGTGTGTGTGATTGGTTTGTAGTATAGAAATATATATATAATATACAATGTGTATGCTTATATTGTCAGTGCAGTGTGCTAGAGAGGATATGACAGTGACATGCACCTTGCACTCTTGAGGAAATGATGTCAGAACCCCAGGTATAAAGGAACTATTTCCAGGGGTGGGTGGGTGAGGATGAGAAGGTTGGGCCTAAACTGTGCCCTCACAAAACAATCAGCTAAAAGCTCTGACCCACTGCTGCAATGAGTGCCTTCCTTTCAGCAAGATGCCCTACACAACAATTTGATAGAGAAATACCCTGCTAATCAAACAGAGAAAAATCCACACATCCAAGTCAGACACAGGTAAACCTTCCCAGCCCCAAAACAGGCCTAGTGGTTTGTGCTCCGAGAGCTGTCAGCCCCAAAATAAGTCAGATGTGCTTTAAACTCTTCCTGCACTGAAAATCTTAAGAATTGTATCAAACAAACGTAAACCTAGATCCACCACCCTCTGTTGCTTGAAGGACTGTCTCTTCCTGTTTCACACTGCAGGTTTTTCTGTGACCACTCCTTAACCCCAGTAACTCTGTTAAAAAGAGTTTAACTATCACAAACTCCTACGCACCAGTAAATTATTTAAAAATAGTTTCTGTCCCAAAATCCTAGTAGTCAATCCAGCTACCCCAAGGGACAACCAGAATGCAGTATTCAAACACTTATGAGGTTACTTCCAAGATAAGCAGAGTTTGCAAGTTTCTTTTTCAACTCCTCAGCCAACTGTAATTCATTTAAAAATAGTTCAACTGTCAGCAAATCCTAGTAGACAATCTAGCTACCTCCAAGGACCTACCCAAATGCAGTATTTAAATCCTTCTGAAGTTACTAACAAGATAAACAGAGTTTACAAGTCTCTTCTTGGTTAAACACTAAATAAATGTGAATAAAAAGCAATTACCAAGGGTGGTTAGTTTCACCTCCCACAGAATTAAGCAAAAGTGCACATTTGTTGTAGATATCAAGTGCAATACAGAATTTCTCACACAGCTCGCAGTTGAAGAAAGTAGTGTCCTTCCAGCTCCAGAAAATGTGTTTTGTGCAAAATATTTCTAATTACCAATTTAGCCTCATTTTAAAATGGGTACACATAATCCCTTTCCATTCTATTTTATTCTATACTGTATTTATGTTGGTAATTGTTTCTACTAGGCTGCTAGAGTTTCTATCATGTACCCTCCAACCAGGCCGCACCTCAAAATGAGTCCTGGCTCAACATGCCTTTCCCAGTTACCAAATACTAAATACATCACTAAATAAATAAAATGTAGCTATTTTTACTTCATGCCATCATTTTTTAAAATAACTAGCGTGTATTTTTTTTTCAAAGAAAAAAACAGGTCCTCAAAATATACAGTACACAGATTGTAGCTGTATTCCTAACATGTATGATTTATGAATACAGTATATCACGTTTATTAATAAATTGTTTTGGTTCCCTCTGGCTACTGTTCTTTTTTCTGAATCTTATCGATACACCAAAACTGAAATTACTTAAACAATGTAGAAATGTGTTTTAAAATGCAGAGAACAGATTCAGTTAACAACCATGGATAACCATGGTCAATCTGAATAATTCCCAAACTAGTTTATACTGTATATTGTCTGTCCTTAGACAATTTCACATCAGTGATTGCCCATGGATAACCATGGTTAAAATCATGGACAAACCAAGAATGACCATTGTTTCTGACCATGTGTCATCACTGTCTAAACATGTATAATGGCAACATGGTTTGTGGAATAGTCTCTACAAAATCTAGTTGATCTTTCAGAGTTTACAAAATTTAAGACTAAACTGGATGAATACTTCTTCGGATCCTAGGTTACCATATACCCACTAGGAGTGGAAGACATTCTCGATGGGCCTGAGCCTTCTTCTGTCTTTCAACACAGAATAATACCGAGTAATAATATCCCTCTAAAAGTATCCTCAGCTGCCTATGTATCTGAACCCTTCATCCCTGCACCACCGTCTCAGTCATGAGTTGAAATGGCCTATCTTCAGACGCTTGTCTTCTTTGCCTTTGAACGGGTTTTCATCCTGAATAAAAAACTTATTTTAATACTACTTCTATACTACTAACATTGAAAAATGGATTTTTTTCTGCAGAAAAAAAATGCTTTGACCACCCAGTCTGCCCAGCTGGTCCCCCCCTTGTCTGGCTCCACAGACCCTAACTGGTCCCTGGAGACCCCCCCTCCTCCCTACCAATTTACTAATATTCCCCAATGTCTATCCCACACATGCTTGAAGCTCCCTACTGCTTTCACTTCCACCACATCTGCTGGCCATCTGTTACAGGCAACCACCACTCTTTCAGTGAAATAGTACTGTGCTTCCTCACATTCCTGTTAGACTCCCCCCAACTCCATCACTACTGCTACTACTACTACTCTCTTACATCTAATGCCACACTGGCAGCATATCTGAGAAGAATACTGATGCCCTACAACCCTCAGCTTGTCTCCCAACTTACATAAATAAGCCTTCAACTGCTCCAGTTCATTGCTAACCAGGTCATTATCCCCTAAATGGACAATCACATCTAACTCCTCTGTCATGCAGCCAAGTATGTCCTCTATCTTGATGGAATCCCTTCTTACTGTAGCCCCTGGAAAACACCTTAATATTCTATTCCCCTGGCCACCTGCACAGACTACTTTCTCTGTTTTCCCTTACTATTGAGTCTCTGACAACTATGTTCTTTCTTTCTGCTCTCCTATTTTTAGGCCCCCTTTCTTGGTGCTGCCTTACTGGCAGTCACCAGAGCCAGAGAAATAACTGGGTCCATCAAACTTTTGGCAGTTCTTAGGTGGACCACATCCCTGGGGTGTAAAGCGGTTCCACATCATAATATCAGGCCTTCTTCGATACCCTGGGGTCCCAGCCTAGCATGATTCCACTGCCCGCTACCCTCCACTTCCCAAGGATGGCTCTTGTGGGCCTCTGTGTAACAAGGGTTGTAGCAGACGTACGTTTCACATCATAGACGCCTTGTCACATGGGGTGCTGCTGTGGATTTGTATCTTTGTAAGCTGCTATTTATTATGAAATAAATAGCTTTTTTAACATGACCTAGCTTAAAGGTCGTTCTTTTATACTTGTCAAGCTGAGTAGCCCTATTTATGGAGGTCTATTTACTGTGTTTATGGTGGCACCAGCTATTTAAACAAGTCACCACCTGGTTCTCAGATTTTCTGGTGTTTTGGCTCATGCTGCAGCTAGCTTTGATATGAGCACTGCAAATCTCCTACTCGCTGGGCAGCAGCGATGTCTCCAGAGCATCCCCTAAAAGATGACCACCCAACAGTCTCTACAACTGTCTCTGTTCCCCCAAACACTTAATCCTTGTACTCATGCAGAACACAGTTAAAACAAGACTGCTACCACCTCAGGTCTGCAAATTCTTCTTAGCCAACCTAATTCAATCAGATGCAGTAGGGGTACAAACAACTCAGCCCTCTGCATCCCTTTCCATAGAATCACACAAGGCCAATGGTCCTACGAATACCGGGCACCACTTTGGCTTAATGTACTTGACCTAGATATCATGAAAGAGGACAAAATATGTCCCTTTAAAGATAAACTCTGAGTGGCTCTTGCCACAAACAGTAACTGTGACTGCGAGAACTGATTCTCCCCAAACTCTTCCCTCCTCTTTCCTGCTACCCTCATTCTAACCTGCACCCTTGCCTTCTCCTCTCTTCTTGCTAACTAACACTCCCCTAGTAGGCTCCAGATCCCTGCCTCAGCACTTCCCCCCAATGAGTCTAGCCCTTCTCTATGACTACACTCATTAGCACATAAGACAAAAAAACTGCTGCCCATCAAGTTATCATCTTGCATATAGTTAAGGCCCCCTAGTGCTCTGCATCAGCATTTTCTGATTTCTGTGGCATGATTTATTCATTTCTGTGGCAGAATGCAGCCCTGTTATTGACTAAAATATGAAGTGATGTCATTGATGCCATCACCTACCAAGCATAGAGGATGGGCTTCAGGATAAACAAGATGGGTACAGGAGCCTGACACTATGAAAAAACTGTATATTTGAAGGAAAACTCACCAAAAGCAATTAATTCTGTGGCACTGTATAAATTCTTCGACATGATGCAAATTCTGCGGAAAATTCTGCAATCGCAGAATTGCAGAATTCCAGGGGCCTTACATTTAGTATTAATTAATTATTTTACAGACTACATCATCCTTTGTTCCCTACCTGATTTGCTCTATATCCTGTAGATTCTCAAATTGTTCACTTAAAGTTCTTGTCAACCTAGTCTGCTATAAATTATGTATCTGTATATTTTTACTTATGTAATCCCTGTTATTGTAATTATGTAACCTCTGTAACCTAATGTACTCATGTATTTCTAAGGCATGGAACCTCCTTGTATCTGTTTATATAATTGTAACCATTGTAAATGATGCTATGCTCATGTATTACTGTGACATGGAACCTCTGTAAAAGAACATTTGGCTCAATGATACTTCCTAGAAATAAAAAAATAAATAAAAGCTACCTTACCCCAGTTGCAAGTTTTGCACAGATGCAGTTAAAGCCTTCAAGTCACGTAACCCTTCTGCTTGTACATAAGACATTTAAAAACTCAAAGAGCCAACTACCCAAGATATAGTTTTGTGTACCACACATTTAAACAGCCCCTTCAGCCCTGTATGATACAGCCAATTACAACAGAAATGTAAATTATATGCACCTTAGTTCCCTCTGGTGGTGGGGGGATCTTAATTTAGTCCCAGATAGGCAAGTCAGCAGAGTCTGCCATAAGATTGTAAACTACCTGCAGATACTCTATAGATGCTGTCCTCCTTGTTTGGGGATCTCACTCTTTTGGATCACTCATTCAAGGGGTTACTTAGCCTGTGGGGAAAAAATGCTACACTGGTATGGATTGACTGGTACAAACTAGTCACATGATCCACCACAAGCAGTGATGGCACCACTTGCAGCTGCCAAAACTAATACCCCCAGCTTCACAATGCCTTTCTTCTGTCCTTCTTTACCCCAGCAAGTCACATAATTTGCACAATGTTAAAAAGAAAAATATCAACAGTACTAGACACTTGGGCTCTCTGGCCTGTTATTTGCACTCTTGCCAAGTCAAGACCAAAATAGCTTTTCTACAGTTATACCAGAATTAACTAGTTAAAAAATGAGGGAACATTGGTAAACTTTTCTTGATTTGACAGGCCTTGTCCACATGATCAAACTGGGGAAATTCTCACAGCCACACTCCTTTTCGAACCATCTAGGCAGGAGTTTCCCCTGTTCTCAAACTATGTAACTCACCTACCTCTGACTCACGGAAGCTTACAAATGTTTTTAATTAATACATCACCTTCTAACCTGCCTCTCCCTCCCTTTATTTCTTCTTTGCTTCTTTTTGCCCTCCCCCTCACCTGTCTCTCCCCCACAACTCTTCTGGGACTAGCCTTGCTACGTTGCTTTCTGTTAATCCCTCTAAGGAGACATACATATTATAACCAGGCACCTGCATCTCTCTGCACTGGCCATCACTGCCTCTCTTACCTCCCTTTTAAATTTCTCCTTTCAAGCTGAGAGTATCCCCCAGTCCTGGAAGCAGGCTAAAGTCTCCTCCTCAACAATAGGAGTAACTTCTCAAATCAGCTCTTATGTAATGCCAAAAAGACTATCTTTATGACTTTTGGCATTAGGCAGAGACTAACAAGGTTCCAACATACAGTACCCTGTCTCTAGATGGTATTTCACTCAGTGTGGTACCCCATGTCAAATAGCTTGGTACTGTATATACCTAGACCAGTTTCATCACCTACATGGATGCCATACATACAAAATCTCAACCCTAACCTTGGCACACTCTTCTACAACAAATCTTGCCTTCCATTTCCAGTCAGCCATGAAATCATTCTCCAGAAAATATTATAATATAAAGGTCAAGGAATTTACAGAAGCAAAACAGTGTTGGGATCTCATAAAATATTTTAAAAACAAGTGAGAGATTCCCCACCCATTCAAATGGAGCAAAACAGAGTCCTTCAAAATCCATTTCTTTCTGCAAGCATATTAAATGACTATGTTATACACCCTCCAGATGTTATAGTTTCTGACACTGCACAGAAAGAAAACATTGTAAAAAATTGGAAATATAGTTTTAAAAGTGAAACTACAAATGTGATACCAAAATGTAGGTTTTAAATCATAACTGTTAAAGATGTTACTAAAATATTGAGCAAATTAAAACCTAGCAAAATCTTGTGGCATCGATAAGGTGGAGACAAGCCGATTAAAATATGCTACAGATTTTATAGCACCAATTCTGAGCAAGTTATTTAAATGGAGTTTGATTGAAGGCATTTACCCAGAAACCTTGAAAATTGCTAAAATTGTGCCTATTTTTAAAAATGGTGAACAAACAATGCCATCAAATTATCAGTCAATTGCCCTCCTGCCAGTGGTGTCAAAGATCTTTGAGAGACTGGTTCATATACATCTATATGACTATCTGGAAAATGATAATCTCATAACCAGATATCAATAAGGCTTTAGGAAGTGGCACTCCATGGGCATGGTGCTCTCCGATCTCTTGGACTTGCTTTCAAATCCTTTGGTTGAGGGCAGAGCAGTGGATGCAATGTTCATGGACTTGTCCAAAGCCTTCGACTTGGTTAATCATCAAATACTGTTACAAAGATTAGATGCTTCAAACATCTCTGAAGAAGTCCTGAAGTGGTTCTCATATTATATCACAAAAAGATCACAAAGGGTTTTCATCGAAGGTTATTTATCCAAACTAAATAGGAAAAGGGAAAGGGAATATTGTTTAACCAGAAGTAGCACACTAAGCAAAAGCTTGTTTCCAGATGCAACCTGGGAGCACAAGGATGTTAAGTGACTTGCTCAGGATCACACAGTATAGGAGTTCCACTGGGCTCTATATTGGGCCCAGTGTTGCTTTTGGTATACATGAATGAATTACCAAATTTCATAAAAAAAAATGAAATCCCTCTTTATGCTGACAAGATGGCACTAGTTGCTTCTGGCACTGATTAGAGATGAGTAGGAGAAAAATTTACAAACAGATTTTTGGAATTTGCATACATGGCTTAAAAACTCATGTTTAGTGTTAAGCAGCAAAAAATCCCAACTTATGACCTTTCATACTGGCACCACTGGTGGGAGGGAGGGTGACCTGAGACTCACAATAACTGCAAAGTATGGTACAGAACTAATATAAGTAACCAAATACAGCTACCTTGGCATATGGGTAGATGATTAACATTTAATCATCACACGAACATTGTGACACAAAAAGTAAATTATAGTTTGGGTGCTTTCAGGCACACAGCATTCTGCTTAAATAAAAACGTTAGACATAAAATAGTGAATCAATTGTTACTCATGATTTTGGATTATGGATGATATATATATGGACATGGAAATGCAACAAAACTGAAAAATGTGGAAGTCACTAATAACAGTCTAGCTAGGTTTATATTACTTTGGGGCTACAGGACTCATCACTGTACAATGTATGAAAAATTGGGTTGGTTGACACTGGAGGAGGAAATTGCATTGGACAGTTTGATAAATACAATGCTGAATCAAAACGATAATATTGGTTAATAGATTGCAAAAAGTTAAACACAATTATAACTTAAGGCATAATAAAACTAGGGACTATTCTAAATCGGTATCATGTCAAAACAGCGATGCAATAATAGCAAGGTCAAGTGGGAGACTATTACAGTGCTAATACACTATGGGCAACTGCAAATAGAGCTATATGTCAATGATAGCACCTCTGTTGTATGGGCCATGGTGCTAATAGGGCGATAGTGAGAGGGCATAATAAAGGTACACTATAACAATCAGTAATCCAAACAGAGAAAAGGAACACACTCACCTCCACTGGCAATAGCTTACCCCCATGATCCAGGTGCGACATGGTGTGGCAATCCTTAAGACAGGGGAGGTTTGTAGGGCACAGCCCTCTGTGAAGGGTCCGGAGGTGGTGCCCCCCCTGCATGACAGGTACATGATGGGTGTGGCTGCATGCATATTGGTGTGACTTAGTGATGGCTGCTTCAGGTATTGCTGAAGATGTAATATGGTATGTAATCATTGACAAGTATAGTGAGGTGTTAAATACATTGCTGTGATTGGCATTTTCCGGTATCATCGGTCACCATAATGCATTACGCTATACGATAGTCACTCAAATTGTAATCATTATGTCATTTTCACTGTCTTGACACGGAACCTACTAAATCCACCCCAAAGAATAGACATGGGGTAATAACATTTACACAAACAGTAGCTAATCTTTGAAATAACATCAATCCAGAAATCAAGAAATTGGTTTCCAAACCAAGGCTTTTTTTAACAGCGGTGAAGGAGGAATTGAGCACATGGTGCACTTGTATAATATGAAATACTAGCAATCTTTTAGTGCACACTGAATAATATTGTATTGTACTTATATTGTTGTAATGTCTGTATAGCATGTTATGTCATATTGTTATTTGCATAAACATGACATTTTGTTGATCAAACAGGACCACCTTGTAAATAATCCCAGTGTTTACTACATGCCAGGGTGGGGTAAAGGTACAATGAAGAACAATAAGAGAGGCTGTAGTGAGGGCAAAGTGAAGAAAGTGAGTAAAATCAGGAGAAAAAAAGCCACTATTGTACTCTAGGGAGGTGGCCACGAAAGTGAAGGACTAAGAGGTGGCATTCAGGAGGTACAAAGAAACATGGGAGGGGGGCTAGGGATAAGTACCAGGAAAAACAGAGAAGCATGGAGGGAAGTGAGGCAAGCAAAGGTGCAAACAGAAGAAAGGATAAGCAAAAGGGTGGCAGAAGGGGACAAGACTTTCTTCAGGTACATAAGCAAGAACAGGAAGGAAAGGAGAGAAATAGTGAGGATAAAGACAGCAGATGGTGAATACATAGAGGAGGATCAGGAAAAAGCTACCATTCTGAACAGGTACATCTGCTCAGTCTTTACAATGGAGAGAGGTGATGGACCAACAAGGAGAAGCAAGAACACAGGTGTGGGGAGGTGAACACAAGTCTGTTTACACAGGAAAGAGTCCTGAAGGGACTTGCAGACCTGAAAGTGGGCAAGGCCATGGGATCAGACGGGATACATCCATGGGTGCTAAAAGAACTCAGGGATGAGCTTGCTGCATCACTTACAGACTTATTCAATATATCACTGGAAACAGGAGTGGTTCCAGGAGACTGGAGGAGAGCTGACATAGTCCCACTTCATAAGATCAGCAAGGCAAGGCAAGACAAAGTTTATTTTTATGGTGCCCAATCCTGGAGGCATTGGGCTCCTTACATTTAAAACAGGCAAAAGAAGTGAGATAAGCAACAAATACAATTAGAACAATAACAGAATACAAATAAATATTACAGTAAAAAAATCAATAAATAATTTACATAAAATTAGCTAAGCAGGGTCAGATAACCATGTCCAGGAAGGCCAACAAGAACAAATGGGTCTTAAGATGGCCCTTAAAAACCTAGACTGACAGGGCCTCCCTGATAGATAGTGGTAGCACATTCCACAGGACTAGGCTGGTGACACTAAATGCCCTGTTGCCGGCAGTTCTAAGTCTTACCCTGGGAATCTTGAGGAGACCCCTGGAGGAGGAACGGAGGGAGTGGACTGAGGCAGCCAGTGTTAGAAGATCAGATAGGTAGCCAGGGCCTAGTGCATGTAGGGCCTTAAAGGTGAGTAAACCCACTTTGAAGATAATCCTCCACCTGACTGGCAGCCAGTGCAGTTCCCACAGCATCGGGGTTACATGGCAGAACCTCAAAAGGCCCATCAGCAGCCTGGCAGCTGCATTCTGCACTGGCTGCAGTCGGTGGACGGTACCTCCCAAGACCCCAAAGTAAAGAGCATTGCAGTAATCAAGCCTGGCCATCAAGAAGGCATGAACCAGTGTGGGAAGCTCCTCAGGCAGAACTAGGGGTTTGTCCCTGGCAATGTTCCTCAAGTGATAAAAAAACACTTTGAATGACAGATGACACCTGAGATTCAAATGTCAATCTATCATCCAGAAATATGCCAAGATCTTGCACCTTAGAGGAGGCCATCAATGGTGTAGGTCCCAAGAAAAGATTGGTTGCCATACCAGAGGCAATCCCATCAAGCCCTCGGCCCAGTTCCAACACTACAACCTCCGTCTTGTCAGGATTCAGTCACAACCAGCTGGAGGACATCTAATCACTGATCTCGGCCAAGCAAATATTTAGCATTTCCACAGTGTCAGATTTTCCAGGGCAAAGGATAGATACAGTTGGGTATCATCTGCATAGCAGTGAAAACTTAACATTGTATTTCCTAATGAGCTCACCCAGAGCAGCATATACATTGCAAACAACATCGGTGACAAGATTGATCCCTGAGGTACTGCACATGACAGGGGCCTTGAGGAGGAGAACAAATTCCCCATCACTACCCATTGCTTCCTGCCAGCAAGGTAGGACTCAAACCAGTGGATGACAGTGACAGCAAGTCTACAATACTGTCTGAAATGATTAAGCAGCACAATATGGTCTACAGTGTTGAAGGCTAATGAGAGATTGAGGAGAACAAGAATTGATCTGTTTCCTCTATCCCTCACCCTGAGGAAGTTATTATGCACCCGAACTAACACTGGTTCGGTGCTATGCTTGGCTTTGAAACCAGACTGAAGTGGCTCATAGATGTTAAAGGTCATGAGGTGCTCCTCAAGCTGTTTTGCCACAATCTTCTCTGCAACCTTTCCCAAAAATAGGATGTTGGAGATAGGTCAGTGATTCACCAGGATGTCTGGCTTGAGAGATGACTTTTTCAGAAGGGGCATAACCAGAGTCTCTTTCAAGGAATCTGGAAAGACTCCCTCTGACAATGAACACTGGACAATCAAGGTGAACACTAGGCCAACAGAACCAACACATCTAATTAAAAAATGTGTCAGGGCCTGGCCCAGTTTGCAATATGTGTGCTTCAGCTTTGAGATGACCTCAATAACCTCAGCCACCTCCACAGGTTTAATCTCCTCCCAGACAGGTGGAACACCTCTACCACACCCAAGGCAATCACTGCGAGTCACAGTATGACTCATTGGCAGAATTCCCTGCTGGATGGAGGACACACTGTCAGTGAAGAGCTGAGCAAACTGATCACACAAGGTGACTGAAAAAGCTTTTTCGGCTGCAGACAGACTGGATGTAAAAGTTTTTTCGACAGTCCAAAATAGCATAGCTGGTTGGTTCATCCCTGCAGCAATCTCCCTGGACAGGAACTCTGCCTTCTTAAGGTTGATTGGCACCTGGTACTCACTATTTTGTCCTCCTCCTCCTCTGACCCGGTCCTCCATCAGCAATGCTCCAACTTCTGACCACTAATCTTCATCTCCCTGTGGTCTCCATCAAATCAGGGAGACCTCAAGTGAGAAGTTTGGGTCATACACGGACTGGTGTGGGGACATCGAGTGCTTCAGACACCACCCTATTATAGATGGCAACCGTCTCACTAGTGCCTTTCACACATGCAACACCTACACTAGATAGATCAGCTGCTGCCAAGAAACCCTCCTGGAACAATCCTTTCAAAGGACAGTAGCTGACCAGCTTAACAGGGAGAGGGCTCTTGGGGGGACCCGGACAACAACTTCATTGTGCAGTGATCGGAGAAAATGACCTGATCAATCCTGAGGTTGGCTACTTCAAGCCCCAGCAAGAATACCAGGTCCAACATGTGGCCACCATAATGGATAACAGAAGTAGTTTCTTGTGTCAGGCCCAGTGATGACATCATCTGGAGGAGGTTGGAATCTAGCCATGAGGATTCGTCATTGGCCTAAGCATTGAAGTCCCCAGAATCAAACATCTGGGGGGACTCCAACACCTCACCAACAATGAGATCCACTACCTCCTGTAGGAATTCTCCTCCACCCCAGAAGGGCGATACAGGAGGAGAAGCCTGCAGCCTGCACCCAGACCCTCATGCACTGCCACACATTCAAAGAACCTGGTAGCTCCTACTGGGTGTGCAGTGAAGCCCAGCTCAGATCTAAATCAGAGGGCCACTCCCCCACCCCTGCATGCCAGCCTGGGGCAGTGTACTACAGATTAACCAGTGGTGATGACTGCTTCTTGGACCTGCCCAACATTGTCGCCCATGCAGGTTTCAATGATGCAAGGCAGACTGACAATGGAAATCAAGTCCACCACAATTGCGGTCATGTTCCTGATCAATCCCATTGCAAAGCACTGCCCTAAGGGGACTGGTAGGTGTTGCAGCCCCTCTGGCTGCCTGCCCACTTGGTCTGGTGGGAACCCTGGGGAAGGAGACCAAACACGTCCGGCCTCTCTCTAGGTTCCATCTAAACCCAGGGCATCTTCTATACCTGACCACCCCTATCCTACCCACCTCTATTAAGCCTACAGCACCCCACCACAGCCAACCGTTCGGACTCCTCAGGATACCAACCTCACGACAGCAGCTCACTGTCATAGCTGACTGGGAGGTTGATAAAGGCCTGAGGTCACACAACTGGGATGCCTCCTAGGCTATCTGTGCCAATCCTAGACCCTTGCATATCCTGGATCAACTAATAAGCTTGACTAAACCACTCCAAAAAGAAACCTAAATTTTAAGGTTTCAAAAACTAACAGTACCTCACTCACTCACACACTACACATTCCTAGTACAAAAACTTTCCTATACATACACCTCAACATACACTCACCCCCACAAACCTACAATAACTACTGAAATTATATCCCAACCCCCCCCAACCACTTTAAAACTATATTTATCAGAAACTTATTTCACAGGAGAGAAAGATAAGACTGCTGAATATTTCAAGGTAGCTGCCTTACAGAGCAATGTCCAAAGTTCACAGAAGCAATATGAATGATTCCATAGTCAGCATTGTTTCCTCTTCAGTATAATTCCTATTGCAGAGCACTGCTTGTCTTCTCTTACCAGACTAATCAAACTCTATGCTGGGAGCAAAACAGTTATTCTTCACTCCCAGAAGGAGGAATTTGCTGACTGACAAAATTCAATTAGCAGGTGCCAAAATGGGAGCAGTGTAAAATGGATAACACAGCCTAAGCAACAGGTCTGACACGGCTCTCACTCAAGCCAAAGACCTAAACCTTGTCAAGTCACAGCCCAGAGACAACTATCGGAGCAAAGGTTCACCAAGCCTGGGGGTATTGAGAGGACAGGCACCCCTCTCACTGGCTTTTGACCATCTTCCGGACCAAATAGAATCCACAATCCAGACCAGGGAAATAGAAGAAACCTTTTTTTGGAGACCAACACTGCCACAAGTTCAGAGCAAACACTGCACAGCAACTGCCTTCCAGAGTCTAAATCCAGCCGCAAAGAGGGTCTTCTAAGTGTGGAAATCCAACTCATGTCTCACAGGTTTCTGCCATCAGAGACACAAGGGAAAACTCCTGGTAACCTCTAGCATTCCACGATCTTCCAAGATGAAGCAATCTTCCAACATGAAACAATCCTCAGCAAGTCCCTCAGTGACCCGCTTTATTCACAGTGACCACACAGCTCTATTCAGAGCCACCATATAGCAGTATGGGCGGCAGTGGAAAGATGGACCGGCAAGAACAAGCAGGCTGTTTGGTACCTGGACTGGATATCTGCAAACGGCTCCTCTGTGACTGCAGCAGACAAGTAAGTTTAATACATTTCCTCCCAAAGCATTCTCATAGTAATACAGCACTCCCATTTCCTAACCTAAATAATAAGAAAACTGCCTCCTCACTCTAACTCACTAGAAATCCTTTGCTAACACTAAAAATCCCTACTCTTCATACCTTACCTCTCAAGTTAAAATACTTAAAAAGTTTTCTCTGAACTCTGGACAAATTATGTTTCTGGAGTCGGCATATGACCAAAATGTATGAAGAAAAGATGCAATTTTAGGAGGAAAAAACCGGGCTCTATTCAGAGCCTTTGCAAGCAGCAACCCATAGCACTGCGCCCGTAGTCATGCCGGCGAAAAAGCAGCCAGCAACAGCTGCTCCTACGGCCGCCGCCATCACCGACCCACTCCAGCAGTCCTTACCGGCCGAAGGGCATTGGGGTACGGCCCGCAGCTCAGGATTGCACCCGTAGGCGCGCTGGTGAAAAAGCGGCCAGCAACAGCCGCTCCTATGGCCTCCGCCATCACCAACCCACTCCAGCAGTCCCTACCGGCCGAAGGGCATCGGGGTACAGCCCGCAGCTCAGGTACTACTGCTAAAATCCCTCACAGAGAGTCAGCATGCCTGGGCGCCCTTGATTGGTGCGGCACTGCCCTTGGGGGATCGTGATTGGTTTGCCCACTTGCCTGCTTTGCTCTGATTGGAGCGCCTTTTCTATAGTCTTTTACAGTGTTCCTTGCTTAATCAGGACTTCTGAGCTCTTGTCCTGACTTGAAATTTGTACAGAACTGTGATAGTGCATGTATAGTTGGTTCAAGTAAGACTGCAAGATATTATTGTGCTCTGCCTAGCTTAGACTGCTACCAAATTGTAAATCTGGGCAGTATATGGTTAGTGAGATAAGCTGTTCTCTCCCCTCCTGCTATCCTACAGTATAAGCTACTGCTCTTTCCTCTGAATTTGACTGCATTCTACTCTGTCCACTGTTGCTTTTTTCTCATCTTTTCCCCAGTATCCAGTGTTGACCTGCTGTACCCCCCAAAAACTAATTTGTAATTTGCCGTGTTTTCAGTGGCTGCCTCCCTCTCCTCGAGACAGTACACCCTCCCCCACCCACCTTCCTCTGCTAACATCCAGCCATTTACTTTGTCCTGCCTGCCCAGCCCTTGTAAATCATTTTCCTTTGTCTCTGCTTTCACACCTTCCCCCTGCTGATGAACTGCCGCCAGCTTCCCTGCCTTCCCGCCCCTGAAGCATTGTCTGCCCTTATAAATAAGTGATCCAGCTCTCTTTCTGTCCATAGGATTGCACCTGTAGGCATGCCGGTGAAAAAGCGGCCAGCAACAGCCGCTCCTACGGCCGCCGCCATCACCGACCCACTCCAGCAGTCCTTACCAGACGAAGGCCATCGGGGTACTGCCTGCAGCTCAGGTACTACCGCTAAAATCCCTCGCAATGAGCCAGCACTCCTGGGCACCCTTGATTGGTGTGGTGCTGCCCTTGGGGGATCGTGACTGATTCGCCCGCTTGCCTGCTTCGCTCTGATTGGAGCGCCTTTTCTATAGTCTTTTACAGTGTTCCCTGCTTAATCTGGACTTCTGAGCTTTTGTTCTGACTTGAAATTTTCTCCCACTCCCACCACCCCCTCCCAGGCCTCCTTTAAATACATTTATGCTCTGCCTTCCCGATCTCATTACTGTTTCATTGGCCTAGTATTGTATGCTGCCAACCTATGATTGGTAGCTGACCATGGCCAATAAGCCTGCCCTGTGTAAATATCTTCTGAGCCCTAGCCACTAACTGATCTGCTCCTGTTCTCTTTGTTCCCTTTTCTGCTGTATATCTCTCTTAGATCTTAAGTGAGTACCTAGGTGGGTCAACTACTTGCCTAGAAAAACACTGCACTAATACCAATTGTAAGACCACCCATCCTGGTGCTATGGCTTTCTTTACTGTGCTATTATTATTCCTAATGTACAGAGTACCCAACATTACAGTGCAAACCGAAGTACCTCAATGCAAACCAGTTCTCCAATACACTTTATCAATACCTTATGTTATCACGGGCTGCTATGCAGCCACTACTTCATCCTCACCCCCCCCCTGTTAGTCTATTCCCCCCTGGCTTACCACCTCCCCCTTACTGCTGCCCTCACCTATGTCTATTCGTGCACTCACATTGATCACGATAAACTGTCACTACAGTGGTGCTACTTCCTATGCTGTACGTTATGGGCAACCTCGAAGAAATAAAAAAAGCAGTCTCCATCCTTATAAGCTCCTTAAAGAAAATTATATTACTGCTTCTTCTCTGCTCGGGAAATGTGGAGCTAAACCCTGGCCCCACCCTAAAACTTGCCTCACCTATTGATTTTGCTGAGGCCACAGGTCTCAAAATGATGATGGTCAATATCCTAAGCCTGGCTAAAAAAACATGTACAACTGCAAGCCTGGGCTGCACATATCAACCCTGACATCATCATAATTACTGAGTCATGGTTAGAAAAGACAAATACTGACAAACAAATCTCAATACAGGGCTACAAACTATTTAGAGTGGATAGAGATACTAGAGGTGGGGGTGTGGTTATTTACATCAAATCTAAGTACTCAGTCACCAATATTAGTTGCAAATCCTTATCCATGGAATTTGAGATTGTCTCTCTGAACCTTCATCTCCCCTCTTTGGAATGTATCACTATTATAGGTGGCTATAGACCTCCGTCTGGTGGTGATGAAGTTCTTAATCTTCTGAAAACCATGTTCGCAGAAGCAAAGCCTGAAACAATATTTCTAGGTGATCTAAATATGGATTGGCTAACACCTAAATCACACTGCCTCAAATCACTTTGCAACGAGCTAGGTCTTTGGGCAATTAGTCAATGAACCTACTAGGAATACTGTTCTAAATACTGCCAACAGCTCCATCCTAGATGCGGTACTAACCACCTACCCACATAAAATATCTCATTCAGCAGTGTTTCACAATGATATGAGTGATCATGGGATTGTTGCTTGTATAAGATCTCAAATTAAGGCCCAACCACAGCCCATCTTTATAACAAAACAGTCCTTTCGCAAGTTCACTGCAGTAAACTTCCTTTCCGACCTGGGCATGATCAGTTGGCAAGACCTCTACCTTGCCAAAAATGTCAATGAGGCAGTTTACACCCTTAATGACAATCTTACTAAAATAATAAATAAGCATGCCCCATTCATCAAGGTAAGGGTACGGAACAACTCTAACCCTTGGTTCACCTCAGATCTTAAGGCAGCCCTCATAGTCTGCGATAAGCTCTGGGCAAAAGCTCAACATTCCAAAGAACCTTCGGATTGGCAGGCTTTTAGAACAGCCAGGAATACCTGTGTGAAAAGTATACGCTCTGCTAAAGCTAACTATTACATCTCTCCCCTAGAACAAGCTAAGGGTAACCCTCATAATATATGGAAGACAATCACATCTATAGAAGGGCGGCCCACGGCCCCTTCAATCCCATCAAAGATAGTTGCAAGTGGCAAGATTGTGGAAAACAAGTCCCTAATCCTTAAGGAACTTAACTCCCACTTTGCCACAGCTGGATTAGCTTTTGACTCATCACTTTATGCTGGTTCTGTGGTGAGTCAGCATACCCCTCCCCCTATATCTAGCCCTGCACCTAGCCCTTTACAACTGCACAAGATAACTTATAAAGAAGTAGAAGATTCTCTCCTTAATTCAGACACCAAAAAAAGCACAGGGGATGATGGCTTGGAACCCTTTTTTCTAAGGTTAGGATATGCCCGTCTTGTGGCCTCTATTATCTACATCTTCAATCTTTCCATTACATCTGCTACTGTGCCGTCCTGCTGGAAATCAGCACACATCCTCCCTCTGTTTAAATCTGGTGACGAGCAATGTAAATAATTATAGGCCTATCTCCATATTGCCTATTCTTTCTAAAGCTCTCCAAAAACTGATCCACATTCAGTTAAAATCTCACTTGGAAACCTTCTCTCTCATCAGTACAGCCCAATCTGGCTTCCAGGCAAATCATAGCACAATCTCTGCACTAGCAAAAGTAACCAATGACTGGATCTCTGCTAAAGATGCAAAGATGGTAACTGGAGCAGTCTTTTTGGATCTAAGCAAAGCTTTTGATACTGTTGACCACAAACTATTAGTCAATTGCCTTGCAAAGTTGGGTGCCACATACCATACTACCCAGTGGTTCACTAGTTACTTAACTGGGAGATCCCAAAAAGTAAAAGCAGAAGGCTGTTTCTCTGCTGCCATGCCAATTGTTAGAGGCATCCCCCAAGGATCCATCTTAGGCCCTATCTTGTTTTCATGATACATTAATGATCTTGATTCCAACATATCTACATCCAATCTGCACTTTTTCGCAGATTATACTGTGCTGTATACTTCTGGCTCATTGTTATCTGAAGTTAAGGGAGTGCTTCAAGCGGACTTTGCACAACTTGAGCATAATCTAATAAAGGCAAAGCTCCTGCTTAATGCCAAGAAGACTAAAACGATGATATTCTCCCGTAGTGCTGCCACAGGCACCCCCAATGCCCTGCCCCAAGATTTCATTGTTACCACACTAAATGAGCCTCTGGGAGTTGTCCCCAAATTTAAATACCTAGGTATCTGGATTGACAACAAACTTTCTTTCAATGTCCATGTCGAAGACCTCTCTAGAAGGCTAAAAGTCAGGCTAGGTTTCTTCTTTAGAAATAGGCCCTTCTTCCCCCTTGAAACTCAAAAGAAGCTCATCCAGGCCACTTTTCTCCCCCTTCTCGACTATGGCGATGTAATATACTCCTCTACCACTCTTGCAAATCTATGTAAACTGGACATCCTTTATCACCGTGCGTTACGGTTCATTACCAACTCTCCTTACCGTTCACACCATTGTGACTTGTGCAGCTGTTGGTTGGACATCCCTCACTACTAGATGCCTGCTCCATGCTGGGTTATGGACTCTTAAACTGCTCCTGCAGAAACTTCCGAGCTATCTCTCATCTCTCATTAGTATTTCACATAGTGCATACTCACTAAGAAAATCTGACTTTATTATGCTTAATATACCAAGGATGCAGACCTCCTTTGGTAAACGTGCTATTGCACATGCCCTTCCCTCTATTTGGAACCAATTACAAACTGTGCTGAAACTAACTAGCACAGTTTCAATTAACTGTTACAAGTTGCTAAGCTCAGCTAAAATAAAAGATACCTGTAACTGTCATTAAGCCTCTTCTTTCCCCATGTGTGGCATGAGCATCCATTGGTAAGACATAATTGCTTTGTTCATATTAAATACTTATTGCCTGCACTTTAATTTATAACAAGATACTATTCCACTATCTGGCACCTGACTTACATCTGCTACCTTGCTGCAGCAACACAATTACTGCTACCACTTCCCCTCCTACACCTTGTCTTGTCTATGTATACACTTCGCTGATCACACTATCAAACCATTCCTACCTTCCTTATCTGTTTTATTCAGTTGTTTGTCACATCTGCCAAAGTGTATATATTGCAAACACCAGTTACCATGTTTCAGTTATCAGTATGCTAGCTACAAGTCCCTTCCCTGTGTTACATTAGCTGACTACCACCTGCGGTCATCCTATGTGGTGACCTTGTATGTATATCATGCCTGAATTATGTGATGCTTGTATTTATGTATATATTGTTTATTAACTATTTATGTATGTATCTTGTGTAAGTCTACATGTCACAGGACCTCCTTGTGAATGAGCTTGCTCAATGGAGTTTTCCTGAAATAAACTTGAACTAATGTGGCAGCCATCTTGCTTCCTCCCCGCCAACAGTAGAAGGGAAGAGAAGGCAGAAGCAGAAAACTACAGACCTGTAAGTTTGACCTTAATGGTAGGAAAAATGATGGAATCACTTCTGAAAGAAAGAACTGTTGAGTACTTAGAGGCCAGCGGGGCACAGGACCCAAAGCAGCATGGATTTACAGCAGGAAGGTCATGTCAGACGAATCTAATAGATTTCTTTGACTTGGTGACCAAACTAATAGACCAGGGAGGGGCTGTGGATATGGCCTACCTAGACTTTAGCAAGGCATTTGACACAGTCCCGCACAAAAGATTAATAATCAAGTTAGCCAGCTTGGGAGTGGGTCCCAGGGTGGTAGCCTGGGTTGCAAACTGGTTGCACAACAGGACACATAAGGTAATAGTGAGTGGCACACAATTCTGAAGAAAGGGGGGTCACTAGTGGAGTACTTCAGAGCTCAGTACCTGGTCCAGTCCTCTTTAACATCTTTATAGGTGACATTGCAGAGGGTCTGGAGGGAAAGGTATGCCTCTTTGCAGATGATACAAAGATCTGTAACAGAGTTGATACACAAGGGGGGGGTAGAAAGGATAAGAAGGGACTTGGCAAGGTTGGAGGAATGGTCAGACATATGGCAACTTAGATTCAACGCAAAGAAGTGCAAAGTAATGCACCTGGGAAACAAAAACCCAGGAGAAGAGTACACAACAGCAGGGGAGGTACTAACAACAACAGAAATGGAACAGGACTTGGGGTAGCCTGACGGATGATCTAAAGGTGGGTAAGCAATGTGAGAAGTCAGTGAGGAGAGCAGGGGATACTGGGATGCATAGGAAGGGCATCACAAGTAGACAAAGGAAGTGGTTATCCTCTGTACAGACAGTTGGTGAGACCCCATCTGGAGTACTGTGTGCAGTTTTGGAGACCTCATCTATGCAAGGGCATAGAAAGAATGGAAGCAGTCCAGAGGAGGGCAACTAAAATGGTGCAGGGTCTGCATCAGAAATCATATGAAGAGAGACCAAGAGAGCTTAATATGTATACCCTTGATGAAAGGAGGGACAGGGGGGACATGATAGAAACATTCAAGTACCTCAAGGGAATTAACAAAGTCCAGGAGGGTAGCATCTTTCAGAAAAAGTGATGTATAACAATAAGGGGACACAATTTAAAGATAGAGGGGGGACGGCTCAGGAGTAATGTGAGGAAATCTTTTTTCATGGAGAGAGTGGTGGATGCGTGGAACTGCCTTCCTGGGGAGGTTGTTGGGGCTTAAACAGTGGGGGAATTCAAACATGCATGGGACAGACACAAGGCAATTGTAGTGGGGGGTGGCAGGAAGTAGGCTGTTGGTTAACTAGAATCTGCAGCTATCCAGTAGGTTGGGAAAGGGCAGACTGGGTGGGCCAAGTGGTCCTTATCTGCTGTCAAAGTCTATGTTTCTATGCTTCTATGTAAGAGGCTAGCAACTATAGACCACTCAGTCTCACATCAGTGGTGGGGATTTTAATGGAAACCCTGTTAAAAAAAGGCTAGAAAAATATCTTGATTCCAAAGGGTTGCAAGGCCAAAGGCAGCATTGATTCATGGGGGGTGTCATGTCTCACAAATCAGATCAATTGCTTCAACTGGGTGACCAGGGAAATATCACAAGGAAGGGCAGTGGAAGTTGCCTACTTGGACTTCAGCAAGGCCTTCAATACCATACTCAATACTAATGACAAAGCTTACTACTAAGCTGCTAAGGACAACATAACTCTGGTATTGTTTGCATCAATCCTACCTGTACCAGCTTGTTTGTATCTATGTCTTAAGTTACTGTTATACTGTTTTACTGTGTATTTTCGTTTGTCTTACTGTGACAAGGTACCTTTGTAAATGAGCCTATGGCTCAAAGGTTTTCCAAACTGCTGTCTAAATAAATAAATAAATAAATAAATACATAGGAGACTGATAAAGAAATTGAGCAGTTTAGGGGTGGTGTCCTAAGTGTTAAATTGGTTAAAAACCGATTAATGGATAGGTGACAGATGGTGGTGGTAAATTGTACTCATTCTAATGAGGGGAGAGTGACCAGCAGGGTGCCAGAGGGATCAGTACTGGGACTGGTCCTTTTCAATGTCTTCATAAGTGACATTGCAGAGGAGCTGAAAGGAAAGGTATGCCTTTTAGTAGATGATACCAAGATCTGTAATAGGGTGAATACCCAGGAAGGGTTGGAGAAAATGAGTAGGGACCTTAGAAAACCTGAGGACTAGTCAAGGGTATGGCAGCTGGTGTTCAGCATCAAAAAGTGCAAAGTCATGCACCTGGGGCATAGAAACCCAGGAGCTAAGTATAAATTGTTTTTGTGGGGGTTACTGTTCATTACCAATCAAGAAAGGGACCTTGGGATTATAATATCTGACAACCTCAAAGTTGCAAGGCAGTGGGCAGGGTCTGTCGGATGCTGGGGTGCAGAGGGAGAGGTATCACCAGCAGGAGGAGGGAGGTAGTGTTACCACTGTGCTGGTTATTAGTGAGACCACACCTGGAGTACTGTGTCCAGTTCTGGAAGCTGCATCTCAGAAAGGTCATAGACAAGATAGAGACAGTCCAGAGGAGGGTAACTAAAATGGTGCAGGGATGACATGAGAAATCATGTAAGGAGAGAATGAGGGATCTTAACTTGTACACCCTGGAGGAGAGGATGGGGAACATGAAAAAGATCTACACACATATCCCATGGGGGTAAACAAGGTACAGGTGGAGAGCCTGTTTCAAATGAGGAAGTGCAGCAGAACAGGAGGGCATGCAATGAAGCTAGATGGAGGGAAGTTTAGGAGGAATGTGAGGAAATACTGCTTTACTGAAAGAGTAGTGGAAACCTGGAATAGCCTGCCACCCGAGGTAGTGGGAAAGAAAACAGTTGGGGGTTTCAAATATGCATAGGACAGGCTTAGGGGAATACTGGTAAATAAGTGTGTAGGAGAAGGGTTGCCAGAGACTGGTTAGGGTCTGTGGAGACAGAATAGTCAAGGTGCATCAGGACAGACTAGATGGGACAAGCGATCCTTTTCTGCCAACAAATTCTACATTTCTATGATATGGTTTATGGTGCTGCCCTCAAAGTCTACCTTTGCAGGCTGGATTTCCTTTCTCTTCCTCCTGTTTTTGCGCCCTAAATGCCCCAACCTTTACTCATCACTGCTCTAATTATGATAACCTCCCCTCCAGATGCCTGTTACCTCTTTAACTGCTTTTCCTATCTGGTTAAATACTGGTTTGCCACTCTCTCTGCTTACCTTTCCTCTCCTTACACCTTCCCTTCCATCATCCTACTCCCTCCACTCATCTTATACTCACATTTTCCGTAGCCCTCACAGTGAATCCACAACTGATCAGTCTTCCTTCTATAACTGCAGTCTAATCACGTAGAATAAACACCCTCTTCCCTATTCACTCCCATCCTAATGCCACTCTCTTAAACTGTTCTTTCTGGTAAGTTTCTCAAAGCCAGGTACCTACTGCTAGCCATATCTTTACATACCTTTGTACCCTGCACCTTGTTACCACTACTCCTTAATGTCTTTTCTCAGATTACCTCTAAATAGTTGTAAATTGTATTTTGCACTAATGTGTACATTTGCATATTTCTTCTTTTATTTGTATTTCGCTCTATTACTGTTTTGAGTAAGCACCTTACTTTTGTCTCTTTATTATTCTCTGTATTCTCCCCCTTGTTACCCCTTCCCAGGGTCACACCTGGAAATACACTCAGGCTCAGTTGACTTCTCCTGGTCAACAAAGTTATAATAAATCAATCAATAGATGAACAAATAAATATATATAGAAAGAAAGAAAGAAAGAAAGAAAGAAAGAAAGAAAGAAAGAAAGAAAGAAAGAAAGAAAGAAAGAAATCCAAGAGTCATATCAAAACTCTCTGGTCCCAATGGATTCAAATTCCAATTTATTCAAATAAAATAAATGGTCAAACAAAGCCCAGTGCTGATCATGACAACCTCCCCATTGCTGGACTTGCCTTGATAAAGTGTTGGGCTTAATCATTACAATCTAAATCTGTGGGATCAGAGACTCACAAAATTACATCTGGATTTACCCTTTTGACTTCAGAGCTGGATTCTCAGTGTCATCTGTGCTGTGAGAATGAAGAGTGTAGATTTCATGGGTCCCACCCATTCCATGACTGCACCATAATTAGAAGGTTTTTCACCCTTCCTTTCAACTTTGTACCTGTTTTCAAACAGAGAATCAAGCACAGGATTCTAGGTTTGCTTGCTAAATGACAAGTTTGCCATTAACTATAGCACAGAAAACTTGTAGAACAGAAGCTATGAGGACCAGTTGACAGAACTGGGGCCATTCTCTATGGAAAACAAAAGACTGAGAGAAGACATAATCACAGTACCTGAAAAAGATAACACCCACAGACCAAACCCAGCTCTTCTGACTGTCAAAGGATGACAGAAAAAGGAACAAACAATATAATTGAAAAGAGGACCATTAAAAGGAAATATCAAAAAGAACTATTTCACAAAATAAAAAGTCTGTACTTTCAACAGATTCCCAGAGCAGGTGGTATTAGTGAATTCTTTTAACCTTTACATTAGGGTTAATCATTTTGAAGAAAACAAGGGTTACAAGGTATTCCCACTAAATTAATGAGGAGAGGCTCAACTGATAAAGGACAATTTATCCTTCCTAAACTTATGTGTATGTACTGTACAGTATGTATTGTATTGGTGCGGTAGTGCCACTATAATAAGGATTGAGTAGGCTGTTTAATTTTAAACCCCTAACTTTGCACATTAATATCTTTGCCATTATTCAACAGATTTGCAACGAATTTTGCTTGCACAGTCTTGGAGCAGAGCCTCCTGACTTGCCAAGTTTCATTCTGGTAAGGTGTGTGGATTCCGAGATCTAGATACTGTAGAAAACAAAATGTGAAAAAAATCAGGCTTTTTTGCTGTGCTTTTGTAATTGCCTATCGCCCAGATGGTTTGGAATTTTGGTCTGAAGTGTTAAGTGAAGAAAGGACAGGAGCCAGGTGCATTTATTTATGTATCTGGGTCTGAAAGGTTTGATGATTGTTTCTCATGTAAAAAAGTGTGTAGAATTCAGATTTACAACTCTTATTCATCCATAGTTGTATGTTTTCTTGGAAAATGCACTTTCTTAAGAGTAACTAAAAGTTTTACATTTATGTAATAGACTCGGTATACTTAATTATTTAATCTATCTAATTTATTTAATAGACTCAGTTTACTTAGTTATTAATATAATTTATTTAATTTTTCAGATATGGCAAGCAAGACTTCTCACAGACCGCAGAGGTGATGTATCCTATACACTGATCCAAGAGTTAGCACAGACCATGGATACCCACTACCATTTGATGATTCTCATTGGAAGAAAGTAATTGATGTAAAGGAAAGGCGTTCTAGTCTAACACTGTCATAGGACAACATGGTGTGTCTTAAATTGCCTGAATGTTACTCCAGCAGCCATAGGTATCGTATCTATTACAAGAACTTCACTGCATATAAGAGTTCCAGTAAACTTGCAGCTGATGAAACTTTAAAAAAAGATGTCATAAAGAGTTATCCAGCAAAACTGATTTGCTCCCAGGTTCATAGTGCTCTATCTGAATCTGCAGCATCTACATCAGGCATATTCCCAAACAAATGAATATTTTGCAAATCATACAAGAAAAGGAATCCTAAGGGGTCAAAGGAGACTTTTGAATACTCTACAATATGTATAACTTATGGGGCAGCAGACAGTATAAAAATGCAGCAGAAGAAATGGACAATTGATAAATGGATATGATGGTAGGCAGTATTGATCCCATAGCCAAAGAACTGAAGTACCACAACAGCTCTAAGAACAAGTATGTAAAAAAGGCAGAATGAATAAAGGACACAAGTACAAAATGTGAATACACTCAGTTGAGGGACAGTCACCAGGTAGCCTTTTCCAGACTTGTTAAGTATGCACAGTGCATCATTGTTTATGGAATGCAAGAAGAATCATTGCTATCTCTTCACAAAAGGTACATGGACATTCTTATGGAGTGTAGTGGACATGAAACAAATTACGACCCACAGAGCTTGCAGTCAAAACTGGTGGATCACTTCAAAGATGGTATCATATTTGATACCAAAAGTAGAAAAGCAAGTACAATCATCAGGTCTTTAAGAAACAGGCTGACTGGAGGGAAGCACAAGCAGCTCAACACATAAGGGAACAGTTCTTGGAACTCCTAAAGGTACAGCCTCATAATAAAACCAAAGTTAAAGTTGAAGACTTAATAGAAGAAAATGTAAAACTGCCACCTGTTCTTCAGACATTCCTATGTACTGTACTCACAGTTTCATCAGAAGTGGGCAGTGAATGACAGGAGAGGGTAATTCAATCTATTGCAGATGGCATAGCATTTGCAGTGTCAAGGAGAATAATCAAACTACAAAAACACCACTTGTTGGGCATGGGTATTAAATCCATGACAGGCAGTAAGAAAGTTTTAACTATTTTGAACAGGTTTGGTCACTGTGTCAGCTACCATGTTGTGGAGGAATTAAAAATTGCAGTCGCAACCAATGTAACAGAGAATAATATGGCTACACCAGATGGCTTGCTCATACAGTCAGGTTTAGCGACTGCTTTGACTGTCAACAATTATGATGAGATGACAGAGACACTTGACGGTCATGGCACTTTGCATGACACCGTGGGTATAGCATACCAAAACATACTATCCAGTATTGAGGAGACAGCTGTACCCAAAGAAAGGTCTAAAGAAGCTATGACAAGAACACACACAGGTGACCAAGGGTCAGCAAGAAATGAAACACCCAATGCTGTAAATGCCACTGTGATTGATGCCATGTTCTTGATCAGAAGTCTTACAAACCTGGGGGTTATGTGGAGCCCTGAGCTGAACAGCAGCAGATTTTACCAGCTCTGCAAATATTTTTTTTAAAATAGCTTATATCCCCTATTTGGATTGCTGGATTGACTTATTAAAGCAACTAATAGAAAAAGCGCCATCGACTGAGGGGAAATGGGCAACCCCAAGAAGGAAAAATCTCAAGGTGGAGGAGAGAGAAGCAAGAAAAATGGTGGGGCCTTGCGATCTTTTTCAGTCCAACAGGCTGAAACAGAGCTTAGTTCCACAGAAACTATGGCATCACTGGGTCAAAAGCTACAGAATTTAATAACCTCAGTGTCAACCTTAAGCCAGAAAGTAGACGATTTCAACAATAGAGTTCTGGTGGTTGAGAACACTGTGGATGGAATAAAAAAAGAGGTGCAGAACATTCGGAAACAAACTGATGCTCATTCGACTACTAGTGCCCTCATGGTTAAAGAAAACCAGCATCTTAGAGCTAGGCTTGAGGCCCTAGAGAACCAGGCATGTGCAGGGAACATTCGGATCATCGGTCTACCCGAGGATAGTGAGGGAGACCATCCGATAATGTTTATACAGGAATGGCTCTCTGAAAAATTGCTGCTCGAATGGGATGATGTCTCCTGGGACATCCAGAATGTACGTCGTCTTACACCCAGAGGCCGATCCCAGAACTCGGAGGATCCTCGTACTTTAATGGTGGTGACACCCGGAGTTGGCACCCATGATCGAATTTTAAGGAGTGCTCGGTGAGCTAGCCCCTCATGCAAGATGACAGCCAAGTTTACATCTTTCCAGATATCAGCTACTTGACCAGACAATGACGTAAGAAGTTCGACTAGGTGCGACAAAGCTTGCGGGAAGCAGAAGTAACACATACCGTCATATTTCTAGCGATGCTCCGGATTACTTACCAGGGAAAAGTGTTTCTGTTTTCGGATCCAGTGGAGGCTGGCAAATGGGCCACCCATCCGGTGGCTGCTTCCAAGAGCTCAAGAGAGGATGTTGAGAGTGAGGAGATGTTTGGGAACACTTGAAATAGTGGAATTTTTCTGCAGGACTAACCACCGCACATACCCTCATATCAGCTAAGTAATTAGTGCCATTTAGAACACCACTGCACTGTGCTGTTTACTATTCTGTTATCAGCTTCATAATACAGGGGATTAAAATGGGGTTGTCTGCTTTTAAATTTTTTAGACCCTGCAATATCTCTAAGGTTATTGCATTGGGGGTTGAACCTAATTTTGGTGTAGGGGAAGTTTAAGTTGTTTAATCTGTTACCAGCATCTTATTGCTTAAATAATATCTTTGTTGGGTGCTAAAGAAAGATGGGGTTTGGAAATATTTCAAAGTATAAACTGTAACTTAAATCTGTTGTAGAATTTTAATCTGGAAATGATTGTTTACATTCAGGTGGACACATGGCACCACTAGTCCCTTTTGGGACATGTTTCCTTTATTAGGCTGGACATTGATGGACTATCCTTCATTCTCGAAATGACCATATTGCTCTTGGACTCTAAAACACAGCAACTGAGGGATTTGTGTTTGTATTACATATGTAGTTACCCTCTAATGATGTAACAAAATATAGTGAATGCAAGTTTTCTTCTTGTCTTTTGATTAAGGGGCTAATCCCCCCAGTGGAATAATGTTATATGGTCTGTTCACTATATGTAATCTATAATGTCAGGTTAAATGATAAAATGCTGAAAAAAAAAAAAAAAAGTCTTACAAAACTGCCACCAACATTCCACAGTGTGGCAAAAAACATCCTATCTCTTACTTGCTGTACTTCTGCAAATGAAGTCCACCTTGTCAGTGACTGTTACAAGTCACCATCGATTAAAGGTTTTGAACAAGAGAAGAGAGGAAAACATAGCATCGCTCCACTCTCCTATCTCATAACTGGTCCTGACCAAAGCTGACCAAGAGACTTTGCTGGATCCAAGTCTTCATCTTCATTCAAGATGGCACTCCTAGGTTTTCTAGCTACAGCATGGAATTCTGATGTGTACTGTGAAGTTCTAGGTGACAAAAAGCTCATGTATGCAGTAGGAGAAACTTGTTACTCATACAAAGTGGAAGCTGGGCATATGCTCAGACTAGAGTGCAAGTCCCTAAAAAGCAAACACATTGAAGCAGACACAAGAATCAAGCAATACATTCGCTACATTTACAGTCAAAATGAGGGTGAAGATGTGTATATAGTGGTCAGGGCAGATGATACTGATATTCTGGTCATGCTGCCGTATCATGCAAGTCTAAATGACTTCCTCCAGCTAATGAGTTTATACAACAGGTTGCATCTCCAGTAGAGTTATGTCTTCATGGGTAAGTGACCCGGTTCCCTTGTAGGTGACTGATACACTATCCTTATGTTAGACTAACCTGAACTACATAAGTGCCTGAATTTCTGTGATTGTTAATCTGTAAATGTGTATAGAGGGGTGTGTTATTCAGGTACATGTATAGATTATTACATCTTTTGTAGATAATTCTGTATATATATATTTTCCCATGTGTAAAAAAGTATTACTGTATATATCTTGCACTGTCCTTGTATACTACCACTGATGCTCTGTATTTCAAATGATTATATGTACTTGTCCTCCCAGGACCTCCTTGTAAATGAGCCTGCTCAATGGAGTTTTCCTGTCAATAAACTTGAACTTGAATTTGAGTTTGCTGGGCCTTACACAGGTTGTTACCTCCCCGACCCATATTGGTGGTCATTCATTGGACATGGTATTCCTCCAGGGGATGGAGATAACCAACTTGGTGGTGGAGCCAGTCGGGTGGTCTGACCATCATACCATTGGGTTTAGTTTCATGGCTCCCCCCAATAGGTCTTCCTCTATGGAAATGGTCCAGTGCTGCCCTTTGAGGGGAGTTACCCCAGATGACCTTATGGCGGTACTGGGTCTATCGGGTATACAGGGTGATAGCATGGATCCAGGGGATCTAGTACTCACCTATAATAAGGTGGTGGTGGAGGTGGTGGCCCTGGATTCCATAGCCCTTGTTTGTGTTTGTCCCCTCATCCTTCATTCAGGGTCTCCTTGGTTTCATGAGACACTGAGGGAGTTAAAATTTGTTGACCGATGGCACAGCGACAGCACAGCACCACCAATTTGTGTTGCGCCGTCGCTCAGGGACCAAGTGTTTTCTGTGGGGGGCTTTGTCCTCCACACCCCCCCCAGGTGGGGGGCTCTTCCCCCTGCACACCCCAAACTTTAGATTCCTAATGCCAGTCAGAGTTATTTCAGGGATGGGGCAAACACAGCACCAGCAACAGTGTCAGGAATGTGGAGACCATCACAGGAAACTGCCAAAAATGTCACTTTGATGGTCTTTGCAGTTATTCCCAATGCTGCACGGTCAGTATACCATGATGGTTATCCATATGCTGTGACCAGCTTGCTGTAGTTTGGACCCTGGCCCTACTCACCTCCTTGTAGTTTGTGTAGAGAAATCTGGCCCAGTCCTGGCCGAGATAGTCTGGTTGTCCTTGGAGAGGGGGATCTTCCCAAATCCCCTGAAGGAGGTGGTTGTTGGGCCCCTCCTAAAAAAAAAAAAATCCTTGGACCCTGACTGTCTGGCAAACTCAGACCTGTCTCTAACCTACCCATTTTGGGTAAGGTTATTGAGAAGGTGGTTGTGTCACAATTGGATGATCATTTGACCAGCTACAATGTCTATGATTCTCTCCAGTCAGGATTTAGGAAGACGCATAGCACTGAGACGGCCCTTGTCTGAGTACTAAATGACCTCCAGATACCAAGAGATCATAAGACCCATTCTATCTTGGTCTTGCTTGATCTCTCTGTAGCGTTTGACACTGTGGGCCGTGGGGTGTTGTTGGATCACCTACGGCTCATCTGTGGACTGTCTGGTATGGTCCTCAGCTGGTTTCGATCTTTTCTCCAAGGTAGGACTCAGACAGTGGTGTCTGTAATTTATTCTTTGACCCCTTTCTCCCTTTCCTGTGGGTTGCCGGAGGGTTCCATCTTATTCCCCATGTTGTTTGCAGTGTCTGTGTTGCCGTGGGGAGAGATTATTGGGTGGTACAGTCTGAGTTTTCACTGCTATGCAGATGATACTCAGATGTTCATGTCCTTTGTACCCAGTCAGGATGAGCTTCTCCCAGTGTTTAACAACTGTCTGGCCAAGATCCAAGACTGGATGAGTGCAAGCTGGCTGAGGTTGAACCCAGCTAAGGCTGAGTTGCTGGTTGTGGACCCAGATCAATGAGAGGTGGGTTTGTCAGTTGGACTGCTCTCTGGGCTATGGCTTGGAGGGGTTCAGCCGACTACCTCAGATCAGGTGCGGAACTTGGGCATAATTTTTGATGAGAGCCTAACCCTGAAATCTCAGGTGGCAGCAGTAGTCAAAACCTCCTCTTACCATCTGAGGAATATCGCCCAGATGAAACCTCTGGTTTCTCCCCAAGATCTTCCAACTTTGGTCCCCATCTTCATTACCTCCCGCCTTGACTACTGCAACGCCCTTTACCTAGGGCTACCGGGGGTTGATATCTGCCACTTGAAGCTAGTGCAAAATGCAACAGCCATGTTGTTGACTGGTACCATATACCATTGCTGAAGTGAATCTCTGATTGCGAAGACTACCACAGCAACAGGAATTGAGCAAAATCCACCAGTCGCTGTGTTGGTCTGTATGGAGATCAGGACTGCCTCACTGGGTGTTTGACCCTCTTGGTCCAACTCTGACTCAGAGTCAGAATCCTAGAGACTGGGGGGTGGGGCCAGAGCCCCCCCATGGATACAAGAAAGCATCCCCGACACTGAAATGCAGACAGTCGGCACCGCGGCTGTCCCTGTCGTGGATGTCTCCATGATGACTGTCACTGCGGCATGGATAAACCGACTGGTAATTCCAGGACCAGTCATATAATGCCTGTACTCTGTGGATTGCACTGGCTGCCAGTACAATAGAGAATCACCTTCAAAGTCAGTTTGCTGACCTATAAAGCCCTACATGATCAGGGACCAGATTACTTGCAAGATCTCCTTCACCCCTACAATCCCCTCTGCCCTCTCCGATCCACCAACGAGGGATTGCTAGAGATTCTCAGGGTCTGCTTAAAGACATCTGGGGCCCAGTCTTTTGGTTTTGTGGCTCTGACTCTGTGGAATTCTCTACTTCATTGGGTATGAGACTGCCTGACTCTCTACAGTTTTAAAACGGCTCTTAAGGCCCATTTATTTAGCCTTGACTACCCTGGCTTTTAGGTCATCATTGGACTGGCAGATTATATATGGTTGGATTTTATTGATATTTTAATGTGTTTTATTGTTTTTTATTTTGAAGTACAAGCATCTTGGATACATAAAGGCACTTTTTATAAATACATTTTTGATTGATTGATAATCTTAAACTGCACATGGACATTGGTCATTCAAGGAATAACACAAGAAGATTCATAGATGTATCCCACTTGTCAGCAGAGTTAGGCAGACCTGTGTGTGCAGCTCGACCAGGTCTCCATGCACTGACTGGGTGCAACTATTCACCAGCTTTCAAAGGCAAGGGGAAAGTGTGACCTCTAACAATAATGGAAATGAATATAGAGTACACAGGCATTTGGAAAACTGGGATGTCCACACTTGTCTAAAGAAACTGAGGATACAGTTGAGAGCTTTGTGAGTACTTTGTATGGACAGATTATAGAGTGTCAACACAGCCCTCTACAGTATGTTCAATGTCAAGTATCGACCAAGTGACAGAGATGCACCCTTAGAAAAGATCAAAGGAGCAGATGCAAGCTCACTGCCACCATACAAATCTACTCTGACACAACACATCTACCATGCAAATGACATTTCATTGTTATGGAAAAATGCAGACAAACCAGAAATTACACTACTGAAGCCAGAGGGCAATGGCTGGACCTATGAGGATGGCAAATGCAAGCCAACATGGTTCACATGTGAAGTCGTACCACCAGCCTTAAGTGAACAATTGAATGAAAATGACAACAATCCAAATGAAGAAGATGATGACAGTGACTGTGATGTCGATATTGATGAGACAGATTTGCTTAACATGTCAGATAATGAAGACAGTGAACGAGAATACTGATTGTTGTACGTAGGTTCATAAAACGTCATAAAACGTTGATTGTTTCAGGTTAAATATATAATAAAATAAATGTTAATGTTAAGCCTTTGATACATATGTTACTCTTTGTTACAATGTCTGTAGTATTTCAATAAAAGCTTATAAAATTGAAATTAAAGAAGGGACCATTAATTAAAATATACACAGTTTTCACTGACAGTTCATTTTTTTATTGAAAAAGTGCATTTTCCAAGAAGTCATTCAACTTTGAACGAATAAGAGTTGTAAATCTGGATTCTACACAATTTTTTTACATAAGAAACAGTCATCAAACCTTTTGGACCTAGACAAATAGATAAATGCACCTGGCTCCTGGACTGCTTGGCCCAGAGTGGTGCTTTCTTTGGTTTGGTGAAAATATTCATCTGTTCCAGAGTTATAAGGATTTGAAATTTTGGTTAAGAGCATGTTCAGTACATTCTTCTAGATAGCTATTTCATATGAAAAAAGAATTTGGGCCATTTGAAAACATGAATCTGTTTCATGGGGGGGGGGGGTGCAATCTTATTCCATGAGAAAAATAATTTTTTATATGGACATCTTGTTTCCATTTAAAAATGTTTTTTTTCGAAAACCCGTAATAATCATATCATGGAAACACACCAACACATGCATCTTGTTAATTGGAACCCCATTAGGTGGATGCTGCAATTACTTTTTGGAAAAATAATAATAATAATAACTTTATTTATTAAGCACAATTCAAAATATCAAAGCACTGTACAGAAATATAAGATCATAAAAAACTTTAAAAACAGTAACAATTAAAATACGATCACATCATATCAACTGATTAATCTGAAGTAATAGCAAATGCAAGATTAAATAAATGGGTTTTCAGTGCTATTTTGAAGCTCTCCACAGTCTGGCACTCTCGATCCTGATGAGGTAAAGAATTACACAGGGTAGGCACTGCAAAGGCAAAAGAATGAGCACCAGATGTCTCCATTTGAACCCTGGGAACCTCTAGCAATCCCTCGTCGGTGGAACGGAGAGGACAGAGGGGGCGATAGGGGCAGAGAAGCTCTTGCAGGTAACTTGGACCCTGTCCATATAGGGCTCTATAGGTTCAGAAGCCGACCTTAAAGGTGATCTGGCATTGCATTAGCAGCCAGTGCAGTGCATACAGCACAGGAGTAATGCGACTAGATCGAGAAAGCCCAGTCAGTAACCTGGCTGCCACATTTCTACACTAGCTGCAAATGGTGGATATCAACTCTGGTAGCCCTAGGTAAAGGACATTACAGTAATCCAAGTGAGAGGTCACAGAGGCATGGACCAATGTTGGAAGGTCATTGGGTGGAACCAGGTGCCTAATCCTGGCAATATTCCTTAGATGGTAAAATGAGGTTTACACAATGGATGATACCTGAGACTTCAGGGTGGATCCCTCATCAAGGATAATGCCCAAACTACGCACCCATTCAGAGGTCCTCAGCTGGCAGCCTCCCAGCAACAAACCAGATGCTTGCCCTGATGAAGACCCCTCTATTCAGTGACCGGAGTCCACAACCAAAACCTCAGTCATGTCAAAATTCAGTTTCAGTCAGTTGGCACTCATCCAATCTTGGATCTCGGATAGGCAGCTGTTAAATACTGAGAGCACAACATCCTGGCTGGGTACAAAGGACATGTACAGCTGAGTATTAACTGAATAGCAGTGACAACTCAGTCCGTACCACCTTAGAATGTCCCCAATGGCAACATGTACACCGCAAACAACATGAGGGAGAGCACTGAGCCCAGTGGAACCCCACATGGCAGGGAGAAAGTATCAGAGGAATAAATTCCTGGCACTTCTCTCTGAGACCTGCCAGTGAGGAAAAGAATGGAACCATCTGAGGACTGTACCAGACAGTCCACAGACCAACCATAGGCACTGTATCAAATGCCGCTGAGAGATTAAGGAGGACCAAGATAGTACAGCTCCTCTGATCTCTCACAACAAGGAGGTCATTGGACACCTGAACAAAGGCAGTCTCAATACTGTGTGTTTTCCTAAAACCCAACTGGAAGGGATCATAGATGTCATGGATGGCAAGATGATCATCCAGCTGCAGCATAACCACCTTCTCAATAACCTCACCCACAAAGGGAAGGTTACAGATGGGCCTGTAGTTGGCAAGACAATCCAGGTCGAGAGAAGATTTCTTAAGAAGGGGAGTCATCACTGCCTCTTTCAAAGAGTCAGGGAATTCCCCAGTCTCTAATGAGCACCGGACTATCTCTGCCAGGACAGGGCTGATGACATCCACACACACTACAAGGAGGAGGGTTGGGCCCGGATCCAAACTACAGTAGGTCAGCCGCATACTCTGGATGATCCTCATGACATCCAAGACTGCCACTTGGCCAAACTCTGACCAACCAGACTGAGGTTCTGCTACCTCCCACCAGTCACTGCAACACCCATTACAGTGTGCCAAACAAATCTCAGTCCTGATGCTGGCAATCTTATCTGCAAAGAATTGAGCAAACTCATCACATTTATCTCGTGACAACGCTCTTCACAACTGCAGACAGGCTGGATTGTACAGCATGTCCAAAGTGTGAAAAAGCTGAGCAGGTCAGATCCGTGCAGCAGAGATCTTCCCAGACAGGAATTCTGCCTTCTTAACAGAGCTCACCAATGGATAATCTGTATAATGTGCCGTCAATCTAAGTCTGTCAGCCTCCAGGCCTGATTTCTGCCAGCATTACTCTAGCCTATGCCTACTCTCCTGATCTTCCTCAAAGTCCCATCAAACCTTGGGGACCGAGGATGAAGGGAGAGGGGGCAAACCCAAACAGGAGCTATGGAAGCCAGATCTGCCACCGTGGCCTAATTATAGGCCTATAGTAGGATCTCTGTACTCATACTTGCACTCGTACATCCCGATAAGTCCAATACCACTACTAGGTTATCTGAGATCACATCCCTCAATGGGCAGTTCCAGACCATCTCCAAAATGGCCAGAAATGTGTTTCTAACACATTTTAAAATTATTTTTTTCATGAGATGATTTTCTTTTTTCACATGGCCTTAAGAACCAAGAATGCCTTCATACAAAAAAGAATTTAGACTTTTTGTCACATTCTTTTTTTGTATGATGGAATCTTTTTTCATGAGAATGACATAATTTCATGAAAAAAAAGAATCCATCATACAAAAATATTGGACTTATTTTTTTCACATTCTTTTTTGTAGGAAGGAATCTTTTCTATGAAATTGTGTCATTCTCACGAACAAAGATTCCTTCATAAGAAAAAAAGCATATGGACTTAGTTTTTTTCTCATTCTTTTTTGTATGATGGAAACTAATAAAGTACTGTCGGTTTTTATTTCATTTGTTTACTATCCATTCGTTTATCTGTTTATTTGTTTTGATTATTTGTAAAGTTTATTGCGTGCTTATTTCAGTTGTTTTAATTTTATGCATTTATGCGTTCGGTTTAAGTGAGTTTCGGAATAGCTGATAGTCTGATAGTCTTATTATTTTTATGCGTTCCGTAGTTATTTGGCATTGCTTTCTTGCATTTATGGATTGCAGTGGAATTTCATGGAGAAGCCGTATTGAAGTTTGAAGGTCTCCGGTAGAGTTGGTGGAGCCAGTGGAGGTGACCAGGGAACTGCCTGTTCATTAGTGTGTAGTTTACCGTGGTTTGAGGCTAATACATATCTGGAGAGCCTGGCTTTGATCTGGACTGGAGTACCCCAGAAGAGTTAAGTTGAAGAGTGTCCCAGAGGCATTGTGTTCAGAATGTTGTCTAGAGGAGTTCGTGAGTGGTTTTGAATTGCTACATACTGCTCCAAAATAACTTTGCTGTAGGCTTTGGAGTTATCTCTTCTCAGGAACTTAGGTGTGGCCAGGGTCATTGAGTGGTGCTGGTTGGGGAATCCTTCTCCCCTTACACCTTGGGCCATTGTCCCATTGTGCTACCTGGGACTGAGTGGGTGTTGCCTCGGTTGGCCTTTGGGGAGCCAGAGGAGGATTTGGGGCTTTCCTAAGTTGCTCTAGGGGTGTACTTTATTGTATATCCCTAAGGGCATCTGTAGCTGTGGGTTGCAGGTGGTGAGGAATTAGGTTAGCCTGGGGTGGTGTAGAGGGAGGAGGGGATATCCCTTTATTCATCTGTGAGTTTGCACACTATTGGCTCCTTCCAGAAATCCTCTTTTTCACGATGGAAAATTGATGAATGGAGTTTAGTGTCTGATCTGAAATCGGAACAGATGGATTGACTGCTGTTCTAAGTATTTTTTAAAATGACTCTTTATAGTATATTTTAGAGGCCAGGAGATTTGAATTTTGACTTTGTTTGGATCTGGGATTGGACATTTTAGTGAACCTAAAGAAGAACTGGATTTTGTTAAGATACCCTCTTGGAGAGAACATTTCTTGGACTCTTTGGTGGAAATATATTTTTGGTTTGAATTTATTTTTACTGTTGCTTGGGCAGTGAGAGTGCCCAAATAATTTTTTTATTTTCCAGGTAGTGTGAGTGCCTGGGAACTTCAAATACTCCATCTTTTTGCATCATCTAGGCAGTGACAGTGCCTGGTTTAGTACTGACTCCCAGGGTAGTGAGAGTACCAGAGGTTGAAAGTGAAAGTGTATTTATTATTGTTTATCTAAATATATTCTCTTATCAAGTAGAGATTATGTTATATTTTATTTTGTAAATGTTATTTAATGTTATACTTTTTAGTTAACTATTATCTAATTTTCTAGGACTTGAACTCTCTTTAGAGTGGATTCTATATGGGGTTTCTTTTTTATGATCTATAAGATCTATTTCCAGAGTTTTGGATTGTTTTAATTATTTATTTTAAAGGACAACAGTTTTCAAGTGGCCTGTAACTAGGAAGTGCTGGACTATTGGGACTTATGACCCCAACCCGTGAGAGAGAGAGTGGAGGAGTGAATTATTATTTTTTGTTATTTGAGAGTGATAGGTTTTGTTTTTGTTTATTATTTTTGTTTTATTTTATTTTATTTTTCACTCCTCTTCAAATTATTTGGTTTTTATTATATTGTGTTGGGGAGGTTCAGTGAGAGTTTGGCATTATTCCCCCACCAGACTCAGGGAACTGTGTCCCTTTGAATGTCCCTCATTGTCATCCGACACCTATTTTAGGTATCGTGCTTTGGGTATTCTTAGGAAGCATAAAAGAAGGTTGAGAGCTGGGCCTGGTGGGCAACAGGAAAGGGGGGGTGGATTGGGGTTGTGGGGTCCAGGAGATGCCCTGGGGAGAAATGGGGCCAGGATAGAGGTTATTCCTGTCTTGTCCCCATACCCAAGGGTTCTGACTTTAGTAGGCAGGTGCCAAGGTCTTCTCCAACAGCTCAACCCACCAATGCCAGATCTATTAAAAACAAGACAGCTATTATAGCTGATCTTGTTGGATCAACAGATCTGGCTTGCATCACCGAGACCTGGCTGGATGAAAATCCAGGCCCTATATTGGCCTCGGCAACTCCAGATGGGTTCTTGGTGATACATTGTCCAAGGTTGGATCGTAGGGGCATGGGTGTGGCCATTATGATTAAGACTGAGCTGGGCCTTGTGGATGTGCCATTGGGAATTACCAGATCCTTTGAATATGTCCTGGGAGAGGGTGTAGGTTGCAGGAGTCTCCTCATCTACCGTCCACCAGGAGACGGTGGAGAATTGCTGCAGGAGATAGCAGACTTCATCGTCAACATGGTGTTGAGGTCCCCCAGATTGATAGTTCTGGGGGACTTCAATGCCTGAGTCAATGATGAACTCTTGCACTTTGGTCAAAATCTCCTCCAGCTGATGATGTCACTGGGCCAAACACAGGTGGTTACCTCCTCGACCCATGTATGGGGTCATTCAATGGATCTGATCTTTCTTTTGGGTATGGAGATTTCTGATTTGGGGGTGGAAGCGGTCAGCTGGTCTGACCATCACACCATAAGGTTCAGCTTCAGGGCTCCCCCTAATAGGTCTGCACCTACAAAGATGGTTCAGTATTGCCCTTTAAGGGGCATTAACCCCAGGGACTTAATGGCGGTACTGGATCTATCGGGTCTGTCAGGTGAATGCATGAGTCCAGATGATCTCATACTAGCCTATAATAAGGCTGTGGGAGATGCTCTGGACAAGATTGCTCCTGTTCATGTTCAGCCTCTCAGCCTTCGTTCAAGGAGCCCTTGGTTTGATGGCTCCTTGAAGGAGTTAAGGCGAGTTGACCGAAGGTTGGAGAGAGCCTGGCGGAGGTCCGGCCATGATGCTGACAGGCTTAGGTTAATGGCACATTATGATGGCTATCAATCAGAAATCACCCGTAAGAAGGCAGAATTCCTGTCCAGGGAGATTTCTGCTGCACAGAATTGACTGGCTCAGCTTTTCCGGACTGTTGACAGATTGTGCAATCCAATCTGTCTCCAGCCCAGAGAAGCTTTTTCTCAGCTGAGATGCAAGGAGTTCTCTAGGTTTTTCGTAGATAAGGTTGCCAGCATAAGGTCTGGCATTGGTCCGACCTCTCCTATGAGGGATTGCAGTGGTTGACAGGAAGTGGCATGCACTCTGTCTGGTTAGATTTTCGCCAGCTGTAGTTCACTGACATTGTGAAGATCATCCAAACACTGCGACCAACCAGTTGTAGTTTGGATCCAGGTCCTACACCCCTTCTAGTGTAATGTGTAGAAGTTATCTGCCAGATCCTTGCTGACATTGTCTGGAAGTCTTTGGAGTGGGGGTCTTTCCTGACCCCCTCAAGGAGGCAGTCATCTGACCACTCCTTAAAAAACCCTTCTTGGACCCAGATTGTCTAGCTAACTACCGGCCTATCTCTAACCTGCAATTTGTTGGTAAGGTTATTGAAAAGGCGGTTGCTTTGCAATTGGATGATCATCTTACAACTCACAATGTCTATGATACTCTCCAGTCTGGTTTTAGGAAGAAGCATAGCACGGAGACTGCCCTTGTCCGGGTACTGAATGATCTCCTAATGGCTAGAGATTGAAAGGCACATACCATTCTGGTCCTTCTCGATCTCTCTGCTGCATTTGACACTGTAGATAAGGTTACCACCTACTCGGTTTTTGACCGAATGATTCGGTTTTCTAGGTCCAGATTCGGTCCTCCTGTTTTCACCATTGCAAATTCGTTTTTTATGGTGGGTCAAGCAGCACCTGTTAGATTCCCCACTAACTGTTTCATTTTCTTCACATCTGACTGTAAGCAAGTGTCTGACATTTTAGTGTGATTGCTTGCTTGCAGTGCATGCTAATCAGGAAGTGCCTTCAAGAGCAGGGCACTTAAAGAGTCGAATGTGTCCCTGTCTGCTCAGTTGTCACATCTAACTTCACACCTGCAAATTGGAAGATTATTCATGGGAATGCTAAACAATACCACCTTAATTAACACCTTCATTTTTCTGAAACCAGACAGGCACCACATTAGGGTGGCTTCCTGTCCCAGTATGGACTGTACAATGTGTTTCAGAAACTTTACCTGCTAATCCAGTTTTATTCAGAGGTAGTACTTTTTCAGTCATTTTGAATGCTCACATGCTTGTAAAACAGATTATGTTAAATCCTTCATCATTTTACTTGCATGGTCAGATTACAAACAAATTCTGATGTCATGCAGACCTTTGTTTGTATATCAGTCAGTCTGAGAGGTGTAAAGTAGGGCTATTAAGACCATTAGCAGCAAATCAAACTAATCCTTTCCAGGCTGCATTGTAAGTATAGTCTTTGACTGCTGTGATAAGGAATACTTTTATACCATTAAATGTTCACCATTTTTTCATTTAGGGTCTGTCCTATATTTTAATATTTGTTACCCCTTTTGTTAAATTAATAATCTAATATTTTATTTCATTTCTAGCAATACTATGCCTCTCTCTCCTCAGTAGTTATTATTGTCAATTTTCATACTACTTGGATATTCCAGGAAGACCAATCCAGGGCTTTCAGAGGAACAGCACAGAATAATATGGCTAATGTCATGCTAAGCTACAGAAATGAGAAAAGGAAGAGAGAGCAGTAGTGGATGAGATGACAGGAACACAATCTACATTTGATGGCACTGCAAATTTAGGCAATTTATCAAAAATTTTTCAAAACATTATTTTTTTTACCAGAAGAGAGACACTAAGCTAAAGCTTGTTTACAGGTACAACCTGAGAGCACAAGGGAATTAAGTGATTTGTGTAGGATCACAAAGTATGCAAGTTTGGGCTGTAGGATTCAAACCCTGGTCTCCTGAATTGCAGCTCAGAGCTTTAAACCACTGTGCTATACTGCCTCCACACTACATATCACATATCATGCTATCTGCTGTGTATGACTGACATGGAAAACAAAATAGGGTATTTAACAGCATAGAATAGTTCCTACCACTTTTAAAAACTTATCTGACATTACAAATAACTTTCAAGTAGGAGCAATGGAAGGGAGGGTCCCAAGATGACATCCAGGGTAAAGAATTGGCTGGAGAATAGGACATAGAGAGTAATAGTAAATGGAGTCCACTCAGAAGAAAGGAGGGTTACTAGTGGGGTACCGCAGGGTTCAGTATTAGGACCGGTCCTCTTCAATGTCTTTATAAGCGACATTGCAGAGGGACTGGAAGGAAAAGATGTCTCTTTGCAGATGACACAAAGATCTGCAACAGAGTTGATGCACAGGGTGGGGTGGAAAGAATGAGAAGGGACTTGGCAAGGTTAGAGGAATGGTCAAATGTATGGCAACTTAGATTCAATGCTAAGAAGTGCAAGGTAATGCACCTGAGAAACAAAACCCAGGTGAAGAGTACACAATGGGGGTGAGATACTAACAACAACAAAATGGAAAGGGACCAGGGTAGTCATATCAGATGACCTAAAGGTGGGCAAGCAATGTGAGAGGGCAGCAAGGAGGGTTGGGGATACTGGGATGCATAGGAAGAGGCATCACCAGTAGAAAACAGGAAATTATTATCCCTCTGTACAGACAGCTGGTGAGACCCCATCTGGAGTACTGTGTGCAGTTCTGGAGACCCAATCTCCACAAAGACATAGACAGGATGGAAGCTGTCCAGAGGAGAGCAACTAAAATGGTGCAGGGTCTGCACCGGAAGACATACGAAGAGAGACAAAAGGAGCTTAATATGTATAGCTTCAAGGAAAGGAGGGAGAGGGGGGACATGATAGAAACGTTCAAGTACCTCAAGGGAATCAACAAAGTCCAAGAGGGTAGCATCTTTCAAAAAAAGAGGTATGCAAGAACAAGAGGGCACAATTTGAAGATTGGGGGGTGGCTCAGAGGTAATTTAAGGAAGTATTTTTTCACAGAGAGGGTTGTGGATGCATGGAACGGCCTTCCGGAGGAGGTTGTGGAGTCAAAATCAGTGGTGGAATTCAAGCATGCATGGGACAGTCATAAGGCCATTCTAGGGGGTGGGGGTAGGAAGAAGTAGGCTGCTGGTTAACTAGGATCTGCAGCTTATCCAGTAGGTAGGGAAATGGGCAGACTGGGTGGACCAAGCGGTCCTTATCTGCCATCAAATTCTATGTTTCCATGACAGTAGCACATCTTAAAATGGCAGATGATATTTGTAATTACATCTCGTCCACCATTACTGGTGGTGTAGTTTATATTGAAAGAGTTTTACCAGAAAAAAACCCCGATCCAAACTAGCCAGTTGTCAGAGGTTTCCTTGTAGTCACTTGATTTACAGCTAAGCTGTGTACACAGGATGGAAAGTCCCTGACCCCTAACCCCACCAAATGTTAACACATACTGAAATGTAAAATATTTAGATCTAAATCAAATAAACCAAAAATAATAATCATGATGTAATTTAAAGAAGTTGTACACAATGTTGTATCAGCAGCAATTCTGAATAAATCAAGTGACTGAGAGTCCAAGCGATGCCCTCATTAGTCATAAAAGGGGCGGGGTTGGGGCGGAGTTTGGGGGTGTGGTTTAGTATTCAGTTTTCATCTCATCCAAAGGTGGCAACCCTAACTGTAGACCATGGTGTGCTGCTGGAGCACCTGCGGTTCTTTTGTGGGCTGTTTGGTACAGTCCTCAAATGGTTCCATTCTTACCTCACAGACAGATTTCAGAGAGTTGCCACTGGAATTTACTCCTCTGGCGCTCACTCCCTGTCTTGTGGGGTACCACAGAGTTCTATTCTAGCCCCCATGTTGTTTGCAGTGTATTTGCTGCCATTGGGAGATATCATCATGCGATACAGTCTGGGTTTTCACTGCTATCTAGATAATACTCAACTGAATTTGTCCTTTTTGCCAGGACAAGATGACGTACTCTCCATGCTAAATAACTGCCTTGCTGAGATCAGACTTTGGATGAGTGCTAGCTGCCTGAGACTGAATCCAGATAAGACTGAGGTACTGGTAGTGGACCCAGGTTGTCCGGGGGCAGGTTTGGGGGCTGGACAACCATCAGGCTTATTACTGGGTGGTATGTCACTCACTACCTCCAATCAGGTGCGTAACCTGGGCATTATTTTTGACGACGGTTTGACTTTAAAATCTCAAGTATCAGCTGTTGTCAAATCCTCTTTTTATCATATGAGGAATATCGCTCGGGTGAAACACCTGGTTCCTCCGGGTGATCTTCCAACATTGGTCCATGCCTTTGTCACTACCCGTCTTGATTACTGCAATTCCGTCAACAAGGGCTACCTGGGGTTGATATCTGCCACCTGCAGCTGGAGCAGAATGCGGCAGCCAGGCTTTTGACTGGGACTTCTAGAACCAGTCATATGACACCTGTGCTCCTCGAACTGCACTGGCTGCCTGTTTGGCGGCAGATCACCTTTAAGGTTGGTTTACTAACTTTTAAAGCCCTACATGATCAGGGATCCAGTTACCTGAAAGACTACCTGGTACCCTACTTCCCCCTCCATCCTCTTTGTTCCGCCAATGAGGGATTGCTGGAGATTCCCAGGGTTCGATTAAAGACATCAGGATCTTGTGCCTTCGCTTTTTCAGTGTCAACCCTGTGGAATTCTCTACCTCGTTGGTTGAGAGAATGCCCAACTGTCGATAGAGTCAAAATGGAGTTCAAGACTTATTTATTTAGTTTAGCTTTTCCTAGCTATGGACGATTTGTTTTAATGCTTGTTTTAAAATGTTATCTCTATGTGTATTGTTTTTATGTACAGTGCCTTGGTTTTGAAAGGCTCTATAAAAATAAAGATGATTTGATTTGATTTGATCTTTTTGCATGAGAGTGTGTTGTTCTTACTGAAAAAGATTCCTTCAAATGAAAACAGAATTTGGGCTTAGTTTTTTTTTAATTCTTTTTTGTATGAAGGAATCTTTTTCTCATGAGATTGTGTTGTTCTCATGAAAAAAGACTCCTTCATACAAAAAGGAATTTGGACTTATTTTTTTCTCACATTTAAACTTTAACAAGCCTTAACTCCATCAATATTTGAAGTTAAGAGACAATCTATATATCAAAAGAACCATCTTAATGAAAACTTCAGCACTAACACACAACACCCCCAATAAATTTAGGAGCCATATAAAAAAGCCATAAAATGTAAAAATGAAAATTCCCTTAGGATAATATTGCAACTTTAACAAGTCATAAGTCCTTCAATATTTGGAGTTAAGGGACAATGTAGATAAAAAAGGTGTCAATGAGTAGTACAACACTAACACATAATCCCCTCCAAACATTCATGAAGTATGCATTGCACCCCAAAATTGCCTCGAATCTTCACCATGGTAACAAATCCACAATGAAAGTATGATGATCATCAAAAATGCAGCAAACATTAGTCTTCCATTACAATCATAGTACATTTCAGAGCAAACTGACAAAAATTTACTGACTTGTGGATAAATAAATGGAAAACACATGTTGCCCATATACAATCAAGCACTAACAGTTAAGAGGGACACTTAATATATTTTTCCCTTTGAGGTGTACCGCAGAAAAAAACAATTATAATCAAGCACATAACTTACTGTTCTGGAGGCATGGACCAGGCCCTATGCTTCCACAGCCAGATGCACATGTGCATCTATGGAGAGAAGGAAGTGTAGAATCCAGAGAGCCCTGTGCTTCCTTCGGCAGATGGATGTGTTTATACAGGTCCTGAAGGGTAGCATGTCAATTCAGCATGTTAATTACAGCGAGTCATATTCAGCGACTCAAATACAGCTACTGAAATGTTAATGAGTAAGGAATATTAGCGACGATAGCTTATAGTGACACGGTGTCATATAACCTACCTCCGAGGTCCAGGTGCACCTCGGAGGAAGTTAATTTAGAAATAGTGGGGGTTCGGGGTGTAGCCCCCTAGGAGGGGTTCAGGGGGTGAAGCCCCCCCTGCATAACTGTAATTAATTGGGTAGAGGTGTGGGGTGGATATTTAAAGGTGCAGTCCCTGGTGGGGTGTGATCGAGGATGTCGGTGGAAATCATACAGAGTCAGCGTGGTATGCCTCTGCTTGTGTATGGGGCTATGTTCATCAGCGGGATGAGGTTGTCACCCAGAAGGTGTACTGGCATTGTGTGGATGCCCATCGCTATGGATGTAGAGCAAGGATACATACAGTCGCGGATCGCATAGTGGCAACGACGAGGGACCATAACCATGTACCGAATGCTACAGAGGTGGGTGCTAGAAGGGTTATGTTTGGTATTAGGGAGAGAGCATGGAGCACAACAGACACCACAGCACAGGTGGTGCTTGATAGCACTGCTGGAGCACCCTATGCGGTAGCAGGGGCTTTGCCAGACATACGTTCTCTAAGACAGACTGTTCAGAGGATTCGGCAGTTGGAGATTGTTGCTCCCATGACCCCAGGTACCGTGGAGGAGTTAATAATACCCCCAACATATACTTGCACCCTTGGAGGGGATCAATTTCTTCTGCATGATTCAGGTACAGGAAATGAGCGCATGCTGATTTATGCTGCTGATAGTTCTCTTACCTTTTTATCAAGGTGTGACTCCTGGTTTATGGATGGCACATTTAGTTGTTGTCCTGCATTATTCAGCCAGTTGTATGCCATCCATGACTTGAGAGGTGGAGTTGTTGTGCCCTGCATGTATGTTTTGATGAACAGTCGCAAGACGGCAGCATATGACGTGCTATCTGGGTGCCTGAAGGCATGGGGTGCAGGACTGAGTCCAAGTAATGTTATGTTGGATTTCGAGAAAGTGGCTTACAGATCAGTGACTGCTGCCTTCCCATTTGCTGATGTACATGGCTGTTTTTTTCATTTTGGACAGGCCATCTGGCAAAATATTCAACAGTGGCCGAATATTCTGTCGAGGTATGTGCATGATGCTGAATTTGCCTTGAACATTAGGATGTTGTTTTCCCTGGCATGGGTACCTGAACAGGATGTTGTTCAGGCATTTGAGGAGTTGCAGGAGTTTACATTCTATACAGCAAATGATAGAAACATAGAAACATAGAAACATAGACTTTGACGGCAGAAAAGGACCACTTGGCCCACCCAGTCTGCCCATTTCCCTACCTACTGGATAAGCTGCAGATTCTAGTTAACCAACAGCCTGCTTCCTGCAACCCCCGCACTATAATTGCTTTGTGTCTGTCCCAAGCATGTTTGAATTCCCCCACTGTTTTAGACCCAACGACCTCCTCAGGAAGGCTGTTCCATGTATCCACCACTCTCTCTGTGAAAAAGAATTTCCTCACATTACCCCTGAGCCGTCCCCCCTCTATCTTTAAACTGTGCCCCCTTGTTCTTACACATCTCTTTTTCTGAAAGATGCTACCCTCCTGGACTTTGTTGATTCCCTTGAGGTACTTGAACATTTCTATCATGTCCCCCCGTCCCTCCTTTCATCAAGGGTATACATATTAAGCTCTCTCAGTCTTTCTTCATATGGTTTCTGATGTAGACCCTGCACCATTTTAGTTGCCCTCCTCTGGACTGCTTCCATCCTGTCTATGTCCTTGCGTAGATGAGGTCTCCAAAACTGCACACAGTACTCCAGATGGGGTCTCACCAACTGTCTGTATAGAGGGATAATCACTTCCCTTTTTCTACTTGTGATGCCCTTCCTATGCATCCCAGTATCCCCCTGGCTCTCCTTACTGACTTCTCACATTGCTTACCCACCTTTAGGTCATCTGATATGACTACTCCCAGGTCCCTTTCCATTTTGTTGTTGTTAGTACCTCCCCTGCTATTGTGTACTCTTCTCCTGGGTTTTGTTTCCCAGGTGCATTACTTGCACTTCTTTGCATTGAATCTAAGTTGCCATATGTCTGACCATTCCTCCCACCTTGCCAAGTCCCTTCTCATCTTTTCTACCCCCTCTTGTGTATCAACTCTGTTACAGATCTTTGTGTCATCTGCAAAGAGGCATACCTTTCCCTCCAGACCCTCTGCAATGTCACTTATAAAGATGTTAAAGAGGATTGAACCCAGTACTGAGCCCTGAGGTACTCCACTAGTAACCCCCCTTTCTTCGGAATGTGTTCCATTCACTATTACCTTCTGTGTCCTGTTGTCCAGCCAGTTCGCTACCCAGGCTATCACCCTGGGACCCACTCCCAGGCTGGCTAACTTGATTATTAATCTTTTGTGTGGGACTGTGTCAAATGCCTTGCTAAAGTCTAGGTAGGCCATATCCACAGCCCTCCCTGGTCTATTACTTTGGTCACCCAGTCAAAGAAATCAATTAGATTAGTCTGACATGACCTTCCTGCTGTAAATCCATGTTGCTTTGGGTCCTGTGCCCCGCTGGCCTCTAGGTGCTCAACAATTCTTTCTTTCAGAAGTGATTCCATCATTTTCCCTACCACTGAGATCAAACTTACAGGTCTGTAGTTTTCTGCTTCTGCCTTGCTCCCACTTTTGTAAAGGGGAATCACATCTGCCCTCCTCCAGTCCTCAGGTACCACCCCATCCTGCCATGATTTGTTTAAAAGTGTGGTCAGCGGTGTCACTAGGTCCCCCCTTAGTTCTTTTAGGATTCTGGGGTGAATCCCGTCAGGCCCCATTGCTTTGTCCACCTTGAGTTTTAGGAGTTCTTTCAGGACTCTTTCTGCTGTGAATGGACTGGTATCAACCCCCCTACCCAGAGTGCTTCTATTGTCTGGTTTAGGTAACTCCTCCTCATCTTTTTTTGTGAATACTGAGCAAAAGTATTCATTCAGTATCTTTGCCTTTTCACTGTCTCCCTCTCCCCACCTCCCCTCTCCTTTATTAATCTTCACTATCCCTCCCTTAACCTTTCTATGCTCCCTAATGTACCTATAAAAGGTTTTATCCCCCTTTTTGACTGAGTTGGCTATTTTTTCCTCGGTTTGTGCCTTTGCCATTCTGACTGCCTTTCCTACTTCTTTCTGCTTTAATTGATACAGTTACCTGTCGTGCTCCCTCTGTGATTCCTTATACTTTTTGAATGCAGCCTTTTTTTCCTTAACCTTCCCTGCCACCTCTTTTGAGAACCATAGTGTTTTTTTACTCCGCTTTGTTTTCTTTATTTGTTTTACACAAAGACTTGTTGCCTCTATGATGGCAGTTTTGATTTTTCTCCATTGTTCTTCCACCCCTCCTATTTGGCCATTTTATAGTGCATTCTTCAGGTGTTCACCCATTTTGCCAAAGTCAGCCCTTGATGAGGTTCTGGAGCCTTCGATTACCTATTATGAGGATACATGGGTTGGTCGTCCTATGAGTAGATCTGGCAGATGTCGACCAATGTTTCCCATTCCTTTCTGGAACTGCTATCAAGCTGGGATGAATGAGTATGCCCATACGAATAATGCTGTAGAGGGCTGACATCATTCATTTAATACACGTCTTGGTGCCAGTCATCCAAATATGTGGAGATTTATTTATTGTCTGCAGGAGGAACAGCACATTTCTGAAGTGAAGATGGAGCAGGTGGTGTCAGGTGCTGCAGCAGGGGGTAGTAGATGACGGTACCGTGATCTCACAGAGCGGCTATGCCAGATTGTTCTCGAGTATGGGGTGCGTTCCCAGTACTACTATCTGCGTGGTTTGGCTTACAATTTTCAGCTCAGTGTGTAGAATTGTAGATGAAATTGTATGCACTGATAATGACAGTTGCCGTATTTACTGTCGCTATCGAAAAGTCGCTGAAACTGTAATCACCGTTGTTTTTTCACCAAATTCACATGGAACCATCCTGAAGGGACCTGTGTGAATGAAGATATGATTATACTATCTCAAAAAGTATGGACATTTTTTGCAAAAACTATGTCAAGGCACCAGTTAGGGTTATGACTATAGCATCAAATGCAGGGAAATGGGGTGTTAGGGTTTCCATTCTTAACGTCACACCCCATCCACCAAGCATTAAAAGAAAACATTTTGATTTTGGCTGTCCTAAGTCTTGGTGAATCAGGGTAGGGGTCTTCCATGGGGTTATCATCCCTAATGCTCACCCCATTCTCATATAGTCTGCATATCTGAGCATATTTGCTGATAGAATAGGGGGACTGATAAGGCTGACATCCCAAGAAAGAACCCAGCATTGATTCGCCAAGAGTCAGGACAGCCCAAACTGTATTTTTGTTTTTCCTTTTGCTGCTTAGAGGGTGGGGGTGGGGTGTTAGAGTAGAAACTCTAACACCACATTTCCTTACTTTTGTCACTCCAATCTGAACCTTAACTGATAGAGTAACACAGTTCTTTTCAAAGAATATATGTATGTATATCTGTATAAGAATCCCCCATTGACCAATGAGTTCTTTTCTATGAACACTAGCTAAGAAATCAAAACACACATAAACCACATGGTCATCACAGGGCAGAGATCATTACTGACTGCTAATTGAAAACAACCTTTTACCTGTTAAAGATATAATGAACTTGTTGATGTTTCAAGCTAAATGTTTGACTTATGCACCTACAAAAGAACATCAAGTCATGTTATATGTATTGCACATGCTCAAGTACAGACTACGTCTGTAAATGAAATTGGACAAATGAATAATGTGTCAAAACATAAAAACATAGACAATGACGGCAGAAAAAAAAGACCCATTCAGTCTGCCTGAGTTTCCTATTTAGCCCTGGGAACTACTGGTCCTCCATGGTCCTAGCCCTCCCATCCTCACTCCTATTCTTTACCCCTTTTATGATGCCCCAAGCAGCCACAATACCCTTCATTCTGTCTCAACCATGCTTAAAACCACTATCAGTTTGTGCACCCACCATCTCAGCTGTTAGCCTGTTTAATGCCTTCCCCACCCATTCCCAGGGTTCCCACCGGACCAAGTGGGCAGGCAGCCAGTGGAACAGCAATCTCCCACTGATCCCCTTCAGGCGATGCTATGTAAGCAAGCAAGCAAACATTTATTTATACTGTTCCCAGTCCCTGAGGCTATGCAGTGCCAGATCAATGGTGAACAAGACCGCAATTATGGCTGACTTGATTTCTTCAGTGGATCTGGGTTGTATCACGGAGACCTGGCTGAGGGATGATGCAGGTCCAGTTATGCAGGTGTCAATCCCAGCTGGGTACTCTATAGTGTACTGCCTGAGGAGGAAATCCAGCGGTGGGAGTGTGGCCATCTGTTTTAGATGCAACCTGAACTTCTCCATGCACCCGGTGGGATCAACTTTGTCATTTGAATTTGTGGCTATGTGGGAGTCCACGTACATGTGGTAGGGTCCTCTTCAAATATTGCCCTCCAGGACACGAGGGGGAATTCCTGCAGGGAATTGTGGACTTTGTCACCAACAGGGTGTTGGAGTCACCCAGACGGTTGATTCTGGGTGATTTCAATGACTGGGTCAATGATGAACTCTCACATTTTGGTAAAAACTTCATCCAGTTGATGACATCACTGGACCTCGCACAAGTGGTTGCTTCTGTGACTCATCACCGTGGCCACGCCTTGGACTTAGTATTCTCACTGGTGCTTGAGGTTATCAACCTCTGTATTGATTTGGTCTCCTGGTCTGATAATTGCATGGTGGAGTTCTTATTTGGGGCCCCCCTTATAGTACCTCCCCTGTTGAGATGATCCACTACTGCACATTATGGGGACTGTCCCCAGTGGGACTGTTGGTTGTTATGGATTTTTCTGGTGTAAGCGCTGTGTGTGTGGTGGGCATGGGCAAGGCAGTGATGGCCTATAATAGTGCTGTCTCCAAGGTGCTTGACGCCATTGCATCAATCCATGTACAACCCAATTCTTCTTGCTTGAGAGTCACATGGTTTGATGGGGCTCTCAAGGAGATGAAGACCAAAGGTTGGAAGTTGGAGCATTGCTGGTGGAGGACTCAGTCTGAGGAAGATATACTGACTTTGAGATATCACTATAGTGAATATCAAAGGGCAATTAACCATAAGAAGACAGAGTTGCTGTCCAGGGAGATTGCTGCAGAGAGGCACAGACTAGCTTTGCTCTATCAGACTGTGAACAGACTACTTCATCCAGCCTGACTGCAGCTAAAAATAGTATTTTCAGTTGCTTCATGCAAGGAGTTCACTCAGTTCTCTGACAGTGTCCTCCATTTGGTCGGGGATCTCACCAGTGGGGCAAAGTCAGCTTTGCAGTGATGAGCCTTGTGCAAACAAAAGCACTCTTATTGTCTGGGCTGAGTTTTGACTGGTGGGGGTGGCTGAAGTCATGGAGGTGATTCTGAAGTTGCAGACCACTTTTTGTGAACTGGACCAGAGCCTGAATCATCTCCCAGTGGGATGTGTGTAGTCCATTGGTCCAGTGTTTGCTGAGATTTTCCAGTGCTCACTTTCAGAAGGGTTCTTCCCTGATGCCTTGAAAGAGGTGTTGGTGAGGCCCCTTCTGAAGAAACCATCATTCAACCCTAATGTTTTGGTGAATTATCGACCAGTATACAACCTTCCATTTCTAGGGAAAGTTGCTGAGAAAGTGTTGGCTCTGCAGCTCAAGGCACACCTCATTGACTTTGACATCTATGAGCCACACCAGTCTGGGTTCAGGTCTAGGCATAGCACCGAAATACAATTCAATGGTTCATACAATGGCATGAGGAGTAAGAAAAGGCATTTAGCCCATGAAAGCCCCTATCCAATCACCCATATTAGGTCAGTATGTTTCAAGCAGTAATATGTATGTCTAGCCTATGTTTAAATTGATGCTTATTTTTGCAAACAATAATATTCAATGGCAGTTTGTTCCAGGGGTATATCACTCTCTGGGTGTAAAAGTCCTTTCTCCTACTCATGTTAAACCCCTGAGACCTAAGCTGTAAGGAATGGCCCCCTTGTACCCAGTCTATCATTTTTAAAATCAAAACCCATCTCGCTTAGTAGATGTTTAACTTGCATTATATCATAACATAGTAATAGGTCTCCCCGAAATTCTTCTCATTTCCAGTGTCATTAATCCCAGGTGTTTTAGACATTCTTGATATGATAGATGCCTTATATCGTAAACCAATTTGGTTGTCTTCCTTCAAACCCTCTCTAGTTTATCTATCATACCCCTATTTATTGGTCCCCAGACTGCACTGCCATAGTCCAATAATGGTCTGATATAATTCCTATGTAATGGCATTATTACCTCATTGCTCTGGCTCTTGACATTTTTCTTAATTATATACAGCACCAGTTGGCCTTGATAATCTGGCTTTCACAGTGTGAGTTTGAGTTTAGCTTATTATTAAATATCACCCCAAGGACTTTTTCTTGTTGAGATATTCTCAATGGTACTCCATCTAACAGACATGTGGCTATATTTGACTGATTGCTGAGATGTAACACACAACATTTTTCCTTACTGAAGGACATCCCTTGTTCATTTGCCCAATTTAGTATTTTGTTCAAGTCATTTTGTACTGTAAGTCAACGTGACCTTCTACTGTTTGTACAATTCCTGCTAGTTTTGAGTCCACTGGATATTTTGTGACCCAGTTTATAACCTGTTTTTCCATATCTAAGATGAAAATCTGAAATAAGATGGGCAGGAGACCCAACGAGGACTTCTTAGCAAGATTGCAAGTCTGATATTTCAGTCTACCTGTTTGCTGGAGCCAGTTTGCCTGCACATAGGTTTCACAGGTGTGAGTTAGGTTGTCGGCTGAGATGAGGAGCTGACAGGCCTTGTTCAGTGCAAAGGCTATGCGCCAGACAGCAGTGTCAGTGGCAGATCCATAAAGCGCAAGCCCCTAATCAATAATAGAATGACTGAACTCTGAGTGGCAATATTTAGGGCTTCGGCTGTGAGGCAGTTCTTATGCTTATATAACAGCCCTATGCAGGTGTTCACAGCTTTAGCAATGTTATCAATATGTTTGGTGTATGTCAGAGAACAGTCAAGGGTAACACCCAAGTATTTAAACAGATACATCTGCTCCAACATAAAATGTCACTGTTGTTGATTGTTAATTTATAGTCTTTATGCTTGTTATGGGTTCCATGGAACAGCATTGTTTTGGCTTTTGTGTAGTTAAGGATGAGCTTATGTGACTTAAACCATGCCTCAACTTCATTAAAACTGCTTTGTAGCAGAGATTGTAGTTGGGAGGGATCTGTGTGGCTGGTGTAGATTACTGCATCATCAGCATAAAATAGTAGTTTATCATGACAGGAGGCAGGGAGATTGTTCAAGTATATGCTGAAAAGCAGAGGTACCAATGTAGATCCTTGTGGAACACCAGATTTGACTGGGAGGGAGGTAAAGAGGGATTTCCCCATCCTAACCTGTTGGGTGCATTCACTAAGGTAACTTTGAAACCAGTATGTGGAGTCAGTTGAGAGACCTAGGAGAGATAATTGTTGGATCATTAGGGAGTGGTTGATGGTGTCGAATGCTTTCATCAGATCAATGAATGTGGTGCAGACTAAGTGTCCCAGATCAAGAGCATTGTGGATGTTGAAGGTGAATTCAAGAAGATCAGTGGTAGTGCTAGTCCCTTTTTGAAAACCATGCTGTTGTGGACATTGCAGGTGATATTTTTCAAGGTATTCAACAAGCTGATCGGCAACTATCCATTCCAAGGCTTTGGAGAGAGAGGGGAAGGATAGAGATAGACCTATAGTTGCAGGTTAGAGTCTCGTCACCAGATTTGTGAATATGGGTTACAATTGCAGGTTTCCATTTTGAGAGGAACTGGGAGAGTGTGAATGAGTGGCTGAGGATTTTGGTGAGTGGGACAGAACTTTGTCTATGAAGAGGGCTAGGAGTTTCAGATCTAGGGAATCACTGCTGAATCTTGACCTCCCAAACACTTTAAGTAAGTACTTTTTCGCCAGGCCCTCAGTAACTGATTTGAAATAGAATGGCGAGTGTGCATGTTTTGCTCACGTAAACTCATATTTTAATTTAATAGTTGCCCTATCTCAATACATTTTGTGCAGATGTACCTGCCTAGTGTTCTTCAGCATTTGTAGTATACATAAAGCAGCTCCCATATTTAAAGATAGTTCCATCGTTACATATAATTGTTAACAAATCATTTGATAGATTATATACCTCCATGATTTATATTGGCAGGTACTATGAGTTTCATGTATATATATATATATATATATATATATATATATATATATATATATATATATATATATATATATATATATATATATATATATATATATATATATATATATATATATATATATATATAGTTTAGTTTACCTTGTTTTCTTGTACTTTGGTGGTTTGATTTCTGCCCTTGTCCTTGTATACACTGAACACACAAGACATGTGCCAAAAGCACATGTCTCTGTGCGCATCTCCATGTCTGATGACCACGAGCTCTCCCCAAATGAGCTCACGCCCACTGGCTCTAGACGCTCCTTTCATAGACTGTGACCCAGAAATCAAGCGCTGGTAATGAGATTATACTGTCGAGAAATAAGCACTCCACAAAAGGTTTACTTTAGAGTTAAGAATTTAGAGTTTGCTTTACTTTTGCCCCTTGCAAAACTGAAAATGTGGTTGAAATGCTGTTTAGTAGTCCTATACTCCATTCCTCTAATCCCAATATACTTCCTGTCTGTGCACTCAGGCCGCTGTCTAGCAACAGACAATGACACGTTTCCCTTGCACAGACCAATTAAACTATATATACAATACAGTTCTCAAAGGTATATTTAGAAATAGGTTAGGCTGCTGTCACACAGTAGCAGTATCAGTCTTTCAGCTGCTCAGATCTTACAGGTGTTGGTCAAGGTGCTAAATGACCTCCTCAGGGTGAGAGATAGAGGAGATCGGTCAGTTTTCATTCTCCTTGATCTCTCCTCAATGTTTGACACAGTGGACTACATTGTGCTACTTGATCACCTCAGAGAGCTTTGTGGACTCACTGGTACTGTCGTCAACAGGGTTTGATTCCTTTCTCATGGGAAGGATGCAACAGGAAGTGATGGGGAATTTCTCCTCCTGCCTGACACTCCTTCCTTGTGGAGTTCCTCAGGGTTCAATCTTGTCTCTAATGTTGTTTGCAGCGTACATGCCACCCCTGGGGAAGATCATTAGGTGTTACAATCTGGGTGTTCATTGTTATGCAGATGATACCAAGCTGTATATGTCCTTTGTTCCCAGGACATGTAATGCCATGGAGGCGCTTAACAACTGCCTGGCTGAGATTCTGGACTGGATGTCCTCTGACTGAGACTTAATCCAGATAACGCAGAGGTTCTAGTGATTGAGCCTGGTCCCCAGCGTGATGTTGTTGTGGCTGGGTCAGGAACAGGTTTGTTCCTGGACCCTATTCCACTGGAAGCTTCCACTAGGGTGAGGAATCTGGGTGTCATCCTTGATGACGGTTTGACACTTGAAGCTCAGGTGTCATCCATCATCCAGAGAGGGTTTTATCATTAAAGAAATGTCACCCAGATTAAACCCCCAATTCTGCCTGGTAACCTGTCATCGCTGGTGCATGCCTTTCTCATGCCAAGGCTTGATTACTGTAATGCTCTTTACTTCAGGGTCATTGAAGGAAACCTCCGTCAGCTACAGTTAGTGCAGAATGCAGCCACCAGGTTGCCGATGGGCCTTCCTAGGTCCTGCCATCTGACCCTGGTCCTGCATGATCTTCACTGGCTTCCTGATATTTATTTATTCATTGAAATGTTTCACCAGGAAGGCACACTGAGCAACAAAATGCTCATCTCCTCCAAAGGTTAGATGGAGGATTACCTTCAAGGTGTACTTGCTTACCTATAAGGCCCTATATGGATCAGGCCCTGGCTACCTGAGTGACCTCCTGACACCTGTCTGCACTGGACATTCACTCCATACCTCCACTGATGGCCTCGCGGGGCAGTTCCGAGAACTAGGCTGAAAACCTCAGGAGACTTCATTTGAGGTGGCTGGCCCACCAAAGTCTTTAAGGGAGGCCCCATCGGTGGAAGATTTTAAGAGGGGGATGAACACACATCTGTTCAAACAAGCATTTGAAATGTAGTGATGGCCCAGTTTAGTTTTATTGTTTGTATTTATTCATTTGTTTTACTGTATTGTATCTATTCTGTCTGACCCTTGTAAATGTATGATTGTATATTTTTCAAATTCAATTCAAATTTATTTGTAGAGTGCTATTCAAAGCACTTAAACAATAAAAACACAATAAACATAATTCAAAAAAAACATACATTGAATCATTCAACAATTAATCCAGCCATTTTACAGAATAATCAATAATCTGGGAACGTGAGGTCGAACAGGTATGTTTTTAGAACAATTTTGAAACTCTCCACAGTCAGTCACTCACATATCTGACAAGGTAAAGAGTTTCACAGGATAGGGGCCATAAATGCAAAAGTCCAGGCCCCAGATGTCTTCAACCAGATCCTGGAAACCTCTAGCAATCCCTCGTCGGTGGAGCGGAGTGGTCAGCAGGGGCAGTAGGGGCACAAAAGTTCTTGCAGGTAACTGGGCCCTGTCCATGTAGGACCTTAAAGGTCAGCAAACCAAACTTAAAGGTGATCCGCCACTGAACTGGCAGTCAGTGCAGGCCGCAGAGCTCAGGCATGACATGACTTGACCGAGGCAACCATATCAACAGCCTGGCTGCCACATTCTGCACCAGCTGCAGGCAGCAGATATCAACCCCAGGTAACCCTAAGTACAGGGAGTTACAGTAGTCAAGGCGGGAGGTCACAAAAGTGTGGATCAGAATAGGAAGGTCATCAGGTGGAACAAGGTGCTTAATCTGCGTGATATTCCTCAGATGGTAAAAAGAGGACTTGACGATGGCTGACACCTGAGAACAAAGCGTCAACCCATCATCAAGGATAATGCCCAGATTCCGCACCCATTCAGAGGTCGACAGCTGGCCCAGATTCTGCACCTATTCAGAGGTCAACAGCTGGCTACCACCGAGCCAAAGCCCAAAGGCAGAGCCAGCCACCAGCCCCTCTACCCGATGACCCGGATCCACCACTAGAACCTCGGTCTTATCCGGACTCAAACTTTTGTCTTGTAAAGCGTCCTGAGCCTCCAGGATTGGGCCCTTAAGAAATTAAAGCTTACTTACTTACTCACTTATTTACTTTCTATAAAATGTAACTTCATCGCATCCCTCCTGAATTTCCCTGCTGTTAGCTTCCATTCATGGGTGTGCCAACTGCACATCAAAACATTCATGGCGTGATCCTTCACAGCAACAATCTTGACAGGTTTCAAGACTGTTACCGTGAGGGACCTGAGGGCGAAATTTCGCCCTTTTGCCATGTTTTGCCCCCCCCAATCAACTCCAACTTGGAGTTCATAATCTATAGAAGGTGGGGAGCAGCCCCCTGAGAGAAACACACCAATGTTAGATAGGCAAAATGTCACCTGTCGACATTGGATATCTCACTATGCCGAACTTCGGCAACAGTGTTGTCAATTCAGCATTGTTAAACCCCATTCATGACCACATGATGGGAAGTCAGTATTCAAATTAAATTGTTCCTCACAGTTTTACCCTATTTATTCCATTTAGGAATTTTGAAGATCTCTACCAGATCTCTTCTTTCCTTTCTGGTTTCCTGTGAGTACATGTTCTGTGCTTTGAGGCGCTCCTCATAGGACCTGTCCTGCTGGCCCCAGATCACTTTTGTTACTCAGCACTGTAACAGCTCTAGCCTATCCCTATCCTTCCTGAGGTGAGGACTCCAGAACTGGTTGCAGTACTCCAGGTGTGGCCTTACCAAAGATCAATACAGTGGAAGTATTACCTCTCTGTTTCTGCTATTGGTACCTCTCCCAATATAACCAAGCATCCTACTTGCTATACTATAAGCCTTGTTGCACTTACTTGATTGGTTTTGGGAGTTACAGTACTTATGATAACTCCATGGTCTCATTTTTCAGTCATTGTAATAAGTCTCATCCCTCCTATCCAGTACTTCATCTTGGGATTCTTGTTCACAAGGTGCATCACCTTGCAATTTTTGGCATTGAACTTTAGCTGCCAACCCCTTGATCAGCCCTCCAGCTTCTGCAAGTCTATCTGCATTTCTGTTACTTCCTCATCATTATCCATCCTCTCACAGATCATAGTGTCATCTCTGAAAAGACACAACCTTCCATAGATTCCCTCACCAGAGTCACTTCCCTAAGTATCCTTGGATGCAACCCACTGCAGCCTTATCAATGTTAAGGGCTGCCAGTCCTTTCAGGACCCTTTCACTAGTGAATGCTGGCTGTCTTAACTCAGGGACCCCCTTGGTTGCCACTTTGATGTCACTCTTTAGTAAGGGCCCACTGTCCTCCTTAGTGAAAACTGAGCAAAAGTAATCATTTAGGATGGTGACCTTTTGCCTATCCTCCCCAATCACCCTATCCCCCTCAGTTAGTTCCCCTTTCTTCCTTTTTTTCACTAGGGTACCTGAACAACTGTTTTTCTCCACTCTTGACCCCCCTACAATATGCAACTCTGTGTCTGCTTTTTTTTCCTAACTGTACTGTTTGCCTCCTTATTTTTCAGCAAATGTTCTCCCTATGCTTCCTCACCCTACTTTTCTTTAAATTTGCAGAAGACCTTTTTTGTGGCCCTCCGTGCTTCCCTGACCCTTGCTTAGAACCACAGTGGTCTCATGAACCTGTTCTTATTGGTTACTGTTCTCACGCATTTCTTTGATGCCCAGAGATTGGCCCCCTTAATTGCCCCCCCTTGGATGCCATCTCTGTTGTCCACCCCTACTAACTGATCCTTGACCAGCTCCCTCAGTCTACTGAAGTCCACCCTTCTAAAATCAAGGACTTTAGCTCTCGACCATGGTTTACCATTCCTGAGGGCCAGTTTGAACCGCACAGAATTACGGTCACTGTTCCATAGTGGTTCCCCTACTCCCACGTCTCCTACCACCTCCAAGCTGGTGAACACCACATTGAGAATTGCAGTCCCCCTGGTGAGCTCCTTAACTGGATGTACCAGAAGACAGTCCTGGAATGCATCCAGCAAGGCCTGACATTTGGTGCTCCTGGCCACAGAAACATCCCAGTTGATCTCCCTCAGGTTCGGATCACCAATAACCACTACTTCCCCTTTAGTTACCTACCTTTGCAGTTCTTCCCTGAGTTCTTTGTACCTCTCTTCCCCTTGCCTTGACAGTTGATAGATGACCCCCAAGCACAGTTTCTTGTCTGAGGCTGCCATGAGTTGCACTCACAGTGATTCAGTCTCCCTAAAACACACATAGGGTCTGTTTTAAATCTGTCCATTTGCAGCAGTTCCAGTTTATATACCACAAATCACTGAATATATACAGTACTGACATTTGGCCTTAAGTAGAGTCTGCCTGCAATTGTCACATGAGGGACAAAAAAATGTCTTGTGTTTTTTTGAGACAACATAGCTGGGGTAAGTTGTGTTGAAATGTGTTTAAATTCATGTGTTTATTATTGAGTGAGGGGTAAATCTGAGATCAGCCAGAGTAGCCCACATTTAGGGGCCATATTATAAGAACTGTGTCTAACCCTGTAGTTTGGTGGAGGGGTGTTAATTGTCTGGTATGGGACCTCAGCTAGTTTATAACTCAGTACTCCACTTTCTGATCTTCTCTGAAGTCCTATCTGTGTGGTGTCGGACAGGGAGGCAAAGTAGGATTAAAGGTACTGAGATAGTGGAATTCAACAGTTGTCTCAAGGGGTAGTGTTGGGCCATGAGATATCACTTTGTAAGGGATTGGGGGGATTTCTGGGACAGATGCCTCTTCAAGGGTGATGGCCTTCACCTGATAAGAGAGGGGGCCAGTGCACTGGGGAAGATGTTTGATGTCTATATCAGGCATTTAAACTGACTGCAGAAGAGTTTAGGTCTACAGGATCCACAATGGAGGGTGAGCAGAAAGGGATCCAAGATAGTACTCCCCCACATCCAGGGGATGGTTGTAGGATACAGGGTACAGGAAATGATGTAGGGGCTACAAGTTTAAGGGGGAGTGGTTGTAAGAGAAAACACTGCAGACAAAGACACTAAGGCAAAGGGGAAAGAGGAAATTGTTTAACCAGGAAAGGCACATTAGGCCAATGCTTGTTTTCAGATGTGACCTGGGAGCACGAGGAAGTTAAGTGACTTGCTTGAGGTCACACAGTACGCAAGTAGGGGCTGTGGGTTTAAAACCCAGGACTTCAGATTTGCAACTCAGAACCCTGGACCACAGCACTATACTGCCTCCAGGGTAGGAAGCATAGCAGGCAGATGGGTAGTAGCGGAACCAGAGCATGGCCCAAGTGGAAGGGGGGTATGCATTAATGCCAGAAGCTTGGGAAAAAAACTTAGTGAGCTCCTGCTGATGATGGCAAACAGTGAGGTAGACCTTATGGCCATCACAGAAATATGGGCCACAGAAAATAATGACTAGAAGGTGGTGGTCGCTGAGTATACATTATTCAGGAGGGACTGCAGGTCAGGTAGAGGAGGGTCATCCTCTATGTCAGGGAGGGCATTGAAGTGACTGAAGATGGGAGCAGTAAAGGTTCAGATGGGAAGACTGATTCTATATGGGTGCAATTCATGATGGCCTTTGGCAGAAAGATAAGCTTGGGGTGGTCTATAGGCCCCTGGTCATGGGGAGGAAAGGGATGGGGTACTTGAGGAGGAACTTAGAAGAAGGGTGGCAAAGAGGGAGGTGTTAGTGATAGGGGACCTAAACTTGCCTGACATTGATTAGGAATTAGGAGGTCCCAGTAGCCAAGAGTGCCCAGAGTCAGTCACTACTGGATGCATTTCAGGACTATAACCTGGTACAACTAGTTAAGGAACCCACAAAGCAGTCTGCAGTCCTACATGAGTACTCATCAACACAGAGCTGGTGAGGGCTGTGAGAGTGTGGGAGCCACTGGTGAATAGCGACCACAGTTCTGTGTGGTTCAAACTGATCCTAGGGTCTGGTAAGCCACACTAAAAAACCAAGGTCCTCCACTTTAGAAGAGCAGACTTTGTTAAGATGAGGTAACTGTTCAGGGAGAAGTTAGTAAGAGGGGAACATAGGCAGGGTGGAGAAGAAATGGAAAGCAATCAAGGTGGTTATCCTGGAGGCATCAAAGATGTGCATAAAAGCAGTAACAAAGAAAAATAGATCAAAGAAACTACTATAGTTCTCAGTTAGAGTCAGGGAAGAAGTAGGGGCCAAAAAAATGACCTTTTATAAATACAGGAACAAGCAAGGAGAGGCTGAATGGGAGGAATAGTCTCAGAAAGCCAGGGAGGCTATGCAGACAATCAGGGAGGCAGAAGCAGACACAGAACTGCACATCACAGAGGGTGTGAAAAAAGGGGAAAACTTTTTTTAGATATAAACATTAAGGGGGTGTTGCATGACTGTTGGAGGGAGGCAGAGTGATAGAAGAAGATGGGTAGTAGGTCACCGTTCTGAATGACTATTTTTGCTCTGTCTTCACTAAGGAAGAAGACGGGCCCCTGACTGACAGTGGTATCAAAGGGGCATTAGTGGGAATCCTAGAAATAAGTCAGCCAGTATTTGCTAGGGAATGAGTCCAGAAGGGGCTGGCAGCCTTCAAGACTGATAAGGCCTCGGGTCCTGATGGGTTGCACCCAAGGATACTGAGGGAGTTGGCAACTGAAGTGGCTAATCCACTGGCTGAGTTGTTTAACAGCTCGCTCAGGACTGGGGTAGTCCCATCGGATTGGAAGTCAGTGGATATAGTATTGCTACATAATGGGTGGGACAAGGAGCAAACAGGGAATCATAGCTCTGATAGCCTGATCTTCATTGCAGGGAAACTAATGGTGTTCCTGACTAAAGAGGACCTTGTAGAATACCTGGAAAGCAATGGGTTCCAGGATGATAAACAACACAATTTTGTCACTGGAAGGTCTTGTCAGTCCAGCCTGATAGTCTTCTTTGACTGGTTGACAAGAGAGACAGACAAGAGCCACATGGTAGACTTGCTGTACTTTGATTTTAGTAAAATCTTTGATTCAGTACCACACAAGAGGTTGCTCAAGAATATGGAGGACCTGGGAACAGCTAAAACTATTTTGAGTTGGGTGGGATACTGGCTAGCAGGCAGGCAACAGAGGGTGGTCGTCAATGGGGTTAAGTCAGAAGAAAAGGAGGTAATGAGTGAGGTTCTACAGGGATCAGTTCTGGGACAAGTCCTCTTCAACTTGTTCATTAGCGACATTGGAGAAGAAATTCAGAGCAAGTTGTGTTTATTTGCAGATGACACAAAACTAGGTGGGAGGGTGGATTGTGAGGAAGAAATATGGAATATGCAAAAGGACCTGCTAAGATTAGAGGGGTGATTGAAGGTCTGGCAGTTAAAATTCAATGCAAAAATACAAAGTGATACACTTGTGGAAGAAGAACCCCATCACAGAGTACTGGATGAGAGGGGAGAGGCTTAGCACTACAAATGAGGAATGGGATCTAGGAGTCATCATCAGTAACTCCCTTAAACAAACTAGTAAGTGCAACAAGGCCTATAGTAATGTCAACATGAGGCTGGGATGCATTGGGAGGGGAAGTGATAGTTGGAGAAAAGAGGTGATACTATCTCTGTAGAAACCCTTGTGAGGCCTCATCTGGAGTACTATGCCCAGTTCTGGAGTCCTCACCTCAGAAAAGACAAGGATAGGTTAGAGACAGTGTAGCCCAGAGTGATCAAAATTAATCAGGGACAGCAGGGTAAATCCTCTGAGGATTGCCTCAGGCCACTAAATATGAGGAATTATTTAGCCTGAGTACAAACTCAAGGTCATGGGGTCATGAGTTGAAGCTGGCAGGTGAGAGGTTCAGGAGAGACGTGAGCAAGTATTTCTTTACAGAAAGGATGGTGGAGCCCTACAATAATCTTCTAGCTGAGGAGGTGGGAACGATCATAGCAAGGGAGTTCAGACAGGCCTGGGACTGAATAAAGGGAATAGTGGTTACCGGGGGCTAACACAATCAGGGACGTTAACTAGAGCAAAGTCCGGGAGGGTTAATACCTTGGGGAAACATTAGGTTCCAAGAATTATCCCAGGGATTTAGAGAACCTGGGCAGACTATATGGACTGTGGGTCTTTTTCTGCCATCATTGTCTGTGTTTCTATGTTTCTATAATTGACCTACCACAATCAATAGCACCAAATAGGAGGGGAGCAGGTTCTGCATAAAAGCAGCCACTGCCAACTTGTCCTACACATTTGTGTTCAGTCAGTGAATGGAACAGTGAAGGAGTGGAAAAGGTAACTGGCATTGTAGGTATTGGCAGGCATCAGCAGAAGGAAGCAGAAAAGAGGGGGACTCAGCTGGTTGAATAAGGCAAGGCACCTATTCACTACTCTGTAGCAGGCACTGCTGGGAACGGAAGACAGTCAAAGGTAGGCCAAAACTGGGACTAGAAGCACCACCAGTCCAGGGTAGGAGTATGAAAAGATTTAAAGAAGGCACGGGGGTACACAAATAGAAACAAACAAAAAAGGAGAAAACTAGAAACATCCTATCAGGGGTAAGAGTAGAAAAGGATTTCTAGGTAACACAGTGAGAACAGAAGTTGACAATGCTGGGAATGATGCAATGCAATGACTGTGAGGTGGCAGTTTTCAGAGAGACTTTCTGTAAACTGCGGTGCTGCCCCATCTAAACACACCTTTCTAGGTTGAGGGATGAGGTCACAAGACTCCAGGCTGAGTTGGCTAGGATTCAGGGGACCTCTTCCCCCACCAAGGGGCCACCAAGTCTGTCACCATTTCCTCAGAGGATGCCAAAAGGAGGAGAAATGGCTGGACTATGGTAGCCTTTAAAGGCTTGGAGTGGTGGAGCAGAGGCGCATTCCTCAACCAGTACCACTGCATAATTCCTACACAACTCGGGCGGGCGGGACTGCTGGGAGTAGGCAATCATGGTAGTGAATAAGGAGGATGTGGGACCCCCTACAGTGGAGACCCCAAGCAGGGTGGTAAAGGACCCAAGAGGAGGAAAAGGAAGCAACTTCTGGTGGGGGACTTGATTGTGAGGAGGACAAATTTGGAAATGGGGGGGGGGAACAGGTTAGGCGAATACCTGACACCACAGCCTGGGGGGATGGGAAGTGGATCCTGAGGATCATTGGTGCAGCAGGATTGGAGGGAGAGATGAATTCCATTGTCCACCTGGCGACTAATGACCTGGCTAGGGATGGGACTGGGATAGAGAAGGGGCTGTTTAAGGACCTGAGGAGGGATCTTAGTTAGATCACTCAGTGGCTTTTGTTGAGGTGCTGCTTGTCTATGATGGGACAGGAGAGGGATCTCCACACCAGGAGCTTAACTCATGGCTGAAAGAATGGTGCAGAGAGGAAGGATTTGGCAACACTGGGGACTGGGGACCCATCTGGGAGAACAAAGGCCTATACAGGGGTGATGGCTTGCATCCATCTATGAGTAAAACTGCAGTCCTCAGTGAATGGTTTAAATGTTAATTTGATGAGCATTTAAACTAGCCAAGGGGGGGGGGTGGTAGAAGGAACTGGGGAGTCAGAAACTATCACCATAGGCTGAAGTAGACAGTAAGGAGAACCCAAAAGAAAGGAATCCCTCAGTGTGCAAACTAATAAAGGAAGCAGAGTGGTAGAGATAAAGGTTGAAAATAATGGGAGCATTAAAAAGAGAAGGGGAAGGAGAGAAGGCAAAAAGGAAAAAAGGGGGACAACAAGCAGAGTGGAAACAAAATCTGGAAAAATCTGGAAGACCATGTGTGTGAATGCTAGAAGCCTAGCAAATAGGATTTCAGACCTAGAGGCCATCATGACAGGGCTGACCTGAATATTGTGGCCATTACCGAGACATGGTGCACTGACAACCATGACTGGGACATGGCCATACCAGGCTACAGTCTGTTCAGGAAGGACCAGGTGGGAATGAAAGGAGGGGGTATGGTGCTTTATGTGAGAGAAAGCATAAAAGTGACAGAGATACATGGCATACAGGGGGTGGCTGAGGTACTCTGGGTCACCCTGGAGATAGAGAATGGAGCCATTATTCACACTGGAATGATCTACAGACCTCCAGCACAGGGGAAGAAATTGAAAAGGTACTGATGGACGTCACTAGCAAGGTAGCAGAAAAAAGGAAGGTGCTGCTGGTGGGCGACTTCAACTTCCCAGATGTAGACTGGAGTCGCCCAGTAACAGCTTCAGCTAGAAGCAGGGATATCCTGGACTATCTGCAGAAGGTGTTCCTCAAGTAACTAGTCAGTGAATCCACTTGTGATGGGGAAATACTGGACCTGGTACTCACTAACAGGGACAATGTTGCAGATGTCAGGTTGGGAGGCCACTTGGGGACCACTGATCACTGTGCAGTGTGGTTCAATATAAAGATACTGTGGAATCAAACCACATAAGGGCAAGAGTCCTGGACTTCAGGAGGGCAGATTTTATGAAAAGATGGGTGAATGCCTCAGGGATGACTAGTCGGGGGGGGATGACTTGGGTGGGGTGGAGGAACAGTGGGAGAAGATAAAAGGGAGCATAGTAATGGCATCAACCTCTTTGCCAAACAAGATAGCAAAAGCAAGAGGAAAAAGAAACCGCTATAGTTCTTAAAAGGGGTGGTTGAAAGGTAAAGGCTAAAAGGGTAGCATTCAGACGGTACAGTATAAGGAGACACAGAGAAAAGATGAATGGGAGATATAGTGGAGGAAACAGAGGGAAGCAGGGAAAGCAGTAAAGAACAAATGGCGCAAACTGAAGAGAGAATAGCCCAGCAGGTAACAAAAGCAGACAAGACTTTTTTTTTTTAATTTTGCGGCTGGAGTCCCTTGGAGCATCCATCCGTATCCCACCGGGTCCCATGCCCCCTCTGACCTCCACAGTCACTGACCACCCTGGCTTGTCCCACAAGAAGGGGCCACCAAGATGATCCTCCCCCAGAGAAACATGTCCAGGTTAATAGTAGCATCATCGCCGCTGGCAGGGCTCCATGGGCTTAGTACCCACTGGGTGTAGGCAGGGGGGAGAGCCAATAGACTAGACATGTTTTGGGAACGTAAGTGAAATGAGGAAGACCAGGGTGGGATTGTAAGGTTAAAAAGTGAAGGGGGGGACTGTGCAGAGGGGGAGCAGGAAAAGGCAGACATCCTGAGTAAATACTTTTGTTCAATGCTCACAGAGGAAAGAGAAGGAGAGGGGACACAAAAAAGTAAAAAAAAAAAGCTTTGGAGTGAAGGAGGAGAGAGTCCTGAAGGGACTTGCTAATCTGAAGGTGGACAAAGCAATGGGGCCAGATGGGGTGCATCCAAGGGTATTGAGGGGGCTCAGGGAAATAGGTATTGAGGGAGCTCAGGAAAATACTGGCTGCACCTCTGACAGTTCTATTTGACAGCTTACTGGAAACAGGAATGGTTCTGGTGGACTGGATGAGGGCAGATGTAGTCCCACTACAGAAAAGTGGTAGCAGGGAGGAGGCTGGCAATTATAGGCCAGTCAGCCTGACATCAGTAGTGGGAACGTTCTACTGAAGGAAAGGATTGTGGAATGTCTTGAATCCAGTGGGTTAGAAGACCCCAGGCAGCATTGTTTCACAGGTGAGGTCATGCCAAATGACTGTGATAGGTTTCATTGACAGGGTGACAAAGGACTAAGATCAGGTTGGAACAGTGGACATGGTCTACTTAGATTTCAGCAAGGCTTTCAACACTACTCCACATAGAAGACTAGTAAGCAAGCTGGATAGCTTAGGAGTGGGCCCAAAAGTGGTTAACTGCATAGGCAGGGGCATCACCAGCAGGAAAAGGGAGGTCATGATTCCACTATACAAGACACTAGTGAGGCCTCACCTAGAATACACTGTACAGTTCTGGAAACCTTACCTATGTAAGGACATAGACAGAGCAGAGAAAGTTCAGAGGAGGGCAACAAAGATGGTACAGGGATTGCATCATAAGTCCTATGAGGACGGGCTGAAGGACTTGAATATGTACTCCCTGAAGGAGAGGAAGGAGAGGGGGGATATGATAGAGACATAGAAGTACCTTACAGGGACGAACAGGGTGCAGGAATACACTATTTTCCAGTGAAAAAGATGTTCCAGGACTAGAAGACATGGGATGAAGTTGGAGAGCAATTCAGAGGAAAGGAGAGGAAGAATTTCTTCACAGAAAGTTGTTGGACAAGTGGAACACCCTGCCAAAAGAAGTGGTGGAGGCTGAAACAATCATGGCATTTAGGAATGCATGGGATAGACATCAGGGAATTCTGGAGGTCAGAGGTAAGGGGCAACAGACCTCTAGAAAAACATAAAGGGAACTTACAAGCTCAAATGGGAAGACTGGGTGGGCCATAGGCCCTTATCTGCCAACAGTGTCTATGTACATAAGAAACTGGTTATGGGATAGGTGACAGAATGTAGTGGTAAACAAAATTCACTCCAAGGAAGGGAGAGTGACCAGCAGGGTGATGCAGTGATTTGGGGATCATTTTTCTTTAGTGTTTTTATAAGTGACATTGCAGAGAAGCTGGAAAGAAAGGTCTGCCTCTCTGTGGATGACACCAAAATCTACAGTAGGCTGGACACTCAAGCGGGTTGGAAAGGATGAGCAGAGACCTGAAAAAGTGGTCAAGGATATGGCAGCTGGGTTTCAATGTGAATAAGTGCAAAATAATGCTCTTGGTACACTGAAACCCAGCAGTAAAACACAAATTGGGTGGAGTGGTATTGATGACCACCAAGCAGGAAAACGACCTGGAGGTAATCATACTGGATGACCTAAAGCTGGCCAGGCAGTACGACAAGGCCGCAGTAGGGTTAGCAAAATGTTGGGATGAATAGGGAGGGAAATCACCAGCAGAAAGAGGGACATGGTGTTGCTTCTGCATAGATTTCTGGAAAGACCCCACCTAGAGAACTGTGTCTAGTTCTGGAGACCACATCTCTGGAAGGACATAAACAGAGTAGAGGTGATCTAGAGGAGATCAACTAAAAAGGTGCAGGGTCTACATCAAAAGCCCTATGAGGAGAGTCGAAATACCTCAATATGTACACCCAAAGGAAAGAAGGGAGAGGGAGGATACGATACAGACTGTCAAATACCTCATGGGTATAACTAAGGTTCAAGAGGGAAACATTTTTTAGAAAAAAACATAGAATTTAGAAATGAACATAAGAAAGTGCCGGCAGAAGGGGACCATGCAATCCATCTAGTCTGCCTGTAAAAGCTAACCATCTCCCAGTCTCTTTACTGTCTTAGGTTTCAACAGTGCTTATCCCATGCAAGCTCGAACTCCCTTACTGGTTTTGCTGCCATGATCTCAGGGGGCAGACTGTTCCAGGGTTCCACCACCCTTTCTGTGAAGAAAAGCTTCCTGCAGTTTGTTTTGAAACTACCTCCCCTGAGGCGCATGTTGTGCCCCCTTATCCGTGTATTTGGGTTTTCTCTGAAGAGATACTGTGTTTGTACTGAGTTGATGCCTTTGCAGTATTTAAATGTCTCTGTCACATCTCCCCGTCCCTTCTCCTCTCCAATGAGTACATCTTGAGATGGTTTAATCTCGATTCACATGGTTCTTTGTGTAGTTTGTGTATCATTTTCGTAGCTCTCCTCTGCACGGCTTCCAGATGATCTTTGTCCGTCTTGATGTGCGGTCTCCAGAACTGGATGAAGTACTCCAGATGAAGCCTCGTCAGGGACCTGTACAGCGGGACTATCACTTCACTTTTCTTACTTGTGATACCCCTTCCTATGTATCCTAAAATGCTGCTAGCCTTTTGTGCCGCCTTTTCACATTGCTTGGTTGTCCTTAAATCATCAGATATGAGTACCCAATATCACTCTGTACCTTAGTTTCAGTCAGCTTTTCCCCCTCTAGGGTATATTTCCAGCCTAGGTTCTTTCTCCCCAGGTGTATAACATTTCACTTCTTGGCATTGAATTGCAAGTGTCACTAATTTGATCATTCTTCCAGATTTTTTAGATCAGAAATCATTTCTGTGATGCTCAAGGACAAGGGGACATGCTGTGAAGCTGGAGGGGAGTAGACTCAAGAGAGATGTGAGGAAGTACTTTTTCACAGAAAGTGTGGTGGATGCCTGGAATAGCCTCCCAGTGGAGGTAGTGAGGGCAAAAATGGTAATGGGATTCAAGAATGCATGGGATAGGCATAAGGAAATCTTAGTAGTAAGGAAAAGAAAGTAAAACTGGAGGTCAAGTACGGTCTGCGATGTTACAGTAGGTAGGGGAAAATGGGCAGACTAGGTGTGCCAAGCAGTGCCTATCTGCCATCAAATTCAATGTTTCTATGATTCTATGTTTATGTAACAGTAACAGAATTGGACTCAGTATTTAGAAACAAGCTTCTACATGGAGACTGGACTAACAGGTTCAGCACAGTTTTCCTTTTAGGTGACCAGTTAGTATCCCCCCTTTCAAAAAAACATTAACAATATCTGTTACTGGCTCCATGGTACTGAACAGTGGGGCACCTGCTTGGCATGCTGACAACCTGAGTTCATGACCCACACTTGGGGCAACTGGAGCAGAGACCAGCTGGAAGGGTGATGAGCATCCATGCAAATGCTTTCCCCCATGGCTTGCTTCACCTTCGGATGGCTCCTGGTGGAGGGCTGGTGGTGGCGCACCTGGCAGTATAGGTGATCACATGCTACCATGCATCCATCCCAGGATGCCATAGGACATGCAGCCCCGTTAGGGAGGGGGGATGAAGGGGGGGGGAGAGAAAAATGGCCAGCCTGCAGCACTGGATGATGTCTGCCTCCATGCCACTCAACTGCCCAAGCCCACCATGCCTGTCTCTCTGAACAACAAACCTTGGTGTTAGGAGCAATTCCCTCTGCTAGTTCTGGGGGGGGGCCTCAGCAAGGATAAGCCAGACCACCTGGGGTGTCAGAGATTATCAGGGGAGCCTGGAGGTATGTGCGGCAATGGGGGGTTGAGTCTGGCAGGCAGAGGTGGTAAGCATGTGAGGGCTCAAAGAAATGGGTCTGCGGGGGCCTGGGGACGAGCAAAACAAACAAAAAACAATATCTGTTATAGGCTGGTGCTAGGTTCACCACCCTAGATTTGATAAGCTGAGAGGACCTAGATCCAACCTAAAGATGGTACAGCACTCCAATCTCTCAGGTAATACTCTCCCCATTCACTTGGTTGAACCTACTCCAAAACAATGAAATATTCAAAATTTCTACACTCCTACCCTTGTTGCTCTGTACATGAGCATCACGGTGATCCAGTCCTTGATAACCACAATCTTGGTTTTGAAGAAAAGATTTAAACATTCACACTTCTCCTGGGTGTATAAACACTCTCCAGTAGCCATGCTGGATGTAATAATCTGTCCACACTCTGAAAAAGTGTGTCTGTTCTGTTCTTCTTTGTTGCTGTTAGACACAAAATAATGTTTTCCCTCTCAGGCTGAGATGTAGGAAAAATTTAAATACAGCTATCTGTATGGCTTTATTGATTTGGAAAAAGGATAACAAAACTGTGTGTGTAAGAATGGACCATGACCTGTCTGGCATTTACTACATTAAGAGGTAGTACACTCAAGAGGCAGTCTTCAAGAATGGCTCAAGAAGAGAACAAATATCCAAATTGTTTTGCTTCTGTGCGGTTTTCCAGCTCACACACAGGACTGGGTTTTCACCAGTCACATCTTGATATTTACGCACTAGCTCTACTTACAACAGAATTGTTAGACCACAGGAAATAGAAACTTAGAAACATTGAATTTGACATCAGATAAGGACTGCTTGGCCCACCTAGTCTACCCATTTCCCTACCTAATGGATAAGTTGCAGATTCTCGTTAACCAACAGCCTAGTTTCTCCTACCCCCCCCACTAGAACTGCCTTATGTCTGTCCCATGCATTCTTGAATTCCCCCATTGATTTTGACTCCACTACCTCCACAGGAAGGCTGTTCTATGTATCCACAATCCTCTCCATGGAAAAATGCTTCCTCACATTACTTCTGAGCTGTCCCCCCACTATCTTCAAATTGTGCCCCCTTATTCTTGCACATCTCTTTTTCTGAAAGATGCTACTCTCTTGGACTTTGTTGATTCCCTTAAGTTACTTGAAAGTTTCTATCATGTCCCCCCTCTCCCTCCTCTCCTTGAGGGTATACATATTAAGGTCCTTTAATCTCTCTTCATATGTCTTATGGTGTAGACCCTGCACCATTTTAGTTGCCCTCCTCTGGACAGCCTCCATCCTGTCTATGTCCTTGCAGAGATGGGGTCTCCAGAACTGCACGCAGTACTCTAGATGGGGTCTCACCAACTGTCTGTACAGAGGGATAACAACTTCCTATTTTCTACTGGTGATGCCTCTCCCTATGCATCCCAGTATCCCGCCAGCCCTCCTTACTGCCTTCTCACACTGTTTGCCCACCTTAAGGTCATCTGATATGATTACCCCCCAGGTCCCTTTCCATTTTTGTTGTTGTTAGTATCACACCCCCCATTGTGTACTCTTCCTCTGGGTTTTTGTTTCCCCAGTGCATTACTTTGCACTTCATTGTGTTGAATCTAAGATGCCATACCTTTGACCATTCCTCCAACCTTGCCAAGTCCCTTTGCATCCTTTCCACCTCACCTTCTGTATCGACCCTGTTGCAGATCTTTGTGTCGTCTGCAAAGAGACATACTTTTCCTTCCAGTCCGTTTGCAATGTCACTTATAAAGACATTAAAGAGGACTGGTCCCAGTACTGAACCCTGCAGTACCCGGCTAGTAACCCCCTTTCTTCAGAGTGAACTCCATTTATTATTACCTTCTGCGTTCTGTTGTCCAGCCAATTTTTTACCCAGGCTACCACCTTGGGGCCCACTCCAGGGCTAGCTAACTTGTTTAATAATCTTTTGCATGGGACTGTGTCAAATGCCTTGCTAAAGTCTAGGTATCGACAGCCCCTCCTTGGTCTACTACTTCGATCACCCAGTCAAAGAAATCTATTACATTCATCTGACACAACCTTCCTGCTGTGAATCCTTGCTGCCGTGGGTCCTGTGCCCCACTGGCCTCTAGGAACTCAACAATTCTTTCCTTCAGAAGTGATTCCATCATTTTCCCTACCACTGAGGTCAAACTAACAGGTCTGTAGTTTCCTGCCTCTGTCTTGCTCCAACTTTTGTGAAGAGGACTCACATCTGCCCTCCTCCAGTCTTTAGGTGCCACACCATCCTCCCATGATTTGTTAAATAGGGTAGTCACTTGTGTCACTACCCACTAGTTCTCCCCTTAGTTCTTTTAGAAGTCTGGGGTGAATCCCATCAGGCCCCATTGTTTTGTCCACCTTCAGTTTTGAAAGTTCTTTCAGAACCCTTTCTTCTGCGAATGGACTGGTATCAACCTCCCTATCCAGAGTGCTCCTATTCTTTGATTTAGGTATCTTCCCCTTCTCTTTTTTTTTGAATACTGAGCAGAAGTATTTGTTCAGTATCCCTGCTCTTTCACTGTCACCCTCTGCCTGTGCTCCCTTCCCTTTATTAAGCCTTACTATCCCTCCCTTGGTCTTTCTTTGCTCCCTAATGTACCTATAAAAGGTTTTATCCCCCTTTGTAACTGAGTTGGCTATCTTTTTCTCAGTTTGGGCCTTTGGTATTCTGATTGCCTTCCCTACTTCTTTCTGCTTTAACTGGTACAGTTCTCTGTCCTGCTCCTTCTGTGTTTCCGTATGCTTCCTGAATGCTACATATTTCTCCTTAACCTTCCCTACTACCTCTTTTGAGAACCATAGAGTTTTTTCCTTCATTTTGTTTTGTTGATTTGCTTCACACAAAGGCTGTTGCCTCTGTGATGGCTGTTTTGATTTTTCCCCATTGTTCCTTAATTTGCTAGTGCTTTTCTGAGGCACTCTCCCATTTTCCAAAAGTCAGCCCTCCTAAAGTCCAGTACTCTTGCTTTAGTATGGCTAGACTCTATGGCTGTGTTTATCATGAACCACACTATTTGGTGGTTGCTTGTCCCCAGATTGCTACCCACTTCTAAATCTGAGTTCCTTTCTCCATCCTCATTTGACAGTACCAGGATTAAACTTGCTCCCTTCCAAGTGGGTTCCACCACTAGCTGTCTGAAGCATGCCCCCTGTAGGGCATCAAGAATAACCCTGCTCTTGGATGTGGTTGCAGCACAGGTGCTTCAGTTAACATATGGCATATTCAGGCCCCCCATTAACAGTATTTACCCCTTTTCTGCCATTCTAAGGATGCCTTCTATCATTTCCTTGTCCATTGCCTCTCCCTGAGATGGGGGTCTGTATACAACCCCCATGCAGATTGTGGTGCCATTGCCTGTCTCCAGGGTGACCCACAGTGCCTCATCTACTCCCTATTTATCATTTAGTTCTGTTGCTTTGATCCCTTCCCTTACATAGAGAGCTACTCCTACTACTCTTTTACCCTCACTGTACCTCCTGTAGCTTGTGTGCCCTGGTATTTTGACATCCCAGTCATGGTGCTTTGTGTACCATGTTTCTGTTACTGCCATGATATCCAGATGCCCCCTTCCATCAAGGCCACTAGTTCAGGGAGCTTGTTACATGGACTATGGGCATTGGTACTCATCACCCTCCATTTTTTTATGGCCTTGCCCCTTTTAGCTCCATCCCTGTCCTTACTGCCTTTTTCTGGATTTATCCCTGACCTGCTCCCTATCAACTTCTCTACCTTGGAGTCTACTTCACTTAAGACCCTATTTTGTGGTGGGGGCTGAGCTTTTCTTGTTTCCCTTCAGTGCCTCCCCCCTTGGCTAGTTTACATTTTTACCAAGGAAGCATTTAAACCTATTACCTAGGATCCTGGTCCCCCTCACAGACAGATGCAGGCCATCACACCAGTATAGACATGCATCCCTCCAGGTGGAGCCCCAGTCTCCAGTGAAACCAAATCCCTGAGCTCTGCACCAGTTTTTCAACCAGTCATTGAATCCCATGGTGTGGAGTACCCTAGCCTCATTCATGCCATTGACAGGTAGCACTTCTGAGAAAGTTACCATGTGTGCCACTTGTCTAAGGCCCCCTCCTCAACTCCACAAACACCTGTTGCACTGCTCTGATTCTATTCTCAGCCAGATCATTTGTCCCTAGGTGGATAATGACATCCATCTCCCTCTCCCCTGCAGCTGCTCCCACAATGCTGAGGATTCATTTCCTGTCCTTCCAAGCCATGGCACTGGGCAGACACCTCACCTCCCTTTCCCCTCCTTCCCCCAGTTCTACCCCCCTAATGATTGAGTCCCCACCAGGAGTTGTTTCCTTCACATGTGGGGTCCCATTCTACCCTCCTGTGGGTCTCCATTGTGGAGGTTCCCAGCATCCTCCTTGGTCTCCACTACAGGTGCCTCCATAGAGGAACCATGCTCCACCAGAATGGTGAATGAATTGTTGAAAGGCAAGACTGAAGGGGATGTGCCTCTGCTCCACCACCCTCACAGTCTCTGAACCCACTGTGGTTCAACCACTCCTCTTTCTTGGCAACCTCTGAGGCAGTGGTGGTGGCCTGGCTGGTCCCTGGGTGAGGGAGGAGGTTTCCCATATCCTTGCCAGGTCAGCATGGAGATGAGCAACCTCCTCCCTCAGACCAGAGATGTGCCTGCAAATAGGGCAGCAATGCAGTCTCCAGAATGTCTCCTGGAAGACTGCTGCTCTACAGCCAGAGCATTGTACCACTCTTACATGTCTGTCTCCTTCTTGTTTAAGATGTTTTACTTTTTGGTTTAGCGTGTGCAAGCTTGTGAGAGTCTTTACCCCCTATTCAGTGTGCTGTGCCTTTAAGGATATGAACAGGTGTATGTACTTAGCAGTTTTGGGGAAGTGATGTCAGAACCCCTGATATAAAGGAAATGTTGCTCTTGGGCTGGGTGCGGTGAGGGGTAGGGTGTGTGGAAGTAAATCTGTGCCCTCCAGAAACAATCAACTACAACTCTGACCCTTCACTCCAGTGAGCAGCTTCCTTCCTTTCAGACACCTATTTTAGAGTTCAAGTAACAGGTCTAGTCACAAATGACTGCAAATATCTCCCAGCTAGATTTCCTCCTTGGCAAATAAAAGTTAAACTAAGTAAAGTCAACCCCCAAAACAGAGAATCAAAACATTGACTCCTACTTACTTAAACAGGCCAAAAATGAATACTTCAGTTCAGTGTAGTCTGTTAAATCACCTCCTTGCTTTAAGGAAGCTGGTGGCTGCTTTCTGTCTCTGTCTCTCTCACTTAGCTACAATGTGATCAGATTTATTGTTGCATGTGTTGTGAGTTGTGCACTTAAAAAATGCATGCTTATAATTTGTGACAATGACAACTAAAAGGGAGAGTAGCACACTGGTGCCTGCCACAGAGGTGTAGCCAGCTCCAATTACCAGAGAGCAAACAGCGGCTGCACTCATAATCTAGTAATAATGCAATACAAGCATCTTTACTGCAATGCTTTCAGAAATGTATTCTATAAGTGTCAAAGGTATAGTACTATAACAAATACATTTCACAAAAGTGATTACATTACAAAATGCATGAATATCAGTGAAGCCAGGAAGAACAGAAGCTTCCAACTATTCTCACTGGACCATTGGTCATCTCTTGACCTTCAGGGAGATGTCTCTCTTAGCTGGGTAATTTCCTTTTGTATCTTCCAACTTGTTCATTGCAGTTGGATATAACATTTTTGGCTACAATCTTTTCAATTTAATAGTGAAAATAATATTCATTTTCATATGAATTTATCAAAATACTTATATTTGTGCTAGTCATAGAAATGCATTTAAATTATTAAATCTTAAATGATTATACAAGAAACTGAAGATACCTATGTAAGGAATTATCTTGCTACCTATATGCAAAGTGTCAGTGCTAGTGCATAAAGTGCATATACATACAAGAAGATAAAAAGTCTAAAAAAAGTCATAGAAAGAACTATAATTTACCTTGGTAATAAGCACAGAAGTGTACAATATTTCATATTTCATTTACAAAAGCTGTAACAAAATAATAGACTCACAGCACAATTAGTGAACTATAAACTTACTTATAAGCCTAGCAGTGTCATTCAGTTCCTGATTTTATTTATATGACAGATATAATTTAAGGTCCAGGTTATTAGTTTTTAGTTATACTGTAAATTCACCTAAATCATGAGGTGGAAACAAAAAAGAGAGACAGTATATTGTGAGAACCATTGGATTAACCAATTCAGCAATCAATGCTCTTTTCAAAAATTATATTAAGTCAAGCTCTTCATTTAATCCATGTGACATTCAGCTATTCATATAGTAAATCTATCAAGACACTTTCTTCAGTAGGTGTTTACATGATCACCTCTGCACTTTTGTTCTGGGCACATGTTCTGCACCGTGAACTAGAGTAATGCTGGATGTGAACCATGGAAATCATAAAAGTGCACTCCCAGACTTACATCCAGTCATTATTAAAGAATCTAATATATTCCTTTTTTTTAATTTAAAGTTTATTAGAAGTTTTCCATACATTAAGGAGACAGAACATATGACATGACCATGTTATACAAGTTATCAGGTACATCCAGGAGACAGAACATATGACATGACCATGTTATACAACTAATCGGGTAGATTAAGTCTGTTCCCCTTCACCACCCATCCTCAGCCCAAACCTCACCCCCCCCGGCAAACCACCGCATTTACAACATCAGAAAACCTTGATAGTCCATGAGACCAACAATCACAAACAGATTAAATGGAGTACAAGGCGTGAAGGGAATCCCAAATCCTATTATATTTAGGCAATCTATACTGAAGGAGAGCAGAGGCTTTCTCTGTCCTAAGATTCCCCAATAGTTCACTGAGCCACTCAGAATAAAAGAGAACCTCTGAATCCTTCCAATGCCTGAGTACTAGCTTCTTGATGGACATCTCAATAATGGACATGTAATATTTGCATTTGGTAACTTTTAACAAGGAGTAATCCCCTAATATACAAATTTCCAGAGTAAAACAATCAGAAATACCTAACAATGGGTCAGCCTTAGCTGAAATTACTTCCCAAAGAGGTGCAACCTTTGGACAGCTCCAGAAAATGTGCAGGAGCGTACCTACTTCCAAGGAGCAACGAGTACATAAGATGGATTTGATAAGACCCCATTTAGCCAATTTCTGGGGGGAATAACATAAATTATGCAATATATAGAATTGTGTAAGACAGACTCAATCTTGCATAATGAAGCGATGGCAATTATGCCACAGGGAGGTCCAATCCAATGTTAAAGAAGGAAACAAACTGGTCCAGTACTACATGGGGCCGAAGAGCTGTGGGAAACGGTACTCAAAAAGTGTAGCATATATCTTAGAGATAGCTTTAGGGGAGTGACTTAAGACTTGGAGATCTTGATACAATGACTTACTACTTAACGCTGGTGGAGAGTGGCCCAGGACTTTGATAAGATGTTTGAGTTGACATACCTTGAAATAACCAGAGGGCAGAATATTAAATTTAGACATGATGTCTGAAATAGAGAGCCAAGCCCTCTCATCTTTTTGAAGCAAGGATGGGGAACCCGTCCCTAGCTGAGTTAACCATGTAGGAGAAATTGGTTTACCTTCCATCACAAATGAGGGGGAGTTCCAAATAGATAGGGAGAGGTCATGGAGAGGATTATATTGTAGGAACACGCAGAGCTGTGAATGAACTCGCAAATATAGCTCGATTATTGTGGACTTTAATTTAAAAGGAAGTTGAGAGGGCTTTAAAGTTAAGAGGGCAAAGGGTTCAATCCCAGTAGAGCATATCATGGCCATCTCTATTTCAAGCCACAGAGGACAGGGAGACACAGACATTGCATCAACCCATCTCATGTACTTAGAGGCATGAGTGGCCCAATAGTACATATGCAAGTGAGGAAGCCTCAATCCGCCCTTACATTTTGGAGCTGCTAATTTGTGATATGCCAATCTAGGTTGCTTTCTGACCCAAATGAATTTCATAATGAGTTGATGTAACCTCTTAAACCACACCCCAGGAAGCCAAACGTTAAGAAGGTTAAGGGGATACAGAAGATGGGGAACTACATTCATTTTGACCAAATTGATCCGACCCCAGAAGGAGATAGGACATTTGCTCCACCTGTCCAGATCATATGTGATAGTCAAAATGAGGGGATCAAGATTTTTCTTGATAGTTGAAAAAGAAGTTCTGGTAAGATGGATACCGAGGTATTCCAGAGCGTCTGGAACCCATTTAAGACCTAGGGCAATGACCAATTGTTTAAAAACTTTGTGATTCAGGGGGAAGACAGCCAATTTACTTAAGTTAAGCCTGTAATTGGAGAGACAGCTATAATTCTCTATGACCTCAAGGACTGCAGGAATTGAGATGTCAGGATGTGAGAGCTGGAGAAGATCATCAGCATATGCTAAGACCCTTACTTCCTGACCATACATGTTGATACCCTGTATTTTTGTGCTATTGATTATATTTCATAACAGAGGTTCAAGGTAAATATTAACTAGAAGGGGGAAGAGGACATCCCTGTTGGGTACCTGAGTGTAGGGGAAAAGAGTCCAAGATAACACCATTCCCCATAATCTTAGTCGATGGGGCCCGATAAATAGCTGCAATCCAGTCTTGAAACTGAGATGGGAAATCAAAGGCTTGCAATGCGCTAAGCAAAAAATCCCAATCCACTCTATCAAAAGCCTTCTCGGTGTCCAGGGACACCAAGACTGCTGGGAATTGCACATCCCTGGATGCCGAGAGGACATGGGAAAGCATGCAGAGATGATCCACTGAGGAGCGTCCTCGCATAAAACCCACCTGATGCATTCCAATAAGGTGCGGCAAGACAATAGAGAGCTTATCAGCTAAAATTTTTTTTAAGATCTTTATGTCTTGGTTTAGAAGGAAAATGGGCCTATAACTCTGAGCAAGTTCCGGGTCTTTGCCAGGTTTCGGAATCTGCACGATGAGGGCCTCAAAAAGAGTTGGATCGGTGCGGGCACCGGATAAAATATGTTGGAATAGTGACAGCAGATCAGGGACAAATAAATCTTTAAATTTCTTGAAGAAATAGGCTGAGAAACCATCCGGGCCCAGAGCTTTGTCTAAGGGGAGTTTTTGTATTACCTTAATAACTTCTCGATTAGCGATAGGTGCCAGCAATAAACTATTGTGGGCTTCGGACAAAGTCGGTAGATAGATACGCAAGAAGTAAGCATCCATTATGGAAGCTGAAGAAGGATTACTCATTTTTTGGTACAAGGATTTATAATATTGAGTGAATTTGTGTAAAATTTCCTCAGGAGTGGTTTTCAATGTTCCATTTGTTACAGATCTAATGGCCGGGGATAAACCTAGCTGATTCCTGCTGCTTAATCCCAAGAGTGAGAAGTTTGTCGGCTTTTTCTCCTTGGTCCATATACTTGGCTATGGTGCATAGCATGGCAAACGTGGCTTTTTCCCCAAGAATCTCCAAGTATGACTCTAATATATTCCATGATGCACACTTTTTGTCTTACAGTTTGCCCAATGTATACCTTTTTACAAGGACACGACAATGCATACACTACAAATTGTGTGTTACAATATATAAATTCTTTGATGTCACTTTGTCTCTTATCAGCTGGATGAATGAATGTCTTTCCTTTATTGCCATACTTACAAATATTATGATTCCTACATTTAAAAAATCCTATATTTTATTTATTTATTTAGTTAGTTTTTGTTGACCGGATAAGTGCACTAGACAAATCCTGCCTATTTTCAGGCATGACCCGAGGGAAGGGGATACAGATGAATGCCAACTGACTTTAAATCTGATTAAGCTGTTGGTGGTATTTTTAGCGAATGAGAGAAATTTGACCAGGACACCAGGAACAATCCCCCTACTCTTTTTCGATAAGTGCCATGGGATCTTTAACATCCACCTGAACTACTAATCCAGGCAGATGGTACCTCAGTTTAATGTCTCATCCAAAACACGGCACCTCGGAAGTGCAGCACCCCTCTCATGCTGTACTACAGTGTCAGTACTGGGATATTAACCCAAGTGCCAGATGTGGTAACTGAACCCACAGCCCTCTGATCTCCCAGCCTCAGAGGCGAGTGTGCTACCTACTGAGCCACCATTTAAAAAAAGCCATTTTGTTTCACTGGTAACGAAGCAAAAGGTGATGCTCTCTGTTTCTGGGAGTGAGCTTTTGCAGTGAGCATCACAACTGGGACATGGCCATACCTGTATACTCTCTGTTCAGGAGAGACAGGGCAGGGAGGAGGGGAGGAGGGGATGTACTATATGTGAGCGAGGGAATCAAAACCATGGAGGTACAGGTATAACACAGATTGCTGCACTGAAAAAATACCAGTCCATGCAGTGGTTTTTCTATAGCTCAATATCAGTGATTTATTGAAACTCACATACTGACTTCCTATTACAAAGCAAAAAAAGGCAGTAAGAGAATAGTTACAGCTCAAAGAATTCACTGGTATATTACCATGAGGCTAATAACTTCATGACTGCCTCTCTTCAGTCTGCCCTGGTGCTTCAACACACCAGAGTCTTCATCCCCTGATGAAGACTCGGGTGTGTCGAAGCACCAGGGCAGACTGAAGAGAGGTACCTGAGAAGTTACCTTCTTCATGATAATCTACGATGATAACGAACATACAAAGATATGAAAAGGCCAGCAGAAAAAGACCTAAAGGTCTATCGAGTCTGCCTGAGTGTACAGCTCACAGCTTACTTTGCTGTAGCTGCATGAGCTGACTTTACTGTAGCTGCCCCATTCCCCCTCTTGATCATTCCTGCCTGCCATCTCCACCCTTCCTAGTCTCCCTTCTGTACTGACCTTTCTTTTGATCCTATCCCAGCCCCTTTTAAAACTGTCCACAGTCTTCAGCGAGATCACCTCCTCTGGTAATTCGTTCCACCCAGCCAACACCCTTTCTGTAAAGTAGCATCTTCTCATTTCCCTCCTGAATCTTCCACCCTCCAATTTTAGACTGCCCCCTCGTGACCCTCCCTCCCTTTAAGTTGAACAAGCCCTCCATACTAACCCTATTTATACCTTTTAAGTATTTGAAGGTCTATATCATATCCTCCCCCTCCCTTCTATCTTCCAGGGAATGCATGTTGAACATGACTATTGAAATCATTATGTTTTTGTAATGATCTTTTTATATGATTGAACAAAATAAACTGAACTAAACTTAACTGATATGGAGCAAAAAGAAAACCACTGCGTGCACTGTTTTTTTTCTGCACTCTGAGTGCAAAGCAAATATATGTTGTACCTGTTGTTGTTCTTGAAGTGGGCTCTTCCTTATGCTGCAGCCCTATTCGCTCTTTGTGTAGCATGGTTCACAGTGGGTGGATTCAAATAGGAAGAGGCATAGAATCCCCGTAGCTGGAGGGGAGCAGAATTCACATGGCAGTAGGATGCCCATAGGACTCCTGTAGTTCTGGGAACATAATGAGCACTAGGCAGAGTTTCATACACAGAGGGGAAGATGCAGCAGGAGCAGAGCAGAGTGTGAAGGTGCAGCAACCAGATAAGTGTATTTTTTTTGTTTCAGGGGCATACCTTTACTGTTTAACTTAAAACAAAACAGAACCCCCCCCCAAAAAAAACACAAGCAATGCGTGTTTAAATTTGTGTTCGGGCATGAAAAGTAAGGGAGGAGGGAGGACGCTGCAGTGGGAGGACTAAGGGACAGTTCTGTTGCTTGGTGCCAGCATCATTGGAAGGGACCAGAATCCACATGGCAGCAGGATGCCAATAGGGCTCCTGTAGTCCCTATTTCTTGCCCAGAGGTCCAAGCGACCCCTCGAGTGAGTAACCCCCAAAGCATTAGTGCCACGAAGCAGGAGTGTGACATCTATGACTAAGTGGCATTGGGGGAAGTCAGCAGGGCATCCACAGGGAGGACTGTAGACCACACTGATCAGGGCACAGTAGGTGAGTGCACATCAGGGGACAGGAGGCAAAATCTGTTAAGGCATAGTGTGGACTACATATGTCAAGCTAGCACAGGAGTGTAAGTCAGTCTATCTAGCAGAGGGGAGGGAACCAACAGAAAAAGGGGATTGAGGCAAAACCCTATCTAGGGTTAGCCAAATTGTGAAATAAGAACAGGGAACATAGTGTTGGCTACATAAGTTAGTCTATCTAGCAAGGAGATGCAGTAGGTAGGAAAAGAGGATTCAAGTAAAACCCCATCTAGGGTCAGCCAATTTAAGGAAATAATAACAGGAAACAACTCAGTAATATAGTAAGGTGTGTATAAGCTAACCAGGGTGGATGTGGGCTCCTAGGAGCTGATGCAGACAACTGGACATCTGGGAGGCATGGAAAAGGAGGGGGATAGAAGAGACAGGTCACAGGAGAAGGGAGGGTGGTAAACTGCAATGGTTGTAGGGCTGCAGTCTTTCTAGGAACAATGTGGAGAGCAGTGGTCTGTCCAGTGTGCAGACACCTTGGGGAACTTAGGGAAGAGATAAGGCAGCTTAGATAGGAATTGGGAAGGAGGTCAGGAAGGGGTTGGGGAGAAGAACAGTGGCTAAAGGGGCAGGTAAGGGTTGCTTTGGGCCAAATGGTTGGTAGGCACAGGTTGAAAACAGGGAAGATGCCAAAGTGTATCAGAACATCTTCTCCTCAAGTATCCTGGGGATTTGACAGGAGGTAAGGAGAAAGGATTGGTGGGTAAAAGAAACAGTGTAAGGAGGAAGGGGGAAAAACAGAGAGGGAGAACACAGGTATGTCCTGATATGGGGGGGTCCCCCTTCAAACAGGTTCACAGTACTGGCCAATTTGGAGGAACGGGGGCAGGTGTGGAGGTAGAGGATCAAGAAAACATAGAGGCCAAAGATAGTGGCAAGGAGGTGAGAGGGGAAGTAATGGGGGAGGCGATGAGGGTGGAGAGCAGAAGTGAGTGAAAGGATGGCTGCATGGGGTTGAGAGGGTAGCATAGATGGGGAGTGTGGAGGGATGGAGGAAGGAGGGCAAAAGGGAGGTGCAAGACAGGGCAGATGCAAGGGGACTGGGGATGCTGGACATGTGGAAAGGGAGGGATCTCAGAGGGAAATGGAAGTAACAGGAGGACTTGTGCAGCAGAGAAGGCATGATGTGTGTAGAAACATAGAAACACAGACTTTGATGGCAGATAAGGACCACTTGGCCCACCCAGTCTGCCCATTTCCATACCTACTGGATAAGCTGCAGATTCTAGTTATCAACAGCCTACTTCCTGCAACCCCCCGCTATAATTGCCTTGTGTCTGTCCAATGCATGTTTGAATTTCCTCACTGTTTTAGACCCAACAACCTCCTCAGGAAGGCTGTTCCATGTATCCACCACTCTCTCCATGAAAAAAAAATTCCTCACATTACCCCTGAGCCATACCCCTCTATCTTTAAATTGTAACCCCTTGTTCTTACACATCTCTTTTTCTGAAAGATGCTACCCTCCTGGACTTGATTCCCTTGAGGTACTTGAACGTTTCTATCATGTCCCCCCATCCCTCTTTTCATCAAGGGTATACATATTAAGCTCTCTCAGTCTCTCTTCATATGGTTTCTGCTGCAGACCCTGCACCATTTTAGTTGCCCTCCTCTGGACTGCTTCCATCCTGTCTATGTCCTTGTGTAGATGAGGTCTCCAAAGCTGCATACAGTACTCCAGATGGGGTCTCACCAGCTGTCTGTATAGAGGGATAACCACTTCCCTTTTTACATTCGCTTGTGCGCATGAGCAGGAACGTTTTGGGAGAGTAGCACACTTAGAGGTGTGCCTCTCCCACCTAATGCACTGCTCCCTTGAGCAGGCGTGGCGGTCCTGCACCAATGGGTGCAACGGCTCAGTATGACAGCAGTGTTCCTCTGCTTCAAAGAAAACACCGCTGCCATACTGGCGCCGCCGCCCCTCCGCGTCCGTGCTTTCTCCCCAGCATGTCCATCACGCCCGCACCCCAAAGCTTTCTGTGCATGCTGGGGCCCACCCAGTGTGGCAAACATTAGGGCTGATGGGGTGCTCAACCCCGCCGGCCCACGCCCCAAGTCATCATCTCTGCTGCCACGCTGGGAGCCCACCCCAGCGTGGCAAACATTTGCTTTATTTTGCAGACGGGTGCCCAACCTCCATCGGCCCTCGACGCCCCAGCGTGGTTTGCCGATGGGGTGCCCCTACCGCCTCGCCCCCAGCCATCTTCTGCCATGCTGGGAGCTCACCAGCGTGGCAAATGTCCCACGTCCGTCTTTTTTTTTAAACCTGTAAAACAAAAACTGTCCTGTGGCGCATCTCCCAACCCTCCCTCCCAGGCACTGTGCAGTCACTGCGCGAAATCACTCTTTGGCCTTGAATAACGCCATGACAGTGAGTCATTCATGAGAAGGGGTCCCAAAAACTCCATGTTGAAAATTTGGTGCGAAAATTCCAAAAGATTACTGTTTTACGAGCGTGCTTTGCAGTTCCTACGCAGGTTCGTAAGTTCACGAATTTTCAATATTTTCACTCCAGATTTTCAACATTGCCATTTTATCACATCTTCTTATGAGTTGTACAGCTGTCATTTTTCACATCTCACCGAAAATGTGTTTCTGCCCATGTAGCACACAATGGCGCAATCGGTGTGCGAAATCAATGTATGGAACACATTAAGAAAATCACAGTGACACTGTTCATGAGCAGAGGTCTTAAATGGCTATGTTGAAATTTGGTGAAAAATTCCTAAAATGACTGTTTTACTGAGCTGCAGTGCTATAGTTCCCACGACGCCGTGATGTTTTCGAATTTTCAATATTTGGACTCCAGATTTTCAACACTGCCATTTTACCACACCTCCTCATGAGCAGTACAGCTGTCATTTGTCACATCCTGCCCAAAATGTGTTTCTGCCTATGTAGCGCACAGTGGCGCAGTCGGTGTGCGAACTCAGTATATGGGACACATTAAGAAAATCAGTGTCACTGTTCATTAGCAGAGGTTTTAAACTGATAATGTTGATAATTTGGTGAAAAAATTCCTAACAATCACTGCTTTACCAGCGTGCATTGCACAGTTCCCACTCAAGCTCCTAGGTTTGCGAATTTTCAATATTTCCACTCCAGATTTTCAACATTGCCATTTTACCACACTTCCTTATGAGCAGTACAGCTTGTCATTTTTCACATCCTGCCCAAAACGTGTTTCCGCTTATGTAGCGCACAATGGTGGTAACAAAAAGGTCATGCTGACAATTTATTGTGCAAATACCAGCAATCGCACAGGGCATTAGGGTAAACCACCATACATGCCAAACACCACTGCAAACACCTGCAAGCGAACATTCGGCATTGACAAATGCTTGTTCTACTTGTGATGTCCCTTCCTATGCAGCCCAGTATCCCCCTGGCTGTCCTTACCGACTTTTCACATTGCTTACCCACCTTTAGGTCATCTGATATGACTACCCCCAGGTCGCTTTCCATTTTTGTTGTTGTTAGTACCTCCCCTGCTATTGTGTACTCTTCTCCTGGGTTTTTGTTTCCCAGGTGCATTACTTTGCACTTCTTTGCATTGAATCTAAGTTGCCATATGTCTGACCATTCCTCCAACCTTGCCATGTCCCTTCTCATCCATTCTACCCCCTCTTGTGTATCAACTCTGTTACAGATCTTTGTGTCAACTGCAAAGAGGCATACCTTTCCTTCCAGACCCTCTGCAATGTCACCTATGAAGTTGTTAAAGAGGACTGGACCCAGTACTGAGCCCTGAGGTACTCACTAGTAACTCCCTTTCTTCGAATGTTTTCCATTCACTATTACCTTCTGTGTCCTGTTGTGCAGCCAGTTTGTTACCCAGGCTACCACCCTGGGACCCACTCCCAGGTGGGCTAACTTGATTATTAATCTTTTGTGCGGGACTGTGTCAAATGCCTTGCTAAAGTCTAGGTAGGCCATATCCACAGCCCCTCACTGGTCTATTACTTTGGTCACCCAGTCAAAGAAATTAATTAGATTCGTCTGACATGACCTTCCTGCTGTAAATCCATGCTGCTTTGGGTCATGTGCCCCTGTGGCCTCTAGGTGCTCAACAATTCTTTCCTTCAGAAGTGATTCCATCATTTTCCCTACCACTGAGGTCAAACTTACAGGTCTGTAGTTTCCTGTTTCTGCCTTGTTCCCACTTTTGTGAAGAGGAATCACATCTGCCCTCCCTCAGTCCTCAGGTACCGCCCCATCCTGCCATGATTTGTTAAAAAGCGTGGTCAGTGGTGTCACTAGGTCCTCCCTTAGTTCTTTTAGGATTCTGGGGTGAATCCCATCAGGCCCCATTGCTTTGTCCACCTTGAGTTTTATGAGTTCTTTCAGGACTCTTTCTTCTGTGACTGGACTGGTGTCAACCCCCCTACCCAGAGTGCTTCTATTGTCTGGTTTAGGTAACTCCTCCTCATCTTCTTTTGTGAATACTGAGCAAAAGTATTCATTCAGTATCTCTGCCTTTCAACTGTCTCCATCAGCCCTTCTCCCCCTTCCTTATTAATCTTTACTATTCCTCCCTTAACTTTTCTATGCTCCCTAATGTACCTATAAAAGGTTTTATCCCCCTTCTTAACTGAGTTGGCTAGTTTTTCCTCGGTTTGGGCCTTTGTTAGTCTGACTGCTTTCCCCACTTCTTTCTGCTTTAATTGATACAGTTCCCTGTCGTGCTCCTTCTGTGATTCCTTATACTTTTTGAATGCAGTCTTTTTCCCCTTAACCTTCCCTGCCACCTCTTTTGGGAACCATAGTGTTTTTTTTACTCTGCTTTGTTTTCTTTATTTGTTTCACACAAAGGCTTGTTGCCTCTATGATGGCAGTTTTGAATTTTCTCCATTGTTCTTCCACCCCTCCTTTTTGGTCATTTGCTAGTGCATTCTTCAGGTATTCACCCATTTTGCCAAACTCAGCCCTTCTGAAGTCCAGTATCCTTGTTTTTGTATGGCTTATCTCCAAGGTTGTGCTCATTGTGAAGCACACTGTGTAGTGGTCGCTTGTTCCCAGATGTCTACTGATTTCTAAATTTGTGATCCTCTCTCCATTTGAGAGTACCAGGTCTAGTATTGCTCCCTCCCGAGTGGATTCCAACACTATCTGTCTAAGGCCTGCCCCCTGCAGGGCATCGAGAATGACCCTGCTCTTGGATGTGGCTGCAGTACGTTATCTAGTTAACATCTGGCATATTCAGGTCCCCCATCAACAGTATCTCCCCTTTTTCAGCCATTCTGAGAATGTGTGTGGGGGAACGGGAGAAAGGAAGAGGGTCATTATCCTGGGAGATTCAATAATGAAGGGTATGAGATGGGGTGGTATGGTATGGGGGCAAGGTTGAGCCATAGGTGGATGAAGTGCATGCCAAGCATGATGGCAGGGGTGGTGGGGCCTTTTATAACTAAGTGTGTAGAACAGATGCATGAGAATCCTCACATTATAGTACACCTGGGTACAAATGATCTTGCAGGTTGTGTGGTAGAGGTGGTGCAGGAGAGGTTTAGGGACAATCTGCAGTCAGGCAGGAGGGTCAGTAGCCTTCTCTGAAGTGCTCCTGGTCCCTAGGGCTAGTTCTGTGGGGAAACAGAGAATTGAAGAATTTAACAGTTGGCAAAGGGAGTGGTGTGTGTCAAATGGGTACGGGCTGGTGGGGGTGAGGGGGTGGGGTGTAGACTTGGGATAATAGGGACCTGTATGCACCAGAAAGACTGCATTTAAGTAGAAAGGGCTCCAGGATCTTAAAAGATAAGATGAAGGATTACATGTTAACAAACCTTATTTAAACTGAAAGAGGGGGGAGTTGAAAGGGTGTGCTGCAATTGTAGTCACCAGGTGTGGGAGACTGACCATTAAGTCATCAGATTGAAGTAAGAGTAAAGAGCAGGGGTGAAGGAGAGGGTATAGGGGGAGATGAAAAGGGCTGGTCAGTGGTAATGGTGTACAGCAGGAGTCACAATTGAAGATAGTGTCATTAAATGCAAGGAGTCTGGCAAACGAGAGCAGATCTTCAGGCACTGATCGCTGAGGGAGAGGTGGACATAGTGGCCATCACAGAGATGTGGGCCACCCAATACCACGACTGAGACCTCATGATCCCTCGGTATAGAATTTATCCAAAGGACAGAGGGGCAGGGAGGGGGGCAGAGTAGCTTTATTCATAAAGGAAGGGATCACGTGCACCAGAAAGGAGGAGGCTGAGGGTAAGACTGAAGCCTTGTGGGTAGAGCTTCAGACCACCAAGGGGAGAATGGTTAGAATGGGGTGGTTTACAGACCACCTTTGCAGGACAAGGAGTTGGATAGAATGGTATGTGGTAGAGGAAATGTAGTCATAACAGGTAATTTCAACTTACCTGGAGAGGACTGGAGGACCCCTGCTACCTCCTGCTCCAGGCAACAGGTCTTCCTGGGGGCTTTCCAGGATAGTTCCCTGGAGACAAGCAGAGTGGTTGGAGCAGTAAAGGCCACAAGGAAACTAAAGCTAACTCAGGGGATAAAAATAGGGGAAAAACACTTTTTTTAAGTAGATAAGGGAAAAAAGGAATACCAAAGATGGGACTGTTAGATTAAAGAGGAAAGGGGAATAGGCAAAAAGTAGTGAGGAACAGGTGGAGGCACTGAATGAGTACTTAAGCTCAATTTTCACTAGGAAGAAGGATGGACCAATGCCACAGGGAAAAATAGGGGAGTGGGAGGAGGCAGGGGTGGTGAAACAGATGGTGCAATTCTGGTGGAAAGGTTTTAAAGGGCTTCAGGGCCAATAGGGTGGACAAAGCTCCTGAACCAGATGGCATGCACCTGAGAGTTCTGAGGGAATAAGCAGAAGTCCTGGATAGCCCCCTAGTAGATCTGTTTAACACCTCGCTAGAGACAGGGTGCATGCCTCAGGACTGCAGAATGGCACATGTGGTGCCCTTCCACACTAGAGTAGACCCAGGGATGAACCAGGTAATTACAGACCAGTCAGTATTACCTCCATTGTAGGCAAATTAATGGAGGCCATACTAAAGGAGAGACTAGTGCACTTTCTGGTGGTAAATGGTTTCAAGGATGAAAGATAACATGGGTTTGTCTTTGCCAGACCAACCCAATAGGATTTTTTGATTGGGTCACAGGGACTGTGGACAGGGGACAGGTGGTTGATGTCCTGTATCTGGACTTCAGCAAGACCTTTGACTCTGTGCCACATGGGAGACTGCTCAGTAAGCTGCAGAACCTGGGCATTGGGGAGAAGCTGGTGGGGTGGATCAAGAGCTGGTAACAAGACAGTAACCAGAGGGTGGTAGTAGGGGGGAACTCTCAAAGCCTAGGCCTGTAACCAGAGGGGTCCCACAGGGCTCAGTGCTTGGCCCATTGTTGTTTAATATCTTTATTGGTGACATAGCAGACGGGATCAAAGGGAAAATCTGCCTATTCGCAGATGGCTCTAAGCTCTGTGGGAGAGTGAACACAGAGGACGAGAGACAGGAGCTCAGGGAGGACCTGGCTAAGCTTGAAAAGTGGTCAGGTATCTGGCAACTGGGGTTCAATGCCACAAAAAGCAAGGTCATGCACATGGGAGCTAAGAAACCAAGGGCCAGTTATTGGTTGGAAGGGACACATGTGTCCAGTTTTGAGGAGAAAAAGGACTTGGGGGTAATCATCACAAAGGATCTGAGGCACTCTGCACATTGCCATGAAGCAGCAGCCAAAGTCATCAAGATGCTGGGATGCATCACCAGAAGAATCACCTCCAGGAAAGGGGAAGTCATTCTGCCAATGTACAGGTTCTTGGTGAGACTGCACTTTGAGTACTTTGTGCTGTTCTGGTGCCCACATCTGAAAAAGGACATCAAATTACTTGAGGGGGTGCAATGTTTTTATTTTTATTTATTTATTTCAATGTAGGATTACAATACCTTTGAGCCAAAGCTCTTTTACAAAGGTTCCATGTCAGCGTGTGCAACAGTCATCATTTTTAGTTACAAACATATAGTCATTGACTTAGAGACATGTAATAACCAGTACAAGGACTTGAGCTATGAGCAAGACAAGAGAGGGGGGTGGGGAAGTGAGGGTAGGAGATCGGGGGGTAGGAGGTGCAGGGGTAAGGGGGAGTACGGGAGGTGATTGGGAGCAGGGGCAGGAGTGGAGATACAGGGGGAGGTGGGCGAGGGCAGGAGATAGTGCTGCCAAGGGGCCCTGTCGTGGGAATATGACAGGTAAGGTACTAGGGGTGCAAAGACTGATTGTAAGTGCTGGGTGCTGGGTACTGGGACATGTAGGGCAGCTAAGATGATCCAGGGCCTGTGGGACAAATCCTTTGAGGAAAGGTTGTGGGAGCTCAGTATGTATTCTCTGGAGGACAGACGAGAGAGGGGGAACATGATCGAAACTTTTAAGTTCCTTAAAGGTATAAACAAGGTTAGTACGGATAGCATATTCAATCTCAGGAGGCATGGATCCACTAGGGAACACAGTCTAAATATAGTGGGGGGAAGACTTAAAGGGAAATGCAAAGGCCCTTTTTCATAGAGTGGTGTCCAAGTGGAATGTACTGCCGGAGGAGGTGGTAGCATCAAAAACAGTGGACAGCTTTACTAAGGGTTGGTACAGAGTGAAAAGGAGAGTCATAACAGGTGGGAATGTGGTAGGGGGAATTGAAGGAGGTGGGTGGAACACTCTATGTGGAAAAGGGAGGAGGGCATCTCCAATAAGTTCTTCTGAGAGCTGCACACTTGAACAGACTAGATAGGCCGAAACAGCCTGTTTCTGCTGGCATTTTCATATGTTTGTGTTTTCATAAAAAAGGGTAGGGTAATCACTAGGAGGGAGCAGCTGGATGTCATTGTCCACTGGGGGACCAATGACCTGGAAGGAAGAAGGGTGGCATTAACCAGAGTCCAGGAGGATTTCAGTAAGCTGGGGAAAACTTGAAACAGATGGCACGCTCTATCTCATTCCTTGAGGTGCTACCTCTCCAGGGCACAGGGGAGTATAGGACACTCCAGATCCATACCTTTAACTCCTGCTTGAAGGATTGGTGTAGAAGGGAGGATTCTGGCTTCATAGGAGACTGGGGTCTGACCTGGAGAGATGTAAGCTTATATAAGGAGGATGGCCTGTATCTGTCAGGAAGGGGTACCTTGGCCTTAAAGGAAAACTCTGTAAATCCACATTTACTGCCTAGAAAACTTACTCCCTGATCAGGTTTTTATTTAGAAAAGCATGTTTTCTCACTGTTGCACTTTATTTTATTTTGAAAGTCAGCTGAACGGGAACATGGCAGACGCTGGGGGCTCCATTTACTGTAAAGGTGAGCGACGCACCATGCACTTCAATACAAAAATATTGAAGTGTATGGTGTGTCAATCACCTTACAGGAAATGAAGCCCCCAGCGTCTGCCATATTCCCGGCTCAGGACTTTTCAAAATAAAAATAAAGTAAGTAACAGTGCGAAAAACGCACTTTTCTAAATAAAAAAACCTGACTGGGGCAAGCCTTCTCGAGGGTGGGGCTGTGGATTTACAGAGTTTCTCCTTTAATGAGAAGTTGAAATGCTTCTGCTGCAATCAATTAAACTGGCCAAGGGGGGGGGGAGCCAGAAGGGGCAGGAGGCTTAGGAACACCTCCCAATGGGAACATGCAGGACTGTAAGTTACCAACAGATACAGCTGAAGCAGGCGGGAGGGGCAGGTAGGCAAATAGTGTATAACAAGTGATACATGGGGAGCACATAGGAAAGGAAACCAGAGTGAGGGGAAGATGTTAGAGGGGGAAGACAAGATCAGAGGGAGGGCAGACTGCAAAACATGGAAGGCCATGTTAACAAATGCCCGTAGCCTAGGAAATAAGGTTCTAGACCTGGGAAGCCTTGTTGGCGGATGCAGACCTTGACATAGTAGCAATAACAGAGATGTAGTACTCTGCTAATCATGGCTGTGAAGTCAATGTACTAGGCTATACACTGTTCAGGAGGGGCAGGGAAGATAAAAAGGGTGTGGGGCTGGCCCTGTACGTCAGAAATGGTATAAAGGCTATAGAAGTTCAGGGAAGACAGGAGGAGGCTGAGGTAATGTTAGTCACCCTGGAGCCAGGGAATGGAACAGCAATACACACAGGGGGTGATCTATAGACCTCCAACACAGAGGGAGGAAGTTGACAGGGAACTAGTGGAGGACATACACAACATGGCAGCTAAAGTCGAAATCCTGTTACTTGGAGATTTCAATACGCCAGATGTAGATTGGACCACCCAGGTGGCTGCTTCAGCCAGAAGCACAGCCATCCTAGAATCCATGCAGGGGAGTTGTACTCAGGCAGCTGGTGCATGAACCAACCAGAGACAAGTCAATTCTGGACCTGGTATGGACCAATGGGAACAGAGTCGAAGAAATACAGGTTGAAGGGCAACTGGGGTCCAGTGACCACAGCATGGTGTGGTTCAACATGGCAACATGGACTCAAGTATGCCACACAAGATCAAAAGTGTTAGATTGCAGGAGTGTGAATTTCACTGAAATGGGCAGATGTATAAAAGCTGTCCTGGGGAAGGGAGAGGTAAGAGAGGGGGTGGAGGAACAATGGGAAAACCTGAAAGAAGCCATAGTCCGGATAACAAACCATAGAAACATAGAAACATAAAATTTGATGGCAGATAAGGACCGCTTGGCCCACCCAGTCTGCCCATTTCCCTACTTAATAGATAAGCTGCAGATCCTAGTTAATCAGCAGCCTACTTCTTCCTACCCCCAACCCCCTAGAATTGCCCTATGACTGTCCCATGCATGCTTGAATTCCACCACTGTTTTTGACTCCACAATCTCCTCCGGAAGTATGCCACACAAGTAAGCCTCACATGGAAGGTCATGTTAACAAATGCCCGTAGCCTAGGAAATAAGGTTCTAGACCTGGAAGCCTTGTTGGTGGATGTAGACCAATGCATTAGGATAGTGGCCAAAGGAAAAAGAAGAAGGAAACCACTATGGTTCTCTAAGGCGGTGAGGGACAATGTCAGGGTTAAAAGACTGAGTTTGAGTAAATGTAAGGGGACCCAAAGGAAGGAGGACAGGGAGATGTACCTTGAATGACTAAGGAAAGCAGGGAAAGCTGTTAGAAAAGCTAAGACACAGACAGAGGAGGGTTTAGCATGGTCTGTGAAAAAGGGGGACAAGGCATTTTATAGGTACATCAGTGAAAGAAGAACAACTGGGGGGGATTGTGAGGCTCAAAGGGGAGGAGGGAGAGTGTAACGAGGGGGATCTGGACAAGGCAGAAATACTGAACAAATACTTCTTCTCAGTATTCACTAGGGAGGGGAAGGGTCAAGGACCACAGATGGGTAGCAGAGGCAATGGGGGAGGAGAAATACACACCAGTCCATTCACAAAGGAGAGAGTTCTGGAAGAACTAACAAAGCTGAAGGTGGATAAGGCCATGGGGCCACACACGGTGTCCACCCGAGGATATTAAGGGAGTTGCAATGGGAACTGGCAGTGCCTCTGGCAGCCCTGTTCACAGAGTCACTCAACAGAGGTGTGGTTCCAGAGGACTAGAAGAGGGCACATGTGATCCCACTGCTCAAAAGTGGACATAGTAGCCATTAGCTATACATGGTTTACCGGTAACCACACTTGGGAGACTTTAGTACCTGGCTATGTACTGTTCAGAAGAGACCAAGGTGCAAAAAGGGGTGGGGTAGAGTGGCCCTTTATGTCAATGAAAATATCAAAGCTACAGAAATTCAGAATACACATAAGGAGCCAGAAGAACTGGGGGTCACCCTGGAAACAGGAAATGGGACAGCCACATGAACTGGGGTTGTGTACAGGCCTCCAGACCAGGGGGAGGACATAGACACATTACTGTTAGAAGATATACAAAACATGACAGCTAAAGGGGAGGTTCTGATAACGGGGAGACTTCAACATGCCAGATACAGATTGGTCAATACCAGCAGGGACATCTGCCAGAACTAGACACATGGTGTATTCCCTGCAGGGGTAGGGCCTCAAACAACTGGTACAACAACCCACTAGAGACAGGGCTATCCTAGATCTAGTACTGACTAACAGGGAAAAGATCACAGATCTCCAGGTAGAAGGTCACCTGGGTGCCAGTGACCATCACATGGTATGGTTCAATTTGGCCACTAGAACATTATCATCCCATTCCAAGGCAAAAATATTTGACTTTAGAGGAGATGACTTTGATAAGATAACCAACAGAGTTAAGCTAGCCCTGGCAAAAAGAAATACAGGTGAGGGGGTACAGGCAAAGTAGGCAAGCATTAAAGATGCAATACTTGAAGCAACATCCCATTGTGTTAGACAGAAAAGGAAGTGCAATAGGAGAAGGAAACCACATTGGTTCTCAAACACAGTAGCAGAAAAGGTTGGAGCCAAAAGACTGGCCTTCAGGAAATATAAGGGAATGCAGTAGGATGAAGATCGGGAGGCATACCAAACTTCCCTAAGGGAAGCAGCAAAGGCAGTAAGGTAGGCAAAGGCCCAAACTTAGGGAAACACTAGCACAAACAGTAAAAGAAGGTAACAAGACTTTCTATAGATACATTAGTGAAAGGAGAAAGTCCAGAGGGGGTATTGCTAAGATCATAGGGAATAAGGGGGCATGTGAGGAGGAGGACCATGTAAAAGCATCTATCCTAAATAGATACTTCTGCTCAGTATTTACTGAAGATAATGTAGGGCAGGGCCCACAGCTCTGCACCATGGACACAGGGGGGGAGGGAGGTGTGCACTAGTCCCTTCACAAAAGAAAGGGTCCTACAAGAGTTCGATAAACTCAGGGTGGACAAGGCAATGGGACCTGATGGCATACATCCCAGGGTACTAAAGGAGATAAGGGTAGAACTAGCAGAGCCATTATCAGAACTGTTTAGTGAGTCTCCGAGCACAGAAGAGGTCCCAGAAAACTGGAGAAGGGCTCATGTGATCCTGCTCCACAAGATTGGTAGCGGGGAGGAGATAGAGAACTACAGACCAGTCAGTCTTACTGTACCTCAGTAGTGGGCAAGATTGTGGAGACACTCCTTAAGGAAAGGATAGTGCAACACCTGGAATCCATAGGAGCACAGGATCCAAGACAGCATGGGTTTACAAAAGGAAGGCCCTGTCAAACTAATCTCATAGATTTCTTTGACTGGGTAACCAGAGTGGTGGACCAAGGGGAAGGAGTTGATGTCGCCTACCTTGACTTCAGAAAAGCTTTTGATACTGTTCCATATAGAAGATTGATTAATAAACTGGGTAGGCTTGGGGTGGGTCAGACGTTGGTCAACTGGGTGGCAAACTGGTTGATGGGCAGAAAACAGAGAGTGGTGGTAAATGGTATACAGTCAGAAGAGATGCAAGTCACAAGTGGGGTACCTCAGAGATCAGTCCTAGGGCCAGTCCTTGTCAATATCTTCATCAGTGACATTGCAGATGGACTGGAGGATAAGGTTTGTCTGTTTGCAGATGACACCAAGATCTGCAACAGAGTAGATGATCCAGATAGTGTGGGCAGAATGAGAAGAGATCTGGATAAACTAGCAAAATGGTTGGAAGATTGGCAACTGGGGTTTAAAGCAAAGAAGTACAAGATCATGCACATAGGGAAGAGAAACCCTGAAGCCACCTATAGACTGGGAGGGGAGTTGCTGACACTTACAAGAGAAGAAAGAGTCTTGGTCGTCATCATCACCGATGACCTGAAATCATCCAAGCAGACCTCTAAAGCAGTAGATAAGGCTAGAGGGATGTTGGGGTGTATTAGTAGGGGTATCACAAGTCGGAAGAGGGAGGTAATAATCCCTCTTCACAAGACACTGGTTAGGCGCCATCTGGAGTACTGCATGCAGTACTGGAGGCCACGCCTTCACAAGGACATTAACCAAATTGAGGCAGTCCAGAGAAGGGCAACCAAAATGGTGCAGGGACTGCATCAGAAAACATATGAGGACAGATTAACTGAACTCAATATGTATACCCTAGAGCAAAGGAGAGAGAGAGGTGATATGATTGAAACATTCAAACACCTTAAGGGCATTAACAAGGTGAAAGAGTCTAACATGTTTTACTATAAGAAGAATAGCAGGACAAAAGGACACAGCATGAGATTAGAGGGAGGCCGATTAAGGGGTAAGGTAAGGAAGTTCTTTTTCACAGAAAGGGTGGTGGATGGATGGAAAGGCCTACCTCAGGAAGTGGTGGATATGAATACAGTGCAGGGTTTCAAACAGGCATGGGATAGGCATAAGGGAGCAATACAGATGAGTATGAATAGATAGAACATTGACAGAGCAAAGACCTATGGCACATTCATAAGGTAGAAAAAGAAATGGGCAGACTGGATGGGCCTTATGTGCCATCAACTTCTATATGTTCCTCTATGTAGGGAGGAGGCGAGGAACTGCAGGCCAGCCAGCCTCACCTCAGTGGTGGCAAAGATCAGGGAGACACTGCTGAAAGAAAGGATAGTGGCACACCTGGAATCCAGGGGTGGCCAGGATTTGAGGCAACATGGATTCACAGCAGGAAGGTCATGTCAAACGAATCTGATAGATTTTTTTGATTGGGTGACTAAGGAAGTAAATCAGGGCAGTTAAGCTACTGCCCTGCTCCTCTCCACAAATCCAACCTTCCCCTCCATAAACTCATCTCTTGACCCATATTTTCCCCTTAACTCTATCAGAAGGAAAAAAGAGACAGTTACGGTTCTTGAGGGAAGTGGCAAACATAGAAACATAGAAACATAGACTTTGACAGCAGATAAGGACCGCTAGGCCCATCTAGTCTGCCCATTTCCCTACCTACAGGATAGGCCGCAGATCCTAGTTAACCAACAGCCTATATCTTCCTGCCCCCCACAAGAATTGCCTTATGTCTGTCCCATGCATTCTTGAATTCTCCCACAGGCAAAGGTGGTGAAGGAAAGAAGGATAGCATTAAGGAGGTACAGTATCAGGAAACACAGAGTGAAGAGGACAGGGAGGTATACCAAGTAAGCCAGAGGGAAGCAGGAAAGGTAGTGATAGGAGCAAAGGCACAAAGAAAGGAAAGGACAGCTAAATGGATAGCTAAAGGGGATACAACTTTCTTCAGATATGTAAGTGAGAAGACAAAAGCAAAGGGAGGGATACAGAGGATTGGGAGAATGGAACGGAGAAAGGCTGCATAGAAGAGGACCTTGAAAAAGCTGCCATCCTGAACAAGTACTTCTGTTCAATCTTCACAGTGAAAGGGGGATGGACTACCAGGGAGCAACAGGAACAGAGGTGGGCAAAGGTGGACACAAGTCCATTTTCAGAGGAAAGAGTTCTGAAGGGGCTTGCAGCTCTGGAAGTGGACAAAGTTATGGGTCTGGATGAGATACACCCAAGGGTATTAAAGGAACTCAGGGAGGTGCTAGGTGCTGCACTGACAGCTTTATTCTACAGTTCACTGGAAACAGGTAAAGTTCCAGAGGCCTGGAGAAGAGCTGAAGTGGTTCCTCTTCAGAAAACCAGCAGCATGGAGGAGGCCTGCTACTATAGGCCAGTCAGTCTCACTTCAGTGGAGGGGAAATTAGTGGAAACCCTGCTAAAAGAGAGATTGTTAGAATATCCTGAATCCAATGGTCTGTAAGACAACAAACAGCATGGAGTCACAGGAAGGACCAGATGAATCTAATGGATTTCTCTGATTGAGTTACCAGAGAAATAGATAAGGCGAGGGCAGTGGATGTGGCCTATCTGGACTTTAGCAAGGCTTTCAACACTGTGCCACACAAGAGACTGATTAAGAAACTGAGCAACCTTGAGGTGAGTTCCAAAGTGGTGAATTGGGTTAAAAACTGGTTAATGGACAGGTGACTGAGGGCGGTGGTTAACAGCATCGACTCTAATGACGGGAGAGTGACCTGTGAGGTGTGGGTGCTGCAGGGCTCAGTACTAAGACTGGTCCTCTTCAATATCTTCACAAGTGACACTGCAGAAGAACTGGAAGGGAAAGTAGCTTTTTTGTAGATGATACCAAAATCTGAAATAGTGTGGACATGCAGAAGGGGGTGGAGAGAATGCACTGGGATCTTGGAAAACTTGAGGAGTGGTCAAGAGCATGGCAGTTGGAGTTCAATGCCCAAAAGTGTAAAATTATGCACCTAAGGCATAGGAACCCAAGTGCTGAATATCAGATGGGGAAAGAGACCTTAGGGTTATCATAGCTGATGTCCTCAAAGTGGCAGTGCAGTGTGATAAAGCAGTGGGTAGGGTCAGTTGGATGCTGGGGTGCATAGAAGTGTATCTCTAGCAGGAGGAAGAAGGTTATCATGCCACTGTATCACTCACTGGTGAGATCCCGCTTGGAGTACTGTGCCCAGTTTTGGACACTGTACCTCATAAAGGACACAAATGGGGTGGAGGCAGTCTAGAGGTGGCAACTAAAATGGTGCAGGGTTTGTACAAAAAACCCTTTGAGGAAAGACTGAGGGATCTCAATATGTACATCTTGGAAGAGAGAAGAGGGAGAGGTGACATGAGAGAGACCTACAAGTACCTCACAGGGATGAACAGGGTGCAGGAAGGGAGTCTTTTTTAAAGCAGAAAGACCACCAGGACCAGGTGGCATGCAATGAACAGTTAGGGGCTTCAAGCATGTGTGGGATAGACATAGGGGTATATTAGCAAATAGGCAGGGAGGAGGGGAGGAAGGGTCACCAGAGACAGATTAAACAGGCAACATCTGGGCAGACTGGATGGGTCAAGTGTCCTTTTCTGCTGACAAATTCTGTTTATGTTTTTTATACAAACTGTTTCAGTCTGTCACCCATATTCTGTGGTCTGCTGTAAGACATTCTAGGCCTGTCACTTAATTCATAGTCACAGCTGGATCACTTAATTAGATGGATCACCCTGCTTCATTATTCCATAAATTCTATATACTGTATGTAATTACATTCTGTAAGGGGGAAATTGTGTAGCAGGAAATGCACACTAATCCAAAGCTTGTTTCCAGGTATGACCTGGGAGCATGAGGAAGTGAAGTGACTTGCTTAGGGGCACACAATATGCAAGTATGCAAGTGGGGGCTGTGTGATTCAAACCCAGTTCTCCAGGTTTGCATCTCAATGCCCTAAACCTCAGCACCATACAAATGCTTCAGGTTGAATTCCCCAATCAGTTTTCTTTTTTGGATATAGCAAGGCATATCTCTATAACTCTTTTGCTGCTCCAGATCTGTAGCTTCATAGTCTCTATTAATCAGCTTTGTTTTTAACTCCTTTGCTTGATTCTTAAAATCTTATTCCAAGGAACAGTTTCTCTGCAATCTTAAAAATTGCCCATAGGTATTGATTTACTTAAGCTGTGTGGATGGAACTATAGTTTTAAAAAAAACATACTTACTGTAAAAATTATATGTTCAGCTGTCATCAGTCAGCTCCATTTCTGTAACTGTTAGGGTCTGAAAAGTTTGAGTGATTTGTTTTTACTGGCAACAACACCCCCCTGTAACAAGCCTGGGTGCCCCTGTTTGCTGACAAAAGAAATTGCCTTTGTTCCTGAGACCTACATTAGCATATAAGAAGAGAATGTCACTTAGCCCATAAGTCTTTTCAGCTTGTCTGCTAATTTAGAATAACTAATTTTGAATAACAAAGCCAGCAGCAGCAAACATGTGAAATAACCTGCTTACTTTCAGTTAGCTTCAAAACCATCTTAACAGTGTGACGGCAGTGACCCCATGGCCAAAAGCAGCTCAATGAGACACTCAGCTATTCAACCAAGCATAAGAGACAATCCCACCTCAAACATCAAAAATCAAACAAAATATTAGAGAATGGTTAAAAAGTCCATATATTATTAGTGGGCTTACTGGTAATGGTAGTAGGTGGCAAAAATTATAGAATTTACTTCTTAGTTTATTGTAATATTACAACCAATGCAAAGGTGTTTAAACTGGGCAAGTGTATGCCACAATTACACAAGATTTGGTACATCATGGGAAATAGGGTTAGAGAGCAGTTTCAGAAACAATAAGAAAATGGAGATCTTCACACCAAAAATGGAGGTATTAAAAAAATGAGCAAACAAAATACATTACAAAAGAACCCCATATCAAATGTACTGGGGTAAGGGTTATTCTGCAGGCTATTAACCATGCAGCCAAGTTTTGAAGAAAACACGAACTGAACATAACCCAATAATGCAAAGCATCATGAGAAGCACATGTAAATGCCCATGAATTAATTTGGACTGACTCAACTTTAATGGGTGTTTACTCACCTGGTAAAGGTGATTGTGTTGGTTGGCATCCATGGCACTCCAGACATTACCTCATGGGTTACAGCCCACCTGATAGGCTAATGATGCACATGACCCAGATCAGATTTCCAGTATATCCAGGTCCCAGGAACCCCTGATCTCCAGTTTGAATTTTCCATAGCTGAAAGGAAGTTAGAACAAGAATACAGTACAAAACAATACAGTCTAGTAAAGATGAGGTCCTCTACGACATGATAGAAAGTAAGGCCGGAGGCCTGTGTTTATTCCCTATTATGTACAATCTAATTCGAACCTGGTTCGACTGTGTTAGCAGTGAGTCTGAGTTCTGAGGCACTGGTGTAGGGACCTCCTGTTTCCCTGACAGAGGACGCCGATCATCCCGAGGAGGGCCTTGGAGTCCATGGATGCCAGCCAACACAATCCACCTTTACCGGGTGAGTAAACACCCATTGTGATTGGTTGGCATCCCCTGGCACTCCAGACACTACCTCATGGGAGATAAGAAGCAGTTAGGACTCCGGTGGGATCGGGTGAATCGGAGAGTCCAGGTGTGGGTGCAGCTGCTGGGACCTGGGTAGCGAAGGCTGGCCTGAAGTCCTGAAGCTGTTCCAGTCTATAGTGTCTAGCAAAGGTGTGCAGGGAGCTCCAGGTAGCCGCCCTGCAGATGTCTTCGGAAGACACCGATGCTCGCTACGCCCAAGAGGTGGATATTGCCCTGGTGGAGTGAGCCCTGATCCCCTGAGGTGGGGTCAGTCGATTCACCGTGTAAGCGTGCAGGACGACCCGTCTGATCCACCCCGCGATGGTGGTCTTGGACACCATGAGCCCCTGTCTCTGGCCCTTCACCCTTTGAGACGATGAATAGTCTCTCCATCTTACGGATGGGGCGAGTCCTGTCCAGGTAGACCGAGAGAGCCGACCCGACGTCCAGGGAATCGGGGGCTCTGCTCTCGGCCTGAGGGGCTACGCGAGGCAAGGTAGGCAGATCTATCAGTTGTTCCCTGTGGAACCTTGTCGGGACCTTCGGCTGGAAGGCCGGCACTGTTCTCAGCCGGACCCCTTTGGGGGTGTAGATGGTGTATGGAGCCGTGCACGACAGGGCGCCGAGCTCCCCTATTCTTCTGGCTGAACAGATGGCTACAAGAAAAGCTGTCTTCAAGCCGACCCAGAATAGGTCTGCCTCGATGAGCGGCTCGTAGGGTGGCACTCTTAGGGAATCCAAAACCAGAGGTAGGTCCCGACGGTGCAGCATGGAGGTCTGGTTCTGGGTCGCATGGGGTCTACCGCCCTCAAGAAGCAGATAGGCGTCCTGGATGGGCCCAGTGAGTCCTCGATGAGACCTCTGGCCGCCCCGATGGCCGCCAGTTGCACCCTTAGAGAGGAGGGTGCCAGCCCCTTGTCCACCCCTTGTTGCAGGAACAGGAGGATCGTAGGCAGGTCGGCCTGTTCTGGCATCGACCCTCTCTGACGGCACCACTGAGAGAAGACGGCCCATTGCCTCTTGTAAGTAGATGTGGTGGATGCCCGACGAGATTGGAGGAGCGTGCTATAGCCGACTCGTGGTACCCGGTGGCGATGTAGTCGTTCCCTCTCAGGGCCAGGCCGTGAGTTTTAGGGTTCGAGGAGCGGGTAGAGTACTGGTCCCTGCGCAGCATGTCCGGACGGGCGGGATCTGAAGCTGGCTAGCGACATCTCCGTGATTGCCGCGAACCAAGATCTGCGTGGCAGTAAGGAGCCACCAGGATGATGGTGACCAGAGATTCCCGGATTTTGGCCAAAACTTGTGGGATGAGGGAAGCAGGAGAAACACGTCACGATACTCCGTGACCATACCTGAGACAGGGGCGTCCGTGTCCTGGGAGTGAGCGCCCTGAACCGGGAGAAGTACCGGTCCACCTGGGTGTTGTCCCGCGATGCCATTAGGTCTAGGGACACTGGGCCCCATGCCGCCTGGATTGTCTGAAACAGATCCGGATGCAGGCGCCATTCTCCCGGGTGGATCTGCTGCCTGCTGAGCCAATCCGCCCTGACATTCAGTTTCCCCGCCAAGTGCACTGCTCCCAGGTGTGATAGGTGCGTTTGTGCCCAGTTCATCACCCTTGAGGTTTCCCTTGACATGGCCCTGCTTCTGGTCCCTCCTGCTTTGCAATGTAGGCCACCGTCACGGCGATTGTCGGACTTGATCAGGACTGACTGTCCCTGGATGATGTGGGAATGCCCTTAGTGTGGAATACTGCTCTCATCTCCAGGACGTTGATGGAGAGTTGAGACTCCTGGGACCATGTTCCTGTGCTGACTGTCCCCAGACAGGCCCCCAGCCAGAGGCTCGCGTCCATCTCGATGGGGATCAGGTGGGGGGCCTCCAGGGGACCCCTCGTCAGATTTCGGGTTACCCACCACTCTAGGGAGGATCTTACCTCGGCAGGTAAAGGAACACACAATGGAGGTTGTTCGTTTGGTGCCCCGCGCGCTAAGACGTAATTCTGGAGTGGATGCATGTGCCACCTGGCCCAGGGCACGAGGTCGATGCAGGAGGCCATGCATCCCAGAAGTCTCGCCACCTTCGCCACCGTAGTGTGGGAGTGTGACCTTAATTGTCGGGCCAGACTCCAGAGGCTGCGGATCCGGGCTGGTGACGGTCTTGCCCAGCCTTCGGCCGAGTTGATGATGGCCCCAAGGTGTTCTATTTGTTGGGTGGGACGGAGATGGCTCTTTTCTCGGTTCACCACCCAACCGTGGTCCTTGAGGGCCCGTACGGCGAACTCCGTATGTGCGCGTGCCTGATCCTTGGATCGGGCGCGGATGAGCCAATCGTCCAAGTACGGGACGATGTCCAGGCCCTGTTCCCTAAGTCTGGCCACCAGGGTGATGGAGACCTTGGTGAAGACTCTGGGTGCCGAGGACAGACCGAACGGGAGCGCCCGGTATTGGAAGTGGTGTCCCATGATGTGGAAGCGGAGGAACTGTCTGTGCCTCTTGATGATGGGGATGTGTATGTAGGCGTCCTTTAGGTCGACGGACGTTAGGAAGTCGCCTACTCTGATACCCTGTAGGGTGGACCGGACGGTCTCCATTTTGAACCGACGTGGGATCACGTATTGGTTCAGGCATTTTAGGTCCAGGATGGGCCTTAGCTCCTGACTTCTTGGGGACCAGGAAGAAGATGGAGTACATGCCTTCCCCCTGTTCCTGAACCGGAACGGGTTGGATGGCCCTGTTCTGGATCAGCTCTGCCAGGATCCCCTGCACCTGGTGAGGTGAGGCTCTTCTTCTGGAGACCGGGGATGAGACAAAACGTTGTGGGACTGAGGGATGAGCCAACTTGATGGTGTATCCCCTGGAGACCACATCTCGGACCCACCTGTCCGATGTGGTGGCCGCCCAGCGATGGGCGAACAGGGCCAGCCGTTGACCGACAGGGGGATATGGGTCCTGGTGGAGGTGGTCAGGTGAGTCGGAGTCACTGTTTCCCCCGAACCTCCTACCACGACCTCCGGACTTTTGTCCCCGGGGTCGGAAGGAGGAGGCTTGGTAACCGTGGAAGGCGGGTTGCGTGAGTTAGAGGGGGGAGCCTGCCTCGAGAAAGAGTGGTTTGAGCAAATGAATCTCTACGGGTGTGGCTCTTGGCGCCAGGATGAAACCTCCGCCTTGCGGAGGGCAGATGGGAGGATCTTGACCGGTTCCTTAGGAGGTCCCTATCCTCTTCTTCTGTTTCAGGTAGTTCTGAAGCCCTTCCCCAAATACATGACTCCCCTTAAGGGGTAGATTCTGTAGTAAAGTCTTAGACTCTGAATCAGCATCCCAGAGCTTCAACCATAGCGCTCTGCTGGCCCGATTTATGATGGTGGCGGCCCTGGCCTGGAGGCATAGGGAGTCCACTGCCATGTCAGCCAGGTACTTGGCTGCGTCTAGGGAATAATCTAACAGTTCAGCCTCCCTGGACTTTGGGCTCACCTGCTCCTGGAGTTCCTCTAGCCAGCGTTTTTGGGCCCGGGAGGTGTAGATAGCAGCTGTCATTGCCTTGGCCGTGGTGCCCTCTATCTCAAAGGTCTTCTTTAGCATGTCCTCAATCCTTTTGTCCGTTGGGTCCTTGAGGGCTATGGTACCACATGGTAGCACAGTCTTCTTGCTCAGGGCCGCCACCTGGGGATCAATGGAGGGTGCCTTGCACCAAGCATCCGACTTGTTGCCTTGTACCGGGTACATCTTGTGCAAATTCCTTCGATTTGGCATTCTGCCCGGGTCTGTGGATTGTCATTCTGCGTGAACCAACTCTTCGATGGCCGGGCAAACTGGGAAGGTCTCTGAGGAAGTGGTTCTTAGCTGGATCATGGGATCGAGCTTCGACTCCATCTTCTCCCCTTCCGGTTCCTCTGTGGACAGCCCCATGGTGGTCTTGATGGCCTTCATGAGTCCGGGAATGGTCTCGAAAGAACACAGTTTGGACGTCAGGGACGGGATTGCTTGCTGGTCGATGTCCTCCGAGTCGGACTCCAAGCCAGGCTCCTCCTCCTCCTTCTCGTCATATCCGTCGTCCTTGTCCCCTTCCTCTGGAGGGCCGTTGAGGGGTACGCTGGGATGGGGACTTCTGGGGCAGGCGATTCCTCTGGGGGGTCTTTCTGATGGAGGGGATCCGAGCTGGGTGGTCTCGTTCTGTTTTGGATAAGGGCCTCCAGCTTCTCCATGATCTTCAGCATGAAGTTCTGCTGACTCTCCATCATGGCCACCACCGCCTGTTGATTCTGGATCAACAGCGGACCTGGGTCCACCCACGTCAAGGTGCTGGGGCCGGGGTTAGAGGGTGCCAGAGGAGGGGTTCTCTCCATCGAAGAAAGTTCGTCGTCCATCAGGCAGGCTGCGCAGAGAGGACCCGGGGTCTGGGGGAGGAGGGTGGCACTGCACGCGGTGCATTTCTTTGCCTTTACCATCTGAAAGAGAGAGAGACAAGTCTGAGCGAAAGTCGATAACTCGGAACTGTTTTCCCCTCTCTGCCCTGTGGGAGCGCCACGCCCGCAGGCGGGTGGGGGCCGGAGGCAGGAGAACTGTGGTAAGGGCGCTATGGGAGGGCCCTTAGACAGTCATGGGCAATGACGGGATCTTTCCCTCTACTTTCCTTACCTTCCTTACCCCTTTTTCTCCTTCTTGTGAGGTGGCCGAGGCCCACTGTGGTAGGGGGCCGGGGCCAGCAATCGATGAGGAAGGTACCGCTGGACTCTACAGGGGCTGCTATGGGAGGGACCCAAGTAGGTTGCTCCGCGGGGTCCTACTGGGGTCGCTATGTGAGGGACCCGAGTAGCAGGAAAGAGGTCTCTTCTCTTTTTTTTTTTTTGAGGACTGTCCAAAAAAAAAGAACGGAACTGTGTGGTCCGAACCCCTGATCCCCCATGAATTGGTACCAGATTTGAGGAGGAAGGGAATGTCCCTTGTGGGCAGCTGACTCATAGGCCAGCGTAGCAGTCTAGGCGGTGGGGAGTGGCAGAGCCCTGGACCCGCTTCTTCTTTTTTTACTTTTGGCTGTGCTGCCCTGCAGGTCACTATCTCGAGTCTTCTGGAAGAAATCCAGGGTGTGGGAGAGGGGCCGAGAGGCCGAGGAGACCAGGCCTCTCTGCGGCCTGAGAGGTCGATGCCGCGCGGCTGGGATCGCCTCAGGCGGAGCGCTCGACTGAGCGAGGCGACCACGCTGCTGGCAGCCTCTCCTGTCCCCTTTGAGGAGAGAGGGGATGGTGGGTCGCGGGAGGACTCCATTCGGGGGGAGATAGGCTCTCGGGAGGGCGGGAGGCCTTTCCTCTTTTTCTCCTGTGGGGCGCGTCCCCTTGCGAGGAGTGGGCCGGACCAGGGCCCAGGAAACAAACGCCACGCTGTGCGACAGCCTGCCAGGGCCTCTCCGGAAGGTCGAGAGGTGAGAGTGCGGCGGTGAGCGTCAGCCAGTCGGCCCAGAGATGCCACCGAGCCTATGGAGTCGGGAGGAGCCCAGAGAGGCAGGAAGGAAAGGAGAGGCTCTCGGGAGGGGCTAGGCTGCTGAAGGCCGTGGGTCATGAGGAGGAGAGGCTCGCGGATGGCGGACAAGGCGAGGGCCTAGTGAGGAAACGCCCGCGAGGCCGCGTGGCATGCAAGGGGAGCTGCATGCGTCCGGGAGGGTCTGGAATGCAGGGCCTAGGCCGGGATGGCTGGGGGAGCGCTAGGAAGTGCTAGGCTGCTGGGGGCTGGCCTTAGTTTGTACAGCGCTTAAACGAATAGCTCCATACCACATAAGGGCATCCCTTAAGGGATATAAGGGGACTCTAGCCATACAAACCACAAGCTGGAATGTCTTTTAAGGAAAAAAACGCCAGTACATTTAAGGAATCCCTGAAATGGGGATATCAGGAGACGCCAGCAATTAAGACAATTTGCTGGAATTTCTTTTAGGAAACGCCAGTACTTTAAAAACAACAAGCAGGAATTTCTTTTCTTTTATAAAATATTGATATACTTTGGGGCAGCGTAGCCTGACCCCAGGAATAAAACCATAAATGCATAAGCCACTTATTTAGATAAAGCAGATAAGATCACTGGTTCCTACCTTATAGGAGCAGACAGGGGTTCTCTGGAGTGCTTCTTGCCTGTTCAGATGCACAATTCACAACTGGAGAGCAGGGGTTCCTGGGACCTGGATATACTGGAAATCTGATCTGGGTCATGTGCATCATTAGCCTATCAGGTGGGCTGTAACCCATGAGGTAATGTCTGGAGTGCCATGGGATGCCAACCAATCACAAGCAGAATTGCATGGTGCCAGAAGGCCTCACAATACAATCAACAAAGGCTGAGAACAGCAGACACAGACACGTGTTTCATTCTCATTTGGACTCATCAGTGCACCATATCTGTACCTCAGCCCAGGAAGAGATAGCCATTCACCGTATAGGGGATCTTATTGGTTTTGGTCATGGGTAGCCCAAAGTAGAGAAAGAAGAGAACAACAAAAGAACCACAGAGCAAATGCACTAGGGTAAGGTTTATCCTGGAGGATATTGGCCATATAGCCAAATTTTGAAGAAAACTGATGAGTCCAAATGAGGATGAAACACATGTCTGCGTCTGCTGTTCTCAGCCTTTGCTGATTGTATTGTAAGGCCTTCTGGCACCATGTAATTCTGCTTAAAGTTGAGCCAGTCTAAATGAATTCATGGACATTTGCATACGCTTCTCATGATGCTTTGCATTATTGGGGTATGCGCAATAATATAGTTCCATTCCCAGATAGCCTAACTTCAAAATTTTATAAAACTTTCATTATGCAACTAGCAGAGATTTTGCCTGTAGTTTACAACTGGATTTTGTTGGAGGGGCTCCCACAAGAATCTTTAGGAGAAGACATTTACATTTTCTTATATAAGAAAGATGCAACTTTTGATTTAATGAACTGGAGACCATTATGCCTGATGGACGCTGATTTAACAATTGTAATGAAAATGTTAACTACCAGATTGGCCTCTGTAGCACAACATTTGATATCTGAGACTCAAACATGCTCAGTGAAAGGGAAAAGTATTCAATACAATCTGATACTCCTCAGAGAAATTGTTGATCATGGAAATAGAGGCACCAATATTGGATACCTGTTGTCCCAAGACCAGGAAAAAGCATTAGATAAAGTGACTCATGATTATCTCTTTGAGGTTCTCAGTCACTATGTTCTCCCAGCAATCTTCATTTCTTGGATACAGAAGCTAATATAACTCTACTAGTATCATCCCTAATATTAATGGGCATTTAGGTCACAGAATCCTAATTAGGACTGGAGTTAAACAAGGATGTCGCCTCAGACCGATATTATACATTTTTTGTATACAGTAGATCAAATTATTCTGCAAATATTAATTTATCCTCAGATTGTTGGTATTAGCACAGTTGATGGCTCAATGAGTGCTAAAATAGCAGCTTATGCTGCTGATGATGTTTTATTTATTAAAGACCTACAATCAGTCCTTATAGCACGCTTCTTTTCACCCATATCAGGTGCCACCCTGAACATTCATAAGTGTATTGACTTAGCTGTTGGAGCAGAGATAACACCAGTACATGACATAGTTGCAGTGACTTCAACCCTTATCAAAATCCCAAGCATAATATTTGACAAGGGAGTCCTAGCCTCTATAAATTGAGAAGTGAAGTTACAACTTTGTGAAAATAAAGTACACATATGGAAATGCTGGCAACAAACAAAGAAAAAAATAAAATAGCCATTATCATGACTTTTATACTTCCCACCTTTACCTACCATAGTGCAGTCTACCCAACACCCAGGTACTTGGAAATTAGATTTTTGAGTCTAATTTTTATGTTTGCTTGCTCGCATGCGCAAGAAACATAGTGCCATCATCCGAGATTTCGGAGGTGTGTCACACCCTCCTCCAATTCAGTCAGTGTGTTGGCAGGCGCGGCCCCTGTAAGCCAATGCATGCTGGAGCTGTCTATGACAAGCTCCAAAATGCAGTGGCATACAGTTGAAAGGGGGAGCTACGCTTGGAGTGAGCAGTGATAAGATATCGCCTGCTCATGTGCAGCTCCCCTACACACACACACACACACACATACAGAAACTCCCCCTCCCTTTTACGTGTAGCCGGCCAGGGGTGCCCAATCCCCATCAGCAACTGTCGCTCCCCCATACTATCGGTGATGGGGGTGCCCAATCCCCCGTTGGCTTCTTTCTCCCCCCCCAGTACAAGGTGCCACGCTGGGAGCCCGCCCCAGTGTGGCAACAAATGTCATGGCCGATGGGGGTGCCCAATCCCCCGTCAGATGAAGGCCCACCCCACCGTCCTTGTGCCACGCTGGGAGCCAACCCCAGTGTGGCAAACATCCTGAGTCGTCAATTTTTTTTTTTAACTTAGAAAATAAAAACGGTCCCACGTAGTCTCCCAACACACCCTCCCACAACCCGCACCCACCCACTGCGCACCCTGCCTCCCCACACCGCCCCTCACCTCATACTTACCTCCGGACCTCGGCATGATGATCTTCGGTGGACCGGGAACACGTCTGCACTCTTCAAAGCCGACCGCGAATTGAGGAAATGCCGGTAAGCTGTATAATGGGCTAGATAGGGAGTTTCAACTTTATTGCATATCTCAGGCATTTTTTGGAATTTTTGCACCAAATTTTCAACATGGGTTTTTTGGGACCCCTTCTCATGAGTGATGTCACTGTCATTGTGTTATTCGGGCCTGAAGGGGATTTCATGCAGTAACTGAAATCACCCTTAAGACCCGAATACTTCATGACAGTGACATCATTCATGAGAAGGGCACTTAAAGCCCCATGTTGAAAATTTGGTGCAAAATTCCAAAAATGTCTGTTCTGGCGTGCGTTACGCAGTTCCTACGCGCGCTCATAAGTTCACGAATTTTCAATATTTTCACTCCAGATTTAACATTGCCATTTTACCACACCTTCTTATGAGTAGTACAGCTGTCATTTTCACATCTCACCTGAAAACGTTTCCGCCTGGGCGTAGCGCATAATGGTGCTGTCGGTGTCGTAAATCAATGCACGGGACAAATTAAGAAAATCTCAGTGACACTATTCATGAGCAGAGGTCTTAAAATGGCTATGTTGAAAATTTGGTGAAAAATTCCTAAAAATGACCCAAACGCACACCCCAATGCCTGTCACTCTCTGCAGGGTAGTGGTGGGGTTGGCTTTAGTTCAATACTCCACTGCCATTCCTATTACGCAGCTGTAACTTCTACACTACCACTGCCAATGCCAGCAAGCAAACATTCAGCATTGACAAATGCTTGTTTCAGATGGTATGAGGTAGCTGATTGAATCCAATTAACAGGAATGTTTTGTACCAGCCTATAAAACAGGGTGGTCTTAACCTCCTCCATCCCTTAGTTTTCTATTTTAGTTTATTAAGTGTAATTTATCTAGTTTCTTCTGCCAAGAACATAAATTGTGGCATCCCTGGTTAGATACCTGTGTGACTCTGTTGTTATTAACATGGTCATTGGATGCAAGGAAGCTGAGAAAAAAATGCATTCTACCTCTAGCTTTGTCCCTCCAGTTTTTGAGAAACTCAGACAGTGGAAAATAGGATTGTCACAGATCCCAAATTCCTCAAATTAATATTTATAGGCAGATACTGGCGACCAATTTTGCTGACCCAGGAATATATATGGGGATCCCTGCCACTGACTACCCATTAGTGAGTAACTTTCTACTAAATATAAGGACCCCACATAAAATGGGCGATATTTTGTGGCTAAGCTGTCATAGGTGACTCAGTGTCAAGGCAAACTCCAAACACAAGAGCATTGCAGAAAGGACTTGTCCATGGGTGGGTTGTGGAACCCTCCTTGAAATGATGGAACACTTTTATTTGGATTGTTTGTTTGCACAGCATTTTTGGACTACATTGACTCAACAATGGGGAGATCCCTCCTGGTGAAGGGTAACATATGCAAACATAATTTTGGGTACATTGCTTTCCAGTATGAATTATGATCAGAGCACAATCAGGTTAATTTTCATGACTATAAAATATTACCTCTGGCACTCTAGAACTTACCTCATTATATATGACAGGCAGTAACAATTTGTTTACATCCAGTTTAAACAACAAATTAAGACATCTGACAGGTATTTTCACCTCTTAGGGACTAGGGGCAAGATTCACAAAGAAAGCCAAAATCCCACAGCTGCAGGAAAAAGGTCTGCAGCACTGTGGAAACAGAGTTGTGCAATAGTCATAAAGAAAATCTGAGCAGGTGCAAAATTCCATAAAAATCCCCAGAGCTGCGGAAATTCAACAGGTTTGGAAGTTGAGCAGCTGCTGAAAAAAATGGAACTGCAGATCCGCAGCTGCAGAAATGGCTTAGGAGGCACAGCAACAGTGAACCTAATGAGCTGGAGCAGCAGACTTTAACATATCTGCCATAGCATGAAGCTGAAAGCACCCACAAAGAGACCAGCAACTAGTTCCTCAACTAGGACCACTGCAGCACCACAGGTACCAGCACTGCCATGGCACCAGTGTGGCAGACTGTCACTGTTGTTTGTCCCTCCCTGGGGTGTTCCTGTTGCCTGCAAGGGTATCACTCACTGCAGGCTGGTCAGCCTCTACTGTCTGTGGGGCTTCGTCATGGGCTGCTCTGGATCTGGTGGTTGTTGCCTGTTGCCATTTCATAGCAATGTGTGCTATTGCTGCTGTAACAGCAGCCACTGCTATACCCACTGGGATGCTATTACCTGTGCCTCACCAACACCATTTCAATTGTTGGGGCACTACTGCAGTTTGCTGAAGGAGAGTTACACCTCACTCCAATGTGTGTAACATTTTTTACACAACTGTGGAAAAAACCTGGCTGAGAATAGACTTTGAGTGACTGTGCCTTACTTATCTCACATCTTTTTTTCCTCAGGGACTTCCGCAGCTGCACTTTTTTTCCCACAGTCCATAATGTTTTTTTACCACTGCTGCAGATGTTTTTGTGAATAGCACTCAGAGCAATCTCCAATTTTTTTCCATAGCTAAGGCAGTTGTGGGGACTTAGGGAAGGTTTTGCACCTTCATAAAGCTTTGTGAATCCAGCCCTAGGTGTTTTCTGACCTATCAAAATCAGTAATATGTTTGACTGACACCACTTTGAGGGATTCTTTTGTTTTTCTTGGTTTACTTATTTTGCTTGCTTGCTATATATTTCCCTACTTATTTTGTATTTCTCATATGGTTTATTGTAGCTTTTGTGATATTTGATTACCTGCTGATGTCACTTGCATTGTAATGTCTATTTTTTTTTTGTTAATAAAATTCTCTTACTCTTGCCAGTAGAGGGAGACTTTTATCATCTGGCTGCTGGCTAAGATGGCTGACCTCAGTGCAGGAGAGAGGATGGAGGTTGTAAAGACAGGGAGGATAGCCTCCTCCCCTGTTTCACTTTCACAAGAAGCTGCACTGGATATCACTTTGGAACAAATGATAAATACTCTCAGTTCTACAGAGGCTATTGGTATGTTAGTTCCAAGAGAGAATGTTATTGTTCCCACTGAACTGAGAGCACCCAGTGCAACTGCACAGGTATCTGCAGGTCTGATTGATACTTTTCAGGATGAAGGGCATATGCTCCTCAGAGAACTGTAGGACAAGAAACGGCAGCTGCAGTCTTTGATGGTTAAGGAAGAACATGTTTATCTGTAAAACAAATCTTTATTGGCCGAGAAAAAGCACTCTACATAGAAAGCACTGACTGTAATGAACAGCGTGGTATCGAGGGATGGCAGAGCCCTGAAGTTGAATCTGTGAGCTCATGACAAAGCGGCATCAAAGAGCGAGTCTGATGCAGTAGCATCAAAGAGCAAGACCGCCGCTCTGCTTTTTGAACAACCAGATCTCGCTGGACAAACCGCTACGGCAAGTCAATCTGTCAGCCATGAACCTGATGCTGACACAGCTTAACTGCAGCAACCAGAACAAACTGTAAGTGATTTTTCTGACTCCCAGATCATTTAAATTGCTACTGCTGAACAGCTAGCAGCCAGCCCTCCCCTGTTAAAGCCAATTGCCTTTACTGACAGACGTGTTGTGCTGTTTACATTTGTCTTGTTAGAAACAGTGACAGTGTCAACACCCCTTGTTAAAAAAATGTATGTTTGTGAATATTGATTTCTGGACATTTTATACAACTTGACAACTTTTGTGGTGCTGCGTGGTCTTCAGGACAAACGCTCACTGCAGCTGGGTTGGTACAGACTGAAAAGGGATGCTGGGAAACAGATACCCTAGACTCCACGGAGCAGAAATATAATTACATTTCAGCAGAGGTTAAAGAAAATACTTCTGTTTCTGATAGTACATTTTCACATGACTCCAGTTTGGTGTTGCAGCCCCACACTACCATTTCAAACCCCATCTCAGTTGTTGCAACCACTGTACAAACTCTACGGTCAACTTCCTATACAGATACTGTGGACTACACAAATGCAAATACTGTGGGACCCGCTAGTTTTTCTACTGCTGGTGGTCATAACCTTGAAACATGCCAGATGAAAACTCAGCCTTCTACATCTACAAATGGGACTAAGGACACCCCAAGAAAATTCACTGACCTGTTTGCCCCGTGAGGGAAGTCAGCTCCCAGGAAAAATGCAGTCAAGATCATCTATGAAGGATGCCTTTATACTTCTCCTGACCATGTTTACATAGTCAGAGCTCCTGTAAAAGACTCATTGAAATTTTTTGCCTCAGAAATCTATGCCTTAATTCATATTGGAGATGTTAACTTTGATATCAATTTTAAACATATTACTGGGTTGGAGAGATTCTGGTCTAAGTATATTGCATTGAAACATACACCTTTATGAGCTCCATTTTTTGTTGTTCCTTTAACAAAGCCAACTCTTCAGACTATCACTGTTTTGTTTAAAAATGCGGGCGTTAATATTTCGCATACTTAGCACTGGTTACAGAAGCGATGTGAAGTTCTAGATAGTCCCATTCCAATCATTGACTCTAAGCAAATCCGGATGGGAGGGTGGAAAATCATGATGAAGCTGTTACAAACAGACATGGGGGTTATTCATTTGCCTAGTGTGCTTTTTTGGGCTGTGATTGTGGCACTTTATTTTATCAGCGTCAACAAAAGTCATGTTTTAAATGTGGATCAAGACCACATTTTAGCAATGCTTCTGACAGTGCCAAATGCAGTCATTATCTAGAATATGGACATGTAGCAAAGGACTGTAAGAATTTTTTTTAATGTAATGTATGTAAGCAACATTGCCATTCATATGTGAAATGCCCTTGGGCATCCCACAACAAATGGAAAAGCATCTGCTATGAGACCCTTGTTACCCAGGCCCAACAAAAAGGGGTGGCACAGGCACCCGATAAAAGATTGAAAACTATCAATGCCTCATTCCTTCCCCCATCCATGCCACTGCACCTGAGCATGAACATACTTCTGCTGTACTCCATGACTCACAGAACTTTTGATTACATCTTTAGGTGATACTGTAGTACAAGATAGGAAAATATCTGATCTTGAACTCCTTATAGACACACCTGCACACATGCAGATAGCTTACTCATGTGCCACCATATCCATCCCTCAGACCCTCAATGTGGAATCTGTGGCTCCAGGACTGATATCTTGCAATCCTGAGCAGAGGGCCCCCTGCCTCTGAGCATCTTCCCCCACCAAAAAAGTTTAATGGATCCTCCTGAAGGGGAAAAAGAAACAACCCAGAACTGGTGCCACTCTTAAGCAGAAAGAAAAAAAGAAAAACCTTGTTCCTCTACCTTTGAGGAATAGGTATAACATTCTGGCTAATAAAACAGAAGTGGGGGACATCAGACATGGAGGAAGACGAGGTTGAGGTCTCCTGTCCCCCTTCATCACAAATAGATCCCATCTCTGACCAGGAGAATCTTCACCCTGCAGTTTCTGCTTTAAAAAAATAAATAAATGGAAAACAAGATCTCAGGATAAGCCTAGTAAATGAATACCATTCACTTTTTCCTTTCTCTCATGGCCACCCTAAAACTAGTTACACTCAATGTCAACAGTACAAAGGGTTATAAAAAATTTCTTTCTACCCTAACTGCCTTACATGATATTGACAGTCAGGTAGTACTGCTCCAAGACACCAGAGTAAAGACCAAATATGAAATAAATCAAACCACTAGGTTTTGGACTAAAAGCCCTTCCTTTGGGTCTATTGGAGTGGATATGTGTGATGGTTTGGGGATCTTATTTAATGACAGCAGACTTAAATTGATTAAGTTAACTGAGACAACCCCAGGAAGAGCATTATCTTTAGACATCTCTTATGAGCCCACGTGTATAAGAATTACAACCGTCTATGCTCCACCGACAAAAGTATCACGGGTGAGCCTATTTAATGATGTCAAGCCATTTTTGCACACATCTGGATAGGTTATCTGGGGCAGAGATTTTAATTGTGGGGTTGTAAGGATGGATAAAGGGTTACAAATGGTGAAAATATTGATTGTAACAATGTTAACTCTATTATCATTATAGGGATCAGTCCTTGGGCCCCTTCTGTTCAACGCCTACGTATCTGACATAAGGACAGGAATCAGGAGTGAGATGAGTCTCTTTGCAGATGACTCGAAACTGGGGGCAGTGGTGGATGGGGAGGAGGGGAGAGTGGCCCTACAGGGGGACCTGGAGGCTCTGGAAAGATGGTCTAGAAAGTGGAAGCTGAGGTTCAATGCAGGGAAATGCAAGGTACTCCACCTGGGGGCCAGAAACCCAGGCCAAGTGTACACCCTGGGGAATGCTACAAGTCTCGATGGCTGAGAGGGACCTGGGGTGGTGGTGGATGTCAAGATGAACAACTCTGAGACTTGTAGGAGGGCAGCAGCCAAGGCCAACAGGATGTTGGGATGCATCGCTAGGGGATCACCTCCAGAAGGAGGGAAGTGATACTCCCTCTGTATAACTGCTTGGTGAGGCCGCACCTTGAGTACTGCGTGCAGTTTTGGAGGCCACACTTAAAGAGGGACATTAACCTCCTGGAGAGGGTCCAGAGGAGGGCAACCAAAATGATTTGGGGCTTGGGGACAGGACCTATGAGGAGAGGCTCGAAGAGCTAAATATATACACATTGGAAGAGAAGGGACGGGGTAGCATGAGAGGTCTTTAGGTACATGAAGAGGATAAATAGGGGAGGAACAGTCGGGTGCTTCGAAGGAAGGAGGAAGGGGCCACTAGAGGGCATGGGTGGAAGCTGGAGGGGGGAAGATTCAGGGGAGAAAGGAGGAGGTGCTACTTCACTGAGAGGGTGGTGGAGCCATGGAATGCACTGCCTAGGGGGCTAGTGGAGGCAGAGACAGTGGAGGAGTTCAAGAGGGGGTAGGACAGGTACAGGGGAAGGGTTCTGGAAGCAAAATCCAATGCAGCAAAGAATATCCGGAACTGGGAAGGGAGAAGCCAGAGAAGGCGAGAGGGACAGCAAGGTCAGCACCCAGGCTGGGGACTGACCAAACGAGCAGACACGAAAGACCGTTAGGCCTATTCTGCTGGCATTTTAGTATGTTAGTATTATTAAAACTGCCAAGCATAAGAACGCTTACAGAGCCCAACATACAACAGGAGGGTATACCTCTTTCAGAGGGACATTGTTTACCAGAATAGATTACTTTTTTGTTTCTGACCTGGTAAATGTTACAGATGCAGCTACTAAAAGTCACGAATTTGCAGACCACAAAATGTTATATTGTACTCTACAATGGGGAATGCCCCACCACATGAGAAGGGATTGTGGAAATTGAATACTACAGACTAAATGATCTCAAATTGGTATGCCAGTGGAATCAGCTGTGGAGAGCTAGGGTATCAGTTATGTGTCTTTATGACAATATAGATCAATGGTTAAAATACAATAAAATTGAAGTTTGTACTCTATTTAAAAATTGTACAGGGAGGACAGCACAGAGCGAGCATTTAAAATATCTGAGCCTCCAAGAACAACTGTAATCTCCGATTTCTAGGTCTGAAACATAAAAAACTGATTATATTTCACAAATTCACACGATCCAACAGCAAATGAGAAAATTACAATATGATATGGTCCAGACAATCTACCAAACAAATCTTTGACCCCTATAAGGATTTCCATAACAGAACCAAGAAAAGGTTCATACTATAAAGTGGATGGTAGTATGGCTTCCACAACTAGGGGAATTTTAGAAACAGTCGATTACTATGCTACAGAAACCTTTAGTACTGTTCCAGACATTCATCAGAACAATGATCTATTGCAGAATTTAGATATCCCAGATTTAACAAAACATGATAAGGACTTCTTGATCTTCCCCATAACAACTGATGAAGTTTTGTGTAATGTTAAAAAGCTGTGACATGACACAGCCCCTGGGATTGATGGTCCAAGTTCGGAGTTCTGTAAGAAATGTCAGTCTCAGCTAGCACCTGTTCTTTCTGAACTCTACAATTATTATTTAAATATAGGAACCCTGCCACGTTCCCAGTAACAGGCCTTGTTGATATTTATCCATAAGAAAGGCAATAAAGTTGATCTCCCTAATTGGCACCCTTTAAGTTTGCTAAATAATTATTACAAAATTTTAGGTAAAATAATTGCTAGATGGTTGGTGACAGTAGCAAACAAACTAATCAGCCCCCCAGCAAATGTGTTCAGTGAAAACCAGGACCATCCAAGATAATTTATTCTTACTGAAGTAATTTTTTACCAAAGGAAAGCAAAGTCTGGTATCAGGATACATTCTCCGTGTTGACCAGGAAAGTCTTTGATCAGCTTGCTCATGCATTCTTATTCCAAGTTTTGAAAAAAATATCATATAACTGAATAGTTTGTGAACTGGATTCAGTGTTTATATACCAACACCAGTATAACTCCCTACATAAATGGATGGGTAGAGAAAAATATTTGCTTTTTCAGAGGGATTCAACATGGCTGTCCACTGAGACCCCTGCTGTGTATTTTTAGTTTAGACACTCTTTACACAACATACATGCTGATGTTAGGGTAGAAGGAATACCACTTTCTGTACAGTCCTCTCAGATAAAAATCGTGGCTTATGCAGATGATGCAGTTGCAATGGTAAAGAATTAGACTTATTGTGGAGCATTATTACAGGACTTGAACAAGTTTGCGCTGGTTTCTAGTTCCCAGATTAATTTTCATAAAAGTATTGGGTGGCCTTTAGGTGATCCAGATTCTGTTCCTGCTTTGAGTATAGCAGGAATTCGTATCAGTACACATGATATAAAGTTTTAGGTATCACATATGGGAATGATGAAATGGCAGAGAAGAACTGGGAATTGTGTTTCTTGGCTGCTGAACATAAATAAATTCCTGAAGATATAAAAGAATTTCAAAACTAAAGCAAAGTCTGCTGATAAAAACATTATTACTACCTGTATTTTTATATGCTAGTTACATCTTTCTACTTCCTAAGGCCATTGAAACATGATTACTGAGTGTCTTTTTTCAAGCATTATGGGGGAGTCATTTGTATCCTGTCAAGAGAGGGATCATGTCAGTACAATGGGGAGGTGTGGGTATGTTTAACCCTATTGCTTTTTATAATAGCATTTTTTTTTACATTTTTGTCACTATTACTTTGGGGATTGCTTTCAGGCCTAACAGTAAACCTTTGACTCCTGGATAACTAGAATGGATGCAACCATATTTGCGAGAATTGCACAACAATATGTTAAAGAGCTATTGACATAACAAAGAAAATGTTGACGAACACAATAATTAGGTAACATTTAGCTTGCATTCCATTTGTATTCTATAGAGTTCCATTAATTATTACTGAGGAAATGTGCATGAATACATTAGGCCCAATTCCAGAAAGTGGGTGCAGGGCTTGCGCCAAGCCCTGGATCCACCACAAAGTTTAATGCAACTGCATCAGAACCCTTTGACACAACTCTATGCTATTCCAGAAGGGTTGAGGTAGTTGTAACAGTTTTCCCACTTTACCTCAGCTTGCACCAAATGTTTGGCACAAGCCCAGTCTTAAGGGTACCCCCACAGATGCAAAGTTAGACCATCGGGGAGATGGTCTAACTTTACGGTGTCAGAGACTTGCAGCATTGGCTTCTGGAATACCAAGTTTGATGCAAGTCGCCACTTACATCACACAGCCTGCCGCAAGTCCCCTGTGGTGATAGCAGCCACTTTTAGAATCAGGCCCATTATCTTTAACCCTTAGAGCTCATCTGCCTCTATAAGTTACTCCCTACTTCAAGTCATAATTTTCTGTTGTCACATCATTATTGGTTTCCATTGGTGTAACTGTGATATCACAAGCAGAGTATTATGATCTCAGGTAGGGAGAAAGCAACATGAATAAATAAATTCTTCAGGAGCAAAGATTCTGTTTTCATGCAAATTACCTCAGTAATAAATAATGGGAAGGAGAAATACAGAAATAGTGTGAAATACAAGCTGAACTGTACCAAAATATTATGTGTTGTGAAAGCTCTCCTGAAGGCATCAGCAGCTCTTTAAAAGTTGTAAAAAAAGTGGGTTTTATCTTGACTATATAATAGAAGCTTTTTCCAAAAATTAGAAAGTGGAAAATTACTCGTGGGAAATTAATTGCCATAATTGGGATAAAACTGTACCATGAAATAATGTAGCAACATTGCCAAGCCCCTTTAGACTTTCAATTTTGTCCAACACACAAAATAGAATCAGTTGTACAGTATTCAAATAACAAAAGACTTTCAGCCTTCATTTGGAATGTGCTGTACAATGGTTATGTACTGTAGTTATGGAAAATGTAGAGCGAGAAATTCTCATGACCATAAACAACTGACTGACAAATAATTATTTATTTGTTTGAACAGTATTGGAATTACAATCCTTTGAGTTAGAGATTCCTTTACAAAGGCTCCACATCAGAATAATAAAATGCTTTACAAACAATAGTTAGAAAACATACATCATGAAGATAGCAAGTTCTATAAAAAGATAAAGTACAACAATGGTGTGCAAGGTACAGGTAGACACATTAAAGTAGGCATTGGTTGCATGTAATGAGGAAACCACTTAGAAACATAGGTGGTGCAGTCCAGATAGTTACTGTAGGCAGGACTGGTATCTGTTGTCAGGAAAAGGAGGTAGGGGAACAGAGAGAGGAGAGGTGGGGGGGAGAGGGGGATTAGCCAGATTAGGGGCAGTTACAGGTACGGGTAGCAAGGAGATGTTCATGGAGGAGGGATTTGAGAATTCCAAGTTTGGATTCAAGGGTGATAGAGCTGGGTAGGGAGTTCAACCAAGTGGCGGCTCTGTAGGAGAAGGAATGCTGACCTAAGCCAGTCCTGAGACATGGAATTAGTAGGGTAGGTTTGAACAAGCTGTGGTGGCCAAAGTTATGGGCACAGGTTGGATGGGATGGGTTAGTCTGGGTGGAGCAAGACCACCGGATATCTTCCTAGCGAGGAGACAGGTCTGGTATTTCACCCTATCATCGAAGTTGAATCAGTTTGCCAGGTTGTAAAGTGTGCAGGTGTGGGTGAGTCAGGAACTACCTGTGGCTAACCAGCATGCCTTATTTAAGGAGACTTTAATTTTATGAAGGGCAGGGCATCAGCTGTCCCATAGACCAGTATCCCATAGTCAATGAGCGACAGTACAGAGGATGAGATAGCAAGCTGGAGGGCTTCAGGGGGAGGCAGCTCCTGTGGTGATAAAGAAGGCCAATTCTAGAGTTGACTGCAGTGCTGAGGAGGTGAATATGGTCATATAAGGTGGGTGTGGAGTTGAGGGTGATCCCTAGGGATTTGAAGTTATTCACCTGCTTGAGGGGGTGGAGAATGTTGGTGTGAATTTGGAGTGGGGTTCCTTTGTGTCTGCTTTGGTGATGGGTAAACAACATAACCTTGGTCTTATTATTATTCAGTATGAGCCTGTGGTTGACAAACCAGAATTCAGCCACACTAAAGGACTTCTGGAGGAATATTTGAAGGGAGGTGGGGTCCGTATGAGAGTAGTAGAGGACCGCATCATCCACATACAGTATAAGAGGATTTTTTCAGAGCAGGCCTTGGGTAAGGTATTGAGGAATAGACTAAACAGAATGAGTCCCAAGATGGAACCCTGAGGTACACCAGAGAGCACTCGAGGGGGGTTAGAGAGAGTGCCACATATTTTGACCCACGTAGAATGATTAGATAGGTAGTCTGCAAACCAGGCTGTGACCTCCTGGGAGAGGCCAAGGTGGGAGAGGGCAGTTAGAAGGAGGGTATGATTAACAGTGTCAAAAGCTTTTGACAAATCGAGGAAGTCCGAGCCAACCAGGCATCCATTATCTAGGGCCAAGTGGATAAAACTGGAAAATTCAAGGAGGGTGGTGGAGGTGTTATGCCATTGCCAGAATCCATGTTGTTCTTTAGTGAGGAGGTCATATTTGGTGTGTGGTCAGTAAGCTGATCGAGACGATTTTTTCAAGGGCTTTTGAGAGGGGGGGACAGATATTGGGTGACAGTTACCGGGGGAAAAACGATCCCTGCTTTTGTGAATAGGAGTAACAATAGCAGTCTTCCAGATGGAAGGGAAGTTACTGAGGCAGAGAGAGTGGTTGAGGAGGCAAGTGAGGGGGGGGAGAGGACCACATCCAGTACTAGGCATAGGAGTTTGAGGTTAAGGGTATCATTACTGTGACAGGTGCCACATAGGGCTTTAAGGAGATAGGTCTTAGCTTCCTGTGGAGTGAGAGCTCTGAAATGGAATGGTGGGTGAGGGTGTGGGGGGGACTGGGGGAGATAATGGGATCAAAGAAGTAGGGCTGAAGTATACAGCTAAGATCCGAAAGGGAGGAGTTAAGGGTGTCAGCGATGAGTTGCAGGTCAATGGAGATGGAGCTGTTGATATTAAGTTGGCTTGGATGAGGGACACAGGATTTACCATTGATTACCTTCATGTTGTCCCAAAATTTGTGGCCAGAGCCCCAGATAGAGGTAAGGGAGGTTCTGAAGTATTCAGATTTGGCTTTACATGTGGCCCATGTGCAACTGTTACATGCAGCCCGGTGACACTGCCTGTCAGCAGGCTTGCCAGAGTCTAGGGATTTTTTTCCAGAGGTTGTCTCTGAAGCACATCTGAATAAGCAGAACCTGTGAGAGCCAAGAGGCATCAGGACCTTTAATAGTACATTTGGTGAGGGGGCAAATGTGTCACAGGCATAGTTGAAGGAGTGCATGAAGTAATTTAGGGCAGAGTCAATGTCTCAAGCACAGTTTACAGTGGACCAGTGCCAGCAGGCGAGGTGGTCTTTTAGCTGTCCCAGCTTGCCAGGTTTGAGCTACTGCCAGAGGACAGTTTTTGGGGTTGGTTTCTTTACCTTGCATGACCAAGTGCAGAGTACCGAAGAGTGGTTACTTAGGGCATTGGGTAGCACAGTGGTATTGGTGATTTTGTGGGGGTGGTTGGACAGAACAAGGTTCAATAGGGTGGAAGTACCATTGGTGGGGTTAACATGGGTGGGGTGGACAACAAGTTGGGTGAGGTCAAGGGCAGCAATGGCATCCTTGTAGTGGGAAGCCGAGTGAGAGAGCCAATTTATGTTGAAGTCCTCAAGAGTTATTTGTTCAGACTTGGGGGGGGGGAGGCAGGAGAGGTAGTCCATTCAAGATTGGAAAGTGAGTTTCTGGCTGCATGGGGGAATGTAGATGGAGATAATAACCAGAGGGGCCCTGGAGGTGCCTAGTGTGACATTTAGTGACAGAGCTTGGGCACCAGCCTCCAGCTGGGGGGGACGGCACACCCCTGGAGGGACTCTCAGAGGTAGATAACACAACCACCACCATGTTTTCCAATTCTGTCTTCCTGGAACAGGGTGTAACCAGAGATGGGGATAGCTGACTAGGGGGTGAATTTTGAGAACCAAGTTTCCACTATAGTTAGGATGTCTGGCTGGTGTTGGGCCATCCATACCTGGAGGACATCAAATTTTTTTAGAGAGCTGCAGATGTTCATGGATGCAATGTGAAGTCTGGGAGAAGGGGGCAATTCTCGGAGGGGTAGGAGGGGGACCTGGGTTTGGGTGAATGTTTCCAGACATAAAGAGGAGGTGGGAGAGTGTTCTGAGGAGCAACTGGCGCAGTGACCTATTATAGCTGGGAGCAGTGGGATGGGGAAGGGTGGGCTGAGGGAGACAGGGTGGGATGGGTAGGGCATAAAGGAGGGGTATAGAACAGGAAGAAGGGGCCAATGGGAGTTGAGGTGGGTAGTGACTGGGGGTAGGTATGCATATGGGCTGGGTGGGTGGGAGGGGACAGGCAAAGTTGGTGGTAAAATGAAAGTACTGAGGAGGGAGTGAGAGAGAGCCTTCTGGAGTGGGGCTGGAGGGGCAGCAAGGAAGGGAGTAGGGTAAGGAGGAGAATAGCAAGGGGGTGGGAAGGGTAGATGGAGCAGTGGGGTGGAGTGAAGCCATGCCTAGCAGACTAGCAGAGAATAGGGGACGGGAGGAGCAGTAAAGGATACCTATGGGCATCTACTAGTGGGGCAGCCTGGATAGTACAGCAGTAGAGTAACAGACTCCAGTGGAGAAGGTACCAGGTTCGAGTCTGGGTGGGGGATGCTAGGAGGGGCAGGCCGTTGAAGAGGGTTGAGGAGTGGGAGAGACATGGGAGAGGGGATGGCAGGAAGGAGATGGGTGCCAAAAGAGGGGAGAAGGTAGGGTGGAAGCAGTGGAAATGCTGCCTCCTAGTGGTCAAGGAGAGAAAAAAACAGTGGGTGGAGGGGGGCTAAGTGGTGCTCGAGATAAGGAGAGGACTAGTGGTGGAGGGGGAAGGAAAAGAAAAATGGAGGAGATAAGTAGGTGGGCCACTACCATCTAGTGGCGGGGAGTGATAACCTGCTAAGGGAAGTACAGACACTTAGAGATTTGATCATGTGACAGGAAGATGCCAATAAATTAATGGACACCCCTGGGTGGGAGGGTGACTGGGGTGGGCAGGGCAGTTAACACGCAGCATCAATGGGCTAACGCCCCACACATTAGTGGCTGCTCAGGGAAGGCAGAGCAGTTACCTTTAAGGGCTCCGCAGTCCTCGCTGTCCCTGCTGGAGGTGTCCATTAGTGTAAGTGGTGGGAATGGGGTCCTGTGGTCTGAAATAGGGAGGCAGACAAAGGAAAGGATTAGTATGCAGCAGCAAAGTGGAGCATCAGGGAGAAGGCTGAGTACTGCTCCCCAGTGCTGACTGTGGCCCCAGTTTGGAAAATTCAAGAGCATTTGTTCTTCAATTGTCCTTATGTGAAACAGTTTGGGATATATATAGCCCAACAATGGGGGAACCACTGCTAAATTCTATGCAATATGAGTAATTGGTTTTGGAGTTATTTTTGACTAGGTGGAAACAGTATAACTTAAATACATTACAGGTGATAGGAGCTATCTTTAAATATTATATGGCAAGTCAGATGCACTTGGGTCTTGCAACAAAGATAAGCATCTTATATTGAAATCTTACAAAATGTCAGTATTGACTTGCAAAAAATGTAATTAAAGGAGAAAAAAACCTTACCAAGACACCAGTTTAAGTCCCTCTGGATGAATTGTTGCTCTTTTTTTTTTTAACAGGATACTCTCATGCATACGAGCTTTGTACATTACAGTGTATTAGTGACCGACTGTATTGTATCCTTATTTTGCTGATTTTCTAAGTTTTGTTATTACTACTTTGTGCTTTTTTTGTTTGGAATGTATGTTATTATTGTTTTGTTTATTTTTGTCTATTAACAAATTCCCCTACTTTTTTGAGAAGTGCCATGGGATCTTTAATGTCCACCTGAATAACCAGCAGAACAGGCAGACGGGACCTTGGTTTAACATCTTATCTGAAAGATAGCACCTCAGGAGTGCAGTGTCCTCCTCATGTTGCACTGCAGTGTCAGTATTGGGATTTACCCCAGGTTCCTGCTGTGGAGCTTGAGCCTACAATCTTCTGATCTTCGGACCTCAGATGAGAGTGTGCAACCTGCTGAGCCACCGTCACTGCAGTCAACTTCAACTGATACTGTAGCCAAATACTTCATATTGACATGCAATAAACTAGTTTGAGGGTATAAAAGGAAGTTACCTAACTGAGAAATAGCCACTGAAGGAAGTCAAGAGGTGACTAAAGCACTGATGAGAATAGTTGGAGGCTCCTGCACATCTTAGCTCCAAAGACATTTGTGGATTTTGCAATGCAGTCACATTTGTGAAATGTCTTTGGTATAGCACCATTGTCATTTTATTGAATACATTTCTGAAAGCTTGGCAGTATATCTGTTATTAGTGAATTATTTTCTGGTTATGAGTGCTGTTGAATATGACACATGCATCATTTTGAATTGTAAAATGAGCACAGTGTCAAAATGCATTGGAATGTTTGAAAATAACATAGAAACACTCTGCACATTTACAGGGATGCAGCTGCTGTAGTACAACTGCTGCAAATCCTGCATCATAGCACCTGAAAATCCAGCCCAAACATACTTAAGCCTGAGACCCAGTGCAAGACATCATGGGTATGCAAATCCTTGTACAGCACAGGCTGAGCAGGCTTTGTCAGACAAGAGCTGTTTTTTAACCAGGCTTTTACAGCAATCCAGTTTAGAAAGAAAAAACAAACTACAAGACTATGGACTGTGGTTTGCCTGTCATAAGTATATTAATACTTGGTGACAAGGATGGAACAGCCAAAAAGAAGAACTTAAGACTTGTTGCTGGCAGTTGAGTAAGGTACTGTACTGTTATTTTAAGACTAATATTTGTTTTCCTGAAGTGTTGTAGGAATCTTTCATGCTAACAGTACATACCATTTTGTTTCCAGCAACTAATGATGGGGGCGGTTAGTCTTTATTTTATACTTAAAAGTTTTTCTCTATGGTTTCACAACATAAGCATAGCAACTAGGACAAATGCATAAATCATTTCAGGAGTCTTCGCTCCTATGGATTCAACCTGACTCAAATTTTCAAACCCAGCAGCATGTCGAAGCAACTGCAACTGCTAATTCCTAACCCTTTTGCAGACCCTTTTACTGAAATATAAATGTTTTCCTTTAAATTTCACCAGTTCAAGCAATGGGTCTGAGCCAAGGCACCTCCCAGGCATTCACACATCCAAATTGTTACTCAAAAGGTCATAACAAGTAGTTGAAAGCAGATTTGTATTCTTTATCACTGATCTTTCCAAGGTTCATTGGTCTTGCACTTTAAATTGAAAAGACCACCATGCTGTGTACTCTGCTAAGTATATCGCTGCCTACCAGGGTGTTTCCTAATATCTCATTATGTGACAGATGCACTGGCAGAGAATCAATAGTAAAAAGGCCAGTTAACAGAGATTGAATGAGTGCTATCAGACAGATATCTGAAAAACATCCACGCAACAAGCACTGTACAGATAGGGGAAGAATGAACTACACTGATTTCTTTTACTTGTTGCTCTTTGGGGGCAGAAGTTGGTATGTGTACTTATAAAACTTAGCTGTAATGGGCTGGGTCTTAAAGAGCAATTGACACCATCTGGGCAAAAGAGCTACATTGCAGAATTAGAATAAACATACCCCCAGTAAATCTCATACCAAAAACTAGATTTCTGCATTACTTCATTTTAAGGTTATGAGCTATTTCGTAACCCTGATTTCACTACTTGTTCAAAACAGCCTGTATCAGTGAAGAGCTGCTGCTGATGTCATCTCAGGACCTCACAGTCTAGTATTCCATGTCAGCAAGCTTATAGGACCTTTTTCTCCAACATTGTAAAGATCACGTGCAATGGTTTTCACAAGTAAAACAGGCAGCACCAGTCAGTAAACATTGCTTTAAAAACTGTGTGTGTTTCAGGTTTTGTAACAAAGCTGACAATATTTTGTTGGGTTGCTGGATTGTGGGTCATAGCACACTGTTGTGAGGTTTGCACACTGAATAAGTTGCTGATGTGGTGAAAGGCTGAGATCATTCACACCTATCATTCAATTACATAGAAACATAGAATTTGACAGCAGCTAAGGACCGCTTGGTCTACCCAGTCTGCCTGTTTCCCTACCTAATGGATAAGCTGCAGATCCTAGTTAACCAGCAGCCTACTTCTTCCTACCCCAACCCCCTAGAATTGCCTTATGACTGTCCCATGCATGCTTGAATTCCACCACTGTTTTTGACTCCACAACCTCCTCCGGAAGGCTTTTCCATGCATCCACAACCCTCTCTGTGAAAAAATACTTCATTACATTACCTCTGAGCCGCCCCCTCTATCTTCAAATTGTGCCCCCTTGTTCTTGCACGCCTCTTTTTTTGAAAGATGCTACCCTTTTGGACTTTGTTGATTCCCTTAAGATACTTGAACATTTTTATCATGTCCCCCCTCTCCCTCCTTTCCTCGAGGCTATACATATTAAGCTCCTTAAGTCTCTCTTCATATATCTTCCAGTGCAGACCCTGCACCATTTTAGTTGCCCTCCTCTGGACAGCTTCCATCCTGTCTATGTCTTTGTGGAGATTGGGTCTCCAGAACTGCACACAGTACTCCAGATAGGGTCTCACCAGCTGTCTGTACAGAGGGATAACAACTTCCTGTTTTCTACCAGTGATGCCTCTCCCTATGCATTCCAGTATCCCCCCAGACTTCCTTACTGCCCTCTCACATTGCTTGCCCACCTTTAGGTCATCTGATATGACTACCCCCAGATCCCTTTCCATTTTTGTTGTTGTTAGTATCTCATCCCCCATTGTGTACTCTTCCCCTGGGTTTTTGTTTCCCAGGTGCATTACCTTGCACTTCTTAGCATTGAATCTAAGCTGCCATACATTTGACCATTCCTCTAACCTTGCCAAGTCCCTTCTCATCCTTTCCACCCCACCTTGTGCATCAACTCTGTTGCAGATCTTTGTGTCATCTGCAAAGACTCCATTTACTATTACCCTCTGTGTCCTATTCTCCAGCCATTTCTTTACCCAGGCTATCATCTTGGGACCCACTCCCAGGCTGGCTAACTTGTATATTAATCTTTTGTGTGGGACTGTGTCAAATGCCTTGCTAAAGTCTAGGTAGGCCATGTCCACAGCCCCTCCCTGATCTACTACTTTGGTCACGCAATCAAAAGAAATCTATTAGATTCATCTGGCATGACCTTCCTGCTGTGAATCCATGCTGCCTTGGGTCCTGTTCCCCTCTGGCCTCTAGGTGCTCAACAGTTCTTTCCTTCAGAAGTGATTCCATCATTTTCCTTATCACTGAGGTTAAACTAACAGGTCTGTAGTTTCCTGCTTCTGCCCTGCTCCCACTTTTGTGAAGGGGAATCACATCTGCCCTCCTCCAGTCCTCAGGTACCACCCCATCCTCCCATGATTTGTTAAACAGGGTAGTCAGTGGTGTCACTAGATATACGCTTAGTTCTTTTAGAATTCTGGGATGAATCCCATCAGGCCCCATTGCTTTGTCCACCTTCAGTTTTAAGAGTTCTTTCAGAACCCTTCCTTCTGTAAATGGGCTGGTATCAACTTCTGTATCCAGAGTGTTTCTATTGTTTGTTTTAGGCACCTCCCCCTCTTCATTTGCAAATACTGAGCAAAAATATTTGTTTAGTATCTCTGCCTTTTCACAGTCACCCTCTGCCCGCCCCCTCCCCTTTATTAAGCCTCACTATCCCTTCCTTGGTCTTCCTTCGCTCCCTGATGTACCTATAAAAGGTTTTATTCCCCTTCTTAACTGAGTTGGCTATCTTTTCCTCGGTTCGGGCCTTTGCTGTTCTGACTGCCTTCCCAGCTTCCTTTTGCTTTAACTGATACAATTCTCGGCCCTGCTCCTTCTGTGATTCCTTGTACTTCCTGAATGCTTTCTTTTTCTCTTGAACCTTCACTGCCACCTCCTTTGAGAACCACAGTGGTTTCTTACATTGTTTTGTTTTAGTTGCTTCACACAAAGGCTTGTTACCTCTGTGATGGCAGTTTTTATTGTTTCCCATTGTTCTTCCACCCCTCCTTCCTGCCCATTTGCTAGTGCATTCATTAGGCACTCACCCATTTTGGCAAAGTCAGCCCTCTTAAAGTCCAGTACTTTTGCCTTTGTATGGCTTGACTCTATTGCTGTGTTTATTGTGAACCATACTGTTCGATGGTCGCTAGTTCCCAGATGGCTACCCACTTCTATATTTGTGATCCTGTCTCCATCTCCATTTGAGAGAACCAGGTTTAAGATTGCTCCCTCTTGAGTTGGTTCCAATACTAGTTGTCTAAGGCATGCCCCCTGTAGGGCATCTAGAATAACCCCACTCTTAGAAGTGACTGCTGCAACTGCACTACAGTTGACATCTGGCATATTCAGATCACCCATCAGCAATATCTCCCCTTTTTCTGCCAGTCTAAATATACTTTCTATCGTTTCCTTGTCCATTTCCTCCCCCTGAGAGGGGGGTCTGTCTACAACCCCTGTGTGGATTGTGGTGCCATTGCCTGTCTCCAAATTGACCCACAGTGCTTCTTCTCCTCCCTGTTTATCCTTTTGTTCTGTTGCTTTGATTCCTTCCCTTATGTAAAGAGCTACTCCTCCTCCTCTTTTACCCTCCCTGTCCCTCCTGTAGATAGTGTATCCTGGTATGTTTACATCCCAGTCATGGTTCTGTGTGTACCATGTTTCTGTGACTGCCACAATATCCAGATGTTCCTCCTCCATCAAGGCCACTAATTCAGGAAGCTTGTTACTCAGACTACAGGCATTGGTACTCATTGCTCTCCATTTTTTGATGGTTTTACCTTCTGTAGCAGCATCCCCCATTGACCTTTCTACCTTGGACTTTTTCTCATTTAGTACCCTGTTTTGTAGGGGGGGGCTGGGATTTTCCTGCTGCTTCTCAGTGCCTCCCCTCTTGACTAGTTTAAAAGCTTGCCAATGAAGCATTTAAACCGATTGCCCAAAAGACTTGTTCCCTTCCTGAACAGATGCAGACCATCCTTCCAGTATAGGCTGATGTCCCTCCAGGTGGAACCCCAGTCCCCAATGAAGCCAAACCCCTGTGCTCCACACCATTTTTTCAACCATTCATTAAACTGCATGGTGCAAAGTACGCTCGCCTCACCCATGCCATTGACAGGCAGCACCTCTGAGAAGGATACTGTGTGTGCTACTTGTCTTAGGCCTCTCCCCAACTCTACAAAGTCCTCCTGCACTGCTCTAATCTCATGATGAGCCAAGTCATTTGTCCCTAGGAGGACAATGACATCCAGCTCAGACTCCCGTGCAGCTGTTCTCGTGATCCTGAGGATGCACCTTCCTGTCCCTCCAAGCTATGGCACCAGGCAGGCACCTTACTTCAGTTTTCCCTGCTCCCCCCAGTTCTAGACCCCTAATAATTGAGTCCCCCACCAGGAGGCAATTGAAGCAATTTCTAAGAAAGGCACTTTAAAACAATTATTCCATCTCCTTGTCAATGAGGATGGGAAAGGTAATGCTGTTTTGAAAACTTACTAGGAGTCTCTAATTTAGCAGCACAATGTGTTCTCCCTGTTAGGCTGTTTTGACGTATACTGAGGCTCATCTATGTTTTACTCTAAATTAAAAATATCATTTTACCATAGCCTACACTTCCACCCCTAGTAGGAATTAACACATATAAGGCCCCTATTAAAACATGTTGTACAGCAGACACAGACAAAACAGCAGTGAAGTTACCAACATTACAATATTAGCAGTAATACAGAATAACAATCTAAAAGGGAGTCATATTCATTATAGCTCCCTATTCATTACAACGAGGGATGCTACTATGCACTACTGTCGGCCGGTGCATATGTCACCCGCACACATCAAACACTTCTCACATGCCTTATACAATGCACTGTTAGCAAAATAAAGCTACAATAAAAAAAAATCTACATTTTAACTGCTAACTGAGACTCCAAGTTAAAGACAGCACCTGTAACAGGAATGGCAGCTCAGAGCTTCCATGCCCTTTACAAACACGCCCGTCCCAATTCACAGACTCATCTCTCTAGATATCTGTACACAGACTAGTACATTAGGCAATAGTAAAAGCAAAAAAGAAACACACTGACAAAAATAAAAACCTGACAACAACAACAACAAAACACCTTTCTCCAAATTACAGATCTTTTTTGATGCTCTTCCTGCTTTCATAATCACCCCCATCCAACTCACAGATTGCAGCTCCAGCTCCTCCACATCCAATTTCCTCAGTATGATTCAGAACCTACTGTGCAAAAAATAAATTCCGTACTGGATAACATAAATTTACAAAGTAAAGATGAGAGTCGGTTGGGGTGTGGAGGGGGCGCGTGTTTGTAAAGTGCGTAGAATCTCTGAGCCACCATCCATGTTACAGGTGCTGTCTTTAACTCCGAGTTTCAGCTAGCAGTTAAGATGTGGATATTTTTTTACTTTAATTTTTAACTTTGTTTTCCTGACAGTATAGTGCATAAGGCATATGGATAGTGTTTGATGTGTGCGAGTGACATGTACACTGGACGATTGCCAGCGCGGATAGGAATTTTGAGGAACAGAAATACCAAAACATCAGGAGCTACATGAGGCACTCATGATAGCTGAGTTTTTGCTATAGCAGGGTTTGCTATAATGAGGAGCTAGTGTACAACTTCTTAACAAGCACAATAGATTAGCACTCCAAATGGCTTCAGAAGTCTGGAGGCATGCTGACTCAGCTTCCAGCAACCCTTGAGAAATGGACCACACCAAAAGGCATTATAAAATATAATTCTGTCAACCTTGTTACAAAACCTGAAACACATGTAGTTTTTATAGCAATGTTTTTGAATGGTGCAACCTGTTTTACTTTAAACAACTGTTGCATATGATCTTCAGTTCAGTTTATCAATTGATAAGACAGAATTGTCATTACAAAATATTGCACAATACATTTTAGCATACATAAATATACATATGACATTCTGCATTGTTAAAATCCATTGAGATACAATTACCAATAAATATACAGGGAAATTGAGTAGTGCAATTAAATTGGTATTTCTACCAGTAAACTCATTCAGATGTTTATAATTAAACTATTGCACATGTCTCTACATCTAAGATTTAGTAACAAATATAAGCAACACCCTTATAGTAACCTATTCCTTATTTATAATATGCAGTTTCTTATGTTCTATCTTTTTACAGAATAATGCAACATTTTCTAATAATTCAAGTATTTTGGGATTTCAATAATGCTTTCACTTAATATTTAAGTTCCATGTCTAAAGTTAATACTACACTACCCAAGTACAGATTTCTTTATTGAATATAAAGAGGACATAATATCAATTGAAGTAATACGTTGTCTTCCCCAAGTTGGCACTTGTAAATTTGTGTAATATTTTTTTATCATAGAACCCTCTCCTATGATCTTTAAAACTTTGGAAAAACAGGTCCTATAAGCTTGCTGACAGGGAATTCTAGACAGTGAGGTCCTGAGATGACACCAGCAGCAGCTGTTCATTTGACACTGGCTGTTTTGAACAAGTAGTGCAATCAAGATTACAAACCAGCTCATAACTTTAAAATGAAGTGACGTAGAAATCTAGTTTCTGGTATGCGATTTACTGGGGGTATGCTTATTCAAGATTCTGCAATGTTGCACTTTTCACTTCAGAGGCTCTTTAAATGACAATAAATGTCTGAAAAGCATAACATTTTATATGAACTATATTTTACATCATTGGGCAGTCTTAAGCCAAAGTAATGCCTGGTAGGATGTAGGCAGATTTGCTGCAATTTGTGGCCATGGCATTGTCATGACACTTGCAATGCCTTGTCATGATTGCAAATGGTATATATTTATATGTGCCCTAGAGCCACTCATTGTGGGATAAGAGTAGTTTCACATGTGTTCTGCTCAAGAGAGATCAGTGAAGCAAAGCTGAGGTGTTCTGGCTCAAGCAGAGCTCAAGTGAAACCACTCTTATCCCACAACGAGTGATGATGGGGGACATATAAATATATTATAGATTGAGGTTATTTAAAAAAAAAAGTCCCAGAATGTGTCTATTTTACTAGATGTGGGCTTCAATGGGGTACACTATTCCACATTCTTTGGGAATGTGCTAAGGTGTCTCCTTTCTGGGAAAATATCTGTTCAAGACTGGATCCCCTACTTGGGTTACAAAATGCCTTCCAGCCAGTAATTTGTATCCTTGGGGATTCAGGGGATATTCTAATAGGGAATCAATGGAAACACATGACCCTGATCTCCCTTTGTGCTAAGAAAGTCATACTACGTCATTGGCTGGACCAGCAGATCCCTACATCTACAGAATGGCATCAAGAAATTCTCTTTGCCTTACAAGCTGAACACCTCTTGGCGAGCATCTCTAAATATAGTAATAAATACCAGAAAACCTGGGCTCCTTTGCAAACGTTACTGTCCATTTAAGGTTATTGAAGCTTCAATGATATTGCTCGTTCCGCTGAATCAAATTGAGCTCTGTAGAAGTTAATGACCTTCATGTATCCACTAATTTTCATTTTGCATTATCCCCTGTTCTATGTAATGCATGATGTGCTCACTGTTTTTTTATTAATTACCTAGTGGTGGGGAAAGGAAGGGGAGAGTTGCGGTGGGAATTAGGAGGACATGTTATTTCTTTCTTGGATGTTACCGTTAATAGTTCTCAGTTATCTCCTAATAATTACTGTTCTGTATTAAATGTGAACTAAAACAATTATAGGGCTATGTTTGAAGTCAAATCCAACTATGGTACTTATAGGAGCTTAAAAAGTATAGGGTTTGTTCTTTTGTCTTAATGCTCCTTGGCTCTTGTATAATGTTATTTGTTTATAAACACGTATAAATGAAAATACAATAAAGTTTATTAAATTTAAAAAAAAAAGGAATGTGTCCATTTCCAGGGCACCTGCGTGTGAGACAATCTTCACAGAATAAGAGTCTCTCATGCACAGGGGAAAGGAACACTCTGATTGGTCGGGAGCACTACTTTGATCTATAATAAACAGAATTTTACTCACATCAAATCCTTGTGAATGATTAATGTTTCTCCATGGGGCCAGAATCCAGTTGTACCATTTTTTCCTTCTGTCTCCTAACCTGCCCCCTGAGAAGCAGCAGAGCATAGTGGTTAGAGCATAGATTTGGGGTCTGGGAGACCTGGATTTGAATTCTGGCAATGTCACTCACTCACTGTGTAACCTTGAACATGTCACTTAATGTTATTGTGCTTAACATACTGTACCTTCCCTCTTTCTTTTCTCAGCATGTCCCACCACACCTGAGCTTTCATCAACCTACCTCACTCTCATTTCACCTCTCTGTCAATACCTATTGGCTGCTGCCAACTGTTCATGGCTCATAAGGTGTTTTGGGATGCAGTGTGTATGAAATGCACCTCCTAAAGCCCACTTCCTTCTCCAGCACATACAGATTGTTTAATGGTAACTGCACTCAGCCATGAGGTGTATGACTGGTGCTCTACTCTAACAACCCATCATGTTCTGCTTGTTAGTTGGCCACATGACAGTATTGCAGGACAATTAAATGTTCTTTAGCCCTCTTTCATATGAGAAAAAGTGCATCATCTTTTCATGGTACATACTGTACCTTTGGCTGGCTCAGTGAGAGTGAAACCCAAGGTGTCCCCAAACCATAATCCTCCAAGCAGTAGTGTGGCACACTGCCACTGAGCCACAGAGTCAACTAGCAATGCAATGGCTTAGTGTTTTACTGGGAAGACAAACAAACAAAAAAACTTTTATGCATTGGAGAGGGGGTAAGGTGAGAAGTAATTTGATGTATTTTGTATTTTTAGCAGTTAGAGTTACAAAGAAGATAAGTCTGTGGTGACACACCCACTGGAACCTACTGACCCATTTGCTAATGAGAAAGCCCATTTTCACAGTTCTTATTTTTAGGACAGATCTGAGCTTGTGAAATATTAGGCTCCATATATCAAGAAACAAGAAGGTTGTGGTCGCAACCAGGGATATGTAGTGCTCACAGGTCAAAAAGATAAAAAACAGAGACATGGGGAACGGCACATACAAAAAGGCACACTTTGTGTAGGCTTCAATCAAAACAGAGAGTGAAAATGTGCAAGTATTCCACTTTTATTAAATATGTGTAGAAAATAACACTCATGTCACAAAATCACCTCTCTTTGTAATAGTAGCAGTCCAAGTATTGCACAGTTCCTTTAAAATCACACAAACTCAGCAGAGTCGGAAAAAACATGAAGCTGCTAGTAAGCAAGAGCCCCACCCCCGAGCATCACACAATGTCACCTGACGCATTTTGCACGTCACTCATCCTTTGACAAAGCATGAGTGACGTACGAAACACATCAGGTCAGTAATTTTTTGGAATTTTCGCACCAAATTTTCAACATGGGGTTTTGGGACCCCTCCTCATGAACACTGGCACTATCATTTGCGTTAATGGGTCCCGAAGCGTGATTCCACACAGTGACTGTGAAATCACCTTTCGGGGCCGATTAAGCATACGCGTGCAATCTAGAATTCATGAGGGGTCCCAAAACCCCATGTTGAAAATTTGGTGCCAAAATCTTAAAAATGACTGAGATATGCATCAAAGTAAAAAAACTATTTATTCCATTATACAGCTTACCGACATTTCCTCAGTTCGCGGTTGGCTTTGAAGAATGCAGATGTGTTCCAGGTCCACTGAAGATCGTCGCGCTGGGCTCTGGAGGTAAGTATTGGGTGAGGGGGGTGTATGGGGAGGTGGGGTATGCAGTGGGAGGGCGTGGGTTGCAGGAGGGGGGTGCAGATGGTGAGGGACCGTTTTCTTCTTCTTCTTAGGATTAAAAAAAAAAGACGTCGAGGGACAGGTTTTTTTTTTGCAGGTACTTTTGGCACACTGGGGTGGGCTCCCAGCATGCCACCTGCATGTTTTGGGATAGGGGGCACTGGAGCCAACAGGGACTAGGCACCCCCATCAGCACATACTTGAAGGGGGCTTATGAGCCGAGGGGGATTGGGCACGTCCCTCGGCACACAAGAAACGGGAGGGACATACTGATGAGGATTGGGCACCCCCACCAGCAAACACAGAAGGGGGGGACATAAGCTGAGGGGAACTGGGCACCCCCCCTTCACAACAAGAAATGGGGGGAGACAAGCTGAGGGGGCTGGGCTCCCTGTCAGCAACAGCCCTGCAATGAGGAGTTGCTTCCTCATTGCAGTGGATGACACTGCAATGACGAGGCAGCCCCTGATTGCAACGGCTAAAACTTTAGAAGGTTGTAGCATGCTGGCTGAACTAGTGTCAGTAGCAGCATGCCATGCCATTGGGGAAAGTGGGCTAAGCCTTTAAAGGCTGTGGGGGCATTGGCCACAAAAGTGCCGCTCCTCCACAACCTGCTTCTTGCAAAATCTGCCACAATATGTTTCTTGTGCTTGTGCACAATCAACGTAATAAATGTACATCTTATTATTTAAAAAAGAAATGTCTGTTGAAGGGCTAGTGTGAAAATAGATACTAAGGGTTAAAATGATATCATTAACATTTTGAAGGTCTGAGAGATTGAGAAATGTAGTATCACTGAAAAAGAGCAAGCATGTACTGGCCCGCTGGCTCAGGGGTTGGATTTCTGCTTGCCACACCGATGACCCAGGTTTGTGAATGGACCCGAGAGTTGGAGGACCGACCACTGGAGAAGGATTGAGCATTCTAGGGTCTGTTCTCCTTTTCTGGGAGAAGGGAGGGAGTGTCTGCTGCATCATGGACCCCTAGTGGAGTCTGGGGGTACTGCCATGACTGGCACCAGTCCAATTAGGGGATAGGGTGCATGCTGGATGTCACTGCACATCCGCACCCCCAAGGGTCAAAAGGACTTGGAAAAGCTGGCCCCCAGGATGACGACCTGCCCTGCACCGCCATCCTCTGTCTCTGACATCTGCAGGGGGAGGGTCCCGCCCTCATGGCCCCGACCTGGGTGGTATGTCGGGGCTTCACCCAGAGTGTCCACTGGGGCAGCCCTCTCCAGTGGCCCCACCCAGGGGGACAAGCCTGGGCATGGGGGCAGCAGATGGGAGGGTCCGAGCTCAAGGTGGAGCTGGAACAAAAATATGAAAAAAAAAAAGCAAGCATGTGTCACAACCCCATGGTAAGTCTGAGGAACTTATTTTTACTGAAACCCAGTTTCTATTGCAGTACATGCCACAGTAAGAAAACACAACTTATATAGCATTTTCAGCTTCATCTTATCCTTACATTTCTGTTAAAGGTAGACGGAAACAGTTTTTTACACCTCTAGATTCCCTCTTGTTGTCCCTTTAGTCTCTATCAAATATTCTGATACATTTTTGACCTTTTTTGTTAAACTAGAAATCTAATGTTGTTGCCTTTGTAACTACCCTGAATCCCTCTCTCCACAGCATCTACTGCTCTCTCTGTTCATACTGTCTGAATATTCTATGACACTATTACTAGTATCACCATTCCAGTCCATTCAGATGAGTAGCATGGAATGGTGTTATTGGTGTCATGTTAGAATATGGAAAGAAAGTTCAGTAGCTGGTGAGGGAGTGGGTCTCTGTGTAGAACTAATGGTACCCCAAAGCTTAATTATTTATTCATCAAAACTAGTCAAAGCATATCAGAATATATAATTGACATGGAAAGAAAGATGAAAGGGCAGTTAACTATGTTAAAATCATTTCCAATCTCCATTAATCTAATTCTTTAGAATGCATATCATCTGACCAGAATTCTCCATTCCCGTGCCTTGTTTTATAATTCACCTTAGAATTCAGCTCTTTCGTAAGATCATGTTAAATTTGTTGCAAGGTAGCATCTGAGGGACTTAAAACTCATTCAAGAAATAACATAAAAATCATCACGCTTTGAGAGGGTTGCTTTTCTATCCTTACATTTACTTGTAAACCATATAAGAAAAGTGTGCTTAGTTGAGCACCTTCTAGTTTCCCAAATATTCAATGGACAAAGTTTAAAATAGGCCCTTTGGAAGAAATTGCCAGCTCACCAATGGTAGATACATTCAATTACGAGACTGGGCTCCCTTAATAAAATGTGTTTTAAAGTCACAATAAATTTACAGGCTACAGTAGCTTATTGACCATGTCATTGACTGGCTTTCTTTTGATTTTTTCTTAACCACTGTGAACACTGAACCTTAATGAGTTATTAACAGACAGGTTCAAATGTTTAAACACAACATACTGTCTAGATACTGAAAACTGATTTCCAATGCCACTGTTCAATTGCATTAAGATTTAAACAGTACAGTATAACTCAAAATAGCCCAAGCGCACCATATAGTTAGTGCTTGTGGTTCACAGATCATTACTGACAGAAATATTGAAATTAGTGTTTGTCATTGTTGTTTAGTAGAAATACAAGTGTATTATAATAACGGCAGTTAACAGTATATGCATGCCTGAAGTAAATGACTAGTGGCAGTCTTCAGACTGCAGAAAAAACAAACAAAAAAAACCTAGATTTTTTTAAAGCAGCTGTGCAATGAAGGAGTGTGGAAATGGCTGACCTTACTTGATTTATTATAAAGGATTTCAGTCATCTTATGATTTGAGATGGCAGCCCCGTTGTCCAATTCAACAGCAGTTTGAAGCAGTTCTAATCGGATGCCATTTTGGCCCATGGGTGTGGTTGTCACACAGTGTATTGCGGAACAGGAGACTTGGACTTCTCTTGTGCCCTTCAGTATCATGCTCACAAGACCAGTAACACTACTCTTCAGCATGTGAGACCACTATCCTTGGTGCAGTGCTGGTGCCCACAAAAAGGGGGTTACCTACCCCTATACAGGGATTTTACAGTAACTGTTTTTGCACAATAAATGATGGAATATTGAAACTTTTTGATTTTATCTTTTGAAGTGGGTGTTCTGGTGTGCCACAAAAATATTTGTCTTGTCACTGGAACAGTAGAGGGCTGACACATCATGGAGGTATCATGCTCACCACATGGGGGGAGGCTGGAGTACATTATGATCCAGCATACTAACAATGGGAACTTACAAGGGTCTCAGAGGATACCTCAGCCTGGCCCTCTCATCACTAAGGTCAGATTCTATGTCAGTCTAAAAGCAACTGGGAATGGCACAGGGACAAAAGTGGGAAATGGGGCATAGCTGATGGGGGGGTTAAAGTTTTTTTTTTATCAAATTTATTTTCTGAACATGAAATTTGCAGCATCTCTTTAAATTAAGTGGCCTAAAAAGTATTTAATAAACATACAGTAAACATGCTATAGTACTGTCATGAAGTAAGATGACAACACCTCTTGCCCACCCCGCTGCAACCCCCGCGCACGCAACCCGGCCTGGGGGGGGAGCGGGGTGGGAAAGGGGTGGTGTGTGGGTGGGAGGTGCCACTAGATCACCAGGGATAGATGATATGGCACTGTACCGTGATCATGGCAAAGGGCTGGGGGGTACCACTAGACTACCAGGGACATGGGTAACAGTAATATTCTGGTGATCTGGGACACGGGAGGGAGGGAGCCACTAGACTACCAGGGTCAGTCTAGCATAACAGTTATTGGAGCATCAGGACTCAGGAGGGGGTCAACTGGACTACTAGGGATATATGTGTGCTTGTGGACCGTGTCCTGGATGTGTGGGTGGCCACCCACGGCTGGTGGCTGCTGTGTTGCATTCTGCAATACAGTGGCCCACCTGTGGGTGGCTGGGAGTTGTTCCCACTCCTCACTGGCTCAACTTTGAGCCCCCCTATGCAGCGCACTGCGGGGTTGCACCAGCATATGCACCGCATATGCCGGGCTGAATATCAGAATGTGCCGCATATGCATGGGCATGCCCCCCTGCATCTGCGCCACATACATTACCAATGCATCCCAGGGCATCAGGATTTTTGCCATGCAACTTGCCCCTTTGAATATCATGCCAGGGTGCATTGGAGGTTGTGCATGGCTCAACCCTGTTGTGCCATGCACAACTCCTTTGAATATCTGGGCCTTTGAAGCCAAAGGGGTTTGACAGTGTCCCTTTAATAAGCAGTACTATGCTTTAAACTGGGATGCAACTGTTTATTAATATGCATTTAAAAATATAAATTAAGGTGGTTGTTTTTGTTTAATTGAACAATCTAATAATATTTCATAATCATTCAGAAATATTTTGGTAGATAAGCATGTGCCATTTAAAATGCAGTGATGTATGTAGGAGATTAAGATTTGCTGCCAACTTTTTGAACTTTTACCTAAGTTGTGTGAAATTCTATAGCCAGGTGGCCAATGACTACTGAAAACATTTTAAATGCATAATTTATAAACAGTTGCATCCCAGTTTAAAGCATATTACTGCTTTCTCTGCACTGGATGGCTCCCTCCTAGCAACTGTCCTCACTTTCAAATACTCAGGGGTCTGGCTAGACAACCACCTAGATTTAACCACCTACATAGACACCATCTGTACCAAACTACATCCTAAGCTTGCAGTTCTCTACCATCATAAAAAACAATCTCCCTCTCCCTACCTGACAGGAGCTGGTAACAAAAATGATTCTACCAGTCATGGATTACGCTGATGTGGTCTATGGCACTGTCCCTGCCATGTCCCTCTCATGACTGAACACTCTCCTTAAATTCCTTCTGCTGTTTTGCTACTTATGCCCCTCCCCTCACTCACCATTGCCTTCTCTATTTCTCTCTCTCCCGTCCTCCACAACCACTCAGAAGGATGGTTCACTGTGTCTCCCTCATTGCAAAGTACTGGTTCAGAACTCTTCTCCCCTTGCCTCTCCTCCTGCCTTTCACCAATAAGCCCTTCAGCATATTCACTACATCACAGGGACCCATGCACCTTCCCTCTTCTGCACCTCCACTCAGTGGAGGGTCAGTCCGCTTTCCCTGTTGCCTCCCCCTACTCTGGAATAAACCCCCCCTCTGACCTTTGCCTACCCTCCTGTCTCTTTCTTCTTTCAAAAGACTCCTCAGACTTCTACCCTCCACTCAGTGTTCCCACCTCTCCTCCTCCTCCTCCTCCTCCTCCTCCCCTGCTCCATTTTAACCCCCTACCCCTTGCTAACAATTTACATTCCCCCTCATGAACTTTCATGGCAAACACAATTTCCACTGCTGACTTCTCCACATTATGGAACTATTTGTATCTCACCTGCTATTATTTTTATTATTTATATATTTAATAGTGTCCTTACATATTTTATAATTTCCTGTCCTTATTTGTTGTCTCATCACTATTCTTGTTTGTTGTATATTTATTTAAATTATTTATATACTTGCTTCTCAAAAAATGTACAGCTGTATTATGGTTTCCCTTACCCCGGGTTGCACCTGGAAACGAGCCTCAGCTCAGTGTACTTTTCCTAGTTACCAAATTTTAAATAAATAAATAAAAATATACTAATGGCAACTAATACAATTGTATGTTTCACTGTATTTAATCATTTATAATCTTAAAAGAGCATCAACATGTTTTTAATGGATGTGCATTTGACATTTAAAATGTAATGATGTCCTTATGGTGCACAGTCAGTACTCTGTGTAGCTACTGTATGTGGGAGATCAGGGTTTGCCCCAACAGTTTGGACTTTTACCCAGTTTATAAGAAATCTAGTAGCAAGGTGGCTAATGGTAAGTGAACAATTACTAGTAGCAACTAAATTAAATGCTTGTTTCACTTTATGTAATCATCTGGTAATGATTTATATGCACCCATAAATATTTTAGTAATTGCACTTTTATCATTTTGAATCTAATGATGGCCTGATAATGCACATTTAGTAGTATTTGCTGCCATGTTGGAGACAAGGGTTAAAGTTCAACTTTAGGTAGTTAATACCATGCATGAAAAGCAGTAAACAGGTTGCCATTAGTATACAGTATGTAAGTGCCAACAACATTATTTAAATTTTGTTCTTGATTATTACAATTTAGTATGTGGCAAAATAAAATAAAGTTGCCATGAAAATTTTTCCATAGTCACTTGCCACAGCATTTCTGGCTTTCTTGCAATATGGCTGAAAATCCAAAGAGTTACATCCGAACCCTGGTCTGCAATATGACAGCAAACAGCATGACAGTACACCATTCATCCATTACTACAAATTAAAGTCATGATTATCAAAATATTTGACATTTATTAAAGATTAATAAATGGTTAAACATGGCAAATTAAGCTTTTTGTCAGGTGCCTTTAGACTTTTGCCAGTAGCCATTAGTCCCTGGGCTACTGCATTTTTTATAACCAGGGTAAAAGTCCTGTAAGCTAGCTGCAAACTAATTTCCTTTGCATACTCAAATGTACACCGTCAGGCCATCACTACATTTTAAGGGTATATGCAAATATATAAAACTATTTTTTGATGTATAGTTCAGCTTAATAGAGGATTAAATAAAGTAAAACAAGCATTTGTATTAGATGCCTCCAGCAATTTTTCAGTAGTCATTGGCTACCCGAATACACATTCAATGTGTTGGGGACAAGCTCAGGTGTCCCAATATCTTTTAATTGAAAACTGGCAACCTGGTATCCTGGAAAGGTACACTGAGCTGGTGCTCATTTCCACGTACGACCACAGGGGGGAGGTCTGGGTGGGGTCGGGGATATAGGATAAAAATACATACAGCAAAAATGATGTAGGCAAAAAATGTGCAATTGATAGAGTCCTGAATAGTAGAATGAACAGTGTGACTGGTTAAGTGTAAATTACTGAAGGGTACATGAACGAAAATATAGATAGGGAAAGGGGAATTTGTTTAACCAGGAAAGGCACACTAAGCCGAAGCTTGTTTCCAGGTGCCGCCTGGGAGCACAAGAAAGTTAAGTGACTTGCTCAGGGTCACTCAGTATGCAAGTGGGGAGGCTGGTGGATTCAAACCCAGGTCTCCAGGTCTGCAGCTCACTACCCTAAACCACTGTGCTATACTGCCTCCAAGATAGCAAAAATAAAAGAGGCAGAACTAATGCAATTAAATGCAATACTGTACAAACGAGAGTTATGAACTGTTAAGTTGTACTGCATATGTAAATAATGTAAAAGCTAACAAAAGAATAAATCATGGGAATGAAAAGAGATACTAGATCAGCAATAGGATATGTAACTAAACATTGATGTACATGATATAGCAGCAAAGGTAATAAAGGTACACCATGAGAACATCACTGCAGTTTCCTTGTTGTTGTTATTTATCTATATATTGAAGTTAGGAGCAGATCATTGAGCCAAAGCTCATTTACAATGACATCCGTTTCATATGAACAAGACAATCATCTCAGTTAAACAAGAACAGTATGCACATAGAAAATTGACAAATGCACACATATTACAATATCTGAGGGAGCTTATTAGTGATTAATTCATCATTCAATAAAGCAAGACAGTGACTATATATTATGAACTGATAGTTATATCTATGTTAAAAATGTGTTACTGCTTCTTGCTTATAAACCATAATTAAAATATTATTAAGGGGCAATAGCCTCATTTACTACAGGTATATGTTTATTAAGTACTGTGCTGTTAAGGCCACTTAATTTTATATTGATATTCAGTTTGCATATATTTCTTGCTGGTTCTAAATTTTATTATATAACAATGGCTTGAAATGGAGAATGGAGAATGGAGTAATCTGATTGGATTATTACATTTCGAAAAGGTTAGATTAACAGATGGAAATCCTCATGTTTAGACACTCCTTTTATCGGGCTACCTTAATTATTGTAACTCTAGAGGCCTGAGGCACTCAGCTTTACCTTGTACCTCATGATCCCCCTAAGCTAAGGTTAGAGTAACTACCTCCAACCTAAGTCCCATTATGCCTTCATGGTTAAGAACCAGTCTGGTTCTAGAGGATTCTGTGTTTTTAACACCAGTTCAGCCCTCTCCTGCTTACAGTTTCATTCACTTGAATGATCTGCCCGTTCCCCTAAGGCAAAATGATTTTCAGAACATTTTTTATGTTTTCTCCAGGCAAAATATGGCAGTTATCTGCCTAACCTGACTTTTTATGTCCCACTGCTATCCCAGCTGGCTGACATCTTCCATTTTCTCACAGTCCACCCATTGTCAGCATCAGGTCTATGCTATTATTCAAAAGTCTCCACCACCGTGCTTGGCCCCAGCCAGCTCAGGAGTGCCATTGTCGGTTTGATAAATGAGTAACATAAAGCAAATAAAGAAAAATCTTAGAGAGCAGCATAGGGAGCCCTTAAAAAGCCAAATGAAGAGATATGCAAATATTTTCTTATGAATTTAGCTGCCAACTAATCTTTGTTAGAGCCAAAGTTACACTAACGCTTCAACACACTAACGCTTCAACTAGACTTCTTGGGCTTTATTAAGAGTAGAAATGGAGTAATCATTTGGAAATTATTTTTTGTAGGAAAGGTTATTGCTTTGATAAAGAATAATGAATATTAACAGCTGTTTGGCCCGAGGAAAAGCCAAGGATGTATAATGTTCCAGTTAGCCATTAACAGGCTAGAATTGGACCTGTAGAATATTCATTACTACTGTTTTAAAATGGACAGACGTTTGTAATTGAAATTAAATGACTACAGTTTAAATTAAAAAGGAAGCTCCAGGCAGAAGAGTGACCAGCATTGTGCCTGCCTACCAGGTCCTTTACCAGTATGAGAACAACCAGTAAAGGCCCAATTAGTTACCATAATTTCAAGTCCATGTCTTAAACCAAGATCATAAAACTATAAATGCTGATTATTCTGGGAGAACACTTATGTGCAAAAAAAGTACACAGACATTTTGTTTAAAGTTATCTTTCCTGACCTAGTAAAAATGTGCTTAGCCTGTTTCACAGGAACTTTAAGAAAAGTTTGTGGATGTGCTCTTTTTCTTTATAAGATTAAAAATTCTAATACACAAAGGTTGCCCAAAAGGCCTAACAAACCGAATAATAATTCAAGAGTCTAGTCATCCTGTCAAACATTGTGTGTATCAGGGTTGATTGTTCCCTGGTAGGTATAGCCCTGTTATATCCGCTAGGCCTTTTGTCATGTTAACTGCAACCGATCAATGGATTGAGGTCAGGGCTTCTGATGTAGGTGCGAGCTTAGAGGGAAAAAAGTCTAAAAGATTCATTTTTTCTCGTCTGGTAACACTCCGGTCACTTATTTTTTCTCAGTTAGCCTCTGCTGCTCTAAAGTGGATATTGATCAGTGCTTTAATGCAAACCTGTCAAATTAATTTTGCAGAACTGGGATATGACTGGCCTAAAATTGCCTCTGCATCTGCTTTCTGCAGCAAGCCTATGAATTTTAATCATGGCCAGAATGGGATGTTGGCGGTTTTGTTAGAAAGTTGAATAGGAAAGGTTTAAACTGTAAATGCCATCAAATGGCGCGGTATTGTTCCTTTCAGAAACTCATGTGTCTGGGGTCAAAGAAATTATTATGTCTGTGGTGGCTTGTTGAATGCTTTGGAAGCATTGTAATTTTTACAAATCAGTTTAAAAGTATGTACTGATCCTCCTAAATATCTTCAGACCAATCAAGTGTGTAATATTTTTTTGTCCTTTGTGCATAGCCAAAATAGTTTCACGCAGGCTGCAAAAATATAACATTCTAATGTAGCTGTTTAGAGTCCTTTGTGTGAATGCAATACTTTATTTTATGTTTACAGCTTCTAGGCATGCTGGTGTTGCATGAATGTATGCATAATAGATTTAAATGTACCTGGAAACTTTAAAAATAAATAGATAACATGTCTTTATAGAAAGGTTTATACTAGTAATAATATTCTTGCATTTGATATAGTACATTATGGACATGTCTCAAAATGCGAGCAATCAGCAGTTACTTAGTATTTTTAGAATTTAATTTTGTTTTTGTTGAATTGTTTCCAGTTTGTATTTATAGAAGATGGCATGAGATGTGAAATATAATTTTCCATGATGCTAATATCTAGAATGTCAGAAAGGGTCAGAATGGCAATCAGATGCTCCAGAGCATACTGTACTACCATGTGGAAGACCTAGGCACACAACAATCCTCGATTCGTGGACTCAGGCAACCAAGGGTGGAAGCATTGCTCAAGACAACACCCTTCATCCCTGAAGAATATGAAAACAGAATTCCTTACTTATAGGAACCTCTGTAGCAGCACAAAAAGAGCCAGAATGTATTAAGTGTTAGCTTCTCTAGTTCTCTAGCTATGGGGGTGCTGTATTTGTAATGTCAGAGAACAACTGGGGATGCATGAGACACAGATGTCAACTTCTGGGGGTGAGCATACCGTAGAGTGCTTTACCAAGAAAATAAGAAAACTGGGATTTCTGCACAACTGGCTCAGTTCTTACAGACAGCACCCCCCCGGATCCTTAGGCTCCATCTTGTGGTTTTCCATTTTATTTTCCAGCCCAGTGTATGCAGACAGCTGGGCACTGCCACAGGGAAGGAGTTTGTCACAGTGCAGTAGCCAGAGTCAGGGTTGAAGGTAGTCTGGTGATGGTAAATCATGGTGGTGCTGGGAGCAAGCAGAGCGGGGTTTGAGTGGATTACAAAAAAGATGGGTAACATGTCCTATGTCCCACTCTGAGGGTTCTACTATATTATTTACTAATTTAAATATTTACTGATTGAACATTGTTTATTTTAGTTCATTTATTAATGCACAGACCTATATGGAAAAGCAATTTGAAACAGACACGGTATCAAAATACATCATATCAAATCAAAAAGCTAGGACATAGGTAAAATACATAAGATATTTACTTATATGTATTTACTAATCACTAGGAAAGTGAACTGAAACTCCTGAGTCACTTCAGCCATGTGCCAGGGGATGGTGGGCACCACAGCTAAAATGTTATTGTTTATAAGCATACAAAATATGACATTTTTGTTGTCCAAACATACATTTGAAAGAAAAACACTGCAGAGAGATGTTTTAATAGTCTCTTATTTACAATTTCTGTCCAGGAAAGGCACACTTAGCTGAGGCTTGTTTCCAGATGTGTCCTGGGAGCAGAGGGAAATTATGTGACTTGCTCATGGATGGTCACACAGTATTCAAGTGGTGGCAATGGGATTCAAACCCAGTTCTCCTGATTTGCAGCTCTGTGCTCTTCACTACCACACTATACTGCCTTCCTAATTTGGTGGAGCACAATTGATTTTATTTTTTTTTATTTTATTCTTTGTTAACTGAGTAAGGCCCACTAGGTACAGGTGTCTGACTGAATGGTGAGTGTTTCTCAATGGTATTCTACAGCCTTCTGAGGACCACTGACAAGTTATTAAAACATATGTAAAAACTATTCATGTTCAGGTATGATGTGTGTTTCCTCAGCTCAGACTGCTAAAACTGATAAAACTGCTTATGGAAAGAGACATCTGTGCGATTCTTAAAGTGTGTGCATTTTAACATCATGCTGCTATCTACAGTATGTAGGTTCAATAACAGGTATTGTTTCAAAATTTCCAAATCCGGATTACTTTTTTTGACTGTAATCCCCTACCAGGGGTGTAGCCAGGGATTTTGGATCTGCACACCAAGAGAACTCACTGCTACCCCCTCCCCCCCCGTTAGGGTGAGCTACCCCCCCCCCCCGGGTGTAGTCAGACAATATACAAATTTACACCAGGATCATGTTTGTTGCCTCATTTGGCACAATAAATACAACTTTTGTATCTCATGACAGTGGTTGCTGCCATGCATGGGTAATTATAAATGCCTGCATTGTTCCTCAAGACACCCACATACCAGTCCAGAGCCTGTAAAGTTGTATTGCCCTTAGGATGCAAAGAGAGTATTAGTGACCAGTCCTTCTAGTTTTGACTCCAATTAATAAAATTACAGAAAAGTTCAGTATTTTCTTGGTTAGTTTTCATGGAAAAGGGAAGCATTTCAGAGCATATTTGCTACCCCCTTAAATAAAATTGCACACCATGGAGTGCTTGGAGTATGCCTGCCTACACCCATGTCCCCTACTGTAATCAGTACCTTAAAACAGTAATCAGATTACAAATTACAGATTACATTGACAGTCCCACTGATAAGGCCTCCTGGCCCCCATATTCAGAGCTGACCAATAGGGCCACACAGCCAGTAGTGTTACGTGACACATATCACACAGTCAGCTCTGAACTATATTCAGTCAGTTTGCACGTTAAGGCCAGGGTTTTGGCAGTGATAAACAGCACGGGCTGCTGTCTAGAGCTGCCAAAACCTATGAATATATCATTGGGCCCTTTATTTATAAGGGATCCCTTATTTACATAGATGCAGCAGTGTATTTTTTTGCTATTGTCCTGCCGGGTTAGTGCAATGCTCTGGGGGCCTCTGAATATGGCCATGCACGGTGCCCCAGCACTATTCATAGTTAGCATGGCACTATCTAGATAAGCTTTTGAATATGAGAGCCCCTAAGTTTTTTGTTTATTTTTTTAAACATTTAACATTGTCCAGAGGCCTAACGCATAGTATTCAATTCTGTACTCAAGGTACTGTCACCTACTACTTTTAGTTACAAATAGCTAACATTGATGCAATGTGTGGGAATCATGTGGTGCTTGTGCGAACTGAGCTTAATGAACTTAGTTTGGCCTTTCTCATTCTCACCCTCAGTAGAGGAGCCGGGCGGTGGAGTGAGAATGAAGGCCCAGCACTAAGGGTGAGAAGAGTGCCAAAGGAGGTGGGGAGGATGGAGGGTTTTGAAAACAAACTAAGCGTTAAGGAGGTGTGTAGGCAGGTTTAAGTAGGGATGGTGGGTGGAGTTATTCCACCACACTGAACCATGGACAAAGCCCTCCAATTCAATGTGTGGGAACAATGAGGTGCTTGTGCAAACTGAATTTTATGAACTTAGTTTGGCCTTTCTCATTCCCCCCTCAGTAGAGGAGCTGGGCAGTGGAGTAGGAATGAAGGCCCAAATGAATAGTGTGATAACCTCCTCCAACTCACAGAGACTGTGAACAGTAGCATGCATGAGAGGAAAAAAAACCCTGTGGAGGAAACCTCTGAGGAACCATGGGTACTAAACTGCCCTTCCTCTGGGCATTCTAATAGGAGATAATCCTAAAGTCTTGTATAATTTCTTGTTCTAGATTTGATCTAAGGTTTTGGAACATCAGTCAATCAATCAATCAATTTTATTTGTATAGTGGAGGGTATGTGAGCAAAAATGCCCATTTTCAGCAACATCCAGTGGAAGATACAACAGATAGCGTAGATAAGCACAAAAGAGAATTGCAGTTTCAAAATATATACAAGGGGTGCCAATGTACAAAGCAGAAGCAAACTGAGAAGCAAATAAACAAAAACACTTGCTGTTACAATAATATTTACAAAGGGAAACATTCTCCATAATAGGTAAGGAAGATTCCAAAATTGAAGGGCAAATATAGAGGCAAAAAAAAAAAAAAAGATAAAGCAAAACCCTAAAGTGCATAAGGTGAAGATAGTGCAACACTAAAAACTGGTAGCATTCAGGAGTCACCAGAAAAAGGCAGAAAACAGGCTCAAGGCTAGGGGATAGGTGAGGAGCATACAGGGCTGGGGTGTCATAAAGATGGGTATGGGGACTGGGTCGAGTGGGAGCAGGGGAAGTTATCAGAGACATGGATGTAGCCCAAGGGGGCTTGCAGGGGAAAGGAGAAAGGTGTGGACAAGAGTATAGTGGGGGTACAGAAAGTAGGGGGTGGAAAGAGGGGTACAGAATGAAGGGACAGGGATAAAGCACTAGGGACTAGCATGAGTGGGGGTGAGGAGAGAGGTAAGTGACCAAATAAAGGGGGTATACAGGGCAAAAGATAGGACCAGTGGCCTTGGTGAGGACAAAAAAAGAAAGGGAGCTAGAGGAGTGGGAGGAGAGGGTTAGGAGGGAGCAGAGGGAAGGACAAAAGAAGGAAGGAGCAGGTAAGAAGTGGCCCAATGGGTGGAAGAGTTCAGGGGGTGTCTACAGGGTTTAGCGGGGTGGACGGCCAGGGCAGGCACAGGTGGACGATTTGAGGAGGTGATCCTTGAGGGAGGAAATGAAGGAGCAAATGGATTGATAGGCCTGGATTTCAGGGGGCAGTTTGTTGTACAGCTTTGTGCCTTTTTAGGTGATTGAGTTCTGTGCATGCTTGGTCCAGTAAAAAGGGGTGTTGAAAACCTGACAGGAGGCCCCTGTGGTCAGGTGCCATGTGGCTGAGATTGGGAATAGGGAGTTTACGCCAGACAGCAGCAGATTGAGGTGAACCTTGTGAAGGAAGGAGAGCATTTTAAGATAGTACCTACCTTCAAGGGTGGGCCCATTGAGGGAGGAGTAGAGGGTACAGTGGTGAGTTTTCCAAGGGAGGCCGGTGACAAACTGTGCTATACTGTTATATGAAGATCGTGTTTGGAGAAGAGGAGGGATGAGCTAGGAGGAGAGGAGAGTAGACAGTCGATCCATAGTTGAGTAGCGGCAGGAGTAGAGAGCTTGTTAGGCATAATCTGGATGCGGGAATAAGGAACTTTCTAATCTGATAGAGGAGACCAAGCCTCACATGGATCTTCTATATGAGGTTGCTAATATGGATATTGTAGGAGAGGTGAGGGTCAAGGTGGAGACCCAGGTATTTGAATTCAGACACTTGTTCAATGGGGTTACCTAAGTTGTCTAACAGCCCAAGATGGAGCCCTGGAGGCCCTCGTATTTCACTGGACATTCAGCAGAGAAATGACCTTCGATGGTGGTTTTCTGGGATCTGCCAGATAGGTAGCTTCCAACCCAATTGACAGCATTATCCAAAAGATGCAGGCCCTTGAGGGTGTCAAACAGAAGGACATGGTCCACAAGGTCGAATGCCTTGGTTACATCCACAAATATGGACCCAGTGTACTGGTCCTTATCGGTGGCCTTGAGGATGTTGCTAGTGAACCTGACCAAGGCTGTTTCAGTGCTATGTCCAGATCTGAAACCAAGATGGGCAACAAAGAATAAGTTGTTGGAATCAAGGTAGGTGGTGAGCTGTAAGTGAACAGCTTTTTCGATGATTTTGGAGAGGGGGGGCGAGGAGGGAGATAGGTCAGTAGTTCTTGACTTCATTTCTGGACCCGGACTTGAATAACGGTTTGACAGTGGTGGTTTTCCAGATTCTAGGAAAATAGAGTAGAGAAAGTGGTTGAGTAGGTTAGCGATGGGAACTGCTAGGAAACTGATGGAAATTTTGAGGATTTTATAATCAATACCGTCTTCCCCTTTGCTGGGTTTGGGGTTGTTACTACGAATGAGCTTAATGGTGTCTGTGGGTTTTAGGGCCCTGAAGTAGAAATTAGGGATGGGGCCTGGACATAATGTTGAGGCAGGGGGGAGGGGTGGAAGAGGGGGGCAGCGGAGAGGAGGGGTGAAGTTTGAATTTCTCCAAAAAAGGAGTTGAAAATGTTCACCTCTTTGGTTGGGGTCATTAATCTGTCTACTGCCATGGAACAGTGTGATGGGTTCAGCAATTTTGTTTTTGCCGAGTAGCGAGTTTAGCATATCCCAGAGCTGACGGGGGAACGAGTATTCACAGAGTTGTTTATTTTGGAGAAAGTCAATTTTTGTTTTTTTTATAGCGGATTTGCACTTGTTCGTAAGAGACTTGTAGAAGGAGAGCTGAGTAGGGTCTCTGTGCTTTGAGTATCGGGCCCAGGCTTTGTCCCTAGTTCTCACCATTTTGATAATTTCAGGAGTAATCCATTCATTCGTTTGACCCCTAGTTCTAATCTTTTTGAGAGGAGCGTGTTTATCACAAATGCTGTTAAGGATGCTGGAGAATTTTTGGAGAACAGAGTTGCAGTTATCAGGCCCAGCAGTGAAAGACCAGTCTACTAGGCTGAGATCGCAGGTAATTAACTCAGTACTGTGATTAGTCAATCCCCTGGTGAAAATAATTTTTTTGGGGGGTTGGGTAGATGGGCAGACCATAGGCAACAGATGGCACAGTGATCACTGATGCAGTCTGGCAGTACTCCAGAGTTGGTGATGCAGGTGGGGTGCTTGACTATAATCCAGTCAATAAGTGTTTGAGTTCCAGTCTTATAGTTTAATCTAGTGTGTGGAGCGATAAGCTGGTGAAGAACTAGGTTGGCGATACATGATTTGGTGGTGTCAGCTTGGTTGGAGACCCAGTTAATGTTTAAGTCTCCTAGGAGAATACACACTGTCCATTCAGTGGGAGGGAGTGTTTGAGGGCTAGGAGTGACTCCAGGTTAGAAAGCGGGGTACCTGGAGGGAGATAGTCGGTGATGAGGGTGAGAGTTTTATTTGGACCTAGGAAGAGGTGAATGGAGAGGGTTTCAAGTAGTGTAAACTCCACGCTGGGATTGTGTTCAGTAAATGAGAACTTGCTTGACATGTAGAATGAGCAACCACCTCCTTTTTTTCCCTGTCTGTCTTTTCTTTCAGAGGTGTAACTGCTGAGCTCGATCTCCCCATCAGAGATTTTGGTGGAAACCTAGGTTTCAGAGAGCACAATCACATCAAAATTGTTCATGGCTACCCAGTCTAGTTTAGCAGGGAGATTCTGTATGTTGAGGTGGACTAAGCTGATGTTTTTTTCTTAATTTAAGAAAAGCAGTTGGGTAGGGGTACCAGAGTTGCTTGGGCCTATGTTGGCTTGGATGGTTCCAGAGAGGAGGAGGAGGGTCTTAGAGAACCTCAAGATAAGAGATTGCTACTTAAGTTTTTGATGTCTGAAGCGTTTAATACTAGTGACGGGTAAGTACTTGGAGAAAATACAGGGGTGGTAGAGGGTGAGGGGATGGGGGGGAGGAAGGACTTAGAGTCATCAAGAAGAGGTTAGGGAAAGAGCCAGGGCAGTTGGATGGTCCAGAGAGTAGCGAAAGGGTAATAAGGCCGGGCAGAGGGAGGTCAAAAGGGAAGAAGGTGGGTCAAGGGGGCATGGTGAGTCGACCTGGAGAGGATGAGGGCAAGGGGGGGATGCAGGAGTATCTGGAGGAGGGGAAGGAGTGCCATGGCAGGTGAAAAACAGGCAGGAGGAGAGTGAGAAAATTACTTGCAGAGGGGGAGAGAGGGGGTGTATTCAATATTCTTTTATAGGATTATTAACTATTTTTGGCACATTGTAGTGGTTGCAAGATAGTTCACACAGTGTAACTGCAGGCAGTCTGCCTCCCACTGGAGAAGGAGGAGGTGAACATTAAGGAGGAAAGAGACTGGGCTCCAAGTAGACTTCCTAAGGTGAGGGTTTATAACCCGCAGTTGGGGTATAGTGGAAGGAGGTAAAATTAGATGGAGGGTTTGCGGAGGAAGGGAGAGTTTTGGCAAAAAAGACTGAAAGCAGATAGGTTACCACTTAGTGAATAATGTGGGCTTAAGGGGTTGCTAAAAGCATTTAGTAGTTGTTGCTACCAGAGGTTAGAGTCACTGCCTTTGGTGCTGAAGGTGCAGGGTTCAAATCCAGGATGGTAACAGAGAGGAAATATGTGAGGGGAGTGGGGAACTGGAGGTAAACAGAAGAGGGCAGGGGTGAGATTTAGGTCTGCTAGTTTCTGCAGGGGAGGAAGACAGTAGGAGGAGGGGAAGGAAGTATGAAGTGCCAATAGAGACTCCTAGTGGTCAGATAGTATAGGGTGCTGATAGGAAAGTGGGGTGTTAGAGAAATCCTGAGTGGTGTCACATGATCTGTCACATGACTGTCAAGAGCAAATATAAAAAAGGACAACCAAAGGTGGGTGTGGTGGGGGAAAGTGGGACATTCACCACACAGCGGTGATGGGCTAACATGGTAACTACCTGAGCTGTGTTGTTCTCTGGCTCTGTTTGGGAAGGAAGGGCTCTGTGGGTGAGTCTGGTTGCTGAGAAAGGTTCCTGTGGACTGTGGGCCAGGAGTAGGAACCTGAACTGTGTTGTTCTCTAGCTCTGTTTGGGAAGGGAGGGCTCCGTGGGTGAGTCCAGTCACTGGGAAGGGTTCCTTTGGATTGTGGGCCAGGAGTAGGATCCTGATCTATGTTGTTCTCTGGCTCCATTTGGGAAGAGAGGGCTCCGTGGGGGAGTCCGGTCACTGGGAAGGGTCCTATGGACTGTGGGCCAGAAGTTGAAGCCAGAGCTGTGTTGTTCTCTGGCTCCAATTGGGAAGGAAAGGCTCTGTGGGTGAGTCTGGTTGCTGGGAAAGGTTCCTGTGGACTGTGGGCCAGGAGTAGGAGCCTGAGCTACATTGTTCTTTGGCTCCCTTTGGGATGGGAGGGGTCTGTGGGTGAGTCCAATCACCAGGAAGGGTTCCTGTGGACTGTCATGATAATGTTCATTTGTGAACCTCTACTGATATTGCAGGAATGTTATCTTGGGAGGCTGAAGTTGTTCTAATCAGAAGGAATGACCTGAAAAGGAAAAGATTGAGTCCAATCATTGCTGAATTTTCGTAGAGTGTCATAGACATTCACAGTAAAGGAGAATTAATCGAGTAGAGCACAGTTACAATAAGTTAGATGATGCATAGTTTACACTTCTTTTGCAGTCCATCAGATTTTATTTTCAGGACACAGTGTCTTGTTTTATAACCTGGCATTCTTGAAAACTGAAGTAGAAGAGGCTATTGGAGGTATAAAAGTGTAGCCTGAGAGAATGACATTCCTGTATTCCAGATGAGACTGATTTCCATAGACAAGAGCTCCATGCAGGTCTGATTTCTTATTCTAGATTTGGGCCATAGATTATGCAACATGAGAATGTTTGTTTTGCAAGTTTTTACTGATATCACAAGGAATGACTGATAGAAAATACTGAATCATGAGATCTCTAAATCTAGAGAAGGCATCAGGCATTGGTTGAGGAACTGACTGGTTAGGATAGAGTATTCTTGCTGGATTTAGCTGTTATGAATGATTAATAAGCTATCACTTCCTAGTCAAAGTCGAGTATGAAATGTCAGTGGTGAAGTTCAACTATGAGGTATGAAACAATCCAGTCTTTTAGGAGAATTCGATTTAGTGGATCATGTTAGATGAGAAGGAATTAGTGTTGCTCAGACAGTGCTTTTGTGGATCCTACCACTATCTTTCAGATAGTGCTGGTATCCTGACTTGGATCCTATCAGATATCCTGCCAAAGACAGATGCAGGATGCAGGGTCAGATAGTGATGGATCCTAGTTAGGATCCGGGTATCCTGGATAGGATCTACAGATCCTAGGGCAGATAGTTAGGATCCGGGGCCAGATAGTGATGGATTCTGGTTAGGATTTTATGGCCAGATCCACAGGCAGATAGTGGAAGTGTCCAGCAGATCCACTATCCTGCGGTAAAGGGCAGGAATCTGTGGATCCAGATTTATCCGAATCCATCAGAGCAACACTACTTTACACCTTCAACACTAATCCTCTTATCCCAAACTGCAATTAAGCATCCAGCTAAGCCTTTGTCTTTGGGCTATAACTTAATCCTTTCCTGTCTCTCCTCCCTCAGGTGAAGCCCCTTCCTGGGCCAGCTCCGCTTTCATCGACCGGTGGGAGGAAGCCACTGGTCGGACCCAGCACAATCGCTGCATTCCCAGAGGACTTCTGCCCTGCTGCTTTCCCCAGGTACAGCACCTTGGAACCAGTTCCTAAGCTGGAGAAATGATTGGCTCCGAGCCACTGGAGGAGGAAACCTACTGGCTGCTTTTAGCAGCAGACTGGCTCCGACTGGCTGCCACACATGCTGGCTCTCTAGGGCTGCTTCTCCACAGCATTTCAGCCAAAAGGTCCATGGCAGCCTGTGTTACTCTCTACCCTGTGTTTACCCAGGGTTTTTGGACTGTGACTTTAGGAGTTGTTTTAATTTACAATGTTGGGGTAGCTAAGGGAATTTATTTAACTTTATGATAAATTGTTTAATTCTATGGGAATGTATGTTTTATTTTTATCTTGTGCCTAACAAATCTAATAATCTGCAGGACTGTATTTATCACATTCCCCCTTATACCAGCCTCACTCCTTCTGCAACATCTCCTTGCTCTTTGAAACCACTCTGTCTAGCTCTAAACGAACCCCATTATCTTCCTTATCTTCCTTAACTTCCTTTTAATTCTGAGTCTGGGTTGGACTCCACCTGAACCAGCCTCGACCCATCCCTATCTATCTAATTTCTGCTACACTAAAATCTAGTCCTGCTGCCAGATATTGACTACCCTGACTAAAATTTGATATTGGCGCCAAAGCAATGGCCACCGACTGTGCTAGCTGAGCTCCCCCCTCCTGTTCTTGAGTATCCCTTTACACCTTCAGCACTAAACCTCTTATCCCCACCCTGCAATTACATGCCCGGCCAAGCCTTTGTCTTTGGGCTATAACTTAATCCTTTCCTGTCTCTCCTCCCTCAGGTGAAGCCCCTTCCTGGGCAAGCTCCTCTTCCATCAACCGGTGGGAAGAAGCCACCTGCTGGACCCAGTGCAATTGTCACATTCCCGGAGGACTTCTGCACAGCTACTTTCCCCAGGTACAACACCTTGGAACTGGCTCCTAAGCCAGAGAAACAATTGGCTCCCAGCCTCTGAAGGAGGAAACCTATTGGCTGCTTTTAGCAGCAGCCTGGCTTCGATTGGCTACCATACATGCTGGCTGTCTAGGGCTGCTTCTCAATGGCATTTCAGCCAAAAGGTCCACGGCAGCCTGTGTTACCCTCTACCCTGTGTTTACCTGGGGTTTTTGGACTGTGGCTTTGGGAGTTGTTTTAATTTACAATGTTGGGGTAGCTAAGGGAATTTACTTAACTTTATTCCAATATGTTTAATTATGTGGGAATGTATGTTTTATTTTTATCTTGTGCCTAACAAATTTAATAATCTGCAGGACTGTATTTCTTGCATTCCCTCTTATACCAGCCTCACTCCTTCAGCAACATCTCCTTGCTGTTTGAAACCACTCTGTCTAGCTCTAAAACTAACCCCATAGCATAGTTCCCCTAGGGATGCACCCGCAGAGGAGACTAAGGAGGGTGCAGACAACTGTCACAAGGGAGGCCCTCAGGAAGGAGGCAGAGGGCACCACAGGGAAAGAAAGCAGCTCCTGTTGGGGGACTCAATTATTAGGGGGATAGAACTGGGGGGAGCAGGGAAAACTGAAGTAAGGTGCAGGCTTGGTGCCATGGCTTGTAGGGACAGGAAGCGCATCCTTAGGATCATGAGAACAGTTGCACGGGAGTCTGAGCTGGATGTCATTGTCCACCTAGGCAGAAGGGCAGACACAGAAAACAATATTCGGCCTATGTGGGTTTAAAATCTTCCTGCACTGAAAACCTTAACACTTGTAATTGTCATTGGGGACTGGGGTTCCACCTGGAGGGACACCAGCCTATACTGGCAAGATGGTCTGCATCTGTCCAGGAAGGGAACAAGTCTTTTGGGCAATCGGTTTAAATGCTTCATTGGCAAGCCTTTAAACTAGTCAAGGGGGGAGGCACTGATAAGCAGCAGAAAAATCCCAGCCTCCCCCTACAAAACAGGGTACTAAATGGGAAAAAGACCAAGGTAGAAAGGTCAGTGGGGGATGCCGCTAGAGAAGGTAAAGCCATCAAACAATGGAGAGCAATGAGTACCAATGCCCATAGTCTGAGTAACAAGCTTCCTGAATTAGTGGCCTTGATGGAGGAGGAAGATCTGAATATCGTGGCAGTCACAGAAACATGGTACACACAGAACCATGACTGGGACGTAAACATACTAGGATACACTATCTACAGGAGGGACAGGGAGGGTAAAAGGGGAGGAGGAGTAGCTCTCTACATAAGAGAAGAAATCAAAGCAACAGAACAAAAGGGTAAACAGGGAGGAGAAGAAGCACTGTGGGTCAATTTGGAGGCAGGCAATGGCACCACAATCCGCACAGGGGTTGTATATAGATCCTCTCTCAGGGGGGAGGAAATGGACAAGGAAATGATAGAAAGTATATGAGAATGGCAGATAAAGGAGATATTGCTGATGGGTGATCTGAATATGCCAGATGTTAACGGTGCAGTTGCAGCAGCCACTTCTAAGAGTGGGGTTATTCTAGATGCCCTACAGGGGGCATGCCTTAGACAACTAGTATTGGAGCCCACTCGAGAGGGAGCAATCTTAGACCTGGTTCTCTCAAATGGAGATGAAGAGAGGATCACAGATGTAGAAGTGGGTAGCCATCTGGGAACTAGCGACCATCGAACAGTATGGTTCACAATAAACACAGCAATAGAGTCAAGCCATACAAAAACAAAGGTACTGGATTTTAGGAGGGCTGACTTTGCCAAAATGGGTGAGTGCCTAAGGAATGCACTAGCAAATGGGCAGGAAGGAGGGGTGGAAGAACAATGGGAATAATAAAACTGCCATCACAGAGGTAACAAGCCTTTTGTAAAGCAAATAAACAAAATGAAACGAGGTAAGAAACCACTATGGTTCTCAAAGGAAGTGGCAGTGAAGGTTCAAGAGAAAAGAAAGCATTCAGGAAGTACAAGGAATCACAGAAGGAACAGGACAGAGAACTGTATCAGTTAAAGCAAAGGAAGCTGGAAAGGCAGTCAGAACAGCAAAGGCCCAAACCGAGGAAAAGATAGCCAACTCAGTTAAGAAGGGGGATAAAACCTTTTATAGGTACATCAGGGAGCGAAGGAAGACCAAGGGAGGGATAGTGAGGCTTAATAAAGGGAAGGAGGGTGGGCAGAGGGTGACTGCGAAAAGGCAGAGATACTAAACAAATATTTTTGCTCAGTATTTACAAAGGAAGAGGGGGAGGTACCTAAAACAAACAGTAGAAACACTCTGGATACAGAAGTTGATACCAGCCCATTTACAGAAGAAAGGGTTCTGAAAGAGCTCTTAAAACTGAAGGTGGACAAAGCAATGAGGCCTGATGGGATTCATCACAGAATTCTAAAAGAACTAAGGGTAGAACTAGTGACACCACTGACTACCCTCTTTAACAAATCATGGGAGGATGGGGTGGTACCTGAGGACTGGAGGAGGGAAGATGTGATTCCCCTTCACAAAAGTGGGTGCAAGGCAGAAGCAGGAAACTACAGACCTGTTAGTTTAACCTCAGTGGTAGGGAAAATGATGGAATCACTTCTGAAAGAAAGAATTGTTGAGTATCTAGAGGCCAGAGGGGCACAGGACCCAAGGCAGCATGGATTCACAGCAGGAAGGTCATGCCAGACAAATCTGATAGATTTCTTTGACTGGGTGACCAAAGTAGTTGATCAGGAGGGCTGTGGACATGGCCTAACTAGACTTTAGCAAGGCATTTGACACAGTCCCACACAAAAGATTAATATACAAGTTAGCCAGCCTGGGAGTGGGTTCCAAGATGACAGCCTGGGTAAAGAATTGGCTGGAGAATAGGACACAAGAGTAATAGTAAATGGAGTCCACTCTGAAAAAAGGGGGTTAGTAGTGGGGTACCGCAGGGGTTCAGTATTAGGACGGTCCTCTTCAATGTCTTTATGCGACATTGCAGAGGGACTGGAAGAAAAGTATGTCTCTTTGCAGATGACACAAAGATCTGCAACAGAGTTGATGCACAAGGTGGGGTGGAAAGGATGAGAAGGACTTGGCAAGGTTAGAGGAATGGTCAAATGTATGGCAGCTTAGATTCAATGCTAAGAAGTGCAGGTAATGCACCTGGGAAACAAAACCCAGGAGAAGAGTACACAATGGGGGGTGAGATACTAACAACAACAAAAATGGAAAGGGACCTGGGGGTAGTCATATCAGATGACCTAAAGGTGGGCAAGCAATGTGAGAGGGCAGCAAGGAGGGCTGGGGGAATACTGGGATGCATAGGGAGAGGCATCACCAGTAGCAAACAAAAAGTTATTATCCCTCTGTACAGACAGCTGGTGAGACCACATCTGGAGTACTGGGTGCAGTTCTGGAGACCCAATCTCCACAAAGACATAGACGGGATGGAAGCTGTCCAGAGGAGGGCAACTAAAATGGTGCAGGGTCTGCACCGGAAGACATATGAAGAGAGACTTAAGGAGCTTAATATGTATAGCCTCGAGGAAAGAAGGGAGGGGGACATGATAGAAACTTTCAAGTACCTGAAGGAATCAACAAAGTCAAGAGGGTAGCAACTTTCAAAAAGAGGTGTGCAAGAACAAGGGGCACAATTTGAAGATAGAAGGGGGGCGGCTCAGAGGTAATTTAAGGAAGTATTTTTTCACAGAGAGGGTTGTGGATGTATGGAACGGCCTTCCAGAAGAGGTTGTGGAGTCAAAAACAGTGGTAGAATTCAAGCATGCATGGGACAGTCATAAGGCAATTCTAGGGGGTGGGGATAGGAAAAAGTAGGCTGCTGGTTAACTAGGATCTGCAGCTTATCCATCAGGTAGGGAAATGGGCAGACTGGGTGAGCCAAGCGGTCCTTATCTGCTGTCAAATTCTATGTTTCTATGTTTCTATGTTTCTATTATCTTCCTTATCTTCCTTAACTTCTTTTTAATTCTGAGCCTGGGTAGGATTCCACCTGAACCAGCCTCAACCCATCCCTATCTATTTAATTTCTTCTAATCTAAAATCTAAATCTGCTGCCAGATATTAACTGCCCTGACTAAAATTGTATTTTGGTGCCAAAGCAAAGTCCACCTACTGTGCTGGCTGAGCTCTCTCCCCACCCCCACCCATCCAGTTCTCGAGTATCCCTTTAAACTAGTGTTGCTCAGATAGTGCTTTTGTGGATATTGCCACTATCTGTCAGATAGTGCTGGTATCCTGACTTGGATCCTACCAGATATCCTGCCAAAGACAGATGCAGGATCCAGGGTCAGAGAGTGATGGATCCTAGTTAAGATCCAGGTATCCTGGTTAGGATCCATGTATCCTAGGGCAGATAGTTAGGATCTGGGGCCAGATAGTGATGGATCCTGGTCAGGATCTAGGTATCTTAGTTAGGATCCACAGATCCTAGAGCAAATAGTTAGGATCCAGGGCCAGATAGTGATGGATCCTGGTTAGGATCTGATAGCCAGATCCACAGGCAGATAGTGGAAGTATCCAGCAGATCCACTATCCTGCCACAAAGGGCAGGTATCTGTGAATCTGGATTTGTCTAGATCCATCTGAGCAACACTAGAAGGAATGATGGAAGATGCAAGGGGTCTTTCATGTGTCTTCTTCAGGAACACGTGATGAGTTGTCAGGGGTATTAGAACAATAATAAATTTAATTGAGGTAGGAAATTAACCTTGAGTGAAGTAACCTCCTATATGTAAGATGAGATGATCAGAGTATCTGAGACCTCCATGTAGGTCAGCAGTGATGAGACAGTTTTGTGTGGAAGAGACTTCAATGAGGTCGAGATTTGCACAGGCAAGACCATCCCATAGGTCAGCAGGAGATAATAGATAATAGATAAGAGGTAAGTAAACAGCTGTTGGGTATGGGACTCCCACACAGTTATATGGGTAGCAAATAGATTGGTAGACAAGACCATCACATAGGTCTAAGTTTGAATGTTGAAACCCCATGTAGGTATAAGCTATAGAATCTTATGCTCAAGACCGCCATGTAGGTTCGAGGTAAACTTAAACAGTGAAGACCTCCATGTAGTTCTAAGTTTGTATGCTGATACCTCCACATAGGTATAAGTAATGTTTATCTTGCTCTCAAGACCCCCACATAGGTCCGAGATGAACATAAACCTTAAGACCTCCACATAGGTCAAATTTGTATGCAGATACTTCCATGTAAGTATAAGCAATATTGATCTTATACTCAAGACCACCTCATACGTCAGAGGGAAACTTAAATCGTAAAGACCTCCACAAGGTCAGCAGATGAAAAGATAAATATAGTGTATATGAGAACTCCACATAGATTTGAGAGTGGCAAAACTGGTTGACTAGACGGGACATCCAGGAAGGTCTTAGTTTGTATGCTGATACCTCCACGTAGGTATAAGCAATATTAATCTTGCGCTCAAGACCCCTATGTAGGTCAGAGGTCAACTTAGATCGCAAGGATTTCCACGTAGGCTAGCAGGAGACAAGACAGTTATTGTGTATATGAGACATCTACATAGGTCAGACAAGTGACCAAACAGTTATTTCATATACAAGACTTCCACATTGGCCTGTATGATGAGACAGTTTGTTTAAATGAGACCTCCATGTAGATCAACAGGTGATGTAAGTGAGACCTTCACTTTGTTCAACAGGTGATGTAAATGAGACCTCCATTTAGGTAAACAGGAGAACATAATTCTACATACTGTAGAGTAAAATACAATCAAGTCCTATATGTTTTCATCATGCCACTAAGAAGTACAAGAATAACACAGTTCGGTTATGTATCCAGGGATGCATTGAGACAAATTCAACAATGATCAAATCAGTTAGAACTTCTTCACAATAAAGATAGTGGTAGTTGTAATAATTCTGGTTATATGTTTGTTGCTAATAAGACTGTAGTTGGATAAGAAGTAAAATATGGTACGAAGGCACATGGTACCTGAACCTCAAGGACTTCAGCAGTTTAAATGCAGGGTAGTATATGTATAAAAAATAATGCTTGTTTGATGTAAGCAGACATCTCGACAATCTTGATGAGTAGGGAAGACCTTGACTGAAGCGCAGTGGATCTGTTCAACAAATTCAGATTTGAATCATGACTCTAAAACTATGTGATCTAGATTACTTGCTCAGAGGCTTAAATTTAACAGGATGCCATGTTGTAGTTCAGGCACAGATGATGTGTAATAAGCAAATTAGACTACTTAATAAAAGAGTGTATTTTCAAGACCATTTGCAAAGTGTAGATGTAGCTCATGGCTCTTCTGTGTTGATGTGCTGAAGAAGGTGTCTTTCAGCTCCAAGCCTGCATCGCAGCCGAAGTCGAGTTCCCAAATGAGCTACATCTGAAACAGATGACACTGCTGAATGATTAGAGGCTTAAGCAAATGTTTATTCAATAAGGGAGTCTGAAATGCTGCTGACTGGATAGAATATAATGAGGACAATGGAGAGGGAGAGAAGCGTAAATGAATGAAGGGAACTAGGAGGAACTGAATGTGTAGCCTGAAGGGAGAAGGGTAGTTGCAGTGGAGTAAGGTATTAATATTATGGCTGTATGCCGAGAGTGACATCATGCTGCACAGCCCGGAAGAAAGGAGTTAGGAGTCTGAAAAGTGAAATGCTGGAGAAAAGAATAACCGTATGAAAGAAACGGACAAAACAAAACCCCAAAAGAAGAAGGAGGAAACAAGGAAATGGAGACAAAAGTTGGGAGGGGTGACGAGCTGAGATGGCAAGACAGACAGAGGCACAGAGCGAAAGGCGGGGAAGAAGGAGGAGCAGGAGAAAAAACAGAAAAGCAGATCAGCCAAAGAACGGCAGGAGCCCAGAATGCAGCACACAGAGGGATACAGACAAGCTGAGAGCAGCAGCAACAAACTGGGGGAGGGGCATAGAGCGGCTACACATAGAGCTCACCACAAATGACAGGTGTCAAACACAGAACAGTGAAATGGGAATGGGAACAAGAATGACAAGAGGATAAGGAGAGGGAGGTACATGAGATGGGAGAGCAGAGAGCAAAGAAAGAGGAGAAGCCAGCCATGAGGACAGAGAAGCGCTCAGCCATTTTGAAAACTAAGCACTAAGGAGGTGTGTAGGCAGGTTTAAGTAGAGATGGTGGGAGGAGTTATTCCCCCACACTGATCCACGGGCAAAGCCCTCTAATTGGTAATATTCTGTCAAAAGAAATGCCTTACTCTTTCCCTCTGGAAAGGAACCATTTACATTTCTAAAACAAGCATACTAACTAACTTGGCTCCATTTATTATATGGGTGGCAATATGGCTCAGTTAGTAGCTCTCCTAGCTCTTGGATACCAGGGGCCAGATGCACAAAACTTTGCCCAGGCGTAAACCTGGTTTGCACAGCGCAAACTGTGTTTTGCACCAAAGTGGTATTCACAAAGGCCCAGTTTGTGCTTTCAAACTGGGCTTGTACTGGGGAAAAGAGTGAAGGGTGCCACAGTGCAAATGAGGGTGAGGGGACCTGCATATTGGTGCCAACCAATATAAAAAGTATTTTCTCCCCACAATGTCTTTTTGTGTATTTCCCTTGCATGGAGAAAATACCACAGAATGAGACCTTGTTTTAATTTCGTGCAACCCTAGTGGTTGGTGGAGGTACTGCGGTAGCCCCCCACCCCTGCCATCCTGATTGGTAAAAACATAATTTTATTCCCTTGTGCAAGTGGTTCCCCCATATGCCGGTCGCTGGCCCGATAGGTAAAGAAATACATTTATTCCATGGTTGTAGTGGTCTCCACCCCTCCTGCGCTGGTCACCATCCCGATATGAAATACTGATATTCCTTGGTGGTCTGGTGTTTCTCCCTTCACCGATTGCCATCCAGATAGCAAATAATGAAATACCCTGTTGGTCTAGTGTTCCCTCATTGCCAATCACTGTCCCAATATCAAATAACGAGATTCCCTGGTAGTCTAGAGTTTCCTCCCCTGGCCAATCACCTGCCCAAAAGGAAAAAAAATAAGTTATCCTGTTGCCATTGTCCCCCCTCCTGCAGTCACTGATCACCAGCCGGTATATATATAAAAAAAAAAAAAGTTTCCATGGCATCAAGTGGTCCCTCCCTCTCACCCGCACCCATGCCCAAGCTAGAAACATGTATCCCTGGCATCCAGTGGTCCTCCCCACCTGATCACCACCTGACATTGCCAACATAGTCCCTAGTGTGCAGTGTAACTCCCCATCCCAATCCTCTTTGCAGTACATAAAAACATTTCCCTGGTGATCTAGCAGACACCCCTCCCATTCCCCAGTCCCCTGTATAGTGTAATAAAACCTTTCCCTGGTGTCTAATGTCCCCCCCCACCCCAGCAGGTAGTATCTCACTGCCCCGCTCCCCCATCCTGAACCTGAGCCAGTGACCAGCACAGCCCTCCTCTCTCCACCATAGCTGGCTGCCGACTGAGCCTTCAATGAGTGTGCACTGTATACAGTATGAACATACGAACATGCGAAATTGCCAGCAAAAAAAGGCCCACAGGTCTATCAAGTCTGCCCAATTGTGCAGCTCTTAGTTTCATATTACTACAGCTGCCCCAGCCCCATCCAAGCCCCTCCCTTCCTCCCCTTTCCTGGTCTTTCTCCCCTTTGTGATCTTGTCTGTACTAATCCTGCCCTTGACTCTATCCCAACCCTGCTTAAAGCTATCCACTGTCCTCAGTTCGATTAAATCCTCCAGCAGTGCGTTCCATCTCACCACCACTCTCTCTGTAAAGTTGTGCCTCCTCATCTCCCTCCTGAACCTTCCCCCTTCCAAATTCAGACTGTGCCCCCTAGTGATCCTTCCCCCCTTTAAGCAGAACAATCCTCCCTCTCTGACTTTGTTTATGCCTTTCAAGTACTTAAAGATCTCTATCATGTCCCCTCTTTTCCTTCTCTCTTCCAGCGAATATATGTGGAGCTCCCTCAATCTTTTCTTATATGGCAACTCCCCCAGCCCCATGACCATTTTAGTAGCCCTGCACTGCACTCCCTCCAGTAATCTCACATCCTTTTTATGCTGATTGTGCGCATGCACAAGAAACATATTGCGGCAGCTTGCTGCAGAAGCAGGTTGTGGAGGCATGACACTGTTGTGGCCAATGCCCCCAATGCCTTTTGAGGCTTGGCCCATTTTCCCCAATGGGGTGGCACACTGCTGCTGACACTAGTTCAGCCAGCGTGCCACAACCTTGAAATGTTTTAGCTGCTGCAATCAGGGGCCGGCTCGTCATTGCAGCATCAGCCATTCTGCTGCAATATGTGAACGACCCGTCATTGCTGGGTGGAATGCTGGTACTGTAATATTGTTTGTGAACATGGCGTCGGCTTACCGCCATGTTCACAAACAATATGACTGAGCTCCCAGTGGCGAGGGGGTGCCCAATCCCCCTCGGCAGCATGTGCCCCCCCACAACAGTGTTTGTTTGCCGATGGGGGCCCCAATCCCCATTGGCTTCAGTCCCCGCACGAGTTCAGGTTACCAACGTGGAGTCCACTCCCGTCAGCATAATGGTCCCCCACCAAAATGTTCAGTTTATGCGAGGGTGCCCAATCCCCTCGGCTCTTGTCCCCCCTCAGCACTCCATATGTGCCGATGAGGGTGCCCAATACCCTGTCAGCTACAGCCCCCAAGCTTTCAGGTGGCATGCTGGGGTACCACATGCCCAAGTGCCCCTAAAGAAAAAACATCTTGCGAGTGTTTTTTTTTTAAACCTGTAAAGAAGAAAACAGTCCCTCGCGGTCTCCCTGCCCCCTCCCACAACCCTCACCCACCCACTGCGCAACCTGCCTCCCCACACACCCCCACCTGATACTTACCTCTGGAGTCCAGCATGATGATCTTCGGTGGACCGGGAACACATCTGCACTCTTCAAAGCCGACCGCGAACTGAGGAAATGACGGTAAGTTGTATAATGTTATTAACAGGGCTTTTTCAACTTTCTTGCATATCTCAGGCATTTTTTGGAATTTTGGCACCAAATTTTCAACATGGGGTTATTGGGTTGCCTCCTCATGAATTCAGCCACTGTCATGGCGTTAATCGGTCGCGAAAGGTGATTTCACAGTCACTGCGTGGAATCACCTTTTGGGACCGATTAGCGAAATGACAGTGCCAGTGTTCATGAGGTGGGCTCTCAAAAAGTCTATGTTGCAAATTTGGTGGGAAAAATCCAAAAAATTACTGTTTTATGAGCGTGCATTGTGCAGTTGCTACGCATGCTTGTAACTTTGCCAATTTGCAATATTTTCACTCCAGATTTTCAACACTGCCATTTGTACACACCTCCTTATGAACAGTACAGCTGTCATTTTTCACATCCTGGCTGAAATGTGTTTTCACAGTCCCGGCGCAGAATAGCACGGTCGCTGTGGGAAATCAGTGTTCAGGACACATTAAGAAAATCACAGTGACACTGTTCATGAGCAGAGGTCCTAAAATGCCTATGCTGAAAATTTTGTGATGAAACTCCATAAAATGACTGTGTTATGAGCGTGCGTTGTGCAGATTCCACGCACCCTTGTAACTTCTCAAATTAGTAATATTTTCACACCAGATTTTCAACACTGGTATTTTTTCACACCTCCTTGTGAACAGTACAGCTGTCATTTTTCACATCCTGGCTGAAATGTGTTTTTGCACTTCCAGTGCAGAATAGCGCAGTCGCTTTCAGAAATCAGTGTTTGGGACAGATTAGGATCAAGCTGGTGAGAGAGGGGGAGTGACCGAGCTCAACTGAGCTCTGTCAGGACTGCTGTGAATTTCTTTGTGGACAGAAAAAGGCACCAACTCAGGCAGGAGCCCAGTACAAAAGGGCAGCCTGCAGCGCCAGGAGAAACAGAATGAGCTAGTGAAGGAGGGGGAGTGAGTGAGCTCAACGGAGCTCTGTTGGGACTGCTGTGGATTTCTTTGTGGGCAGAAAAAGGCAGCAATGCAGGCAGGGGCCCAGTACAAAAGGGCAGCCTGCAGCGATGGGAGAGACAGAATGAGCAAGTGAAAGAGGGGGAGTGAGCGAGCTCATCGGAGCTGTATCATGACTGCTGCGGATTTCTTTGTGGGCAGAAAAAGGCACCAATGTAGGCAGGAGCCCAGTACAAAAGTGCAGCCTGCAGTGCCAGGAGAAACAGAATGAGCGAGTGACAGAGGGAGAGTGAGCAACCTCAGTGGAGTTCTGTCGGAACAGCTGCGAATTTTCTTTGTGGGCAGAAAAAGGTGCCAACGCAGGCAGGAGCCCAGTACAAAAGGGCATCCTGCAGCACCGGGAGAAGCAGAACGAGCGAGTGAGAGTGAGGGAGTGAGCGAGCTCAACGGAGCTGTGTCAGGATTGTTGCAGATTTCTTTGTGGGCAGAAAAAGATGCCAATGCAAGCAGGACCCCAGTACAAAGGGCAGCCTGCAGCATCAGGAGAAATAGAATGAGCGAGTGAGAAAGTTGCCCACCCTCCCGCCCATGGTCCTTTGTGGTCCTATATTACAGCAGGGTCTCTGGAGTGGAGACAAAGCAATGATTGGATACTTTAGGATTGCTGTAATAATACAGTTTTAGTTGTTCTGTTTCTTTCTCTAACTGACCTAAGTACTGAGCTATACTGTTATGATTGCTGTAATAATACATATTTATTTGTTCTGTTTAGTTCTCTAACTGAGCTGAGTAATACTTGGAGTGCAATAGAATTTTCCAACTGGGCTAAGTGAAAATATATGAGAGCCGAGAACAAAAAGTATAGTATCTGAGGGGTGAAAAACGGACAAGGAGGCTTTAAGATTGCTACAGTAGAACAGTATCTAATGGATGAGATTTGAGACTGAATTACCCCAGTCGGCAAGGGGTCAGTAGGGGGACTACTGTGGGGGGGACAGGAATTTGAGTAAATAGGGGCCTAACAGTTGTATAGGATACAGAACCTGGGAGTAAGAGTCCGCAACATAAGATGGGGGCCAAAATGGGGCAGGTGCCACATGTCAATAGGGCAGGCATCTTTGGAAGGGTGGAGGGGTGTACAGCATGTGGGTCTGCCATGATCCTGGACTGGGCTTGGAGGATGGGGGGGTTGTATGGTATGTAGATGACTGGCTAGTTTGAGGGAGGAACTGTGGAGGTTAAGGAGGAGTCTAAGTGGCAGGGCAGATGAGTATGGTAGGCATCCTGAGGGGAGAATAAGGGATGGCAAAGGGGGACGGAGGAAGAATAACTAGAGACTGAAACTGACCCCAGTATCAGAGACACTAGCAGAAAAGAGAGAAGAAGGAATGGGGTGCCCGAGGTGAGGGCTGGGGGCCTCCTGATGGGTGAGGAAGAGACCACGAGGAGAACCAGGGGAGAGAGCAGATGTCTGCAGGTAGGGAGGGACCAGGGGTGGCACGGAGGGGAACAACTAGGAGGGGGGAACTGATAGGGGGCAGAGATGTAGGACAGGTATCGACTAGGACTAGATTAGGAAACTCTGCTACCGGACAGAGAGGGGGAGCAGGAACATACTGAAAGGGGGAGGACAAGCGGGGCATGAGAGGGATGGCAACAGGTAAGGGAAGAGATAGCGAGGACAAAAGGTTAGAAGGGGGCTAGTAAGGAAGGAGGGGTGGTGACTGAAGGAGAGAAGGCTACGGGAAGGGGGAAGGATGGGAGGGGCATAACTTTCAGGGTAGAAGGGAATGGGGGCTCTAAATCGACAACAGTGGGGATAGGACAGGGGTTGGAAATCAGCAGGGGAGAAGGGGAGGTTGACATGGGAAGCCCAGTAGGAAGTAGTCAGGCTGGGAAGGGGTTCAAGGGGGATGGGAGGAATAAGGCAGAGAAAAGGGGTGAGGCAGAAGTAGGGGGTACAGATACAGAAGTTACAGAAGGTGCAGTTGGTGGGGGTAAGGGACAGGAAAAAACAAATACTGGGGTGGTGGAAGGGCATTAGAAGGGAGAGGAGGTAAGGGGCAGGGGGGTACTCATCCTGGGGGATTCTATACTGAAATGGGTGAGATGGGGTGGAAAGGGGGAAAGGCACAGCCATATTTGGGTTGAAGTTGTCCCTATGTTGACTGCAGGAGGGGCAGGGCAGGCACTGTTCAAGCATGCAGCAAAGGGGAGGAAGAAATCTCATTTACTGTTGCATGTGGGTACAAACGACTTGGCGGGAGACACTGTGGAAGTAATAGAAACATAGAAACATAGAAACATAGAATTTGACGGCAGATAAGGACCGCTTGGCCCACCCAGTCTGCCCATTTCCCTACCTACTGGATAAGCTGCAGATCCTAGTTAACCAGCAGCCTACTTTCTACCCCCACCCCCCAGAATTGCCTTATGACTATCCCATGCATGCTTGAATTCCACCACTGATTTTGACTCCACAACCTCCTCCAGAAGGCCATTCCATGCATCCACAACCCTCTCTGTGAAAAAATACTTCCTTAAATTACCTCTGAGCGCCCCCCTCTATCTTCAAATTGTGCCCTCTTGTTCTTGCACACCTCTTTTTTTGAAAGATGCTACCCTCTTGGACTTTGTTGATTTCCCTTGAGGTACTTGAAAGTTTCTATCATGTCCCCCCTCTCCCTCCTTTCCTCGAGGCTATACATATTAAGCTCCTTAAGTCTCTCTTCATATGTCCTCCGGTGCAGACCCTGCACCATTTTAGTTGCCCTCCTCTGGACAGCTTCCATCCTGTCTATGTCTTTGTGGAGATTGGGTCTCCAGAACTGCACACAGTACTCCAGATGGGGTCTCACCAGCTGTCTGTACAGAGGGATAATAACTTCCTGTTTTCTACTGGTGATGCCTCCCTATGCATCCCAGTATCCCCCAGCCTCCTTGCTGCCTTCTCACATTGCTTGCCCACCTTTAGATCATCTGATATGAATACCCCAGGTCCCTTTCCATTTTTGTTGTTGTTAGTATCTCACCCCCATTGTGTACTCTTCCTGGGTTTTTGTTTCCCAGGTGCATTACCTTGCACTTCTTAGCATTGAATCTAAGCTGCCATACATTTGACCATTCCTCTAACCTTGCCAAGTCCCTTCTCATCCTTTCCCACCCACCTGTGCATCAACTCTGTTGCAGATCTTAGTGTCATCTGCAAAGAGACATACTTTTCCTTCCAGTCCTTCTGCAATGTAAGCTTATAAAGACATTGAAGAGGACTGGTCCTAATATTGAACCTCATGTGTACCCGCTAGTAACCCTCCTTTCTTCTGAGTGGACTCCATTTACTATTACTCTCTGTGTCCTATTCTCCAGCCAATTCTTTACCCAGGCTGTCATCTTGGGACCCACTCCCAGGCTGGCTAACTTATATATTAATCTTTGTGTGGGACTGTGCCAAATGCCTTGCTAAAGTCTAGGTAGGCCATGTCCACAGCCCTCCCTGATCTACTACTTTGGTCACCCAGTCAAAGAAATTTATCAGATTCGTCTGGCATGACCTTCCGCTGTGAATCCATGCTGCCTAGGGTCTTGTGCCCTCTGGCCTCTAGATACTGACAATTCTTTCCTTTAGAAGTGATTCCATCATTTTCCCATCACTGAGGTTAAACTAACGTCTATAGTTTCCTGCTTCTGCCTTGCTCCCACTTTTGTGAAGGGAATCACATCTGCCCTCCTCCAGTCCTCGGGTACCACCCCATCCTCCCATGATTTGATAAAGAGGGTAGTCAGTGGTGTCACTAGTTCTACCCTTAGTTCTTTTTAGAATTCTGGGATGAATCCCATCAGGCCCCATTGCTTTGTCCACCTTCAGTTTTAAGAGTTCTTTCAGAACCCTTTCTTCTGTAAATTGGCTGGTATCAACTTCTGTATCCAGAGTGTTACTACTGTTTTTTATGTACCTCCCTCTTCCTTTGTAAATACTGAGCAAAATATTTGTTTAGTATCTCTGCTTCACATTCTCCCTCTGCCCACCCTCCCTCCCTTTATTAAGCCTCACTATCCCTCCCTTGGTCTTCCTTTGCTCCCTGATGTACATATAAAAGGTTTTATTCCCCTTCTTAACTGAGTTGGCTATCTTTTCCTCAGTTTGGGCCTTTGCTGTTCTGACTGCCTTCCCAGCCTCCTTTTGCTTTAACTGATACAGTTCTCTGTCCTGCTCCTTCTGCGATTCCTTGTACTTCCTGAATGCTTTCTTTTTCTCTTGAACCTTCACTGCCACTTCCTTTGAGAACCATAGTGGTTTCTTACATCGTCTTGTTTTGTTTATTTGCTTCACACAAGGCTCTTACCTCTGTGATGGCAGTTTTATTATTCCCATTGTTCTTCCACCCTCCTTCCCACTCATTTGCTAGTGCATTCCTTAGGCACTCACCCATTTTAGCAAAGTCAGCCTCCTAAATTCCAGTACTTTTGTCTTTGTATGGCTTGACTCTATTGCTGTGTTTATTGTGAACCATACTGTTCGATGGTCGCTAGTTCCCAGATGGCTACCCACTTCTACATCTGTGATCCTCTCTCCATCTCCATTTGAGAGTATCAAGTCTAATATTGCTCCCTCTCGAGTGGGCTCCAGTACTAGTTGTCTAAGGCATGCCACCTGTAGGGCATCTAGAATAACTGCACTCTTCGAAGTGGCAGCTGCAACTGCGCTCCAGTTAACATCTGGCATAGTAGTGAGGGGGAGGTTCGAGTACTTGGGCAGGCAGTGTGAGGGGTTGGGGAAGTCAGTGGCATTCTTGGAGTTACTGCCGGTACCATGTGCAAGCATGGGGAGAAAGGGTAGGCTTGAGGAGTTCAAGTGGCTAAGGGACTGGTGCCACATGAAACATTATAGGTTAATGACTAACTGGGGTAGGGTCTGGGGGGAATAGTGACTTGTACGCAGGGGACAGGGTACAGTGGAGCAGGAAGGGGAGGGGAGTATCCATTGCTGCCGGGCCACTGGCACTGAGGGTTGAGGCGCTGGATGCCACACCTCACGCCACACTGGCGACCCGGGTTCGGACACAAGCCCAGGCAGCTAGGGGTTGGCAAGGGAGGGACAGGATTGAGCATCCAGAGGACTGCTCACGTATCCCAGGGTGGGATCCAGGGACCCACCGCACTGTAGCGGCCCCTGGTGATGACCGAGGATGCTACTACAGTGGTGTAGTAAAGGGTGGCGGAGTGTGGCGGACGTTGGCACACTGTGCCTAAGCGTCATTTCACGCCTGCACTCGGCAAAGGGGAAAAAGTGGAAAATGGGCTATGATCAGGCAGCATGAGCTTCTAACCCCCCCACCTGAATGGCACCTTCTCAACCAGATCTTGCTCTGGTGGGTTGACCTGGGAAGTTCCTCACCACTCCAGCATGGGGGTAAAACATGGAGGTGAGCAGGTTGGCCAGATGTCGTGGGCAGGGCTAGGGGGATCGGTCAGGATGACCAAGTCAACCATAGCCCTATGAGAAAATATGTTAAAAAAAAAATAAAAAAGCCAGGATTAGAGGGGTATATCTCTACTAAGGTGAATTTAAACAAATGGGAAGGGGGTGGTCAAAAGACTGAGGTTGGTAGAAAGGTCCGGACAGGGGAGCCTGATGAGCTCACCACCCTAGATATAGGCAGAGGCGGAAGAGTCGTAACCCTGGAAGGGGGCAGGCAGAGTGGTCTGAGTGTAATACAGAAGGCACCACCACCCGGTAAGAATAAGGAGGAGAAAGGGTGCGGACTACCTTAAGGAAGGACACAGGCCAAGAAGGAGAAGAGTGAGGAGAAGGAGGGGTATGGGTGGAAGGTGGCCTGACTAAATGGATAGAGAACTGGTTACAGGGGAGGGTGCAGAGAGTGGTGGTGGTGGTGGGGTAGCTCTCGGCATCCAGAGCAGTAACAAGCAGGGTGCTGCAGGGCTCAATGCTTGGCCCAATGCTATTTGGGCTCTTTATCTCCGATATAGCACATGGAGCAGGGAGCAGGGTTAGTCTGTTCACACATTATACCAAATCAAAAGCAAATACTTATAGTAGCAGAGCCCCCCTCACACACATACACACTCCCCGAAAAGATGCTTAACAGCCTGCAATTAATTCAAATCAATTCCATTTTCTTACGTACTTGGGCTTCAATGCCAACAAGTGTAAAATCATGTAGCTTGGGCATAGCAACCCCGATGCTGGGTATAGGATGGGGGGGAGGTACTGATACTCACTAGACATGAAAGGGTCCTTGAGGTTATTATATCAGAGGACCTCAAGATGGCAGTACAGTGTCACAAGGCTATGGGCAGGGCAAATTGGATTCTGGGGTGCATAAGGAGTGGCATCTCCAGTAGGAAGAGGAAGGATGTTGTGCTGCCATTGTATCACTCCCTGCTATACACCCAGCTGGAATAATGTGTCCAGTTTTAGAGTCCACACTTCAGAAAGGACATAAGGTGGAGGTTTTCCAGAGGAGGGCAACTAAAATGGTTCAGAATTTTCACAGGAATCCCTATAAGGAATGGCTGAAGAATCTCAACATGTACACTCTGGAAGAGAGGAGGGCGAGAGGTGACATGATCAAGACCTACAAAGTACCTCACAAAGATGGTACAATTGGGGAGTTTCCTTCAAATGAGGATGAGCACCCAAACCAAGGGATATACAACAAAGCTGGGTGGGAGCATTCAGGATAGATGTGAAGAAATATTTATTTACTGAAAGGGTGGTAGATGCCTTAAACAGACTGCCAGGAGAAGTGGTGGAACCTAAAATGGTAGGGGGCATGAAGCATGCATGGGATAAACATAGGGGTATATTAGAAAAAGGGGAAGGAGGGGGGTCAGCAGAGATCAATAGGGCTATGGAAGTGGAGTAGGTTTAAGTTCATTGCAGGAAAAATCCATTAAGCAAGCTCATTCACAAGGAGGTCCTGATGGATGCAGGCAGAATAAGACATGCAGTAACATATACAGGCAGGAGTTACAAGTAGGTAGAGAACATGTGGGCAGACTGGATGGGCTGAGCGGTCCTTTTCTGCTGACAAATTCTATGTTTCTGTGGCATTATGTGTTAATTCAAGTGCAGTGTTTATTTAAAGTTGGCCCTACCATACATCCAGATGTAAGGTACAGTAAATTACCGAATTAGATGCAGTCCACTTACAGTACAATAAACACAACTCCAGTGCTTTGAGAAGCCTTTACTCTTCATAAGGCTGCTTAAAGTGCTGGGGTTATATTTTCAGTGTCCACACCAGTATGCTGATCTTCAAATCAATGCCGCATCTGAATGAGTACTTCATTCTTGCTCACTCCATTTCTTCCCCACTTTGAAACCTGCTTGTCCTGAGTTATTTTGCAGCTGGCAGTGCTTCCCCTGTGTTGGAAGATGACCAATAAGCAGCACTGAAAGATGTCAGACTTCACAGACTCTGAAGGCAGCTGCTCACAGACAGACATAAGGCAGTTCTACTGAGGGGAAGGAGGAAGTAAGCTGTCTAACTAGAATCTGCAGCTTATCCATCAGGTAGGGAAATGGGCAGACTAGGTGGGCCAAGCAGTCCTTATCTGCCGTCAAATTCTATGTTTCTATGTTTCTCACCCACCATCTTGCCAAGAAGTAGGCTGCAGCTGTGGCCACTGATGACTGTTGGGGTGTGGGGATGGGGGGACCAAAGGGGATAGACATAAGGAGATACAATCATAATAAAAATTGTGAGATCTTCACCAGCTTTCCAAAATGCTTACCAGTAAAAGAACACTCTATGAAGTTGTTCAAATGGCAACACAATCTGGTGAGCCCTCTGTCTGCCATCTGACACCAGGCATCAACCAGCATAAAATTGACTACAGAAGGCAGTGTGGTCATGTGGTTACTGAAATACCGGAGAGTACAGATTTATAAGAGCAAAAGAATATCACACAGAAGCTGGCACATATGCCTATAGCAGCTGTCTCCTGCTTCTCGGTAGTTATATTTATACCCTTGAGGTACTTGAATGTTTCTATCCTATCCTCTCTTTCCCTCCTCTCTTCCACTCAGTACATGTTAAGTAGGTAGGCAAAATTTTATTTATACAGTGATAAAGCCATTAGGGTTTCAAAAATCCCTATTCACAAGGCTTACCTGTTTACATAATACAAAAAACAATTACAACTTTACAAATGTTTGTTATAATACAAAAGTACAAAACATACAAAAAATAAAGTATTGAAGTCCCTTAATTTCTCCTCATAAGTCTTGTGTTGCAAACTCTATACCATCTCATTCGCCCTTCTCTGGACCATCTCCAGCCTGTTAATATCCTAACGAAGGTGCGACCTCCAGAACTGCACACAGTACTCCATGTGAAGCCTGACCATGGTTTTATATAATGGCATCACTACCTCCCTCTTTATGCTGGTGATACCTCTGCCTATGCACCCCAGCACGTCACTGGCCCTCCCAGCTGCCTTACCACTTTGACATTTTCAGGTCATCTGAAATAACAACCCCCCAGGTCCCATTCCCTCTTTGTGACCGTCAGCAACTCCCCCCCCCTTCCTGTACCTTTCCCCAGGGTTTCTGTCTCCCAGGTGCAAAATTTTGCACTTTTTTGAATTAAACTTCAGTTGCCAGTCCCTAGACTATTTCTGAACCTTCTCCAGGTCCCTCCTCATTTTCTCCACCCCTTCTGGGGGATCCACTGTCTTACAGATCTTGGTGTTATCTGCAAACTGGCAGACCTTTTTCTTCAGCCCTTTTGCAATGTCACTAATGAAGACACTGAACAGGACTGACCCCAGGACCAATCCCTGTGGCACCCCACTGGTCACCCCCTCTCCCCAGACTGCACCCCATTTACCACCACTCTCTGCCTCCTGTCTGTTACCCAGTTTCTAACCCAGTTTACCACCCTTTCCCCCATGCCCAGCCTACTCAGCTAGTTTATCACCCTTCTATGTTGGACTGTGTCAATGCCTTTGCTTACATCAAGGTAAGTGTTGTCCACTGCCCCACCCTGATTTACTTCCTTTGTCACCCAGTCAAAGAGATCAACCAGATTTGTCTGACATGACCTCCCCACTGTGAATCCATGTTGCCTATGGTCCTGGGCTCTGATGGCTTCTACATGCCCCACTATCCTTTCTTTAACCAATGTCTCCATGATCTTCCCCACTACTGAAGTGAGGCTGACCGGCCTATAGCCTTTGTAACTGCTGTACTGCTGTGGCCCTTGCCCCTCCCCCTCTTCTGTGAATACTGAATAGAAAGACATAGTAGATGTCTTGGGGGGGCACATGACAGTTCTTAGGCATGGTACTTTCACTTCCAAATACCTAAACAGCACATATAAGCAATCAACATTTGGCATTGACAAATGCTTGTTGAGGTATTGGCACCAGTACTGCACACAATACTCCAAGTGTGGCCTCACCAGTGATCTATACAAGGGCAGGATGACCTCTTCCTTTCTAGAGGTGATCCCTCTGGCAATGCACCCCAGCATCCTATTGGCCCGTGCTGCTGCTGTCTTACACTGTGCTGATACCTTCATGTCCCTGTGACTCTTACCCTGAGCTCCCTTTCCTCCTGTGAAGCTGTTACCTGTGCTCCCCCCAGCCAGTAGCTGATCCTGGGATTTCTTGCTCCAAGTTGCATGACCTTGCACTTCTTAGCGTTAAACCCCAACTGCCACTCCCTAGACCAGTGTTCGAGTTTAGCTAGATCCTACCGGACTGCCTGCCTCCCTTCCTCATTGTCCGCTTTTGCACAAATCTTAGTGTCATCTGCTAACAGGCTGATCTTTCTCTTGACCCCCTCTGCAACATTTCCAGTGAAGACATTGAACAAAACAGGGCCTAGCACTGAACCCTGCAGTACCCCACTTGTTACTAGCCTTGGCTTGGATGTCTCCCCCTTTACAACTACCCTCTGCTGCCTGCTCTGCAAACAGCTCTCAACCCACGCCACCAGTTTCTCCCTCACCCCCATGTCCCTCAGCTTTCTCATTAACCTCCTGTGAGGCACCAAGTTAAAAATCTTGCTGAAGTCCAGGTACAGGATATCCACAGTGTGGCCTTCGTCAACTGTCCTAGTGATCCAGTCGAAGAAGTTGATCAGGTTAGTCTGGCATGATCTTCCCGAGACAAACCCATGCTGTTTCTCATCCTGTAGATCATTACTATTGAGAAAGGTTATCAACCTCTCCTTTAGAATGGTCTCCATCAACTTCCCCACTATGAAAGTCAAGCTTACTGGTCTGTAGTAGCCTGGTTGGTCCTTGGGTCCACTTTTGCGAAGGGGCACCATATAAGCCATCCTCCAGTCCCTGGGTACCTTCCCCTTCTCCAAGGAGGTGTGGAAGAGGTCCATCAGAGGGCCTGCCAACACCTCCGCTAGTTCCTTCAGGACCACTGGATGTACACCATCTGGTCTTCATTGACATTGATTGACAGCTCAAAGTGAGCAGTATGTCTTCATTGAGGGTTCAGTCAGCAGCCAGCCGTGGTGCAGAGAGGAGGGCTGTGCTAGTTGCTGGCTTGGACATGGGTGCAGGTGGGAGGAGGGACCACTGGACGCAAGGGATACATGTTTCTAGCTCAGGCATGGTGCAGGTGTGGGGAGAGACCACAGGATGCCAGGGAAACACATTTTTTTTTTACTCGGGCTGGTGATCGGCAGTCTCGGGGGGGAACAATGGCACCATGATAACTTCTTTTTGTCTTTTTGGGGCAGTGACTGGCAGGGGGAGGGAACACTAGGGAACACCAGGGAATCTCATTATTTAATATTGGGATGGTGAGCCATGAGGAGGGGACACTGTATCACCAGGAAATCTCTATATTCGATATCAGAATGGCAGTCAGTGAGGGGAGGGAACACTAGACCACCAGGGAATCTCATTATTTGATATTGGGATGGTGCTTGCTGAGGGAAGGGAACACTAGACCACCAAGTACATATTTTTTATTATCGACATGATGCTGAGCAGCAATTGGGAAAGAGGAGGGACCACTAGACCACCAGGGAGCTTTTTTTTAAACAACTGGATGATGATCAGCGATGGGGACGATCACTAGCCACCAGGGACTGTTGATTAAGGTAATTCTCACGATGATGATCAGCAACGGGGGGAGACATGCTACCATTGCCACAGCCTATGCAAATGGGCCCATAATGTGCATGCAAATGGACACCTAGCACCTTGTATGCCCAATGGGATCATTTGCATGGCTTTCTTTGCGAATAGGAAATAACACCCCTGTGCTATTCCATGCAGGATCATGCTCCAGGCTACATATTGGTGCAGCACTACTGGGGTAGCACTGGTGGTACTGGGGTTACTGCTGCCTTGGACCACCCTTATTCATAGTCGGATAGCGCAGAGTGCTATCTGACTGTGAATAGCAATTTTGGATGCCTGGGCAACCGCAAAGTGCAATACAAAATTTTGTGTTACCTTTGCGAGTTTTTATGAATCGGGGTCCAGATCACTTTATTTTATTGTTTCATCAAACTTTTCTCTTCTCCAGGTTACATGCACCAGGAAAAGATGGCCCTCACCATTTTCAGTCATGGTTGTAAGTACCACATCAGGAATACTATGAGGTGCTTTACCATGGGAGGTGTCATCCTTCAGGTTCAACTGAGGTGCTGTCTACCCCTCTCTGGCAGTTGTTTTGTTTTTTGTTGAAGCCTGAGACTCCATTGCACTAGTCCAAAAAAAAAGACTTCTTCTAATATAATTTCTTTTATTGAAAGAGGGTATACAGTGTACCCATGACAGTGCGTAAAGGAATACGCAGTGCACAATGACTGCTACACATGCATGGATACTACAGTCACTGCACTAGCAGTACCTATTTTATTGCTTGAAAAGCACTTTGAGATTTGTCATGTTATGTAGGGCACTACATGAAATAAAACTGTACTCTATTCTCATTTTAAAGGCAAGTTTTTTTAAAGATGTATTGACTGTAATGCGAACAATAAAGGAGAAGGGATCCAAAGATCTCATTATGCTTCCATAGTGGTTTGGCATGTCTGGTGTTAATATAATTGGCTACTACTATTTTTAATATAGATGGAAAAGAATGGTATCCATCATGCATAAGAAGACTGTACTTTTTCTATAAAAGCTGGATTATGACTTATTATCTATTAATGTCCTTAAAAGTAGATCAATAAACCATGTTTTATCACTGGCATATTCTGCAATACAAAACTTTCTATTTTAAATCACCTAGCTAATTAAATTGAAATTGATCTCATCATATATAGATACATGATACAGACAAGATTTCTTTTCCTTTCTTAAACATCTTTCAATAATGGGGTATCTCTTGTGTTCCTGCTTTTAAACATAATTGAATCCCCTGACATTGTAGTATGTGAAGATCAAGTTTATTCAAGCTTGATGTGGCTATTTTGACCAGGGCTAGGTTAGAATATCTGATTTCCCTGTTTTAACTGTCGTGGCTTGTGACTGGGATATGGTTATCTAGGTATTCATTTTTACATCCTCTCAAAGTTCCACCTTCAAGTATTTTGAAAAATGGATATTGACTCTATTACCATTTAAAGAAGATATGTCTCTGATGTTTAAAGAAGTACTTTCAACAAAACACTTGGCTATTAAAATCACTGAAAATATATTGTGAGCCAGCAAAAGCTATATAACTAAAATGTCACAATACCATTAGGACCAGTATTAGAACTACACTTTATGAACCTTGGGAGCTCAGGAGTCCATGGGATACCACATCTGAGTTTAAAAAGAGCCACTCGCCCATGATAAGTAAATGGCAGTGATGCATGCAGCATGAGCTTCAGGGGCTCACCTCAGTTATGGGAGCCAAGCCCTGGCAAGCTCCCCAGCTAATTTATTTTTGCACTACCGTATGTTTTGCATTCATTCTTGCTGTTGCCACATTATGTACAAATATTTTGCATTTAATTTGCTGTATTCTGTGTCATCTCCCTGCTCATGAGCTGGGGCTCAGTATGCCTGTCCTGATCTAATTTTAAATAAATAAGCCCTCCTGTAATTTGAACACTGACTATGATATCACCATCATTCCCACAGTAACAGGTTGCAAGTGACACTTTAACTGCTATAATGGGTACATAACTGCATACTGTAGCTGTGTGCTGTTCATGCAGAACTCTTGCAGACCATCACAGGTGGTGTGCGGCACTTACTGAGTCAACTCAAAGCCAACTGATTAAATCAGCAGGTTAATTTGTGGCACAGTTTTATACTCAGCAGCTAATACATGTAGATTTCAAGCTTTAATTACCAGTAAAACCTTTTAACAGAAAAGGGGCACCACATTTGAAAACAAAGAAATCTCTTCCTGTCACATTTAGACAGATAAAAGCTTTTCTCTTACCATACAAGTTTTACACTCATGATTTTGAGGACATACTCTTCATGGCATTCATAAAGAGATACAGAGAGAGAAAGAGAGGTTATGTACTTTTTGTCTACTCAACTCTGAATATAGGGGCCTGCCCACTAAGATTGTTTATCTTTGTTGATAATAACATGGAACAGAGTGAAACAAAATTTTAGTTTTATTGTTTTTGTATCCCCTGTGAGTTTCTATGCCTTTAAGGCGTGCTTGCTGCTTGAGCATCAAAGAAGTTCACCACCAGCGATGTAGAATTTGTAGGAAAGTTTTTGATATCTGCTAATTACTTCTCTCCCACACTTATTGCAGTGTATGCTAATGTCTACTCAGTCTTGATCTTTCATGTCTTAGTTACTTGTTGCTCTGTGCCGGCTTCAGTTGTGACTTTCCCTCTGTTCTACTTATTGAAAGGTATCTGGTTATTGTTAATTCCATTCTTAAGCACTGCTGGTTTGTATACTGAGGCCCAGATATTCAAAAGGGATGAGCCATGCGCAATAGAGATGCGCCAGTGCAAGTACGAAAATGCGCCATTCTGCAATATTCAGTGGGAGGTAGCTGCGCAGCGCATGTCGCAATGCGCAGGAGTGCAATGGTAATGAATGCATGTGCAACTGTAGGGGGAGGAACCTTGAATAAATGGTGCAGTGAGATATTCAAAAGCATGCGCCATGCGCAATAGGGGAGCAAACGGAAGTTACGCAACAGCAGAAATTATCCAAAATAAAAAGGAACAAGAGAGAGGCGCAAGAACGCTACAGGGAAGCCAGAGGTGGGAGCAAGGTGACAGCAACTGGAAAGAGGGTAGCAGTGAATGGGACGGTGCAGGAGCAGGACAGGGCACACATGGGAACAAACAGGAATAGGACAGGAGTGGGGAGCCTGTGCCACTGAGCAGGAGAGACAGGGAAGTGCCACAGTGGACTGAGGGCAGTGGCAGTAGGCAGGACAGCCAAAGGCTGGAGGTGTACCTGGTGCAGGGGAGAATCACATAGGACAGTGGAGGGAATGGGATAACAGCTGCCGGGGGGGAAACACCAGCCAGGGACATGGCCAGTGCCACCTTCCAGATGGAGGCGGTAATGAGGGGTGTAAGAAGGCAAGCAGCAGGGGGGTGCAGCTGTGGAAGGGCCTGTTGGCGGTAGACCCCCAACAGGTGGTACTGAGCCCGCACAACCTAGCACTACACTGACACAGAGATTGTGGGCCGGTACCACCTGAACCGGGTGATTCTGAGGCGGCTCTGTGAGCTGTGCAGTGATGAGATGAGATGCAGGCACCCACACGATGGAGCCATGCTCTGTCAGTGGAGACAAAGGTGACAGCTGTCATGTGCCTGCTCACCACGGGCACCTTCCAGAGACCAGCAGGGGACACAACAGGCATAACCCAGTCAGCCACATCATGCCTACTCACACATTTCCTCAGCACACTGCTGCCACATGCTGCGGAGAACATCCAGTTCCCCAGCACACAGGCAGAGTGCACAGCACACATATGAGAGTTTCACAGGGTAGCACGTATGCCTGGCATGCTTGGGGCCATTGACTGCACCCATGTGGCCATCCACACGCCACCTGGCCCAGATGGTGTAGCATACATCAACCGGAAGGGTTATGCAAGCATCAACTGCTAGGTGGTGTGCGATGCCAGAGGGCACATAACCAATGTCTGTGCCATGCACCTTGGGGGAGCACATGATGCCTTCATCTGGCACTAGTCTGCACTGTGCCACAGGTTCAAGAGTGGGGACATCCCCACTAGCCACCTAGTGGGTGAGTATGCACATCACGCAGGATGACATGGGCAGCTGGGGGGGATGCTTTGCCAGAGGTGCCATGGGTACCCACGGCCTTGAGCGGCCCATGGCAGAGCGATCTGACCACCTGTGAATGTCCACCATCTACACACAGGTGACAGTGGCTACTCACTCCACCCTGGCTACTCACACCATACCAGCACCCCTCGACCCCCTCACAGCAATGGTACAATGAGGCACATGCCTCCACATGTAATGTCATAAAGCAGGTGTTCAGGATGCTGAAGGCATGTTTCCATTGCCTGGACATGTCTGGCGGTGCCCTACAGTACAGCCCCTTGAAGGCCTGCGGGCTATTCCTGGCCTGTTGCATCCTGCACAACATGGCCAATGACTGTGGGATAGCTGTAGAGGTCAAAGAGGGGGACTGCGATGGGGACGATGAGGACGCCAGTCCAGACGGTGATGGGCAGCCACCCCTTGGGCGAAGGGACCCCCGCCTGATCCGGATGTTGTAGCTGCACTGGGACACCATCACAGAGGAGCACTTTGACCAACACAGGTAGGACACGGGGCCATGTGCGACCACCAATGGTAAGGGCACAACCCCACAGACATGCATGGACGAAACCCAGGGGCAGATGGCGGCAAGGGAATTGGCTGAGGGTGGAACCGCACACGCCGTCAGTGATGGGCAAGGCCTAACATGACACGCGGTCATGCCGCGCCTACACACACACACACACACGCACAAGACATGCACAAGGGGTGAAAGGCACGCCGACCCCGACTGCAACCCCTAGCCACACACAGGTCAACAGACGACCACGTCCAGTGCCCGTCACTGTGCGTGTCTCAGACGCTGGGCACCATTGCACACTGGTGGACAGCGCAATGCAGGCATCATCATGCACATGCCACAGTGGCCAGCAGGCGGGAGGGTGTGTACATGGACCATGTGTGTGTGCAGGGCCGGGTACCCCACTCGTGCGTCACACGTTTCACAACACACTGCACACAGGGCAGCGTCAGACAGCAGCCATGGTGGGAGACAGGTCAGTCATGCAGCACAGTGCCACGGCTGCTATGGATGTGTGGGCGGCCCCACTGAGACCTGCCGGCCATAACAGGCTGACCATTGGCCTCATGGGGTGGCACCGACGGCCCCCCAGGGATGATGCTGTGGGAATGCAAACGTGTTCAAGCAGGGATCTGCAGTTCACCAAACATGCCTGCACCAGGCATGCTTGGTATGCCCACAGCTGAACCCGGTGTTGACATGGAAGGTGTTGCATGATGCCGGGAATGGGGGGGGTGGATGTGACACTGCGTGGTGTCTGTGGTGCATGGGCAATGAACTGTTTGCCCAATGTGACCATGACAGCTGTGAATGCACGTCTGCCTGTCAATGGCAGCAGTCACATCCTCCCACTGCCAGGCCATCTCTGCCAGGAGCAGGGCATGGTCTCTGCTGCACCGCTCCTCTGCCTGGTGCAGAACTGCACTGATTGTGTCCACCGCCCTAGCAAGCCATGACTGCTGAGCCACGGAAGCCTAGAGTAGGCGGCTGTGCTCATCAAAGAGGTCATCCACCGGATCAGCATGCTGTCGCTGGCTGTGCTTGCCCTTGATGATGGGCGCTGTACACCAGAGCCATGCCAGGGCACATCCACACGCAGTGCACTGACACCACCCCCTGACACTGTGCCCCAGTAGCCATTGGCCAACTGCTAACACTGCCCCTCCGGCCACCGCTCACCTGGGCTCACCGGTGCCACCGCATCGGCTACAACAGCCCCAGCAGCCTGGATGCACACCAGTGCTGCCCCACTGGTGCATACAGGCACAGGTTGGGACTGTGATGTCACACAGGCCTCCACGGTGGCACCACCCATGGCTATGCCCGTGCTGTTACCTGCTGTGGGGCCATCCTGTGGCCCACATGTATCACTGTCCATGATTTGTGATCCATCATCATCGGTGCCGGATCCAGCACCAGTCCGTGTCACAGCACGCTGGCATCCATGGACACTGTCATGCTGGGACACAGGAATGGCCTCCTCTGCACCAGCACCACCAATTTCAGTCCAGACAGACAGGTGGGTATGCTGTGGTCCTGACCCTCAGACACCTGAGGAGGTGGATGGGCACTCCTCCGTGTCCAAGGTATCACCCTCAGTGGACACACCCACCACCACTGACCCATGTAGATGCTCAGGAGCTGTAAGGGAACACAGTAGCATTAATGTCTCTGCCCTACCCTGTTGCATTCACCCCACCCCCCACATAGTGACAGCACAGGACCTACCATGCAGTGACAGGGTGCCACCCATCTGGAAGCCACCACCTGGAATGCCCTCTAGGGCACAATGCCACATGCTGCCAGCCACCCGCCCCTCCTGTGGCATCAGGCATGGCACATCTGGCTGTCCACCACCAGTTTCAGCAAGTGCTGCCCTGATGGCAGCCACCTTATCTTTTATCCTCCTCTTGTCCATGCCCACCTTCTTCTTGCACTCCTGCATGGACTGCTGGTGGCTGCCATGCTGGTTGATGGCACATGCTACCTCATCCCATGCCACAGCACGGGCCTGTGGTGTTCCCCGCTGTCCACTGAGCAACGGTTCCCCATCGAGGTAGGCCTCAAACAGGGCATCTGATTCTGCCCATGTGAAGTTTGGCCTCCTCCATCTCCCACATCTCTGTTCCTCCTCCTCCTCACGTTCGGTCATTATTGATCCTGTGGGAATGACATTTGTTACCTCTGAATGTGCAGTCCCATGCATCTCCCACACACCACAGTCCACACTTCCAAACAGCATGCAACCCACCATAATAGACTACAATACCAAATAATGACCTCTGAAGCCCCATGTTGCATTTATATAGTGCAAGGCATGCAAATGAGGTGAGGCACATCTTTAAGTGGATGCTAATGCAGTGGCTGTGCCATGGAATTGCTGATGAGATGATTTGCATATGCTGCCTGAATATTGCGCTGTTGCGTCTTGCACAATTGTGTTGAGTGTGCTCAGGCAAAGGCGCAGCTCTGTGATGTGCGCAGTAGGCACCGCACGGCACATGCCCGGGGTGCTGACGCTGATGCCTGCTGCACTGATGACATGCTGAGCACAGGAGGCAGTGCAGGGCACAGCCACCACTGTGCCATCAGTGCTAGTGCACTGTTCACAGGTATAACACTCGTGCCCTGGAGCACCGTAGGCGCCATGGTGCCACAGCGTGATAGGCCACTGCAGGGCATCACACACCGACTGCGCTACATGCAGGGAGCCCCTATCACGCTGTGGCAGTTTGTGTGCAATGGACCCTTGACCCTGCAGTTGACCTTTGCCCCCTAGGCACCATGCATCTGTATGGGTGCACTCCCATTGCGCTGTTCGGTGACAACACAATGGGGAATGGCAGCGCTGTACCGCGCAGCATCTGCACGTGGTGGACGTGCGCTACAGAGCACAATTTTGTGATCCTTGCTGCAGTAGTCATGGCACGCAGGAAAGCAGCCATGTGGAGCCCTCTGGAGCTGGCCAATTTGGTGGCCATTGTAGTGCCCCATGCTGTGGCTCTGTTTGGGGATGTATCCTTAGATAGGGCAAGGAGTGCAGTATGGGAGGAGGTGGCAGTGTCACTGGAGGAGGCCACCAGTATCACCAAAAGTGTGGAGCAGTGTTGCCACCACTATGGGGACCTCCAGTGGAGAGACCCAGACAGGGACCCAGACAGGCTTGCCCATCTATGGGCACGTGCCAGGTGAGGCGCAGTGCCACGTCCAGGTAGGTGCTCCATCCATACACTGGTAGCATCCATCTGGGATTCACAGTGGGTGTGTGACCACCATGGGGGAGCCATCCAGTGTGCATGGTGGTGGTCGTGGTGGGGTTGCAGCATGGCTGGGCTGTGCAGGATCGCACACACCAGGGGGGGCCTTTGCTACTGTTTTGTACAGATGTTCCCTTCTCCATGTTTGCACCCTAGGCCCTAAGGAGAGGTGACGAGCCTGAGAGGCACAGGCATGGCTTGACCAGGAGGCTGCCCGGCAATAGCCACATGATGGCGGGCCCATTCAACAGCAGCACCCAGATGTAGCAGATGCAGGTGAGTACCTTTCTTCCTGGATATTCTGTGCATGCTGTGTTGTGGGGTAGGCGGCGGTGCACACCACACGGTACACTCAGCACTGTCCTGTGGCACCGCATATGTGGGTGTGTGTGTCGCTGGTGGTCCATGCATACACCAGGTATATGGCTGTGCCACTGCCTTTGCACTGTACAGCCACAGTGGTGCTGTGCGGGACCTGGGCAGTGGGTGTGTGCAGCGGTCCACATGGCTGTGTGCACCTAGATGGGCAGGTCTTGTGGACACGATCACTGTGGGTGGTCACACACCATCACAGGGGCATGGCCCACAGCTGTATGCCATGCACAATGGGTGGGCTGTAGGGGGATGGACATTCACACCTATTGACTCTGCTCTCTTGTCCTAGGTGGTCGGCATTGGATGGGCATTGAGAGGACCTTGCAGGAGTTACTGCAGCTGGCAAGGGCATCATTGGAGATCTTCCAGTGACTAGAGAGGCACGGTGTCAGGGGATGGTGGTCGCATAGGTGACAGACATGATGAGCAGGGTGGACGTTAGGCCCTCCTTGCCCCCGGAACAACCTTGCATCCCTGGACCCACCCTCACACCCCTTCTTCCCTCTCCCAGTTGTTCACCCTTGCCCCTTACCCGTCCCACCTGGTTTGTGGCCCTTCCCCCCATTGTATATATTTGTATATAGTTTTGTTTATTGGCTATCTTCAGTACATTATTTTTGTTATGTCAACTGTGGTGGTCTATGATTTGCAGTGGGCTACAGGTGCTCAGCTGCAGTGGTGTGCATGGCATCAGGGTTGGTGCAGGCATGGGCGTGTGTGTGTGTGTGTGTGTGTGTGTGTGTGTGTCCAGAAGGGAACTGCCTATGGTGTGGTTGGGGGAATCAGTCACTGTCTGTGGGTTGTGTGTTGTTCTCTGTGCACTGGCTGCCTGTGTGCAGTGGTCCACGGTGCATGCTCTGAGTCCATGGTGCCCCTGTCAGACCATTCATGGCCTGTGCAACTGACACCCTTGCATGTCTGTGATATGCACTGTCTGCTGGCATGTCAGTGGTGGCTGTCCATGCTGGACAACCACTGTATGCATCACAATGCCAGGTTGTCTCCTGTCACTGGTGTGGTGCACGTCTGCCTTGGGTGGCACTGTGGCCTCCGCTGTTTTTGTCCCGCCCTCCATGCTGTTGCTTGTGCCTGTTGCAGGGGATGTGCTCCACTGTCTGGCACTTGTGCTCCAGCCACGTGCTGGTGGTGTACAGCTTCATGATGCATGTGCAGGGTGGCTGGTACACCTGTGCCATGGAGGGGTGCTAGCCATGGGTACATGGCTGCCTTGGCCACATGCCAGTGGGTTTGTTGACCCACTACTGTGTCTCTGTGTTGGTGTGCACTTGGGTATGGGTTGGTGTTTGTCCATGCACTGTGTTGCATCCTGTGTGGCACATGCTTCCATGCACCACTGTGGGCTTCTTTGCTGGCTGTTGTGGCCAGTGCTGGGATAAGGTGCATCCTTGGGAGAGTGTGCAGGGTGCTGTATCACTGCTGGTGGTGTCCGGGGCATGCTCTGTCACATGTGTGGTACCTCGTATGCCGATGCATGGTCAGTCTCTCAGCTGCACCTCGGGGGGGCCATGCAGGGCGGCACTGTGTCTGCAGTTGTTGCATCGGAGTCTACTGCCACCCACTACAGGGTGCTCGTGGTGGGGCTGCCTTGCATGTCTCAATGGTGCACAGGGTTGCATTGTCACAGTGGGGGTCATGGCATGCATGGGATGTCCTGCAGTGTTTTGCGCTGCTCCTGGGCAGGGTGTCTGGGGAACGCTGTGCAGAGTGTGCTCTGCATTGGTGGGATGGCGTAGTATGGGGTGGCTGGGCCTCCTTGTTTGCTGGTCACAGCTTGCCAGGGGGTGTGCTGGGGCACCATGCCCCAGTTGTGGGATTGTGGCTGGTTTCCATTGGCCGGCGGTTCTTCCAGCTCTCCTCTGGTTGTGCGGTTCATGGGTGTGGGGGGCAATGTCTGTTCTGCTGTGTGCTCCTCAGCCCATATCTTCCATGTGTGGGGGACCCCTGCATGCTGTCCCTGAGTATCCCTGGTTGTGCTGATGTGCTGCTACCCTGCTCCACTGAGCATCCCTGGTTGTGCCATGGTGCAGTTGGCACGATATTCAGTTATGTGGCGCAAGCACATCTAGTCCTGTGCAGTGTTTGAATATCGCACATTTTGCGCATAGGCGCACTGTACTTTTGCCTGCTCCTGCTATTGCGCTACTTTGTGGTGCAGTTTGAATATCCAGGCCTAATTGTTTACCTAATTTTGTATTATTGCTACATTTATTGTTTACTGTTGTCTGATGTAATTCTCCTGGGACATGCCGAAAATAGACAATTATTTGTCTTGTGCATCTAACTGGTTAAAAAAGAAACTAAATAAATAAATGTAACAGAAAATGTTTATTGGTTAAAGCAAAGATGTACAGTTATGAGCCAACCAGAGCCTATATCTGATGCTGAACATATTTGGACTGAGGGATGGAACCTTAAGGTAACTTTACATCATTTAGCTGGTGGCTTAGTTCATCTGACAAACATTTTTTTTTTTTTTTTGGGAGGTGACCAGGGGATTCTATTCTATGCTGGGAAACTGAAGGCCTGTTATAGATGTAGCTGTAGATCCCATTTGAATAATGCTTGTGACTAACTTAAGTGCTCCCTGTGTTCAGAATTGGTACATAACGAGACAACAGTGTCAGAATCCATTAAAACGTAACCTGTGTGATGAGACTGCACATACATATAAAATGGTTCTATGTGATAACGGCAATCGCAGACTAGTGATTGCCATTTGGGTGAATGTACATTGCCGAAAATGAATTTTGGCGATGCACAGTTGTGGTGAATGGCTAGAGGGTGCCAGAAATCTATGGATTTCTTTTAATGCAGGAAAGGATTCTCAGGCCCGGTATGTCAAGGGGAGGGAATACTTAAACAAAGACAAGCTGCCTACCGGCAAAACAAAAATGCGCAGCGCCAGACCCAAACCCTGCACCTCCCAACCAATCACCTTCCCCACTACATTAGCAGACCAGCTCGGCAGCTGCCCACCACACCTCCTCCCACATACATTCCTCCCCCCGAGCATGTACACACGTGTATATGCACATAGCTTCCCGTCGTCCTACTTCGCTCACCCAGGTATGCAATCACTACCCTGCCAGGTAGCCCTGAAGACAAGCGACATAAATGAGTCACCGTTTTTGTAAGCGCTCAATTGTGGTCGCTGTGTGCAGTGGATACCATATAAAACATGTCCCTGGGCCTCTCATAACAGCCCTAATGATGTAAACCAAGCAGAACACACTTATAGTATATGGTTACCCTTTGTTATGTATAAAAATCAGCCTACTCAAAATCCTTGTTAAGCACATTCTAAACTGTCATGCACATTCTAAAGTGTTGTTATGCGCATTCCAAACAGTTGTTGTGCACAGTTCAAAGGTCATACAATTTTAAATTTCTCATTTATTCTGCACCTAGCTACTTACTAACCACCCAGTGCCCAAAGTCATACCTTGTACCTTTCAAAAGTCTGGAAATTTGATTTTGATATGTGAGTACAACAAAGAAATGGCAAGATTTTTTGTTTTCACTTCAGTGGGGGTCTGTCACTCTAGTGTAAAAAACATATACTATAAAAAATAAAATATAGTCAACCACACACAACTCGGCATGTGTTTCCATCTTGGGGTTGAGAAGACAGCATGGATCTCTCGAGCTTCGCTCTCGAGGTTCATATGCTGTCATCTCAACCCCTCGATGGGCACACAGCCTTGTTGTGTATGGTTGCCCATACATTATTCTCTATATATCATCACTAGAACCAAAAAAGAAAGACAGAGAGAGGAAGAGTCCTGCAAGCAAAATATTCCAGAACATCCTCAGCCTCATAAATAGAGGCCTTTTACTTCGACTGCTACAAGGAAGGATGATGCTACATCAGGGACAACACTGCAAGAAGCTGCACTGCCTAACCCCAATTCTGCTCCTCCTGCCAATCATTCCACTTCAGAGCAAGTTCCACAGGACTACTTTCCTGTATTGCCAGCCCCTATGGAACACTCCCCATTAATAATTCTATTGTGGATTCCCCCCCAATCAGCTTTCTACAGGCCAGTCCCCTACTGACCCATTCTTTTAACCACAATCCTCAAATCTGCAGCAGACTACTCAACAGGAGACAGTGATGGCACAAGAAGATCCTTCTTTCCATATGATGGACACCAGGAAAGAAAGTGCCCTTCCTAGTACATCAGAAACAATATTACCCCCTCTACCAATGCTACATAACATTTCCAAAGGATTACAAGAGCAAAAAGAAAAGGCAAACCTTTGATGAAACAGACTAAACAGGAAGATATTTCCTTAACTAATAGTTTTGTGCCCTTACAGGGCATAAAATACTGGGCAGAAATGGCACTGGGTCTATATAATGCTGACCCAGCGTCAGCAACATAAGCGCCACAAAAACAGCACCAATTTTTCTTTTGCGGGGGGGGGCTCTGCCCCAGCATCTCTGGACTAATATATCCTCACTCCAGAGGGGACGGATCACGAGGAAAAGTTCAAATTTGTGGGGCTGTGGAATAGTGTTTCCATGGCCCCTCATCATCAACTTAAGTCCCATTGTTGCAAAAAAGTTGGGAGACCAGGATTAGAACCCTGGTCTTCATTACTATTAGCCGAGCTATTCCATGCCTCAGCCCTCCACACCACAGGAGCAGTTCAGCCAGCTTCTTGTTCCCTGCAGCCCTTGTCCTGTGTACTGGACCACGGACAGAGACTAGGGGAGCACTTACAGCAAGCTCTGTAAAAACTCAGTTGCTGTTTCTCTGAGCACTTACTAGACTAGCGCTCTGAAGTGTGGTGCTATTCTGGTAGCGCTTATCTGACCGGGTACCGGCAGAAACTAATGAAGACACGGATGCTTCTTCTATATTATCCTCACACTTAGATCTCTCTTCTGATACAGACAGTAAACCACCAGATCTGCAGTCTTCCAAAAAACAGAAGGCAAGGGGATCTAGAAAAAAAGATAAAGGCTGAGCTTTTCTATGTTATCCTTATGGCAGAGGACCTTTGATTAATTACTGCCAATTTGAATAGTATTAAGAATGACAGTTAAAACAGGATATCATATTTTGCAAGACACTAGCCTACATACATCAGGAGAAATATCATGAGCACAAAAAGAGTGGGAGTTGGGATCTTCTTTTGGTCCCTGAGGGAAGAAACATGTTCAGGTGTGGGAATTTTTTTTCCTATCATGATTTTACTGTCACCAAATTAGTAGAACTTTTGGTTGGCAGAATCCTGTTTCTTGATGTTCAAAGTCAGGGTCAGGCCTTTCAACTGTTATGCCTCCCAGAATAAAGTGAGTAGAATTTATCTTTTTAAGTTACTTCAACCTTATTTGCGCACCTCTAAAAGTGTCTGTCTGGGTGGAGATTGTAATTGTGGGTTATCTTCTAAAGATTCAGGTAGAAAAACCACAAAAGTTTTTTGTGATTGTAATTTCTTTAAAAACATGTGTCAACAGGCAATTTTATCTGATGCTTATGTCTTAGCTGGACGTTCTACCAAACCACTCAAAGGCAAAAGGGACTCAGCACTCAAACACCACAGTGTTTTTAAAACTTAGTTTTCTTCACCAAGTTCATTTATTAGTAGAAAAGGCAAGCATTAGACAGTAGAACCTGGGTAGCCCTGTGAGACCGCCACAAAATACCATTGTTTCACACCCTTGTCAAGTGCTTTGTCAAGGTGTAGTGCACCCCCTAGTGTGTGTTTTTGCACTTTACTTATAATTATACAAGTATGTAAAATGTGAGAAATGCCTACAAACACACAAACTAATCTGCTACAGCTGTTAAGGTGTTGCATATCTCATTATAACTCATTTCATTCAAAAGAAAATAGTTTTCTCAATGTCTTATATCACTCTACAGCAGCACAAAGACATGTATGATACTTCCTCTATACTATCCTCACACTTAGATCCCGCTTCTGATACAGACAGTAAACCACCAGATCTGCAGTCTTCCAAAAAACAGAAGGCAAGAGGATCTAGAAAAAAAGATAAAGGCTGAGCGTTTCTATGTTATCCTTATGGCAGAGGACCTTTCATTAATTACTGCCAATGTGAATAGTATTAAGAATGACAGTTAAAACAGGATATCATATTTTTGCAAGACACTAGCCTACATATATCAGAATAAATATCGTGAGTACAAAAGAGTGGACGTTGGGATCCTCTTTTGGTCCCTGAGGGAAGAAACATGTTCAGGTGTGGGAATTTTTTTTCCTATCTTGATATTACTGTCACCAAATTAGTAGAAATTTTGGTTGGCAGAATCCTGTTTCTTGATGTTCAAATTCAGGGTCAGGCCTTTCAACTGTTATGCTGCCCAGAATAAAGTGAGTAGAATTGATCTTTTTAAGTTACTTCAACCTTATTTGTTCATGTCTAAAGGTATCTGTCTGGGTGGAGATTTTAATTGTGGTTCATCTTCTAACGATTCAAGTAGAAAAACCACAAAGGTTTTTTGTGATTGTAATTTCTTTAAAAACATGTGTCAACAGGCAATTTTATCTGATGCTTATGTCTTAGCTGGACGTTCTATAGAACACACTTTTTTAAAGGCTCCTTATCATCTTGTATAGATGTTTGTTTTTTCTCCTGTAGATTAAAGATATTGCATGTAGCAACCACTTCCTTGGCGACTACTGTTCATAGAATGGTTACTGTAACCATGGGTAGCATACAGCTGCAAACTCTTGGGCCTGGCTATTGGAGGATGAATCCAGCTTGTTTGGACAATATAGCGATTGTTGAAAATATTCAGGAATTACTACTAGCCAGGCAACTGTGGTCTGTATCCAATAAAAGAAAAAGACAGCACTCACTTTGGAATTTCCAAAAAATGCTAAGTGAGTGCTGCCTTTTTCTTTTATTGGATATTATAGCCGGCAGTTTTTGGACAGTACCACTTTCCTAGAGTGCATCTATTGTCTGTTCAACTGTGGTCTGTATGTATAGTGATTTAGTCAGCTGGTGGGAAGATACTAAAGTGGATATTTGGCTTTATTACAGAAAACATCTGCCTTAAATAGGAAAACAAAAATACCTTAAGTATCTTTCCTTAAGAACTCAACTCAATAAGCTATTGTCTCCTTCCCAAGACTCTGACATAGATTTTTCCAACCAAATTTCAAATATCAAACAACAAATGCAAACCTTCAGTATCGGTACGTTATGGCCAAATTCTTATTTATTGAACAAAAATATGGTACACAGGGCACAAAGCTTCAGATTAATTCATATTATAGTTGTTCAGATAGATTACAGACAAAAATAATGAGTTTTTTAAAAGTCAAATCTGGTGAACTTATGACAGATAGTTGTACAGTGTAAGCCACTTATAATGGGCTCATCTGTGTAAGCAAATTCTGCCCGTTATATGGAGTGAGCGCTGTAACCAAAGGCAATGTTTTTTAGTAAAACCATGTGCTGATTACTGCCTGCTAGTTCTTATTGAATATATTTTGGATAACTGAGTGTGGATATACGTAATTCACCCTTCCTTTTAGTGGATTCTCAGGTTACAGTAAGTGTTGCCAGAGGCCTAACCAAGAATGAAAGAAGACAGATCCATAGAACTCTGTCTTGTAGATTGTTAATTTTATTACTTTTAATTTCAGGGTCAGTACACCCTCATCCAGGTCCTAGTGTCTCTGGCATTTCTAGATTGGTTGATTCACATGAATCTAACATAATCTTAAACAGGCCAGTAATTAGTATTGTTCACTTGAATGTGCAAAGCCTTAAGGCAAAGTGGGACTCCTTTATTGTTTGGGTGGAACAGCATAAGTCTGCTATAATTACACTTTCCAAAACATGGCTTAATGATAATATTGCTGATAATGAGATATTTTTACCAGGATATAACTTTTTAGAAAAGACCATATGGGAACCAAAAGGGGGGTTATGATATCTTCTAAATGTCATCTTAATGTTATAGTATTGGGTATTTCATTAGGAGAGACAAAGTGTGATTTGTTGACTATAGATATAATCTTAGGTCAACAAAAACACCTGAGTATGAGTACTATTTATATACCTCTGGGATGTTTTTTGGATGGTTGGGATATAATAGTTGGGGTAAAAAATGTTCTTTCCCCTAATCGAGAATGGGTTTTCATGGGAGAATTTAGTAAAGATTGGGGTTCTCCAGATAAAGATGGTGTTCAGGAGCTTCTTATGGATCAGGGCCTTCAATAATTGATTACGGTTATTACCAGGCATAACCATAAAACAGGTAGGGGAACTATTTTTGATTGGATAATTGTCCCCTTCAAAAATAAAATCTATAATCCTTTGGTTATGCCTGATGCTATCAGTGATCATTGTCCCATCTACTGTGGGTGGTCCGCTAAGTCTCAGAGCGGTCCATCAGTTCTTATTGAATATAGGAATATTAATAAACTTAATCCCTCAAAAGTTAATGAAGCATGCAAACATGCTGACTGGTCACAACTGGATTCAATAAGGGACGTGGATTTATTTCTTGAAGTTTTTAGTAGTATCTATACCACAATCATACATACTGTAGCCCCCATGAGAAGGATTAGGGTTAAAGCCCAGAGACATAAATGGATCACACAGGATTTATTAAAATATTTTAGAATTTGGGACAAAGCATGGAAGAGATATAAAGTTAATAAGGATCATGTTGCATTACAGAACTACAAAATGTTACGTAATAAGTGTAAGACTCAAGTTAGAAGAGCCAAGAGACAATATTTTTGTCCCTACAAGATAAGTTCTCTGGTAATTTCAGGCAGACCTGGTGCGTTTTTAACAATCTTTTAGGGAAAGACCATAGGGACACTCCCATTACATTAAATATGGATGGCTCAACTGTAAGTGAATCTTTTCAAGTGGCACAGACTTTTAATAATTATTTTGGAGACCTTGAATATCTTAGGTTCCCTCATTCCTCTATTACCACTGGGATGCAATTTAGTGATAATTCTAAAGCCCATCCATTATTTTACTTTACTCAAGTTTCCCTGGCACAAGTTAGGGACTATATACTTAAATTAAACCCAAGGCCAAACCTAGCCCATGATAATATTGACTATAGGTTTATTGAACTTGGAATAGAATCTTTTGCTTCTCTGCTATCAACTTTGTTTAATTTGTCCATGCATTCAGGATCCTTTCTGTCCAAGTGGAAAAAGGCAAATATTAAACTCATTTAAAAAAGTGGAAATCCTTCTATTGTATCCAATTATCGCCCTATATCTCTTCTGGCCCCGGTTGCTAAGGTATTAGAGAAGATTATTTTGGATCAAACTATTGGGTTCCTGGAAAATATTGGTTTACTCTCAGAGGTGCAGTATGGTTTCAAACAGAAACATAATACTGAAACAGCCTTGGTGGGGTTCACTGTCCGCATACAGGGCACCCTCGATAAGGGATGTTCTGTTGCGGTCATGTTTGTGGACCTCACCATGCTTTTGATTTAGGTGAACATGATCTGTTACCCTTCATTCTCTCTGAGTTTTATTTCTCTCAAAATGTTATTAGTTGGTTTTCAAATTATTTACAGAAAAGGTACCATTGTACCATAATTGATAGAATTTCCTCAAGCTCTCATGAAAATCTATGTTGAGTTCCCCAGGGTTCCATCCTGGGCCCAATGATTTTTTCATTGTTTATTAATTCTGCTCCAAATAGCTGTATCCATTCTTCAATGACTCTTTATGCTGATAATGTCATACTATATTGTATTGATGATGATTATTCTTTGGCATTGAAATATGTTCAAGATGATTTTATTCATTTTCAGAAATGGCTTGTTTCTAGGCATATGGTACTCAATAAAAAAAAAACAAGCTGATGGTTTTCACTGGGCCCAGGATAGAGCTCTCTCATCTGCCACCTGTGTTAGATTTGAATGGTGATATCATAGAGAAAGTTGAAATGTTTAAATATTTGGGCCTTTATCTTGATTCTCATTTGATATTCGATTCCCATGTACATTTTCTTTGCAAGTCCCTTTGTCAAAGATTAGAAATGTTATATAGGGCTCATCCCTTTCTCACTAATGGATCCAGAAAATTACTGATCTAAAGCTTTCTGTTTAGTTTTCTGGACTATGGTATTAATATTTACACTGCTACCACAGGTAGCATTCTGGGTCACTTAAAGATATCATATAATTACATTTTAAGATTTCTGACAGGCGCTGCCCTTCGTACTCACTCCTGTGAGTTACTTAAGCTCTCAGGCTGTATCTCACTTCATAATAGGGTCCACTTTAAGTCAGTCCAATTTTTATTTAAGGGTATGGTGGACTGTTGCCTAATTCCATTTTTTCATTATTTCCCAAGGCATTAAATGAATGTGGGACTCATTCCCAGAGTAAGTTAACTTTCTGAATTCTACTATGCAAGAAATCAATTGGTCACATGTCATTTTTATTTACAGCTCCATTATTTTTTAACTCTCTCCCTTCCCATTTGGTCAAGAGCACTTCTCTATTTACTTTTAAAAAAAATTATGGAGATGGTTATATGATAAAGATGAACGCAATTGTTCTGTAAAATAATAATTTCATGTTGTTTATTGATTGATTGTTATTAATGTATTGTTTACTGTGTTTTTGTAATATTTGTAAATGTATATTTATGTCTGCGCTTGTCACATATGAAAATGAGCAGAAATGCTCATTATACATATAAGTATAAAATAAAAATGAAAATGAAATGTAATGAAAATCCTTGTCATTTATCTTTTATTTATTAATGTCACATTATATTACTCTGATTAGTATTGTTGTTAAGCAGCTCTTGGTTATTCCTGCAGCAGAAGAAGTTACGTCCCCATCTTCAAATGATGGAGCCTATTTCCTAAAACTACAGGGTGCCCTGCAAAGTAGCCAGAACACATCCCAAAGAGGCATTTGTCTTTTTCTTGTGCCCAACTACCTTTCCAGAGGTCTTCTTTTCTCATACAGAGATGGATCCTCTCTTCCTTAACTACCGCTATTCCTTTGAAAAAATATATTAAAGCCTCAGTTAGGCACTAAGAGGCTTCTTCAAGCTAAGACTAGATACCCAATCATACTGCAGCTGGGACCTATTAGTAGATAGTTAGTGTTATGCCCGCCTTCTATTTTGGGCACATTAGCTGTTAATGTTAAGTCACACTTCGGCATGCAGAATTTTGAATCCGTTGTGCTCCACAAACTGCATGCCAAAGTTTGAACTGACACAAACTGCAGTAGCAGCCAATCTGCCCAAAATAGAAGACAGGCACAGAGCACTATAACCATCATTTTTTATATTAAAGCCTATGGATTCAGCAAGTGGAAAATGTAATCCGCCTGAAAAAAATAACCTCCCGTTTAAACTACGGATGCTATAGGTGGTGGGGACTGTACTATAAAAAACATTGTAGCAGCTCATATATCCAAAAAGTTTAATTGTAATATGACTGAGACAGCTCCTCACTGGGATTTTTGTAGACTCGATTAAACTTCCCAGGTTAACAGCAGCAGAACAGAATAATCTAACAGCAGATTTTAGTCATATGGAAGTATAAGAAGTCATACAATCCCTATCCACAAATGTAGCATGGGGCTGGATGGTTTATCTAGTGAATTATACAAAAACACTTTCATCCCTCATCATGCCAACATTAATAACTCTTTCATTCTTTTATAAAATCTGGATCATTATGTCCCAGTATGAAAAAAGGTATTGTATTTTTCATATTTAAGAAAAAGGGAGATAAAATGACATAGGTAGCTGAAGATCATTAAGATTAGCTATAGTAGCTCAATATCTAATAGCACCATTTCAGGCTTGTTCATAGAAACATAGAGACATAGATTTTGACGGCAGATAAGGACCGCTTGGCCCATCTAGTCTGCCCATTTCCCTACCTACAGGATAGGCCGCAGATCCTAGTTAACCAACAGCCTATTTCTTCCTACCCCCCACAAGAATTGTCTTATGTATGTCTCATGCATTCTTGAATTTTCCCACAGTTTTAGACCCCACAACCTCCTCAGGAAGTCTGTTCCATGCATCCACTACCCTCTCTGTGAAATAATACTTCCTCACATTGCCCCTGAACCGCCCACCCTCTATCTTTAAATTGTGTCCCCTTGTTCTTGCACGTCTCTTTTTCTGAAAGATGCTACCTACCCTCTTGGACTTTGTTGATTCCACTGAGGTGCTTAAAAGTTTCTATCTTGTCCCCCCTCTCCCTTCTTTCCTCTAGGGTATACCTATTAAGCTCCTTTAGTCTCTCCTCATATGGCTTCTTTTGCAGACCCTGCACCATTTTAGTTGCCCTCCTTTGGACTGCCTCTATCCTATGTCCTTGCGGAGATGGGGTCTCCAGAACTGGACACAGTACTCCAGATGGGGTCTCACCAACTGTCTGTACAGAGGGATAACAACTTCCTGTTTTCTGCTGCTGATGCCTCTCCCTATGCATCCCAGTATACCCCCAGCCCTCCCTACTGCCTTCTCACATTGCTTGCTAACCTTAAGATCATCTGATATGATTACCTCAGGTCCCTTTCCTTTTTGTTGTTGTTATACCTCCCCCATTGTGTATTCTTCCCGGGTTCTTGTTTCCCAGGTGCATTATTTTGCACTTCTTTGCATTGAATCCTAGCTGCCATACTTCTGACCATTCCTCCAACCTTGCCAAGTCCCTTCTCATCCTTTCCACACCTCCTTGTGCATCAACCCTGTTGCAGATCTTTGTGTCATCTGCAAAGAGGCATACTTTTCCTTCCAATCCCTCTGCAATGTCACTTATGAAGACATTAAAAAGGAATGGACCCAATACTGAACCCTGCGGTACCCCACTAATAACCCCTCTTTCTTCAGAGTGGACTCCATTTAAAATTACCTTCTGTGTCCTGTTGTCCAGCCAATGTTTTACCCAGGCTACCACCCTGGGACCCACTCCTAGGCTGGTTAATTTGACTATTAATCTTTTGTGTGGGACTGTGTCAAATGCCTTGCCAAAGTCTAGGTAGGCCACGTCCACAGCCCCTCCCTGGTCTACTACTTTGGTCACCCAGTCAAAGAAATCTATTAGATTCGTCTGACATGACCTTCCACTGTGAACCCATGCTGCCTTGGGTCCTGTGCCCCACTGGCCTCTAGGTACTCAACTATTCTTTCCTTCAGAAGTGACTCCATCACTTTCCCTACCACAGAGGTCAGATTGACAGGTCTGTAGTTTCCTGCCTCTGTCTTGGTCCCACTTTTGTGAAGGGGAATCACATCCGCCTTCCTCCAGTCCTCGGGTACCACACCATCCTCCCATGATTTATTAAAAAGACTTGCCAGTGGTTTTACTAGTTCCCTCCTTAATTCTTTTAGAATTCTGGGATGAATTCCATCAGGCCCCATTGCTTTGTCCACCTTCAGTTTTAGGAGTTCTTGCAGAACCCTTTCTTCTGTGAAAGGACTGGGATCGACCCCCCTATCAAGAGTGCTTCTGTTAATTGGATTAGGCACTTCCCCCTCCTCTTTTGTGAATACTGAGCAGAAATATTCATTCAGTATCCCTTTTTTTTCACTGTTCCCCTCTACCCACCCACCGTTCATTCTATTCAGCCTAACTATCCCTCCCTTTGTCTTTTTACGCTCGCTGATATACCTATAAAAGGTTTTATCCCCCTTCTTAACCAAGTTGGCTATCTTTTCCTCAGTTTGGGCCTTTGCTATTCTGACTTTCCTCCTTGCTTCCTTCTGCCTTAGCTGGTACAGCTCTCTGTCCTGCTCCTTCTGTGTTTCCTTATACTTCCAGAATGCTATCTTTTTCTTCCTGACTTTCACAGCCACCTCTTTTGAGAACCATAGTGGCTTTTTCTTCCTGGGAGGATTCAATTCCTGGAAGATATATTCATAATAACTTATTGCATCTGAGAGAGGTGGTAGAAAGGAGGACTAGAGGAGATCTGGATGGTTATATTGCATGACTGGGACAACAGGAAGTCTTTGATTCTGTAAGCCACACTTACCCTTGAAATGTATTAGAGGTCTATGGTATTCCTAGCCCTTTCATAAGAATGATTCAAATGTTATATCAAAATGCAGAAATTGTGCCTTTAGTGAATGGATGGCTGAGGGACCCTTGTGTTTTGAAAACAGGAGTAGGGAAGAGATGGCCATCAAGCCCTCTTTTATATGTATTTAGTATAGACTCTGTGCTCTGCTACATTAAATCATTACATGATGTGTTTTCAATAACAACAAAGCAGGGAAGACCCCTTGCAAAAATAACTGCGTATGCTGACAATTTAGTTCAGTTGTTAAAGGACCATGACTCAGGAACTAAAGCAACAGGTAAACTTTCTAGTCTTACTGAGTTTATTAAGATCACCATTAATAGCACCAAAAGCAAAGCCTTGAAGTTGTGAACCACAGATGACCCAATTTACAGTATATAGCTACAACTAAGGATTTTATTAAAATCCTAGGTATTACATTTGGGTATGGCAACATGGCTGAAATCAATTGTCTTTCTAGAATAGAGATAGCAGAAAAGCAGTTGCTAAATGGGCCCTCTGGCCCATGACAAGAAAAAAATGGGGTTTCTTGACTTTTATTGTTCCTGTTTTCATTTACAATGCTTATATCCCCCCCCCCCCATAATATTGCAAACCCGCTTATATAGTATATTTTTTAGATTATTGTGGGGTAGCTGGTTAAATCCTGTTAAACATGACCATACCTACTAAGAAAGGCGGACTAGGGATGATCAGCCCCCTGGTCTTTTTTGTATTGTATATTTTTTAAATCATAATTTAACACCCATTTTATTTTATTGTTTTACTATTTAATAAGTTTATTAAAGTTTTCCAGAATACAAACAAGAAACAAACAACAAACAGAACATTTGAAAACTTAAAAAACAGAAACAGTACATGTACAATAAAAGCCCGTTAACACTGTAAACAGTAGAAAGAAAATGGAAGAACAACCAAACAACAACCCATAACAATCCTCCCCTCATAATCCTCCCCCCTCACTCCCAAAGCCCCTTCCCCCAACCAACCCATGGCACTGCCAGGACCCAGAGGGGCTGAATTCCATAGCTATGCTGAGAATAAGCTAAGAGAAAAGGAGGCGCCTGTTGCACACCATATGAAGCGATCGTCCCCATCAGGGTAAAAAACTTAGTGCATTGAAACAAGAGCTTCCGGAGGTCCCCAAAAATCTGTATACTTCTCAATGTTCCCTTGTCGTTTGGCGATATGTTTCTCAACTGCCAAGGCCTGGAGAATTTCCTGTCACCGCTCAGAAAGGGATGGACTAGTATCATTCATCCAGTGGTGGAGAATAGCCAGCTTGGCAGTGATGGCAATTAGGAAAAGATATGCTTTGCAGGGACTGAAGATCTCATCTGGGAGATAGCCCACCAGGCAAACCTCTGGAATAAAAATGGGGTCTAAAGCTAACATGGGGTCAAGGGAAGTATGAATACTGGACCAGAATGGGGCTGCAGTGGGGCAATCCCATAGAATATGTTTAAAGGAACCCACCCCAGATCCACATCAAGAGCACTGCAGAGAAGGCAAGCACCTCATACAATGTAACTTTTGGGGAGTATAATAAATATTATGTAAAATATGGAATTGAGTGTGGCGATGGCTGTACTGCTTTACATACTTATACAGTCTTCTCCAGATCAACCTTCAGTCTTCCGATCCGACCTGCAGTTTGAGAGAGTGTTGCCAATAGAAACATGTCCCTGATATGCCTCTCAGATCATTAGACTGGAAGTATGCATATAGGTTAGAGATAGCATGCAAATTCTGAACCATCAACAAAAGTGTCAAAAGAAAGGAAAGGGAGTGAGATGCCCATGGTTGTGGAACCAGGAAACTCATCATTGCCCCAGACATTTGCAAATGTTTAAATGGATAGTAAACCAGAAGAGTAAAACGTTGCTGAATCATGGTCAAGGGTGCTGGTTTACCATCCTAGATAAAGGCCTCTAGAGGGGGTTAGTGAAACTGGGGACAGAAGCTAATGGGGACTGGATGGTTGCCAATTCTAATATTGAGATTCCCCAATATAGGTTGAAAAAGAACTTTAGATTAGTCTCTCTTTAGATACAAATGCAGTTGCATAATGGCCTGAAGAGACCACTTCAGGGGGTTATTACTAAGTTGGGTTGTAAGAAGAGAGGGTTTAGAGTACAATATTGACAGGTGGCCCTATGGCTCACCCCCGTCTCCTTGCAACCATGAGCCCTAGTACTGGATAAGCTCCCAAGTCCTGCCCCCTACACTATCTGGCTTCTTAGTATGGGTCTGGCCTGGCCTTCCCCTCCTCAAACTTGCACTCCTCTCTGCCTAGCACTTACTATATGCAGCCGCCTGGGGTACCCGAAGGTGCCTATTGTCCCGCCACCCTCCCCACCTCAAGGCCATTTCCCCCCACTTACTGCCAACCCACTGTATGTCTGTGTAACCCTGACAAAGCTCGCACCCGGGCTGCATCCCTTTTGTCTTTGTGTTTCCCTCCTGTTCCATTTACCAATGAGTGTGAAATACCTATTATTAGCAATTATTTTTTAAACCTTTATATCTTATTATAATTTGCAGTTTATCCACTTGGATCACTGTTTTCCACATTCATTCTGTGTTATATTCTCCCTATTGCAGGTCCCACCTATGTAGAATTCCACTAAGGTCTTATTAGTCTTATATGTATTGTTGTGCACTGTTCACTCACAATTGCACTGCATTATATTCTCCCTGTTGGCAGTGTTGCCTACGTATAATTACCACAAAGGTCATTATTTCATTGTAGTATAGTATTGTCTTGTTTTCTGATGGGGAACTTTTGGGAAAAAGCTTTTTGCTCAAAGGTGCTTTCCGAATCCTGAAATAAATTAATAAATAAATAGACTAGGCAACTGGATACTGTACTGAAGGCACAGCTGGGTCTCCAAATGAAGCCACAAGGGACAGTACTCCCCTTTGGTTGTACCATCCAAGACCTGGCACCACCAAAGAAATTTGCTGCCATGAAGGGCACAGTAATAGAGAAAAAAGTCAGGCAAGTGAAGCCCACCCTTCTCCTTTGGTTGCGTCAGTTTAAAATAGATTCTTTGCACCACGCCTTTCTTCCATAAAAACTCAGATATTAATGAATGAAGCTGGAAAAACCAAGCCTTGGGAAGGTAGGGACCAAGCATACCCAGTGGATAAAGGACTCTGGGCAATATGTTCATCTTAATAATATTAACTCTCACCAAGAGCAAAACTGGGAGAGTAGTCCACCTCAGTAAGTCCTTTTTGATCCAAGAGAGAAGGGGAGTGATGTTTAACTTGACACGGTCTGAAAGGGAGGGGGATAAATGAATTCTCGAATATGTAATAGCCTCAGGCACTCAGCTTAATCCCATCTCAAGAATGTGTTGCTTGGAGAAAAGGGTATTTAATGGCAACACCTGGGTTTTGTCCTCATTGAGCCTATAGCCAGAGACAACAGAGAATTCCTGTATCTCTTTTAAAGCTGCAGATAAAGAGGAATCGGAGGATTCCAAATGGAGGAGAAGATCATCTGTGTAGGCTGAGAATTTGTATCTGGACCCCCCCCCAATGAGATACTCATAATATCTGGATTCTTCTGGAGTTTCCAGAGGAGGGACTCCAAATACAAATTAAATAGAAAAGAAGATAATGGACAGCCTTGTCTGGTGCCCCACTGGAGTGGCACTGGGGCTGATAAAATCCCATTGCAACGGATTCCGGTGGTAGGATTGTGGTATAAAACCTTAACCCAAGAGCAAAAATGTTCCAGAAAACTGTATCTTTTCAATACCACAAACAGGAACAGCCAGGAGACTCTGTCAAATGCCTTCTCTGCATCTAGGGAGACCAGGGCAGCAGGCGTCCTGCTCTCCCCAGACACAGAAATTAAATGCAGGAGTTGACGTAAATGGTCACTTGAATGGCATCCCTCCATAAAAAACACTTGTTCCAGAGAAATTAGACTGGTCCAGACTTGAAGTAATCTATTAGCCAGGACCTTATATAATAATTTGAAATCAGTATTTAAAAGAGATATTGGACAATAATAATAATAATAATAATAATAATAATAATAATAATAAAATGTATTCGATTAAGCGCCTTTCAAATATTTCAAGGCGCTGTACAAAGCATCATAGCATCAACGTAACAATACATACACTGACAATACAACCAATAAAATATTTAAAATAAATAATTAAAATACAACAGGAAATGCCTGATTCCATAAAAATGACTTTAAAGTCTTCTTAAAACTATCCACCGTTGTACTTTCTCGGAGCTGGCGGGGCAGAGAATTCCAGAGGGTCGGAGCCGCAAAACCAAAAGCACGGGCTCCAGAAGACTTCAAATTCACCCTCGGTATCTCCAGCAACCCTCGTCAGCTAAGTGAAGCTGTCTCAGAGGGTGTAAAGAACCACAAGCTCTTTCAGGTAGTCGGGACCTAACCCATGTAGGGCTTTGTAGGTCAGAAGACCCACTTTAAAGGTGATCCGCCACTGTATTGGCAGCCAGTGCAGAGTGCGCAGCACAGGGGTAATATGGGACCTTCTAGACACCCCAGTCAACAAACGTGCTGCTGCATTCTGCACTAGCTGCAAGCAGCGGATATCAACCCCAGCAAACCCTAGATACAGGGAGTTACAGTAATCAAGATGAGATGTCACAAAGGCGTGGACCAAAATTGGCAAATCGCCTGGTGGAACCAGGTGCCTAATCCTGGAGATGTTTCTAAGATGAAAAAATGAAGTCTTGACTACTGCAGACACATGATAACGAAGGGTCAAGCCAGTGTCAAGCTCCACACCCAGGTTACGCACCCGTTCAGAGGTAGGGATCTGGTCTACCCCAAGAACTAATCCAGAGGGAGACCCTTTCCCTAAACCCTCAACCCTGAGACCGGGGTCCACCACCATAACCTCAGTCTTTCCCAGGTTCAACTTCAAACCACTGGTATTCATCCAGTCTTGGATATCAATGAGGCAGTTATTCAGCACCGAGATAGCACTAACCTGGTCAGGTGCAAAAGACAGATAGAGCTGGGTATCATCAGCATAGCAGTGAAACCTCAGCTCATACTATCTTACAATGTCTCCGAGGGGTAGCATATATACTGCGACTAACATGGGGGAAAGCACCGAACCCTGAGGTACCCCACAAGGTAGAGAGAAAGCCCCGGATGAACATAAACCGGAAACCACTCTCTGTGTTCTCCCCAGGAGGTAAGATGAAAACCATCTGAGGACCACACCTGAAAGCCCACAGATGGACCTCAGACGTTCGAGCAAAACCCCATGATCCACAGTATCAAAAGCTGATGATAGATCAAGGAGAACCAGAATAGAGCGGTGTCTCCGATCTCTCACCATCAGGAGATCATTGAGCACCCTAACCAGAGCAGTCTCGGTGCTATGCCTCTTATGAAAACCTGACTGGAGAGGCTCGTATAAACTATGTATGGTCAAATGGTTATCAAGTTGAGCCGCCACAACTTTTTCAATAACCTTCCCCACAAAAGGGAGGTTAGAGATCGGACGGTAGTTGGCTAGGTCATTCGGGTCTAAGGAAGCTTTCTTCAGAAGTGGAGCCACCACCCCTTCCTTCAGAGAGCTAGGGAAAACTACCATCTCCAAAGAACACTGAATAATCCGAGCAAGGACCGGGCCAATAAGTTCACTACATCCTATAATCAAGGAAGTAGGACCCGGATCCAAACTACAACTTGTTGGGCGCATCTCAGAGACAATCCTCATAGTGTCCATGAGGTCCGGAAGATTAAAGGAACTCCAGGAAACTCCGGGCTCTGCGACAACACACTGATCAACTGTAACAGCCTTGGAGTGAGGTCGGGGACACTGCCTCCGAATGTCTTCCACCTTATTCGCAAAGAATGGAGTGATCTCCTGTCAGTCATTCTGCGTAAAAACTCGTTGGACCTGCTGACAGGCTGTGTTGCACAGTCTGTCAACAGTTCTGAAGAGCTGAGCCGATCGATTCCGAGTGACAGAAATTTCCCTAGAGAGGAATTCTGCCTTCTTACGGGAAATTTCTGTTTGATAGAGCTTATAATGCTCTAGCAAAATAAGATGGTAGTCATCCGAGGCAGTCTTCCTCCACCGACGCTCCAACCTACGCCCTAACCTCCGCAATCCTCTCAACACCCCATCAAACCAAGGGGCAACGGGATGAAGCGGTAGGTGGTGAACACGTGTTGGTGCAATCTGGTCAAGAGCAGCCGAGATGGCCCCATTATAGGCCACCACCAGCCGCTCTGGATCAGAGCACAATTAGTCACACAACGAGAGGTCAATAACCGCCATCAGGTCTTCAGGGGCAACATCCCACAATGGGCGGTACTTGACCAACTCCACAGGGGCCGACCTACCCAGGGGGACCTCAAAATTGAATCCAACTGAGTAATGATCAGACCAACTGACCGGTTCCACCACCAAGTCGGATGCCTCGATCCCCAGGAGGAAAACCAGATCAAGAGAGTGACCTCCCTTGTGAGTAGCTGTGGAAACAACCTGAGTGAAGCCAAGAGATGTCATCACCTGGAGGAAATGTTGACCAAAAAGCGAAGATTCGTAGTCAACCCATGCATTGAAATCGCCCAGCACCATCCATCCGGGTGATTCCAAGGCCATGTCAATGGCAAAATCTGCTATTTCCTGCAGGAAAAGCTTCTCATCCCTGGGTGGACGGTAGATGAGAGCAATCCTGCACCCCACCCCAGCTCCCACAGTGCACTCAAATGATCTGGCCCCCTCAACTTGAACATCAGTTAGGCCCAATTCGGTCTTAAAACAGACCGCCACCACCCCCCCCCGCGATCCAATCTCGGGCGATGTATAACCGAGAACCCAGTGGGAACAGCGGCCTCTAAAAATGGGGCCGCATTCCCATCCAACCAGGTCTCGGTAATGCACGCCAGATCTGACCTAGCAACAAAGTCTGCAATAAGAGCAGTCTTATTGCAGACAGATCTGGCATTGCACAACAGTGCCTGAGTTGGACGAGGTTGACGAATTGTCCCAACCACTTGCCCTCTAAAAGAAGAGGTGCCCTTGGGTATGGGAACCAGAATGGGTTTACCACGCTCCAGAACCCATTTTGGCCCAGGGCGTCTTCGAGGCCTAACCACCCCAATGGGAGAGCAACACTCACTCCGCTGTCCACAACCTCCAACACCTCTTCGCCTCCCCTTCCCCCTTCGCACAATCCCCAAAGCCCGGCAATGATGATAAACCCGAGTTGGTAAGGGGGGAGAGAAAAAGGGGCGAAGGGTGCGGAGAGCGGAGGCCGAGTAACGAACAACTGGTGGAACTGGCAAGCACATCAGGCTGCTCATCAAAATTAAAACCAAATAAAACAAATAAACAACAAATAAAGGACACTACCATCCACCATAAAACAAAATAAAACAATATTATAATATAACAATTGAACATTCAAAAAATTACTTTTTATCACACAGCCCTCTCACGGCCAAGAGACAAAAAATAATAATACGACTGTAACAACTAAAATAAAATACAATAAACATTTTCAGGGAAAAAATATAAAAACCACCCACCGGAACTCTCTCACCGAACCGAAAGGGTGGAAAATAAGATGAAAACAAGCACTCTCACTGCTTAAATTTTTCCCTCAAAATAACTAAACATCACAAGTCCTGAAAATAAAATACAAACAATACAATAAATCAATATTTATCAGCACCTAAACTAAAACAAAAATAAAACAATCAACAGATCACAGGAACCAGCCAGTCCGAAAGGATCAGAGACCCACTGCTACTACTCCAGGGGGGAAGACCCTTCGGCCAACCACCCCAGAAGTATAGAGGAGAGAAGATAAGGACCGGCCTTCTAGCCAATCCCACTCCCCCCCACTGCGTGAGACCCTAGCCCAGGACCACCAGAGCCCAATAGGCCACCAAAAGTTAATTTCAAAAAAGGTTCGAATAAACAGTAGCTATATCCACAATCACTTATCTTGTGGAATCTTCTTTTAGCCGCTTCTTCACACTTCAAAAAGTCAGACAGTACTAGTCCCACATCCTTAGTACATTCCCATAACCAGGATATCCAGATGAAGTTCCAAGTATAAGGATTCCAATTCAATCAGTTTTCCAGGGAAAAGCATATTCCAACCACATAATCCAGCCAATTGTCCCAGGAGCGATACTGGGCTATAGTGGTGACCCACCACTACGACTCCGGGCCGGATCAGCCCTTTGACCGATTCCACTCGGGGTCTAGGGGAATAGGACAAAGGGCCGGCTCTCCAGCAGGCCCCAATCCCAACCCCTGCGTAAGTCATCAACCTACTAACGCCTCAATAATGCCAGAGGGCCCAGATAAATGAGCTGGAGCACCAGTTAAACAAGAACGAAGAAAAACAACTTCTTAGCACAGTATTTCCAAACGTGCGAACTCCACAGGAATTTTAAAAGTCTTTAATAGACTTAGTAAAACTTGCTCCCAATTGCTCCAAACTAGCTCCCAACTTGCTCCCAATGGCTCCCGACTGTTAATAACTGCCAGAAAAGAGGGGATCTTTACTCAGCTTAAGAATAATTGAGATCCAGGCCTGAGTAAGGGAGTCATCTGTAAGACCAGAAGAAAGGAGGTAATTAAATAAACATGTGAGAAAGGGGGCGAGAATATCAATGTAAATGGTATAAAAAATATTAAGAAACCCATTGGGACCAGGAACTTTTTGTTTCTAGAGCCTATATAGCGCGTCTCACCTTCATCTCCAGTATCGGGGCCTGTAAAAGATTCTGCTGCTGTGGAGAAAGGGTGGGCAAAGTAAGAGAGTCCAGAAATGCTTCTATAGACTGTAAGAAATTAGGGGAGAGAGTCTCCTGGCCATACAGAGAATTTTAATATTGATGGACGGCAATGGCAATATCTCGAGGTTGGGTGAGAATAGGATCTAGAGGGGTAAGCCAGCAGCTGGGAATCACCTGTGTAGAATCCAGCTGCCTTAGGTGAAAGACCAACAGCCTCCCAGCTCATTTTCTAGCCTCAAGATAACACATTTTAGTACACTGTAAACGTACTCTGCCTGTTTGGCTAGATGATCATAGTACGAAGTGCATAGCTGATGCAATCAGGACCATATGACTGGGTCTGAGTGGGAAGATAAGGAAAGTTCTAATGCCTGAATCTTGGAAAGAAGCTGCTCCATGTGCTGAGTGCGGCATTTCTTAGCGACCGTGGCTAACCTGGTACATTCCCCCCTCACTGCACACTTCAAGGCAGCCCAGAGAACATCCATAGTCTGAACTGCGTCCTCATTATCCTTTTTTGCCATAAAGATTTTTATTGGTTTTAAACTGCAAACATGGAAACATAAGTCCCACAGTAACAGACCAAAAAAACAGAGATCATAGCTACAAAAAGACTGAGGAAAAGTTACATCCAGTATGTCAGAACTACATTCAAAAGTGAGACATACCTGCAGAACAATATTAGATAAAACCTACAAAACAATATTAGGTAAAACAATATCAGACAAAACAGACAGTACAATCCATGTATCCATCTTAGTAACAGCAATTACTATCAGGTAAAAGAATCAGGCAACTGTAAAGGGAAGATAGTCAAGTTACCAGTACCATAAATTGAACTCAAAAACAAACAGGACATAAAATTAATGATACAAAGAAGTACATACAAGAACAACCCTACAGAGGGACAATGGAAAAAGATGGGAGGAGGAGGGGGAAATGGGGGGGAGAAGGGCAAAGAAAAAAGAGGGGTCAGGGTGACAAAGAGAAGAGATAAGGCAAAACTATAGGTGCACCACCATCAGACAGTTGTTAAATAAACAGCATTAATCCCAGCTGGGAAAAGCAGACTTTCAACCATTAGGGAGGCAGCTGAATAAGGGTAGCATGAGAGAATCTGTCTACAAATGGTTGCCAAATCTTTGGAAAAACCGAGAGTTTACTCAGTATGTAGTGAGACATTTTCTCATGATGAGCTGTAAGGGACAACAAGTTTAATCATTCTTCATATGGAGGAGGATTGGACTCCCTCCAATGACACAATAATACCCGTTTAGCTGTTATCAGGGCACAATTCAACCAAAAAATCTTGTGACAGGTCAGGGAATAGTTAATCTGGGGGAGACCTAAGAGGGCTAAACATGGGTCCTTGACTCCAAGGTTTGGAATAACCACAGAACAGGTGTCCCATACCCTATCCCAAAACCCGTCTATACTAGGGCAGGACAAAAGTACAGTATATAGATCAGGGAGGCCTGAGGAGAGAAACACCACCAGTAGTCACTGTTACTTAGAAGGCCATACGATACAACCACTCGGGCTTTCTATACGCCCATTGAAGAACCTTGAATTGTATAGACCAGGCCTGAAACTCTAATTGAGCAACATGCAATATTCCAAACCTGATCCCAGTCAGTCCCCAATATCTGGACACCCAGCTCCAACTCCCATTTTCCCTTTAAGATCTCAAGGGGGAGAGGAGGACATTACCACACCCAAAAATTCTTAAATTTAGACATTAGATGATGTGGGTCAGTCAATGCAGATAGCCACAGCTCAAAGGAGTGTGGTGAGGGAAGTGAGAGGCATCTTAGAAACATAGAAACATAGACTCTGACGGCAGATAAGGACCACTTGGCCCACCCAGTCTGCCCATTTCCCTACCTAATGGATAAGCTGCAGATTCTAGTTAACCAACAGCCTACTTCCTCCCACCCCCCACTACAATTGCCTTATGTCTGTCCCATGCATGCTGGAATTCCCCCACTGTTTTAGACCCAACAACCTCCCCAGGAAGGCAGTTCCATGCATCCACCACTCTCTCCATGAAAAACATTTCCTCACATTACCCCTGAGCCGTCCCCCCTCTATCTTTAAATTGTGCCCCCTTGTTCTTACACATCTCTTTTTCTGAAAGATGCTACCCTCCTGGACTTTGTTGATTCCCTTGAGGTACTTGAACATTTCAATCATGTCAAGCCGTCCCTCCTTTCATCAAGGGTATACATATTAAGCTATCTTAATCTCTCTTCATATGGTTTCTGATGCAGACCCTGCAACATTTTAGTTGCCATCCTCTGGGCTGCTTCCATCCTGTCTATGTCCTTGCATAGATGAGGTCTCCAAAACTGCCCACAGTACTCCAGATGGGGTCTCACCAACTGTCTGTACAGAGGGATAACCACTTCCCTTTTTCTACTTGTGATGCCCCTTCCTATACATCTCAGTATCCCCTGGCTCTCCTTACTGACTTCTCACATTGCTTACCAACCTTTAGATCATCTGATATGACTACCCCCAGGTCCCTTTCCATTTTTGTTGTTGTTAGTACCTCCCCTGCTATTGTGTACTCTTATCCTGGGTTTTTGTTTCCCAGGTGTATTACTTTGCACTTCTTTGCATTGAATCTAAGTTGCCATATGTCTGACCATTCCTCCAACCTTGCCAAGTCCCTTCTCATCCTTTCTACCTCCCCTTGTGTGTCAACTCTGTTACAGATCTTTGTATCATCTGCAAAGAGGCATACCTTTCCCTCCAGACCCTCTGCAATGTCACCTATAAAGATGTTAAAGAGGACTGGATCAGTACTGAGCCCTGAGGTACTCCACTAGTAATCCCTCTTTCTTTAGAATGTGTTTCATTCACTATTACCTTCTGTGTCCTGTTGTGCAGCCAGTTTGCTACCTAGGCTACCACCCTGGGACCCACTCCCAAGCTGGCTAACTTGATTATTAATCTTTTGTGTGGACTGTGTCAAATGCCTTGCTAAAGTCTAGGTAGGCCATATCCACAGCCCTTCCCTGGTCTATTACTTTGGTCACCCAGTCAAAGAAATCAATTAGATTCATCTGACATGACCTTCCTGCTGTAAATCCATGTTGCTTTGGGTCCTGTGCCCTGCTGGCCTCTAGATACTCAACAATTCTTTGTTTCAGAAGTGAATCCATCATTTTCCCTACCACTGAGGTCAAACTTACAGGTCTTTAGTTTCCTGCTTCTGCTTTGCTCCCACTTTTGTGAAGGGGAATCACATCTGCCCTCCTCCAGTCCTCAGGTACCACCCCATCCTCCCATGATTTGTTAAAAAGTGTGGTCAGTGGTGTCACTAGGTCATCCCTTAGTTCTTTTAGGATTCTGGGGTGAATCCCATCAGGCCCCATTGCTTTGTCCACCTTGAGTTTTAGGAGTTCTTTCAGGACTCTTTCTTCTGTAAATGGACTGGTGTCAACCCCCATACCCAGAGTGCTTCTATTGTCTGGTTAGGTAACTCCTCCTCATCTTCTTTTGTGAATACTGAGCAAAAGTATTCATTCAGTATCTCTGCCTTTTCACTGTCTCCCTCTGCCCACCTCCCTCTCCTTTATTAATCTTCACTATTCCTCCCTTAACCTTTCTATGCTCCCTAATGTACCTATAAAAGGTTTTATCCTCTTCTTAACTGAATTGGCTATTTTTTCCTCGGTTTGGGCTTTTGCTATTCTGACTACCTTCTCCACTTCTTTCTGCTTTAATTGATACATTTCCCTGTCGTGCTCCTTCTGTGATTCCTTATACCTTTTGAATGCAGCCTTTTTCTCCTTAGCCTTCTCTGCCACCTCTTTTGAGAACCATAGTGGATATTTACTCCGCTTTGTTTTCTTTATTTGTTTCACACAAAGGCTTGTTGTCTCTATGATGGCAGTTCTGATTTTTCTCCATTGTTCTTCCACCCCTCCTTTTTGCCATTTGCTAGTGTATTCCTCAGGTATTCACCCATTTTGCCAAAGTCAGCCCTTCTAAAGTCCAGTATCCTTGTTTTTGTATGGCTCATCTCCTTGGTTGTGCTTATTGTGAAGCACACTGTGCAGTGGTCACTTGTTCCCAGATGTCTACTGACTTCTAAATTTGTGATCCTCTCTCCATTTGAGAGTACCAGGTCTAGTATTGCTCCCTCCTAAGTGGGTTCCAACATTAGCTGTCTAAGACTTGCCCCCTGCAGGGCATCGAGAATGACCCTGCTCTTGGATGTGGCTGCTGTACATGTCATCCAGTTAATATCTGACATATTCAGGTTCCCCCATCAACAGTATCTCCCCTTTTTCAGCCATTTTGAGAATGTCCTCTATCATTTTCTTGTCCATTTCCTCCCCTTCAGATGGGGGTCTGTATACAACCCCCGTACGGATTGTGGTGCCATTCCCTGTCTCCAAGGTGACCCAGAGTGCCTCTTGTCCTCCCCCTTTACTTTTTAGTTCTGTAGCTTTGATCCCTTCCCTTATGTATAGAGCTACTCCACCTCCTCTTTTCCCCTCCCTGTCCCTTCTGTAGACTGTGTACCCTGGTATGTTGACATCCCAGTCATAGTTCTCCATGTACCATGTTTCCATGACTGCCACAATATCCAATTGTTCATCTTCCATCAAGGCTACTAGCTCAGGAAGCTTGTTTTCCAGACTATGGGCATTGGTACTCATTGCCCTCCATTTAATGTTGGCTTTATCCTTTTTTCCCCCCATGCCTGCTCTTATTGCCCTTGTCTATTTTTCCATTTGCCCCTGTCCTGCCCTCTGTTGAGCACTGTACCTCAGTGTTTACCTTATTACCTGACATGTTTTGTGGGGGGAGGCTTGAAATTTCCTGCCTCTTATCAGCACCTCCCCCCATGGCTAGTTTAAAAGCTTGCCAAGGAAGCATTTAAACCTGTCACTTAGGAGCTTGGTTCCCTTTGTGGACAGAAGCAGACCATCGTGCCAGTATAGACCTTCATCTCTCCAGGTGTAATCACAGTCCCCAATGAAGCCAAAGCCCTGTGCTCTGCACCAGTTTTGCAACCATTCATTAAACTGCATGGTGTGCAGTACCCTAGCCTCACCCCTGCCATGGACTGGCAGCACCTCTGAGAAGGTAACCGTGCTTGCTACCTGTCTGAGGCCCCTCCCATATCTGAATCTGCAAGTAGCACAAAAAATGAGCCCTGGGTAGATCATATTTTTGTTGAAGGTCTGTGAAAGAAAACATACAGCCCATCTCGGGATCAAAAAGGTCTTGGAAAACATGGATACCTCTCCTCTCCCAGTCCCTCCACTGAATAGATTGGCCATCAACTATAAAAGTAGGGTTAGACCACAAAGGTTTTACAGGAGACAAACTGGACTTCCACTCCAGCTGCTCAGAATAGTGATTCCAAATGTGCCACATATGGCAAGCACATGGTGAAACCCCCGATCGATGAGAACATAGAAACATAGAATCTGACTGCAGATAAGGACCGCTTGGCCCACCTAGTCTGCCCATTTCCCTACCTAATGGATAAGCTGCAGATCCTAATTAACCAACATCCTACTTTCTCCTACCCCCCACTAGAATTGCCTTATGTCTGTCCCATGCATTCTTGAATTCCACCACTGTTTTTGACTCCACTACCTCCTCAGGAAGGCTGTTCCATGTATCCACAACCCTCTCCATGAAAAAATACTTCCTCACATTACCTCTGAGCCGTCTCCCCTCTATCTTCAAATTGTACCCCCTTGTTCTTGCACATCTCTTTTTTTGAAAGATGCTACTCTCTTGGACTGTTGAGTCCCTTGATGTACTTGAAGGTTTCTATCATGTCCCCCCTCTCCCGCCTCTCCTCGAGGGTATACATATTAAGCTCCTTTAATCTCTCTTTGTATGTCTTCTGGTGCAGACCCTGCTCCATTTTAGTTGCTCTCTTCTGGACAGCCTCCATTCTGTCTATGTCCTTGCAGAGATGGGGTCTCCAGAACTGCATACAGCACTCCAGATGGGGTATCACCAACTGTCTGTACGGAGGGATAACAACTTTTTGTTTTCTACTGGTGATGCCTCTCCCTATGCATCCCAGTATCCCACCAGCCCTCCTTACTGCCTTCTCACATTGCTTGCCCACCTTAAGGTCATCTGATATGAGTACCCCCAGGTCCTTTTCCATTTTTGCTGTTGTTAGTATCTCACCCCCACATTGTGTACTCTTCCCCTGGGTTTTTGTTTCCCAGGTGCATTACTTTGCACCTCTTTGCATTGAATCTAAGCTGCCATACATTTGACCATTCCTCCAACCTTGCCAAGTCCCTTTGCATCCTTTCCACCCCAACTTCTGTATCAACCCTGTTGCAGATCTTTGAGTCATCTGCAAAGAGACATACTTTTCCCTCCAGTCCCTCTGCAATGTCACTTATAAAGACATTAAAGAGGACTGGTCCCAGTACTGAACCCTGTGGTATCCCGCTAGTAACCCCCTTTCTTCAGAGTGAACTCCTTTACTATTACCCTCTATATCCTGTTGTCCAGCCAATTTTTTTACCCAGGCTACCACTTTGGGACCCACTCCAAGGCTGGCTAACCTGTGTATTAATCTTTTGTGTGGGACTGTGTCAAATGCCTTGCTAAAGTCTAGACCAATCTGATAAAAGCAAAGCCTGGGGTGCAGGAAGCTGCCCCTGTTCCTGCTCTACCATGAGCCAACTGGGATTCCTCTGAAGAAGGTGTGGAGCATAGCAAAGAACAACATGGTGGAGTATGGTAAAATCATGAAATAACTTTAGATCAGGGAGCCCTAGCCCTCCTTCCTTGTAAGAGTGCTGCAGGATTTTGAGCTTAATCTTGGCCAGTTTCCCATTCCAGATAAATGAGGAAACCTTAGACAAAAGTTATTTGAAAAAGGTACTCAGCAACGCCAACTGAATATTGGCCAACACATACTGGAGTTTAGGGAAGACCACATGTTTTAGAGCATTCACCCACTGCCACAGAGAAAGAGTGAAGTGCTTCCACCAAGACAAATCTGCATCCAAAGTTGTCAACATCTTCTGGGTGTTAGCATGCAAAGTAGCCGATACAGAAGACTTCACAACAACACCCAAGCAAACATCTCCATCTAGGGCCCACTGAAAGGGGTAAGGAGAAAAAAGCTCCTTAACACAGGTAGAGTTCAAGGGTAAGACCTGTGACTTAGCACTGTTCGACTTGTAACTAGATAACCCCAAATATTTGGCCACAATCTCCTGTAGAGCTGGAAGAGAGGAGGACAGGTTCGAAAGATACAGAATAACATCATTTGCAAAAAGTGAAATCTTGTTAGCAATACTATCCACCAATATGCCCGGAAAGCGAGGGTCCATTCTAATTTTGATAGCCAGAGGCTCAATCAGTAGAAGGAACAAAAAAGGAGAACATGGGCAGCCCTGTCAGGTGCCCCTGTCGAGGGACAAATAGGGAGATAGGACAGTATTAGTAAGGACAGTGGCTTTTGGAGAGGTATATAAAAGTTGAATTAAAGAAATGAACATGGGGGAACCAAATCTGGCTAGAATATCAAATAGATAATCCCACTCCATCCTGTCAAAGGCCTTTTCAGCATCTAAGGAGAAGGTGGTAGTGGGCTGAGAAGATCTGCTAGGCTCCCAATTTATATCAAGGGTACGTGTAATACTATTGAATCCCAGATGCCCAGGAACAAAACCCACCTGGTCCGGATGGATAAGAAAAGGAATAATGGGGTCCATATGCTTCGCCAAAATCTTAGCCAAGATCTTCACACAAACATTAAGCAAGGACATAGGCCAAAACTGAAAGCACTGAATACTGTCCTTGCCTTTTTTTTGGGAAGCAGGGTAATAATAGCTTCTGAAACAGTAGGGGGGAGAGTTCCAACTTCTCAGGCCTCATTAAATATCAAGGCTAATTTAAAAGCAAGTAAATCAGAAAAGGTCACATAAAATTTGGTAGGGAATCCATCTGGGCCAGGTGATTTGCCCAGGGCCATACTTTGGATAGCGAGCAGAATTTCAGTGGTATGGATAGGGGCCACAAGGGTGTTAAGGAACTGATCAGGAACTTGGGGAAGGACTAAACCTGAATAAAACAAAGTGTACTTATCAGGAGAGGGGGAGACCTCAGAAGAATACAAGGCTTTATAATACTTCTGAAAAGCCAGGCTAATATCTGAAGGTCCAGTAAAATGTGTGCCATCAGCATCTCGTATTAAGGGGATATACTTCTCAGCAGCACAGGCCAAAGTCGAGAGGCCAATAACTTCCTGGGAAGTTCCCCAGCCTCCCAATACTTCTGGTGAAGCTGATAAAGATCCCGTTCTATCCTAAATTGAAGGAGGTCTTCAATTTTAGTTTTCAGCTGAAGGAAATTAGATCAAAGGGGTGATGGATGGGGAAGGGGGACCTGAACAAGGGAAAGCTCCAGGGCTTTCAATTCAGTTTCCCTAGACTTAAGGGAGGAATCCTGTGCTTTCCAGAGATGGGAGGCAAAAGCAATACACTCTCCTCTAAACACTGCTTTTAGTGTTTCCCATATGGTATCTTGCGAACAACCAGAGGGCTCACTGAAATGGTAAAACTCTAAAATAACTTGCCGAAAATGGTCACAAATTGTATCCTGTAACAGAAGAGATGTATTAAAATTCCATACATTGCACCTCCCAGCTAACGAATCCCAAGCAAGGGTAGCTATAACAGGAGCATGGTCCAAAATCAAAATGTTACCAACAGAGACATTCCACACTTTAGCTAACACATCTGAGGAAGACAGAATAACATAAATACAGCTAAAAGAGCTGTATGGCACAGAATAACATATGAAATCTAAAGTAGATGGGTGATACATTCTACACAAGTCACATAGACCATGGTCACAGAATAACGTGGACACACTAGCAGCTAGGGGGACCTCCTAACGATGCCTTGGGCCTGAGCAGTCTATTGAGGGGTTAAGGGCTAAATTAGGGTCCATGCCCACTACAATTAACCCAGAGACAGCTGGAAGGTCTGTGAGAACAGAGTGAAAAAATGAAAGGTCAGGTTCGTTGGGAGTGTAAACACTACCTAAAATCAAAAGGGAGCCAAGATAAGTAGCTGACAGTAAAACATAGCGACCATCCAGATCCACAAATTTCTGTGATATGCCCAGCTGAAGATTCTTTTTACATAAAATAGCTACACCTCTCTACCTAGAGGTATAAGCACTATAAAAATATTGCCCCACCCACATACTACCCAATAGCTTGGAATCAGACTCTACTAGGTGAGTTTCCCGAAGAAAAGCCACATCACAAGGCATATCATGAAGGAACTGAAGGACCGTTCAAAGTTTTTTAGACTCATTTAGGCCCCTTACATTCGAAGAAACAACTCCAAGCAAATGCGGTTGGGACATAACTTCAAACATTACCATATGGGATGCCAGGGATTAACTCATGAAGGAGATAAAACTCCAGGACCTCCCACCTCCCTCCTGCCCCACCCACAATTACTTTAAATAACAATAGCACACTAAGGGTACAATACCAGCAAAGCAGCATCGCTAAACTTTGTGTAAAGCAAAAACTTAAAAGAAAACAAAAACTAAAACTAAGAAAAAAAAATGGAAATGAAATAAATACTGTATGTTAGACTCCTAAAAAGAAAATCTTGTGGAATTCCAAAAGCGGGCCCAAACCCAGTGGAGGCACACTGGTCACGTCCAAAAGGGAGTGTTGGGAGGCTATTAAGCCACCACTTGCACATAACTTGAGAGTTGGAGAACCAGAGGGAATCCCCCCTGCCTCCTGAACTCCCCTCCCTGTCTGACTTAAAAGATGAGCTACAACCTGCTTTTACAGGGGATAGGTACTAAAAACAAGGGAAATATAACACCCATTTCCATGGAAGGACAAACAATTTAAAAATTAAAAACACATGAACAATCTGTTTTATGGTACCCTAGAATATTCTGTTACATTATTCTAACCCCCAACCTACCTGTCTCCTAACTCAATAACTATAGTATTTGAAACACACTAGGAAATGTAGACATTAACTAAAAGCAGTAATCAGAGGTCAAACTTTGATGCCCCAAATACCCATAGCATAATAACAAATTGAACCCCCCCCCCCCGGCTAACAAATCATAGAAATGGATCAGTTGAAGGCAAACTGTTATAGCCTTACTCTGAATAAGAGGACATATATAAACATGTGCCACAACAATAAAACCTGAACTAGGGCAAATGAACAAAAATTTCAGTCACCCTATAATACAAATAAGTAACAACAGGCTATATAAATTTAAAACAGCAAAAACAGCAAAACATGGACAAAGTCCTAGAATTAGCAAATATAATAAACACCAAAAAGGGGCTAATAGTAGAAAATATAACTCTAGACATAAGGTCACTAAAAAGCATAACCATAGTCCCTTCAAAAATAGAAATAAAATAAGCCATCTGGAAACTAACAACAAGTCCAAGAATAACAGAATGTTCTGTCCTATAAGTCTAATAGCAGCATAACCTCGACTTCCAGTCCATAATAAGGTGGTAACAAGGGACGGGGAGAAGGATCAGTCTCTTAGAATACGGTAATGACCCAGTATAAACCAGCGATCAAAGCAAAAAGCCAGCTCAGAGGTTAAAGGCCCAAAAGTCAGTCCAACATAAAACTGCAGTCAGTTGAAAGTCAAATAAGGTTGAAATAACTCCTTATAGTTCTGCCAAGGTACAAGTCCAGGGTGAGGTCTAAAACTATGAGACAACATCTTGGGCCATCAAAACAACGATGAACTGGAGAACATACAGAGGACTGACATGCCTGCTGGAAGCCCCCACTAATAAGCAGCACATAATGTCCCAAATAAAGAACAGCATAAACAAAATAAATTGGAGAAAGTCAGCCAATCGGGAAGTAAAACAAAACATTCTCAGAGCCTCAAATCAGATGTGGATCTCCTCCTGTAAACAGGACTCCCTGACAACAAATCTGACTCACCAGAAAATCTTTTGATTCCGATCTGAATAGAAAAAAGCAGGTCAAGTGCAGGCTAGGCAATACAGTCTAAACCAGTGAGGTTCTGGCATTAATAGCCACCGCTTAAAGAGGATCCTCAGTGTAGACTCCAGCAAAAGGAAAAAAACAGATTGGATGGCAAACTATGTAGTGGCGTCATGCTCCAACTGTCCTCCATCAACCAGATTAAGTTCCATTTGGTCTCCTACTCCAGCTATTGATGCCCCCTTAGTGCTTGATGATGAAGATGGACCCAAGTGAAGTTGTAAGAAGTAGTCTGCATCATCTGGAGATTGAAACTGATGAACCTGACCATGGAAAGTAAAAAGCAGAGTGGCAGGGTATAACAAGACATATGTTATACCCCGATTGTGCAAGTCCTGCTTTACTTGGTCAAAGGCCTGTCGACATTCCAATATAATCCTGGGATAATCAGGACAAAATGAGATCCAGGAGCCATTAACAACAATGTCCTTAATCTCTCTAGCTTTGGACAAAATTAGCTCCTTATCTTAGAAACAGAGCAACTTGAAAATCAATGGGCGAGGCTTGGAGACAGGCTGAGAAGTCGGGGCACAGCAGATCCTATGCGCCCATTCTATTTCAAAGTCAAAGTCAGCAGGTGAGAGTTGAAGCCACCGGGGAAAATTTTCTCATAGGAATTAAACAGGGTTCCTGTCCTCGAGGCCCTCTGGCAGGCCAATAATATGGACATTCTTGTGCTGACCCTGCCTTCTAAGTCTTTCACCTTAGCAGATAACCATGCTATTTGGTGTTCAGCAGCTTGGAGCCAATGATCTTGGATTGCAGTTTGATCGCGCACCTCGGCCAGGGATTGTTCTGTTTTCTCTACAAGGCTGGTAAGTGCAAGCAGGCTCAACTGGACATCAGTACCCATCAGGTGAATAGCCTCCACTTTAGCTGCAATCTGCTCCAACAAAAGTGCTTGCCTGGTCAGATCCATTGGTTGAACAGCTCAGTCTTGGGTAGCCACCATCTTAGAGTCAGGGAGAGAGCTGTGGTGGGGGGAGATTTGTCAATAGACTTTTTCCATTTTGATAGTGATGAAGAATCCATCAGACCTCCTTCTCCAATAGTAGAACAGCTTATCTTTACCCAACACAAAAATTGAAGACATCTCAATTGTATAAGTAGAAAAATGAAGGGGAGAAACAGGAGGCAAAGCAGAGCTAAAGATCTACGCAACCATTCTGTGCAGGTGCCCATGTGACCTCCCCCTCATTAGCCTTCAAAATAATTCTCAAGACATCTCTGAATGGTCTCTCAAGAGGCAGGATCCCGGAAAAGGGGTGGGTGGAGATGCCAAGTCTTGTCGGAATCCTCCTGTCCTCTGAAAGAGTATTCCAACAACACAGGGGCATGATCAGAAATAACCATAGGCTGAATACTAGAGTGTAGAAGTCCAGTCAAAATATCTCTACCTATTAAAAAGTAATTGATATGGGAATGGGTAGAATGGGGTGGTGAACAAAACATATACTGGCTGGTCAAAGGATGAGGAACCTTCCAAGGTTCCACCAATCCAAGAGCATCCATGAACTCCCATAACCCCCCTGTGACCTGTTGAGAGGCCTCTCCTAGTCAAGCTGGATCTATCAATAGCTGGTTGCTGAACCAGATTCCAGTCCCCTCCTATGAAAATAGGCAAATGAGTAAAGGAATCCAGTCTGGCTAGTATATCAGTGAAAAAATGCGGGGAGTCCTGACTGAGCCCATAGACCATACCAAGCAAAACCTCTGTGAGACCAAGATGGCCATGATGAAAAAAGGTAACGACCCTCTGGGTCCCAAAGTTCTTTAATCAGAGAGAAGGGAAGTCATCTGTCAATTAAAATAGCAATGTCAGCCCTCCATTTACTAATCCCCACCCTGAACACCTGGTCCATCCAATCCCTACAGAATAAAGAAATATCCTCCCTGAGTAAGTGAGTTTCCTGCAAAAAGACAACTCCAGGGAGGAACTTCTTTAAATACTTTAAAACCATGACTCTCTTACACTTATTTTGACCCCCCTTAATATTCCAGGATATGAAATTCACAGAGGACCCCATATAAAACTGAAAGGCATAGAAACATGTAACCTAAAATGTGCAACCCATGCACAGATAGCCCATCTGGACTCAGCAGTGCTCATCATCTCCAATAAAATGAGATAGTAAAAGAACAGGAAACCAAGAAGCCTCCCAATATTTACAAATAGCCACAAACCAAACCCATCCCTCCCACCCATGTGCCCCAACCATAAAACAACACTCCCCAACATCCACCAGTAACTACCCCTGCCTGAATGACCGAACTCCCACCATCTTCAGCCCCTGATGTGTTCCAGGGTCTTTCCCAGAGTTCTCCCCAGCCACCACCTTCCACAAGAAGACAAATTTATATGGAATGAAAGCAGAAACAAATGGCAGAAAAACTTGAAAAAATGGGTTCGGTTTGTGGACGATGTATTTATTATGTGGGAAGGTGAAGAAAAAGATTTGCAAGAATTTTTGGAATATATTAATGGGTGTGACAACAATTTAAGATTTGTTTCAGAATATAGTCAAAAAGAAGTACATTTTTTTGATTTAACAATCTATGTGAAAAATCTAAAACTGGAAACAAAACTTTTCAGGAAAGATACAGACAGAAATACCATCTTACATCACGATAGCCAACATCCACCCCATACAAAAAAGAACAGACCATATGGGCAATTACTTACAATAAAAATGAACTGTAGTGAAGAGGATATAAGATTATAAGAATCAGCAGAAATGTGTCAACATTTGTTAGATAGGGGCTATAGATATGGGGAGTTAAACATAGCCCTAGAAAAAGTAAACAAAAAACAAGGGAAGATCTATTGGAAAAGAAGGAAAAGAAAGACATAGGAGAACAACTCTGTTTTAATACAGAGTACAATGACGTATATGGAGAATTCAAGCAGATCATAAATAAACATTGGTCTATATTAAAGGCAGATGACAGTTTGAAGAATATTGTAGAAAAAGGACCTTTAGTTAGTTATAAAAGAAATAAGAACTTGAAAGATATGTTGGTACATATGATGTATACAAATGAAAGACCTTGTAATAGACCAGATTGGATGCCCACATTCCCACAAGGAAACTATAGGCATGGTAAATGTCCACACTGTAATGGAACAAAAAATACAAAAGAAATTAACCATCCAAGAACTGGAAAGAAATGCAAAATAAAGGGCTTTATAAACTGTTCAACAGAAGGCATAATTTATATGTTAAAATGCCCATGTGGAGAAGCCTATGTAGGCCAAACGAAAAGAGCACTAAAGACAAGGATAGGAGAACATAAGACAGCCATCAGAAGTAAAAACATGAAATACGCTATGGCAAAACACTATATGGAGGCAGGACATGGTTCAGCGACGTCTTTGACACATATAGGACTAGAAAAAGTGGAAGTACCAAGCATAGGTGAATGTTTAAAAGACATGCTCCTCCAAAGGGAGGCTTTCTGGATTCATGAAATGTATACCCTTATACCGAATGGACTAAATGATAATGCTGGGTATAGTAGTTATTTATAATGGGTGAGATGAAATGAAACGTGGTATTTTCCATAGGGGATGATTTATGCCTGACTATTAAGAACAAAATTTGACTTTCGAGGTAGCTAGAGATGTATATAAATCACTTGTAATATATTGAAATAGAATAGGTTAACTAGAAAAACAGTAAATAAAGGTAGGAGGAATAAAGTAAAAAGAAAGTTAAAAGCAAATGAAATGGGAGGGTCATATGGAGATATTGAATATATGACCTTAAGCTGAAGAAGTAATATTCTGTTAAGACTTGTGTAAAAATATAAATTAGAATTGTTCTGAATGTATAAGGTTTAAAAATAAGAAAAAGGAAGAAAAAGGAGAACATTTTTTTTCATGATCTGTTGACCTTCGCAATCAGATGTGACCTCCCATAGTAGGTAGTTGTTTTTTAGAAAGAAAAACAAGTTTGGATACTGTCAGAAGGAGTCGAATCGAAAGAATAGGAAATTGGGCAAAAATCTGCTTAGCTAAAAGGAATTGACTGTATGACCTTAAGCAGAATGAGTTGACCTCCTATCAAACCACAGTTTTGAGAGTAATAGCAAAAGTATTTTTGAATGTTTTAGACATTAGGGCCTAGATATTCAAACTGCACCAGGCTGTGGCGCAAGCCTGGGTGCAGCTCTACTTGGCTGCGCAGGGGCGTGGACTGGGCGATATTCAACGGAGCTGCGCCATGGCTCAGCATCGTTGAATATCGCACCCTGGCCACCCGAAGTGCACATGGCGCAGTGGCACTGTGCCAGCGCCAGTGGCCAGAGTGTAGCATGGGGATGCGCTAGCGCAATTTCCATTGCACTAGGCGCAACTACCGTGATATTCAAAAGTTGACATGCAAATGAGGCCATAATGTATGCAAGGTGCAAATGGGGCCATTTGCATGTCATTATGGCCCTATTTGCATGCAGGTGCACCGATCCCTGACGACTTGTGCCTGGCGCCCTGCCAGGCAGCAGCCGTCGGCGACTGACGCCCCTTGCAGCGCGGCAATGTGCCCCACAGCCCGATCGCGGGCATTAGTGAAAGAAATAAACTCTCCTATATCCCTGGTGGTCCAGTGGACTGCTGTCTGCCCAATTGTGGGCTTCAGTAACATTAATAAAGAAACCTATATCCCTGGTGGTCCAGTGGACCACTGCCCGCCAGATCGCGGGCTTAAGTAAATAAAAAGAGATATTCTATATCCCTGGTGTTCCAGTGGACTGATGTCTGCCTGATCGCAGGCTTAAGTAAACTAGTACTGACCCCCATGTCCCTGGTGGTCAGTGGACCCCCTCCCCACCCGCCCACTGATCCCCACCGCCCCACCCCGGCCAGTGGCAGGTGGCAGCACCCCACTCGCCTGCTGCCCTGCCGCCCGCTGACTGACATCTCGTCGGTAGGGCTGTACGCCATTGGTCCACAGCGTGAGCTAATGGGAGTGCAGCCTATACTGTACTACATTCCAGATATGTGGGGGAGCGGGTGGTGGGGACTGTGGGCAGGTGGAAGGGGGGTCCGCTGACCACCAGGGATATAAGAGTCAGTACTAGTTTACTTTAGCCGGCGATCGGGCAGACATTGGTCCACTGGACCACCAGGGATATAGGTTTCTTTTTCATTTTACTAAAGCCTGCGATCGGGCAGACAGCGGTCCACTGGACCACCAGGGATGTTTTATTTTTTTTTATTTAGTTGTTTTTTAACCAGGTATAGCACACTAAGCGGAAAGCTTTTTTACAGGAGCGATCTGGGAGCACAAGGAGGTTAAGTGACTTGCTCAGGGTCACACAGTATGCAAGCGGAAGCTGTGGGATTCAAACCCAGGTCTTGTCTGCTGGATGTCACCAAATTTGCAGCTCAGAGCCTTAGACCACTGTGCTATACTGCCTCATGGATGTAGGAGTTTTTATTTATTTTACTAATGCCCGTGATCGGGCATGAGGAGGCGCCACCACGGGGGTGCAGCCAGAGCTCGGGTGGCCACTCACAGGTGGCAGCTGCCGTGTTGTGCCCTGCAATACGGCAGCTCACCTGTGGGTGGCCGGCCGTTGTCTCCTTTTTTTTGCTCAACTTTGTGCGGCGCAGGTAGGGTTATGATGCATGGTTTCAGCACATCCCGGCTGAATATCGGGCTGTGCTGAGTATGCATGGGCATGCCCCCTACCTGCACTGCCGTATTACACTGATGCCGCACTTGGCGCATCGGGATTTGTGCCAGGTGCAATTCCCGTTTGAATATCATGCCAGGGCGCATCAGAGGGTTGCGCATGGTGCAACACTGTTGCGCCATGCGCAACCCTTTTGAATATCTGGGCCTCGGAGTATTAGTAAAAACTGCAAAAAAGATCAAATGGGTATATGCACATATATATAAAGTTTGTAATGGTGGTTGTTGACCTTTAGCAGTTGAATTTGACCTTCCTGGGAGATTTGGGAAAAATAATATCTTAAAACATAGAAAAAGAATACGGAGAATGAATAAGTAGAATAATGTTAATGTAGAGAAATATAATATGTTTAGACTGGATTATTCCCATTCGTTTCCAAATGAATAGATAGCAGAAATGATCTATGTACATGTAGTAAGAGTATAAAAAGGTAACACACTCCGAAGTACACAGCTCTGAGGATGGAGATTCATTCTCCGAAACGTCAGCACGTCGGAAAGTGACTAGCATCACCTGATCAGCGAAGCACCGAGAAGGCAGGATCCTCTGTTGCAGGAATTATGAGAAATGTCACAGAAAAGTGCTCTGAAGCAATAAACAAACAAGTGGGAGAAGCTTTAGCGCTAGTTTTATGTACACAGATGTGCGCTCTCTAAATTTCGGGCAAAGAAATTAATTCAAAAGGTGAAGTCACACTGGAAAGGTGATCCATGTGGAAATAAAATGACTGTGGAATAGGCAATTGAGGCACAAAGTGAAACAGCATGCCAAAAGAATAAATGAACATAGTAAAAGATGCATGGTAAAGTACAAGTTTTAAAATAAGTATGACTGGAATGAGACTGTTTTAAGTGGTAAATTACAATTGAAGAAATTGTTTTAAGCACATGTTGAAGAATAAAATAAAATAAGTTATATAGAAGAATTACCAATGGATGATTTTTTAAGAGGAAATAAACAACATTGGAAGGGGAGTGCAGGTGGACAGCACCCAGAGGCTTAGGTGGTGTGCAATTTTCTAAATGAAATTACCCTGCCACATTTTGCACCCTAGAAACCTTTAAAAGCCAGTTAAAAAAGAAGGGAAAAGAGCAACACCATATTTGCAGTGTAGATTTTATTTGTTTGGGGTGCCCTTTCCCGAAGGCTCAGGTCACCCTTGCATCAAGATTACAAATAAATACATACATAAATAAACAGGAGAGGTAACAATAATAAAAACAGAGGGTCTCACACTTGGAAGGGGGACAGGGGGGAGATATATGCCCCTGCCTGTGTCACCGCAGAAGAAAACAAAGCTAACCACATCCCATAGAGCCACTTAAAGGGGGGGGCTAATAAACCACAGAAAAGAAAAGGACAGAAGGGGGGACATAGTAAATTGTACTCTACTGGGAATCCCCAACCTAGAAACAAGCTATGAGTGAGAAGGGTCCCTCTACCCACACCACCCCATATAATGAAATATAACAACATTGATAGAACCACAAAATATCAATAGTCCCATTATACCCCCCATACCCCTACTTCCCTGAAAATGTGAACACTGCTATAATAACATGTTTACCATGCAAATCCAAAACCAGTTTACAAGTCCAAACCATAATACATAAAGAAGTCCCAGAATCAGTCCAAAACAAATAGGGTATACAAAAATGAATGGCAACAGCATAGGGCACACTAGAGAAATGAAGATAATGTCTTGAAGAGAACAAAAATGCTAAACAAGCAGTTTGTTGTCAACTCAGAGCCTGCCAGTTACAGTAGCTCCCATTGTAGCTTGTAAACTGTGCTACATATAAATCAGGATCACCAAAGCTCCAGGACAGCATAACTGGGTTTGAGCCCGAGACCAAGGAAATGAGGACAAACGTCCCAAGTAGTTAGCTAGCCAAAACCATTTTAGAAGGCATCCCCGTCAAACCTGAAAGGGTCCACGGAGTTTCCCCAGCCATCATCTAGTGCAAAGAAATAATATAAGATCCAAACCATAGAACAGTGTCACACAGTGTCTTGTCCAGAAACCTCAGAGCGCCATCTCTGAAGCAGGAAGGAAGGCAACAACCTCACGAGCTGCTCCAGGTCCTCCACGCATTCAGTTAAAGCAAACTGGAGAAATTTAAAGGAGCCAGTTCAAAAATAACAGACCCTACCACAAACAACAAGACCAACGGGCTAGCCTCCTTAAATACCAGGCCAGACTAGCCATCTCGGCAAGTGCTTATCTCAACAAGCCAGCTGAAAAAAAATTCAGTTGCTATCAGTCCACAGCCTACAAAGGCAGTCTCAATAAAGAGATAATGGAGTCATGGAGCCTTGAATAAGTCAGGCAGTATAGTGAATAACTCCTTTCTTGTCTGATCTGCCAAATCAAATCCCTTCTGTTGGTTGTTGAGTGTGACCATCAGCCTGGAGGGATAAAGCATATGGAACTTAATATTAGCCCCAATTAGCTTTGTCACCAGAGGATGGTAGGTGGCCCTTTTTTGTCTGACAGCTGCCAGTATGTCCTGGACTACCCAGATCTTCACCCCCTCCCAGGCCACAGATTGTAAGTCCTTCACTTTTTGCAGCAGATGTTACTTGTCAAGATAATTCAGACATTGGAAGATGAAGGGCCTTGGGGGTCAGTGGGGATCATAGCCCAGAGTGCCTGGTGGGAACGTTCTATCACATAAGTAGGCCCATTAAAGGAGGGCCCCCCCCCCAGCTTTTCACATAGCTTCTGAGCAAACACTGCATGGGGGCCCTTCACCTTTTCTGATAGCCCTAAAACAATGATTTTATTCCACCTAGAATGTCCTTCCAAGTCCTCCAGTTTTGACTCTAGGCAGTGTATCTTCTGCCTAAGTCCTGAGACCTCAAGTTCTGTTTTGTCCATCCAGGAATCCAGCGAAGTGATCCAGGCTTCTGTGTCACTGACCCGGCAGGTGAGAGCTTCAGTAGTTGTACAGAGTGCCCTAAGCTCCTCAGTGATATGCTGTAGAGATTCCTTTACTGGGTCCATTTCAGTAAGAAAGCAATCCTTGGAGAGCAGTAGCAGGAGTACCAGCTTTGGAAGGCTGGCCTGATTGCTACTTGATGCGCTTCGGGTTTTTGTCTTTGTCGGGGGTTGGAGGAGGTGTATGGCGTGGCAGTGCAGATTTCATGTCCACGATCATCCTGTGCCAAGTTCTAGTGATCTTCTGTGGTCTGGAATGCAAGAAACTGTTAGTAACAGTCTGAATCAGAACGCCCCAAAAAATAATAAAATAAACTTATATTTATTAGCAGTGGAGGCTGGAGAGGATCTAGGATGCAGCCACCTACTAGAAGCGTATCACGTGACTCTCATTTAGCGCCCATGTTGCAGATGTTAGCATTGCCCTGGACTAGGCTCCTAATGGATTGGTGTGCATCTCTATTTCCCTGGTGGGACAGAGAAGACATTACATTTTCCAGGCAGGATCCCCCCTCTCTGACATTTATTAAAGACTGCATTTTCAGGATTAAACAATAGAAACTTATGGTGACACAGATTACATCTTCACATAGAAAACAGCTTAACTGAGCAATTTGAAGACCTTGTCTTTCACAGTAGTAATAAGCTCCTGAATTGCTGTATTCTAGAAGTTACTTTAGATTCTAGAATCCCAGACAAAATGTGGGGCACTGTTTGGCTGTGTAGTCATGAAAAAAACAATCATAAGCATAAAGCTTTAGCAGAACATATCAGCCCAAGACTGAACTGCACAGGACAGTTGGACACAACGAAGCATCTGTTTTTTGAATGATCCTTTATTATTTCACAGTTCTGGCCCTTAGTGGCAGATCGATGGAAAGAACCTTGGGCAGGATTCACGAAACACTTTGAAGGTGAAAAAAATGTTCAAGGCCCCAAAATTTGCACAGTTGTCGAAAAAAGGGGTAATTACACTGTGTCATATACACAAAACATCCACAACGGCAGAAAAAATACACTGCAGATTGCGAAAAGTATGGCATATCCCCTTAAAGGCTATTCTCAGCCACTGTTTTCCCGCAGTTGGGGAAAAAATGTTGCACGTATGCTGCACCAAGGAGAGTGAGGCGTAACTCACCCTGAGCAAAAGGCAGTATACTAACAATTGGGAAACAGTCATAGTGGGGGTTCAGGCACCAAACAACAGCAAGCCTGTGGGCTGTCTATTAGTGTCAGTTGTTACAACAAACATAGCACACAATGCAGTTGACAGTCAACAAACCACAACCATATGAGACAGTGCAGCCTATAAATGAGTCCAACAGGCAGTACAGGCAGAGGTGGTAACAGCCAGACGTGTGTGCTACAGATGTAGGCAAAAGAAAAGTCTTAGAGAGAGACACAATCAACAGTTACAAACTGCCACTGGGTGCAAGGTCCTGCTGGTACAGGTACTGTGGTCCCAGTTGTGGGACTGGCTGCTGGCCTTGCTGGGAGGGCTGGTTCTGCTGCAATTTCTGCAAGACTGTCAGTCTCCTGCTGGAGTTAATATGGATCACCTGTTCCATCTACTGGGCCATTTATAACAGCTGCAGACCCACATGTGCACATTTTACACACTTGCAGAATTTTTTTAACTCGCCTGTTTTGCCATTTTCCGCACCTGCGGAAATTTTGACTGTTAATATGCTGCACTTGTATTTCTGCAGTTTTGCAAGCCTTTTTTCTGCATGTATGGATTTTTTACACTCTTTTTGAATCTAGCCCCTTGTTTTTCTTCTCTTACCTTTGACATTTTGCTATTGGGACATTTAAATCTAGTTTGGCATAAATGGCACTCAAGCAGAGTTTATGTAATTTTTTCATGTCTTAAATGGATAATCTGGCAAAGCAGATGCCAGTGGGCTCTACAACAAAGAGACTTTTCCATCTTGTATGTTTTCTATAAAGCGTAAAATGAATTTATTAATATTTACCAACATGAACCAGCTCGCATGATTAGAGCCCGGATTGCACATTTCTGGTGTGGAATTCATTGGATACATAACTGAAAACATGTAATTTTGTTTGACTGCTTTTTTTTCTATTTTTCCTTTTTTCTTTCTTTTTTCTCAGGTTCTACAAGTTTTGTTTTTGTGGGTATTAGAGATTTTATGTGTTAATAATACATCTGTATTGTTTTTGCCTTTGTTTTGATTTTCAATAAAAATACTCCTACTCTTGCTGTAATGGGAGCCCATGACCACTTTTGACTGCAATCCAAGATGGCTGATGAGGAGGAAGGTCAGAGAGCTGCTGAGAGGATGGCATAGAGGGTCCCCTCTCCTATTTCAAATACTCTAGAGACCCAAGTTCCTGTGGTAGAAAATGGAAAAGAAAACAGTATGGCGGTAGACACCCAAGACAGGCACCAGAGAGCCTGGAGGTGAACAATACCATTGAAGCTGTCACAAGTATTGACATAGAGGTACAAGAAGAAATGCTGATAAAAGCCTTAGTTGAAAGATAAAAAAACTGTTAATGCCTTTAATGGCCACAGAAGAGACAAAGTTTCAAGAATGTCAATTGAAATCAATTGAACTGAAGAAGCAAAATATGCTGGCTACAGTGCCCACTACAGGAGAATCAAAGGTCACCTCTCAGTTGTTTTCACAACACCAGACTGACAGCCTGGGAAATATGATATGACTAATATTATTGTAAAACAAATGCCAGGAAAAGAGAAAGATACACAGGTGTAAAATGTGACCAGTTCGAAACCTACATGCCAAGCCAGTATTAAAACCCCAGCCTCCGAAATTACAAGCAACACAGCTGAAAGTACTCTTTCAAAAGCTACCTGGCATTTCTGCAGCAGGAGAACATTGCAGAGTGGAACAGGATGAGACTTCATCATGGAGCCAAGCAGAGAAAAAACACAAAAGGGAGCCAGTCCAGAGTTTCAAACGATGGTGAAGTTCCCACTACATCCAGAGGAATGCTGACCCCCTCAGGAATGGTAGTTGTGAGTGGAACATGGCCTAAGACAGGGTAAGAGAAAACAGCCCAGTAAGCCTTCTGAGAACAAGAAAGTTCAGTGGTCAGTGGAAGCCCCCTTGTTAGCAACGGGTTGGATTCAAGGTCCAGAAGGGGCATCATGGTCACCAGACGCAAATAAAGACATTCTCAGACGTAACTTGAATACTGTTTCTGTGAGTAAAATTAAAACAGTGAATCTAATGGACAGACTGACGAGGGTGTATTTTCTAATGACACCAAAAACTCAGGTGCCCTGGACAAGCAAACAGAGTGGGGGGGCAGGGTGTGAGAGAAGAACAAGGAGCTCCTGAAGGAAACACGGTCTCTGGTATGCAAGACAGTATACCTACAGAACAAAATCAAGAGCATGCAGTTCCAAAACATGATTGGGATAATAATTTAGACTCACAGGATGCAAACTCTGTATAACAGTCTGTTAGAGAGACTGAATCTGAAGTATTTTCAGAAACCAACTTTGCGCCCCCCCCCCACAAGGCAACAAGGGCACCGACTTAGGCTAATTTGTTTACTTCAAAAGGTGAACCTGCACAGCAATGCAGTGTTGTGCATTTTATATATATATATATATATATATATATATATGTGTGTGTGTGTATATATATATATATATATATATATATATATATATATGGAAAGTGGAAAACCCTCCAGATAGGGTGTGTGTGAGATGCAATTTATTGAACAATTCTATGTTTTTTTTCCTATGAGCTGTATGCAATAATTCATGTATCGGGTGAAACAACATTTGATGTGAGCTTTAAGACAGTTACTGTAAGCCTTTAGATAGATTTTGGATTAATTTGACAAACTGAAAAATCCAGACTTGTGGCCTCCCTTTATGGTCATACTACTGTCCAAACCAGCTATCAAAACAGTAACAGTATTATTTTGGAATGAGGGGGTGGAAGTCTCTGACATCCTACATTGGTTAAAACAATGTTGTGCGGTATTACTTAGATCTTCCATCTCCTATTACAGACTCAGAACAGATATGGATGGGGGGGGGATTGGAAAATTTGGGTTTGACTGAGACAAAAAAATTCAGGTATATTTCATTTACCAAACAGATTTTTCTTGGGCTGGGAGCGTGGCATGTACTTTTATCTAGGGCAACCACACTTCTGCTATAAATGTGGTTCTAGATTGCATTTAAAGGGAAACATCAATCTAAAAATGGGTCCCACCTCAGTGTGAAGTAGGGCCCAATTAGCATTTTTACAAAATGTATTATTTTTTACTTATGGTGCCTTGATTTATATAGAATTTATCTGGTTGATCCTGTGTCCCTCCCCACCTGCATTTTAAAACCAAAAGACCCTAGTGGCACACTCACAACCTCCCACGGCTTTCCCCAGAATGACGTATCATGTGGAGAGCAGCCGTGGGAGTGTCCCTAGGGCTACAGTATAGCAGGAGCTATTAAAAGCTCTGGCTATACAGTAACCCCATGGTTGCTCCTGTGGCTGTCCTGAAAATAATGTGTCATATGGGGAGCAGCTGCGGGAGCGTCATGGGGTTACTGTATAGCCGGAGCTTTAAATAGCTCCAGTTTGGAACGTACATGTCTTGGGTATTGAGAGGTTGCTGGCCAAACAAGAGGCTTGTTGGATTTATAAATTAGGTGCTTTAGAGTGGCCAGGAATTAATGAACAATTTGAGTTGGCCAAGTTGCTGTAGTATTGTATTTTTGATGGCAGATTTTATGGTCATGTGAGTTACTTTTTTGTATTGGCTTATTCAGTGATTTTTAAATCTAAGCATATTTAAGAGGCTAATTATGCTGTACGTATGTTACCACTGAATGTAATAGTGCTCTGAATTTTCTATTAGATTAACCCACTTACACTAGGGTAATTTTCAGAAGTAGATCAACCCTTTAAAAGTATAATAGACTTTTCCTTACAACAGAAAATGCTTATGCAGCCTGAATTACTTAATATAATTGTCTCAGAAATTGTCTGTTCACTGTGCTGAATCTAAGCACCCCACCTCTCCTGTACTGGCAGAGAGAGATGGCAGAATATAATTTTGGTGCAAAACTAAGCAAACCTTTGGCCCGAACCAATACCCTTTTGTTTTTGTTTTTCCTTTTCTTCCCTACAATTAATTATGGTCTGTTTGCTTCCCTCCCCCTATTGTTTCCTGGGTTGATTTCCTTTTTGTAGTTTTCCAATCCTTTATTTTTCTCAATTTCTGATTGTATTCATGGGGATTCTGTTTCTTTACTTTGTTGGACCAATATTACATTTATTTTGAGTTATTGCATGATTGCTTTTGTATATTGTTTATTTCAATAAAAATTCCCCTATTCATCATTAACAAGTGCTATGGGATATTTTACTACTACCAGGACAGTGACCAGATATGGGCAAAAGAGACCTTGGTTTAACATCTCATCTAAAGGGCAGCACCTCAACAATGCAGTACCCCCTCATACTACACTACAGTGTAAGTTATATGTATTTCCACAAGTACCTGGTTTGGGGATAGAACCCAGGACCTTCTGATCTTCTGGCCCCAGAGTGGATGGGCTACCTACTGAACCACTGATACTACTGCTTTCAGCAAAACATGTCAAATAGCAATGCAATGGTTTCTCAAAAATCCCTCTGTCCTGGTGCAAAACTACAAACAGAGAGGGCCAGTCTGGATACCCAACAAGACTATGTAAGCAGTGACAATAAATTACAAAACTACCAGTTTGTAAGACAGCAACATGAAGCCAATGATGTAAAACAAGTGAGTCAGTTAAATAACTTAAGCAGGGATTCACCCCACAAAAAAAAAAACATTTTTGAAAATAAATTTGAAAGGCCTTAATTGATTTCCCTTGCCAATCTGTTAAACAACTTGCAAGAAATATGGAAAACAAAAATGACACATTGCTTGAAGAATTTGATTTATGAATGTTAGTCCATATATTGAAAGTGTTGTGTTAGATAACCCAGAAGATTACTCAGAAATTCTCCACCCACGGCCAGATGAATAATCTTAGAAAGTCTTAGGGGCAAGGAAACACTTAATGGAATGTATCAAGAGTATGTAAATAAAATAATAAAATAGGAAATAAGGAAAGAGAGCACAATGAACTGAATAAAATAAGTAAACTAACACAAGCGGGTAACACATTCTGTAGCTTATGGATATAAAAGATTTACTGGTAGTAATGGCAAAAAAATATAGCCTTTTTTTTCTGGGAGTGTCCACATATAAAAACTAAAATTATCAGATTGTAATGATGGATGAGTCAGTTATTGAATAAATGTTTAACCAGTCATTAAAGGAGGAAATGGCCTCAACCCTGGGGTCAGTATAGAATACAGTAGCCAAGCAGAGATGCTTAGGATTTGCTGTGGCACAAGTGTAAGCAGAGTTGATTATGAATATAGAAAGGGATTGGTGTTACTAATAAAGATAATGAGAGATAAAAAAAAATATTAGATAGGCGAGTAAACAATTGATAGGGGAAGCAAATATACAAGTCAAGAAATGTAATCAAATAACTAAGGAGACATTGGAAAGATTGAACATTCAGAGTTACTGTAGCTCAGATATAAAGACTAGTAAATGAAAAGCTGAATGGCAGTTCAAAAGACCTGAAAATTCAGAAATCATATAATAATTTAAGGAACAAGTGTAGCCTAATCAAGAAACAAAAATGTAAATATAAATTAATGTCAAATCAGGGCAAAGGAAATTACCATAGAAGGAATCAAAATGTAACAATAATAAACCTAAAAAGTCAAGCACGGGGCAGGAGCTTTATGAAACCCCATAGAGACAGTTTACCAATTATCAACAATTTATCCTATGGGTGTACTGCATGCACAGTATGAATCAGGGTATATGAAAGTTCTGGTTTATAACATATTGTACAATGGCAACCAAACAATAAGATTTTTGATTGGCTAACTGGGTCGTGCCAGTGTAAGTAAATCCCTGAATAACTCATGCAAAAAGGCCCCATTAACCTTTTCACAAACCTAAAGCAAAATTGAAAAGTGAAATCAGTCCAATGGCCTGAAATGTAAACATTTTGGCCTCTATCTTTGTTTTTGCTAACTTGCTCCCACTGAGTCATCTCACCCCACTTAAAAAAAAAATCTCTCTCTCTCTCTCTCTCTCACCTCAGCTGTCTCTGTTTCTCACTGCCAATCTTGCTACCGACATACCACCAGCCCAAAAGACCTAATCATTTCTTTGTTTTAATTTAGTCAATTTTATTAGTTTAACATTGTACAGTCAAACATACAATACAGTAAGTGAGAAAACAGAAAAGATCCAGGAAGGTAACCGTACAAAAAGGAACAACAAAACCCATAGACAAAAATAGAAACACCCTTCCCCCAGCCTGCCTACCCAAATCAACCAGCCTTCCTCCCTCTCCCCTTCCCCTGATACCAGTGGTACAAGAAAGGCAATTAACCCCAATCTACATGGATCACCTTGATACTGTATAGGACCTACAAGACATTAGATGAAGGAAACAGTGTTGTGCAGATGGGACACTATTTCCTACCTAAAAATTAAGTTGTTGTGTGCATCAGTAAGAGGGTCTCCAGTTTGCTCCATTTTTGTTATAAGCCTGGAGGCGATTCCTAAGACTAGCAATAGTTTTTTCAACTCTCAGACTGTATAACATCTCATTCAGCCATTTCAAGTAAGAGATTTCATCTTGATCAAGCCAATGCCTCGAGACAAGCCACTTTACCATTAAAGAGATTAAAGAGATGTGAAACCTTCACTCCTTAACAGGAATTGTTGAGAGGGCTCCCACAACACAGATCTCAGGGGAAAAGCATTCAGCCAAGCCTAATAGAGGATCTAATGCAGACTTTATTTTCTCCCACAACCAAGCTACTTTAGTGCACTCCCACAAAATATGGAACAGAGACCCCTCTGCAACCCCACACCTTGTACGTGTTACTGTGGGAGATTTCTTCATTTTGTGCAAGTGCACTGGTGTGAAGTGTATGTTGTGGAGAATATAAAATTGGGTAAGACACAGTCTATCATTAGTCAGGTACTGGTAAAGGTCTAGCCAAATGTGGTCCCACTCCCCGAGCAGTGTGGGGTAATACCCTTTCCCAGTAGTGGGAGTCTCCTGTTAGAATAGGAAATATTTGCAGAAATAAAAATGCTACTAACTTTGATACGGCATGAGATGATCAAGCTAAGGATTGAACAAGGGAAAGAAAATCGGCTCGATTGACCTCCCATTCCGCTACTCCAAACCATTTTATAAGCATGTGACGGATCTGACATACCTTGAAAATTTGTGCCTGCAGGAGCCCAAGGCCACGCAGTAGAACTGAGCTACCAGGTAGTCGCCCCTCTGATATCAGATCAGAGACATGTTTACCAGAAAATTCTGGGGTATGAAGGGTAACTCCCTGCAATTTAAAATTCAAGTTTCCACAGAGTGGTTGAGAGATATCATGCGTATTTCTATATTTCATAGATCTACACAGTTGATTGTGAATTTTGACAGAAGTGCCTACTACAGTATTTTTCAATTGTCGTGGCAGTCTACATGGGGAGACAAAATAAAGAGATTCTGGAGAAATCCCTACTGATGCAATCAGATTCCTTTCAATCTGTAACCAAATGGGTACATACATTGAGGGGTCCAGTTGCTCCAGGTTCAAAGTCCAGGGAGCATATTTTGATATATGGCTAGCTAAGTAATGGATATAGAAATTAGGCACCTTAAGCCCTCCAAGATATTTTGGAGCACTGAGCCTTATATAGGATATGTGAGGGCATTTCTTTTTCCAAAGAAAATGGGTCATTAATGCATGGAATTTTTTTAAACCATGTAGCTGGGAGACAAAGATTAAGCATGCGGATGGGGTAAAAAATGCGGTGAAGGATATTCATTTTAATGATGCTGATTCGGGCTTGCAAGGACAAAGGCAGTGAGTCCCATCTAATTAAATCCCATGTTATGATCTCCTTTATACTGTCTAAGTTAAGCTTCCTAACTAAAGATTGTTTTTGTGAGAGAGTAACCCCCAGATATGTGAGCTTGGAAGATCAACCCAAGCCCAGTGTTGTATAATCTGATGGGTGGGCATAGCAGTTTAGAGCCATAAGGGTAGTTTTATCCAAGTGTAATTTACAGTTAGATTACCTACCATAGTGGGAAATTATGTTAAGGGCTGCTGGTATTGATGTAGCAGGGTGTGACAAATGTAGAAAAATATCATCCACATGCGCAGGGATTTTTACCTCAAGGGGGCCCATCGCAATACCTAGAATATGCGGGGAGGTATTCAGAAGCCTAATTACTGGTTCCAGATAAATGTTGAACAGAAGAGGGGAAAGAGGGCATCCCTGACAGGTACCCTAGTAAAGGGAAAAACCTTTGGAGTATACACCATTACAGTATAGTTTAGCATTTCGTTTGGTGCATAGGATTTGTATCCATTTAATAAAACTGTCTGGGAATCTACACTTCTCCATCACCAGAAATAAAAAATTCCAATGTACCCTATCAAATGCCTTCTCTGCTTCCAGAGAGACCAGGGCCATAGGGTCAGGAGAGTCTCTGAATACAGAGAAGATGTGCTGTAGTTTACTCAAATGGTCCACAGAGAACCGTCATCTCATAAAGCCCACTTGTTCAGGCCCTATTAGTCCTTCCCAGACTTGCATAATCCTAGAGGATAGTACCTTGGCAAAAATTTTCATGTCACAGTTCATTAGTGATATGGGACGATAACGTTCTACACTATCTAAGGATTTATTTGTCTCAGGTAAAACAATAATAAGGGCCATCAAGAGGGAGGAATCAGATATACCTTTTTCACACATGTAGGAGAAGAGTTGGGCTAATAGAGGAATCAGATCCTTGGCCATAGACTTATAAAAATTTGAGGGAAACCCATTTGGCCCAGGAGATTTATCAGATGCTAGAGATTGGATGGCTACCAAAATTTCTTGGTTAGTTATTGGGCGGGCTAAAAAATTTTGTTGTTCAGGGAGTAGCCATGATAATGGGATGGCCTTCAGATAGTCTCGGATCTCAGACTTGAGAGGGGTGTTTGAAGGCAACCTACAGTAGTAGCCACAGACATTGCCAGCTACTTCCAGATATTTTGCAAAATTTCTAAAGAGTTTCTCTCTGCTGCCCCTACTGTTGAAATGGAGAAAGCATTAGATATATCTGGAAATATCACAGAAATTTCAGGAAATAGCTGGCAGTGTCTATGGCTGCTACTGTATATAGCTGTGAAAAAAGCTATCAAACTCTTGGGCAATCTCCTCTGGGGAGGTTTTAAGGTGCCATCTGACTGGGAGGATATAGCTCTCACCAAGCGTGAGGCCTCTTGCTGCCTATGTCACAGGGCTAACAAGTGGCCTGCTTTGTCACCCTGATCTAAATACATAGAGTGTGTCTTTAGGAGTGTGTATTTAGTTTTTTCCCTGAGTAATTCCTCGTATTGGTGTCTAAGTTTGGTTAATTCTAGCTGTTCTCGCTCTGAAATTTCTAAAGTTGGGCTAGATTCTAACGTGTCAATCTGTCCCAAGAGGGTGAAGAGAGAGGATTCCCTGTTCTTTTTCCTGATAGAGGCAATTCTTATGCACTCACCTCGGAGTACACATATAAGTGCACACCAGATTTTTCCACATCAGTAATAGAGCCTAAATTAGTCTGACAAAATCCATTAATGAGTGACTGCAACTTATCTATGACCCAGGGGTCCTTGAGCAGTTGAGTGCTTAGTTTCCAAACCTTATTGTGTCCGACATTTGGACAGGGGTTGTATATGAGCCAGACTGGAGAGAGATCTGAGAGCACCCTTGATGCAATTCCAGTATCCGAGATAGCTGATTGTGCTTCAATACTAACTAGAAAATAATTGATCCATGAAGAGGTTTTGTGGACTGGGGAGTAGAAAATATATTTATGATCCGTGGGGTGGAGTATTTTCCAAGGATCGCAGAGGCCCCCCCATAGCTATAAGTTCTTGTAAGACTTGCTGTGTGGGGGAGGGTCTAGTGACGCGGCCATTCGACCTATCCAAATTGGGGTAATAGTAATATTCCAATCACTGGCTATTATCAAGGGTAGGTGAACAAATCAGAAGAACAAGTTAACCAAACCCAAGAAGAACTCTGGTGTCAGAATATTTGGACCATAAATACATCCCAGAAGCAGTTCTGTGTGATCCAAAATACCATGTACCAGGAGGTACCTCCCCTCAGGGTCTTCAACAACTGTGAGAGCTTGGAAGTTTACACCTCTGAAAAGAAGAATAGCTACTTCCCTTTGACTAGTGGAGTTCTCAGCAGCAAAACTATGACCCATCCACTGGTGTCAGAGAAGAAGATTATCGGACACCAAGAGGTGTGTCTCCTGGAGGAAAGCTATCTGACATTACAATAGCTGCAGGTGTCGTAAAATCTGATGCCACTTATTTCTAGACTGTGCCCCTTTAATATTCCAAGATATGTACTTTATGCTGTTTCCACATATTATAAATGGCCTCAAGGTATCTCATTCTTGTATATGCTTATGTAACCTAATGATATGGTATCATTTCCCTCCCCCCGCTCCCCCACCATCCTTCCAAAAAAAATATTCCCCACTCCCAAAACAGTTCAGATCTCCACAGCTTGGCCCCCAAGACCATTCCATATACACACTGTTCTATCTGGTCTATAAAACAGATTATTACACAGCACTAGGCCGCAATGTTATCATTCCCTCCCAAACAGCTATTCAACCCCTCCCCACCCCACTCCTATATAAATAAGAAGCTGTCTAATTCTGAAAACCTATAACAAAATTCAGCACATAGCAACTATATATCCCTTCTGTTGATTACTTCAGGCAGTTGTTCCAGATCCAGTATTCAAGAAGGCACGTTATAAGTCGAATTTAAATAATGATCAGATATCAAAATTAAACTGAGGGGGCCACTCCTAGGGACCTCCCTACAGGAGGCCAAAGAACAAAAAGATCCCTCAAGGAAATTAAATATTGCATTACATTCATGCAACGTATGTTATTCCTGTCAGGGGCTTTAAAAGGAAAAAGGAATATATAACTTAGAAACACATCTGAATACTTCAGTAGGATGAATAAACCAGGTAACTAAATAAAGTAGTTCGAGTAGCAGGTATATACAAATAGTATGAGCACTCCTATATTCAGTCCTTCAAATCTTAGATGCACTCTTCAAGGACGTGTAGTAATGTTAGCGCTGCTGGCATATACAGATTGCAAATATAATGTCACAAAAAAAAAATTATCAGGTGACAGACTGGTATTCACTGTCCCTTAAAAGACTGCCAGGGATCTACAGCAAGTGTGTATATTGTCACAACAGAACAGGATGGTAAAATCCAATGTCCTCATTTCAGTAAAGCCCACTGTGCTTCAATGGCATGATCTTAATCTTAGACAGCAGATAGCATGGCGCAAAAGATTAGACTGGTCTTCTTCATTTGTAATATAAATGAATAGTATAGTCTTTACCCCATGAAGAATTCGGAGCTGAGGTACCGCTGCATGTCGCAGATTGTGGTAAAATTTTAATTCAGAGCATTACATGCCGTGTTTACACCAACACAGTTCAAGCAGGAAAAAGGTAACTTCCAGAAATATCTCCTGCCACCTTCTTCATTTGAACAGATCGGGATATGTTTGTTTGTTTGTTTGTTTAAAATTTATTTTTATACAGGTTAATCTGATTGGGGGGGAATCCCTATTTACAACAGATACCTGTGGCATTTGCAATAGACAAACAATACAAAAAATAGAACAAAATACAAAATCACATTTACCTAAAAACAATTACAACAAACATTTAAATAATTATACAATTCCAGTTTAAAAATACGCAGATCAGAAATATAAGGATATAGCCTTTTCAGGGTCCCAGTAGCTTGCTCAACTGAATCAAAATTATGCCAGCTGTCACCATAAAAAAACTGAAGCATAGCCAGATATTTCGTCCTAAAGCGGATCCCCACCGCAATGAGCTTCGCTACTATTGGGTGGAGCTCTGTCCGTCTTTGTCTCTCCATTTTTGATAAGTCCTGGGTTATTTGGATCCTCCTGCCCTCCCATAGCAGTTCACTGATATCCCAGGTTTTACTGAGGATATGCTGCTTATCCCAGAAATTTAAGAGGCAGAAAATTATATGTCGTGGAGGAGCCCCAGGTAGTGGTCCAGGCCTCAAGGAATGGTGAGCATGCTCAATTATGTACTCAGGGCCATTCGGAGAGGAGCCTGCCAGTTTACTGCACATTTTTTGATACATAGGATGGGCGACGACCCTTCTTCGCCTTCAGAAAGACCGAGGATCAGCAAGTTATTTCTCCTAGACCTCCCTTCGAGGTCTTCCATCTTTAATTCCATGGTCTTGATTCGGTGCCGCAACTGGATTAGCTCAGGGTCTGTCCTCACCCTCCAGTCATCGAGCGAGGATATCTGACTTTCATTATCAGAGGTACGTTGAGTCAATAGTGCCACTGAAGAGGTGATATTTTGAATGGATGTAGTTAAGGTATCTAGTGTTTCTTTCAGTGGGGAGATACCTTCCAAGAATTTCTCTTCAGTGAGTGCAGCCTGGAGGTTAGCATCCGCTGTTGCCCCTGCCAGAGATGCCTTTGACCGCTTCACTGTTTTGTCTCGGGTCGGGGTGGTTGGTGGTGCATGGAGAGGTAAACTATCTCTCATTTCTGTCTCCATTCTCTTAGGATTTTGGCTCCACGATGTCTTGTGTGGGTTCTTAAAGATGGGGTATGCTAGCTTTGTTTTCAAATTTACCAAAATTAGTCTAAAATCTGTATTATTGAGGAGTGGAGCAGGAGCAGGTGAAAGAACAACAGTTCAGGCAGCCATCATGTGCCTCTCTCAGACTTCACCATTTCTAATGTTTTATTTCTGAACTGAAAGGTAAGCCCTCATTGCAAACATATTGGCTGTGCTGCTGCTTGCTTTCCAGGCTCACAGCATTTGTAATGTTTATTTCAGAACGGAAAGGCAAACCCATGCTACTAACATACCGGCTGAGCTGCTGCTTGCTCTTCAGGCTCAGTTTCTCACTATAAAAAAAAATAAAAATGAAAAAAGAGCAAGTACAAATATGCCACTGTTACTGTATGTATCTGTGGAAGGGGCAGGGTCTGAGGGTCCTTGGTGAAGTCTCCGACAACCATATTCTGCCTAGCAACTGGGGATCACACAATGTACGGAGGAAGATATTGCACTACAAAATCAATAAAAATGCAGTTTTACAGGCTTTTTAAGTATTTTTTTAACCCTTTATTCCCTACCTGTTGTATAATCTTGATAATCCACTCCAGAATGTGAATTATTCTGGTATTTACTCACTTATGGTGTGGATTTGGCCTCGTGACCAAATCACATCAAACATGGGTAAATCTCAGCATAACCCACACCCTGTTGTGGACTATTCCTTAACTAAACAAGCAGTTCACCGCTGGTATTGCTGTTTTACCGGGTCTTGCTTGTACACATTTTTACTATTTTATTTATCCAGGATAGAGAAGATGAGATGCAATATCTAATTTTCAGTGATGTCCTGCTTTGACATATGTAATTAATCAGAATAGGACAGCTGAGAGGCAATATCTACTTTTAAGTGGGCTTCCACATTTTGACCCCAAATGTCCAACAGTCTTTTTAAGACCTGAGGTTATGATCAAAAGGTGATTTCACTGTGCGACAGTGGAAACAAGTTTTGGAGGGGATTTGAAAAATGACTCCTGCTATGTTCAGGAGGCGGGGTAACACAAGAATATTTTGAACACTAGGGGCCAAAATCTGCAGAAAATAAAGTTATGAGTAAATGATGGAACAATTTGTTTGCTCATAACTTAGTTGGCTTTTCACATTTTTACCCCGAATTTTCAACATAATCTTTTAATGACCACTCCTTCTGAGTATGACTTTATAAAACAATGGCTGAAACATAATGTTGTATCCCAAGTGTTAAAACACATTTTGGGTAGGATTTGAGAGATAGCTGTCACATTCATGAGGTGGTATGAAAGAATGACTATGTTGAAAAGTTGGGGTCAAAATATTGAAAATTACCATAGTTATGAGTGTGCACTGAAAAATTGCAACATAGACTCATAACTTTGTTGTTTTCTCATATTTTTACCCCATATTTTCAACATAGCCTTCTTATGAGCCCACCTCATGAACAAGAGTGGAGAACATTTTCAATTCCTGCCCAAAAGTTGGTTTCACTTCACAAGTGTGAAAACACATTTTGGTCAGGATTTGAAAAATGGCAACTGTCACATTCATGAGGTGCTGTGAAGAAATGGCTATGCTGAAAATTTGAGGTTAAAATATTGAAAATTACCAAAGGTACAAGGCTGTGTTCATAAATTTCAATGTAGGTTCATAACTTTGTTGTTTTTTTAATATTTTCACCCTACATTTTCAACATAGCCTTCTTATGACCTCACCTCATGAACAAGGGTGGAGAAAATGTTCAACTCCTGGCCGAAAGATGATCTCGTGCAGCAAATGCTAAATCACCTTTTGAGACACAGTTGCCTTATTTCATTGCAATCGTTCATGTAGCGGGGTCCCAAAAAAAGGCATGTTGAAAATCTGGGCAAAACATATTCAGAAATGGCCAAGTTATGCCACTATGTTCAAACCCCCTTTGAAATACATTGAACAGCATACCTGATTTCCTCAGTTTGTGGTCTGGTGTTGAAGATTGAAGATATGTCTGCAGCCCAGAGAGGATTACAGCATTGATCCCCTGGTGGGTAAGTAAGGGCTTCAGGGGTTTTGAGTGGGGGTTGGGGGTTAGGTAGGGGGACAGTAACAGCTGCAACAGACATCAATAGACGGTTTTCTTTTTTACAAATATTATTTAAAAAGAAAACTATGAGGAACTTTTTTATTTTAGGTCACAACATTGCAGAATTGGGCACCCCCAGTGGCAGTGTTATACTGGATAGAAGCCAGCATGGGAGATTGGTCAACTCCATGCCGGAAGAGTCAGGTCGCAACACTGGGGGATTGGGCACCCACAGTGTCAATGTTATATTGGGCAAGGTGGGTGCAGAAGGTGGCACGGGGGATGTGGCACCCCCGATGCAGAACATTAACATGGGCTGTGCTTGTGGAGGCAGTTATGGTGGACAGCAACAGACATCGATGGACTTTTTTTTTTACAGGGTGTATTTAGAAAAACAAACTATGAGGTACAGTTTTCTTTATTTCAGGTGGAGATACTGGGGATTGGGCACCCCCAGTGTCAGTGTTATATTGGGCAGGGTGTGGGGGTAGAAGCCAACATGGGGGATGTGACACCCCCAATGCTGGAAGATTAATATGGGTTGTGCTTGGGGTCGGCATTTACAGTGGGACAGCAACAGACATCAATGGATGTTTTTCTTTTTTACAGAGTGTCTTTTGGAAAAATAAACTACAAGAGAAAGTCTTCTTTATTTCAGGTGGTGACACTGGGGATTGGACACCCCCCAGTGTTGGTGTTGTGTTTGTGTGTGGGGGGGTGGGTGCTGAATGTGAGGGTCAGGTGGGGGAACAGTAAGGGCAGTGAAAGCAACAGACATCGATGAATGGTTTTCTTTGTTACAGGGTGTATTTCATCCTCAGCAGGCTGATAATGACAGATCTGCAGTGCTTGCTGGGCAGTGTAGAGCAAAGGAAAGAGACGACCTCTGTTTGGGACAGCTCTTTCCTTTGAAATACACAAAGTTTTCACCCAGCAAGCAAGAACACTGTCATGACCAGCTTGCCTGATGATTGGTGTGACACTGATGAGCTCCTTGCAAACCACTCTGCATTGGACTGACAGTGTCATACCCATCAAAAGTCACTCTCCTGACAAAATGTTCACTACAAGTGCGTGCAAGGTGAACAAAAAATGGGCAATGAAGGAAAAACTCAAGTGGGAGCATATTGGCTCCTCACATAGATATCTCATCAAGCTCTCTAAAGACTGGGTTTGATTTGTTGTCTGATCCTATGGCCTAAAGAATCAGATTCTGAATCAGGCAAATAAGCCTCTTTCCCTTGACATTCAGTTAGAAAACAGAGAATAATTTTTGTGCAACAGGGTGTAATGAGAGTTTTTTTGCGTACTTGTGCTGTATGATGACACATAAACCACAAGGCTGATGGTCGAGTGGTTTGTAATGGTGTCACACACCGAGTGTATAAAAAACCAAATTATTACTGTTGCCTTTTTGTTATTTTTATAATTACTGGTAACCGAATCACAATCAGCAGGTAGTTGTGAAGCCAATCAAAAAAAAAAAAAGTGCATTTGCCTGCAACAGTTGTGCCTCAAGCTCGGTGCTGTTTGCGAGAGTGTGACAATTCTATAGTACATGCTCGTGTGTAATGCAGTGGATGTAAAGGAGAATGTGAGATACTGGTTTCATGTTGTAATTGACCCCAGCCAGTTATTATATGATATTATACAGCTTGCATCACCCAAAAACAGAATTGGGAAATATAACACTTAATAGAGCTAATTCAAAACAGATCAAGGCTATACAAATAACAGAATAAAAAGCAAAGGAAACAGGATATTGTATAATCTTGGAAGGGGAAAACAAGCCATAAATTGATGAGAAACAGACAGGTTTGGGGTCCTGGAATTAACAATTGAGTGATACTGAATGATGATGCTTCACTAACAGTTGAGGATCTGGAGGTAAACGTGCATGAATATTGATCATTCATCAATATTAATAGATGTAACTACTAAAACATGCCTTATAAAAGGGGTAAAGATTTTCCTGTATCCTGATTGGCTGAGAAAGTTTAAAAGTCATGTGGCTCGGAAAAAGAAACCCATTACATTGCAATTTTCCAAGCAACCAGAATGCAGCTCATTCAGCTAGCAATGCCTTCCAGAAACCTTTTAAACAACGTTTCTGGCAGCCATCTTTGATAACTAAAAACTAACATAGAGGATATCTTGCCATTACCAGTAATTGAAAGGCTATGCCTGTAATTCAATGGGATAAGCAACCAGCCATGCCCCCTTCCTCAGCTATATAAGCAGATCCTCCCAGCCTTCCTACTGAAGCACTTTTTCTTTGTGGCCAGAGGCTCTGTCCATCTCTGCCTCCTCCCCTGGGGCCTACAGGGGCTCTTTCTCCCCCCCTCCCGCATCTGCCTACCTCCTTCCCTTGTGCCTTGGGCTCTGCTTGGCTTGTGCAGGACTCCTGTTTGTTGTGTTTCTCCTGGTGTTTGGTTAGTCTTGCTTGCCTCTGGCTGCTGTATGCTTCTTTGTGTTGCTTGTTTCCTGTCCTCCTGTGTTTGTTTTTTCATTTTGCATTTTTTCTTTCTTTTTGGGGGCTTTCTAGTTTTTTTTCTAGCATCCTTGTGCCCTTTGTTTCTATTGTGCTAATCATGTGCTTATGCTATTTAGGCTCCCATTTACTCACCAGATTTCAGCAAACCCTCAATGCAACAGCAGTTGTTATCTGTATGTTTCAGCTCAGCTGCTACTGCTTCTCTGCTTCTGCTGTCTATATGCTTATCTACCTTACATGTTTGCACCTGGACCAGGTTCATCCTGCTCCAGCTAGCTGCTACTCTGCTGTACTCTCTTTGTCTCAGCAAATCTGCTCAATTCATTCAGTGTTAGCTCAGTCAGGCAGCTGCTAATTCCCCTGTTTGCTTTTCTACAGTGTAGTGTGGCTCTGCTACAGTTTATTGTTGCTCTACTGCCTCAGTGGCTTGCTGTCATTTGGCTGCCCTTAACTACGACCTTGACAGTAAAAGCACCTCTATTTTGGGGGTTCCTACACTATGAACATTACACTGCTGTCTGGTTTCATGGTGCTCAGCTTATGGCTTCCTGTTATTCAAAATGAGGGGGACTGTGATGTCACTGTGGGGCATCGTGGGTCCAAGTATCAGTAGCATGCTTTATATAAGTTATATGATTTTGCATTATTTTCTTGCCTACATGCCTTTCAGTTACCCATGCATAAATCATTAACTTTGCAGCCTGCATGGGTTTCAGATATTCATTGCATTTCATTACTGCACTGCATGCTCCTTACTAATTACTTAAAAATGCCATTTAAGGTATCTGTGCCAATCATAACAGTTTACTATTCATGCAATCATACCACTTTACTATTCACGCTGAAACCATGGCATCAAATGCTTTTATGTAAACTATGATTTGCTCCTTTATGGAACTGGTTGGCCAAGCAGATATGTAATTCATCTTACCTCATATGCAATGCATCATGCTTACCAGTGCTGCTGCCCATTTTATTTTTGTTGCAAATGCTGTTCCAAATGCTGCTACATATCTCCTATCTATTAAACCTCATTGATTCATTCAAACTAAATCTGATTGATTTAATCACTGGCATCACAGCCTCTCATTACCTAAAGTCCTACCTTCTATATCACCATTAATTCAGCTTCTGTAATGTAATTGGTTAGCTTGTTTTCCGCTGGTTGCTACTACTATCAAACCATCAAACATTGACTCATACTGCAGCCTCCTATCTCACCCAGGATCCTACCTCACCCAGACCCTGCCTTGGTAGTTCTCATTGTTGCAGAGTTCACTCGCAACCTGTCAAGGCCAACCTCCTCATCAATATCTACAGCTGATGGCTTCTCCCGACCTCTTTGTATCTAGCACCTGAAGTTGATTCATACTCTCATTCATAAACTGGAGGCATGCCAACCATGTGCATTACCTTTATTGATGCAGGGCTTGCCCTGTAAGCCAACGGTCTTGCTCTGCACTCATGAAGTCCACATCTTGAGAATTTGAACCTCGGGGCAGGGTCCTTCTCATCTGATCCTTAGTGGAAATCTTCTCACTTTGGATGGAGTTTTAGCATGCAGTCATACAGTGCACCTCTTGATGCAGAATTTAAGACTTTGTTTGCTGAGGGGTGGGGCCCTTACAGCCCAAGAGCATTCCTTTGGTTATGGCATCACCGTTGCACCTTCGAAAGCTATTCTCCCTATGACCACCTCTGGTTCACCTGGTTTATTTTAGTTGGTAGGCCAGCTGAATGCCTCAGTGGTCGTAGCTCTCCTTCTCCCAGCTTGGGGGTCTACTCTCACTTCAGAGTACCCATTGTTGCAGAGGCCTCTTGCAACCCTTCAAGGCATTCCCATTAGAGGGATCATGAGAGCTTTCCACCAAACTATAATATTTTCTCCCCTTTGATTGGGTTTCTAAATTGCAGCAGCAGAGCTATCACTAAATAAACTACCCCTAGCCTAGAGGGAAGGTGACCTAGGCCTTGCATTCCCCAAAGGTTTCCTTCTTTTAAAAGGGTGTTTTTCCTCTCCTCCATGCCAAAGGTCATAATATGTAGTTAGCTGTTTATAGTATATTCCCTAGTTTTCTTAGGGAGGGTTCCACTATTAGATGGAGATGAATGGTGGCCCTACTTACCGTTCCCACTCTCCTTAGGATGCCCCTGATGTCATCGGTGCAATTCATTTTATCAGTGCAACCTGTGCATCTCATTTGTGTTTCATCAAGCTGTCTCATTGGTGTCAATCTGCTTCTCTACCTCTTAGTCAATATTTACTGCTCAATGTTCCTTTTGGGGCTCCTTTCTTTTTTTTTTCCCTCACCTTACTTGCCCCCTGGCCTGCCTCTCCTTCCAGCTGCACATGACTCCCCTGACCTCCTCACCCCAACCCCCTTCCTACTCACCTCAGATCGCAGCCGACCCAGGGGTGGCCCGGCATAACCCTTCGCTGGATGGGTCCCTCTCTTCCGAGGGGGAAGGCACCAGGAGGGGGATACCAGCATGCTCTATGATCAGTCCCCGGGTGCTGCTGAGGTAGATGCTGGGCTGTCGAGGCATCTGAGATGGCGGGAGCTGGCAGCTATCATCTGGCAGACCAGGAGGCAGCTTTTCACTTTTCTCCCTGGGGTGTGGCGTGCCACAGACATTTAGGCTGAAGCCGATGTTCACCATGCCCCTTGTACAGTGGGGCTCGCTTGAGTTGTTGCTCTCCGGCCTCCACCTGGGGGCATCAGACAGTGAGCCACATCTCCTCCCTTCCCCCCAGAGAAGGCAAGCAGTTGCAGGACACTCAAGCCTTCTCCCCTCGGCTGGCTCTCCAGTGACCCGAGTCTGTTCCTGAACCTGGGTTGCCAGCGTCGCAAGCGGAAATCCAACCGCTGCACTGATGAGCCAGCCTGGGGCTCCTTTCTAAGGTATCTTTAGCCAAGGAAATCCTTTCCATGGCGCCTTTATGGGTGGAACCCTCTTTAATCACCATTTTACCACCACATTCCTAGCGTCAGCCACACACTCTGAGATTTCCTTTTTAAGCACTATTATCACATTTGTGGTGTGCGGCACAGTAAAGACTTCTACTCCTGCCTTCAAGCTATCCAGACCCAGTTTGTGTTATGAAGACAGGTTTGCCTATTATTTATTTTATTTATTTAGTTTTTGTTAACCAAGTAGGTGCACTGGCCATAAAATGACTATTTTCAGGCATGACCCGGGAGAGTACAACAAAAAAGAGAACAGTTGAACAACAGCAACATGGGTACAATAATACAAATAGAGGAACAGTACAGCAGTGCTACAAAAATACAATGGGTAGAAACAACAAAAGCATGACTGATTACTTCTATTCAGTTACCAGCCATTGCCAGTGGCTGTCTGTGACACTGTCCTTCAAGGCCCCACTTGTTACTCCTGCATTTGTTTCATATCTTCTCCCAGTTGAACTTTTAAAGTGAATAACTGAAAACTGGAGAACTCATGTGATATTATAACCCTTTGCAAGGCATGATTATTTGTGTATTATTGGTTATTGCTGATACTGTGCCTTTGGCTATATTTAGTTTTGCCCTCTAAAGGGAGTGCTAGTCATTTCACTTTGTGAAATATTTATTTTGTCTCTGACATACAAATTTCTTGAGACTTTTCAATGGAGGACAAGAGTGTGAAATTGAGAAATGACCAAATTGTCAAAATGAAATTTAAACCAAAAAGGAGAGAATGTGACTACAACTAAAAAGATCACAGAATATTTAAACAAATCTGACAAGATTTATATTCCTAGAACGTCATCCCAAAGAAAAGAGGTATCCATTGACTCTGTGCAGATTACTGGAAAACAAAAATACATTAGCTTACCAAGTGACTATTTACTTAAATCCATTAAAGCACTTGAGACACAGAACCAAGAGCTAGGAGAAGTGATGAGTGGTTGCACTAACCGGGATATTAGGCAAGGACAAAAAGTTACTATTGAGGTGGAAAATAGGGACACAACTCAGAGAGGATTATTTCATGGATTTTGACAATTTTATTACTCTATTTATGAACAGAAGGAGGCCAATCCCATTGCAACATGTTTACATTGATTCTTGTAATATACAGCTGCAAAGGACTAATATAGAGTATGTGGTGAACTTGTGTAGTGATAGCTTTGGTGTCCATAACCCTGAGGAAGTTATTGTAAATGCCCATACACACTCACATAGTAAATGTAATCCAACTCTTATGAATGATTATAATGTTCAGGCTAATATTCTTATTAGTAAGCAACTTTCAGAAATCAAAACTGTGCTTTGTGACAAATATGTCAATGGGAGCTATTATTAAAGAACTGGAGGAACAGAAAAAACAAAATGATAAGAGGTAGAAAACAAAGGGGTGAATGAATAAACAATAGCATAGTTCTGGAGGATTGTGATTCTGTGAGCTCCAATGATGAAATCTCTGAATATGGTTATACACATGCTGTTGGTGTTTCATGTCATAATTATTATGACACTGTATCTTACTCTATAGAGAGTTCTGAGTTGGATGGTTCCACTTTGATACACAGATGATATTGTCTTGATGTCAAGAACTGCCAGTGGTCTTCAAAAGCCTTTGTTAAATGTCGCCACTACCTTAGAAGATTTACAATTATCCATTAATATTAAAATTAATATATAAGTAATAAATAAACCAAAAACTTAACATTTTTGCTAGAAAATTGATGGCTATATTGTAGATTCTGCTAATAGTTACCCCTATCTAGGAGTTAATTTGCATAATACACAAAATATGGAACTTACATGTGGATGAAAGTAAAAAGAAAGCAAGACAAATTACTTTAGCAATAAACACATTTTCTGAAAAAAAAAATTAATAACCCTGCTGCTGCATTATTAAAAAACTTATAGTATGAAGACAGATTTCACAATTCTTTATGGTTCAGAGAAATGGGGTGCTTATAATAATCTGGTTACTTTGGAACCTATTAAAAATCTCTATCTGAGATTAATTTTATGCCTCCTAAGGTTTATTACAGGGGCATATTTTAGAGCTGAAACTAGTAGTATGTCCCTCATTTCATGTGGCTTGACTAGGCAATTCTGTTATTTGTGTAAAATATTGAATTGTAAGGAGGATAACCCTCTTTTACATGCTTATTGGGAGAAAATTTGCCACAAGATGTTAAAGGAAATGTCAGTCTAAAGGATGGTACATGAATGAAGGATCTCAATAACAGACTAAACAAACTTGGCCTAGCTTCTTTCTTAAAGTATAGTAACTTGGACCAGAACAGCAGCTTTTGTATAGGAGTGGTGAATAGAATCCATGATACAGTACTGCTAAACAACAGGATATGGTAAGGGTTTCTGCATCGAAACATTTTCTAATTTACAGGCAGCTTAAAAATTATTTTAACAGGGGATCATATTTAGTTAAGTGTGAGAATAATTAGCATTATACAATTTTAGCAAATTTAAGATTCAATGTTTATGGAGGCCTCTCAGCTGGTTTTATAAATTGGCATGTTTTTAAGGTGGGTATAGATTGTAAGGGCAATTGCCCAGAGAAATGGGGCACTGTCCATGTTCTTTTTATGTGCCCACATTTGAACGATTTAAGAGAGAAGTGGTTGTCAAAATATCTCATTGGGATTATTGGATTATCGCTGGAAAATAAATTAAGATTTTTATTGAATACAGAAGATACAGCAATACTGTTTAGTGCTGCTTAATTTGGTCTTGCTGCTAATAGATTAAGAAAGGTTGAAAGTGCTATTTGATTGTAATTTTATAATGTATTTTTTATTTTATGGATCCTTTTTTGCTATCTGTAAGTGGCTGTTCCCACATGTTTTTATTATGCACTTATTGTGTAACACTTTTTGTATATGCACATTGTTTCAATAAACTTGTACCTATCTATTTTTTTTGGTATTATATATAGGAGTGTCATGAGAGCTGATCACTTCCGCTAGACTTTGTACACCTAGATCAATGTTAGTATGATTTTCTCTATTATTAGGCTCTCCAACATAGGCTTGATGTTCTACTGATTCACCTAATATACTGTAATAGAGGGTAATGCAGGGATTTTATTATTTTTCTTCTGCTACATTAAGAGATCTTCCAGTCTAGCAGCATGTATTGCCACTTCCCCCTCAGACTTTTAACTTTGATCTTTAGGGCAGTCAATTGTTCCATAATGGCAATAGATACCACATGTGTATTTTTTAAGACTTGCACTAGATTTTCATCTAAATAAGATGAATATATTGATTGCTTATTTGTTTTTGTGGTAGTACCATTTCCTTGCTCTGCTATTTATTTGAGACCTGTTATTGTTTGATAAAGATCTGTTATTATATCAGAAAGAATATTGTTGCTATCATTTTCCACCCTTTGTCTATTATATCATGTACATTATCAGTTAACGTAATGATTGGTATATCCTGTGAGTTTTCATCCCTATAGTCCATATTGTAACTTGGTGACATGTCCAATTCCTGAGAAGTATCACTAAACAGAATTTTATTTTCCATTCTCAGTGGTAATATTTAGTAGGTTGGGGATCTCTCTAAAGAGTCACTATCATATACGGTATATTTATGAGAGTTCTTTCTACTTCCTTGACCAGGACTCACTTCTCTATCTTTATTAAGTACAGGGGTAGAAGTGTCCTAATTAAATATGCAACAGGGGCTATTTTAGTTAAATGTGTAGTTATAAGTGTCTGACCCAAAGGGTTCTTCCCCTTTCCTTTCTTACCTTCCTTTTGATTTTGCCTTTTCCCTACTTGTGTTTTACTCTTTTTCTTTTGATTTGAATTTTTTTGTTTTATTTGTCATTTTCATTGTATCATATCCCTTAGAGATGCAACTTGATTTTAGTGTATCATTGTGTGTAGTACTTTCGAATTGATTAGAAATTCTCTCAAGAGTAAGATCATCCATCCTTTTGTTACTTCTTGACTTCATTTTATATGAGTATATTTTTGTTTCTGTAACTTGTAAACTCACAGAAAAAAGGTAACTTGTTAATTTCTATACATTTAAAGGATTTTAACAATAGGAGAAAGGGTGATAACACTATAATGGTTCATATAATATATGAGATTTCCAGATACAACCGGTCTAGGACTTATCACTAAGGATCTCAATACTAATATTTTCACAAGCCTCAACCAAAGAAGAGTGGCTAAAGAAAGAAAAAGCTTCTCAATATGCTTAATATGCAAGTATAGGAAATCAAAATAAACTTATAATGCAATCAGAAGGATATCAAAACATTATAAAAACTTTTATATTAATTGGTATAAAAAACAATCCTTTGATATTATAGGAGTAAACAATTTTTACTTAAATGCAGCTTCAAAGTGCTGAAGTGAGTCAGCAGTGTTCAGTTTCCCCTTGAAAACACCCTCCATTTATTCAAATTTGCAGTCCCAAGTTTTTCTTTGTTGTAGTTTAGTGTCAGCAATTTAATTTGACCTTTATATCTAAAGTGCAGAATATATTCAGTTGTTACCAAAAGATACAAACATACACAAAACATGATCTACACAGTCTAGCACAATCAGTAACGTGACTATTATATACTAACATACTAAAATGCCAGCAGAATAGGCCTAACGGTCTCTCGTGTCTGCTCAATTGGTCAGCCCCCACCCTGGGTGCTGACCTTGCTGCCCCCCTCGCCTTCTCTGGCTTCTCCCTTCCCAGTTCCGGATATTCTTGCTGCATTGGATTTTGCTTCCAGAACCCTTCCCCTGTACCTGTCCCAGCCCCTCTTGAACCCCTCCACCATCTCTGCCTCCACCAGCCCCTAGGCAGTGCATTCCATGGCTCCACCACCCTCTCAGTGAAGTAGCACCTCCTCCTTTCTCCTGAATCTTCCCTCCAGCTTCCACCCATGCTCTAGTGGCCCCCCTCCTTCCTTTGAAGCACCCTGACTGTTCCTCCCCTATTTACCCTCTTCATGTACTTGAAGACCTCTAGCATGTCCCCCGGTCCCTTCTCTCTTCCAATGTGCATATTTAGCTCTTCGAGCCTCTCCTCATAGGTCCTGTCCCCCAAGCCCCCAAACCATTTTGGTTGCCCTCCTCTGGACCCTCTCCAGGAGTTTAATGTCCCTCTTTAAGTGTGGCTCCAAAACTGCATGCAGTACTCAAGGTGTGGCCTCACCAAGCAGTTATACAGAGGGAGCATCACTTCCTCCTTCTGAGGTGATCCCCTAGCGATGCATCCCAGCATCCTGTTGGCCTTGGCTGCTGCCCTCCCACAAGTCTCCGAGTTGTTCATTTTGACATCCACCACCACCCCCAGGTCTCTCTCAGCCATTGAGACTTGTGGCAATCCCCCCCCAGGGTGTACACTTGGCCAGGGTTTCTGGCCCCCAGGTGGAGTACCTTGCATTTCCCTGCATTGAACCTCAGCTTCCACTTTCTAGACCATCTTTCCAGAGCCTCCAGGTCCCCCTGTAGGGCCACCCTCCCCTCCTTCCCATCCACCACTGCCCCAGTTTTGAGTCATCCGCAAAGAGACTCATCTCACTCCTGATTCCTGTCCTTATGTCAGAGACATAGGTTGAACAGGAGGGACCCATGACTGATCCTGTGGGACCCCACTAATGACCCCTTTGGGGATGAGACTATCTCACCAACTATCCGGTCCTGGAGCCAATTGCCTATCCATCTGATCATCTGGTTCCCCACCCCCATTTCTCCCAGCTTATCCAACAGGCCCATGTGAGGAACAGAGTCAAATGCCTTGCTGAAGTCTAGAAAGAGGACGTCCACTGCACTACCAATGTCCAAGGCACTCGTCACCCAGTCATAGAACTCCACAAGGTTTGTCTGACACGATTTCCCTGAGATGAATCCATGCTGTCTATCATCCAGGCACCTTGACTTTTCCAGGTCCCCCCCAGCCCCTCCTTGACAATGCCCTCCATCACCTTGCCCACCACCGATGTCAGGCTGACAGGCCTGTAGTTCTCTGCCACCTCCCTTGATCCCCCCTTGTGGATAGGCACTATATGCGCCACCTTCCAGTCCTGGGGCACCCACCCTGTCCTCAGAGAGATGGTAAAAAGCTCCGCCAGGGGTTTCGCCAGGACATCTGCAAGTTCCTTCAGCACTCTGGAGTATTACTTTGATTTAAATTCAAATATAAAAGTAATTTACTTCTCCTGTATTAAAGTTTAGAGAGCTTATCAGATATAGAAGAAATATTTATCTTCTCTCTCTGTATATTTGTCCCTTTATAAAGTCACTCACTATCAGCTTGCTTAGTACTGTCATTTTGGGCATCTAAAAATAGAATGAGTGGATCACAAGTTTCTTCAGAGATTTATTTGGAAATTCCAGAGTTTTAAAAAAAGTATATTTTACCTCAACTAGTATGCACATGCTGCCCTAAAAAGCAGAAGTAGTTTCAGTTTGTTTCACTTGCTTAGCTCACTTTGTTTAAGTAAAAGCACTTTCCTCCTTGAAGTCTACAGCAGGGAAGAAAAGAAGAGAGCTTGTTTCAGCTTCTCATCAGTATTTTTAAAGTAATCAGTAAACAGTATGATACTGAGCAGGATTTTTTAAACCAAAGTTAAAATTCCTTACCAGAGTCTTGCCATTGCAGTGAGTGGGTGCAAAATCTAATATATCTAGCATGTAACAAGCTTGAGTATCTAAACTTCAAATCGCTTTTTGAAACATACTAGAACCTCTCCCTTGGATGGGAGCACACAAAGCAACTTTGCCAGTCAGGAAAATGACACCACAATAGCATCTCTGAAGCCCTGCCATCAGCATGTGTGTTGGGGATAGAGGGTGCAATTTCACAAAGTAAAGGGAAATGACCAGGTGAAGGCAGTAATCCAAGGGGAGTGGGAATGTGGAAATGGCTAGCACATGCTACCCACCTACCTCAATCACACACTATCACCTGGATGACTATCTCAGTTCTAGATGTGAGTGACTGGTTGGGAGGAGGAGGATGGATCTCCCCTTCCTGGCCCTATCATGGGGGGAGCAATCCATGGGGAACTTTAGACTTAGTGGTCTGGGACAGGGAAGTGGCAGACAGGGGAGGTGGGGACAGGACTGACAGCCTGTATGAGTCAACTAGCAAGGCAAAAATGTTTATGGAGAGGGAAATGCTGCAGTTATATATATATATATATATATATATATATATATATATATATATATATACACAACCCTCCCATAACGAGGGTTACAGTAAACCTACCAAGTATAGGTAATATGTACAGGATTTCATACCAGGGTACTATGGAGCCAGAGGGAGGAGTCTTAAAGAGATGAGGTTTCTCAGACCTGTAGAATAAGGATCCATAGTTCTTAGATAGTTAATAGGAAGGATAGGAAAGGTTAGATATATTGTTGTACTTATTTGATGGGGAAGGAGTTCACATCATGTGAGACTGTGAAAGTAAAGAGAAAAAGGTTCATATGGAGTAAATTCAGTAGTGGGAACAATAGAGAGGATAGAGATACAAAAGGGGTATAGTATAGTGTAAAAGGTAAAAAAATTTTGCTTTCGATAGAGAGTTACAGAATTACAGTGAATGAAGTAACAGATATAGAGGCATGTTTAATATAAGTAGTATACTAATATCATTAACTGTTTACCGTGAGCATCAAAACCAAAACACAAAACGCAGAATAATGAAATGTTCGTAACCAAGTTACTCATGTGTTTTCAGCTTGACTTGCACATTGTTTTTAGTGCATGGTGTATAACACTTTAAGAGATCTGTATAAATGAGATGCACATTTGTATTTCTCAGACCCACCCCCTGAGAAAGGCCCACTGAAGGATTGAAGCACTGGGGCTAGTGGGTGCACACCAGCATATTGCCAGAAACTAAATCTTACACTGACTCTATGAGTGCTGAACTTTATTTTCTTTTCTTATTAGAGGCTGGATGCTTTGCTAATGCATCACCTTTTCCAGTGCACACCACTCTACACTACTTACACTATAGCCACAGCACTGACCACTGACTATCACAGGACTGACCCTTCCACCCCCTACAGGACTGTATCCCCCTCTGACAGTCACATGGCTGATAGCTTCCACTGTACATCACAGCACTGGGCATCCTCCCCTGACAATCACAGAACAGATCCCTATTCCCAGTGGTCACAGCACTACACCCCACCACCATCACAGCACTGCCCCATACCCCCTAAAGTCACATGGATGACACTCTCCACAGGCAGTTACAGCAGTAATCCCCACACCTAACAGTTACAACATTGTACCTTAGTCATTTCACTGAAGACCACTTCACACAGCTGGGACTGAACCCCCCCGAACAGTCACTTAGTTTGGCGCCGTATAATGTCTTTTAAATGTAGGACATTGGTGCAAAACCCAGTTTGCTCAGGTAAACTAGGATCTGAACCTGGGCAAACATTTGAATATCAGGCCACAACTGTTATACTCCCCTTCACCATCAACAGGACTCAATACCAAATTGGTGGAGAGTCTTGGGGGGTTACCATGGCTGATGAAAATCTATGGAAGGGGGATTGGGATGATGAACCTTCCCCTCATGCCTCCCCCATGGAGGGAATCAGTGGCTGTTATAAAGGTCCAAATTTAGTCCCCAGGATGGTGGATGTTGTTGCTAGGTGACTGGTGGCAATATGGTGCTTCTTGGTGATGCAGGGCCTGCAGAAATCGGGGTCCCATTCTAGCCTATCAGTTGCTATTTTCCCCTCATTTTCATGCCCATCCATTTCTTCTGACATGGAGGGTAGTCTAGTCAGACCTCAACATACACATCATCCCAAATATCTCTGACCTCTGCACCACTGAATGGTAGCATTAAACCTGCTAACAAGTTTATATATTGTTTAACTGACCTGAATGGACCTAGTTGACCCTCAGGCCACTGGCATTTTTTCACAAAGGAATGCACTGACTAAAGTTAATCATTTCAATGAGCATTTAATGACACATTGCCAAGATGCAGGTGATGTAACTCCAGCCAGGTATATATCACTGGACAATTTGTTGTATCAAAGCCTGTTAAATAGATACACTTCGATAAATAAATAAATAAATAAATAAATAAATAAATAAATAAATAAAAACAACAACTGGGAAGACGCTTTGGGTGCTTTACCAATAGAACATATCTTCTTAAGAATAAATGGAATTTTGTGTGCCCCCCAGTCTGTATAGTTGACTAGCCTACAGCTCAGACACTAGCCTCACCTCCTCCCAGTAGCGTAGCAAATTCCCAGAGGGCCTGAGTGCAAGGGTATGTTATAGGGCCCCCCTGGTTTTAAATAGACATCAAAATTATGATTTGGGCCCCTCAAACCTCATGACACGGGTGCAACTGCACCCCCTGCACCCTTGTAGCTACACCCCTGCCTCCTTCCTCTAACCAAGACACTAGCCTCCCCTCCCTCCACAGACTCCTCTGACACTAGCCCCTTCCTTCCACAGCACCTGGCACTAGCATGTTTCCCTTACAGCCTCCATGACAGTAGCCCTCTTGAATGTACACCCTGCACAGTCCCCAAAAGTTCTACAGCCCCCCAGACAATAACCCCCTCCCTCCACCTCCTGACACAACCCAGCCATACCAGTCCTTGCCACTTTCACCACAGTCCATCTGAACACCCTTCCCTCTCTAAGTACCCCACTTTCTAATCTTTGTGGATATCACCTCCCTCCTGTCCCCTGACCACCAGAAGCCACATCCCTTCCTCCTTAGCCATTTGAGAATCACCCCTACCCTTAATGCATGCCTTTTCTGCAAGGTCCTCCTGGACACCACCTACTCAGGCACCAGAGGCATGCATACACCCTTCCTTCTATACTTTCCATCCATGTGCCATAACACTAGCCCCCTCCCTCCCTTCAAAGCCCCTGACTGATGGTTACCCACCTTCCAAAGTCCCAAACACTAGCACCTCCCTTCCCCAGACACTAACCCCCCAGCCCCTGACACTAACCCCACCTCCTTTGCTGGGGTCAGAACTGTTACCATCCCACTAGCAAACGTTAGTAGATTTTGTATACAGCTATTAAGAGTTTCTTTTAGGTAGCCCTGCAGGCATGTGCTGGAGAGGGTAACACTATGGTAAGTACATCAACTGGTACAGTGGAAAATTCTGTGGGGATTTTCCCCAGTCACTAGTCCTGCTGGCTAGAGGATGCAAAACTCAGTTTTGACCCCTAAATTTAATATGACTTACCTGCTCTGTACAAGTCACAGTGCACAGAGTTGGGTTCTTTTGGGTTTGGGATAATCTGGTAGAACCTAAAAGGAAAGCACAGAGAAGGTTCTGGAGATGCAAAGAGTCAATGGTCCTAGAGGAATGATTATAATAGTCTGAGTTAAACAAGATACTTAGCTGAAAGGTAGACAGCCAATGTCTGGCCAGACCTATGGAAATAAAGGTAAAACTAGGTAAGTATGAGGTACTTATAGTCAAGACCCCTGGAATTCTGCAATTCTGTGGTTGTGGAATTTTCTGCAGAATTTGCATCATGCGGCAGAATATATATAGTGCCGCAGAATTCATTGTTTATGGTGAATTTTCATTCAAATATACTGTTTTTCTGCAGTGTCAGGCTTTCTTTCCCATCTCGTTTATCCTGAAGCCCCTCCTCTATGATGAGGGAGTATGACAGGTAAGGTGCAAGGGGTGCAAAGACTGATTGTAAGTGCTGGGTGCTGGGGCATGTGCAGCTGGAATGGTGGAAATGCTAAGATGGGCAATTGCGGGATACAAGCAGTGAGAGGCGCAGTTTGGACTTGAAGAGGCCGAGTGTTGGAGCGGTTGCTATGTCGCTGCCAAGAGAGTTGAGCCAGTTGGATGCCCGATAGGTGAATGATCTTTGTCCTTGGGTTGTGCGACATCGTGGGATATGTACTACAAGGGAACTGGATCTCCTTGTAGTGACGTTCCTATGTCTAGGCTTAAGGAGGGCACAGACAACAGGTGAGGCAAGCCCCATTATAATTTTCTTGGCCGTGATGCAGGTTTTGTATTTTATGCGTTTGTCCAGTTGAAGCCATCCAGATTGGGAATAAAGGTCACATGTGTGGGTACAGCGATGTGAGCCAATGATGAGATGACAGGCCTTATTCAGGGAAGTCATGATACATTTGAGAGCAGTGGTAGTTGCAGACCCATATATGATAAGACCATAGTCTATGTTGCTGACGATGGAGCTTTGGATGGCCACTGATAGTGCTTCTGGGGTTAGGTGTTTCCTGTGCCGGAATAATATGCCTAACCTCGCATTGGCAGACTTTGCAACATTGCTGATATGGACAGCGTATGAGAGGTGGGGATCAAGGGCAATGCTGAGGTACTTGAACGATTGTGTTTGCTGTAGGATGGCTCCTTGTTCAGTTGCAATGGAGAGGTAGAGTTGTTTGTTTTTGTTGTGGGGGTTGCAGAAGACCATAGACTTGTTTTTTTTCTGATTGAGAAGCAGTTTATGATTTAGGAACCAGGATTCGATGGAGGAGAAGGCCCGCTGAAGTTTATTTTGTAATTGGATTGGATCAGGGTCCGAGGTGAGGATCACAGCATCGTTGGTGTAGAGAATTATTTGTTCTGGGCAGCTGTCCGGTAGTGAGTTTAAGAATAGGCTGAAGAGGAGGAGTCCCAGAATGGAACCCTGGGGGACTCCTGAGCGGACAGGTCTAGGGTCCGAGAGTGTATCAGTGATTCTTACTGTTTGGGACTGTTCTTTAAGGTAGCTCTTAAACCAGCCAATGGAGTCGGTTGACAGCCCAGTGTTCTGAAGCTGGACAAGCAGGATGCGGTGATTGACAGTGTCGAAGGCTTTAGTTAAGTCAATGTAGATTGAGCCTAGTAGTTTGCCGGAGTCAAGTGCATTGTGGATTGTGCTGGTGAATTCAAGTAGGGCTGTGGAGGTGCTGTGACCTTTGCGGAACCCGTGTTGTTGCTTGCACAGGATATTGTATGTATCCAGGTATTCTGTGAGCTGGTCTGAGACGATGCATTCTAGTGCCTTGGAGAGTGGGGGTAGCAGGGAGATAGGTCTGTAGTTATCATGGGCAGTTTTGACACCACTTTTATGGATTGGGGTGACAGTGGCAGATTTCCATCTGTCTGGGAACTGGCTAAGGCCGAGGGAGAAGTTGAAAATTCTGGTCAGAGGACTAAGCACTTCATCAAGTGTGAGAGACAGGATTTTGAGATCGAGGGAGTCATTACTGAATCTTGATTTACCAAGGGCTTTGGTAGCATATTTGCGTACTTGGTGAGCCTTGACTGCTTTGAAGTAGAAGCGGGGGGAGCTGATGTGGGTAGTGTTCATTGCGGACAGAGGGGCTTCACCATCTTTGAAGTAGTCCTGGGGTAGGACAGCGCTGTGGTCGGTAAAGGCTTTGTTAAAGGTATCCGCAATCCGCAACCCATGGAATAAACTCCTGCTTGAAATCATAACTAGTAAGAGCCAGCAACTATTCAAAAGCAGGTTGATTCTTATATTTTATAAAGCAATATACCTTCCTATTATGGGTAATGGGACAGGCGCACTAATGGGCCTAATGCCTTCTCAGCTCCTCACACCTTAGTATGCACCTTAGTGACTGTGAAATTTCCAAGAAGCAATAATATGTTTTCCACTAGGTCCAAAGTCAGATTTGTTTTTTCTATTCCCTGGTTCATTTCACATTTTGGTCAAAGATCTTTTAAATATAAGGCATTTACCTGTTATAATAACCTGCTCCTGTCTGTTTTAAGCAGCGGTAACCTGAATGAATTGAAATCCAGACTGTGCAATGTTTTATTGCAGGATTCCAATTGTTCATGTTTTATGTAATGTTTTAACTGTACTTGTCTAGTGTTTTGTGTACACTGGTCATTGTGAAAAATGGCAGTTTTGTCGATCTGCTCACCAGTTTAAATACAAAAAAATTAAATTAAATGAAATCCATTTTGTAAGTGCAGTAAGACACTCCAGGGTGTGGGTTTCTTTCCCTGAAGGAAACCCATTAAATCCATGGTGAATGGATTTTTTTTTATTACTGATTTCAACATGAATACCTTGATGTTTATGAACAGAAAAATAAACTTATGGTCCATCCTGTGTGTCCGTTTCCCACCTGAGCCAGTCTGGTACTGGCTAGGCCTCTAGTGCATCAAGCATCACTCACGCATCACTCAGTTCCACATTGACTACCACCCCTCTCCATTAGCTAAAATCCCTCTCCCAATCATCTTCATCAGTCACATGTGTCTATCCTAGCCCTTCTTGAAACTGGTCACCACCGACATAATATTGGCCCACTCCATTGGAAGATGATTCCACTTTTCCACCACCTTTTCCGGAAAGAAATATTTCCTCACATCTATCCTAAATTCCTCCACGACCAGCTTATAGTTGTAGCCCCTTGTGATGGACCCGTTACTAAGACTTAAATAGTTTCTGGTTGTCTACCCTATTTATACCCTTCAGGTACTTGAAGGTTTCAATCATGTTCCCCCTATCTCTAGGTCTGTAGTGAATACATGTCAAGGTTCATCAGTCTTTCTTCATTGGTCCTCCCCTGCTGGCCATGAATCATTTTAGTAACTGTTCTTTGGATCATGGATTTGGCTTGACATAATATTAGTGCAGGAAACATGGTTGAAGGAGTGGGAAACATTCAGTTTCAAGGGTTTCCAGGATTTTAACATTCCAGGGAAAAAGGTCAACACCTTTAGTTATGCTGGTGGGAGGTTATTGATTCTGATTTTCTCTGCAACTAATATTTTTTTTTTTTTTTATTTTATTACAGCTAGGATTACAAGTACCTTTGAGCTAGGCTCTTTTACAAAGGTTCTGCATCAGAGAACAAATACAATACAAGTTACAGAAATAGGAACAAAACAATAAATAGGTCGGCCTATTAGGTTACAATGGTAGATCAATACAATAGCTAGAATAAGTAGAATGTATACATGGGAACACAGAGTAACAGAGGGATAAGTGGGGGGGAGGGTGGAAGATGAAGATAAACATGAGCGAAGTTGAAGAGGGCAGGAATTGCAGCCAAAGGGCATGGTCATCAACTGGGAGCAGGCTGAAACTAGTCAACAAAAAGGGAAAGATCATTGAGGGCTCGGAAGAGGTGGGGAGGTGAAGGGGGAGAGTCAGGAGTGGTGAAAAGAAAGAAGAAATAAAAAAGTAACATACAGGAAAAGGAGGGGGTGGAGATGTGGTAGGTGATAGTTGGAAGGAACAAAAATGAGAGGGCTGAGGAGATTATAGGTAGCATTCACAGAAGCTAGAGTTAGTAAGTGTAGGTGGAGTTTATGTTTGAATGAGCCAAGGGTGGTAGTGGAGGAGATGTCAGGATTGAGCGCATTTAACCAGCTAGGCACTCTGAAGGCAAAGGATCTTTGGCCCTGAGAGGTGCGACGGCTGGGAACCTGAAGGAGTATGCAAGCAGCTGCAATAGATAAGGGTACCCTATACTTTTTGCACATCCTGTTACTCACCCCTATTAAGGACTGCTTGTCTGTGATAAGTATGTATCTGCCAACAGCCTGGAATCAATTCGGCAAACTCTTCAAGAAGTGCTATGCTATATCAAATATGATGGTATAGGTATTATAATAATAGCTGATAGCAATTCAAGAGCTGGAAAAAGGAATGGATGTGTATCCGACAAGATGATTATAGGTGATCTATAGAATATTCCTCAAAGAAAACCAAAGGATGTCTTTCTAAATGAAGCAGGAAAAGAGTTCCTTGAAATACCAAATGGCTGTGTGTTACATATTTTAAAGTACAGAGAGGGTAGCTGGGCCATCAACACATTGGCAGAGTTACTGTTTGCAATACTGGTGACTACTTTCCTCCTCTGGGGAAGGAGGGTCACTGCCTTTGATGCAACAGTGCCACCTAGGTTACTTTGGGTGGCTGTGCATCAGAGGTAAGCAGGCTAGGGATGGTTGTTGGTTGAGGCTCATTTGCAACACTCCATTTGTGCATGAGTATACTTGAGCCCTCACATAAGCTGACATCAGATGGGAGAAACCAGAGAAAAAGAGGATGGCCATGGCTCCTGAGGCAATGGGATGGCCCTCCTGTGTCCATTGGGGCTGCCCACCTGATGAAACTTGGGAGAATTTTGGGGTATATCCTCCTGCCCCCAACCCCACTAGGAGGACACAACCATGGCACCGTGGAGGGCAGCAAGGACTAGTGTTGAGACATAAGGCATAGTTAGCCTGTGCCATGGACTCCCTGAGAAAGCAGGGACCAGAGATTGAAGGCAAACAAATTTTAAGTAAAAAAAGAAGGAGAAGAGGGTGACCTTGAAACTTCTGACTGGCCCCACCAACCTCCTTCCCCTCAGTTGATAAGGCCCTTGCCTACTTCAAAGAAATCTTTCTTGCAAACTGGAACTCCTTTGCCCCATTCAAACAAACCAGAGTCAGAGATAACCACTTACCTCGGATAACACCTGAACTTCTGGCCTACCTCAGGGCTAGAGAGCAAGCATGGAAATGTCATAAAGCTACCCAGCAGCCTAGTGACCTAATAAACTACCGCATGCTCAGAAATGCTTGCACCAGGGCTGCAAGGTTAGCCAAGTCCGAATATTTCAAAACTGTTTTCATCACCAACATAAATTCCCCTTCAAAGTTCTGGAAGGTGGTCCACACCCTATTTACACACTCATCTCACCCACTGCCTCCAGTACTTAAAGTAAATAGTTCACTAGTGTCTGACCCTTCAGCTGTAACTGTGGAATTTAATTCCTGCTATACCTCCTGTGCCACTGACCTCCTGAAGTCCCTCCTCCCTACCCTTCCCCTCCCACCCTCTACCAGTGTGCCCCTCCACCACCCTCCTACCTTCCCTTCTCTTTCACTACTGTAACCCCAAATGAAGCCCTAAGTGACCTCCTCACCATCAATCCCTCTAAAGGTGCCTCCCCGATGGTCTTGACCCAAAACTCCTCTCCCTCTCTGCTTCAGCCATTGCCTAACCCCTCTCAGTAATCTTAAATCTCTCATTCTTTACTGCCTCGGTCCCCTGTTCATGGAAACATGCTGTGGTCCTCTCTCTACCCAAAGGGGGTGACCCCTCATCCCCTGGCAACTATCGCCCCACTTCTCTCCTCTCCACCCTTGCCAAGCTTCAAGAACACATTGTTCTCTCCCAACTCACCTCTTTTCTCTCTGACACCTCCTTTTTCACCCTTTTCCAGTCTGGTTTCAGGAAAAAACACTCAACCGCCACCACTGTCCTATGGCTCACAGACTTCATCCTAACTGGGATGCACAATGGACAAATTATCTCTGCCATTTTTGCTGACCTGGCCAAGGCTTTCAACACCATCTCTCACTCCCTTCTCCTCGACTTACTCATAGCAGCTGGCCAATCTCCATCCACCACAAACTGGTTCAAGGCCTATCTTATTGGCAGAACTCAGTCAGTTAAGATCTTGGACACCACTTCCTCTCCCCTCCCGATTAGCACTGGAGTCCCCCTAGAGCTTGGTATTAGGGCCCCTCCTATTCTCCACCTTTCTAAATGATCTTCCCTCTGTTTGCTCTCCATCCTCCACTATACATATGTATGCTGATGATACAGTCCTCTATGAATCTGGCTTCTGTCCTGATAAGGTTACAACCAGCTTACAGCAAGACTTTGACAAGGTTCAGCTCTGGTTTGCTAACCGTCAGCTTTTCCTCAATGCCAAAAAAACTGTCTCCATGACCTTTGGCACAAGGCAGAGACTGCCTAGGCTTCCCTCCCTACCCAATTTCCACACCGTTGATGGGACTTTAATTGAGGAGACATCCTCCTTCAGGTACTTAGGTGTTTGGTTGGATCAACACCTAAACTTCTCTGGACATAATGACACCATCCAGAAAAAACTGCGCCCCAAGCTTGGTGCCCTGTTCAGGAACCTTATTTGCATCTCTCCTAAGTCTAGGAGTGAACTTGTTCAGAAGATGATACTGCCCATTGTTGACTACTGTGACCTAGTCTATGGTGCTGCCACTAAGTCCTCCCTGGCCAGACTGGACACCCTTTTCAATTCCATCTGCTGCTTTGCCCTGGATGTCCCCCCCTTCGCACCCATCACTGTGATCTTTATCATGCCCTATTCTTCCCGTCTCTTACAAATAGGCGACTCTCCCACTGTGCTAAATTCACCTCCAAGCACTGGTTGGTTGAGCTCCCTTCCTACTTCACCTCCTTCTTTATAACACCCCCTCCACCCTCCCATTCCCTCAGATTGTCCGATTCTCATACCCTGGTTGTCCCCCGCAGATCCGCCAAAATTGGCCAATCTGGTTACTCTCACTGCCTCCCAAAAATCTGGAATTCCCTCCCACCTCAAATCCGGCACTCATCCTCTGCCTACTCCATCAGCTCTGCCCTCAATAAATTACCTTGTGCCTACCTGCTTCTGCCATGCCCCTATCTAATTCCCTCCTCTAAGCCCTGGACAAGCCCTACTTCTCTACCCTCACCTTTACTTACCACCCTAAGGGGCTTGTATATCTGATCTACTCCCTTCCCCCACCATCTTAAAGAGGTCTCTCTGGGACACTGCATTATCCCCTTCTCTCTGGTCCCACCAGTCCCATTGCAGGGTTCCTCACACCCTGAGGGGGTAGCCAGGGACATCACTCTCCCCCCCCACCTCACTCCTCTCTCCCCTTCCTCCTTTTCTTTCACGCAAGCACTTGTTTACTTATTAACCTGGCACTTATTATTATCCACTCTTTCTACATGATATGCTCAACACAGTTGTAACACTTTCTGTAACACCTGCCTTACAACTGCATGCTAATGTTAATCTTGTAACTTGAATGTTTAATGTCTCATTCCTTTTGTACCCCTTCCCCCCAACTCACACCAGGAGATGAGCAACTTGTTGCTCGGTGTGCCTTCCTAGTGAAACATTTTAATAAACAAATAAAATTTAGAACTGGAAATTACCTTCCTTGCAAGAAATAGAGGGAGTGCCATTGATGTCGGGCTATTAGATATTTATAGCTTTCATAAATTAAAAGGTTTGCAGTTATCAATCATATGGACAGTGAGCATCTTCCGGTGTGCACTACCTTTCTGATAGATAAACATGTGAATCATAATTTTAAAAACAATAAGGACTTAAAACATCTCATTAGTGAAAGCAGGCTGACAGTAAACAGCAAAAAAATTGACTGGACAAGTAGACCTTTTTTTTTTTTTTTTAGCTAATTTTTCTCCTTGGCTCCTGGTTGGCTGTACATCTTTTAATGGAAACAAAAATACTCAAAATGTTATACTCTGAATACAGTAAGCACAAATGGTATTACAAAATATAAGAACCAATGCATAATAAACTGCTTTGAAAAATGAATATCTGAGTTTAATAATGACCTTGATTATAAAGCAAAGGTGAGTGGTAAACAACATGCAACAAGTAAACAAATGTTTGATAATGAATTTAGAATAATTAAATGAAAAGTCCTTAAGCTGGCTATGCTAGCAAGGAATCATTCTGCAAAATGTAATTGTCACCTCATGTTAATATAAGAAAAGAATAAAAACACCCACTGGAAAAGAAAAAAAAAGGATATACTGGCCCAGATATTCAAAGGGGTTGAACCCTGGTGTGATATTGAGAAGGCTGCCTGGTGTAACGCAAATCCCGATGTGCCGGGGTGCAATGATAATGTATGCGGCACAGATGCAGGAGGCGTGCCCATGCATATGCGGCACATCCCGATATTCAGCCTAGGATGTGAGGTGCATATGCCGGTGCACCCCTGCACTGCGCCGCATAGGTGGGCTCAAAGTTGAGCCCGTGCAGAGTAGGAACAAATCCCGGCCACCCACAAGCGGGCTGTTATATTGCAGGGTGCATCACAGCAGCCCAGCTGTGGGTGGCCTCCCTCCCACCCAGAACACCTTCCGCAAGCACTCACAACCCTGGTGGTCTAGTGGAACCCCCCGCCTGTAGCCACGATCATGCGGAATATGGTTAATGATAACTCCATGGTAGTCTAGTGGCCCCCACAGTCCCTGATTCCCCAATAATGATGATACATGACCATCCCTGGTGGTCTAGTGGTCCCCCTCCCACCCAAGTCCCTGATATATGTCAATATGACCATCCCTGGTGGTCTAGTGGAAACTTCCCTCTGCCCATTGCTGCAATCATGATAAAACTCTGTAATGAAATGCCCTGGTGATCCAGTGGCACCCCCCACCCTCCACCCTCACACAACCCCTTGCCCACCCCACTCCCCGTCATGGTGGGAGGCTATCCGCCGCGTATTGCCCGGCCACCCGCCGAATGACAGGTACAGTATGGGCTGTAAGCCCAATGGTCCCCAGTGTGGACCAATGGGCTTGCAGGGCATACTGTACTAGACAGTCCGAAATATGTGAATGACTAATTACCATTGAAGTGAAACTCAAAGGGCCAGATATTCAAAACGTTGCCCTGGGGCTAAATTAGCATTGCCCGACATGCTAAATTAGCCCAGAACCAATAGCCCACTATATTCAAAAGGGATAGCCCCAGTACTAAACCTGATGAATATAACATGCTAAGGAAGCCGGGCAAACTGGACTGGGAGTGAATTGCAAAATAGCCCGGGAAATAAGACAGCTCTGAATATTGCAACCAGGAAGTGCAAGCCACAACAGCATCCCAGTTCACAGCAATGTGAAGGAAGGTAGAGGTGAACTATGTGGCCAGTGTGTTTGCTAGCAAAGGAGTGGATTCATTAAAGCTGCAAGCACCAGTGCATGTGAAAGTAGATTGTGCAGAAATGCACAATGTTTCTGAAACGTTTGTGTGGGGCAAACGCATTTGCGCATTTTTTGCGTGGAGCTAAGCCGTCTGCCCAGCGCTATCACATTTGCTCGGAGCAAAACTTTGCTATATTCAAAAGTGACATGCAAATGAGCCTACTTAGGCAATCTTTGGGCAAACATTCACATTAGCATCTCATTATGTCCTGATTAGCATGCAGTTTGCCCAGCGCTATTGCAGGGTCCCACAGCTCCACCTGTAGGTCAGTCTGGAAGCACAGGGCCTGGCTGGGTCTGCCTACAGCTCCACCTGTAGGTCAGTCTGGCAGTGCACGGTGGTAGCTGCAGGCTACACTTGTACAGAACCACATAGGATATTGTACCCCAGGGGACTACACACCACAGGCACAGGTGGTGGTTCTGCATGTAATTGTCAAACTGTAGTTCTTGCTACAGTGCACAGAAGACACTACAGTAGCAAGGGAGCCAGTAGTGTGTGGGACACAGCAATGCCTATGGTTTGTAGGGCATCAATGACCACTGCACTGTAGACAGTGACAGGCCCAACTTGCAGGTGTGTACTGACAATGTACATTACTGTTATGCTCTTGTGTGACCCACAGATGCTGCACCACTGGCATGGGATACTCACAGTGACATATACACGGCTGGCTGTGTGTGCTATGGTGTCTGTACAGATGTGCGGTATGTGGCTGGGGGGGCACATGCTATCAGACAGGCACACTAGGTTTGGGATATTCCCAATACTGGACCATTTGCACTGCATGAGGTGTCCCAGCCTTGTGGCCATACCCAATCTGTGGTGCAGCCTGGCCACCTGTACACCCTCCCCTCAACACCCTCCATGCCCACTGTGTTGCATGTGTGTGCTGGCTTCTGTTGGTGTCCACCGAAGGGTGATCTGCAGGTGTGTGCTGTATGGCCACACTGCCATGGTGTCCACTGGGAGCCGGGTCACCACTTACTGCTTGGCATGGCTGGGACTGGTGGCAGATGATGGCATCATAGGGATGCCATCCATGAGCATCATATGTCTTCTATATCTGGTGTATTTCTATGTTTAATACTTACTGGTTAGTGTCGTGCAAAGCCACACAAAGTTTGTGCAAAGCCGTGCAAAGCCACAAAGTCACGCAAAGCTGGTTTGCCCAGAGTTAAGACTACCTTTTCCAGGGCGGTAATATGCACCATGCAAAGTGTTGTGCTAAGTTGTCAAAAACACTTTGCTCAGCGCTATTCACTGAATATAGCATTGTGCCTGTATTCAAGTACATGCCCCCTCAGTTTGCCCCTTGCATACCTTATACTTTTACCCAGTGCTAATGCAGTTTGCCTGCACTATTTGACCTTTTGAATATAGCGGACCTGCACAAACCCGACACTAACCCTGCGCAAACTGTTCGCACCCAGCTCAAAGTTTTGAATATCTGGCCCAAAGCTCCTATTTAGATGTTAATATTACAAAGACCAAGTTATGGTTCTGGGGAAACATATTTTGTGTAGAGCTTTACAGAATGTGGAAGTATGCTAGCAAAATTCAAGAAAGCAGCAGTTTTGCTTCTAAAATATTTTTGGGGACTTTTCAGACAATTTCACAAATTTCCGAACATCTTTTTACCTAAACCAGAGATTTGTTTTCTGCTGTCTACATAAATCATGAATTAGTGTTCCATAGTTTGGGGCTTCCACCAGCTGAATTTTATATTTGCACAGCACTAAGAAATAATACAGGACTCTAAGAATAAAACAAATAAAGCATATATAGTATTTCCTGGTGATACTGATGCTATGTAGCCTCTGGTCAGGATGATGTATGCTGCTAAGTGTGATTATCTTCCGTCTTGTATTTTTAAATTATCTAAATTTTTCTCTAATGTTACTTTATGTAAAATACTGATATATTTATTTTTTAATGAGTTTAAGATCAAATTAAATAAAGGGTCAAATGAATATTAATCATTGTTCATTTGCAATGCTATCCTGCTACAGCTAAGTCAGTATCAATAATTTATAACAAAGCAAACATATTGTATTATTTTGATTATGGTATCTTAGCCCTTTGTCTTGAACTGTTTCTACCGCATCCCTTTATGAAATGTTTCCTTTTAAAAATATAATAAAATATAAATTTATAGTGACAGATTTAATTTTTTGTATAGTATAGCATCAAGTTGTGCAACTTTGGTCAGGTTCAGCTTCAGGACATAATCTCTCAACAGTTTCAGAGTGGTTGTTTTAGAGCAGTGGTATTTGTTAGTCATTATAGGCCCGATTCCAGGATGGCCGGCGTAACTTGCACACAGGTGCGAGTTACGCCAGTTGTCTCTATGCCAGGGACCCTAAGCAGCATTCCAGAAGTGGCAGGGTCCCAGCAATTGCAACCTGCAATATACACCATGTGTGTGGCGGTAGCCCATGCATGGCATATATCTGCCACAGGTCGCTACTCACGACGAACACCAGGTGGCCCCTCTGAAGCACCCCCTGCCCCAGAATACCACCAGCCACACCAGGGGGTATGGAGGGGGCAGGATAGGTGCCAGAGGTGTCAGGGGGTGCACTGAAGAATGGACCCCTGGGGTCCCTGCTGTTTCGAGGGGGTTGGGGGCAGGGGTATATGATAGGGGACATGGGGGACATGTCTGCGCCATTGCCGTGGTGCCAGAAGGTGGGCAGCCACTGGATGCCACCATCGGTTGCCACTTAAAGCAGCTCAGAGCTGCCATAATGTAGCCATGCCACTGTGGCTTTTGGAATTGCGCTTGCAGGTTACGACAGCTGCCCTACTGGCATTAGGCTAGGTTGCTGTCGTACCCCGCAGTTGCACCAGGCGTTGTGTGCTGCAGCATAAGTGCTGGTGTAAACTGCATTTGTCATAGCCCACAAATGCCAGGGCGCAACCTGCATCTTGGAATAGGGGCTGGCATATTGACTGGCGTAAGTAGCGAGATACCCATGGGGTTTGGCGTATCTTGCATCACGCCAGTGTATGCCCTCCTGGAATTGGGCCCTATGTCATTTATTTTTTGCAGGGAATAATGTATTTCTGTCAAAAGCATGGTGGATGAACAGTGGCCTGATTCAAAATATACAATCTATTTTTAGGGCTGTGGGCAGAGCCTACAGCTGTTTTGCGAGAGCTTTTTTGCTCTGAAAACAGTCGATCTCACAACCTCTTCCATTGAACTTTTGAAGGTATCCTTCCAAAAGCCCAACAGAGCTGAAAGCCCTCCACCACGATCAGCATACTAAATAACAGCCACACTATTTCGGCTGTTACTTCCCGCTTATTCGTCGTGCACTGCACATGTACTTGCGAGTCGTGCGCTTGTGTGCAGCTACGGTGTTATGTTGTGAAATGGCACAATGCCATTCATTATTTTGTGCCCCCTCCCTAAAACATCCCCTAATATCAGTATATCATGACACTGGGAGCCCACCCCAGTGTGCAAAATTGTTTTTTCTCTGTCAATCAAAAAATGGTCCCTCGTTACGTTTCTTGTGTCCTGGACTCCTGCTGCCCCCTGCCCACGCCATGGCCTACATCGGGGTGCCCAATCCCCATGTCGGCATTCATGTGGCACACTGGGAGCCCACCCTAGTGTGCCTAAATGTTTGTTGTGCTGTAAATTAGAAAACGGTCCCTCATTGTCACTTTGTTTTCCCTGCAAAACTGAAAACGTTCCCTGTTCGTACTCACGCCCCCCTCTCCACCCTCCCACTGATCACCCACCTCCCACACCCCCCTTACCCCATACTTACCTCTGGAGGTTGGCGCTGTCATCTTCTCTGGACCGGGACACGACTGCACTCTTCAAAGCCCAGCCGTGAACTGAAGATTTAAAGGTAAGCGTGCTATACAGCCAGTCTTTTCAACTTATGCTCATGTCACAGCCATTTTTTGGACTTTTTGCCCCAAAATTTCAACATGGGGTTCTTGGGACTCCACCTCATGAAAACTGTCACTGTCATTTTGTTACTCAGTCCCGAAAAGTGGTTTTGCCATCACTGCGCGGAATCACCTTTCGGGACTGATTCACAAAATGACAGTGCCACTTTTCATGAGGTGGGGTCCCAAAAAGCCCATGTTGCAAATCTGATGAACAAATTCCAAAAAATGACTGCATTACAAGCACGCATTGTGCAGTTTCTACACACACACTCCTAACGCTGCTAATTTTTAATATTTTCACTCCACATTTTTAACATTGCCATTTTTGCATACCTCCTTCATAACAATACAGCTGTCATTTCCACAACCTGCCCAAACCATGTTTTTGCACCTATGATGCAGAATAGCGCATTTGCTCTGCGCAATCACCTTTCAGGACAATTAAACAAAATGACACTGGCACTGTTCATGAGGAAGGGGTCCACAAAAGGCCATGTTGAAAGTTTGGTGAAAAAATTCCAAAAAATGACTGCATTACCAGCGTGCATTGTGCAGTTTCTACGCACGCTACTAATGTTGCTAATTTTTAATATTTTCACTTCACATTTTTAACACTGCCATTTTTGCACACCTCCTTCACAACAGTACAGTTGTCATTTTCCACAACTTGCCCGAAATGTGTTTTCACATCTGTGGCTCAGAATAGCGCATTTGGTCTGCGCAATCACCTTTTGGGACAATTGAACAAAATGACTCTGGCACTGTTCATGAGGAGGAGTCCATCAAAGGCCATGTTGAAAATGTGGTGCAATATCTCCAACATATGGCCAGGTTACACCTGGGTGTTGAATAATTTCTACGCACATGTGTAACATTCGTCACTTGGTAGTGCTTTACAGCCCTATCGGCTCTGGCCAGAGTATGTTATGTGTGAGAGGGTAGGACCATATCTATTGAATGAAGGAGCCATAAGAGAGTTATGAAAGTCCGGCCAACCTCACAAGTGAACATAAACTGAATATTTTAAGTCAGATTGTGCATATTTAATTTTTTTTACAAAATCACTTTAATACTTACATTTAAATCTTCTGTTTGAATGAAGATTAAACTGTTTCTGTTTGATTTCAACTGCTGGGTTTAGTGCTCCACATGGCTGTTATGATGATGTCAGTATAGAGAAAGTTACTCTCTGATTGTTTCAGTATTCCATTGTGATGTACCCAACTTTATTAAATATCAATTGTGAAATACCCCAACATGCAAGATATTATGATACTTTGTAAAGTAGCTCCAAAAGTATTAGTTTTATACTGTTGCATTTCTCTCAGTGCCTGTTGTATAAATCAGTATATCAATTTTTTTTATTTTCTTTCATTCCTGAACTGAGATATGGAATTTTTAAGTTTGAAATGTTCTTGCTCCCTTGTGAAGCCCAGCATGGAAACTCTTAAACACTGTGATGTGGTGTGGTGTTGTTTACCACCTGACACATGTGCCTGCACTGTCATAATATATCCACAGTATGAATCCAGTATGTTGTCTCAGAAGATACCCTCAACGGAAGAGATTTCAAAATATTGTGAGTGATGGCCATCTTTTATTTATTTATTTAAAAGTTCCACCAGGAAGGCAAACTGAGCAGGACTGCTGATTTCCAGATGCATCCTGGGGGAGGGAATAAACAGTTCACAAACAGAGCAATAGATACAGCATTAGAACAGTAACAATGCAAAGAATACATTGACTTGCAGTCTACAGTACTATAAGCATACTGTCTTAATACGGGACAGCACAAAAACAGCACTATCCACTGGATACAAGAATCATGTCACTATGATTAATGATAATAATGTTAGTTATGCCATGATGTTAGTTATTAAACATGTAGTTCTGAAAGTGTTTTTTTCTGTACTGTATCTAATGGAATTAAAAATATACAGATTATGAATTTAACGATGTCTGAAATACATATTTGTTAAAAAACTATATGATGACATTTTTACTAACAACTGCCGCTGCTTTAAATAGGCAATTCATTTGCTGACTTGTTTTTGATTTGTCTGTTTTTTTGTTAGTGTGTTTGAGTTATTTTTGTTTCTTGTTTTTTTTTTTCTAAATTAAGTGTGGTGTATGTTTCTAGAGTGTAACAGGACTGGATTGTCTCAGATTAAGTCCATAATTAAACAATGATAGAATTAATGCACTGTAGAATAAATGTGCTTTTTTTCAGTGAGAGGCAATGTCTAGGTCTCCTAAAGAAAGACAATTGTGCTGATATTTTACAATAATGTTTACACAGTTGTGCTCTTAATAGAAAAATAATTATCAGTAAACTCCCAAATATTTAATTTTGTTCACAGATTCAAAAAGTAGAAGGAATATTCATAGAAACAGAGAAATTGTTGGCAGATAAGGACTGCTAGGCCCATCCAGTCTGCCCCTAAGCCTTACACTTATATGCAGCCTCTGACACTACCTGGTCAATGGCTTTTTGCAACTCCTACTCGTCTCCAAGATTCCCCTTATGTCTGCCCCAGGCATGTTTAACTCCCTCCACTGTCATTGCTTCCACCACCTCCTGTGGCAGACTGTTCCATGCATCCACTACCCTCTCCATGAAGAAAAACTTCTTCACATTTCCCCTCAACTTGCCTTCTTCTAATTTCATATCATGACCTTATATTCTTGTATTCTGCCTATAACGGAAGATGTCACCCCTGCACCTTGTTTATGCCCCTAAGGTACTTGTATGTTTCTATCATGTCCCCCTGATCTCTCCTCTCCTCCAGCGAGTACATATTGAGGTCCTTTAATCTCTACTCATATGCTTTTTTGGTGCAAGCCCTGTACCATCTTTTCACCCTTCTCTGGACCTCCTCCACCCTGTCAATGTCCTTATAAAGGTTCATCCTCCAGAACTGCACACAGTACCCCAGGTCAGGCCTCACCAGTGTTTTGTACAATAGCATCGCCACCTCCCACCTTCTGCTTGTGATGCCTCTGCCTATGCACCCTCAGCATACCACTGGCCTTCCCTGCTGCCTTTGTACTCTGCTTAGACACCTTTAGGTCATCTAAAATGATAACCCCCAGGTCCCTTTCTTCCTTGATGATAGTCAGCAACTTAGCCCATCCTGTAGTTCTCCCCCAGGTTCCCTCTTCCCAGGTGCATTATTTTATACTTCTTTGAACTGAACTTCAGTTGCCACACCTCTGACCATTTTTCAAGCTTCCCCAGGTCCCTCCTCATTTTCTCCACCCCATCCCTCCAGTTTATCCACCCTGTTGCAGATCTTGGTGTCATCTGCAAACAGGTAGCCCTTTCCCTCCAGCCCTTCTGCAATGTCACTAATGAAGACATTAAACAAGACCAGCCCCAGGACTGATCCCTGAGGTACCTCACTGGTCACTCCCCTCAGCCCAGATTGGATCATATTTGCCATCACCCTCTGTCTCCTGTCTGGTAGCCAGTTTCTAACCTAGTTTACCACCTTTTGTCCCATGCCCAGACTACCCATCTTGTTAACCAGCCTTTTATATGGGACGATGTTGAAGGCCTTGCCAAAATCGAGGTAAGAGATGTCCACAGACCCCCCCACCCCAATTTACTTCCTTCGTCACCCAGTCAAAGAATCTACCATATTCATCTGACTTGATCTTTCTGCTGTGAATCCATGCTGTCTCAGATCCTGGGCACCAATGGATTCTAAGCGTGCCATTATTCTTTCTTTAAGCAGTGCCTCCATGATCTTACCTTCTACTGAGGTGATCCTGACTGGTATATAGTTCCCTGCCTCCTCCTTACTACCACTTTTGTGTAGAGGGACTACATGTGCCCTCTTCCAGTCCACTTGTACCACACCTCTGTTGAGTGACTCTGTGAATATGGCTGCCAGAGGTGCTGCTAGCTCCCTTTGCAGCTCCTTTAATATCCTCAGTGTATGCCATCTGGCCTCATTGCCTTGTCCACCTTAAGATTTGTGAGCTCCTCCTGGACTCTGCCCCCCTTGAACGGACTTGTGTTTACCTTCCCCTTCCCTTCGTGTCTGTTACCCAACTGTGGTCCCTGACCCTCCCCAGTGAATACTGAACAGAAGTATTTGTTCAGTACAGTATTTCTGCCTTTTCCAGGTCTCCCTCCTTACACTCCCCTGTATCACCTCTGAGCATTATAATCACCCCTGTTTTTTCTTCTATCACTAGTGTACATAAAGAAAATCTTGTCCCCTTTTTTTACTGTGCTAATCTTTCCTTGGTCTGCATCTTTGCTCTCCTAACTGCATTCCTTGCTTCCTTTAGATTCTTAAGTACACCTCCCTGTCTTCCTCCTTTTGAGTCTCTTTATATTTTTTGAAACTCACCCTTTTAGTGCTTCCCCTGTCTGCCACGTCTCTTGAGAACCACAGTGGTTTTCTCCTTTTCTTGTCTTTATTTACCACCCTAACGCATTGGTTGGTCACCTCTTCTATGGCTCCCTTCAGGTGGTACCACTGCTCCTCAACTCCCCCTCTTATTCCCCTTATTCCAGGGCCTCTTTAATACACCTCCCCCATTTTAGCAAAATCAGACTCCCTAAAATCCAAGACCCTTGCCTTAGTGTGACTAGACTGAGTCTTTGTCCCCATATTAAACCACACTATGTGGTGGTCCCTGGATCCCAGCTGACCTTCCACCTGGACATCTGTGATTCTTTCCCTGTTCATCAGTATGAGGTCCAGAATCGCATCATCTCTGGTGGGATCACTCACTAGCTGTCTAAAGCCTACCCCCTGTAGGGAATCCAGGATGTCTCAGCTCCTGGCTGAAGCAACTGCTGAGATAGTTCAATCAAAGTCTGGGATATTGAAATACCCCAGCAGTAGTACCTCACCTTTTGTTGCCATCTCCAGAATCTGATCCACTAGATCCCTATCCATATCTTCCCCCTGCACTGGTGATCTGCAGGTCACCCTGTGTGAATTGTTGTGCCATTGCCGGGCTCAAGGGTGACCCACAGTGGCTCAGTCTCTCCCTGCCTACCCTGCACCCCTGTTGACTTTATACCCTCCCTTATGTAAAGGGCAACTCCTCCCCTTTTTTAATGCCCTATCCCTCCTGAATAGATAATAACCCAGAATAATTGCATCCCAGTCATGATCTGGTGTATCAGGTCTCTGTTATAGCTAGAATGTCCAGGTCTGCTTCTACTATCAAGGCTTGCAGGTCTGGGATTTTATTTCCCAGGCTGTGGGCATTTGTAACCATGGCCCTCCATGGTTTGCTGCTTGTCCCACCTCTACCCCTGTGTTTACCCTCCTGTTGCTTTCCCCACCCTCTTTTCCCTTTCTATACCTTTCCCTTCATGTCTGGTACTGGTGTCCCTTTTGGTATCCTACCTTCATGTTCCTCATTTCTGGCTACAGACATGTTTGTGTCCTCCTTGCTTGCTACATTAACCTGTGGGGGTGGGCCGTGTGATTCACCCTGCTCTTTATCTCCACCCCCCTTGGCTAGTTTAAATGCTTGAAAATGAAACATTTAAATCATTCACTGAGGACTCCAGTGCCCTCATTAGAAAGATGCAGGCCATCTCCCCTATACAGGCCCACATCTCCCCATGTGGGCCTCCATTCCCCAAAGTAGCCAAAACCTTGCTCTCTGCACCAGCTCCCCAGCCAAGTGTTGAAGTTTCTGGTGCAGAGATACCAAGCCTCCCCCTTGCCATGGACAGGCAGCATCTCCGAGAAGGTCATAGAGTTCATGGAGACAGAAGGTGGTCTGCTTCAGTGCAGGAAACCTTGGTAATAAAATGAGGGAACTTAGTGCAACTGCAGCACACAGGAACCCTAATATCATGGTAGTGACAGAAACATGGGCATCTGACTGGGACCACATGATCTCAGGTTATGCATTATGCAGGAGGGGCAGGGATATGGGGAGAAGGGGAGTTGCACTGTACATCAGGGAGGGCATCAGAGTGATGGGAGATGAAAAGACAGGAGTGGAGGCATAAGAATCAGTATGGGTGTGCAGCTTACAGTGGATGAAGGAAGAGTTGTTCATTTAGGAGTCATCTGCAAGTCTCCAATTAAGATAGAAGAGGTGGACAGGGTTCTAGATTAGGAGATTATGAAGGCAGCGGCTTTAGTGGAAGTTATCTTGTTAGGTTACTTCAACATTCCAGCTGCTGACTGGAGCATCACAGTGGTGAAGAGCACCAGAAATCAGGCATTGCTACACAACTTTCAGGCTTGTTCTTGACTCAACTAGTGGAGGAACAGACTAGATATGGGACCATACTCTAGTTCTGATCAACCAATATAGCATTGGGGATGGTGGTGGTGGTTAACAGTGGAGGATCCATTATGTTCTAGTGACCACAACACAGTGGCCCAGATATTCAAAAGGATTGCGCATGGCGTAACAGTGTTGTGCCATGCACAACCCACTGATGCGCACCGGCGCGATATTCAAAAGGGAAAATTGCGCCGCACAAATCCCGATGCACCAGAGCACATCAGTAATGTATGTAGGCACAGGTAGGGGTGGCGTGCCCATGCATAACCTGCACAGCCTGATATTCAGCCCGGGATGTGCAGAGCCAAGCATGTGCAACCCCTACTTGCGCCTGCACAAAGTTAAGCCAAAAAAAAAAGGAACAAATGAAGGCCACCCACAGGTGAGCTGCCGCATTGCAGGGCGCAACACAGCAGCTGCCACCTGTGGGTGGCCACCTGAGTTCCCGCCGCACCTGGTGGCACCGCCCATGCCCCATCGCGGGCATCTGTGTACATAAACCCCCCTCCAATATCCCTGATGGTCCAGTGGACCGCTATGTTCCCGGTCGTGGGCATTTGTCTCCAAAAAAAGCCTCATCTAATATCCCTGGTGGTCCAGTGGGCTGCTATGTGCCCGATGCGGGTATCGGTATAATAAAGCCCCCCCCATCCAATATCCCTGGTGGTCCAGTGGATCGATCGCTGCCCGATCGCTGGCATCTGTAAAACATAAAAGATGACCTATTACCCTGGTGGTCTAGTGTATCCCCCTCCCACCACGCCCGCTCCCCAGTCAGCGGCAGATGGCAGCACCCACCTGCCTCCGCCCACGCCGCCCGCCGACTGACAGCTGGTTGGGCTGCATGCCCATTGGTTTACAGCGTGAGCCAATGGGCGTGCAGCCCATACCGTACTACACAGTCCAGATATGTGAATGAATCATGCCATTGATCACCAGCACAGAGACAATGCTAGAGAGTAAGAGGTGAGCTGCCACCTTTGACTGACATGGGATTGGTCAGTGGGTACCATAGCCCAGTAGCAAGCTGTTACCGCCCCAAGGTCTGAAAGCTAGATGTGGTGGTCTGTGCAGATTTGGTGCTGGTCTGATCAACCAGAGGATGGCTATACCTTCAAATTTCATTGCAGAAATGTATGTATGGGGTGAGAATGAAGGGGAGTGGAAGTGGGAAAGCAAAGAGGTTAATTGACTCAGAGGGATCAGTACCAGTGGTGGCTGTGGAGGTTTACATAGCGAGGAGATCACAGCACCTGAATCATCAGTAAACTCAAGGCTGGCCCCTGCATCTGGGGAACTGCTCACTAATTGGGAACTGTTCAATAGAATTCAGAAAGCCAGCTGAGGGGGTTATGTGATGGCTGCCTGACTGTGAGTCGCAGCTTCTCCTCGCTCCCCACTAAATCCACAGTTTTATCCCTTTCGGTAAGTTTCAACTAATGATTTCAATCAATCTCAGCTTGGGAAGTTCTCCAGAGACGATTGCTGGTGGATAGAAATGGAAGTTGACATGCAGAAAGCTCTGCCATGACATACACTACCTCCCTCGCCCGAAAAAGACAAGGCCACAAAACAGCCTAAAGTGCAGATGACACAGCTCCTTGGTCTGCCACGACTGCCACAGTCTTGTCAGAGGAACACTTCATGGAAATTATGCAGCCTCTCCAGGATTCTATTGCCACAATCTCTTGTGATATGCAACAAATCTGGGTCAGTCTTGATCACTTACCTCCCGAGTGGGAGATATAGAAGCACGAGTGATTTCAGTAGAGAAATGGAGGGAGAAAGCGGATCTGGACTCCTCCTTGTTAAGACAGAGGATCCAAAGAATGGAGGATAAGTTGGAGGACCTAGAGGGACACAGTCGGTGCAACAACCTCATCATTTTTGGCTTGCCTGAGAAAGAAGAGGGTGCTAATCTTTTATTTGTACAAATTCTCTGTGAAAGAATAGAAGGGCCTTCACTTAATGACACCATTTATGTTGTCGAAAGAGCACATCGTTCCTAGCACCCAACCCCCACCGCAACTAGGAGCACCTCCTCTGCCTTTAGTGTTCAAATTACTCAACTTTTTGGATAAGCAGCATGTCTTGGCCAAAGTCAAAGAAGCACAAGAGATTCAGTAGGAAGGGAACAAGCTCAGTCTATCCCAGGACCTACCCCATGCAGTATGACTTAAACGGCAGGGATTTCACCCCATGGTATCCCGTCTGATAGCTGCAGGGAAACCCTTTTGGATGAAGTACCCTGCAATTTTACAAATCAAACATAATGAAAAATGGATCGCTCTGGAGTCACTCAAACAGGCCACGGAGGAACTTCGTAATCTATTCCCAGACCTTTTCAAGTGAAAAGGACATCTCTGATTAAGCAATACCAGCTAGCTAATACTGACTGAAGTTCTGTTAAGACTTAGGTTTTCTTGGCACTCTGTCAATTGTTATGTTAAGGCATGGGTGTTTAAAACCTTTCTCTGCAGTTTAATTGCTAGGGACTCCAGATTGTCTGTGAGGGAGCAGCGTTTGGAACCCACAGCGGATTGGGATTAGTGGATTGGACACTCGACTTTCTTTTTCTAAGTTCATACTGTTGGAGGTGCAGTTCCCTGGTAGTGAATAACTGCACTAGTTTGTGTTCTGTGTAATAAATATTTGACCTCACATTCTTTTCTCTAAATTGATGACTGCAGTGTTCATACTCGGCTCCACCGCTGTAACAGTGACAGGGCCTTCCTCGGCAAATGGGACTTCCCATGCCCAATTAAGTTGTCTACACGACCAGTTTAAAGATTATGGATTACAAACTTCTGTTTATTTGAGGGGGCAATTTTGACTAAATTAAGGAGTGACATTGCAACTCCAGGTTTGACTTCCTTCTTTTTTCTTTATGGGGCCCTACTACAAGTATGATTAAGTGGAGCAATGTAATCAAAGAGTAGAAGAACAACTGCGGAACAGACTTCTGTTGTTTTCTAGCTGCCCTGACTAACTTTTGTTACCCCTAATCTGATAAGGGGTAGAACTCTTTAATTGCTTTTTGGAGACTTGTGACAAAATTTTTGATTGTATTTGAGAAACTCTTTTCTTGTAGGCAACTGTATATTATTAGTGGATTCGGGAGGGTGGGAGGATTTAACTTGATTCAGGTAGTGAATAATTCTAATCATGTACCGTTTTGTATAATTGGAGTTCGGTTTCTTGAACCAGGTAGTTTAAATATATTGTATTTTTGTGTGGGAGGGTGGAGGGGTTTCTTTCTTTATTCTCAGGGGTAGAGGTGTTTTTATACTTTTAATGGCAGTTGTAACCTTCAATCGGGGGAATGGGACAGACCTGCACCCACAGGTTTTAAGGGGCTTTACCCACAGTAAGATAACTGAATATAGAGGGCTATCAATCTATCTACCAACAGTTTACTGTTAATGGGGGGGGGGATTCTACAAATTTGTGATTTGGAATATAAAAGGAGCTCAATGTAAACAAAAAAGATGTATGATTGTTAAACATCTGGCTCAGTTAGGGGCAGAGATTGCCTGCTTACAGGAGACCCATCTACCCAAAGACGACGCCTTACTCTTCGAGTGGGGATGGGTGGGGCAAGTCTTTGGTGCTGGCAACTCCACTAAGTGAGCAGGCACCATTATCCTGATAGCTAAACATGTACCATTCATTAAATTACAGGAATGGAGTGACCCGGAAGGCCGCTATAGTATTATACAGGGTACTTTGGCATTCACTCCAATTCTGATATGTTCTATATATGGCCCAAATGTAGACTCACCCCTTTTCTTGGTGAGCTGTTAACAAGGGTAGTGTCAAGCCCACCTATTTTAACTTTCTTGGGAGGGGATTGGAACCTTGCACCAAAGGCGGATTTAGATTGCTCAGATAGTAAAAAACTTGGGCTCTCACCAGCACAGCGTGCATTTAGAGGTCTCCTCTCTAGAGTGGGTGTAGTGGATGTTTGGTGGACTCTAAACCCAGAGGAAAAGCAATTCACCTACTACCCCCCCCATACGCCACTTTCTCCTGAATAGACTATTGGTTAGTTAGCTCCTTTGGCCTCCCTGGTATCCTTGGTGCCCCCATTTACCCCAGAGTACTCTCGGACCACTCCCCAGTTGGTATATCCTTTATACGTGATTTTTTAATTTAGGCAGTGAGAGTGCTTGAACCCCTTCCTCCATTTTGGGTCGTAAGAGGTTTTTTTTTTGTTGTTTTTTTTGTTTTGCTATTTAATGCCTATGGTCTGGTGAGAGCAGAGCTGGGATTAATAAAGCACTGGTATTACTCAGGGGAGGTGAGAGCTTTCCTGGGCTATTTAAGTTACTTAAGTTATACATTTTAAGAATTTTGTAGTAATTAAGTATTTGTTTAAGTTTGTGTAGGATGTGCTGTTTGTCTGCCTCCATGGTTGTGCACTACTCACCCTCTGCGCTTCGTGCCTTCCGTCCTTTTTTTCCTCCTCCTCTGGAATTGGTGTGTACCAGCTGCCATGGGAGCACTTTTGCATAGCACGGAGGAGGGAAGGAAGACGGGGTGGTGAACAGTGGAGGGTGAGTGAGCGGGGTCATCAAATCAGGGTCGTGGGAGTCAGGAGATGCCCTGGGGTAAAATGGAAATCAGAACGTGGTCAGCCATGTCTAGTTCCCATACCCAAGGGCATGACCGAATTGAGTCGGCAGGTGGCTCGGGAGGCACGAGGCATTCGTCCAACTCTGATGGTGTTATGCAATGCCAGGTCAGTCAAAAACAAGACAGCAATTATTGCTGATCTTGTGGAAATGGTTGACCTGGCTTGCATTACCGATACCTGGCTGAATGAGAATTCTGGCCCCATTTTGGAGGCTTTAGTTCCGACTGGGTACTCGGTATTACACCGTCCAAGATTAGACCATGGGGGGGGGGTGGCAGTCTGTTTCAAGACCAAACTCAACCTCATTAGTGTATTGGTAGGGGAGACTGAGTCATTTGAGTGTGCTGTCGTAGCGGGTGTAGGTTGTCAGATCGTTCTCGTCTATCGTCCACTCGGTGACGAGAGACGTTTCCTTCAGGAAGTGGCGGACTTCATCGTTGACATGGCATTGGAGTCACCAAGACTGATGGTTCTTGGTGACTTCAGTGCCTGGGTCGACGATGAACTCTTGCAATTTGGACAACATTTCCTCTAGTTGATGTCTTCTCTGGGCCTGACACAGGTGGTTACCTCCGCTACTCATAGACACGGCCACTCCCTTAACTTAGTCTTCCTCCTAGGGATCAAAGCTTCTGATTTGGAGGTGGATGCAGTCCGGTGGTCCGATCACTGCACTGTGGGATTTCATTTTTATACCCCCCCCGGGTAGGCCTACCCCTACGGAAATGGTCAGGTACCACCCTTTACGAGATGTAAGTTCTCAGGGCCTAATGGCGGTGCTTGACCTATAGTCTTCCTCATTTGCCAGCAGTGATCTGGAGACTCCCGTGAAGGCCTATAATTTGGCCATCTCGACAGCTTTGGATTCTATTGCCCTTGTCCGCGTTTGACCTCTCCCTCTTTGCCCTCGATCTCCCTGGTTTGATGGGTCTTTGAGGGAGCTGCGGAGACTAGGTCAAAGGTTGGAGCATTGCTGGCAGAAGTCCACCCTTGATGCCGACCACCTTAGATTGTTGGAACATTATCAAGTCTAACAATGTGCAATCTCCTGTAAGAAGGCAGAATTCCTGTCCAGGGAGATTGCAGTTGCTCGGAATTGACCAGCTCAGCTTTTGCGCGCTGTGGACAGACTGTGCAACTCAGCCTGTCTTCAAGTGCGGAGAACTTTTTCACAATTAGAGTGCGATGAAATTGCTCAATTATTTGCAAATAAGGTGGCTGACATCAGGGCGGGACTCCAGCCGGCACACTGTATGGGCATTGCTATTGATCAGTGTGAGGTTACTGCACCTCGGGTGTCTTGGAGTACCTTTGGCCATCTGAAGTTCATGGATGTCATGCGGATTATCCAGCGTGTGTGCCCTGCTTGCTGTAGATTGGATCCTGGACCTACTTCCCTAATTTTGAGAGGTATTGATGTTATCGGTCCGCTCCTAGCATAGATTGTCTGGTGCTCCTTGGAGTCTGGAGAGTTTCCTAGCTCTCTAAAAGAGGCAGTGGTGACACCTTTCTTGAAGAAAGCTTCCTTGGACCGAGACTGCCATGCCAACTACAGACCTGTCTCTAACCTTCCTTTTATAGGGAAGGTTATTGAGAAAGTTGTGGCTGCACAACTGGAGGACCATTTGACCATCCATGACATCTATGAACCACTCCAGTCTGGTTTTTGTAAGAGACATAGTACCAAAACAGCGCTGGTTCAGGTGCTCAATGATCTCCAGATGGCTAGAGATCAGAAGAACCGTTCCATCTTGGTCCTTCTTGATTTCTCTTCAGCTTTTGACACCGTGGACCATGAGGTGTTGTTGGGTCATCTGAGGTTCATCTGTGGGCTGTCTGGAACAGTCCTCAGGTGGTTTTCATCTTTCCTTATGGGTAGATCTCAGACAGTGATGTCAGGAGTTTATTCCTCGGACCCTACCTCTCTGTCATGTGGAGTTCCTCAGGGTTTGGTCCTCTCACCCATGTTGTTCACAGTGTATATGCTGCCCCTCGGAGACATTGTAAGAAGGTATGGGCTGAGGTTTCACTGCTATGCTGATGATACCCAGCTCTACCTATCTTTTGCACCCGACCAGAATGGGGCTGCATCGGCATTTAACAACTGTCTGAAAGAAATCCAAGACTGGATGGATTCCAGCTGGCTAAGATTGAACCCAGACAAAATTGAGGTGTTGGTTGTGGATCCAGGTCATCGGATAGGGGGGTTGGGGAGGGTGTGCCTTCAGAAATTTTTCTGGGTGGCGCCTCACTCCCGACCTCTGAACGGGTGCGTAACCTGGGGGTAATTTTTGAAGAAGGGCTGACCTTGCATTCGCAGGTGTCAGCAGTCATCAAAACTTCCTTTTACCATCTTAGGAATATCACCAGGATTAGGCACTTTGTTCCGTCCGATGACCTTCCGACATTGATCCATGCCTTTGTTTCCTCTCGCTTAGATTATTGCAACTCCCTTGACCTAGGGCTTCCTGGGGTAGAAATCCGCTGCCTGCAGCTGGTGCAGAACGCAGCAGCCTGACTTTTGATGGGGTCTTCACGATCTTGTCATATTTCACTGGTGCTGCACGAGCTGCACTGTCTGCCAGTACAGTGGCGGATCACCTATAAAGTCAGCTTGCTGACTTTTAAAGCCCTATGCGAACTTGGCCCGGACTACCTGAAAGAGCTCCTGATTCCCTACCAGCCCAGTCGGTTACTCAGCTCATCCAGTGAGGGGTTGCTAGAGGTTCCAAGGGTATGTTTAAAATCTTCTGGCTCAAGAGCGTTTGAGTTTGCTGTGCCTACCCTTTGGAACTCTCTATCCCGTCGTATTCGGGAGTGCACAACTGTGGAGTCATTCAAACAGGCTTTAAAGACTTATTTGTGGTCTCAGGCTTTTATTGAGTGTGTTGGTTGTATTATAATATGTGTATGATTTTATTTATGAATGTTTATATATTTGAAGTGTTGATTTTATTATGTACGGCGCCTTGGTTTTTTTGAAAGGCGCCTAAAAAATAAAAATTATTATTTATTAAATTATTATACTTGGGCTGGGAATCCAGAGAAATCCGCTCTGGTGACTTAATACACAATTACTAAAGCACCCAGAGACTCTAACCTCCACACAAGAATTTATAGAGGGATTTCTAGACTCTAATCTGTACTCAGTGATGAGGGTGGGCATAATTGGGCTGCTCTTAAGTGTGCCTTAAGGGAAAACTTTATACGCATTGCTGCCACCAGAACCCAGAAAAATAAATTAGTGCTTGACTCCCTATTAGATGAAATACAGAAATTAGACCATACAATACATAAAACTTCCCCACCAGAGGATTGGGCTAAGCTACACTGCCTCCAAGCATCATATTATGACATAATGGCACAGAAAGCAGAGTTAGCCATTTATCACACTAAACTGAAATATCTGGAATCGGGTGAGAGAGCAGGGAAGCTTCTCATCCTTAGATTAAGGCAAGTTGAGATGTCTAAATTTATTCCAGGGCTTAGATCCCCCCTAGATGGTCACATTATTTCCCACCTCCAAGAAATTGTTGCAGCCTTCTGTGACTTTTGTAAGGCTCTTTACTCCTCTGATTCCACTAAGGTGACCGACCAAGATATCACTGACTATCTTTGTTCAGAAAACCTCCCCTCTGTAACTCCATGTGTGGCTGAACAGCTTGGTACCCCAATTACTTTAATTGAAGTGGAGAAGGCCATTGTACAAGTACCCCAGGATAAATCACCTGCTCCGGATGGCCTACCCAATAATTTATATAAGGTCTGTCTCCCACAACGTTCCACCTTGCTGATGAATGTGTTCAACTTGTGGTTTCATCAGGGGATAAAAGACTCTAGTTTTCTAGAGGCAATTATCACCCTTATCCCCAAACCAAATAAGGACCCACTATGCCCCAGAAGTTACTGTCCAATCTCTCTTTATTAAATTCGGATGTTAAGATTTTAGCAACAATATTAGCTAACCACTTAGCCCCACTTCTAGGAGAAATTATCAGGAATGATCAAGTGGTGTCCATGGCTGGATGTCTCTCTGGAGACCACATGAGAAAACGTATGCATCTGATCGCAGCGTCGAGGGAGCCTGGGGTCCCTTCAGTCCTTGTCTCTCTCGATGCTGAGAAAGCCTTCGATTGGGTCTCCTGGTGCTTCTTGTTTGCCACTCTCAAGCAGTTAGGCATGCCTAACACCTTTCTTACATGGGTCAAAATCCTATATACCACCCCCCATGGCTCGGGTTTGGTGCAATGGGCACCTATCCCAACCATTCCTCCTCGAAAGAGGCACTCGACAAGGATGCCCCTTATCTCCTCTTCTTTTTAACTGCTACCTGGAACCATTAATCTGTACACTCATTTCCTCTCCCTCTTTGAGGGGTATACAATTGCATAGCAAGCATTACGTCCTCTCAGCTTATGCAGATGATTTACTGCTACACCTTGAGGAGCCCAAGGTCTTCTTACCGGTCCTTTTAGGGGAAATCGATAATTTTTCCAAAATTTCAGCTTATAAGCTTAATCTTTCCAAAACCAAGGTATTTCCTCTAAATCACTGGGCTAACAGAACTAGCACCGATGCCTTGGGTCTCTCATGGGACTACCGATCCCTCACCTATTTAGGGATTAAGGTCTTCCAGAGTATCTCTTTCATGTTCAAAGATAACTTAACCGCTCTAGTGCAACTCTAGCACGCGGACCTGAACAGATGGAGTGCCTTGCCAATGTCATTATGGGGGAGTATCAATATTCTGAAAATGAATGTCCTACCTAGGTATCCACTTGGTATGTTGGGCTTTTTATATTCCCAAAGTGTGGTTTGTGAAATTACAGGGAATGTTTAATACCTTTCTCTGGAAAAATAAACCAGTTAGAAGGGCATAACTCAAGTTAACGACCCCTAAATTACAGGGAGGGCTCACCCTCCCTTCCCTTTTTACTTATTATCAGGCCCAACACCTTAGTAGGATAGTCCTATGGTACAAGGCACAATCTTTAGCTAGGGGTGGCACATATGTCCCCGCATGGCTAAATATTGAAAGTAAAGCAGCGCACAGTGTTAATGGTTCTTTGGTGGCCCTGGTGTATACAAAACCTTCTAAACTTCCTCAGACACTCAAATCTACCCCAATGGCCTGGTTGCTTAAAGCTATGCAACAAATTCTCCAATCCTCTCGATGAGTTGGTGTAAGTCATCTGCCCAACCCCTCTTTTGTAACCCACATATTCAAATTGATTGTCGCCCCATCCCATATTCATTCCTCCCACAGCTTAAACACTGTACATTAGCTGATCTACTGCAAGACAATGTAGTGGCTTCTTTTCAGACCTTACAGACCCATTTTCAGCTTGGCCACAAAGACATACTTAAGTATTTGCAAATCAGGAATGCAATTGTAACTTTAATGACAAGGAGGACTGGTCCGACCAGTCTTCCCAGGGGCTCCAACAAATCTTCCAAAGAGCAGACACTGCTCATGTTGTCTTGAGGATTTATAAGCAGCTTCAGGTCTTAGACCATAATCTTCCAAATGGAATCTGTTATTACTGGGTGCAGGAGCTCTCCCTACCGGCTGAAGTAGAATTCTGGACTAAAGTCTGGAGCACGAATTACAAATACATTAAGCAAGACAGATTATGTCTCGGCCAATTTCAAATTATGTACAATATGTACTATACCCCACTAAAACTACACAAGGCAGGACTTGTAACCTCTCCAGACTGTTTCCGATGCAAACAGGCCCCAGGCTGTCTTTACCACATGTTATGGGAGTGTTCCTGTGCACAGAATTTCTGGAAAACAATTCAACAAATGTTGGACCCCATTTTAGGCCTCAACTCCTTATTTACCCCTGAATCTTGTTTACTGGCTGTATACCTTCGGGGAACACCATCAGTATGTCAGGCCCATCTAACCTGAATTGCATCTATTGCAAAATTGATCATGCTTAGACATTGGAAGGATGACTCACTTCTCACAACATTAGAGTGGTACTGTAAAATCCTCCTTGCTCTCCAGTTAGAAAAGCATATCACAACCTTGAGGCATAGACCCCAATATTATCAGACTACTTGAGAGCCTCTCATGACTCTGCTCTCCCTATGGAAACCATAATGGCCCCTAAACTTCCCAATTTTAACCCTATGGTATTTTGGGGTTAAGTCACCTTGTCTTTCTCCCTGCATTACAGTGGTCGGGATTCCAGGAGGTGGCCTGCACCCAAAGGGACATCCGCCGGCCACAGCTCCTATGGCACGGTGGAAGGGGAGGTTAGGGCAGCAACTGCACCCTATTCTGAGAGGGCAGCTGCTGTAACCCAGTTACTCAATTACAAGAGCTACTGTGCAGCATCAGTGGGTTAGACCCTCAGCTGTTAGCTGGTCTAAGGGGCTTCCGTCCTGGCAAAATGGCGGTTGCCCCCTCCTGCAGTGCCACAACAGACACAGCTGTGTGCCACAGACCCCCCCCAAACACTGGAAAGACACCCCCATTACCAGGGTGCCACCCACCGGCACCTGGGTCCAATTTGTCTGGGGCCACCCTTGCACCTCTGCCACACTGCCAACCCCCCCATGGCCCATGGGGGCTTGGGGGCTGTTTTCGTGGCTGGGGGATTTGGGGGGCAGTTCTTCCTAGTCGGTGGCTTGCAGTACCCAGGTCCATTGTGCTATTCCTGTGACACAACCCTGTGGCCGCTGCAAGTCACAGGGCATAAGTGCTGGGGACCCTGCCTGTCTTGGAATAAGGTGCAGGGTCCCCAGCGTAGTGCTGCATGTTGCAACTTGCATATGCCAGTGAATTGCAATGTGCATCCTGGAATTGGGCCCCCTGTTTCTCTCAAAGTCTTCAAAAACCCTCTGTACCTTTCACTGCTCTCATGTTCATGGTCCTATGTGTGCTGCTTTCCTTGCATGGTCCCGCTCACTCCAGCTCCATCCGCTAACATGACATCAAAAGAAAAATCAAACAGACAACATACATAAAAAAAAAAAAAAATCATGTTTTTGAAGCTCCTAAACTGCTCATGCTACTGTGGGAAGGTGCTCTCGCTCATGGAATTATAAGGAGCTCTTGCTAAACCCGACACCATTTTCTCCTGCTCATTTTTGGAAAGCTGCTTTCTGCACCAATCAGAGGAGATGTCAACTCTCTCATGCAAAATTTGATGCATGGTCCTTGGCAATTGACCTAGCAACTGGGAGTATGAGATGCAAAATTACATTAATTAACTAAAAAATCCCACAGAGTTTACTACATTAAAAAAAATTAAAACACAAGTTAAACAAACTAACATCACACAAAGTCTTCCCCTATTGCATAAATGAAATATGCGGGGGGGGGGGCAACTGTGTGATACAGCATTTATCTGGTGTAGTTGCCATTGCCCTCTCATAGCCATCACTTGTGGCTCCACCACTCATGAGGTTACTTGAGGTCAATGGCAACTACACCAGATAAATGCTGTATCACACAGTCGCCACCTGCATATCCCAAATAGATATATATATATATATATATATATATATATGTAACCCTCACCCCTGCCTTTTTAGTAAAACAACAGGTAGCATGCTGTTGAAGCTGACAGCAGTACCTGGTGGGGACTGGGTTTGGGGAGGATGAGGTTATTCGGCACAGGGGACCTAGGTTTGGCTACTCTGCACAGGGGCACCCAAGTAAATCCGAACACAGGAAGCAATAACTGTAATGTCCAGAACCAGGAATGGGATTCTTCAGTGTGGCTTTTATTCACATCCAAGCTGAACAAACAAAGCATAGACGGACCCCCACGGGACTACATTTCCTGGTAGTGCAGATTACAGACTACAGAACACTTTATCACTATTCCCAGCCCTCAGGCTCTAAACCCACCAGGCACACAGCCCGGACTTGCACGCAGCTTTGGGTACACAGCCCGACTTGTACACTACTTGGGTTTTCCCCACTGGCCTGGCTCCCCCGCTGGCCACTTGATCCGCGGTCCATTTGAGGAATGAACCAATTACACAATTCGCGGTCCATTTGAGGAATGGACCAATTATCTTCTTGTGGCTCCCCAAACCACACTAGAGTCTTCGACTCCGAGAGAGAATTTTCCTTACAGTCCCACGTCTGGGTACTTCCCTCATCACTGGCCAAGTGCCTGAGGTAAAGTAGAAATCCACAGAAGAAATCTGTAGAGGTGGACCTAGTCACTAAAGATGGGGGCCACCCACCTCCAGCTCCCAAAGCCCATACCCGGCCATTTCTCTGGAAATTGAACAATTCCTTTACTGAACTTTCAAATGTAGATTCTGGGTAGACGTCTGTCACATCTCCTCTACATATCATTTGCATCCCAACAACCTCTGGACTTGAACCTACTTTTACTTTGCTTAGCCCATTACTCTAGGCTTCCCAATATTTAGTAGTTCAATCCCCACATTATCCACACAAGTCCCAGGGTGAAAAACATAGGCCCTTTTAGCAAGAGCAGACACTCACCCTCACGTTGCAGGTGCCTCACAGGCGACTCACAAATCTTCTTGTTCTCCCGAATAAACACTGGAACATGTAGGCAGCTTTTCCTTCACAAGCAGAACTAGGGGGTTGCCCCAGGAATCTGCAGGGAAACCTTTCCTGCCCCCCCCGAAGGGAGGGGGCACTGAGACCCAAAAACAGCGGTCTCCACCACGTCAAGTAATCTTCTGTGCCTCTCTTTAAGGTGGAGACACACACCCTTTTTACTTAAAAGTAGCCCTCTGTCAGGGCTGAGGTTCCTAAAGCCTTCACTGAGCTGCTTTCTCAGCAAGCTCCCAACTTCACACTCACTCACTGAAGACTGACTTCAAAACCTCCCAACGTTCTAACTAACTCCCTTGCTGCAGATTCCAATGTGGCTCATGCAGCTGCGATAGTTCTATAGGTGATGTCATCCCTCAGTCTCAGCTGAGACTGAGAACAGAGTGAGACAGTGTGAAACCCATTTAACTGGAGTTTCACAAGCTGCCTTCCCTGCCTACCACTAGGTCTTACTGGGATTCTAGTAACCCCAGGTAACAAGGGGGTTACATATATATATACAGTATATATACATATTTTTTTTTTTAATGTAATGCCAGTGTGAATAAATTTCTGCAAATATCATCAATATTTTCAGGGTGGTCTGACCTATAGTGAGACTATCACATTTATCCTCACTGTAGGTCATTATCGACATGGTAGGTCATGTAGAGGCACTATCTGCACTTAAGCAAAACGGGGGCATGAACTGCACTTAAGCGCCCCTACTACACCCGTTCACTGGCTGCAACTCTGGACCTGTTTAATGTGAAACCAGCATTCACACAGAGAGGTTCATTTTTTATTTCACACATACAAAAGAAATCTCCACAGCAAACCTCTCACACTTCCTAACAGCAGAACGCTAGTACAGACCATCCTCCCTCCCTCCCTTCCCAGCCACAACTGCCAACCAGCCCACCTCCGATCAGGACACTGTACCTGCGCTAGTTGACAATGAGCTCCTGAAATGGCCATAAGGACGCAAAACCAGCCGCTCCCTCCTCAAAACTTGAATTCCTCACTGCTCACCGCTTGGTACTGCCACAGAACTCGAAAAGCAGGATCAACCAGCTAACAATTCCAAAACACAAGATCAACCAGATAAAGCATTTTCAATAACTTAAATACAAAAACAAAGTAATAAATTAATAAACTGGTGATCTTGCTCCCTCGCTAAGTGAGACCTCACACCGCTATGTTTTCAAAAGTGTTCAGCCTGCCCACACACGAAATGTCCACCAATCAAAAGCTACTCGAAAAACAGAGGGATGCACTGACCCTAGCTACCACGGGAGCATACAGATGGCAGCATACAAACACCACAAAATCTGCTTACATAGTTAAATTTAAAAAAAAAAGTTAAAAACCACACTAAAAGCAATGAATATGAATTTCATAAATGAGATATGCAATGGGTCGACTGGAAATATCAGTGATATTTCCAGTCAACCAATTTCATACCCATATATGTATATATAAATGACATAAAATGTGTTCTTTTATGTGACTAAGACAGTTTAGTTCGTTAGGTTACCATGTACTGTACTATAGTTGACAGCTCCAGATAACTGTTTAGGGGGTACATATTCAGTGCTGGCAAGTTGTGCGCGCATAACAGTGCGTCGTGCAAAACAGATGTGATGGCTGGCACTGTAGCAATATTTAAACAGTATGTGCAATCAGAGCAGATTGTGCATCCTGTGTGAATATGGGACCCTGGATGCGCGGAACAAAGTGGGCAACTACCATGGTGGGCGTAGCGCATCCAGGGCCAGGCCTGAACACCGCGAATGGGGGAATGTGTGGTGCAAACCTGGAAGCACCATTCTCCCAAGGGAGATACTCAGCCAGCATATGCTAATGAGCTCATTGAGCATGCATGGTGCAAACGAGCCTCATGCATGCCCATTATGGGCTCATTAGCATGGCTGTACCTGGCTGGATGTGCCAAGCCAGCCCCCTTCCATCCCCAACTGTCGCAGGCAAAGCCAGTTCCCTGCCAGCCCTGACAGTCTAGTGGTACCGCCTCCCATCTTCGCTTCCCATTGGTAGCACAAGCATACCCCCAACCTGCCCTGATCCCCATTAAAAACAGATACACACCCCCTCCCATGCCTGATCCCCGATCACAATACAAAACATCCACCAAATGCTGTTCCGTAATGTGGTGGCCCCCCACCCCGACCCGCTCTCCTCAACCCAGCGGAGTCAGCAACAGGCTCCAGCCCTCCAAAACACCACCACAGCCAGCCACCGACTGAACTGTCCATGAATGGCACTGTACATTTTACACGCTCATTGGTTGTGAGTGCATAATATATACAGTACCATTCATGGACAGTTCATCAGCAGCTTAACATATTAATATCACGGAGGGTCGAGCCAATCACCAACATCTGTTGGGGTTGGAGGCGCGGTGGGGTCCAGTCATGATGGGGTGGGGACGCTATACTATGGAACTACTGGGGGTGCCAATGTTATCGGTGTGTGGCATAGGTGCTGGGTGGGGGCTGTTGCAGACCTTGTAGTACGGATTGGGGGTCTTGTATGGTGGCAGTGGATCGGGGACTATTACTACTGGAACCTGGCTCGGGGGGGTATATTCTATGTTGTACCTGGAGTGGGGGTATTTGTTTAATGAACCGGGATAAGGGGTTATTTCTCTATCAACATGGGATCGGGGATCATTTCTATATTGATACGGGGATCGGGGTCCTTTTTACAATAATCATGGATTGGGTGTACTTTCTACAGTGGTCAGGGATCGGGGTGTGTATTGTACTTGATGGTGTTTAGGGCTTGGTGGTGTGCACACTACACTATGGCAACTGGGGGTCATTTTGTTCAGCCATGCACCAGAGTGTGGCATGGCACTCTCCTGTCCCTGATTACAGGGGCAGTTCCACACTTCTCCCCATAAACATGCAATGTTCCTCCTATCCCCCTCATAGCACTGGGTGCACTGCCATGGCCCACCTGTGGGTGGCTAGCTGTGTTAGGTTAGCTTTCCGAGGCCTATCTGTACGCTGCACATTACTGGCCTGTGAATGGCACATTCCCTATGAATATGCCACAGCGCGGCATATACCTGGGAGTATCCCCTACACATGTGCGGCATACATTATAATGCTACCAGGCCCACTGTCTCATGGCAGACACATCTCACCCCATTGAATATCACACTTTGGTGCATTGTTGGGGATGCGTGGCCCTTCTCCCTTTTCTGCCAGTATGCATAGTGCATCTCCTTTGAATATGGGGGCCCAGACCCCCAAGATGAGGAAAGAATATTCACATTTTTAAAAAATGGTACAATTCATTAGAGCGCCAAGATAAGGAAAGAATATTCACATTTTGAAAAATGGCACAATTCAAATGTTATTACTTCAGTTTTACACATGTTCAGTTTCAAATAATACAAATGTTATCAAATCTTATGATCCCTAATTAATTTTGGTATCATTGACTCAAGACTAACTCAAAAAATGTTTCTCAAACAACTGATTGGCAGAGTATTAACTGGTAGAGTACTAATGTTAAATTAAATTGTACAGGGCAAACAATTGAAGCTGATCCTAGATAACATCATCTTTAGTTCTGATTAAAATGTTTTTAGACACAAAACAAATGGACAAGAACAGAAGGATGATGGAGAACAGGCCTCCTTTGAGTTTGCTAGCCACAGCCACTTCAGTCTCAGCAGCATACCATGATCAGTTGTGTGAAATGCTGCTTCAGAAACAGTATAGTCTAGTGGTTATAGACCAGAATTGTGAATCAGAAGCTACATGCCCAAATCCCACCACTGGCTCTATGCGACCATCGATGAGTCATATGATCTCCCTGTACTTTAATCCCTCTTGGCTTTAAAATGGATTAAAGCAGGAAAGCACAAAAAAGATGCTCCATATTGGCTGGGCTATCTAAGGAAAATAAACTATAGATTGTCTAGCAGAACAAGCACAAAAAATGGCACTTCATTTCTACTCATGAGATTTGTTCTTAACAACTTTAGCAGAAGTCTGCATTTGTGATATAGTCTATAGGTCTGTGCTGCTGAGCAGGGAATGCAATACACTTCCGTAGAAACATAGAAACACAGACAATGTCAGCAGAAAAAGACCATTGGTTCATCCTGTCTGCCCAGTTTTGCGCTACCATACTCAACCCTACCTCGTGACCTGTTGTCTAGACAGGCTTTTTGTCCTCGCCACCTCCCACTTGCTCCCTGCCCTACTGCTACCGTTTGTGTGAGTAACTATTAATCCCTTTACTCTGTCCAAGCAACGCTTGAACCCATTATTGACTTTTCTACCTATCACCTCAGCTGGTAGGCTGTTTAACAACTAAGCCACTCTCTCCATAACGTAAACTGTTTTCACATCCTTCCTGCCTCTCCTACCACCGCCACCAGCTTACACTAATGTCCCTTTGTTTTTTACCTGCCATTCCTGTTGAATAGTTCCTTGCAGTTTACTGTTCCTTAGTCCATTCCTTGTAGGAATCTGAATGTCTCTATCATGCTAACCCTCTCCCTTCTGGACTCCATCAGGTATATCTTCAATGACCTGAACCAGTCTTCATAGGATCTGCCCTGTTGGGCCTGAATTATTTTGTTTACCATATGCTGCACCGTCTCCAGTCTGCCCGTGCCTTTCCACAGGTAGGGTGTCCAGAACTGGACACAGTATTCCAGATGAGGTCTCACCAGTGTTCTATAGAGAGTTAGTATTATCTTATTCCTCCTACCATTGAAACCCCTTCCAATACACCCCAACATTCTAGTTGCCTTGCTGAAGGCCTTGTTGCATTGGCTAGTTTATTTTAGTGAGTCACTTATGATAATGCCCAACTCTCTTTCCCCTGAAGCAATGCCCAGCTCAACCACTCCGATCAAGTATTTGGTCCTGGGGTTCTTCTTTTCTGTGTGCACCACTTGGCACTATTTGGCATTGAATTTCAACTTCCAAACCTTGGACCACTTTTGTAACCTTGGCATAGCACTCTGCAACCTCCTTACTGTCTTGTTTTGCAGTAATCTAAACAAAAGGTCATTTAGATTCTTTTAACACTTTACTCCAGCAAAACATGTACTGCATATAGAGGAGCTAACTGTTTTTTGCAGCAATGTAGACAGACTATCTCCCTTGGCATCCTGCTTCTCACTTGCCCTGTACCACTCTACATGTGACTTAACACTGTCATATTTGCATTTATTAATATTCATACCGTTACTTGTATCTTGTCAACACACTTACCCCTTCCTCATTTTCTACCATGCCACAGAGCTTAGTGTCATCTGTGAAAAGACACAACTTGCCCTGTGTTCTTTCTCCTATGTCGCTGATGAACATATTGAAAATGACTGGTCCCATGACTGACCCCATGGTACCTCACTCATAAGCTCCCTTTCCTCCGACCTGTCCCTGTTTACCACCACACTCTTCTGTCTCCCCTTAGCCAACTTCACACCCATCTAATTAAGTCTTTCAGTGCTGCCAGATCCTCTAATTCCCCAGTCAGCAACCTTCTGTGTGCCAAAGAGTTCAATGTCTTGCTGAAGTAGAAGTAGAGTAAATCTACTGCTTTTCACATTTCTACTACCATTGTTACCCAGTTGAGGAATACTATCAGGCTGGTATGACAAGACTTCCCTGTCACAAACCTATGCAATTTACTGAGCCCATTTCTGTCCAAGTAGTCCACTAGTCTAGATGCATCCTTCCAGATGCTGTTGTACCACAGTAGTGATGTCAGAATGCTGTTGTACCACAGAATCTACAGTATGTCATTACTGTGGTACAACAGCATAGAATCTTGTGTCTATTAAGAAGCGTCATACTTACCTACACTACTGATTCCTCATAACAAATACAGCAGCAAGAGCAAGACAAAAAATATCACAAGTAAAGTGTTAAAAGATGAACTACTACAAATGTTGCCAGCTCACGGAGCTATTACATAAATCACGTGTTATGTTTTAATCATATCCTGATGTTTTCTCTGTTTAGTGTTTATCTGACCGCAGTTCAAGACAGAGGTACAGTAGAAAGAAGGTAAATTAATTAAAACAAGCATATAATATGCAAAATTATGTAATGGCAACCATATACAACAAGGCTGATGTTTCCATTTTGGGCTGAGAGGACATCACAAAAACTCTCATGCTTCAGTTTTGAGGTCTATGATGTCATTTCACATTTCACCCCTCAATTCAAGCACAACGTTGTTGAATATGGTTGCCCATACATTACTCTATATACAGTATATGCCCCAAAGCCTAAGAGAAGTCTCTATTACAAGTCTTGTTTTGTAGCTGAATTCATCGATCACAGATAACTTCTTTCATGATCTTTGTTGGCAGTGGTTAATTTTTCACCAGGGAAAAAAAATCTAGAGAAAATTTAAGGTTCAGAATTCTAATCAGATTGAAAAGCAATGTCATTAATACAACACTTTCAAAGATTTATGGGAAATGTTGTACTTGGTACAGAAGATATATTATTAAAGGAGGCTGTGTATCGACTAACCCCACTCATATTGTGTGGGGCTGCTCTATGCACTTTTAGTGCTTAAAATCATTTATCACATACTTTTTTGCTTATCTGACTGATCCTGCCATCCCCCCTCACTGATCCCACAAGGTGGCATCCCACAAGTGTTTAATAAATTCCAAATATAGCAAGCTCTACATTTGTTTAATTCACAAAGTTCATATCATGTTTATCTGAAGGGATGCTAGGATGTTACAGAGATATAGCCTATATCAACAAACAGAGTCCGGTGCACACCTACTCCCCCATAGTAAATCTTTCAAAAGTCTCAGATATAGTGCTACTTAAAATATGCTTTTCCTTACTCTATCATTATGAAAAAGGGTGTCTCTTAGTTTTTATATCAGATCTTTAATGTAAATTAAATTAGGGTAGAGCTTGCTATAGTTGGAATTTGTTAAATGTTTGGGAGGTGTATGGCACTTCAATAGCATGGTTCCCTGTCATCACCTGTGAATTTGCTAGATGGAAGCTCTTCATTTAAAAGAATCCAGTTTAGGCAATGCACTCTATCTAAGAGAAGCCACTACAGGCAGTTCATTGTTAGGACTGAACCCAGGGGATCCAATGTGGCATCTGGTGGTTCGACTTACTTTCATTAAAGCTCTGATATCAGCCTGATTAGGAATATTTTGGGCTGCCAGGCCTAAAGCAGCTGTTTTCCATCTTCTCCTTATCTTATAGTGTTTTGAACCCCAGCATTCCTTGGAATGGTTCTGTTATGCTCCCAGAGGGTACACCTTCAGCTTTTCTGTTTTGGAAGTCTTCAAGTTGGAAAAAGACGCTTCCATATTCCTTTTAATGTAGCAGTATATAGCAGGTCCAACTGCTGCCTGGGTCATCATACTCATTTAATCACGTGTCTGGAGGGATGTCAACATGAAGCCTTGTATCCCCCAGAGATTTTCTCCATAAGGGGTGTTTTACTTTCCTCTTTGCTGAGGGTCATGAACTTAGTTAGTAGAGTTTAGTTACCATAAAAGTATTTCATTCGATAGGCTGGGACTCGGATGGTAGCTGTTTCTCATTTTCTTTACTGGTCACTCAGCTCATGTCTTTCCCTCTATCCTTAGTGGAAGTTGATGTTTTAACAATTTTATACATGTCTTCAGCTTTGCCTGTTTTGGGTTTTTTCCTAAGGTACCTTTAGCCAAAGTACTGCCATCCAGTGGCACTTCTTGGTGTGGAACCCTCATCAAGTTGGCTCCTGTTTCTCCTGTACCCCCAAAGGGGTGTTTGTTCACCATGAACAGAGAGTGCACAAGGCCACAGACTACAAGCTAATCACACTTGAAATCCATGCAATGCACAAGCGCACCACTCCAAGCAACCAACTGCACTACTTACTCCAGACATACTCGCCCCCTGGACCAGTGAATCTCCCAGCAAAATTGCCGTTTCTGCTCAGCAGCTTTTTTCTGCTTAATTCCCTATACTGTACCTGTACTATCTTGGCAGATCTGCCAGCACATTCTGAGCAGAAGTTGGAATCAATGGTGGAATTCATTCTGCCCAACTGGCAGAATAAAAGGAATCCAGATTCCACATGGAGGAGTTCCAGAGAATGGAATTAGTAAATTCTGCTTAGCAATAGTGTTCATTTTTATATAATGTTCACTGGACTTGATGGTATCATTTGGTCTGTTTATATTTTCTTACAATACGCTGCTAACTGCAAAATATAAAGCAGTGCTTACATAACTTATCACTGATAGTTCCAGCAATGTTTTTAAAAAGAATGCTTTTTATTAGCAATAGGGGAATGTATAGGATTACTTCTGGGATTTGCCTAGGACTTTCACATAAATGGAATAGTCTCCGTAAACGAATGACACATTTTGTTTCTGGAATATCTGCTACAGATAAAAATGGTCACTGTCTAGCCTTTTTATCAAATGTATTTAGTAATGGCAAGTGTGATAAAGCTGGAAGGTATAGTTTAGTGAGCTCAGTGTCTCAGAACTGGTTCTTGATTTCAATGCCTTAAATTGAGTGCTCAGTTTAGCATAGATTTACTACGCAATTTGTTAGTGCAAGCATGCAGGGCAGCTTTTCTCCTGGGTGTTAAAGAAAGGCCTCATTTCAATGTGATATCCAGTGCATCAAATTGCTATTCATTTTGAAAAGTTAAAATTACTGATTTTAGGGCTTACGTGATTGCTTTCACATCTGTTTAAACATTGCCCTTTGGAAGAACAGGATCACAGTCCTGGTGCAGAACGGAGGCTGTTTTTTACTTATTTCAGCAGCTGCATATATTTGTGCAGTCATGATGACCACAGCTTTCAGTAGCTTGATTTTGTTAGGGAATAGCAAAAGCATGCCATAGAAAACAATGGTAAGTTGAATAATTCTGTAGTGAAAAACAATTAAGCTTAAATTAGCTGTTCATGTTATGGGAAAAATTTGACATGAAGCTTTTTTAACTATATGCAGTAGATGTTCCTTCTTTAGATGCCTCCTTTTGGGGTTCAGCAACCACCTAGTCAGTTTTGCTCACCTTACCAACACCACTGTCCCCCATGGCTTACCACCCTTAACAGGGCCAGTGGAGAGGCTTCCCCCATTGCCAGGAAATGATCTGGCATGTGGTTTGATAGGTAATGTGGGGCCTGAGTGTGCCACTGCTATCATCCTCAGCTGCTGACATTTTTCCTCTGCAGTTTTCTACCTTCCAGCCCACCCACCTCCCAGATACTGACTCGCATGCATGCTGTCATTCCCCAATAGAAGGAGCAAGCTCCCTTGACCCACAGTCAGGGGTCATTGCAGCTATGGAACAAGTCACCAGTACTTTTCAGGCTGGGACATGCTGCCTCCCAGTCACCACCCACACACCCAATACTGTACCAATCCCTGAGCTTACTCCTGAACTCAGGTCACTGGTAAGGCAGTGTAGCGCACTGCTGCTGGGCCACCTGGCTGCTCTGGACAGGTACCTTTCCATTCTGCTTTGGATCACCCTTCTCCTGTTTGTTTCATAAGATGTCCTTTTTTATGTTTCATTGCATGTGAGCAAGAAACATCTTGCGGTAGAATGACATTTCGGAGGTGTGTCAGGGACGAGTCCAATGCACAGAACTATACAATGGGCTTGTCCCTGACAGACCAATGAGTATGCAACCAGACTGTGACACTAGTCAATTTTGTAGCTGGAGGCCATTATCTAATTGAAAGAAATGAAGTGCTCCAATGAGAGTGCTTCATTCCTTTCATTTGCATAATGCCAACTGGTAAGCAGACAGCTCTGTCCCCGTTCTTCGATGCCACTTGCATTAAGCCCCCTCCATTTCATTATCACCAGCAGCATTCACTCTCTCTGCATGCTTTTCTCCCCACACCCTTTATTCCCTGTCCTGGTATCAGCTGCATTCACTCCCACTCCCTCCCTCTGCATGCTGTCCTCCCCACACCCTTTGTTCCCCATCCTGGTATCAGCTGCATTCCCTCCCACTCCCTCCCTCCATCTGCATGCTGTCCACCCGCACCCTCCGTTCACTGTCCCCATGCTGACATTGTGGTGCCCAATCCCTCTGTTGGCATTGTCTGACTCCCCCCCGGGACACTGGGGAGCCCACTTCCAGTGTCCCGAAATAAAACATTTTTATACCCTGTTAAAAAAAGAAAACTGTTCCCGATTACTTTTTTTTAAGCCTGTAAAAAAGAAAATGGTCCCTCATCATCTCCCCATCCCCCTTCCCCATCCTGACCATCCCTCTGCACACCCACCTTCCCGCACCCCCCCCCCTTACCCAATACTTACCTTTGGAGGTCGTCGGCTGCGATCTTCTGTGGAGTGGGACACGTCTGCACTCTTCAAAACTGAACCATGAGCTGAGGAATTAAGGTAAGCACTGTATAATGGCTGTGAATGGTGTTTTCAACTTATGTTGATATCTTAGCCATTTATAGGAATTTTTACTCCAAATATTCAATATAAGGTTCTTGGGACCCCACCTCATGAACTCGGGCACTGTCATTTCGTTACTCGGTCCCAAAAGGTGATTTTGTGGTCTCTACATGTAATCACCTTTCAGGACTGATTAACAAAATGACAATGCCACTGTTCATGAGGAGAGGTCCCACAAAGCCTATGTTGAAAATTTGGTGCAAAAAATCTTCAAAATGACTGTGTTACAAGCGTGTGTTGCACAGTTTCTACACACACTAGTAATTTTCCCTTTTTTTATATTTTCACTCTAGATTTTCAACATTGCTATTTTTTCACACCTCCTCGTGAACAGTAAAGCTGACTAGCTGTCATTATTCACATCCTGCCCAAAATGTGTTTTCACACCTGTGGCACAGAATGGCACAGTTGTTGTGTGAAATCACCTTTCAGGACGAATGAACAAAATGACAGTGGTACTCTTCATGAGGTGGGGTCCCAAAAAGGCCATGTTGAAATCTGGTGAAAAACTCAAAAAAATGGCTGAGTTACACATGGTCGTTTAAACTTTTCTACGCATGCGTGTAACTTTGGTCATTTTAAATATTTTCACGCCAAATTATCAATCTAGCCATTTTATAACACCATCTCACGAACAGTACAGCTGTCATTTTTCACATCCTGCCCAAAATGTGTTTTTGCACCTGTGGTTAGGAATGTCATTTTACCATGGATTTGAAAAATATCACCTACGGGGTTCATGAGGTGGGGTGCTAAGAAGACTATGTTCAACATTTGGGGTCAAAATATGAAAAAAAATGACAAAGGTATGCCCATTCATTGCAATTTCGGTATGCATGTTGGTAACTGCAGAAATCCTAAATATTTGTACCCCACACTTTCAACATAGCTTTCTTATTATCTGAGCTTCATATTCAAATGCTATCCTAAGTATAACAGCTTGTCAAAACATAGTTCAGGCTGGCTTTTCCTCCCACCAGAAGTTCAACTAACACAATACACCCCTGCCACATAAACCATTCAAGGAAACGTTTGGCATTGACACTTACTTGTCCTTGTTTTGAGATTGTGTTAGCATTTTTGTAGATTTTAAATAATTAATGGTGATCATCTTTAAATATGACTGCCACAAAATATTCATCAATATTCACAGCTGTTTTTAAGCACCTGTTTAAGATTGCCTTTCTTGTGACTATGGAAAACTAGCATACAACCAAAACTGATCCTTGACTTTTTGAAGCACTGGGGATATCTGTATTAACTCCAGGTCACAAAACTGAAACTCTTTACTTGGTGAACATGAAATGATACGTAGCACCATGTAAATAGATTTAGACACAAAAATGGACAACTAGGATCAACATCAGCAGTTAGGGATGACTACATAATAAAGTATATAAAAATGTCTTAACATGAACAGCTGCTTTAAGCAACCTGTTCAGAGACTGATCAGTCAAAAGTCTAAAAACTCCCTCTGCATGTGTGAAGAGTTGATGGCAGCTACAAAGTCCCTACTCTGCACATTGATTCACATCTGCTGCATGATCTAATCCCACACCACATATGAAGCTTTGCGGGCAGTGAGGTCAGCAATATGAAGGATGTGGTGGGCTCAGGGAGGGTGTTGAGGCTATGCCAGGGGGATCCCTGCAGTGGTATCATTCTGTTTAGGCACTCCAGATACATCAGGGACCCAAATGCCATACCAAAAAGACATTGCTCCAGCCTTCTGAACCAGAATGGAGAGTTGAGAGGTACTGCATTCATGTTCTTTTTTTTTATTATTTACATATGGGAATAATGCAGTCCTTGGAGAACCACCACTATCTGTGGGTCCACACGGAACAGGAGATCTCCTCTGTTGCCGACTTGGACTTCCTACTGCAAACCCAGTGTTGAGTGCTGCTCTGCTTCCAAGAAAGACCCAGCCCCATTTGGACCTCCTTGCTCACAGATTGGGGCAGTTGGGAGCTCTGAATTCCATCTATGGCCTGAATATGTGCAATTTGCATGTATCCCAGGCTATTTGTGAGGCGAGCAAGAAACCATCAAAACCAGCAGAGCAGAAGCAGCGATGTTTGAATTTATATTCTGGCAGCAAAATGTGGGCAAAACTATCAATCTATGAAATTGTGATACATTTTTATGACATTTTGCTAACATTTAATTTCTGCTTTTTTCCATCTACTTTTAAAACCACTCATCCAAATTTCACCTCATATTGAACTTTTTTTGCAGTTAATAGTTTTTATTAAAAATTTTCAAAATACACAGAACAATCAACCACACACTTGGACAGCATTCCATATGCTGGTACAGATATACATCAGGAGTAAAAAAAGGCAGTACATACTGTTGCAAAACAATTCAGCACAAGATGATATGGTATAGGAAGCAGGCACAATGTTTGTATACAGGTAAGTGGAGAGAAGAAGCTCTAGGAAATTGATTGGGAACACTCAACTCAGGTGAATGTAAGGGATAACAGTAGACTCTCATGATGCAGTGTAGTGGAAGAAGAGCATGGCAAAATGTGGTGATGCTGTTTGGGGGGTGCAAGACAGCTAGCAAACCAGGATGACTCAGAATGTGCCAGAGGAGGGTCCTTTGGCTCAGACTGGCTCTGGCTACCTAATATGGAACTTTTAAAGTCCTGTATCAAATAGGCATGCGTGTCAAGTTTCAGATGTCTAGCTTTAAATGGGGATTAGCTATAAACATCCAAATATTCCAACATTCTTTACGACATTTGGCAAAAAAGTAAACTGCAAGATTGTAAGCTCCTATAACTTTAAGCAAGCAATAATACCCTCCAGGGTTGGTGGTATGGGGCTATACTGGACTGCCCAGAAGCATAATTAGGCCTGATGCCACAGGCAGAGGGCCTTATAACCACTGGAAGATCTGGTATAGTCCGTACTACCCACCCTGGAGGGTATTATTGCGCTAAGAAAATGGGTTATATGTAACATTTTTAGGAATAGGTAAGAACATTTGAAAAAAAAAAGTAAAAAAAATGGGTACCAATTAATTTAAAGTTCAGTTTTTGGTAAAGTAGTCCTTCTACTGGCAGACTTGCCAGTAGAGGGCGGCACAGTAGTTCAGATGTGTTTTTCATCTAAGGTTGTCCCCTTCAGTTGTTGAATACCGATCCCCCCCATGACCAAACACACAAAAGCTTGCCACAGTGTACAAAAAAAATTAGACAGAAAATAAGAACATGAGCTGTCAAACTATGTTGGCTTTACATGCCATGATGAGGTGCAATCATGGTCAGGCAGAGCAAACCCAGAAGTCAGTTGTGACAGCCAGAAAAAAATAAATGAAGAATGAAAGAAATGAGCTGCCATAGCCATGTGATTAGTTTTTTTTTGTTAAGCCATTACATTTTGTGCTTTTTCTGCTGTTGCCAGCCACCGACTGAGCTCTGTGTGAGCGTGTACCATAAATAGTACGTACTCAATGAATGACAGCAGCTCTCATTCACTGAGCATGCATTATTTACAGTACACGTTCTTGCAGAGCTCAGTTGGTGGCTTTCCACAGTGGCGAGAGGTGGGCTGTGCCAATCGCCAGCTCAGTACAGGTTGGGGAGGAGTGGGGTGGTAGGGCATTGCCGGGTGGGGGGCCACTGGACCACCAGGGCTAAGGTAGGGAAAGCTTGTCCTGCAAATACAACAGTTTTGTAAATCTGTAAATGACAATCGGGGATCGGGATTGTGGCTTGAAGGGGGTGCGCTGTTGCCCTGCAGGGCATTTACATATATATATATATATATATATATATAGATATATATATATATATATCATTAGGGATTAGGGATTGGGGTGGGGCAGCTGACAGCCCTGTGGGGCATTTACATATATATCATTAGGGATCAGAGCTGGGGGGACCGAGAGCCCTGTGGGGCATTTACATATATATCATTAGGGATTGGGGCTTGGGGGGAGCCACTGATATCCCTGAGGGGCATTAATGTTATTTAATATTGGGGATTGGGCTTGAGGGGGACAGTAGCTCTGTGGGGCTTTAACATTAATTGTTATTGGGGATCAGGGCTAGGGGGCACTTGCACTCTACTGAGAATGCCGCAGGCTTGCAGCAACCCAGCAGGTGTGCCCTCCATTTCCATGCTGCTCACTGGCTGGTGCAAGTCGTAGGACTTAACTGCAGGGACCCTGCCCAATATTCAGGCTCGAGGTCCCCAGCACATTGGCATTTGGCATAAGTTGCCTTTGGCACAATTTGGGCGAGCCATTTGAGAATGCCCCCCATGGTCTCCAGAACTAACTGAATACAGTACTCTAAGTGGGGTCTTACCAGCAATCCATACAAAGGCAGCACCACCTCCCTCTTTTTGCTGGTGATCTCCCTCCCAATGGGTTCACCCATATTGGTGCGACAGTTATTTTGTCAGTGCCACTATGGTCAAATGCAATACACTGCCTGGCATTAGGGCACCAGACATTGCGGCTCCCAGGACATGTAGGACCAAAGCGCTGTCCCAGGAAAAAGTCCTGTTTTGTGGTGGGCTTCACCCCCCCACACCCCCAATGAGGGGAGCTTCACCATCTGCACCCCCCAAAAATGAATATAAAAACCTCTGGGGTGAGCATGCCCTGGAGGGGGTAGACACAGCGTGGGCGCAATGGGTGGCATGACTGAAGGGTGATCTAAAATCAAGATTGCTCCTGTCATCATTACCCTTTTTGTGGCACCTTAATTGCAGCAACAAAATTCAGTCACCATTCTTATGGTATACCTTCCCTATGCAGCACAGCATCCCACTAGCCCCCCCCCATATTGCCTTTTCACCTTTAGGTCATCTGATATAATCACCCCAGGTCTCTCTCTTGCTTGGTGATTGTCAATACAACTCCACCCATTTTGTACTCTGACCCTGGGTTTCTGTGTCCTAAATGCATTATTTTGCACTTTTTTCACATTGATACCGAGCTGACACACCCTTAATCACTCCTCTAGTTTTCTCAGTTCTCTGCTCATCCCTTCCACCCCCTCTGGAGTGTCCACCCTACTGTAGATTTTGGTATTATCTGCAAAGAGGCAGACCTTTCCTTCCAGCTCCTCTACAATGTCACTTATAAAGACATTAAAGAGGACCAGTCATATCACTGATCCCCGAGGCACCCTGCTGGTCACCCTCTCTTTTCTTGAAGTGAACTCCATTTACCTTTACCCTCTGTTGCCTGTCCCTGTCCCAAACCAATTTCTTATCCAGTTCATCATATTTGGACCCACTACTAAGCTACCCAGCATGCTAGACTTCTATGTGGAATAGTATTGAAAGCTTTACTGAAATCTAGGTAGGACACGTCAACCACTCCACCCTGATCTAAATCCTTTGTCACACAGTTAAAGAAATGTATCAGATTCATTTGACATGACTTTCCCCTGTGAACCCATTCTGCCTCTAGTCTTGTAATCTGCTGGATTCAAGATATTCCACAAACTTTTCCTTCAGCAGTGATTCCATTAACTTTCCCACCACCAATGCCACCAATGTCAGTCTGTCTGGCCTATGATTTCCAGCTCCCTTCCTGCTGCCATGTTTGTGTAGTGGGACTTCATCAGCCCTCCTCCAGAGCCACTATTTATTTATTTTTTTTATTTTAGTTGTTTAACCAGGGGTAGCACACTAAGCTGAAAGCTTTTTTACAGGTGCGACCTGGGAGCACAGGGAAGTTAAGTGACTTGCTCAAGGTCACACAGTATGCAAGTGGAAGCTGTGGGATTTAAACCCAGGTCTGGTCTGCTGGATGTTATCAGATTTGCAGCTCAGAGCCTTAAACCACTGCGCTATACTGCCTCCCACTCTTATTTCTAGTGAACTGTTAAATATAACTGCCAGAGGTGCAGCCAGTATTTCCCTGAACTCTTTTAGTATCTTTGTATGCACCCCATCTGTCCACATTGCTTTGTCCACCTTCCAATTAGTGAGTTCCTTCAGGACTCCCTCCTTCCTAATTACTACTGATCAGTACAATACTATAAGTAGAATTGTTGATACCTGTCAGTACAATGTACAGGGCAGTTGGGGGAGATTTATTCTAAAGCATAGTGGAGGCAGTTATTGCAGATCACCAGTGGCAGGAGTCAGATGCATGGGTTAACCAAAGGAACACAGGTCACCTCATGCTCAACTACTCTATGGTGTTCTGCAACTTGTCTGATTTACAGTAATGCTCAGTATATCACAGCTGAGCTTTCTTTTGTTTATAGCCATTTGCAATTTTTGCTGCTTATGTCCTGCACATTATTACTGCGCATCCTCAAATGTAAAGTAACCTGACTGCTGTTGTATAATACTGTTTTGCATTTGTACCTTCTCTCCCACTTTGTATCCTCCCTGGGTCGCAACCTAGAAATGAGCCTCAGCTCAGTGTGCATCTCCTGATCACCAGTTTCTAAATAAAAATAAATAATAAGGAAAGGACAGCAGAGCTGCATCGCACAAGAATAAGACACCCCCCCCCCAGTTAGAGCAAGGCAAAACAGAGCCCTGTAACCTTGACCATCGTAGTAAGTAAGTAAGAAAACGTTAATTTCTTAAATGCCAAATCCCAGAGGCTCTGGGTACTTTGCAAAGAAAGAGGTGAGAGGAATGTACAATAATTAGCAGAAACAGATAAGATAACAAATTACAATGCAATAAAATAATTCAATAAATAGAAATAAAAATAATTAAAACAAACTATACCTGATTTCCAAATGCTTCTCTAAAAAGATGTGCCTCATGAACCTGCCTAAAAGCCTCCACTGATGGGGCCTCCCTCAAGGAACTTGGAAGCGAGTTTCAAAGGGTTGGGCCAGCGACATCCAATGCATGATCACCTGAGGTTTTCAGCCTGGCCCTTTGAACTACCAGGAGGCCCTTGGTAAAGGAGTAGAGGGAGCACTAGTGGTGGACAGGGGTCAGGAGTTCAGTCAGGTAGCCAGGGCCCGAGCCCATTGGAGGGATACTCTCACACAACAACAACAACAACGCTTTCCACTAGTGCTTCCCTTCCATCATAATACACCTTCTCTTCACAGGATTATCACTAGATACTTCCCCATTCTGCATACTGACCCTAATATTGAAGCTTCCTTTACAGAGCCACCAACCGCCTCCTACCACTGTCCACCCAACTGGTGGAATCTCCTGGTATGAAGCAGCCTACATACTCGTAACAATTTCTCCCTACCAGGTACCAAGGGTTGCAACAGAACTCACTGTTATACCTGCACATTTATTTCTGGTGTCATTGAAATTCAGGTTCCCACAGGGGTTTTTCACTTCACCAATGAGTTCTCATGCACTTCCAGTAATGTGATATATTGCATTCTTTGCAGGAAGTCTGCAGCTATTTACATCAGAGATGCTAGCAGATACCTGGCTGACTGATTCAGGGAGCTTAAAAACACAGAAACATAAACTTTGACAGCAGATAAGGACCACTTGGCCAACCCAGTCTGCCCATTTCCCTACCTATTGGATAAGCTGCAGATTATTAACCAACAGCCCACTTCCTCCTACCCCCCACTATAACTGCCTTATGTCTGTCCCAGGCATTCTTGAATTCCCCCTGTTTTTGACCCCACGACCTCCTCAGGAAGGTAGTTTCATGCAGCATCCGCCACCCTCTCTGTGAAAAAATACTTCCTCAGGTTGCCCCTGAGCCTCCCCTGCTCTATCTTCAAATTGTGCCCTCTTGTTCTTGCACATCATTTTTTCTGAAAGATGCTCCCCTCTTGGACTTTGTTGATTCCCTTGAGGTACTTGAAAGTTTCTATCCTCTCCCCCCTCTCCCTCCTTTCCTCAAGGGTATATATATTAAGCTCCATTAGTCTCTCTTCCTATGGCTTCTCTTGCAGACCCTGCACCATTTTAGTTGCCCTCCTCTGGAGTGCCTTCATCCTGTCTATGTTCTTGTGGAGATGGGGTCTCCAGAATTGCACACAGTACTCAAGATGGGGACTCACGAACTGTCTGTACAGAGGGATAACAACTTCCTGTTTTCTACTGGTGATGTCTCTCCCAACGTATCTCAGTATACCCCCAGCCCTCCTTACTGCCTTTTCACATTGTTTGCGCACTTAAGGTCATCTGACTATGACTACCCCAGGTCCCTTCCATTTTTGTTGATAGCACCTCCCCCACATTGTGTACTCTTCCCCTGGGTTTTTGTTTCCCAGGTGCATTACTTTGCACTTCTTTGCATTAAATCTAAGCTGCCATACTTTTGACCATTCCTCCAACCTTGCCAAGTCCCTTCTCATCATTTCCATCCCCCCCGTGTATCAACTCTGTTGCAGATCTTTGTGTCATCTGCAAAGAGGCATACTTTTCCTTCCAGCCCCTCCACAATGTTTCCTATAAAGACGTTAAAGAGCACCGGTCCCAGTACCGAACCCTGCGGTACCCCACTACTAACCCCCCTTTTTTCAGAGTATACTCCGTTTACTATTACCCTCTGCATCCTGTTGTCCAGCCAATTTGTTACCCAGGCTGCCATCCTGGTACTCACTCCAAGGCTGGCTAACTTGTTTATTAATCTTTTGTGTGGGACTGTGTCAAATGTCTTGCTAAAGTCTAGGTAAACCATATCCACAGCCCCTCCCTGGTCTACTACATTGGTCATCCAGTCAAAGAAATCTATTAGATTCATCTGACACGACCTTCCCATCATGAATCCATGCTGCCTTGTGTCCTGTGCCCCACTGGCCTCTAGGTACTCAACAATTCTTTCCTTCAGAAGTGATTCCATTATTTTCCCTACCACTGAGGTCAAACTAACAGGTCTGCAGTTTCCTGACGCTGCCTTAAAACATAGAAACATAGAAACATAGAATTTGATGGCAGATAAGGACCGCTTGGCCCACCTAGTCTGTCCATTTTCCTACCTAACAGATAAGCTGCAGATCCTAGTTAACCAACAGCTTACTTCCTCCTACCCCCCCACTAGGACTGCCTTATGTCTGTCCCATGCATTCTTGAATTCCCCCACTGTTCTTGACTCCATGACCTCCTCAGGGTGGCTGTTCCATGCATCTACAACCCTTTCTGTGAAAAAATACTTCCTCACATTACCTCTGAGCTGTCCCCCCTCTATCTTCAAATTGTGCCCCTTTGTTCTTGCACATCTTTTTTTCTGAAAGATGCCACCCTCTTGGACTTTGTTGATTCCTTGAGGTACTTGAACGTTTCTATCATGTCCCTCTCTCTCTCTCCTTTCCTCAAGGGTATACATATTAAGCTCCTTTAGTCTTTCTTCGTGTGTCTTCTGCTGCAGACCCTGCACCATTTTGGTTGCCCTCCTCTGGACAGCCTCCACTCTATGTCTTTGCGGAGATGGGGTCTCCAGAACTGCACACAGTACTCCAGATGGGGTCTCACCAACTGTCTGTACAGAGGGATAACAACTTCCTGTTTTCAAATATTGATGCCTCTCCCTATGCATCCCAGTATCCCCCCAGCCTTCCTTACTGCCTTCTCACATTGCTTGCCCACCTTTAGGTCATCTGATATAATTACCCCCAGGTCCCTTTCCATTTTTACTGTTGTCAGTATCTCACCCCCCATTGTGTACTCTTCCCCTGGGTTTTTGTTTCCCAGGTGCATTACCTTGCACTTCTGTGCATTGAATCTGAGCTGCCATACATTTGACCATTCCTCCAACCTTGCCAAGTCCCTTCTCATCCTTTCCACTCCATCTGGTGTATCAACCCTGTTGCAGATCTTTGTGTCGTCTGCAAAGATACATACTTTTACTTCCAGTTCCTCTGCAATGTCACTTATAAATACATTAAAAAGGACCGGTCCAAGTACTGAACCTTGCGGTACCCCACTAGTAACCCTCCTTTCTTCACTGTGGACTCCATTTACTACTACCCTTTGTGTCCTGTTGTCTAGCCAATTTTCTATCCAGGCTACCACCTTGGGACCCACTCCAAGGCTGGCTAACTTGTGTATTAATCTTTTGTGTGGGACTGTATCAAATGCCTTTAATAAAATCTAGGTAAGCCATGTCCACAGCCCCTCCCTGGTCTACTACTTTGGTCACCCAGTCAAAGGAATCTATTTGATTCGTCTGATGACCTTCCCATCATGAATCCATGCTGCCTTGGGTCCTGTGCCCCACTGGCATCTAGGTACTCAACAATTCTTTCCTTCAGAAGTGATTCCATCATTTTCCCTAACACTGAGGTCAAACTAACAGGTCTGTAGTTTCCTGCCTCTGTCCTGCTCCCACATTTGTGAAGAGGAATCACATCCACCCTCCTCCAGTCCTCAGGTACCACCCCATCCTCCCATGATTTGTTAAAGAGAGTAGTCAGTGGTGTCATTAGTTCTACCCTTAGCTCTTTTAGAATTCTTGGGTGAATCCCATCAGGCCCCATTGCTTTGTCCACCTTCAATTTTATTAGTTCTTTCAGAACCCTTTCTTCTGTAAATGGAGTGGTATCGACCCCTGTCTTCAGAGTGTTTCTCTTGTTTGATTTAGGTACCTCCCCCTCCTCTTCCTTTGTGAATACTGAGCAGAAATATTCGTTCAGTATCCCTGCTTTTTCACTGTCACCCTTTACCCACATTCCCTCCCCTTTATTAAGCCTCAGTATCTCTCCTTTGGTCTTTCTTCACTCCCTAATGTACCTATAAAAGGTCTTATCCCCATTCTTAACAGAGTTGGCTATCCTTTCCTCGGTTTGGGCCTTTGCTTTTATGACTGCCTTCCCAGCCTCTTTCTGCTTTAACTGATACAGTTCTCTGTCCTGTTCCTTCTGTGTTTTCTTATATTTCCTGAATGCATCCTTTTCTCCTTAACCTTCTCTGCTACCTCTTTTGAGACCCATAGCGTTTTTACCTTCATTGTGTTTTGTTGATTTGCTTTACACAAAGGCTTGTTGCCTCTGTGATGGCTGTTTTGATTACTCCCCATTGTTCCTCCACCCCTCCTTCTTGCCTGTTTGCTAGTGCTTTTCTGAGGCACTCTCTCATTTTCCCAAAGTTAGCCCTCCTAAAGCCCAATACTCTTGCTTTTGTATGGCTTGATTTTATGGCTGTGTTTATCGTGAACCTCACTGTTTGGTGATCGCTTGTTCCCAGATGGCTACCCACATCTTAATCTGAGATTCTTTCTCCATCCCCATTTGAGAGTACCAGGTCTAAGACTGCTCTCTCCCAAGTGGGTTCCAATACTAGCTGCCTGAGGCATGCCCCGTGTAGGGCATCAAGAATGACCCTGCTCTTGGATGTGCCTGCAGCAAAGGTGCTCCAGTTAACATCTAACATATTCAGGTCCCCCATCAACAATATCTTCCCTTTTTCTGCCATTCTAAGGAAGCCTTCTATCATTTCCTTGTCCATTCCCTGCCCCTGAGATGGGGGTCTGTATACAACCCCCATGCGGATTGTGGTGCCATTTCCTGTCTCCAGGGTGACCCAGAGTGTCTCATCTGCTCCCTGTTTACTCTTTAGTTCTGTTGCTTTGATCCCTTCCTTTACATAGAGAGCTATTCCTCCTCCTCTTTTATCCTCCATGTCCCTCCTGTAGATTGTGTATCCTGGTATGTTGACATCCCAGTCATGGTTCTCTGTGTACCATGTTTCTGTGACTGCCACAATATCTAGGCAACCCTCTTCCATCAAGGCCACTAGTTCAGGGAGCTTGTTACACAGACTACGGGCATTGGTACTCATCACCCTCCACTTTTTGATGGCCTTAACCCTTTTTGCCCCATTCCTGTCCTTACTGCCTTTGCCTTTTTTTACATTTACCTCTGTCCTGCTCCTTAATGACTTCTCTACCTTGGTGTTTACCTCATTAATTACTGTGTTTTGTGGGGGGAGGCTGGGATTTCCCTGCTCCTTTTCAGTGCCTCCCCCCTTGGCTAGTTTAAATGCTTGCCAATAAAGCATTGAAACCTCTCACCTAGGATCCTGGCTCCCCCCCCGGACCGATGCAGACCTTCGCACCTGTATAGGTCTGCATCCCTCCAGGTGGCTCCCCAGTCCCCAATGAAGCCAAAACCCTGAGCTCCACACCAGTTTTTCAACCATTCATTGAATTCCCTGGTGAGGAATACCCTAGCATCACCCTTGCCATAGACAGGCAGCACCTCCGAGAAGGTTACTGTATGTGCTACTTGTCTAAGGCCCCTCCCCAACTCTACAAACTCCTCTTGCACTGCTCTGATCCCATTCCTAGCCAGGTCAGCCTTGCTCCCACTTTTGTGAAGGGGAATCACATCCATCCTCCTCCAGTCCTCAGGCACCACACCATCCTCCCATGATTTGTTAAAGAGTGTAGTCAGTAGTGTCACTAGATCTCCCCTTAGTTCTTTTAGAATTTTGGGGTGAATCCCATCAGGCCTCATTGCTTTGTCCACCTTGAGTTTTAGTACTTCTTTCAGGACCCTTTCTTCTGTGAATGGATGGGTATCGACCCCCCTATACAGAGTGCTTCAATTGTTTGGTTTAGGTACCTCCCCCTTCTTCTTTTGTGAATACTGAGCAAAGGTACTTGTTCAGTACCTCTGCCTTTTCTCTGTCACCCTCAGCCCACCTCCCCTCTCCTTTATTAAGCCTCACTATCTCTCCCTTGGTCTTCCTTCACTCCCTGATGTACCGATAAATGGTTTTATCCCCCTTCTTAACTTAGTTGGCTATCTTTTCCTCAGTTTGGCTTTGCTATTCTGACTGCCTTCCTCGCCTCCTTCTTCTTTAACTGATACCGTTCTCTGCCCTACTTCTTCTGTGATTCTTAATAGTTCCTGAATGCTATCTTTTTCTCCCTAACCTTCCCTGCCACCTCTATTGAGAACCATAGTGTTTTTTTGCTTCATTTTGTTTTGTTTATTTGCTTTACACAAAGGTTTGTTTCCTCTGTGATGGCAGTTTTGATTTTCCCCAATGTTCTTCCACCCCTCCTTCCTGTCCATTTGTTAGTGAATTCCTTAGGCACTCACCCAGTTTGCCAAAGTCAGCCCTCCTAAAGTCCAGTACCTTCATTTTTGTCTGGCTTCACTCTACGCCTGTATTTATCATGAACCACACTGTTTGGTAGTAGCTCATTCCCAGATGGCTACCCACTTCTAAATCTGTGATCCTGTCTCCATCCCTGTCTGAGAGTACCAGGTCTAAGATTGCTCCCTTCCGAATGGGTTTCAGCACTAGCTGTCTGAGGCATGCCCCCTGCAGGGCATCGAGAATGACCCTGCTCTTGGATGTGGCTGCAGCAAATGTTCTCCAATTAACATCTGGCATATTCAGGTCCCCCATCAACAATATTGCCCCTTTATCTGCCATTCTAAGGATGCCTTCTATCATTTCCTTGTCCATTTGCTCCCCCTGAGATGGGGTCTGTATTCATTCCCCATGTGGATTGTAGTGCCATTTCCTGTCTCCAAGGGGACCCACAGTGCTTCCTATCCTCCCCGTTTACCCTTTAGTTCTGTTGCTTCAGTCCCTTCCCTTATGTACAGAGCTACTCCTCCTCCTCTTTTACCCTCTCTGTCCCTCCTGTAGATTGTATACCCTGGTATGTTGACATCCCAGTCATGGCTCTCTGTGTACCATTTTTCTGTGACTGCCACGATATCCAGGTGTCCCTCTTCCATCAAGGCCACTAGTTCAGGAAGCTTGTTACCCAAACTATGGGCATTTGTACTCATTGCCCTCCATTTCTTGATGGGCTTATCCCTTTTAGCCCCATCCCTGCCCTTACTGCCTTAGCCTTTTTCTCCATTTACCCCTGTCCTGCTCCATATTGACCTCTCTGCCTTGGTGTTTACCTCACTAACTACCCTGTTTTGTAGGAGGAGGCTGGGAATTCCCTGCTTTTTATCAGTGTCTCCCCCCTTGGCTAGTTTAAAAGCTTGCCAATGAAGCATTTAAACCTATCACCTAGGAGTCTGGTCCCCCTTCTGGACAGATGCAGACTTTCATGCCAGTATAGGCCTGTATCTCTCCAGGTGGAACCCCAGACCCCAGTGAAGGCAAAATCCTGTGCTCTACACTAGTTTTTTCAACCATTCATTGAATCACATGGTGCGGAGTACCCTAGCATCACCCATGCCATAGAGAGGCAGCACCTCCTACTGTGTGTGCTATTTGTCTAAGGCCCCCTCCCCAACACCACAAATTCCTCCTGCACTGCTTGGATCCCATGCCCAGCTAGGTCATTTGTCCCTAGGTGGGCAATGGCATCCAGTTCCCTCTCCTGTGAAGCTGCTCTCATGATCCTGAGGATTCGCTTCCTGTCCCTACAAGCCATGGTGCTCAGCAGGCACCTTACTTCCCTCTCCCCTCCCTCCCCCAGTTCTACCCCCTAATAATTGAGCAACCCACCAGGAGCTGCTTCCTTCCCCTGTGGTGTCCCA